>OW119924.1:41658747-43038747 GCA_933210815.1 Meta bourneti
ACCGATATTCTCATATTCTGCTCAATGAGTACCTCAATATTCAATGGTACGGAAATCGTAAACGACATATAATTTTATTCAGGAAGATCTCCAATATGTAATTTCGAATAAATACAAAATTATACGAGTCAAATCAGGTGTGTGCTTTTAAATAAATTGGAACGTCAGGTAAAATGTAGACTTTCAATGACATCACTTAATGACATAAAAAGGAGAGTAGTTATGATGGTATCGTAATATTTTTGTACCAGTTAAAAAAGTCTTCGAACATTTACTTTTATATTTTGTATTAGGAATTAAAGAACCTTTCGTATCATAAAACAAAAGATTTTTGTTTACTTACTCTACATTCATATACTCGACTAAAGTATTTTAATTGTAAATTTAACTATTGTTGTAACCTTTATAGTATGTTAAAAGTTAAACTAGTTTATTAGTTTGGTTTACTTGATCGCATTTTTCTGTGTTGCGACAAAGTACTATGCCGAATTTAAAACATCATAAAAACTGTAGTTAGTATTTTCATTCTTAGAATAAAATTTATTAAATTATGAATGATAGAGGTATTAATTATCCTGAAAACCAAGACGATTTAAGTAATAAAACATACCAACAATATTTACTTGCAATTAGTATCTTTTCTTATTATATTAAACTATTATTATTATTATGTAATTAAAGTATGATGGTATACAAGCCGAACAATTGGTCTAATGGTCAAGGTTCGAATGCGAAGTAAGGCATGAATGTTTGTCTATTCTGAATGAATGTGTAGTCCCTTTATAAAATGGGTTGTGCCTAGAATATATGGTAAAAATATGAGGTGTAACGTGAATCCACGCCCGTGTTGCACCAGGGTAACTCAAAGAGGTTCACAAATCGCCCTTGTGGCAATATTCAGTAATTAGTCAAGTATTAGAAAAAAAGTATGATGTCTATACACTTTCATCGAATCAAAGTTAAGGGAAATTTTCTATAAGAATTTCTTGACCTTTTACATCTCATTTCTATTTTTGTCAATTCGTTTCAGGAGGAAAGATGGAAGACTCTCCAATCATAGACCCACAAAGATATTCTACTCTCAGTAAAGGTACGAACAAAGGTGTGGAAATATTTTCCTTTTACTCTGATTCCGATCATCTGAAATAACTCAATTTTATTCCAAATTAACTTACATTTATTTATTGCTGTACATGTAGTAGATACCCCTTCATATATCTTTAGACATTCTAAATACAGGATCAATAGACTAAGATAGCTATCACTTTAAGTGTTTTCTTATTCATTAATTTTATATCATTACTATTTAAATTTAGAGCATTATTTTTTATAACAAATCTAAACTAAACTAATATTGAATTAAATTAGAAATATGCAAGTACACATCGAACTTTTACATTCAGAGGTAGGGATAAAACATCAGTCCACTGATAGGCTACATGTTACACAATACAGAGCTCTAAAGAAATTATGTTTTTGTAATATCGTCACTTGGGAGCATCTACTAATATCAGTGTACTTAAAATGCATTTCTAGAACGGTCTCTAACTAATAATTGAGCGTTTTAATTCGCAGTTTACTTTTGTAACATTTCCTAGACAGAAACGTTTTCATACATTTCTTTAGTCTTACTTATTAATTTTTAGCACTCATTTCCACATTGATTTATGCAAAAAAAAAGGAATCGTAGACGATGACAAATTAAATATACATTGAGAATCTGATTTGGTTTTGGTCAGATGATTTAAAAACCATCAATGAACGAAATGTTGATATTGGTGTTCATAAACTATAAAATCTAATTAACTTTTAAATGTAACAACCGCGTTGATGAGCAAAAAGTAAAATACTTCAGTGATTGAATTTGTATACTCTAAATTAGTTTGATATTGTTTATTCTTATTTCCATAAGTATCATATATTGTTTAATTGTAAGTAATAAATATGTTTCCTACATTGACATTCATTAAATAAGGAACACGATGAAAATGAAGCAGATAAGATTATGCACAATGGGAATAAACAAAAAATAAATTGATGCATTTATCGTTTCGTGTTGCTTCTTTTCGATATCGTAAAAAATAAAATTATCTTTGTAACAAATTAAAGCACTTAAAATAATCAATTACACACGTTCGTACATAGTCGAAAATAAAATCTTGGTTTGTCGTTGTGCGGTTACATTTTTGCTACAGAAGGAAAATTAGAGTCCTACTGGTTAAAATGGATTTGAGACACAGCTATTATGCTCGGATTCAGACCTTTTTGACCGATTGGTTAGAGCTCTGGACTTCGGTTCAATAGGCTCTAGGTTGAAATCGAAGTTTATCTATGAACGTGGAGATTTGAAATCCACTTTGAGTTTGAGGTCCCTGTCAGAACAGCTCTCGTGAAGCAAAAAGTGACTGTAGAGTGACAAACGAAACAGTTTGACATAGAATCAGTACTTGAATCAATACACCATGCATCTAAAGTTCATTGAAACTAAGCAAACACCATTATTTTGAAAGAGATGGTCCGATATCTCTTAACTAAAAATGCAAACTAATAATCACTTTGGTTGATAAACAATCGGAAAGGTACTCTTAGGTATTCCAAACTTTCTAATAGCACAGCAGAAAAGAAAGAAAATCATATTGATGGAGTAAGTAATATGAGAATTTCAGCTACTCTAAGGAAGTTTTGATGATTTAAATATTAAAAAGCCTCAAAAAAACAAACAATAAAAGTATTTTCATAATAATTTCCATACTACAAGAATCTTCGTGTTCTTTTTCTTGTTATTTACGTAACATAGAGACTTTGTAAATATTTTTCCATACCTAGAGCTCTTAAAATTAATTTCGTGGAATTTTTTAGTTTTAGTCATTTTTGTGTACACAGTCAACTTTAAATTGGTTCCTCTAATGCAGAACTCACTCATACAGGTATGGAAGAAAAGAAAGTAATTAAGATATGGAAATGCAAATGCAATCATGTAGTTGGTTCTTACATAGTAAGGAGTTCATCCACTGATCTTTACGTTGAATGTGACGAAAGTATAAAAATAAGTGCAATATCACCGTATACAAATGAATCGTAATTTAAATACTCAATGCTTTGCTATCGCGATAACTATACAATTTGAATAATGCGAAGTCTTTAAAATATATTCAGGGTAAAAACTTATAATTTCAGACTAGTTTTCGTTTTAATAGTTAGTGAGCCTGACTAAATGAACTACAGATATTTTAAAAATTTATCCCCTTCTCTGTGAGTATTACAACAAAATTATAATTACTTATACTGCATTTTGATTTTTTTTGTTATCTATCCTACTTAAAATTATATTTTTTCTTAATCTAATTACTTTAAACTAATTATGTTAGTTTCTGGACATTGATATTTTATTAATGAAAAGTGCTTTTATAAATAGTAATAGTCGCAAACTGGACTAAATTTTTTAAGCACAAATATGTTTAACCCAAAATACTGTAATATAACGAATCACGAATTATCCTCTTATGGTATCCCCCAGAATTTGTTAGAAAACAAAATTTGTCATATTTTAATCTTTTACAACTCCTTTTTTCTCAATTTCGATACTTTGATTTTCGTTATTATCGCAAAACTAAATAATGCTTTTTCAGCGAAGTGAATTTTTTTCTGATATTCAAGAATCTGAATGAAACAAACGTATGCTTTCTAACAGTAAAAATAGCGTATAATAATTTTTCTTCTTAACTTTCTTATAATGAACTTATTGTAAAAAACATGATGATAAAGGTGCGTATCTTTCTATTAATTTTCATTACCGGAAATTCACCTCACTTACATTTCATGTTTAAAATAAATTAAAATTTCATCCAATGAATGTTTTTAAAAGAAATAATTGAAATATGATATATTTATTTTCCTTTCTCTGACTCAGTTATCTTACCCGATCGCGAAAATGATAAAGTTTATGTTTCAACTAAATTTTTTCTCATTATTGAAATTCACTCTTTTTTTTACTTTAAAAAATAATTAAAAATAGCAAACTCGCGCATTTATAGAATTTGCGTTAAACTTTCTGAATTGCTTATATCCATTGATGCAAAGTATCATTACTCACATTTCATATCTTATTTCACATTTATAATGAACATAGCATTCAGATTCACATAAATGGCTCTCTCTCTCTCTCTCTCTCTCTCTCTCTTTCATACCTCTTAATTAAATAAAAATATCCATAAATGTGTAACAGCATTTCGTACACTTTATGGGTGTTAATTCTTATTTCCAATAAAATGCATGGCAAAAAGTGCATCTCAGTCCTGTTACCGCACTTAGATTCTAAGCGTTTACTTTAATTTCATCCCGCTCCCATGTTCAAAGACAATACGGCATTTTTAAATTCTAAACAGATTTCCGCTCAGATTTTCTTTTCTGTGCTGATTTCTGTCTTCCAAATTTCTCATTGCTTTAATCAGATTACTGAAGATTTTCATTAGAGTGGCGAGCTTTTCTGTGTAATTTTAACAATATTATTCAGCTCCATAGCTCAAATCAAGCATATTTAAACTAATCGGCAAAATTAGCAAATGAATCCCTTAACGGTCAACTTGTATTATTTATATCCGTTGTTTCCATTCAACAATAAACAAATAACGTTGATTTCTGTACCGTTAGTGACGTTTATATAAATAGATTCATCGAAGAAAAAGTGAAATGTATTATCGGCGGAACAAGATAAAACTCATAAAACATAAAGATGTTATTTATACACTCATGGCAAATGATGTTCATCATTGAAATTCACTTTGCTTCCTTCATGTTAAAAGAATTAAATTTCATCAAAGAAAAAGCGAAATGGCGAAACCGGTAAAAGACAAGACTAAGCAAGGTGATATTCGAAAAAAAAAAAAAAGAATTGCAAAACACATTAAAATGAAGAGGGTGTCTGGGAAAGTAATTCCATTCAGAAACTTCACGCACCGGGTGCTTAAGGGTAATTTCTCTCCGAAATTAAAAAGTTCCATTACCAACTACAGCGGGGGTATTTTCGTCGAAGCCGTAATTGGAAATCCTCTACCACCGGTGGATTTATCAATCCGGTTCATACTTTATTTATGAAAGGAAAAAAGCGGCGTTCAAGTACTCTCAGCCCGGCCGATTTACACTTAGAGTGCTACTTGATGGATGATCCCTCATTAAAGCGACGCGGACCGGGAACCTCCATCATTACGAGGGTTAAAGCATGACACTTAACGCTACTCGATACAGGAGATAAATTTGCTTTAACTGCTAACACGCTGTAGACGTGAATTTTCTGTGTAACGACGACTGCCCCCGTTGTTCTATTAATGAGGGAGTCTTCCCGTCGACAGAGACCTCCCGGTGAGGTTGCTTGCGAATGAAGTCGGAGTTCCAGCTATTCACTCAACTTCGTTTCGCCGTTCGCAATCATATACGAATCCACGTCAATTTTCTGTGTTTGTCTGATTTATAACAAACTAAACGATCAACTAAACCGGCGACTCTCCTCTCAAACATTTTGAGAGGAGAGTCTCAAAATGATATTAAAGTTCTTCAAGTGCCGATAGGTAGGTAGAGAGTTAATTAACGTTTTACTGGAGCAACACAAAGGGTTATTGGTGGCGGTCCGGGATCAATCCCGAAGGGAAGGATCCGACGACACCTCGTAATTTTGAACCACGGTCAGGTGACGAGGTTAACATTTCAGCTGGCACCCTACTCTCCAAACTTCCGCATCACTCCACCGTGAAGACATTCGAAGCCATGGGAGATCTACCGTGTATCAGCCACCGTGTACACGACGGTGTTTGGTTGGACCTAGCTTCGAACTCGCAACCTTCCGTTTGCCAATCCGTTACTCTTTCAACTGGGCTTCTAAGGCACTCTTCCCGTGCCTGATCGAAAAAGAGAGACATGCATCATCCCCTAACATATATTGCTGCGTAGATATGATTAAAAATTCGAAGAAAGAAAATTTAAAAGTTCATTTGGAAAAGAGAAACACAAAAAACAGCAAAGCTTAACAGAAGAAAAGAGGAATGAAATGTTAAATAAATAAGAATCATCGTTATATGAAATAATAAGTATTCGAAGTTTTGTGATTTGTTTAAAGATGCTTCTTTAAAATTCTACGATGTAATTATCAAAAAGACAAATTTTGATGAAATAATAGTTACAGAGAAATAAAGTCTTTCATCGATTTCTAATGGCGTTTTCGCACGTGGAACTCTTCTTTTTCTTCAGTTATTTATCTGCATAGTTTTATTATACTTCACAGTTCAGCACGAGGCATTATTATATGTATAATTTATAACAAATGAGAAATATTTTAATGAAGAGCACTAAACCCCATAAATTTAAAATGCTGTTGGAAATTTCCTTATCTACCTTGCTATTTATTGCAGTAAAAAACTCGTCTTAAGGGAAAGTCTTAAGTTTTTTACTTTCAGCTGAATTTTAACTACTTTTTCAAATATGTAAAAAAATTATAACGTCGTAAACAAAAAGAGGGACAAATTCTTATATCAACAATAGAATTGCAAATTTATATACGAAATAATAGTTTGCCAAAGATGTAAAGAACGTTGATATCAACATTATTATTGAATAAATAGTAAAAATATGTTTAACTGAAAAGCTATAAGCAAAAATATCATTTACAAAATATTTTACACTCCATGTAGTATATCGAAAAGGACATAGAAATAAGATGCATTTTGTAAATTACCAATATTTTTTGAAGGGCCACATTTTACTTATAATTTCTATTTTGCACATTTGCTGCATTTAATTGCAACGTATATTTCTTCCATTATATCAATTCACTTGTGGACAATATACAGTGTTTTCTGCTTCACACAAAGTGAAATAAATCTTTCATGTATTCATTTCATGTACTATTGACAATCATTGGAGGGGCTTAGCTCTTATTTTAAAAAGAAGATTAGATTGCTCTTGAACTTTACAGCAATTTTCATCAAGAATTAAGATAAACTTGAGTAATAGAAATAATCAGAGCTGCATAATTTATTGCTATACCGGTATAAAAACATCTGTATTATTAAAATAAGAAACTTTAATAACTTTGTCAAATCTTGGAATATTTTTCTCTTTAACACAGACGAATTAAAAGAAGTCCTACTACAAGAAGCAGAAGCTCGAAGACGAGCAGAGAGAGAATATCAAGCAATAAGAGGTATTTTAACTATTATTTTATATTACTCAATCGAATTTAGTTGGAATTACTATTAAGTATACTGTAAGTATTTTAACTATTATATTTCGATAGATTTGGTTCAAATTCATATAATTTTAGTAAACAATATTGAATTCAAAAATATTAATTAATAATATATTCGAAACATTTATGTGAAGTAACAAATTCAAGTTTTTTGAAAAAACATTTTAATTCGTAAATTAATTCGTTTTACTTTGCATGGTCATCAAACATTAATGACTTGTGAGTGCTAGATAAAATAAAATATATTTACAAAGTTACAAATGAAACACATCAAGTCAAAATTTCCAAGATATGAGATTTTTAGTTTTTCTAGACCAGAATGTGGTAATTTTTAGACTGGTGAAGTCCATTAAGCTATTTTCTCTGCATGAAGTTTAGATTTCTTCTTGAGAAACGCACTTAGTGAGTAAAGCTTAGGGAATAGAATTTTTCCCCTTCGTTTTCTGATAACTACGTTTTTTTACTTTTTCTGTGTCTCACTTGTAAGCCGATGATATAATAGTTTTGCTCTTTACAATTATACTTTTAGCTACATCTTTAGTATGTAGGAAGAAAAATTAATTCAATTAAAAGGTTTTCAATTAAAATTGGCAGCATATAGGTAACTGTATGTATTGAAAAAAGTACTAATGAAATTAATAATAATAGTTTTACCGAATAGCTGTTAACTGTCACAAAAGGCTGCTTAAATTTCTAGACTTATTGAAATTGCTTTTAACTTTCAGTTAACGATGGAAAAAAATAATACTTTTCAACAAATTGGCTCTTCCATACTTGTTCAGATGAACAAACAGAATCTTCAAGCAAATGGAAATGTACTTTGTTCACAATAGCTTATAATTTTATTTAAAGATATCCATTTTGACATTTTCACTGTTTTAAATTAATTTAAAAGTTTTTTGGATTCAGTTTAATAATAATTTTAACGCGAAAAATCGCAAAAGCTTTCGTAAGGCTCAAGTCACAAAGTACAAAAATGTACATCGGTAATATTATTAATAATTCTTCTACAAAAGGAACTTAAAATGTTAGACAGAAAGCTAAGTTAATTCTGGATGGACTTAATTTTTCAGACGATAAAAATAACTCGCTTTTTGTATTTTGGTGTATAAATAATACGTAAAGCAGAATAGTTCAATGGATTGTTCGTTTCTTTAAATGGTTCTAAACATTTGAGAAATAAAATACAGTAAAAATCCTTGACTAGTTTCGTGAAATTTATAGGAATAAAGAATCCACCTCTTCCCCACCGCCAAGATTCTATTTGAATCATTTATTACAAGAGATGGGAAAAGTACTCCGTTGAATCAATTTCTTTAAAGTTTTACAATCCCTAGAGTATTCGGTTTACTATACATGCGTTTATCTTCACTTTATATTTTAAAACTCTGAGACAAGAAAAATACCCTTACAGTTACCCTTACAGCTGAAGCAGATGTACACTAAGTGAACAAAAAAGAATCCAAAACCACCGCATGAATTCAATTCGATTAAAACCATGTTCTCGTGATATTAAAGAAAGGATTTTTGTGTAGATACTCGTAAGATGAAAAGGTTTTCCTGCTAAATTACTTTTGCCTTGATGGTTACATGTCCCGCAGCAAACTCTTACGTAATGAAGAAAGTTATCCGTTGGAATTGATATTTACTCGTTCACTTTATTTTTAATGTGAAGGGAATCAGTTAATGTGACTAAAATATCTACTTTCATATGCATATTAAATTCTGCTTATCAGAAAAAGGCTTGTGAAGCGAAGTTTTTTATTGTTATATGCGAAGAAAAATAAAATTGAACCTTAATGTTTGCATTTGTCTGCCGACACTTTTCCTACTACGCTTGTGACTTTGGTTTCTGTTTTCATGACACATATTTCGACTTGTGTGCTGGATCACAAAATACACAACTGAATATTAGCTAATTATAATTTTAATTTCTGTAAAACGCTTTAGAAGAAACAAGAATAGCTTTCACACTCTTCTAATGTTACATGTATATTATAAATATAGAAGAAAATGCATACATAATTTATGTCAGAATGAACTTTTATTCTGGAAAAATAAATCAATCGTCAAATTGTTTTGTTATATAGAGTTACCCAAGAAATGTTTTCTCATTATTTTTATACGTCTTTTGTTATGTGTGTATGTGACAACATGTAGCAATTTGGAAATTTACATTCTGAAAAAGTTTTGAAGAAACAGAGTTAAATAAAGGGGGGACATTTTTAGTATTAATTCAAAACTGAAGTTTCATTTTTTAAATGAAATTTAAATGAATTATTCTTTGCTACACGAATTACACAAAGTTGACATGACGTTTTAACTCAGTAAAGTTTTACTCCGTGGTAGAAGAGAAATTTTATGCAAGATGATTCTACCATTTTCAGATACGTTCGAGGAACAAGTTCGAAAGGAGATAGCGTATCGAGAAGAGGTGGCAAAGCAGTTGCAAATCGTCCGAGGTAAATATCTTATCGTAAGTCTTCCAACTATTTCCATCAGCACTTTTATAGCACTAAGTATTTAAGTAAATGAGACCATCACTTTAAAATTAAGCAGCCGGAAATAAAAAGTATCTCCCACTTGCAATTAAGGGTTGAATTTCTCTGAAGATTTAAGTTTCTGGAATAATCTCGAGTATTTAACCTACACAGCCTTTTCCTCATTTAGTAGTTAATTCAAACAATATATGCTAGTTACAAACATGTCTATTTCAATACAAATTTAATTTAGTGAAATCAATTTAATTTTAATGATTGTAGAAGAATAGCGAATTACCTTTCTATACAGAATGACTTATTAAAGGTATCATTTAAAGACATAAATATGGTCTACCAATAAGTGTAATAAACTTCTTCAAAACACTCTTTTGATTCTAATAATGAAATTTTGTATGACTCACATCTATGTTTTAAAAACTAGATATATGCAGCTATTCGTAAAATCTAAATAACTATTTTCGAAGTTTAAAATTTTGAAATTGTTTATATCAAACCCCCGTGCATGGTACTTTTGAAAAATTATCTTACGAATTTCATATACTTTTCCTGTTCTAATTTAATATTTACCCATTTACAAAATTATTCTTTTTGTCAGAAAAACGGAATCCATTCTTCAGTACTTTGGCATGCATGGAGAGTAAATTTTATAGATAATGAGGAGGATTTTTTTAATTATTTTAAAAACTTACCAAAGCGTACATATAATATTAATTTTTATGATTCCAAAATTAAATTTTGAAAAACAAACGTCCCTTTCCAACAAGTAACTAAAACTTTTGCATCTTGAAAACCTATTTCTATGTCAGATAGTTTACATCTAAGATATTATCTTAGCATCTCATGTACTACGTTATACTGGATGAACATGACTGAAGAGGTATGGAGTAAAACAGGCATACGATTCCACGTGAATAATAGGTTATTATTGTAATCGATTTCTCGAACTTCGAAGTTTATTTGGAGTGATGAGAATTCATTTACAAAAAGCCGATATACAACGCCAAAATGCCAATTTCTTACCAAAGCTGTTTTTTACAATAATATAAATTTAAATTTAGTTCAATGCTTCTCTTTTTTGCTCCCCTTTTTATTAATTTAGTAGTTTTATCACTTATGATTATATCTACAAGCAAAAATTATCAACTGCTCTGTTTCATCTTGATTTTTCAGTTTTCAGTCCCGATTTCAATTCCTTGATTTTCCGCGGGAAGAAATATTTCTAATGACTCGTAGCCAGAATAAAATTCTCACAACAAGAAACTGCACCTCTATCCACTTAACTACTACTCCATTCATTAAATCAAACATTTTGTTGTAATAAAAATGTTTTTCTGTAGCATATCTTTTCAAATCAAGCCATCTTAGCTTTTTCCTATTACAAACTTGAGTAAAAACCACATCTATTGGACATATCCTAGGAAAGATTATCTTCGACGAGAAGGTCAAAACTGGTTAGATGTCATGCAGGGTAGACTAAAATTATCGGATCAGATATGTGCGGGTTAACACCTTAGATGGTTAAGAACATTAAATCCCTTAGGAAAAGCAGTTCAATGGTGGATCCTACTCATCCGTTCACATGAATAAAAATTTGAACCATCGGTATAAAAGTTTTATGATTAAAGTTTTAAATATTAAAATATAATGTGCGAAATGCACAGAAACTAATATTTATACTTAACGCGTTATTTATACACAAACATTTCAACACATAAATGATAAGCAAGTAGTAAACTATATACAGAGTGTAAAGTAATTATTTTATAATTAATATGCGTTAGTATATGTACAAATGTTTGCATATTTTATTTGTTGAGACACTTTTTACTATTCGCTGGAAATTAAAGGTCAGGATGTCATTTTGAGCATCCTTTCCTGCCATCCAAAGAAGATTTGTTAACCCTCTAAGTGGGGGGGGGGGGGGGTTCGACGAGATATCTAGTTCATTTAAGATCTGACCAATTTTGCTAATGACGAGATATCTCGTCATCAAGGTATTACCGAATTTTCGATGATGACGACATCAAGATCTGATCAGTTTTGCTAATGACGAGATACCTCATCGAGACAACCACCTGGAGGGTTAAGGAGAATTAAATTCTAGAGACTTCCCTCCTTGAACAGCAAAGCAAAAATAACTTTGAAGTAGCAGTATTATGCGTAGGTTCGATTTAAATCTGAGAAAAACGCAACTAGTATAATTTTTAGGCCTTAAACAGTGAGACCATGGGCCTTGTGTGCTGGTGTTTTAAGACAGTATTGCTTCAAATCAGAAATGTTAAGTCTTGATTAATATGAATACTAGATAATTTGATACCGCTAATTTAGTACACAGCCCTTTGAAAAGTATTTTCTTACACACTAATACGAATTCTTTATCCTATATTATACATTGATGGCGGGAAAATCAATGATTAGAGGCCATTGAATATTTCTATATATGCGTGTCTATAAAAAGTACCGTAAAAGTATAAGTAGCCCTCTCTATAACAGGAGAAGGGAGGAAGAAAATAAACTCGAGCTTTCAAGAAGTAAACGGATGCCGCTTTAAGGTCATAAAATTCGACTCACAAAAAATGAAGGGGGCTCCCATCAAATGATCTGCGGGATGAAGGGGGAGGGGTCACCGGTTGTCCGGTGATGGCCGTCTCCGGAGATTCCTTCAACGCAACAAAAAACATGAGCATTGACCAATCGAATTTGTCCTCGGCGACACGGGCAGCTCAATAATGCGAGATTGCTCCCGGGGGATGTCCGACGCGACGGGGACCTAATCTCTGGAGTCAGGGGTCCCCCTGACCATCGTCCGAGGAGGCCATGAGTTGTTCTGCTGGGTTCGCGTGCCTTACGTACGCGGGCAACGAAGCGTTCCCGATACAGTTTACAACGGCGGACAATTCCATTTAAAAGAGCGCTTGTGTTTGAGCCTCTCTCCGACCGTTGCAAGAGGACGGGAAGGGGGGCATTTGATTTGCTTAGTTGAGTCAGCATGGTGGGTGAGTCCCTGAATAGGTACTGATGGTTTTGTCAAAAACGGAAGACACACGAGAGGTCGGTGATCATTCGATGTGTGCTGGGAGGTTGGAATTCGATCGCATTTCTGTGATGAAAATAAAAATGTTTTCTTACTGGGTGGCTGCTCTATATCTTGTTAAAACAAAAGATGTTAATACATAGTTATCGAGTTGAATGTGTTTAAGAGATATGTTTATAAAAATATTTCAGAATAATGTTTTCGTAATTATTGTAGCTCATAAACCAAATGAATTGCACTTAGAGTAAGTAAAAGTGTTTTGCTAGATACTTCAGGAAAGGATTGGCCATCTGACGACTCGAGCATATTCCCGGAGGGTCGGAGCGATAACGGACTGGTGGGCCATCAATGCACATCAAAATTTTTATTGAGAATTTCGGTATACTTATTTCTGGTACGCGAAATAGGTATAATGAAATTCTCAATAAAAATTTTGATATGTATTATACCTATTCCATGGCGTGAAAAAATCCCTCGCACTGTGTGCAAAGCAGGTATAAATGGTGGTCAGTAACCAAAGATAAATCTGGATGTTATCTCAGAAAGGGTCTTCAGATTTTAAGCAAGAAAATCCCAAGAAATCTAATTAAAAATTAACATGAAAATCAACTCTTCTATAATGATTGTATCATTCATTTTTCAAAAACCGAAATTAAAACTATTTTGAAATACGCGTGAACTATTTTGAATAGGTTTTAAAAATGCTGTCTAGATAATGATCTTTTACTAAAATTGTTCGAAAAAATATTATAAGTAATTATTATTTTAATATTGATCAATGCTTTTATGCTTCACTTCATAAATATTATTTCTATAGACAGCACAAGCAACAATCTATATGTTGTTAATGGAGAAATATTTGTCTTTACTTTGTCCAATTCATAGGAAGACAAAACCTCTCGTTAAAAGACCATCTCCATCAAAATACGGCCCCATACAGCTCTTTTATTGATGTTCTAGAGCACGTGATTTGTATTGTTGTCAGCATTACTCTATCGAGTGGTCTTTGTTGACCCATTTCAACAATCACACTAATGTTAATACAAGCAAGGATTTTTTTTTCTTTTCGTCATGATACTAACTACAGTAAATTAATAGTGATTGGGAAAGAAAATGAAGCTTTTACAAGGAGGAAAATGTTCCTTTGATTGATAGATCAATACGTAAGCGTATAACATAATTTGGAATGCAACAAAGAAACTGGTAAGCGCCAGATATTTAGATACTAAAAGCAACATATTAGTTTCAAACTCACGGAGAGCGTTATAAAACTGTTTACTAGTGCTAAACCAAGTTAAATGAAATCATTTTATTTTATATCGCAAGTTTTTTAGAATCGGCTTTAAACGTAATCAGGGTATTTCGATTAAAATTTGTAAATGTGTATGTTGACAGTTTTTAATACAATATAGTATTGCAAAATGTTGTGACTAACTTGAGTATCACGGTTGTTCGTGGAAATGTTGTAGATTCAATTTATGTATAATTTGCAGAGAGGAAGTATAGCGTATTAAATTCAATGTAAACTTAGTTTGCTTACTTTCATGATTTCTAGATTTGTTGTAAGATCAGAGCATCATACTTTAATTTGAGTTTCATATCAACTAGTCTCTTGGGTCTTCGTCAATATTCATTTGTGGCCCAATGAGAGACAAATCTAGACTTTTCAGACTTGAGGCAAACGAGACTGATGTTTCCCTGTTCAAAACAAAATTTACGTATTGAAAATGAAGATAATTAGGACGAATTATTCTCATTCGAACTGTGTTAATTCTGTTAATACATAAATATTCTCAATTTTTATGTTTGCAATTTATTATTGATTACGCACAAAGAACAATATAAGCTTTGCTAATGGGTCTTCAGGACGAAGTTAGAAAAGGCTTCCCTGTGCGTGGTTATATGCTCACCAGATCTTTCGTGAGAAGACAATTTAAATACTTTCGCTTCTCTCTTTTTTGAATAGCAATATGATTGTAGAGGTAGATGAAAAAAATGACTTTTGAGTATTGTATTCTAAAGATTGAACACAAGAAAGCACATTCACTTCACACCCATGGTACTGGAAAATATTTCTGTGACAAGGTTGTTGTTTTGGGGTTTTATTGAGCAAGACAGACAACGTCAAGTAATTATGAAAAGAAAGGAAAACACGAGGAGAAAGATCGCTTCGGCATCCTGGGGTATCAGTGACAAGGACAAATGTTTAAAGTTTTTCCAAAAGTCACTTTTTAATAAATATTTTTGAAACGCCGCCCCTTTAGGTTCTTGCGCTGCGCCTGCCGCACTCCTTTAGCTACTCCACTGATACTTAATACTTCAGAGAACAGTATAAAAATAAATATTTTCATTCAATTTTCATCATGATAAGATAGCAAACAGTACTGTTTGTGTAAGAGACAGTTTATAATTGAATGAAATGTATAAAAAGTAGCTCTGGAGTAGAACACTTCGTCGTCCTGTAAAATATTTTTAAAGATGTATAGTAAATACAAAGACGTCACATTCCAATCAAGATTTAAAACCTTAAAGGCTTATAATAATTTAATGACAGAAAGAATCTAGTTGAAAGAGTTTATATATAAATTATATTACATAAAAATATTTGAAATAGCTATTCAAATAATGTCGAGAATGTGCTTCAGAAATCATTAATTATTATTAATGGTTCTAAAAATCACATATGTTATGCATATAAGATTAAATAACATTATTCGCAACATATTTTTTCACATGCATTACTCGTATCTCATTAAAATTCTAATTGAACATAATGTCTCATTGGTTTTTATCAAATTAATTCGAGAGCTAATTAATTGAATCAGTAATTTTATTAAAATAATATACATCTTTATAAATAATTATTTATTTCTGAATTATAGCGTGCTTATGATTCCGAAGAAAAAACAAAAAGCCTTATTTCTCAAATTATATTTTCTCTGAAGTGGAATTCTTTCTTTTTCTTCGAACTTAACATTCTCTTTTTTCTAACACGATTTCAGAGTATTTGTATTTCGCTATTAAAACTCTAGAGGTAAAAAATGTGTACTTTTATTATAGGTTATGAATATAATTTAAATAGGTGTTTAATCTGCTTCGATGTAGGTTTTCGCATCTGCTTCGTATTAATGATTGTAGGAGTTACTAATTTTTTTCATGATTATTGTAGATAGTTAAATTTAATTCATTCCAAAATTATTAGTTCTTAATATGAATGAAAGGTTTAGTTGTCATTTTCGTTTGAGCGTTCTGTTAGTTTTGTTTGAAAATTAATCTTCGGAGATAATTATAATTTATTTGGGCATGTTTTATCTATTTGAAACAGTAGGACTAAACGTAAGTTTAGGTCTTTTGCGAGTCATTTATACAACAGACGATGTACTCCAAAGATTAAAAATATATGCTTGACGTATTCCGAGCTATTATGATGAAAAAATTCAGGTCAAAGATATGTATTATTTCCAAATTCTGAGTAGTCTAAGAGTTTAAGTCAATACTGAAAAGTTCTGTTGAAGGATTTGTCCTAATTCGCCACTTTAAATGTTTTCAGTACTTTTTAATTTCGGATATAACCCAAACTGAAGAGAAAGTTCACAGATAACCATATTTGAGATATATTATTTGTGTACTCTATACAGTCAAGACTGTTCCAGAGGTATTTTCTGACCCCATGCAAACCTCAAATTAATTCATTCAAAATAAATCACCCATTGATGAATAAATTTGATAACTTGGATCAATGATTTTCAACCTTTTTCATCCCACAACACACAGCTTATTACTAAAATTCTTCAGCACACTAAAAATATAGTATCTTTTATTACCGATCTTACAAGAAATAAGTATAATTTTGCTTGGTTTATCAAGAAAAGAATACTAATCGTCTACTCTTTTTGCTCCAACGTAGCTTTTAAAAAAATCTTTTGGGAACAATTTATTTAAGATACTTTGTACTAAAATAATACTCAAAATTATCTATTCGGATATTATTAGAAATTATTTGTGAATGTACTTGTCAAAATTTCAAAATTAAACCGTCGAAGCGAAATAAATCTTACACAATCTAAACCATTTCACCATCCGTAAGGCACATCAGTTGAAAATAGCTGGTTTATACTAATCATAAGACAAAAAAGACTCGAATTTAGTCATCACTTATCACGAAACAAAGCAAATCTAAAAATACTGACATTCATAACTACCTATTCTGCATTTTTATTGGTAATAATCGTTTTACTGGTAATAACCGTCGTTGCCATCTAGACGATGTTCTTATTATTCGTCTTCGTAACTTCCATTCCAGAGGCATGGGGAAACTGCCCGCCGTGAAATCATTGCCAACAGCCCTTTACCATACGCCACATTTCAACCTCTTGTCGTCTTAAATCTTTTAACCGTTGATTTTTTAATACCTCATCACCAATTTTTTCGGACTTGCTGGGTTAACCCCCACATTCATTACCTTTTACCTTTCTTCATCATTCAGGATTTTTACCATTTCTATAATTGATCAGTTTCTGAATTAAATTTCTCACGAAGTTCTATCATCTGAGATGGGGATACCCCATCTTAGTTCTCATTCTATTATAATGATAGGTTGGTAGTTCACTTAACGTCGCACTGGAGCGACACAATGAGCTGTTGGCGACGGCCAAGGATTTTATTATGATTTTCTTGTTATTAAAATTTTAACTTTCATATTTAATTTTTCAATAGCTCTTTTGATTTTTATATTGCACCTTCTCTTTCAATGTGGTCTAGTTATTATTCCGATGTCCTTAAACATATTCTCTTGAATTTTATTATCTTGTGTTTGGGCAGCTTATCCATCGTTGGAAACCAAATCAACCAACCAACCACATCGTTAAATTAGGGATCCGAAAGCTGTTACACCTTACTTTACTATTGACAAAATAACTAACTGATTCACCAGTGCCATGTAGGGAACTTGCAAAGGATAGGGGCTTAAAGCTAAAAAAAAAGGCACATGTTTATAGGATGGGCCACGAAAAACAGCTCGTGCAAATATTTGAAGAATTCTATGTGGAACTCATGTTCGAGGAACTAGAATACTGCTTCTTCAGCCAGAACGTTGTTAGAGACCTGTAACAAATCTGGTTAAGAATCCCTGACTCGAATCCATGTGGCCTCCACTGAAAATTGGACTGTGAGTAAAGGGTTGTGGACTCTTAGTTCGCAGGACCTGTCGACGTGTGACTTTTACCTTTGGGAAATTTAAAAGGAAAAGTGTATGCCAGCAATCCCAAAACAATAGAGGAATTGAAGAAAAACATTCCAGTTGCTATACGGAACATTGATGCCAGTGAGTTGCAACGAGTATCTCAAAATATGATGCAAGATATATAGGTGTTCGAGGAAACTATTTTCAATATCTTCTGTAAAAGGTTGGGGTAAGTCTTTAAACCAAATTTCGAGTGATATTCCATGTACAGTAACGAGATCGAGACGGGCAGTTATTTCGTGGCCCATATGCATTAGGTTTCGGAAGTTATATTTTCTATATATTACCAGAAGACATGAAAAACTAACGAAAACCGAGAGGCTGATGGGGTAATTCAAAATTATTTATCAATGTAGAAGTATTATAACCCTTTCGACAGCGAAACTGGATATAAGAAAGCTGTATATTGTATAGAACCAGAGGTTTGGTTGATTTGGTTTATCGCTCACGGAGGACATGAGGGTTAATTACATCGAGTACCAAAGGGGATACAAATATTGGAAAATTAACAGCGTAATAATGGAAACTAGGTAACCATACACTATGCACACACTTGCAAGACATTTCACACAACGACAGCAAACATCAAATAATTAAGGTTCTTTTACAGGTTTACTTAAATTCTAAAATCAAATTATTTGTTAGGGGGAACGTATATCTCGAATACAAAAACGGCGAGGGCTTTTGTCCCTATATCCCTCTCTGCATGACCCAGTCATCTTTATATTGTTTAATTTGAGGTTCTCAATAAAACTCACGCATTGTTAATAATGAACAAAATGAAGTAAATTATATTTTAAGATGCTGTAAAATGTTTGTTTCCGAATAGAAATGTATATCTGTCGTAATTGATGTAAAAAATGACTAAATCTCAATTGTTATTTCAATTTTATTAATCTTAAGCTAAACAAATTCCACGCCTTTCGAATGAATTTTCAATAAGCCTGATCCTAGTGACCTGACACTTGAATTTAGAATACCTGTCGGCTCTTATTTAAGTTTCGAGATAGGAACATATTTTGAAGGCACTGCCATCTATATTATCAGTTTATGAAGGCTCGAAGTATCTAGGTCATATGAAATTATCCGGGAACCTATTTTCTCCAGATACAAAATATTCCATTATCAAATTTTACCTTTAATTTTTCACTTTAATCTACAGCAAAAGGTATTTTCTACCAGTGTGACTGATTGATTCATTTTAATTTCCCTATGAATATTTTAATTTTAACATAAAGAACAAGAATTCCTAAAAATTCCTTGTAAAATTTAATATAATTCTGGGAAATAATATTAAAGGAAGGGCATTATTTTGATTACATTTGGCATTGTAATCAAAATAGTAATGTTGCAAAATACGTATGTATGAAAAGTTTTAAAGATGTTTAGAATTGCTTTTACCAAAGAAAGCATAACAAAGTAGTTTTCGGGCGCATAATTTAACATAACATAATTTAAAACCATTCTTATACAATTAGCTATTTTATGATAACAGTCTACTCAAATCAAGTGGTCAGGATGCTAGCTTCTAGGTCTAAAGGTTTCTAGTTCAAATCTGGGGTAAGGCATGTTTGTCCGTCTGAATGAATGTGTGGCCTCTCTATAAACTGGTTGTGCCTAGAATGTATGGTATGTATGTGAGGTGTAATGTGGATTTACCTCCCATGGTGCACCAGGATTAAAGCAAAATGGTTCCACGAATCCGCCTTTGTAGTGCCATAATATGACTAACGTTCGATTGACTGGACATTGGGGTAAAAATATTTTACTCAGTTCCAATAGCTGAGATGTATTTGTTTATACAGTAATAGCAAACGAAGTTTTACTTCAAAGTAGTATTGATTTCTTACATATTCTTTGAAAATTATTGGTGAAATTTGTAGGGTTCACAGCATTTTATACTTTAAATCGTTGTGAGAGTTCCGAACACAAATGGACAACGTCAAGTAATGGACATACATACACAAGGAAAGTTCCATTGACGCAGATGAGAGAAATACACTCAAGAAGAAATCGAACCTGCGCCGCCTACAACTCGTAGGTTGCTAGCGCAGTGGAAAGCTCATTGAGTCCGAATCCCCCCCTTTATTGTATTACCTGTATTCGAAGTCATTGCATATTTTAAAAAGAACAATAGATCTGAGAGAAAGCTCCGAGTTTGCCAAGTGGGTTTTCTCCAACTACTTTGACTCGCAGTATTTATTTATTTTATTAAAAGAAACTTTTACTTTGCAGATGTTTTCAAACGCACAACTTTTTCAATACAATTCGGGTCTTTTCGTTTTTTTCCAGAAGCCCACGACGCCTTGCACCATTTCAGCTGCAAGATGCTGGCTACGCGGCACTGCACCGAGTGCGGATTCAAGCCATCTCTTCCCGAGTGAGCCTGCCGCGCCTCACATACTCGCCTTCCCCTCTGCAATGACTCGGACCGCCTCCGGCCACGCGTACCGCCACCTCGCAAAGCAACCGCAACTGGACTATTTATAGAACTTTTAACTTTCCTACCCGTTCGAGAGAGACCGAGAAGATCTTAGCCAGTGCTCTGCGGAATCGGAACGCTTGAGAAATTCGATATGAAACCGTGGTCTTGAAAGAAACCTTCGCAGAGACAATTGTGTGAAAAGTTGTAGAATGTAGGAGGTTAATTAATAGGTTCCGTATACAATACAAGTGGTTCAGCAGATGTTCATCAACATTGACATCCTTAAGCACTACCAATCTTTGAAATTCAAATTATTTTTCTTCCTGTTTTTTGGCTCGGAACTTGGAGAAGAGAAGAAAAGGAAGAATTGAGGTGCAAAGATCAAGCTTTTTTTTCAAATTATTCTTCAAATATGGTCAAATGATTTCCTGAACGAGTGTCTCTCAAACTGAGCATGACATTAATAAAATGTTTTATGTTGATAGCGTAATACTAAATGTTTCCTAAAATTAGGTTGTAATCAGTATTTTGACGGATAATTTCCTTAAGTTTGTAAAAGCATAGCTTGTTCCATTGTTTTGTCAAGGCTATACGAGAGTACCATCCAAACTGATTTCGTCACTTTTTTTATTTCAATTTATGCTTTTTATTTCTATTTATACTTTTATCGTTTATAATAATATCATAAAAATTAAATTCACTAGTCATGAAACTTAAATTATTTTGATAAAATTATTACGAACTACCACCCACAACACTCAATAGGGATTTGTTGAATTTATTCTTCATACAGTCAACACTTGGCTATTTAGGATCTTAGCCCTCTGAAGTGTCACGAGATTTCCGAATAGTATAGTATTAATTTTTCCCGACAACATACATGACTAAATAGCCACATCTATTGATTGAAAGAATCCCAGTAAAGATTATATTGATCAAGAAAATCGAAAACTGGTTAGAAATCACTCAGAGAAGAATGCAGGTTGCAGAACGGATATGTACCCTTGGAGGGGTTAAGAAAACCGATGCAGAGATGCAAATTTGTTTTTCCTCTTTTTCAAAGTTAATCCTATATGTCCCTTAAAATCACCTTTACGACTCTGTTTCTCCCTTAAAAGTTTGGAGCTAATTCTTTTAACGATGTTAAATCATAAAAAAGTACCATACTTGACGCTTAGCCCTTGTGCCATAAAAAGAACCAGCCATACTTAACATTTTTAACTACTCAAAAGTTGTACAATGTCAATACTTACAATTTTTGTACTAAACTCACTAAACATCTCAACTAAACAACCAGTTCAAACTCCACTAAAATCTCTCTAAAATTATGTTACAAGTATAAGAAAATGCAATTTTCAGTATTGGTGAAATATCATAGTACGATTGTCAAGTGTTTTAATAGTAAAGTAATATATCAAGAATAAATGGAAAATTACATTCATTTATGTTTTCAATAAAACACACTTTACGTGTACATCATTTGAAGTGACAAACGTAGCATTCAAGTAAAAGGGATAATTTTCTCTAAATAGATGATTGAATAATTCTAAAAGTAATACCATCTATTCTGATTTTGGATAAATCGGCTCATGATGTTACTAATATTAGAATAGTATATTTAGAATTCAAAAGATTGAGAATTCAAAATACTCATTGTATGATCATTAATGTAATAATAAGTAATATCTTTATTACTATTATTTTTGAAGAGAAAATAAATTATAATTATTAAGAAAGTTATCATTTTGCATTTTGGAATCCTTCGGGAACTGACACCTCTTGTAAGTTCAAATATGCAAATGCACAATTCAAGAGATATAAAAGTATTTTGTATATATCGTTATATTTTGTTTATCTTCTCATCTGATTATATTTTTAGTTATGTTCATGTGATAAAAACTGTAAGATTAAAGTAATTTTTCATTATTTTAGAAAATTCTAAAAAGTACCATGAGAATTCAATGCAGATGTTGTTATTCTTTTGTAAATAAAAGTTATTAAATACCATGGACTATTTTCTTTGATACTTATGTTATCTATCAATAATTCATTTACATTACATACAGTAAAGTTAAAGTCGATTGTTAGTGTTACGGCAAAAGTAACATTTGTGTTACTTTTACGGCAAAAGTAAAATAGTTTAACCATACGGTTGTTCAGAAATTATTTTAAAATCTATGTTTATTTCAAACTATCTAAATAAATTCTATAGCAAGGTATAGTACGTTTTGAAGCACCTTGTTAAAAAATATTATTGAAACGTTTGATTAAAAACATTCCTAATGTTAAACTTTAAATCAAACAAAAATTAACTTAACTGTCCACAAATACACTTTACACGATTTCTAAAATGCTGTATAAAAGTCTTGGTAAATATCTCAAGGGAGTAAATAAGGAAGTGAAAAATATTCTAAAGGATTTAAATTTAATTTAAATGCATAATTTATCTATGTGAACGTAAATAGATTATCAGTACATTTGCGTAGTTACATCATAAATTTCATTTTCACCTCCACATATAAATCTCGTCATCTGCTGATTTAAGTAAACAAAAAAGCATAACTATATAATTTGAAATTTAATTTATGAATATTTCAACGCGTATCAACGATGTTCTCTGAAGTTTTTTCGAATTCAATAAATTTATTTGAACTACAGTTTTATGTGACTATATTTTAGCTACCTAAATATACGTATATAGCTCTAATGAGTATGTGTATATGCCATAGTGAGATAGTCTGTAAAAGGAAGGTTCAAAATTGAAAAAAGAGATTTCCCTATAATGAAAAAACAATAATAAAATAAGGATAATTTTAAAGTAAGAAAGAAAACAAGGCATGTAGTCTCAAAACAAAAGAGAAAAACATTTCAGATGGATAATGGGGAAAGAGGAAATACTTCCAAACTTAGTGAAGAAGTGTGATAGTTGCTATATTATTGTTTAGTGTGATAGTTTACACAATGCATTTCAATTTTAATTATATAATGCATTTCAAATTTGCTTTACAGATTGGATTGAACGACTTGTCCAATGGTTATGTCAATTTCGTTAAAATTAAGTGTTAGGGAGAAACTAATAAAGAGTGCAGCGACTACATTCGTTCTGTTCTTATTAATATCAATAATTTCTTTAATATTATTGCAACATATATTTATTTGTTTAATGTTAGTTTGTTGTGCATAGTAGCCTGTTTATTTGTTTACTATTGATAATAAGCATTTCATATTAATTTGAGTGATTTCATATTAGATAGTTTGTTTTGTATTCCTAATAGTTTTGGAATACACGTAGAAAATGTTTAGCCTAACTTTATTTGATAGAAAAATACTTTTTATCACTAAAATACTTGTTCTAACGTTTATATTTTAATTTTATACTTAAAAATAAACAGTGGTCAATTCTTGTAAGAATGTGATCAATTATTGGTCACATTACTATTCAGAAATTGGAGAAAAAATGCTAAGTAACCATCAAATATTAAAATTTGTACTATAGTTAATTTTAATCACCTTCCATACAAGAGTAAGTACAAAAAATATTTTAAGTGCAATTGTAAATTACCTTGGTGAACTTTTTCATGAATAATGTGCACTAATTGATCAATTATTAGCTGGTTTACCCTATCATTTGTGAATAAACATTTAATAAATTAAGCAAATAAAAAAATTTAAGTGCGTATCGCTTCTATTTTGTGATCTTACAATCGGTAAGAGTTCCCGTGAATGTTTTTTCAATTAATTTATGTAATATATTTTACGATTATTATTATTAATATTTTATGATAATCATTAATAATAATATCAACATATGATCTAAAATTAAAATTCAATTAAATATATTTGAGGTTATGCTCTAAGATCTGCTACTAAAAAAATCATACTCTGCCCGTATATGAAAACAGCACGAGTACATACCTTTAGTTTTTAAGATTCGGAGAAATGGTCTTAAGCTGTAACTATCTGTAAATGCTACTTCTAAAAAAGCTTTAACTTTAATATTCACTGATGCAATGTACAGAAATTATGATAGGCTTTTTCTGTAAAGCTAATGTTTCTGTGGTAAAATATGCTTCCTGTGCGTATTATGTATTGGATCCGTCAAAAGTAAAATCTTAGTCTTCCGGTGGTTCGTTTACTCTGTAAATCACTCCCATAAAAGCCCAGTTCTATTTAAACTTCAAAAGAATGTTCATATATAATACATAGTGCAAAATCGTTTTCTCTCCATTAGTTTCTAGATTCCATTCCGAAAGAGAATTCCATTTCAAATTTTTACACTAAAAGAATATAACTAGATACATCAACGATATTTTAATAAATCGAGCATCACTGTTGTGCTATCGTCCTTCAACTTAAAGACCCTATTTTAAATACAAGATACAAATTAAAATGCATTTAAAAAGGTTACAGAATTTGAAAATTTATGAAACAAAAAATTCACGGAATATGAGAGGCATTTTCTGTTCAGCTAAATATGGATGGCGGTTATGTTTCTGGGGCGATACGTGTTTTCTGTACGCATTCTGAATGTAACGTCACTTGGATTATTTTCAAATATGTCAGCACTTCGCCAATAAAAATTCCAAAGAATAAATTCTGAATTGATATATTGATAGTTGATTGGTAAACACCAATTAGGTTAAAAGCCAAACCTTGACAAAATGGTGATAAACTATATTTTTAGGTAACATCGATGAGTATTGGACAGATGTAAAATCTTTGCAGACTGTCAAGTTTGTTTATTTAAACTGAAAATCCCTCTCATAATAGTCGTCATCTGACCGTGGTTCAAAATTACGTGGTGTTGTCCTCGGATCTTTCCCTTTGGGATTGATCCCGGACCGTCACCAATAGCCCGTTGTGTTGCTCCAGTGTGACGTTAATTGAAATACCCCCTCTCATAATAGATGTGTAAGAAAGCTGAATCGTTTGAATTTAAATCCTAATTTAAATTTAAAATATATATGGCTAGCGTGTCTAGACTTATGTCAATGTCTGAATTTAGTTATGAGAAGGTGATGAACTGACCTGGTCTTACTACTGAATAGTGCTCCAAATTGTATCCCACGGAGAATGATTGAGAAAATATCTTGGTAGATCTTTCTGATTAATAAGTTTAAAAGTTTACCTCGATTAAAAATCTTCTATAGAATCTTTATTACATAAAATAAAATTCTTCGATTATGTCAGGGTCAGAAAAAGAAAATAAGATTCAAACGAAGTAAACTTGCCTTGCTCTGCATAAATTATGAGAACTGTATATATTAGGAATGTTCGGTATGTTACTCTTTTAAACTATAAAAATACCCGACTGACCTGTTTTGAAAAGGAATCCTTGCATTCGTCACATTTCAGTTTGATTTTATTTGCTACGCGTTTTTTAATTAATTGTATACCTGTAAATATATGAATTTTTTTATTTTATCATGAATATGAGAAAATTGAACATACTTTGAAGATTTGAATAATTTCCTGGAGCTTAGAAATATTTTTGTTTAAAAAACTGAAAGATGTACTGTTTAGAAGAGATTTTGTAATACAATTTTATTTTCCTCGGAGACTCAAACTGTTATATTCGGATTAGTTCTGAGAATGTACTAGGTGATGAAATAGAACAAAGTGATGTCAGATGTAATGAGATTAAGAAATATATTTTTCGAGAGCCCTTATATAGGGATAACTAGTACCATAGTACCAGGACCCCAGGGTAAGAGGGGACTGGGTAATATTTTGCATAAAGTTTTTGTGGTTTTACTCAGTCTGTTTTCTAAATTTCAAAGTACAAATCTTTGCATTGTATACTTGTACATCAAGTTTTAAAGGAAAAGATAATTGTTACACATTTAATCAAATTAAATGTCGGGTACTTAAAATTCACAGCTGCATTTCACGAAAGGCATTCATCTAACTTGGTACTCTAAGGACCGAAGTGAAGGGCTGGATATTCAAAATATTTATGTTACAAAATTTTAAAAATGACCAAAATAGCTTAATAGAAGGAACTGATGGGTTTAGTAAGGCAAGGCACACAAGTAAATCATACTCATGTTTAAAATCCTATCGGAAGAAATTAGTAATGGAAATACTCCTTGGACATTTTGTCAATTCAATAGGGATAAAAATCCGTGAAAGTAGACTAAAATACATGTATTTTTCTGAATACGTTCCTGAATTGTTCTAGAATACTGTTCAAAAGTGATTATGAAATGCAGAAATAATTTCATCTCCAATTAATATTTTACAAATTTTTAATAGAGAAGTATTAAATATTGTGTCTAACAGCATTTCTCTATATCTTTTCCCTGAGGGGTCAAACGGCCTCTTCTGAAATTCCTGATTTTCCGGTGGTGTTGTCCGTCACTGGATAGGTAATAGACTAAATAAATTTTAGTAGGGGTGGCTAAGGTTCATCAGATATTCCCCATCTAGAATTTAGCAGGGGCTGAATTCAATAGATACTATCACTTGTTCATAGATTGAGTGAGACTGTGTGAGAGCTGTATTAAGATCAGGGGTGTACTTCCGTATTCATGCAATGGTTCATTGAGACCGTGGACTGTTCTGTGTTGCCTTTAGCAACCTGGTGTGGGTGACGTGTGAAGGCAAAGCTGAGTAGCAGCAAGTGAGGGACTGGCATGATAGATCATCCTGGAAAATGTAACTATCTACCGGCCTAAGGTGGATGTCCTCAAAAGTTGCAAAAACACTAGAGTTCTTTGAAAAACTCAAACCTAAAATATGCATTTTCAAGCAATTTAACGCTTCATTTCTGAGCTGAGAGAAGAAAGACGTCCATAAAGAATTTTCAAATTGTTTAAAGCAAGTTAGTAATGTAAGTTTTTGCATTGACTTTCAACAGAATTGCAATTATGCTTACCTAAATTATGTAATTATGTGTGTACTAACCAGTTACTTTTGTTATTTATGCAAAGCTATGATCAGGGGTGTCTAAAAAGAGTACAAAAATCAGAAATAATTTTTGAGATAAATAGCATCCACCATTTTTAACCGAACAATGCGGTATGTTTGGAGAAAAAAGGTCTACCATTATTCTAAGCTCAATAGTAATCATACTTTGAAGGATATTTGCAGGAATAATCAATGACGAATCTCCTTATACCCATCAAGCGAAAATATTTAATACAATTTCAACTTGCACTTCTTCAGACTACCATGAAATGCAGCTTTGGGAAAAGGTTATTTCGTTATTGTCTGGGACTAGGTATCAGACGTTACGAACTGACCACTGCCTCCCAACGGAACAATTTTTCACACTGTGTCTCACGAAACGCAACTTTGTTCCGTGAGAAATAATTGCGAAATAAACTTAGTATATATCTTTTGTATAACTTCAGTCTGATTTGATGACCTCGGGGTCAGTAAAAGGAGCAAGATCAGGCTAGGAGAAATTCCATTCCTCAGCATAAAGCACGAGAACTATTGTGTGTGTTCGGCATGTTACGGTTATAAAGTATAAACAAAACTGACTTATTCATCGTTTTGATCGTTTGAATCCATCTTGCAATCGCTACACGTTTTTGCTTCGCGTTATTTAATACGATATCTAAGTTAGCCCCACTGACTCTTAATATTACCATAAAAAATTTCAACTCTTTCGACTGGATAATTTTTGCGCTGCACTTAAGTTTTCGTCACTACGGTGATTTTAGGGGTATCCAAAAGGTGAAAAAATTATGGCAAACCTGAAGAATGAGTAAATTTTGAAAAATGTTTGGAAACATAATTTATGTAATGTCCGGGCATTTCCTGCTACTTGTCATGTGTGGCACAGCTGAACAATGATTAATCTAATTGTAAAGATGGGCAAAACTATGTTTTTACGATAAGTCTTAATTGCTAACTTGCGATAACAGTTATTATTAACTGTTATTATGAAAAGTTTATTTAATAGTTACTGAATAAGTTTAACAGTTATCATTAACTGCTAAAATTGAAGTTGACGGTGAAGTTAAACAGCAAATATTGATTATCATTCTTTCAAAATTTTTCGTCCATCAAGATCTTGTCAATTTTGCTAATGACGAGATACCTCGTCGAGACCAGGAGGGTTAGATTCTTTGTAATCTTCTTTTAGTCAATCAATAAATGCACAGTTCCTGATTAACTACAAATAATCTCGATCTACGAATAGGGACTTTAAATGTGGAGATGATCTCTGAAATGGACAACGGCTTTAACATTGAATATCTCCGAATATAGAAAAAAGTAAATTAATGAAATTTCATATTTGGACTAATTTGACAATGTAGAATCTGATTAAAGAATAAAACAAAATCAAATTTAATGCAAAATTTGACAAGAAGACGGCCCCTTACACAATGTTTTTACATTTGAATTTGTAGAGGACGTTATTCCCTATTGAATGATACCTTTGAATTTGCTCTAGTATGAATAGTTCTCGAAATAAATGGGGGATTCGAGTTTTTTCCACGACTGTGTATCTGTATGAGTGTCACCAAATAGGCAAAATTCATATTTATAGTGCTGCAAGAATTTATGAATATGTGTTTAGTTTCTAAATTTTTGCCTTATATGAGAGAATATTGAGTATTGGTGATATTAATGTTTATTTAGTGCAGTTTGAAAATGTTTTTGTTTCAGGAAAGATCAAAGGATCTTATAGGCAGTGGCGTAGTTATGGGAGGATGGCATGGGCGATTGCCCCGAGCGCCAATGTCTAAATGGTGGCATTTCAAAATATTTTATTTAGATGTTTTGCAGTTTTTCTTGTAAAAATGTTTTGTAATCTTAAGCATAATTTTTCCTTGTCGTAGAAGTATATTCCAGTGCTGTGAATGTGAAGTGTGTAACGGCGGCTAAGGAAACTGGACAATCTTGTCGGCGGTCAAACGCCGAAAGGAACGACCACCGAAGCAGCCGATTAACGGCAGATAGAGAAGCTGGACAATCTTTCCGGCGATCAAGAGCCGAAAAGAACGACCACCAAAGTAGCTTATTAAGCAAATAGAGAAAGCACCGCTTCCAGAGGTGAAACTGTTGGTGGCTTCGCAACAAAAGGCAGGCGACCCATTGTCGCTCTCTATGACATTTCGAGACAAAAGGGTACGGGGATGAGTTACGATGACCATTGCCGACAAAGGTTAATGGTCCTCTTTTAAGTCCGCCGAAGTCTGATGTAAGAGTCAAGGGGAGAGGCCAACAATGGCCATTCGGGAAGGTCCGGAGAAGGTGAAGTAATCAACAGCCGACGAGCACGGACTAAGAGGCCAACCCGAGACAAAAAGGAGGAGTCGAGAAGCACCCGATATATAGAGAGTTTTTCGGATCTTTGGACAGATAGGGAAAAAAGAGAAAGAGAGAGGAAGGAGAAGGGACAGAGAGAAGAGGAGAGAGACGAGAGTCGAACAAGAAGTGAACACCCGTTCACTGTTAGCGAAAAATTGCCATCTTTCAGGAGAAACTACTCGCCCGAGTTGTGGAGATTTGAGCTCATCAAAGCTGAAAAAGGCTTATTAATCCTGCCTTGGGACTCTATACTCGCCTGAGTATTTTATTGAGAAAGGCTCACCCGTAGCCGTGAAGGAGACTCCTCCGAGTAATTTGTGAAAGGCTCGCCAGCAGCCATAAGAAGCACCTCGATAAAACATTGGACTTTCCAACGAACTATCGCTCATGAATTCCATTTCGAACTCTTAAATGAACTCTTCATTCGTTTTATCAACTAATTGTAAAAAGTGTAAACAAAATTCGTTAATCTACATAGAAAGGGATCACTTTTAAATGGTAACTAGTCTACCCGTGCTATGCTACCCGTGGACCAAGTGAATGCTTTCATGCACTCTATCGTCGGTTTCAACGTTAAAATGTCATTCCTTCCTTTCATGTAGCTCCTTGTTTACATATTACTTTTCATGTAGCCCACTGCATTCGTATTACTATTAAGAAAAGAGGGAAGAGACAAATCAGTAAGATTTTCTTCTCACAAATGTCTGGAGAGCACAAAACAAAGGGGCGCCTTTTCTTACTAGCATCCTTTAAACCCATAGACAGGAGCCGTTATCAAATATCAGTCTTTTGCTAATTCTTATGCATATTCAATAAAAATGGCAACACAAAAATTAAAACCGGGAACAATAATTTTATAAAAGTTTGCTAATCAGTATATTTTGCACTCTAATTATTTTAATAATTTACCTTATCATCATTTTAAATAACCAATTTTGTTTTGGACGGAGGGCGGCTGTCAGCCTCATTTGTACCAAGTCCCAAAAAGTCTAGCTTCACCTCTGCTCTTACAGAGATCTTACTAAATAATTTTATTCGTTTCTAGACTCAAACGGTTGTTATATTAACCCTCCAAGTGATTTCAACGAGATATCTCGTTCATCAAGATGTGATCAATTTCGTTAATGATGAGATATCTCGTCATCAAAATATTGCCGTTTTTTTATGATGACGAGATCAAGTTCTGGTCAATTTTCTTCTAATGGTGAGATATCTCGGCCATCAAGATCTGGACAGTTTTGCTAATAAGATACCTCGTCAAGACAACTATTAAAAGGGTTAAGATTACTTCTGAAAGTGTAATCGGGATGTATGAAGGGGATATCAGAAGTCATGGATTAGAAAGAGATTTATCTGGATTGGCCTCAGTCATAACAGCCAGAGACAGACCCCCCTCCATAGGGACGAGGGGGTTGTTGATACCATGGTTCCAGGGCCAGAGGGTAAGAATTTTTCGAAGCTTTTTACCCTTTTTAGGACTCTTTAATTTCTTGTAGAAAATTCTTGCATCGTTTCGCGCAATCTGTTTTATACATTTAAAAAGTATTTCTTTATTGTATTTATGCTAATAAAGTTGTACATAATTGCCTCAAAGAAAAAGATACGTATTAAACATTTATGCATGATTCGTATAAATAACCTGGTTTTGAGACCAGAGTGAAGGTGTGAGGAACCTGAAAGTGGCCTGTAAGTATCATTTGAATCTTTCTTAAATTCGGACAGATATGCTTATACAAAGATGCTCTGCGGACCCCATTTCAGATTAGATGACTAGCCCTTAGAAATAGTTAAAATATGTATTCCGAGTACTCAATTTGTAACCTTTACAATTGTATATTTTTGTACTACGAATATTTTTATATATCTTTATTAATTTAAGAATTGTGAATCTCGGTTGTCAATTCTTCTGAATTGCGAAATCATTTTGATTTCATTACTCTTAAGCTCCGTAGAGAGATTGCTTCAACAAAAAATTTTGCAACCTCTTACATAGTAAAATTAATTCGCCCCTTTCAGTTTGTCCCCTAATTACTATAATTTAAACTGTACAATTTCTTCTCAGAGGTTGATGTTTTTAATAATTTCAACTCAATAAGTAATCTGCTTAAATAAAGTTTTTTTGTTTTATCACTTATCTAACTGTATTTGTGTGTCTTTTTTCTTGCATTTTATAGATCGTATATTTTTTGTTCTCTGTACTTGGAAATTTTCGTGTAGAGAAACAACAATTGAATAAATAAATAAATAATATTATAAAAACAATGAAAACAGTGAAAACGTTTTTATTTTGGAAAACATAGCACATTACAGTTTCGACAAAAAACATTCATCTTTCCTGGTTCCTTTACCCTTTAGACATCGGTACCATTGCATCAGTAATACCACCTTTTTATGGTAAGGCCTGATATTCAAGTTTAATTGAGCATGATAAATTCCAAACAAATTACGTTAAAAAAATTCTTTTTTAGTGTTTAAGTTAGTTTAATAGAAGTAAAATCGACGGGTTTAGCTAATTCCACAAGTAAAAAACAGAAATGTCAAAAATTCGATTGAAAAAATCAGTACTAGAAGTACTCTGACATTTTGCAAAATATGAAATAAAATTTCCGGAAAGAAATCTTGTAAAAAGTAGTCTAAACCCACCATATTTTTTCCGAATATGTGCATGAATTCTAATTAGGATTTCCAAGTGTAAAAATAATAATTGGGAACAATTTATTCTGAAGTCAATTAAAAATAATGAAATTTTAAAATACAAAGATAACATTTAAGAAAAACTCTTTCGTGATAGGAAACAAGACTTACTAAAACTGAATTTTTTACTTCCAATGTGTTGTTTTATAACTTGTTTGTGTTGTGTAAGTGCTAGACATGTACCGTTACATCATGCTTACAACGAAAAAACAACAGCTGATGTATTATTCTCTTTCGTTTAATCGTTTCATAAAATTACATATAAAAATGTTTTCGTCTTCATTTAATATAGTTTGTCTTTTAAATGAAAAAGTATTAAAATAATGTGCCCAAACCCACAGCTTTTTTTCTGTGCTTTTTTCCTGTGAATCCTACATGCCTCTTGAGAAAATCCCTGCTTTCCGGTGGGCCTGTCTGTCACTGGTGGCAACAAAGAGTGGAAGTCGTGATAGCAATAGAAATAGTATCTTATCATACAGCTTTAGACCAGACTATATAGCTACGTAGAGTATATGTGTAGCTATTTACATCTGTGCTTTAGACAATTGTTGGAAATTATTGGCATGGCATTGGCAAATTCAACTTTCAATTTAAACTATCCATGAAATTGTGTGTCGATTTTTGTGAGCGCCTTATGGTATTTGTCAGAAGCGCCACCAGGCTTCTTGCTTGAAAGTGTGAGTACTCATAATTACATTCGTCCAATCACCAAATTACCAAGACATGTGAAAGACTGCAACTGTGCCTTTCAAAAGGTACTTTTTGGTGGAGGTAGGTCACTGCGATAAGAGGCATTTTCTGTCTCAAGTTAAATGTAGGTGGCGGTAGTTTTTCTGTGGCGGAACTTGTTTCATATTCGTATTTCGAACTTGATGTCACTTGTTTTTCCAATATGATTTCAGCTCGTCGCCAATAAAGATTCCAAAGAACATTAGGTAGGTAGTTAATTAATGTCGCACTGGAGCAAAATAAAGTCCAAAGAATGAATTCCGAATTGAAAAATGATAGTTTATTGGTCAACCTCAATTTGATTTTACTCCAAATGCCACCAAAAAGCAACAGTCTAAATTTTAAGGTAAACACGATATATAACATGCGAGAGCATTTGAGTAGCAGAAGTATAATCTTCGCATTCCGCTCTCGTTCGTCTTGTTTGTTGATAACATTCAAAATATCTCTCATGTGTGTTGGAAGTAAATTTTTGTAGTGTTTAAGTTTCCAGCACTTATTTTTCTGATACAAAGACTCCTTACAAAAAAATTGAGAACTGACGTTAGTGCGGGCATTTTAAAATGACCGACCGTCAAATACGTGGGGTGGTTAAATTTGTCGTGTAACCTTAAATCTGTAGTGGCTTCAAATGTTGGCACGTTGGCGTGGTGTGGAAGCAAGTTTGAAGAGTGGAATGCCAGCTCAGGTGTTGACCTCGTCATTTGACCGTGGTTCAAATTTAAGAGATGTCGTCGGATCTTTCCTTGCCAGGATTTATCCCGTACCACCACTAATAGCCCGTTGTGTTGCTCTAATGAGAGTTAATTAATTACCATTACCATGAGAAAAATAACGTGAACTGATTTTCGGATCCAGCCTCGTTTGAAGAGTGTGGTGCCAGCTCAGGTGTGACTTCATCTAACCGTGGTTCAAAATTACGTGGTGCCCTCAGATTTATAGACGCGAAATATAAGTAGACAGAACATCGCTATTGAGAAGAACTTCAAAAAGTGGGACCCACATGTGGCTAGTAGTCACATGACTGCTGCTCGAAAATTCAGCTTGGTTGATTAATTTGGCCTCTTGGCGACATAACATTTATGTAAAGTTAGCGATGCGAATGTGTAAAATACTGAATAGTTCTTTAATTTGAGTTACGTTTTAAGGGGGTATGGTACCCAAATTACTGAAATCTGCAATTTTGACGTTATAGTTGTAATTTTTGGTATTCAGGTAGATTTTAAGTATAGTATACAAAATGTGAATTTAAAAATTAAAAACCATTAATTTAAAAAAAATAAAATTTCAAGAATTTGAACAGTTTTCTTTTTGATATAAGTAGAAAAATAATTTGGCTAAAATTTTAATTTGAACATTTTTTAACATAGAAATACATAAGAAATAAATTGTCTTCACAGTTTTTGTAAATATGAATCAGAAAAAAATTAATAAAAAATAATGCAAAAATACGTGATTTTACACCATAAATATTGTTTTCAAAAATCATAATAAAAAGCAAACACATGTTTCAAAAATTACTGAAGACAAATTAAATAAAGGTATATATATATATATATATATATATATATATATATATATATATATATATATGTATATATATATATATATATGTATATATATATATATATATATATATATAGTTCCAAATGTCATTCATATCCGTGCAATAGAATTTGACTTATATCAATTTAAATTTATAAAAAATATCAAAAATCACTTCTTTGAGAAAGAAGGTATTAGAGTTTTAAAATTATGCAAAATAGCTGTTTATGAAGATATTCATCTGAAATGTTTTTTCAGTAATCTTTCACACACAAGAAGTATATTCCATGTTTAAATTTTAACAAAATGTTAATATATGTACAAAAAAATAAATTTGAAAAATTTGAAAAAGAAAAAATTTCATCAAAATTTTTACATAGAGAAAAATATGAAAATTGCTGCTGTTGGAACACAATATATTATAAATGGCTGTTGCACACACAAATTTAAAGATGATACATTATATTAAAATGTATAAATGTATGTAAAAGCAATATTGCTGACTAACACAATTCAATGTCCACCAGCCAAGTAACCAGAATTCTGGTTCAGTTTTATTTTTGCCATGTTCACTTTTCTGCGATAAGCTTTGAACAATTTTGAGCTTTCTGCTTTCGTCCCATATTTAATATCACAACTCAAACTTGTGTAAACAAATCACTTAAAATTATATAATTATAACATAAAATATAGATCTATTAACAACAAAATATATTTAATAGCATATTCAACAATAACCGTTTTCGAAATTGAAACTAACGTCAAAATTTTCACATCAAATATCCAATTTACATTCTAAATATGCAATCCAAAAGATACTATTACTTGACATCAATTCAAAGAAGTGTTAGCTAATATATTTTATATCGCTTCTTTCATCCTACAAAAAGAAACACTATTTTCAACTGAGAGAAATAGACATGTAGAGGTTTAACTTTCGTTTGTTTATGTTACAGTAGGGGGGGGGGCAGACGAAAATGAGCGTGGCAGATGACAATATCAGTAGTTCAATTTTTAAAAATGCAATATAATCGGTTCTATTTAACGTAACAAGATGAATTTGGTGTCATTGGAATCAGAAAATTCTGAATATTTTTAAAACAATAAAAAAATTGCGATTTTTCGGGATTTTTTGAGTACCATACCCCCTTAACATTGTTAGCGATGCGAATATAGATACTACTGAATATTTCTTGAATTTGTGCTACTTTTTAATGTTTTTAGCTATTTGAGTTTTACAGGGTGCAACGCAAAGTCCGTACCCGGCCTTTATTTTCGCAACAGTTGGTAGTAAACATATACTTCCAATTACAAAAATGTTTCAAATAAAGTAAACATTCATGTTATGACATTTTGAAATTAAAAAAAAAAACAATTTTGTAAAAATTACAAAATCTAACTTTTTATACAGTCCCCCGTTCCTTATAGTGATATTTAGTAAAAGTTTGCACTCATCCTAACAAACGTAACACAAAAAGTTTCACTTCTGTGTGACAAAAATTGAACGAGATATTTAATTTCAAAATTTGGGAATTTTTCAGATTTGTTTTGCCTTTATTGAGGGGTCGGTTAAAATGTAAATTAGAATAATTCGAGATTGAAATCAGGGTGCAACGCCCCTTTTACGGCGAAAGGGGGGGGTCCCCGACCATAAACGATGGGTGCATGTATAGTAAAGTGGACATGCCCAATTCACTGAAAGTTTTCGCAGCGCCCCTAGTGGCGAAACACGGAAGTTTGAAAATGTAACTCCGAAACTAAGCAAGATAGACAAAAGATGTCAATTAGAAAGTTGTAGAACATCGTCGAATTATGTAGAATCGACACCCTGAAAATGAAAAATGCGCGAAAAGATCCGGATAAATGGCAGCGGAATGCGCAAACTACCAGCGGGGCTATTTGAGTTTTACAGGGTGCAACGCAAAGTCCGTACCCGGCCTTTATTTTCGCAACAGTTGGTAGTAAACATATACTTCCAATTACAAACCCCCATGCAAATCGTGATTATGCAAATAGGATAGTAGGATTACGCAGCCACATGCTCGGGATAAAAGACGAGCCATCTAGTAGTGGGCAAACTAGTCCACGCTGAGATCGTGATGGCGTGCTACACATCCGCGTAATATGCCGAAATGATTGTGATTTATGGCGAATGTCAACGGAATGCCAGAGCAGCTGCGAGGGTTTATGGCGAACGTTTTCCTATGAATCGACGTCCATCGCATCGAACTATAGTTACTGTACTTTGCCGTCTCAGAGAGACCTGCGGCTTCACACCACGGCCCAGATCAGGCAGATTGACAAGATCGGGCATTCGAGTGACACCGGAGGAAGTGCTGGGATACGACCTTGCAAATCAACACCTAAACACGGTAGAAATAAGCGAGGCATGTGGATACATGCGTCAACATATATGGCGATTGTTACATGCGCATGGTGCGCATCCATACCGTCCGCTACTGGTGAAAGCATTGATGCCGGGTGACGACGCTCGAAGATTTGACTTTTGTAATTTCCTGCTCAACACGTTGCACGACATTCCGTCGTTGTTTTCCGACATACTGTGATGAGTCGCAATTCACACGGGATGGCATCGTCAACACCCACAATGTGCATTACTGGGCTCTGGACAACCCTCACATGGGACGCACAGCACGACACCAGGTACGCTGGTCAACGAATGTGTGGTGCGGTATATGGGGAACCCAGATTCTTGGACCCATCTTCTACGACGGGACCTTAACGGGCAATCGTTACCTGCACCTGTTACAAGACACGGTACGTGACTGGTATGAACAGTTGCCTCTCCGAGATGCATGTCGTGTGTGGTTCCAACATGATGGGGCCCCTCCGCATAAAGCAGCAAACGTTCGTGCGTTTCTAGCCACCGAATTCGGCCAACAGATCATCGGATATGGTGGTCGGGTTGAGTGGTCACCGCGTTCGCCGGACTTGACTCCCATGGACTTCTACCTCTGGGGTTACGTCAAGGAACAGGTCTATGCGACTGATTCAACCTCTCTGGATGATCTGAAACAGCGTATCAGCCTTGTTTGTCGCACAGTTACACCAGCTATGCTCCAACGCGTCCACGATTCAGTACTGTCACGCATTCAATTTTTCATTGCCACCAATGGGGAACATTTTGAGCAGTATCTCCAGTAGATTTCTCCACTTTATGTATTGTTTTCCGCTGTATGCTTGTCTGTAAATTGTGCGAGTTAGATTTCCAAACTTCCGTGTTTCGCCACTAGGGGCGCTACGACCGCTTTCAGTGAATCGGACATGTCCACTTTACTATACATGCACCCATCGTTTATGGTCGGGGAACCCCCTTTCGCCGTAAAAGGGGCGTTGCACCCTGACTTCAATCTCGAATTATTCTAATTTAAATTTTAACCGACCCCTCAATGAAGGCAAAACAAATCTGAAAAAATCCCAAATTTGAAATTAAATATCTCGGTCAATTTTTGTCACACAGAAGTGAAACTTTTTGTGTTACGTTTGTTAGGAGGAGTGTAAATTTTTACTAAATATCACTATAAGGAATGGGGGATTGTATAAAAAGTTAGATTTTGTAATTTTTACAAAATTGGTTTTTTAAATTTCAAAATGTCATAACATCAATGTTTATCTCATTTGAAACATTTTTGTAATTGGAAGTATATGTCTACGACCAACGGTTGCGAAAATAAAGGCCGGGTACGGACTTTGCGTTGCACCCTGTATAATTAGCTGAAGCTCCCGTTGAATCAAGTTTAAATAGCACGTATACAAAAACCGTTTGCGTAAGATACATAGATTGTAGTGAATAGATTGATCTCAGGCCCGGAGTCCAAATACGGCCAGCCAAATATTTTTATCAGACCCGCAGACCAGCCGATCCCTCTACATCAGCTTAACCAACCCGCAATTCAGATAAGGTCTTGCGGACAGAATTGGACCCGGTTTCTGTTATGCAGACCGGGACTCGGTCTGCATACCCGATACGGCCCCCAAAATTTTTACCGTAATTCAAATACGATTCTTCGGGCAGGTTTACCTGGCCCACAGTCCATATACGATTATCCAAATATTTTTAATTAAGACAGCACACCATATATACCCGAAAGGTTTAACTGGCCCGCTATCCAGATACGGCCCTCAGGGTAGTTTTACCTAATCGGCAATCCATATACAGTCCTCCAAATATTTTTATCAGTTCCCGCCCTCCAAATCAATTTAACCAGCCTAAAGTTCAGGTACGGTCCTCTGGACAGGTTTACCCGGTCGGAGGTAAACTTGTTCGGAGAGTCCGTCCATATCCCGTCATCCAAATATTTTTATAACTCATATAGAAACATGCAGCCATTTACTAGCCATCTTCTTTCTTCATCTTTGGGAAAACTAATAAATGGAACGAAAAAAATTTTTAATACACTCATGTCCAAAAGTTAAGCATAATTGCTGTATATGTGAATATTTCAGAAAATCTACAGCGGAATGGAAGGAAACGCGGTATGCGGGTGTAATAGGATTATAGAAGAAAACAATGCAAAGCAAGGATAATAATGACCTTCATTATCCAAAGAAAAGGGTTGAAAGAAAAATGTTCACGATACGAGTGTCAACTTTAGTTAAACAGAATGATTAAAACAATGTTATGCTGAAGTTTAATACGGTGTGTGGGAACCTCTGATAGCCACGCATACTTCACAACGATTTCCCATACTTTCGATGAAGGTATGGATGAGTTGTGTGCTCAAAGAGTTCCAAGCCTCACGGAGAGCAGTTTTCAATTCCGGAACGGAGGTAGGTGGGTGGCGGAGAGCTGCAATATGTCTCCCGAGCATATCCCACACATGATCTATAGGATTCAGATCAGGAGAGTTGGCAGGCAACTGCATGCGATCCATAGCTTCACTTTGAGGAAGGCGTCAACCACGGCTGCACGGTAAGGAAGCGCGTTATCATCTATGAATATGAAACCAGGACCGACAGCACCTCGAAACAGGTGGCTCGGTAAGCTCAAGGACTTCGTCTCTATATCTTTGACCGGTAACAGACCCCGTGTGAAAGATGTGGATGTCTGTGCTGCCGTCCAGCATGATGATGTGCCCAGACTATGACCCCTGAAAGAAAACGACGACTTTCCGTGATGTTTCCCGGGTGAAAACGTGTTCCACGTTCTGTCCAGATCGTGGTACGACGAGAATCAGTTTGCAGTCTAAATATGGACTCGTCACTAAACATGACATTACTCCACTGTTATCGACTCCACTGCCGATGTTAGAAACTCCACTGTAAACACGAGCGTTTCTATGCAGACGTCGACTGAGCTGTTTTGCATATGCACAATGTTTTACCTTCGTCCCACGATTCTCCACAAAGGATTTTGAACCATTGTATCCATATTTACTCCGCTCTTTTCGCATTTTAAGAATTATACTTAACTTTTGGATATGAGTGTACATAAGAACTGAAAAATGTATTTTTAGCAGATACACATCTTTACAAGTTTTTATTACAAGTATATAAGTATAAATTGTTTTACTTATAATTCTAAAAATCATAAATACAAAATTATGTTTATAATTTGAAGGACAATACCTTAAGAGTTTAAGCTATCACAAATTTAATGCTTTAAAAAATAGTTTTTTTTTTTCAGTTTAAAAAGTTGTAGAAAATAAATGTTTTGTTCGATTGAGGAGCATGTTTTATGTGTGCATAAATTTTCATAAATGTATTTAATTCGCTCAAATACTTTACTTAGGAAAAAATAAAAAATTGTCCCCTTTTTAGGTAGAAAACAAAAGAGTGAAGGATTTCATTTCGCTGTGGAATGTGCTTTTATCACTACCAAGCTTATTTGTCGAGTTAAAGAACGATATAAACATTGAAATGTTCACAAATATTGCTCGAAACAACCTAAAATTCAATATTATTTATCTCAAGATTGAAACATGTGAGGAAGAAAGATAAATCTGATTTAAAAGTGGAAAATAATTAAATTTTAATGTTAGGTTTTTTTTTAAACACTAAGCAAAATATCAGGGTGTCAAGCAGATGTTTTTACAAAAGGAGCTTTTCCAGTTGCGCAGATTGTTTGGAATTAGTACAATAGAAGTTTCATTTCGTTCTCTAATTTTTTGCTTTCCCAATTTGCTATATTGTATGTTTCATTAACAAGAATAAAAATACGCCAAAACAGGTACAGTATTTCAATTTTCGTTTAAGCACTGTTTTTGTTTTTCACATAAGAGAACGGCAATTTGTTTTTCGTCAATCCACTAGAAAGTTATAGATTCAAGGGAAATTATTTGAAAGAAAAGCTCTTTTGTCAAATGCAATCTTATAATGAAAGATTTTACATATATTTTGAAACATAAACGAAAAGGTTCCCTAAAGCGGATAAATGTGGGCATTTATAATAGGATTCATGAGATGATTTAATCCTATTTTTAACAAATTGATTTTATTTTATTTATAATTCTTAAAAGTTTCAAATTTATCTTGTATTTCAATTATTATTCTTATGTAATTCCACAGATAGGTGGATACAAAACAATTTTGTTCAGCAAGAAATAGCAATTTAAATAATGTACTTAAGTTCATGTTTTCAATTCAGAACATTTTTATCGTGTAAGACACGAAAGAATATAATGCTCCTAGTTGGCGCCAAAAAAAATCATCGCCAAGATTAGAGAACGATTTCACACAAGTTTTAAAGGGGGTATTTCAATTAACGTCACACTGGAGCAACACAACGGGCTATTGGTGACGTTCCGGGATCAATCCCAAAGGTAAAGATCCGAGGACAACACCACGTAATTTTGAACCACGGTCAGATGACGAGGCAACACCTGAGCTGGCACTCCACTCTCCAAACTTCTACACTCCGCCAACGTGAACAGGTTTTAAAGTTCGGTGTATTATTTTTAATATATATAATATTTTAAGCCCTTATTGATGTACAATTTAAAATAGCAAACACTCTCGAACATCAGTTATTTTATTTTAAACATTATTTTAGATATATATTGATTGCAAATCAATGAAATCTTTTTTATAGAACGGGAAATGTCAGCAGGTTGTATTAAGAATTCCAAAGTTAGAACAAATTTTATCATACTAGCAAATGCTGAAAAACACAAAAACAAATGTAAAATGCACGTAAATCGCTCACCTGTGAAATGTAATGTTTCCACCTGTAATAAATTTGGAATTACATCCATATACACAGCACCGTAGAACCATGATAGCTTTCACTGTCAATGCATTTGCTATGGAAGAAAGAATGCGCAATCTATATGTGAGTTGGAAAGAAGAGTCTAGAATCACGTAACGGTCACATGATCATTGGGATAAAAAAGGTTGCCATAGCTCACTCTATTTCATCTATGCTCGGATCCATGCTAAGCTATGCTCCAGTACGATATTAATTAAAATACCTACCTACCATCTTTCAAATAATTTTCCTCGAACCTATAACTTTCTACTGGAATGGAGAAAAACAAATAGCCGTTCTCTTATGTGAAAAACAAAAACAGTGCTTGAATGGAAATTGAAATACTGTACCTTTTTTGGCGTATTTGTATTCTTGTTAATGAAGCATACATTTTAGCAAATTAGGAAGACAAAAATGTAGAAAACGAAATAAAACTTATTTTGTACTAATTCCAAACAATCCGCGCAGCTGGAAAAGTTCCTTTTGTAAAAACATCTGCTTAACACCCTGATTTTTGTGCTTACTGTTTAAATAAACCTAACATTAATATTTAATTATTTTCCACTTTAAACCAGTTTCATCTTTCTTCCTTATATATTTTAATCTTGAGATAAATTAAACTAAATTAGATTTTGTTTTGAAAAATATTTGTAAACATTTCAATGTTTATATCGTTCTTCAACTCGATAAATAAGCTTGGTGTTGATGAAAACACATTCCACAGCAAAATGAAATCCTTCACTTGTTTTCTACATGAAATGGAGACACTTTTTTTATTTCTTCTCTCTAAGTAGAGTATTTGAACGAATTAAATATATTTATGAAAATTTATGCACACATAAAACATGCTCCTCAATCGAACGAAACATTTATTTCCTACAATTTTTTAAGCTGAAAAAGAAACCACTTTTTAAAGGCATTAAATTTGTAATAACTTAAAATCTTAAGATAATGTCCTTCAAAATATAAACATAATTTTGTATTTATGATTTTTAGAACTATAAGTAAAATAAATTGTATTATATACTTGTAATAAGAGCTTGTAAAGATGTGTACCTGCTAAAAATTCATTTATTCAGTTCTTATATATTTAAAATTATCATTTTGTTCCATTTATTAGACTTCCCAAAGATGAAGAAAGAAGATGGCTAATAAATAGCTACATGTTTCTGTATGAGTTTTATTCAGTGGATTTAAAATGTGATGAATCTAACAATAATTTTTATAAGTTTACCGTTTCTTATATATATTTCGTATTTATAAAATATTGATTTCACACATACAATAAGTAATAGAAATTTAATATTAAAAATCCTGCACAGTGCTTTTGCACACACTTAAAACCATAAAAATTGTCAAGAGTTATTTGCATGATCAATTTCATATATATAAAATCCAGATATAGACACACGGGTTAACTTATTTAGCTTTTGAACCAGAAATTTAAAATTGGGCAAAATAGCTGACAACTTCAAGTATATGGTTTAAAAAGTTACCTTCCATCTTGTAAAGATAGTATGTATAATTTTTCATGTTAATATTTTTGTCCGTAACTGTCCTAAAATAAATTTGCGTTTACGAAAACGTAAGCAATTAAGGATCCATAATATAGATGAAAACTTTCAGTGGTGACTTGGACTTGATTGGATCATGCAACTTTACCTGTTTTCACTATTTTTATTGAAGTTTTCACTATATTTACTATTGATAATGATTGCATCAGTAAAATAATTATTGAAACAATCATTTCCAAACATGTGCACTTATTTTTCAATTTATTCCAACTTGTGTTAACATCATTAAATTTAAACAAGGAAGTTTGAATTATTTTTAAGTTAAATCTTTAAGTTTAATTTCCCCAATACCTAATACAGGTAAAAGAAAAAATATATAATACATTGAATTAATTAAAGAACGTTTGGTTTAGGGCAATTATCTTATGGCAAATTTTAATTCGTGAGGAAATACTTGTGAGCATCCCCTAAAACCTTTGACATGTGCTCTTAATATACAATAGCAAAGGTAATACGTAGTAACAATAAATCAAACCGGTACTACTGGGCCGATCTCAACTGCGGTCCTGGTAAACCTGTGCGGAGGACCGTATCTGAACTGCAAGCTGGTTAATTTGGAGGGCCGGATCTGATAAAAATATTTGGAGGACTGTATATGGATTGCGGGCTAGGTAAAACTATCCTGAGGGCGGTATCTGGTTAGCGGGCAGGTTAAACCTTTCGGGTATATCTGGTGTGCTGTCCTAATAAAAATATTTGGATAAACGTATATGGACTGTGGGCCAGGTAAACATGTCCGAAGAGTCATATTTGAACTACGGTAAAAATTTGGTGGGCTGTATCGCGTATGCAGACTGGTTCCAGGTTTGCATACCGGTTCCGGGTTTGCATACCAGAAACCGGGTCCAAATCTGTCTGCAAGACCGTATCTGAACTGCGGGTTGGTTAAACTGATCTAGAGGGCCCGGCTGGTAGCATTGATAACTTTTAATAAAAAAATGTTATGTCGCCAAGAAGAGCTATTAAAACCTAAATCAATCAACCAATCTGAATTTTCGCGTAGCAGTCACGTGACTACTAGACACATGTAGGTCACACTTTTTGAAGCTCTTCTCAATAGCAATGCTCAGTCTACTTTTATTTCACGTCTTTCCTCGGATCTTTCCTTTCGGATTTGATCCCTGACCGTCACTAATAGTCCGTTATTTTGTTCCAGTGTGATGTTAATTAAATACCAATACCAACCTACCAGACCCAGCCTCGTTAAAGAATACTTTTGAGTTTGTGTTAAATGGCAACACGCGAGAATGTTTGTAAATAAAAGTAATTTGTTTCGGTCTTGAAGCATTTTCAGGTTTTTGTGGAGTGGATGCTGAAACTTGAGTTTTCTTGAAGTGCAAACACATTACGAACCAGATATTTGAAATTGGAATTACACCGCTAGAAGATATCCTATTACAATATTGAAGAATGAACTTATAGAACATCTTCACGAATTTCCTTATTTTTGCTGTCGGACTTAGCAGCATAGTACGGACGACATTTTTTTTTTTTTTTTTTCCCTTCAAGCAACGAAAGTCTCGTTCATTTTTCTTATACAACTTTTCCTCATTTCTCACTTTCCTGAAGAGAAGGTAAGTGACTTTATATTACCTAATTTCGAAAAAAAGGGGTCTGGACCCGAATACAACTTTAAAAAGATGTAGCAAGATGACGTCTTCAATATTTAGGGTTACCGAAGAAATGAGTAACCTTATGGAGGAACCCGACGTAGATCCGACAATTTCGTTCAACCCTAAATTCCTAAAAACCAACGATAAAATTGAAAACTCAATAAATTATGCATTTCAAAAAGGAGCCACCTCCTGCAAACTATTTCTCAACCCAACTAACACCAATACTATACCAAGAAACAATCCAAAAAAAATCAAAGAAGAGATTATTTACAAAACTTCAGATTATAAAAAAATCACGGACTTAAACTTCACAAGATCCGGAAAATTATTCATTTCAACAAACGATCCCACAGTAGCAAGTAACCTTGTTAACATAACAGAAATACAAGGTGTACCGGTAATCCCCCAAGTTATATGGGAAAGCCTAACTACGAAATTCTTAATATTCGATATTCACACCTCAACCACTTTAGAAGAAATTGCAGAAGAACTCACTATTGAAAATGACATCAGCATTTTAGAACTAAGAAGATTCCAAAAAGGCTCCAAAGAAGGAGTATATCCAATACTAATAACTTGTTTGGGAACAACTATTCCCAAATCAATTAAAATATTCCTAACAAATCAAAAAATAACTCAATTCATAGACAAACCAAGACAATGCACTACATGCTTCAAATTCTCCCACAATACCACCCATTGTAAAGCCGAAAATATATGCGTAACCTGTGGAGAAACAAAACATACGGATCCATGTCAAAAACCAATAAAATGCATAAACTGTGGACAAAGCCACAGAGCTGACTATAACAACTGCCCTTATAAAATAAGAGAAGCAGATTTCCTTCAATATAAAGCATCCAACAGGTTAACTTACAGCGAAGCCAGAAGAAAATATTTCACCAAAAAAAACACATACTCAACAAAAATATCATCAAATCAAAACAATGAAATAAGCCAAATTGAAAAATCCCTTGATCAACTGACAAGAAAGCTTTACGAAACATTCTCAGATAAATTAGACCAAATGCTAGAAAAAATGTCTGATATGTTCATGTCAATGGCAGAAATGAACATTAGCAACATGAAATCTCAAACCAAAGATAAAACAAATACAAGCCCACCAAGGGAGAAAAAAAAGAAAACGGATAATGGAACAAAAAATAAAATAATTACACCCCCAACGATACTCAACAATGATAATTCCCTGAACTTTAGCAACAAGGAAAGTCGAATAGATAAAACAAAAAGAAAAAGTTAAAAAAAAAAAAAAAAAAAAAAAAAAGCATGCACATCATACAATGGAATGCAAGGGGAATTCAAAATAAAAAATGGGTCCTGGACACAGAAATCTTTAAGACAGCTCAAATAATAGTAATTCAGGAAACCTTCTTAAAACCTCATCAAAATTTCCATATTCCACATAAAATAATCTACAGAAGAGATAGACCACACAAAATTGGAGGAGGCCTAATAATTGCAATATCTGAGAACATTCAATCAAAAATAATTGACATTGACAATTCAACTGATAACAATGAAAATGAAATAATGGCTGTCCAATACATACAAAAAAATAAACCTTTTATGATCATTAATTTCTACTCCTCTAATGGCAAAATTGAATATAAAACTTTAAACAATATCTCAAATAACATAAAAAATAATAGTTTCCTCCTCGGAGACTTTAACATAAAACATGACCTCTGGGGAGGCAATTCACACTCCACTGCAGGCCAAACCTTGTTCAATTGGACATTGGAAAAAAACCTTTGCCTTATCAATCACAATAAACCAACCCACATTGCCCCAAACGGAACCTTTACTCTTATCGATCTATCTTTTTGTTCTTCTGAAATATTTCCTATCTGCAATTTACATATCGAAGATGACAATTATGAAAGTGATCACTTCCCAATCATAATAAACATCGAAAATGAAACTTACTCACCATCTAAAAAAATTTTCTACAAATGGAACAGAGTCATAGAACAACTTAATTCTAACATCACCAAAGAAAACTGTAACAACTATGACCAACTACAAAATCTGATAGAAGAGACCAAGTCAAGAAATAGATTCACGAAAATAAATTGCGAAAAGATAACAACACCATGGTGGAACACTAAATGCAATCAATTACTTTTCTTAAAAAAGCATTATCTAAAAAAGGCTAGAATCTCTCTCAAGGATGACCATTGGATCAAATACAAAAAGTTCTCTGCAAAACTCAAACAAGCTATTCGAGACAGCAAAAAAAAATACTGGGATGAGGTCTGCAAAATGCAGCAAAATTCTTACTTTCTCTTTCGTATATTCAACATATTAAATCGAAGAAAGAATGTAAAGCAGAAATCCAACATTATTCTACAACTCAACGGCAAAGAAATCTTGTCAATAAAAGACCAAACCAATACCTTCGCCAAATTCTTTGCTACAAACGATAATCACAACCCTATTCCTATCGACTATAATAATATAGAAAATTTTGACTTAAACAAACCAATAACATCAACAGAACTAAATAATGCAATAAAAAATACTCGAATTTCAACACCTGGAGAAGATGGCATCTCAGCACAAATTTTCAAAGGATTAAACCAAGAATCAACTACAATAATAAAATCTATTTTTAATGATATCTGGCTTAACTTCAAAATACCAAATAGCTGGAAAACAGCACTAATAATTCCTATTCATAAACCACAGAAACCAAAAAATAATGTCACTTCTTACCGTCCAATATCTCTTACTTCAGTACCTGCAAAAATATTCGAAAGAATTTTATCCCGAAGAATCTCCTCTTTCTTAATTAAACATAATAAAATTGAACCTACTCATCTTGGCTTCTTACCTTTCAGAGACAGTCAAACAGCAATCCAAACACTATTTTCGACAATAAAAAACGCCCATTCTCAAAAAAAATTCTTAATTGCAATATCTCTAGACATAAAATCTGCATATGACTCAATTTATATAGATGGCCTAATAATGAAATGTCTCAATATAGGACTCTCAGGAAATATCTCCAAATGGCTTCATAACTTCCTTCAAGACCGGACAATAAGGGTAAAATGGGAAAACACCATATCAAACCCAATTGAAATGAGAAGAGGAATTCCTCAGGGTAGTGTTCTCTCCCCAATTCTTTTCACAATATTCATGGCAGATTTTCATGAAACAATACCAATGGATGTTAACTACATAATCTATGCAGACGATATCCTTTTTTATTGTACCCACGACAATCCAGATTACATAAAAAAAAAATTACAAAACACAATAGAAAATATCAGTAGATGGTGCAACTATTGGAATCTTAAAATATCCCATAATAAAAGTTCAATTATAAACCTATCAAAAAAAAGAACTACTTTTGACTGGTGCTTTTCTATGAATGGCAACGTGATCGAATGGACAGATGAACTAAAATTCCTCGGCATCACAATCTCCAAATATGGTAATCTCAATTACTTCATCAAACAACTTAAAATAAAAGCATATAAACGCATAAATATCCTTAAAGCCCTAGCAAATAAAAATTACGGTGCTCGCACACATCACTTAATACACCTAGCAAAAACATCAATATGTAATCTCTTCCATTATAGCAGTACAATTCTAAACTTATGCAAAAAAACAAATATAAATCATTTAGAAATATGTCAAAACATGGCATTGAGAACTGCATGCGGACTCCCCAACTGGACTCCAAATATTGTTCTACACAAAATCACAGACACAATCCAAATTAAAACCCAAATAAAAAAAATAAGTAATAAATTCTGGATAAAGCACATTTCTTTGGGAACTTTCTCCCCCTTGCATTCCATTATTCAAGATAATATTAATTTACTCGAACAAAATAGTTCGTCACTTATCTCTTGTTTTGAATTACTTGAAGAAGACTTCAAGACAGATCATCTCATCATGTTCATCTTTCCAGTGGAATCATTCCCACCTAACATCTCGTTTTTTATCGAAAATTTGGATTTCCAAACAAAATCCCTACCAAATAATTGCATCCAGGCTCTCTTTAAAAATGTGACTGATCAACTACTCTTTAATCATCACCTAATAGCAACAGATGCATCTAAATCAAGCAATATTACAGCAATTGCAGGATATTCAAACAAAATAATAATCAAATATAGAATCAGCAACATCAACTCCATCTTTACTGCGGAAGCCTTAGCCCTATGTCAAGCATTAGATGAACTTATTGACTTCAACTCTAATAACTGTATCTTCACCGATAGCAAATCTGTCTTACTAGCTCTACAAAACTGTTCCATCAAATCATCGAAAGTAATCCTACGACTTAAAAACAAACTAATCAACACCGCAAAACTCGTTACAAATTTAAAATTAATCTGGGTTCCAGCACATAGAGACATTGAAATAAACGAAAAAGCAGATCAACTCGCCAAATCAGTGAGAGAAGAAGACATCTTTCTTGAATGGTTATCACCGGAAGATACGACAAAATACATAGGAAACAAGTTGGACCTCACTGATCGATCAATATTCAATCATAGCAAATACTACCAAATCTCAGGCAACCTTCCAAACATATATGATGTAAAAAACACTCTAATGTCAAGAAAAGAAGATGTTTATTTTTCAAGATTCTTATCCCGAATGTTAATCACTCCAGATCTTCTCTTTAGATTCCATCTGGCAGACACAAATCTCTGTGACAGCTGCAAAGTTATCGACTCATTTCAACACATCATCTTCGTATGCAAAAAGTATTCACGCCATAGAAAAAAACTCATCGAAAAAATAAAATTCCAATCTCAAGACTTCACCTTTAAAAATCTCATAAAAAGCATCATAAATAAACCACAACAAGCTAGAGTAATAACTAGATTTCTCATATCAATTGAAAAATTTTAATCTTTTCATACTTTTCTCTTAAATTTAGATCATTTAAGAAGATTGAAGACAAAAGCCTGACTCTGCAGCTAAAAGTCTCAAAAAAAAAAAAAAAAAAAAATGTTTTATCTCCTCAGTGTCAGTAAAGCTTTCACTATGTGTGTGTGTCAATTACTTGTTATTGTATTGTATCGTTTATTGTATATTCCAATTAGGAAGAATGGAGACAAAAGCCTGATTCTGTAGCTATAAGTCTCAAGGAAATCAACCAACCAACCAACCAACCAACCAAGCATTTTCAGTCCGTTTGTGTTTCGTATCTAAATCTTGTGTCTTGATGTTTATAACTCCATCGTATTTACTAAGATGGATGGCCACAAAGATGACCTTGACTCTTTTACCAAAAGCATGCCGAAAATCGTGAGGATATTCATAAAACTTTCCTATTTTATGATTTATTTAAATCCTAAAAATATAAAATGTCCTAGTGTATTGGAAGTTTTAGGTTGTGTTTTTACGATTTATTTTCTTATCAAACCTTCACAACGATTGATTAATATTTCTTGCCTGGTAACACGTATGTTTTCAAGATTTCTAAATTATTTTCTCTTAATTAAAATATACAATAAAAAGAGACTAACAAAAAGGGTGAACCAGTTCTGACCACCTGCCAGTAGTTGACCATTTCCTCATTGCTCATAAAAACAAGCAGACTAGTAACCAATCTGAAGCATACTAATCTGTCTTTTTATTGATTAAAAATAAAAACGAAAGGCATGTCAAATCATTGGGATCTATGAAATCAAGGTATAGTGGAGTCAAGGTGGTTGAGAAATGTCTCAATCATAGTGTATCACAATTTGATTTCTTATTTTGAACTGAAATTTGGCATAGATGAATAAATATATCTAATTTTTATATGCATGATAGTGTTTCATATTTAAGCTAATTTTAAGTCAAACATTATAGTCAATCCATTGGTAGAATAAAACTGCATGTGTTCCTGTATTTGACCAAATTGGATAATTGCTGGATTTTTAGGAAAACTTTTATTTTAAATTTGAAGTTAGATGAAGTTTATGACTTGGTCAAATTACTGGAATACAATATAAATTGTCAGCACTCTCAAACATTCAAGATAATAAGGCAAAAAATCTGATGAAATTGAAATGCCCTTAGTGAGTCTGACCTCAAAAGAAAGATTCATAATAGAAAAGACTCCCATGCAGATACATCTAAAAGGTGGTTATTATGCTGTGAAAGAAATTTACTGGCTTGTTCATCTTAATAGTTTTATATTTTAGCACCATTTCAAATATATTTTATTTTATAGAAAAAAAACTGATTGTTTTTCTAATTTTGAATTGTCTCAAAAATGTCCTCAGATTTCTGTTGTATAAAGATTTCGCTAGTAAGCTATTTCTTATTATATTGGGTTAAATTTAGTTTAGTCTAAAACTAAGAATTTTTTCAATTGAATTCTGAGATTTTCATACTCTAGAAATTTTAATTGCTTTGCTCTTTTCTAACATATACGAATAACATCTCCATTTAAATTCCTTTTGAATTATTTTCATTTTAGAGTTCATACTTCTATTCTTTCTGCCATAATGGGTAAAAAGTATTTGCAAACAAAAGTATTCTCATACAAATGCAAAATAGGTTTATTTCTTTTTACATGTCAATATCAATTTATCTTAATTCATTTATTTTACAGGAGCTTCATGCACACTTGAATGGATCTTTGAGTCAAAGTACTCTTCAAAAACTGATACAATTAAAAAAGAAAAATTGTAATGACTCTGTTCCAAACCTGGAAATCCCCAAACTTATTTCAAATAATTTGTCTGAGTATGTATTCCTGAAAATGCTTTTGCAAATTTTTTTAGTTAAGCAACTGAATTCATTCACTGTTGAATATTCAGTTGTGAATAGTTCATTTGAACTCATTTATCTATTAAGTTACTGAATGAACAATTATTTAATAGGCTTTCCTTTTTACTATCTGTACTTTAAAAATAAAACAAAATATTGATAATACAAAAAATATGTATAAATAGAAACACTTTATTGCAGATACAAATAATAAAATGTTAATTTTTTCATTAAATTTTATGTATGACATTAGTACCAAACAAAATTTTATTTAACACGTTTTAGCTGCATCTGTAGAAAATTACATAACTCCATGTATTTAATTTTTTTTATCTCATTAAGGAAACAGGTAGTCAAAGCCAAACAAATAAATTTTAAATAGATTTTACATAAAATCATTAAAAATAGTAAACACGTTTTAAGTTTTTATAAATATTTACTTTAGATCTTGTAAGTTTTTATGAAACATTTCTGAGAATATAAAAAATGTGTATTGTAATTATGCAGTTTATATAGAGATTGCATACAATTTTGGTTTTTATTGTTTCAACTCTTAAATATAATGCCAAAATGCAAGTAGCTATTTCAGCATTTAATCAATATTTTTGAAAGATGCATTAAATAATAGTTGCAGAATCTACATTATAGAAAAATGCTCAATAACTTTTTGTTCAAATCTGAATGTCAATAAAAAATGGCCTTCAACTTTGTTAAAACATTAGCAATTAAGTTTCTCATAGCTAAGGTTTAGTTTATAATCCCAAATATCCTTCCAAACTGAATACAAAATGTGTAATTTAGATTTAAAAAATTAATTTTAGCAATGATTCACAACAAAATTAGCTTTGGAAAATAATTGTGTTTTAATTAGTGTTATACTTAAATTGTATGTATGCAGGGTGGCCACAATTAAAATGGGTGTGTTTAGAGCCAGATAGTTCAAAAATCATTTGGGACTAAACTCAACCAAATTTGGTTTAAATATTATTTAGACCATGTTGTTTTGATTTCTAAAAAATAGTTCCGATTTTTGCCATTAGAAAAAAATGGTGCTCTAAGTTCCAGTTTTGAAGAAAGTTGAGCTACGGAAGTAAACATTTTATATTAGTTTTTATTTTGACATCACTTGTAGATGTGGTTCAGTGTGTTTTCCTCGTATGTGTTCTGAAAACTGTATTCTCTGAAGAGCATTTTCTACTGACGGAATGTACATATCAATTATTGAGTATCTGGCATACGACTGCTTACCTCCTCATAAAAAAAGAAAATTTAATAAAAATGAAAGATGCCATAAGAAAAGGAAGTAGCAAATGCACTTTGTAAAAAGGAAAATGATTAGGATAGAATTTAGAAATTGATACAGTTACTGCAGAATGCAGTATGTCTCCATTGACTTACCTGATGGCATTGTTATCTGGTCCTCCAAAGTGGCTAAAATATGAGTACACAAAGTGTTTTATATGACCCCACAACCAAAAGTCAGTGGGGTGAGATCAGGCGAACAGGCTGGCCACCTTGTTGGAAATGCTTCATCAGTAAAATACTGTTATGACTTGCTGTAGATGCAATCCAATGTGAGAGGGAGAGCTGCATCCTGCATAAATACAGTAGATTCAAGACATCTATGCTGTTGAAGTTGAATAACAAAATTGAGCAGCATTATTCAATACCTCTCAGCATTGACAGCAAAGTCACTGGATCTATTGTCTGTTTTCTTAAAATTTCGGACTGATGATGAACAAGGTGGTAAAACCACATCAACCTGTTACTTTGTATTAATGCTGCTTTTCGGATCTGCTGAAACTCATGACGATTTTCAGAAACCCAAATGTGGCAATTTTGTGCGTTTACGATTCCATTCAGATGAAAATGTGCTTCGTTAATTCAGGATGTTTCAAAGCCATGCATCTTCAACTTCCATGCAAGCTAGGAGCTATTTCTTTTGAAAATTAATAACCATGATAGTATTGACATAAATTTGATTTAACCCTTTCAAGTATGAAGTGGATTCACTGTGAAACTACACTTTAAAAATTCCTGGGTTTACTGTATAGTGTTTTTTTTATCAGGTAACCATGGCTGCAGGAGCTCGCATGGTTACCCAAAAGTACTGCCATCTGTCAATCAATAGCTTAAAATTTATTCAAATGCATTCAATGGCTAATCGAATAGAAATTTTGGCCATTACTTTACCAAGTTGACCAAGATATTTTGTGCTTGAAAGGGTTAAATAATATTTACACCAAATTTGGTTGTATTGGGTCCAACAAATTTTTGACTATCGAGCTTAAATACCTCTTTAATAATGCTCACACTGTATATAACTCACAAATATTTCTATTTTTTAGATGCTTTAAAGTGTTTAGTCTTATACATAAGATAACAGATTCTCCAGAAGCAATTTATCTGGTATGCATGCTTAGCTTTTTGTAATAATATTGCTATAAACTACATGGTATACTTTTCTGTTAAATATTCCAAAATTAAGTTACATGAAGTTAATATCGTAATGAAAATTCTTTTCTATACTGCTCTGGTGCTTAAAATCAACATAGTCGATGCTTGTTTTCATAAACCTGATTAAGGAAATATTTCGTAAAATAGAAAGTTAGTTGAAAGAAATAAAAATTATTTCCATATGTGGAAGGTTTGTAATTTAATTTTATAGTCATGTGGGTTTGTAAAATTAGGGCTCAAGATCATTCAAAAAGATAGCTTAACTGTATAGTAAAACGACTCATAATAACCTCTTTCTCTAGAATATTTTAGGTTTATAGGCAAAATGCTCATTTTCCCTCTATCAAGTGACCACAATTTGTCTTAACCTCTGTGTTACAGCCAGTACAATAGTTGTACCATCACAATATAAGTAACAGTAAGCTTTAGTGTAAAGGTTAATACTTTAGAATTCAAAAACAACTATAATTTGAAGAAAAGTACTAGCACAGTCAGTTCAAATAAAATCAAAATTCTAACCCATCCACCATTGTGTCGTTTGGTGCTCTAATGACTGCTATGACCTAATATACCTTTGGGTATACTGCCTCTTCTGTATTGGGCTCTATGGATAATGATTATCTATGGTTTTTCAATGTCAAATGTGTAATGAGAATCAGCAACAATTAAATTGACCAAAGGAAAGAACTTATTAAATACATTGAGACTTTTAGAAGCAATCTATTTTGCAGCTCGAATTTCACCCGCAGTGTTTGGTTTCAAAGGTAGTATGAGAAATTTGCTTTTCTTTCCGTTTGATTATTATAAGATCTTCCAATATTGATTTGATTCACCTTCATATATTATTTTTGTACTCCACTGAATAGAGTTCAGCTTGCATTTGAATCATGTGGATTTTAAGGAGTCTTCTTTCAATTAGGAGGCTGGTTAGACCTAAACAGTATGTTCTTACAATTACTGACTTTAACATGAATTCTGCTTCTGAGTTTATCGTTTAGTGTCTGAAGTGAAAGCAGTGATTACAAGTTTACAAAACAAATAACTGCCTATGCCCCTAACGAGTTTACTACCCTTCTAAAAATGGACTCCCTAGTTCATCTGCCTTCTCATCAGAGCTGTGAAATAATAGAAGCATTTTAAAATATATTTTACTTGCTTTTTCAAGGAACTGAAATTAATGACTATCTGTGTTGCCCACTTATTACTTTGTTTTAGATATTGTATTGTTTTTAGGCAACATGTGATGTAATTGAGGATTTCTATAAAGACGGTGTTCCTTATTTAGAGTTAAGAACTACTCCAAAAGATATTGGACAACTAATGACTCAAGAAATGTATGTTGAAACTGTGTTAAAAGCAATTGAAGATACTTGCTTCCAGTTGAATAACGAAATGCAAGTCAGCCTTCTCTTATCCATTGATAGAAAAAGGTCTTTAAAAACTGCTGAAGACATGATGAAAATTGCTGAAAAATACTTCACAATGTCTTCAGCTGTAGTTGGAATTGACTTAAGTGGAAACCCTAAAGTTAGTCACTTCTTATTTTACATATTTTAATGTGTGAAAATGTAGGATATTAGCTATATGTATCTAATTAATAGTGTTAATTCCTCATGGATGAAATCTATTAATAAATAAAATGTTGTTTGTTGCTATTTTTGTTACACTTAATTTTTATTATAATTTACAGAATGGAGATATAGGTTCTTTTATTCCTGTGCTGGAGTATGCAAAGAAAATAGGACTCAAATTGGCTGTTCACATATCAGAAGTAAGTTTTGCTTCAAATATTTTTAAAATTTACAATAGTATTTCTTAGTGTTCTTTTAAAAGTATATTGAAATAGTTATATGCTTAAGTGATATAATATTGAAGTCATGTTATTAAGTAATATTTGAAATATATGCATAAACAAATCCATATCTTTTGAATTTGTAGGTGTAATTATTATTTTCTTACACAAAAATATGGAAAATCTTTCCACTTATTTGAATTGAAAATATTTTCTTTCACTGAAGAATGCAAAACATTTATCTGCTATCAAAGAAACTTAAACTTTAAAAAATATAACTGATAATCTTAAATAACAAAATTGTTTTAATACTAGCATTTTTCATGATCAAATGGTTGTTTTGTGGTTTAACACTTATTTGATGACTTGAAGAAATATCGTCATTGTTAAAATATTTGGTATTGACAGTCATCACACTTTCAGAATACATAGTTTTAGAAACATTCATATTCAGTTCTTATATTTACAAACAGAACACAACTTCAAAAATTCTAAAAACCTTCTATTTTTAAGAAAGGCTCTATTTTATTTTCTAACAAATGTCAAAATTACACATATTTTTTTCTGTGCATCCCTTTATTTTTTTTGTCCTGATTTTAGATGATTATAAATTAATTATTTTGGAGGTTAAATTAATTTTCTATCCTGATTTTAGAGGTTCATACATTTTTGTACCTCTTGCATGGGCAATTGTATTCACATCCCAAGATTTTTATATTCAACATTTAAATTTCCTTATTGGTAAAGATATGTTTATATATGTATTTAACCTTCAATATCCCAAAAAACTAGATTTTATTTTAATAAAATTAGGTGCATTTTCAACATTAGTTAATATTCTGGAAATTAAATTTCAATTGCTTAATTACTTTTAGGTGCCAGATAAATTTCAAGAAATTGAACAGTTACTAAAGTTGCATCCAGACAGACTAGGTCATGGAACATACCTCCATCCACTAAAACAAGGTTGCTTAAAAAATTTTGAACTTCTTCAACAACTTCAGATTCCACTTGGTGAGTATTCTTGTTTGATCACAATAGAATGATTTTAAATGAATGTCTAAATAAGCAAAGTCTCTAAATGTTTTAAAAGAATGTCTTCGAAAAGCTTTCCAGTAAAAATGTTTCTAAATTTGCAGCATAAAATATTTATATAAACTTTATATTATTGCACATTAAGTTTCCCTTTCATGTTTAAAATTTCATTTATTGAAAAAAGAAATATTTATATAGTTTTAAAAGATATTAGAAAATATGTTTTAATATTTCTTTCAGAAAGTGTTCATTTTTCTTGCTAGCACGAATAACTTTAAAGCTCTAAAAATTATATTGACATCTTTTCTGTCTGAACTTTAATGTCCAATATGAATTTGTAAAATTGGATAACATAAAATTTATTCAAAATACTATGATAAACTAAATTATTTTGGTTCTGTTAAATATTGATAACAAAATAAAAGTTGTGTGTTTTAGAAATATAATTAAAAATGTTCAGATATACTGTGAAAATAAATAGTTCTGATACTATATCTACTGAGATTTTCTTTGTGAAACTAAACACATTAAAATTTACCTTGGATTTTATATTCATTTGAAATATAATTCTATTGAAATGAATTGATAAAATTGAAGGTTTGTAGGAGTGTAGTTATATAATATTGGTCTAGATTTTCTAACTAAAATAATGCAATTCTTATTGGAATCTCTTTCCATGTATGAACCTATTGACTAATATAAAATATTAAAGTGTATTCTCAGTAATATTAACTACCATCTATTGTAATTCAGATAAAAATTGTTTACAACAAAAATGAAGCTTTGGCTTGTAACTATGTTGCAATGTTTCAAAACAATTTTTTTACTTTAATATTTTTATTTTCAAGTGTTTAAAAAATCATAAATATAAAACTAATTTGGTTTTTGTTTCAGAAATTTGTTTAACTTCTAACATAATTAGTCAAACTGTACGGTCATACAAAGAGCATCATTATCCACTATTTAAAGAAATGAATTATCCATGTGTATTATGTGTAAGTAAAAACTTTTATATGTTCTGCTTTTATTCCAATTTATAAAAATAATCATACTAATATTTTTATATTTTAGACTGATGACAAAGGAATTTTCAATACTGCCTTATCAAACGAATATTACTTGGCATCTTACTACTACTCTCTTTCTAAGGAAGATTTGTATAATTTATCTTATGATAGTTTAAATTACACATTTGCTACTCCCAATATGAAACAAGATTTAAAAGAATTTTGGAAACAAAGTTACAAAAAACTAAATTTCTAAACAAATAACTCACTCAATTGTTCATGGGCAAATTAATTTTGGAATGGGTAAATAAATGAATTTAGGAAATGGGTTTAATGATTTAAACTATAGAAAGAAATAAAGTATTCAGAGGAATTAATTAAATAACCATATGTCAGAAGTTATGAGAGAAATGTAATTAGTAATGCCACATTGGAAGTGCATAAATACAAAAACTAATGCATTTATACAATCTAATACTGTAAAAATGCCTATACGCAATACCATAAAAATTACTAAATGTTTCTTAAAAGTATATATGCAACTACAATTAGCTTAAGGAATATTTAACATCAAAAGGCATAATACTTTTAGGTATCTAAAAACTTAGGACATGTGCAGCACATTCTATAAAAACTATCTTGTTTCCAATGGGTATTAGCAGGAAGTGTCAAAAGAACTGCCACTTCAGGTTTGTTGTAGACATTTTTCTAATTGGTGTAAAATTCTAAATGCTACTGTGCCCCTTTCGTTACACCCTACCCCATCTTCCCAGATTCAGTTTAGTGGCATGATTGTCCCAAGTGCTCATTGACAATCAGTAAACCAACCTGGAAACTTTCCACATTTGTAAAACCTTGATATTTGTCTATTAATTGTTAATATCCAACGTTTGTCAACCTGCCACTAGCGAAAGGCCATGAGCCATTTTAAATGTTTAGATACTTTAATAAAAGTAATGTTAACAAATAAGCCATTAATATTTATCTCATTAAATGTACCTTGTAAACCATGCTTTTCCATGGAGTTGAAATCACTTCTGTCAGTGGCTCCTAAACTTTCGACTCCGCCTTCTACAACATAACCAGTATCATTGGTGTCTAGCACCCCACCTTCCTGCTCAAGTCCCCATCAATCGTTTATAAGCTTTGATGAATTCAATTCTGTTCAGTAACAGGTAACTCTGAACTGGAGATGGAGAACCCAAAACCACTACTCACATTGATAACTAATTTCATATTAACATGAAACTACCATGTGCTTGCGACTCCATAAAAATCCATTTAAAAGGCAATTCAGGTGTAGATCTAAAATTGCAGGACAATTCAGTTATATCTTTTGCAAAACTCCCCATTGCATCAAAAGATGTCCTTGACTTTGCAAATGAAGTATTTAATTTTATCTTCATTAACTCATCTGTCCCCTCCCTTTAAAAATATAAAAGCTGATACATAAAAAATTAAAGAAATAGAATTTGACTAAAGTGGTATGATGTGTAGATGTTTCAAATTTGGAATACTTAACTTTATCTGTACCAAATTTCCTAACAAAATGGTTGACTAAGTTCGTGAATAAGGATCGAGACCTCTGGCAGTGATAAAAAATGTTAAAGATGGCCACTTAACTCTGAAATATTTCCAGAAAGAAGAACCCATTTCATATTTGAATCACTACTTGTATATATTTTTCAGACAGATACACATTTCCAAAATGACATGCATTTGTATACTACTGTTTCTTTTAATAAACCTTGTTAATAAAAATAACTTATTTAGCTGGTTTCTTTTATTCATAAATATTTAAATTACCATAATTTTGAATCCATAATTAAATCAGAGCTATTTCAGAACTTGATTCCAGCATGCTAAATTGTTTATGGGAGTAACTGAATTCATAATGAAGTGTAATTAAAGGGAGACTACTTAAAGATTTGCATAATGCATTCAGTCTTTTATTTATTCACACATCTTAACACTATACAGTCAGATACCAGCTATAATATTAAAGAAATAAACAAACAATATATAAAGTCAGACATAATTTTTACATATTCTTTACAAACTGAAAATATATTAAGTAATATCACTTTCTTTGCATAAACTTGAATAAATATACAAATGGGATACTAAACAAACAAATCCTGGTAAAAGATGAGAAAATACTGTTTAGTTCATTTTTTGACGCACAATTATACATCTTGAGTGCATGTAATAAATGCCATTAATTATTTCTGAAAATATTGAGTCACAAGACAAGAGATGGAAGTCTTCAGAAAAACACCAAAGTTTTTAATAAGTAGAGAGACTAGTTTTTGGAGACACATTTACTAAAATGTGCAGTTAAGTTGAGCAAAATCAAAAATTCCAAGGACAAAAAGCAGTCTTTTATACAGACATTCAGTCAAAATAGCATTGCATTCTATGGTTTATGATACATATTATTTATGCATTGATTGTTGTGAAGAGTTACATGTATTAATAACTTTATAGGAAAGCATTAATTCTTTATGCACTGTCCAAGATGAATTGAAACCAGTATCCAACTGCCAAATTGTCAAAAACAACTTTTATTTTCTGTGTGTATTATGTGATTGTAATAAAGTTAGTAAAAGACGATATATCTGCAAAAAAAGTTTTTGAAAAAGTGCTTAAGGGGTTAATGAAAACACATGAAATATGAAAAAATGGAATGTTTTATTCCTATTCTCTTTTAAATTAAAAAATAATGAACCTCTAAAAACTTTAAACTTTAAATGTCATTTTATTGGAATGGTATTAAAAGTAATGGATTAGAAAATATAATTTCAAATTGATTTTGGAATGCATGACAAAAATTATAATAATTAATGTTTATTAATATTTTTTTAAAGTATTCTAACATATTTTTCAATTCTCTAGATAATATAAATTATTCATTTTAAATAGAACGTTTTGATTTTAATATTATTTCAGAATCAAATAAAACTAATAAATATATCTAACAATACAGTCTATAAAATTCTCTGTACAAATTATTTAAAATTTTCATTAATTTTATAAAGTAATGTATAAATATACATATATATTTAGTATATGTTAGCAACATGCATTTGAGATTTTGCTACAAATGCAGATATGTTTACATAAAATTTAAATACATGACTTGAAATTTATTAATCGGTGAATTTAATAAAATATTCAAATAAAATAATTGAAAACAAATCAATACTTTGTATAAAAAACAAAATATTTATACATTTTGTAAGACATTTATAAATGTAGATTTAAACACAAAAGTATGTATTGAACTCTTGATGCCTTTTTACACATAAATACCTTGTAATCCTCCTTTTTTTGTACCATTTTAAGTTCAACATTGATGAGAATATTGCATAGATTTTACAGCACCAATCAAAAAAAGAATTATACTTCACATGAAGACTCATACAACCTGAGAAAAGCAGCTACCTGTATCCAACACAGCAGACATCAGTCAAAAAAAGATCCAATAAATCACAGATATTTCTCATTCTAAGAGAGGACTTCGTTGCATTACATACAAGTTATTGATTACAAGATTGTTAGTCAAGTTTATAATATTGAATTAACTATGTCATTATCTGGGAGGGTCCTAAACTTCAGCGAACCATCAGCACCGCAAGAAAACAACCGTCCCATCTCGTCAATTTCCAATTGAGATACACCATTGTTGATGTTCCGAAACAAAGAGCTTTTTGTATGTTCTCCAGCAAATGAGCACAGTTTTACATGGACACTTAGACCCCAAACCTAAATTATCAAAATATTTTAGACACTGATACATATAATGACAATTTTTAAATATTTATAAATAACAATATAATTTTAATATTGTAAACTTATTTTAATCTAGAAAGGTTTTGCTCAGAATGAATTTTTGTTACACTTTGCACAGAAAAATTTTAGTTATGATAATCTTTGGTTAGCATAGGTTAATATTGTTTGCTGTAAACAAAACAAATTATACTAATAACAAATAAATTTCATGAACTTATTGTACAAACGTTCAGGCAAAACCACATAAGCTCCATTGAACAGAAGCCACCAATTTATTTTTCAAAATAAGATGTTTTTAATTTTATTCTAAGAACTTCAACCATGCTTTTCAATATTCTAATGTTATGAAATTTTTAAATGCTCAACTTTGTAATAATTAATATTTACTAATTCTTATATTGTAAATAATAGTCTAAATTATTTTGATAAGGCAAGTAAAAGTTTAAAAACTTTGTAAACCAAAGCTTTTAATATAGATTTTGATAAAATTTCAAAGTATTTTGATGAGTCTTATTTATTCTATTAGAATAATTTCTGTCAAAGTTTAAAATTGAATTGATTGCAAAACTTTATTCTTTTTAAACTATGACTTGACTTATACTGAAAACCAAATTTAGATACTAATTCGATATCCTTCCAGCATTAGTATCTCAAAATACAAAATAGTTGTCAAAAGTTACTTAAGTTCTTAAAATTAGTATGACTTCAATTTTGCAATCATAAATATTGAATGTGCCAAACATTCTTAAACTTCCGAGACTGAAATTACATAATTTTCAAATCGTTTAAACTGAACTTACTTTGATATCACCATCAGCTGAACCAGTAGCAAAAAACTCTTCAGCAGGGTCCAATGCTAAGCACTTAATTGGTGAATCATGGGCTTGGAATTTATGTCTCAACTGCCTTTGCCTCACATCAAAAATACCTTAGTCTTAATTAAGAAAGATAACAATGAGTACAAACTCATAATATTTTGATATAACTCCTCCCTATTAGAAACATTTATATAACAGATAAACTTGTTTCTAAATTACTACAAGTTGTACTTACAGTTTACCAAAAATTAAATTTCTTATGAAGTTCCTGAACAATAAAAATGTCATTTCTTTGAAACAAGTTATTTTTCTGTACACTAATTAAAATTTTAAATAATTATTTTTACTAAAATTATCTGTATGAGGAATTAATTTTATTCTTAAATGTACTAGGCAATTTTTTTAGAGTTTAAGGTATATGATCCTATATAGCTGGAAAAATGATGAAATGCTGCCAAACATGATTCTTTTGCTTTCAAATAATTTGATGCTCAATAACAATTTGAAATTTTACATCTATAAATAGCTGTACAGCAAAAGAAAAATAAAGCATTACATTATCTAAAATAATCAAAAAATGTACTTGCCTTTAAAACCTAAAATAATAACAATATATTTCAAGTCACTGCAAATATAGAAAAAAAAATTTGCATAATTTGAAATACGAAAATCAAATTTTAAGTAAAGGATACATATGTCTCCCTTTTTACCAGCTGATATTAAAATATGATTCTGTGACGCATATAGGATAGAAGAACATCCACTTTCATGACATTGAAAACCTAAAAAGACAGTAAATTGGAATTCATACACAAAACATTTTATTATACTTTATTTCATGTATAAGATAAACAAATAAGTAGTAAAGAATGACTTTCTAAAAAGCAAGGATAACTTTTAAACTTAAAATCAAAGATTCACACAAATCTAATATTTGTAAACAATTTGTATATTAAAAATGATAATCAAAATTAAGTCACTTTAGAGATAAATTAAGGAATAATTTGGAAAAGAAGCAATTAAAATTTAAGAGGACAAAAAATTTGTCACAGCATTAAACTATTGATAGCTATTTAAACACTTTAAACATTAATATAAATTAAAATCAAATGAATATATTACTAGCAATCTGCGATTTTCCTTGGGGTAATAGTGTATCCCACAAACAAACATTTCTGTTATCTGTTGAATGCCCTGCTGTGGCAATGAGACTAGATGAACTTAGGAAAGCGAAGTCATTGGCTTGCTTAGAGTGACATTGAGTTGACTAAAAGACAAACAATAGTAAAACATCTTAATACCAAATAAAAAAACATAATAAAAATAAGAAAACCTATTTTCAATGCATGAATATGAATTACAAAAACGTATTTTGGTAATAATTACTTTTTATACACGTGATTCATTGATAGATTATAACTATCATATTGCACATAAATTTTAAATTTTTAAAAATCCTTTTCTTTTATAACAATCAGCATGTCCATATTGTCAATATACTTACTTCAGATCGCTGTTGAATTGGAAACAACGAATTTTCACAGAATTATGTTTGGGTACCAAGTTATCTGATTAATTGGCAAGTATACAACTCTGATTCAATAAAGATAACATCTTGAATCACGTCGAATGTGTAGCTCTCATTTTCCAAAGAATAACATACAAAGATGATCCCTTGCTTTATCATTCCATTTTCTACATTGCACTTTAGGAATGGTACAAAGCTCTACTTCCATAAGTTTTCATGCGAGTTAAATCTGGCTTTTCATCTCTATCCCTGGAGCTTCATTAATTACAGCACCTGTGGGACTTTATGTCGTGGAAATTGTTTCAATTCAAAACTCGAGAGAGCAATGCTTACAAATTCCACAAGTGTGCAGTTATAGCATTTAGATGTGCTATCTGTTGAGGGGTATAGGCAATTGTTTACCAATAGTGGATTCCTTCTATTAGTCTTCAATTCGAAAATCAATGCATTTTCCACCTCTGTCACTATGTACTCTCTTGATTTTGCTCTGTTTGCCTTTCTACAAGTTTTAAATTTGATGCATTTCTGAAACATTTAGTTTTTAAAAAACTGACAAAAGTCATTCTGGTCTTATAATCAATGTTAAAACATTGGTCCATATAAATCATGGATCAATTCTAGCATTTCCTTAGATCATGTTGCCTTTTGCTTTGGGAACTGTGGCAGATGCATTTTTCCTTCGATACATGGGACAGTTTACTAATTCATAGGAATTTAGTCGCTATGGATTTTAATTTTTTTTAATTCAGATATGCAACTCATCTGTGCCAAGTATTAATAGATTCACTTTGTACTAATTTACATGGTATCTTGATAGTACAAATAATCTTTAGTGTATCGCTGGTGAGGATTCTAGTTTTCCCATCTATTTGCAGATAACATCAAATAAAGTTTACTAGCAATTATTTCTGACATCAAATATGGCAGTTAACCTTGGCACATACAATTTAGGGTAACTTCTACCTTCAGAATTCATTATGGCATCAAACCTTCAATATGATAGAACCTTCACTGTGGAGTAGTTCCACCAATTTTAACCAGACAAGATAATTTTGCAGCATGGTTAATGAACTATTCAAGGTGTGATGAGTCAATCAGTTCAAAATCCACAATCTATGGTTCATCCGTAGCAAAGTTTTCAACAGATTGTGTTGATAATACCCATTCTTCAGTTAATTTTGGTTTATGACTTTCATTCTTCCAGGTTTAAAAAAATTCTAGAGCTTTTCAAAGTTAGCTGGCGTAGTAGTTAATATAACAATTGTAGTAGGTAAATAAAAATTAAAAAAGTCTAAACGTAAAAAATTCCTGTGTAAGAACCCGGTAAGGTAATTTTAGCTTCACATGCCCTTTTATAAAATTTCGACTATTTGGAGCCTTGTTCTGGGCCCTTAACCTAATGAAGTAGAAAGCAGGTAACACTCGGTAAATTTATTAATTTGAAAGAACAGCAAATTTTGATACTACTTATAATCTACAATGCATGTGCTCGGGAGCATCAGCATGTAACTACAAGAATGAACACAATAAATATCTCAGTCGCATGAGTGTAATATCAAACTACTTCAACATAAACTTACAAAAAAGGGTCGACTGCTGACAGATCCCAGACCCACTTGCCAAAGACTGATTACACCATCTCCATCAGTGACACCAAACTGTAAAATAATTTTATATTCCTGTAGTTATCAATACAAAATCAGTCGCATAAAATTAAATGTGAGAGAAGTGACTTAAATAAAATTTTTAATCTTCACAATTTATCAGGATTTTCTATTATTGAATTATTTGAAATAAAAACATGATATTGAAGTTATGTGCTTGAGATTACAAAATATACTTAAATATCTAAGTGTCACAGGCAAATGGCAAAAGTAGAATAAAAAGGTATACATAAATAGTATGTAACAGAAAAAATATACAAAATTTAAAATGGAAATGCAATATAAAATACAAGTTTTACCACCAACATTAAAATTCTTAACAAATACATGGTTTTAATGGATAAAAGTAAGAGCATGGAAATTATCATTTTAGAGAAAATCAATAAAATATAAATGAAAGACAATTAACCCTAAAATTTAAAAATAAAAAATTAAAACATCTACATATTATTTTAACTTATTGTCCAACTCAGAGCAGTATTGATTATATTTGCCAATTAACTTTGAATGTGTCAACTTGTTCTAATAAAAAACTTCATTTAAAGATTTTCAGAAAACTTGCAAACTTATTGGCAATATATTCTTGACTTTGAAAATGCATAAATTAATGCATTTTGAGATAGTAAGTATCTTGTGTAAACCATACATACCTTGTTACCTTGGAGATTAAACAGAATTCTAGTAACTTTAGCAAAAGTTCCAGCTTGGCGTGGAGATGAGATAGGTTGAGCATGATTCCATTCCCAAAGACTAACAGATCCATCTTGAGATCCAGATAAATCTGTAAACATATACAACACAACTACACTGGCAGTTTCAGATCTTTCATAAATAACCAAGAGATCTCAGTAAATGACAAGATATACTTTTTACCGGTGTTGATAACAAATAATAAAATGACATCATAGGAGTCACTAAACAAAGGCTCACATTTCAGCTAACTGTACTATCAACCTTAATCAGTGCTTCATGTATTAAGCATATGCTGCCTTTCATAAATACTTTTATACAATGGATTTTCACAAATGCAAAAAATGGATGACTAATCCTTCCAATTATTCACAAGAATAAAATTTTTACTTCTGTGAAATTCCACTACTTTATTAGTGAATGGGCAGATACTTACAAACTGGCATTAATGGATGAGAAGTGAGTTTTCTGACTCCATCAATTTTGTGTTTCTTAAGCTAAAATAAAGACAATTAAATAATATATTTAATTCTTTTTTTATTGTTTTGAAAAATAAATATCAATTGGTCATAAAGAATATTCATATTAACAAATTAGAGGACAAAACCCACTAAATTATGAAAACAGTTTTCTAGAACACAAAAAAAATGTGTTGGCATAAAAATTATCTCCTAGCATTTTGTTTCACTGAGATATTTACTTTAAGAATTCAAATCAAAAATAAGATCAACAAATTCCAGAAGAAACCGACTATTCATTGCCTTAAATATTGTAAAAGCATGATTGTTTCAAGGATAGTAAATAGATCGACATTATTTTAGCTACAAAGACTTCTAGAGATTTTAACAACTTTTAAAATTTTGTAATAATTTCCAAACATTCACTACTACTGAACTTGATTGTCTCTATTGGTGTTTCACTGTACCAATTTCATGAAAGCTTAATTTAGTGTGGTCAGTTCGATTCCAGGACAGTATTGCTTACATGAGTGAACTTGATTTCCCACTACATATACCAGTCAGAACATCAGCTTTGCTTGTAATGCAAGGATGAGGATACACTAAATATTATCGGTTTACAAGTGAAGCACACTAACTCAAAAGATGTAATCCTGAGAAAAGAAATGAAGGAGAAAATTCTACTCATTAAGTACATTTCTCAAAAAGAAATCTAACCTTCAAGCAAAGAAAAAATAATTTAGTGAACTCTTCCATCAGTCTAAAGATCACCACATTCTAGTCAAGAAAAGTTAAAATATATATATCTTGACAATTTTAATTTGGCGTTTTACTTATAAGCTAACAATGTTACCCAGAAGGATAAAAAAGCAACTCTTAAACAATATAAAACTGTATCTCACGAAACACTCAGAAATTCTATAAGATTAAGATATGTTGTAAAAAATTGATTTTCATTTTTGTCATGTATGGGGTTAATCTCTGTTATATAATTAAAAACAATATAAAATTAATAGAAGCATAATAATCTTGCAATAGAACATATTTATATTTGATTCTTATGTGCTTCAGAAGAAATATATTTCTTAGTGCAGCATTACCAATTATTTTTTAAGATTGTAAGCTATTGAAAAATTATAAAATATTACCTCATTCGTCTTTAAAAGATCATTTTAATTAGGAAATTAAAATAATCCATTTTATTATTTGAATCTCAAATTGTAAAAGGGCAAGTTAGTGAGTATGGTTCAATTAAAGAAATTGATTTTGCGTATGTTTTCCATAATAGGAATATTTATTAAAGTATTTTAATCTTTTAAAATATTTTAAATAATAAAAATGCTTGTCAATGATTTTCACTGCATTTTTTTCATACAGGTACAAATGTAGGTATAAAATAAGGACAGTGAAATATTAAGACAATACAAATGTCATTGTGAGGGGAAATATTGTAATGAGTCAGAATAATTTTATTCTGACTCATTACAATTTTTTATTAAGATATACCAAACTTAATCTTACCTAAATTCAAGAGTGCAACTATCATTACAATGTAGCAATATCTCATTACACAGATTAATAGTAGATATCAAAAATATTAAGATAGATATAATTATTCAATACTGATTTCTGCAATACTGTTGTAAGCATTAATAAAATTATATCAAAATTATATTCTGAATCACTATAAATGTGAACATAGGAGTTTCAAATTTTTGCCACAAGTGATCAACTTTATCTAATTAGCTTTATGTTTACTCTGTGAGATTTACCTGCTTTAAACTGTCTGAATCAAACATTCAATCAAACATTGGCAGTATTTTAAAGCCATCTTTCAAAATTTATTGTTTGAGGTCAGCATTGGAAAAACAGATATGACTGATGCAAGACACCTTTTTACATAGATCCAAGTCTGACAAATTCATGGCATGCCATCAAGAGACACAAGAACACAAAATGAATGCTTCTAGATCCAGAAAGGCATCAACACTCAGGAGTTTAGTTTTTAACACAAAATAGAAGATATTTTAATATAAAAGATATCAACACATTAAAACATTGCATTTGCAAGTTTCATCTTAATTGAAATTTTCAATAAAAATATTACAAATAAGGATACACATTTAAGATAGATTACAGATTATTTTATTCTGTAATCTTGTCTACCAATAATCAACTATAAAAATGAATCTTAGATGGCAATTCTCGAAATAGTCACTTCTGTGAGTCCTATGAATGAATATTATAAACAAGCGCCACAGTGAGTATCAAATAACTAAGCTATTAATTAGCAATCAAATTAACATGAAATGGACGTGGCTCAGTAATATCAGAACAGATGACTTACAAATAGGGTGACCAACTTTTGGTTGTGAATTTAAAGGAGATATAGTAATGACAAATTTTAAACATTTTTGGCGATGCAGCGTCACTCCAACATATGTTCATGGAATAAACAATATTAAACAAAGCAACTCATTTACATTGTATATAATATGCAAGTCACACTATAGAATAAAAATTTGCAAACTTGCATGTTTCTCAAGTTGCAGAACTAAGATTTTTTTATCTTCTGCAGATTTCAAAACTCTTTGCTACTAAAGTCAATTAATTGCTATCATTAGCTGACTTAATTAGCTCTAAGTTGATGTGATATGTCTGATAAGTTCATTTATCAGTGAACAAAATTATCATCAGTGAACAAAATTCTGTCCTAGGATGCTTAAAACCAAGTCTAAGATCTTATTGTGGTTTGGCACATCACTTTATTCCTTAAATCATTGAAGATATTGAAACAACTTTGTTCTGTGATTGACTGACTATTTACAATCAAGAAACGGATATTCCACGATCGATTAGTATATGATAAACTATCTAACATATTAAAGGTAATTTTTCAATATTTATGGATGAATACCTCAAATTCTAAACGTTAATAGTAATGGCAGTTTATATATGAATGTATCTGGTAAGAATGATATAATTTAAATTTCATGATCTTGACTGTTAACCCTTCAAGTGTTTTCGACGAGATATCACGATCAAGATCTGACCAATTTTGCTAATGACAAGATATCTCGTCATAGCAATATTGCCAATTTTTTTATGATGACGAGATCAAGATCTGGTCAGTTTTCTTCTAATGAGACAAGATTTTGATGACCGAGATATCCTGTCCATTGTTAATAAGGAAATGTGGGAGAGTTGGTCACTCCACTGACAAATGCATTGGTAAAACAAATATCTACTCTACTTCACTATTTCTATTTCAGGCACAAATGCTTCACTTTTTGAGGGATCGTAGTGAAAACTCTGAAGAAAAAACACATTCAACAATCATTTACTTACCGGTTTTAACATGTACCGACTGCGATGGAGCACTAACTGACAGAACTGAGGGTTAGTACAACCGGGAAAGTTGAGGCCTTTCATCTGAATACACAAAGGAACAACAAACAAACAAGGAGGCAGAAGTTTCAGTTAGCGGCAGAGAGGCAACCACAGCAGAGAAAGAGGGAAGATTAAAGATTTGAAGCAGCGATAAAACCATAAAAAGGAACGACAAAGAATGTTAAAACAATGCATGTATCATGCACCAGAGTACAGCAGGTTGAAAAAGATGCAGTTCTTCAAGAAACAAAGAAAAGAAAACATTTACAGTTTTTATGATGTATAAGTCAGATTCTTAAAGTTAGAGTAAAAGCAACCATGATGCAGACTTTACAAATGGTAATATTAACAAATGGAAAATGTTTTACATATTAATTGTACTTCTGTTATAAATGTAAAAATAGAAGTAAAAATCTGCTAAGCATGTTCTTACAACATCTCAAAAGATTGCAAGGATCATATGAAGCAAGGACTACATCACCACATAAAATACATAGACAAAACAACACATATTTTTTTTACATTTTTAGAGACTCCTGAAGATGTAGGACCAGATCCAGTTGGCGTGGAACCAGTGGAAGAAGTATTTGCATTAAGTGTATCCATTGGATGTTGAATGACAAGGTAGTCTGTAGATGGCAAGGTATCAGGTTGCCTAGATTTGACAATTCAATTACATATTTTTATAAACTTATATTCCATTAAGATTACATGCAAACATTTATGCATAAAGATGCTTGTGGTAGTAGATGCACAAAATAAGAAACATATTTAACTTATGAATTTACAAACTTACTTTACTCAAGTGGAATTGATTACTCATGGGCTGTAATAGTGGCACAACTCAAAAAAAAAATTTGTAGAGTAATTACATGTCTTGTGGAAAACCACATTCTTTTCAAACTGGCAAATCTCTTAAATTTAATACTGGACTGCTAGTTGGCAGAAGTGTTTTACAGCACTTAATGCATTTTCATAGTAATAAAAACTTTAGGCCCTTTTTATCTCCAAATGTGATTTTTCGAGTTTTATCACTGTAAGCAATTTGAACACGAGAGGTAATTCTCTCTTTTGCAAAGCATAATCTGATTGTATGCACACAATATTTATTACTTTTACTTTTATATCTATAGAATGCATTAATTCACTCTTGATGTAAGCATGCTAGGACTGTTCAAGTATCCCAGTTAGAAATTGGATTTTAAAAGATTACTAAGATTTTTATTTTTTAAATGGGTGATAAATCTAATACGATGCTTGGAAGTTCTTTGCATTAGACCTCTGAGACCTGGACTGCCCATAAAGCCTTTATCAGCAGTCTGGTGTTTCGAAGTAGGGGTGCAATTATTAGAGTAAGGGTTCCTCATATCTCCCTGGGATAAGAGGTCAAAGGATTTCCATTCATACTTCTCAGTGATGTAATAGTGTCACTTGGGAGTGGCTTAAATAGTTCATTCTGGGAACTTGAATGTGATGCACTACTATTCCTAAATTTGTATTGGGAGAAGTCATTCAAAGTGTTTAAGAATCGATTCTGTAACAATTTCTTAAATAGTGCTATCTGAATTTGTCTGTTCCATTTATGCATCATTTAGTAAGAGAAAAATAATAGAAAAACTGTAAGGTCAGATATTAATATTCAGATGACACATTTAAGAAGCATTTTAAGTTTAATTATGTCAACATAGAAATCATAGAAATGACACATTTATGGTAATTTTTTTTAATTGAATTATTTCATGTGCTTAATTTTATTCAAACACATAAGTAAAACTCAATATTCTCTTAGCATAGTTCAAATTCCTTACATTGAGTTCACCCATATTTTGTCTTGAAAATTCAAGTAATGAAGTAGCTTGAAAATTATGTCAATTAACTAATAAAAATAAATGAGATATATACATGAAAACTGTTTTGCTACATTTGTTAAAAATAAGGCAGTGAAACTTTACATAAATAGTGGATAAATTAAAATTTTACCTCAATAAATTTACAGCTTCAAACTCCGCTTCTTCCCTCAGCCATGGGACAGGCTGCAGAAGCACTGATACATCTATTTCTTGAATTTCCTTTGGAGTAGCTATTGCAATAACACCAGATTTTACCTAAAAGTAAAATTTCTGTGTGAGAAATATAGGTTTGCAAATTGACTGAGTAAAAATAACCATTTTATTTATAAATATGTATTTAAAATTACAAGCCAAAAAATATCAAAACTTTCAACCACAGATGAAGAAACGTAAAAATTATATCATAAAATTTCAGTGGTACTTCAAATATAGGAAGTTATAAAAGAATTTTAAATATTTACATATTAATAATTAAAATTTTGTGTTAAAGGCAATTGCACAAAACTTTTAAAACCCTGACAACTCAGAGCTGATTCAACAAGTATGAGATTTCACTTATCTACGACAATGCAGAACTTTTTGAGTTGTGTGAACAATATACAAACTTTCATCATGTAAATTCTTAAGTTTAAATGGTATGTACAAAATTTATACATAACCACACTAAGCAAAATTGCATATATATTTTGTCCAATACGAAAGATCATATCGAATTTATATCACAAAAATACTGAAAGCTATGAAAAATAAAATTATTCCATTTCTTTTGATTATTTCTTTGGAATTTGCTGCAGATCAGTAGTTATATCTAATAAACTGACATGTCAGGTTTCAGAAGTACTACACTGAGAATTTTGAAGATAAAATTGCAAATGCATTCACCCGATTGATGCAGAATGTGTTGATTGTATCTGTATCCTTATGAATTATTCTAACTGTATCTTGACCAGCAGCATTCCCTTCAGCACTTTCTGTACTACGATCCTCAATCTAAAATAAGGACATAAATGTTCAGATAAATAACCAGTTCTCAATAATATTTAACTATTTAACGATTTACAAACACAATAATATACCTTGTGAATATGTTTTGGCTGATATATATATCTTATGAACACATCTTGTACATGTTCTTGTCGTACTAAATAGTTCCATAGCCTCTTGACAGGCAAAACTGCTCTGTGATTTGACCTATAAAAATAAAACAGACCCTCTATTAGCTTAATTACTGGGGCCTGGATTCTGTTAAGTTGGCATCTTTTGTTAGCACTTCATAATTGGTTGGGTGGGTTTTTATGGTGCAAGGGAATATTTGGCCATCCTGCACACAAAACAGATAATATAAATTAACACACACAAGGAAAATTTGACTGACACAACAGAGAAACACCCTCAGGAAGGATGATTGTTTTGATGTTTTATGATGCAAGGGTCATATTTAGCCAAGCTGTGCCAAACACAATATTAAGTAAAAGATGTCACGAAAGGGAAAAAGAGGGATTAGGGAATAGAGTATTGAGATGAAAGCAGAATAAGATCGATTGGGTACCCCATGTTTACCAGATAATAAACCCCATGGGAAAAGAAAAGATCACTCGGGTACATTGAGCCCGTGAAGCCTGTACACACCTAAAACCCCAGGGAGGAATCGAGCCTGGACCGCCTACAAATCGCAGATTGCTAGAAGTGTGGGAAAACCCACTGAGCCATGACAGCCCCTATCACTTCATAGACAATGCCCATGGATAGAAATTCTGTTTGCAATCTCCATACAAATAAACAGATTTGTTTCGTATTGTCATTTTTAGGTATTTTTGTTTTTGATGTAATTTTTTTAGATTTGTAAGGCATTTTCTGGCTGTTTTAAGCTTATTTTGCTTTTTTCCAAAGTTTTAATTAAATTTTGGTTGAAACATTCCCAAGTTGATCTTTCATTCATAGTTTACAATCTTCATCCCACACATTTTTCTTATTTTTCCAGCTAACAAACAGTTCATTTCTGAATGAATATACTTTCTTTCATGAATAAATACAGTAATTATAGAGAATAAGAAGTTAAAACATTTCAATCAAATTTTAAGAACAGTTTAGAGTTTAAAAAATAATCCAATGTTCCTTTACACTGCTAACAAAGTAAAATTATACAGAATCTAAGTGTATAACTTCGAATCAAATTTCAAAAATTCGAAAAATAAATCAAGTTTTTTAAATAATATTAAAGCCAACACAATTTAATAAAGTAATGAGGAAGTATGTACCATTTAAGAATTTTACTAAAGATACAATTTAGCATTAATTTATTAATTTCATTGTATTTTAAGAATAAAATATTATTCATTTTTAGCACAGCAAAATATATACAAACCTAAAAGGAGTATTATATAATTCTAACAGTGCTGAGTATTTGAGCACTGCAGGTCCAATCTGATGAGTACTGGTAAAACAACCTGGAATGTAATTTGGGGGTGGACCACCAAATGATTCCATATACTGCTTCAAATCTTTTATCCAGAAGTCCATACATTTGAGAACTGCATGAATTAATGGACTAACCACAGGTAAATCTAGGGAGAAATTGAATGAAACGTTTAATATTCATCATCTAAAAGAAATATTTATAGTGTGTCAAGCAAAAAACCTCCAGTAATAAATTATAATAACCATTTTAAAACATCTACCAAGTGGTACTATAAAAGCACATTTTCAATTAAACAATAAAAATAATTTTTAAAAGTATGGTATAAAATAAAATAACATTAGTAAACAATTTTCTCAGAAAATTCCAAGATGACACAAAATGTTTTATATATTTAAAATATACAATTAATTTAAAATGTGTTTAATCTATAGAAAATGTAGGTATGAAAAAATTCTAAATACAAATGCAACATTTGCTAATTATATCTAGTATTGTATTCTATAGAAAACATTAGGGAAGTACAGATAAAAGTCGAATCAAACAAAACTGCAGTTTCCTACTCAATACCTTACCTTGCAATTCTAAGCCAGCTACATTCAAGAATGAACCTATGTGTCTTAGAGCAAGCTTTACAACAGCATAACGCAGAATGCCCCATGTGTAAGATGATGGATCCAGCTGTTCCAAGCCTCCAGAATCAGATATTATCTTTTTTCTTCCCCTAGATGCTTGAGTTCCTTCAGTCGATTCACCAAACACGTCATCCATTTCTCCTTCCTCCTCAGCTTCCTCTTCATCGCTTGGTAAAGAAGCGTTGGAGTCATAATCTACAGCTTCCCATTCTGCTACCAGTTTTGGCTATTTAAAATGGGAGATTATGACACCAACCAAACTTTCATAATCAAGTCACAATTATTTGAATAAAAATATCACACTGTTATTATAAAACAGTAAAAATACATATGTTCCATGCATTTCTTTATTATTTTTATATTTTATCTCTCCATCAAAGTATTTTTAATAACATGAGCTAAAAATATAGGTCATGATATCACATTTACTTTGATAATATTTATCTTTGCTTTCTGAAAGTTTCATAGTTGGACACACATGGGTTTATAGTTAAAAAATATTCGAAGTAAATGGAAGAATGTAATCAGCGCCCATAAACATCTGTATCTTTTGACCCGTTTCATCAACCGAGATGAAATAGGGCTTATTTTATACAAAAATATAACCTTTCTGATGATATATTACACGATACTATGAGTGACCTTTCTAATTTTAAAGTCGCTCATAGTATCATGAAGTCGGTCATGGTATCATCAGAAAGGTTACCTTGAAAGTTTTGAAATTGAAAGCTTTGAACTTGAATTTCAAAAAAAGTATTTAATTATTTTTTTCCTAAAATACACCATGTAATATATCATCAGAAAGATTATACGTTTTTCTATGAAATAAATCATCTTTCATCTTGATTGGACAAACAGGTCAAAAGATACAGGTGTTTATGGGTACTGTGTGATTACATACTCTTCTATTTACTTAGAATATTTTTTAACTATGAATCCAAGCATGTCCCGCTCTGAAACTTTCAGAGAGCAAAGATAAATAGTGTACCTTTAACAGATGTATTTTTAGAAAAAATAAAACATACACTTTTTGTAGCTGAAGGTAAAATTGAATGACCTTTAAATTGAAAAGGTCACTTAAAAGGTCATATGATACATCATTTGAAAGGTTCTACATTTTTCTACAAAATAAGCCTTCATTCAAAGTGATTGGATAATTACGCCCAGAGGTACAGGAGATTTAGTAGGTCCAAAATCATGAAAAATTGCCCAATTTTTTTCAAACTTAAAATTAATATACAAAAAATTATTGGAAGTTGGAAGCTAGAAATTTCCAGAATTTCTTATATATGGCTGGGAAACAAATTAGCTGAGTTTAAAAAAAATCGGAGGGGGTCGGGTCGAAAATGACCCTTTTCTGTGTGGTTTCCACATGGAATGGCCCATATATATTAGCCTAACATTTAGCAGTCACTTACAGAGAGGTCAAAGGGATTCATTAGGATAGGTGCATGATGCTGAAGCACACTGCTTATATGTATCCCTAAAAGTGGCATGTTATCCAGGTGACTAGATTCCCCATGGATATTTCAAAATACCCTAATTTTTATTACAAGGATACACAAGTAAGCGCATAAAGAATAAGTTTAACCCAATAAAATATGTGAAAAATTAAACCTGTATATTTTCGAAGAATAGTTAACGAGAACCATATAAAGTAATGAAACAGTAAGAAGTCAGTGTCTTAAAATAACATTTAATATAAAAATGCTGGTAAATCAAATATGACATCAGTAATTCAGATAAAGTATTAAATTACAACAAACCTTTGACATAAAAAGAGAAACCATTGACATCTTAGGAGGCACAAATTTTTCTCTATAGGTTGATTTATCTTCTTTCATTGTTGGTTGAGTTGTTTGTTGCCCAAGTTGTCCAAGCAATTTCATATGGAATTTTATTCTTTGACGAGAGAGTGAATCTAATAATCCTGTACTAGTTTCATTGTTGGCTTCTTCTAAGGAAAACATTTTAAAATAAGTTTATTACAAAGAATAATAGTGGTACACAATTTTAGCATTTAGTTTTCACAAGCTTTAATGGAATTTTCCGTATATCAAACTTCAGAAACATGAATTAGAAATTCATTCAATACCCTTATAAGACAAAAAAATTTATCAAATACCCTATCTCAAATTTGTAAAATACATAACTACTTAATTAATGCCAGAATGCAAGGCAAAAAATTACTAAGCATTACATTTGCTAGTGCTATAAAGGAACATATATTTCAAGAAATGCAATTACTTACTTTCTAAGGATGCTTGAGAGACAGATGCTTCCAATGAAGTTGAATTGGCGGAAGACATGTGAAGCAGAACTTTAACTCCTCCACCAAATAGTAATGCCCAAGTGTCTTTTGTAAAATTTTGTCCAAGCAACCGATATAAAACATGGCAGTCACAAGTAGATAAGGCATGAATCAACTGACTGAGATACACACTGACAAAAGCTTCACATAGCAATGTGTGAAGTTTAGGAGAATCATCATCCTTATCTTGGGCCAGAAGAGCTCGTAAGGAAGCAACACCTAAATGAGTAAAAATAGTGATACGTCAGTGAAATAATGGCAAGTGTACAGAAATAGATACAATTCTACAATTACGAATTCAACAAGTATAGTTTGATGGCATGCCTTTTAAATAAGATATTAAAACAAGAATAAAGTGAAAGAATGAAGAAATTACCAAAAGAATATAATAAAAAGAATTAAAACCTACCAGGCCATTTATGAGGAGAAGTAGTCACCTTAATATCTTCTTCACCACTACAATGTCGAGCTCGATTCGTATGGCCAGCTAACAAATGACTATTTTGATAGACAACCCCAGAGCTATTATGGGGAAAGTATAAAAGATAGTTTGACTGAAAAAATATAAGACAGATAATACAACAGCATATTTTAGATAGTGCTTTAAGAAACGTAATATAAAATTTATGTACATAAGATGAAAATTAAATATTAAAATATATAGCATCCAACTTTTTACCCATTCAGACAAACATTTTTTTAATTGGGAGAAATTACAAGAAATGTATTTAGGAAAATTTAGTCAGGAAAATCAAATTGAATAATTTTTCATTTTTCATATCAAGATTATGAATTTCAAAATTAATACATTTTATGTAAAATATTAACATTTTCTACTGTGTTGGCATTTCATGTTAATCTAAAATAAGAGTTACATCAACAAAATGTCATTCCTTGATTATTATCTTAGCCCTCTAAAGTCAATAAAAGATGTCTAGAACAGTGAACTGATAATTATCTCACTGATACTCAGTCCCTAAGTCTTAGATAAGAGGTGCTGAAAGGACAATATGACATCTCTTATTATCAAAATTTATCAGTCACAACTCTGATAGAGCAAGAAACATTAAAATCAAGATTTGCATACCTAATGAGCTCTTCCATACTAAGTCCTCTTGCTCCACCTTGCTTTACAACAAAGGTGTCGCTATCACAGAGAGATTCATAAATACAAGCAGAGAGTGATGTGCTCAAGTCACGGAGCACAATCACATGAGAATACGAAGAATTTGTAACAGTAGGAGGATCAGTCATGTCAATAATTGTTAGCAAAATATCATGAGCAAGTGACTGAAAAAAGTAAAAAATCAATTAATACATATACTTCAATAATAACATAATAGAATATTTTAAACATCACACTGAAATATGCCAATTAAAATACAAGAGTAAAATTATACTCACCAAAGATTGACAAATTACACAAGTTAACAAATGTTTTGGTATATATAAAAATTAAAATTTTTTGTAAGTATAGAAAGTTAAGATAGTTTTCTGTACTAAAAGAAAATTATATAATTTTCAGTGAAAAATTGTAGTCTGAAGTTTATTTAAAGTATTGTTTTTCATATTCAAACACTATTAAATCCAACACAATATATGAGATGTGATCAAACAGTATCAGGACTGATTCATAACTTCAGAACCACATAACACAAATAAAATTAGTTAAGGGATCTTGGAGCTTACCTACCACTTGTCATGACATTCTAGTTCTTTTAGATATTTTACAATAGTTACTTTGTTTTTTGTTGGTGAAGCTGCTTAGCAATTTCTCATGTTTCATTTACTATGGGAGACCCACAACAAGCAGAAGTGAAAATAGCATCAAACTTGTGTGCAGTTGTACTGAGAAATTATTAATCTTAAGTGTCTGAAGATATTAATATCAGTTTTGGGTTTAGTTCAGATTGTATTGGGGTGAAATGTATCTCAGACAAATTTTTACCAAAAAATTGCTGTCAATTAAATAAAAGCAGGGTAGTGTTTCAATGGCTTGTGACATGTTTGAATGTGTCAAAAATGGCAATTATTTATCAACATTCATAAATAGTGATGAATCATTACTCTTTGGATATTACCACAAAACTAAGGCCCAGTTTTCATAGAAGGATAAAATTTTTCCAAACCCAAAAACACGAAAAAGCATCACCAATGTCACGATGATGCTAGCTATTTGTTTTGATCATGTGAGAAAAGTGCATCATTAATTTGCATCATGAAGCCAGGCAATCAACAAGAAATATTACCAATAAGTTTTTCAGCATTTGAAGGGTGTAGGTCATCCCAAAAGGCAAGCATTGCATGAGGGTGGCAACAACACCATGAAAATGCATCTGAACCGTGCATAGTACGAGGGGTGATCAAAAAGTAAGGTTACAAGGTCGATATTCCTGGAGTTTCGTCTGTTATACAGAAATTAGCTGTGTGCAGTAATTCTAATACATGCGGTCACTAACTGTGGAGAGTTTCACCTACCCGCGACCTACAGCACTAGTTGAAGGTTAACAGAAATGGCGACTCGTTTGGAAAAGTGGTCTCGCCAAGAAATCCGCTCAGTTATTCGATTTTTGAAGGCGAAACATGTAAGCACGGCTGAAATTTACCGGCAGCTGGTAGAGGTTTACGGAGAGACTGTAATGTCTCGTCAGCATGTCGAAAGTTTGTGGCCGGTAGAGAAAAAGTCACCGACGAGGATCGCAGTGGCCGACCCAGCACGGCAACAACAGATTTGAACACAGCTCACGTGGAGGAGCTGATTCAGGACAACAGGAGGATCACTTCCTTCATAACAACGCACGACTTCTTACAGCCCAGAGGACCACCACGCTGTTGAAGAAATTTCGCTGTTACATCATCGACCACCCTTCCTACAGCCCGGACCTCGCTCCAAGCGACTTCCATCTCTTTCCTCACTTTAAGGAGAACCTAGGGGCCGACATTTCGCTTCAGACGAGGAGGTGAAACACTTCGCCACAACATTGCTGAACACGCAAGGACAGGATTTTTACTAGGAGGGAATATTCAAACTCATCCCACGAAGCGACAAGTGCCTAAACCGATATGGAGACTATGTCGAAAAATAACCTAATGTATGTACTATCAGTTGGCTATATTGGTTTTATGAAATAATATGTACACGTTTCATTGCAGGCTTTGTAACCTTACTTTTTGATCACTCCTCGTAGTTTGGGGGTGCTATTTTGCAAAATACTGCTTCCATTGGTCCAAGAATCACCTATTCGTTAGATCTTGCTTTTTGCCAATTTTTCCATTCCTTCAAATCAAAAATCTTCTGAAAGGATAAAGATTTGAAGTCACTGAAGCTAAATCATAAAATGCAAGAGTATTTTCATAACTTCAAAAGATGATCCCCAAAACTGCTTGCAGCTGTGTATATACCTCTGAAATAACTGTGGCCTCAGAAGGAAATTACTTTGAAGGTGACAAGTTTAAAGTCTGTAAATCTTTTAGTAGTTTTTCAAAAAATCCAGTTCAAATACCTTTTGATCAGACCTCGTAAATAACTTGCAAAAAACATATTTTAAAAATTACCTGTAAGTGTCGTATTGGATCAGCAACAACAGTTTTTTGGCATGCAACACTTGCTGCAAGAAGTGGCAATGTTGTTTGGAATGGTAGAGGTGAAAGGAGCTGCTGTCTGGAACGTTCTTGTTGTAATTCATGAAGCAAAAGAATTAATTCCATTCTTACAGCAGCCAATCCACCACCATGAGCTCCATGTAGACTGCAATAGCTCAGCAAAGTTCTTAAAAGTGCTTCATTAGCTTTAAGCCACTGTTTACGACGGCTGGCTCGCTGAAGTTTTGCTTCAAAATTCATTTTGTCCGCCAGTAATATTTCATGCAATGACGTTTTACGATTTGTAAAGTCCACTGCACTATCAAAGTGAGAGCTGTTGTGAGGGCTACCATCTATTGCCATAGATTCATTGGCTAAAAATGAAATATTAAATATGTTATCATTAAACTTAGTTCCAATATTTTTATATCTTTGTACAAATAAAAATTTGTAACAAATTTTATTTTAAAAAATAAGTTGTAATTTACATTTAACTCCCCCCCCCCCTACATTTTTTAAAATCTAAATCATCTTAATTTCATAAATCTCAAGGTACTATTTCAATTACGAGTTTTGCAACTTTAATAAGAACTATTTATTAGGAAAAATTTATAATTATTCCAACTCATAATTATGGTAAAGTATATGACAACCATTCTTAACAAGATAATTTTTCATGTACAGGATTCCCACACTTCAGGAAAAGAAAATTTAGGACCTTTATAAGGCCTTTACAAGGTTAGTTTTCCTTTTAAGACATTTCAGATCTCAATAGATTAATCCATGTGTGCAGATGTGAAGAAACTTTCACAAGTGCTAGCTTTGGATCTCACAGACCAGTTTTAAAACATAAATTTTTAGCTAACCTATAAATATTGACCCTCAATTTTTGTTGATACTTGACCTTGGACAAAGTATCATTGATCTTGGTTTTTGATGAAGGTAAAATGAAATATGCAATATTCTTGTAAAACCTAGCCTTTTAAAATTTTAAGGACAAATTAAGGCTTTAGCAAAATTAAAATTAAGCAAAAATTAAGGGAGCTTAATTAATTTAAGATATTTTAAGGGCCCTTAAAAACTTAAATGAAAAACAGGTCTTATTTAAAGGCTGTGGGAGCCCTTGAAATAATCTTAGAAATTTCAGTAAATATAAATAAACTGATAAACATACAGTATAAAAATATCGAGTTTATACCTAGGCAAAAAAAATAATGGGCATATGTAAAAAATATTAAGTAGTAACTGTTGCCACCAGAATTTTTTTATGAACAAAGCATTTTCTTGTTTGCATTCTATCTCATACCTGTTTGATTATAATCTTGTGAAGAACATCCATAGAGACACAAATCTTTAAGAGCTGATACGCTTTTTTCAAGCCATATATATAGCTGATATCGTAACTGACCTCCATCAACTTCATATCCTGTTGCCAAAGTACTCAATTCCTCCATCATTATCTACAGAACAATCACATTCAAAAACATGAACCATTATCAAAAGTTAATTTTATTAAAGATTTAGGTAACACTTTGGTACATTTTATTATTCTTTAAGAATAACGGATATAGGTAATGTAGAACATTTTATTAAGTAATTTTTCATGAATTTTTACATCCGATTTATAAGAATACCATTCTATCTGTTTGTTTCCTGAACACAAATTCTACATACCTAATGTATGATGAAAATCAAACTGAGTTTGTTGCCATGCTGAGGTTTCTCTTTCAGCCCCTTTCATTTTTATAATTTTATTCGAATTGGGTTTGGAAAATACTGATACAAAACATGAATATGTACGAGGTGTGGCTATTAAATAACAGGATTAGTGCTATAAAATCTTTTATTGGTTTTCTTTCACAATTTTAACATTATCCCCCTCAATATACTCCCCTACACCGCTCCATGCGAATTTTTCATTGGTCAAAGCAGTGCTGTAAATCATTTTCTGAAAGCATGTTCATGGTCTCCGCCGCTTTCTCTTTCACAGCTTCTATTGTCTCAAATCTGGTTCCTTTCAGTGCTGATTTGACCTTCGGAAATAGAAAAAAGTCACACGGGGCGAGATCCAGTGAATAGGGTGGATGTTCTAACACAGGGATCCCATGCTTGGCCAAAAACCCCTTGACAGACAATGCAGTGTGGACCGGAGCATTGTCCTGATGAAGAAACCATGACATGTTTTTCCACAATTCAGGTCGTCGTCTTCTTACTCGTTCACGAAGGGTAGTCAGGACCTCAATGTAGTAATGTTGGTTCACAGTTTGACCTTCAGGTACCAATTAACATACACAATCCCATGAATGTCAAAAAATAAACAATCACCATTGCTTTGAATTTTGATTTGCTCATTCGAGCTTTCTTTTGTCTTGGTGGACTGGGGCTCTTCCAATGCATTAGCGCTTAGTTTCGGGATTGTACGTAAAAAAACAGGATTCATCACAAGCTATCACTCTCTCTAAGAATTTAGGATCTGTTTGAATGTTTTGCAAAGTGTCAGCACAAATGTTCATTCGAGATTCGTTTTGTTCGAGAGTGAGGTTCTTCGGTACCATTTTCGAACACACTTTCTTCATGCTAAAACTTTCGTGTAAAATCTGAAGAACACTTTCTTTGTCAATTCCTAAGAATTCAGCAACAGCGCGAATACATAACTGACGGTTTTTTCGGATCAACTCACTGACTTTTTTAATGTTTGCGTCCGTTTTTGACGTGCAAGATTGTCCTGGGCATGGGTCATCTGTGATCTCGTTTCGTCCCTCTTTGAACCGTTTGAACCACTCAAAAACCTGAGTGTGTGATAAACACTCATCTCCATATACTCCTTTCAATAAAGTATAAGTTTCTGTGGCGGATTTTCCGAGTTTCACAAGGAATTTCACATTGACGCGTTGCTCTACTTGAACACTTGACATTTTTCCGACAGAGCACAGATGCAAGGTCCACATCAAACGAAGGCCACGGCCCAACTGAGCGGTGCTCAACCTTGACGATAACAGCAATAGGGAGGGGGATATCACGTAACACGCTCGTGTGCCATTCGACCTTGACGTACTCATTGATTGTCTGCAGAACGATCAGTCCGGTTATTTAATAGCCACACCTCGTATATATAGATATAAATGAGAGATAAATGGTCAGTAATTTTAAAATGTTGACATTAATTGAGAATGACTGGTAAAGCTTCTTACTTTTAAGCAAGCAATAAATTTCAGTTGTTGTGCCATTATATCAATAGCAACAGACTTCAGATCACTTTCTTTGTTATCTGAAACGTTAAAAAAATGTTTGAATAAATCAGCTCTGTATGATATTACACAGTACCGTTTTACAGATGTATTAAATAGCATTATGGAAATATTTGTAAATGTATAACGAAAAATAAGTATCATTGTCATTGAATTTAAAGTTCACTTAAGCATTATATATTTCTCAGATAAAATGAATAACTTCTACCTTCAACAGGAGCTTCAATAGTCTTTATTTCAATTCCGTCTTCTGAGCCGTCGTTTTCACTGTCATTCAAATCAAAGTCTAATTCCAACTCAAGTTCCTTAGGCTGGGACACTGGAGCCGACCAATCAAAATCCATTGATGCACTTCCAGCATTAGCAGTTATTGATGGTTGACCCCAATCAAAATCAGCTGCTGATCCTCCTCCAGTAACTGGCTGGCTCCAATCCACACTGTTTTTATTTTGAGAAACATTTGTAGTAGATTCATGATTCATTAATGTTCCTGTGGCAATGTGATCATCTTCGCTGTTGAGAACATTAGCAAAATCAAAAACAGCATCATCAGGGGACATAGGACCGTCTGTTAGCACTCTGCTAGGCAAGCGGGATAGAACTTCTAAAGCCAATGCTGGACAACCAGCACGGAAGTGAGCATGGGCAGTAGTAAAAAATAGCCTTCTTTCCAAAGGTGTAATCGTGTCTTCAAAAGGCAACTGGAAAAGGAATTTTTTTTAACAAAAGAAATGCCATTTGACACTGAGATTTGATATGAGTAACCCAACTGTTTAACTCTTCAGTTTGCATCGTATCTGTCAGATACCATATTGTTAGACAACCACTGTGATTATACAATTAAGACTCGATTGCCCTAACTTCAGGAGCATTTTTCAAAGTAGAAAGAACAGGTGATTGAGAATACGATTAGCACTGTTATCTGACAGATATGGCATGCCTACACACACAAATGTTTCATACAATTTTTCCAAAAGTTGTCATTTTTTCAAAATAAACTTTTTTATGTAATATAATTATTTATAATTTGTTTTTAATTCAAAGTGTAGCAAATCGAACTATTACAGCATTGAAAGCATACAGAACTATTGGTGTGTTGACATCAAACTAAACTTTTGGCACATTGCCAACTGAACTATTGGTGCATTGCCAACTATGCCAAACTTTAAACTTTTTCTAGGCATGTTGCCAATTGCATCATCGAACTGATAGTCTTTTTCTTCCTTGTAAGAGGAGCTCTATCTGTTCCTTCCAGGCATGCAACTGAGCTGTGGTCCTTGTCTTACTAAATGCTTTCTCGTAATTTGTACATTTGTAAATAAATTGTGTTAATTTTAACCCTGAGATGCTTACTCTATACTAAACTCCACTCCCCACTTGATACAAAAATGGTACCCAATGTAGTGAAAAGAATTTCAGAAGTTTACAAACAAGCCCGTTTGAGTTTCGGTTACTTTGTATCCAATAAGTCAGGCTAAAAAAAGCAAATCCTCAAAATTAATGCCCCTGCATGATGGCCTGTATGTAATTGTGTCACAAAGATCTCCTATCTCTTATACAGTTGCTGCTAAACATGACATTTCTTTCACCCATAGGAAACTACCATGTGTCTGCCCTTCGTCCCTACAACAGCCCTGATTCCCAACCTGTGACACCTATTTGCAGGGGACAACCCAAGAAACCACCTGGTAACCAGGAGAAGCGAGATGCTTCTGCTGATGCCTGCAGTCCTAACGACATACATGGTTCTTCAGCATCGAGATTCCAAAAGAGACATCACCATTCCGATCCACCCCACCATATACATCCTCCATGTTGTGCAACCTGCCTTCCAAGGACAGTTGACAGCAGGTTGAGGGGACATTCCTATCAAATCGAACTATTAGCGTGTTGAAAGCATATTGAACTATTGGTGTGTTGATAGCCAACTGAACTATTGACACATTGCTAACTATGCCAAACTTTCAACCTTTTCTTGGCACCTATTGCCAATTGCGTTATCAAACTGATAACCCTTTTCTTCCTTGTAAGAAGAGTTCTGTCTGCTCCTTCCAGGCACATGACTGAGTTGTGGTCCTTATCTAACTAAATGCTTTCTTGTAATTTGTACATTTGTAAATAAATTGTGTTAATTTTAACTCCAAGATGCTTACTCCACTAAACTCCACTCCCTCACTTGTTACAAAAGAAATTTTCCTTTTTATATGTCAGATACATCATGCCTTTCATGCAAATTTTCCAATCGTGATATCTAAAATTGTTTTGCATAAATGATGATTAAATTATTAAAATACAAAAACTGCATCTATGTGTGAAGTGAGTACACTTTGCTTCTATTTCTAGAAATTTGTCAGAGAAAGAAAGAAGATTTTTTCTAGAAATTTGACAGAGAAAAAAATGACTTATCTTAGAGATACTGAAGGAATTATAACTCGGGTGCAACAGTGGCTATTTTCAACTTTTGTTTTTAGAGCTTTTGTTATTTTGCTGACTGTTACAAGTCTCCGAATGCTAGCTAGTACTTGGTGGTTCTTTGTGATACATCACTGGAGAGCGTACATATCAATAATATGGAAAAGGAATTGAAACAATGGATTTACATTCTTTGAACCTGATAGCTTTGGACTAGGGTGGGCAAACAATCTGCAACATATTTTGAAATCTAGTCATAGGTATGGGGAATGAGAAGTGAAATTTATCATACCTTGTAAACTGAAAAATTAAGTTGCTCAGTCGAAAATTTAAAAAGAACAAAGTGCTCCCACAAGTTTATTCAAACATGCACTTAGAAATCCATGAAAGAAAAGTATTTCCTCAAGTACAAACCAAACCGAAAATATTAATTGCATTAATGATTTACTCATCCATCACAAGAGAAAATCCCTATTTATTCAATAAGCTGCTTTTTGTTTTTGGATACCTCCAATACACTTTTTACAACCATTCTGCAGCTTTACAGAAAATTCTTTACTTTACAGTGGGATCTGGGAGAAATTCGAAAACTCAAATTCAACACTTAAAGCAATTGGTGAGAGTTGCAAACTAAGGTACTAATGAATACTCCTGATCACTAATTGATCATATTTTACTGGCCAGAAAAGTGAAAATATGGTTTTAATAGAATTGGTAGTTAACCAATTAAAATATAGTTTCTGTGTTGATAATACAATGTTTACTGTTCAGAAGTAACTGAAAAAGAATTGTGATGACTACTTCAATGAAGAATTTTTTTAATACATTAAATTATAACATAGAATTTTCAGTAAGGACAAGAAAACAGCCCAAAAATTTCCAAGTTACATGACAGTTTCATACCATAAGAACATTTGCAAGTATATAAATGGCATTATATAATATAGAATAAAATTTATACCTAGCTCTCAAGGTGATTAAGGGAAACTTCCAATAAGTTGGAAAGAGAAGTAACTACTTAAAAAATTATAAATTCTAAAAAGTGGTTAAAATTATATATATTAAAAAAGTGATTAAAATGATAAATTCTAAAATGTGGCTTAATAGATTTAGAAATGAACAGAAATTAGTTTACCTCTTCAACGTCTATACTTTCAGTGTGAAAGCTTTGCTTCCCAGCAGCCTTAGATTTTTTTATTTCAGATAGGTTTTGGGCTCGTTGTCTTCTTACAACCAGAGGATGTGTACGTAAAAATAGGTAGAAGTTAAATACACTGGGATTAGCTGGAAACAAAGAAAATAAAATGTGTGTGTATTTCTTTTTACTAAATAGAATCAAAATATACTTATACATTAAAGAAAGCAAAAAAAGCAAATTAAAAAGTTTATAGAAAATATTGGAATTGAAACCAAAAAATTATAAAAATGGACATTTAAAAATCCAACTTCCTGTAAAAGCACTTGGATATCAGAAACAATGTTTTAAAAACATTTAAAAAATACAACGGTGAAAATATTGCAACACATAAGGTCACAAATCATAAAATAAAAAGAACAAACTTTCGATCTTGAGTAATAACATTTATTATTAATTAATTAATCTTGCAAACACAGAAATTTTAAATACATATTTGTAATGTATTCAATAAAAATGTATTTTTATTTTATTCAACAAGCTAATTTTGTGAATTCATCTAAAATCATATTCAGTAACTAAAAATAGAAAAGAGAATACTATAGTAGTCTCAACTTAGAATCATTGAAACAAAACAGAATTAATAAGAGATGTGCTCAATAAATACACAACGTTGAAAGTTTGGTTAAGAATGAAACTTTCGAAAGATTGAGAAACACTACAAATTAAATTGTGAATTTTGAAACAGGTTTGAGCTAGAAGATATTTGTGATATTAAAGATAAATAAACACTTACAATAGATAAATTCAACATTCTGAGGTGCTATAGTTTTAAAGTAATCAGTTGTATACTGAAATATCAAAATTTTGGATCGAAATGTGATCTTGATAACAAATCAATAAGAAAACCGTAAAACTCACCTGACATGCGATCATGGGAATTTTCCATTTCAGATGCTTTGGGATGGGAATATCCAACATCTGTTTGTAGAAGTGTAGTTAATGAACCGCAATAATCTTGAAGTATCCATCTAGCCATACATCGGATGAAAGGATCTGGGTAAGCTTTAGAGGGAATATAATTTGATCCATCCTCTTCACATCCTAAAACTTCCAGGAAGAGGAGCCTTTTCAGCGAAGGAGTTACAGTTTCAATTTCTCCTTCATAAAGTCGGATAACTACCATGGCTAGTTGCAAATCATTCAAGTGATTTAAAATAATCTATAAACAAAAATATAATCATGAATTTAGAAAACAGTACAGAAAAAGCAATGTAAGCAGCCTTCAATGCAAAAATATACTTTGAACAAGAATAAAATGTGAGGTTAGGAAAGAGACATGATAATTGCAGTCGTAATGAAAGTAATGCTCTTTCGATTTGATTACATTTTTAAAAAAACTTGATTCTAACAAAGTATGGGTTTTGACATTGCAGATTACCTTGTTTCCTTTTCAAAAAATGAGCTTGAATTCTTTTTCCATGAATTCAAAAAAAGAGGCATAGTTTCACAATTTCATATTCTACTAAAATTTTTATCTTCACATAAAAACAGATGTTCTTTAATTTTTGAATTGAAGTAAAAAATACAAATTTAGTAAATATTGAAATTTACTTCAAAGTTAAACAGGAAAAATAATTTTGAAAGTAAAATGAAAAATTTTAAACATACTGCCATATTTGTACTGATTTTTTATTTCCCCCAAAAGATGATCTGTTTACCTTAAAAAGCAGCTAAGTAAATTTTCAGATTCATTGAACTAATATTCGACAGTTTTAGTAAGCATATTAAAATCGAATCTTTTCATACTTGAATGCATTAGTGATTTTGCTTTCTTTTGCAGTATAAAAAAGGTTTATGGATCTTATAATTTAAGTCTTTGATGGGTACTATACTAAAAAACAGGCTGAAGATATATAATTTTATATTGATGTATTTTGCATATTATGAAAATTTTAGGGTTTTTTATTCCTCACCACCTATCTAGAGCATTTTTAAACATCAGAATATCAAATGAGAAAACATTTATATACCTTAGCAACATTAATATACTTAGAATATTTATATATCTAGCCCTAGCCATTTCAAGGAGATGGGACACTAGTGTCCCACTGCCTCAGAAAGGGTTTAATAAAATCATTCATTTCATTTATTTGTTTTCTGAGTAATGTACTTCAAATCTATTATATTAACTGTTTTCCCTGCTCAACCAATAACAAGTCTGAATTCAATCAACATAACTTTTAGATATAATTGAAAAAAATCAATTTAGGTGGGAAGGACTAGAAGCAAAGTGCCCTTTGCATTATGCAAGTTCACAAGTCTGGAAAAGTCATATGATAAAATTATTATATATATATACACACACACACAAACTATTGGCTCCAGTAGTCATTCTTTCTTCCACGACCAATCAGAGAAATTTTACCCACAGTGACCTGCTAATCATTCAAATTGCCTCCCTCTTTTTACCTATACACAGGAAAATTTCCCCATACTGTGACTTGCTAACCAATGAAATCACCTCCTTTTTTCCTTCCCTGGAAAGAATTTGCACACACCGAAAGTATGAGGTCTTAATTCCAAGTGAGTGGCACGAAGGTGAGTAGCTGGATTCAAGCTGATTCTATATAATTTAGAATTCTTAATATCTTTTGTGTCAGACAAAATGTTTCAAGGGTAATATTCTACATATTCTTCAACACAGAACTTACTTGAATCCATCTCATTGCTACACAGATACTATAAGGTACTATGACACAATGAAGAGTTAATCTAGGCCTTATAAATACAGCTTAGGTAGTGAATGTTGAAGAACAATGAATGTTTTTTAAAATTTAATATATATTATAGATACATTTGGAACATTTCTAAAATTCAAGAAGCAATCCTTTAGCATAACTTATTGAATTCTATTTTTAATCTAGGAAAGGAAATGAAATGCGACAATTCAAATTTAAAATACTTAAAAACTATAAAAGAACATACTTTACAATAAAAATTAAACAATATGAAATGTTTAGACAAAAATTAGTAAAAATGTGTAATAAGTATGACTACAATACATTGCAATGCACATTCTATTGATTGCTATGCAGTGCTATATATAAACGAAAAAGAGAATGCAAGTAAAATAAACATTAATTACTTCAACAGCCACTTTTAAATCACCACCAAGAAGGAAGAATGCAGCAGCATGCTCAAATCTTTGTTTTCCCATCAGAAGATATGCATTTTTCTGAGCAGATTTTTTCCACCTGTCTTGAGTGAAATTGTTTTGAAAGAATGCTGTCATCTTACTATCAGACACAGATCTGCAATAAAATTGGATGAAAAACATTAAAAAAAAAGATATATACAGTTTAAAAGTATATGAAATTTAAAATGTGTTAACCCATCCTGTATAACTGGAGTTAGGTGAAAAGTCCAAGTGTCATTAAATCTGACAAAAAAAATGGCTTCCTTTATATTCTCATAATTGAATTATTCACAGAAAAAAATTTGGGAGTGGCTCACAGATAATCATATATTACAGTTCATAAACACTTTCTTACCTAAATAAACCCCACAACAGAGTTTTCTTTTTCATGGCTAAATAATATAAGGCAGCATCCATAGGATCATTTTTGGATTGAAATGCAGCTTTTGCAACCTAGAATGCAATAAAACATTTTGAATTTCTTCTCTACGTATAAATATACACTCAAATGACCCTAAACAACTTTCAGAGAACAAATATTCTCACCTTTTCCATAAGTCGTCTTAACACTGTATTACTTCTCACCCACCATCCAATACCAAGTTCTCTTAATTCACTCCATTTAATATTTCCTTTTATAACACAAGGGACAAGTTGTAAGAGTTCTTCTTGAGTCTCAGAATGGAATGCCCAAACAAGGCTATGGCTGCCCAACCCTTGATTTTGCAATTGAGCTCGTTGAGAAAGAGGCAAGCATCTCATTAAGTATACATAGTGTCTCATTGCAAGTAGGAATCTCAATCCACAATCATCCAAAGAATCTGAAAAAGGATTGAGATTATATTGGATCATAACATTAGCGTCTTTAATTTTTACTCACTCATACTCTGCAATAATCAAGTCTCATTTTTGTAGTTTACATTAGCTTAAAGTTTAACAGCACTTTCAACTTTTATGTTGCAAGTATCTACTACACTAACTCAGGTCTTAATACAGATAAATATCTTGGAATAAAAGTAGATATTAAAACAATAGCAGCATATACTTCATATTTCAAAGCTCTAGTTGCAAATGTAACAATTATTGAATGAATAACGTTAATTTTAAATGTAAAAAGAAACCTTTTGTGAACTGTCAAATTAAACAATACATTTCTATAAATGTTTCCACAACCTGCATTAAGAAAATTTTTGCAAGAATAGCAAGTTACAAAATACACTCATGTCCAAAATTATCTTTACATGCATAAAATCACGGATTTCTCAGAAACTGAACGATAATTTTATGAATTTGCGTGAAATAATACATAACACCATAACACATAAATACAAAGGAAAAAAATTTAAGAGCACTGCATATGATATAAAACTGTAGCATGAAACAATAAAAATGGCAATAATATGTGACAAGGAGAGTTCAGAAAAAAGAATAATTCAGAAAAAATTAAGGCTTATGAATTTAATATGGAATGTGATCTCTGATGTGTACACACATATCAACATGTTTTAATGCTGGCAATAATGTTGTTAACCACAGTTTGGGGAATTAAGTTCCACTGCTCCAGCAATGCAGTCTTCAGGGCATTTATATCTCAAGGAGGATGTCTCAGTGCAACTACTTTTCCAAGGTAGTCCCATAAGTTCTCTATCGGGTTCAGATCAGGAGATTTTGCTGGCCACGGTATTCGCTCAATGGTTTCACTTACAAGGAATTCTTTAACGAGGTTTGCTCGATGTGGACAAGCATTATCGTCCATAAATAAAAAGTCAGTTCCATATGCACCTCTGAAAAGTCTTACATAAGGTTCTAAGACCCCATCCTGATATCTCTGGCCGGTCACAGATCCGCTGTTGAAAACGTGTAGGGCCATATGTCCATCGATAATTTTATTCCTCCCCATACCATCACACCTGCACTACCGAAACAGTCACGTTCCATAATGTTTGAAGGAAGATTTCGCGTTCCTGACTCCCTCCAGATGTAAACACGTGTAGAATCAGATGTTAAACTAAACCTCGACTCATCAGTAAAGAGGACATGAGTCCATTGGTATGCACTCTAATTCTGATGTTCTTTGCACCAATTAAAGCGATTCCTCTTTTGTTGTGAAGACAGTGAAACACATACCCTTGGCTTTCTGGCATAAAGGCCTTTTTCATTAAGCCTTCTGTATACAGTTTGCCGCGATACAACAGTTCAAGTGGTGGCTGCAACTTCCGAACTTAACTGCCGAGCAGTAGACTCCCTGTTACGACGGGCAGTTATTGCCAGATATCGATCTTGAGAAGCAGTTGTTATTCGTTTATGACTTTGTCCAGGCCTCCTTAGAACAGTTTCAGAGTTCTGAAATTGCTTCCATAGTGTAGAGACCGTCTGTCTTGAAATATTCACACATCTCGCTGCTTCCATGATTGTCTGCCCTGCTTCTAAACGGCAGATAATTCGCCACTTCAGATTCTTCCAAATGATACTTTGGAGCCATAATAAACCGTTTTGAGTCCTTACACACTGAAATCAATCGCTGTATTGCAGAAATTAACTCAGATATTCACTTTGCGCAAAGCGCTTGATTCACCGTCAGATGATGCATATCATCTTGATTTGCATATCAGAAACCGTTTGATCACTTTCGATTGGATAATGCTATCTAGGCTTGTCTTTCACACATTCCCTGCATAAATGGATTACATCAATTGGATATTTCATGGAATATCATTATTTTTGGGTACGTAAAGATAAATTTGGACATGAATGTAGATTTGGTAGAATGTAGAATGTAGATGTTTTTTCAGCTGCCTTACTTAGAAAACAAAGAGTCAGCATTCCATTCAATTTATTAAATTTTACATTCCTTATACATTTTGTTTTCGAAAGCAAATGAAAAGAAAATATTATCTGGCTCATAAGAATCAAAATACATTCAATTATTTTTATTATATTTTTCCTTTTGTTACTTGAAGTTCACTGATTTCCATTTTTAAAAATTCAGAGCAAATTGATTTTCATAACTATTTTTACTGCAATAAAATGTTATAAAAAGAATAACTAAACCTGTAGTAACAGTGACATTGAGTCCATCAATATTTGTCTTATTTGAATCTTTGGAAACAGCTAAAAAAGAAGAAAACAGTATTAATGAAAGAAATAAGGGAGAAATCTGATATTTTAAAAGTCAATTGATAGTTTAAGAACTACAAAAAGCTTATGCTCTGCTGGTACATTTCAATAAAAACAAGAATGTTCTCTACACATATTTCCTCATAATTATCATAATTCAGTTCACAAACTACCATTAGAACAAAAAATCCAATACAAGAAAGCAATTTTAAAATTAACAAAAACATTCTAAAACAAAATAAATAGTACCTGGTTCAGCACCAAATCGATCAGCTAATGCAGTATTGAAAGAGGCAACTGTGTCAGCTAGAGCTAATAGATGCATTTGATCTAAACTTGAAAGTCCAGGGAGATGTGAATGTGTTAAGAAATGAGTTAGCGATGCAGCCTGCAAAACAATTGAAGAAAAACTTGTACTAGAAGACATACATAAATTACATTAACTGTACAGAACATTAAGAAATTTGGCAAAACAAGTTACCAAAAACTGAGCTTTCGACAATAACGAATAAGAAATGAGATCCGAAAACCTATGGACTTAAATTGTGGGTCCGCCAAACTAATCACACCCTCTTGGGTAAAAAATGATAATTGGAAATATAATTTCTAAATAAATTATTTAGATGTAAGAAAATCAAGATAGATTGAAAATTACCTGATTTGGACTAAAATTCGTCAGGTTCACCTTTCTTTCATTGCCACTGAAAGATGGTCTATCTTTTTTATTTTCCCCAGATACAGATTTTGTGCGAAGAATATCATCCAAATTATCTTCAACATTATTCGAGAGGTCAAATAGCCCACTGTAATCCTGCAACCATCAAAATATAATAATGCATCAACCATTTCTTAAAATCACCTGATTAGCCAAAATTGTTATGTATCTATCTACCTGATCTAAAGATGGATCTTCAAGAGTAGTGGGAGATGATTGCATGTGAATTTCTTTGTCAGAAGCAATCAATGTAAATAATGGAAGTGGTGGAATGGACTGAATTTCTACATAATCTAATGTTACTTCTTCTGGGAACACTGACACTGACCCTCGCTGGTCGTTTGGACTGTGTGGTAATGGTGATGAGCTGGCAGCCATTGACATGGCTCGTGTACGGGACCATGATCTTGCTGTATCATCCCCTTCCTCTTCATTTCCTCCAGTCTCTGACATTTGAAGATAAGTTTTCTGAATAAAAAAACAAAACAGAACACTTCAACAAATGAACTGAAATATTTGCATTGCTGATATCAATCAATATACAGTACAATCGAAAACCATATTTCCAAACTAAATTCAAAATTACAGACAATACAGATGGCTAAAAGTAAAAATACAAAAAAAGTTTAAAATATCAAAATAATCATACTCATATTTGAGTAATATAAAAATGCACTTCTCTACTTGGTCATTCCATGTGAAATGAGCAAAAATCAGAAAAACCTGTGGCCTTATGGTGACGGATCTTCATGAAATTTGCTATAGGGGTTAAGTTGACGTATAAATAACGATATCCAAAATATTTTGGCTCAAAATGAAAAAATTGGAAGTTTCAGGCATTTTAAGGACTTGCAACTTTGAAGAGCAGCTGTGGAATCGCTTTATGTTGCATGTTTGAAGATCTCTTTCTCAAAAACAACATAACGTAGACAACAATATTTCATATTTTTGTAATCAATGAAGAATTTTCTTTTTATCTATTTGGAAACAACAATTTTAAACATCATATTTAAACTAAAAATTAATAGCGAAAAATGGAAAATAATCTATTTTGATAGAATTAAAAGGTTTCTACGGGCTAAAGGAATTTCAATGCATTGTTGAAATTCATGCCAGATACGGTGTCAGGTATGATAAAACTACTGCTGAAGTTTGGAAGTCGGCTTTTATTTCCTTCTTCCAAACAGCAAAGGAAAATTATAAAATGACGGTTTTCCACTTAAAATAGACACACAAAATGAAATGAGGGACAGCACTGATGACAACTATATTTTGGAAGAATATAGTTTAATTTGTCTATTACTTGTAAAAAAATTCAGGATTGTATTTTGAGTCCCAAAGCAACAATAACATAATTAGTAAAACGCAAAAAAACGTCCTTGCCCATCTCCAATCAATTAGAAACTGAAAGTTTCATCGCCAAACGACAATTCGGATCTTCTAGTACGGGTTACCATATTTCATCAGTATCACACTAACTGGCAATGTTTATTATCGCCAATCATATAGCATTTCCTTCTCATTTCTATGCATATTACTCGTTTCAAATGACAACAATGAAATGGAAACAATAAAACCCCAAATCAACAATGAAATACCAAATTATTTTTAACTTTTGAAGGAAATTATAAAATTAGGACATCAAATCACAACTGAAAAAGCTTAAACATTTAAAACTTTTACTTGATTGTCTTTTCAAATTCACTTTCAATAAGGTCTTTTGTTCAATTTCGTAATTGCTTAAATTGAAATTTTCCTAGTGCTGCCTAATTCTTGAAATCTATTTATTTCACTTGATAAATATCGAACAAGGATTCGTGAGTTATGTACATCTGGGAGAATTGGGTATAACAAAGATGTTTAAATCCTTTTTTACTCTCAAAATTAGTGTTTACGTAACTAATAATACTTAATATTTACAAAACGTATTTAATATTCACAAGTAGTAGTATTTAATACTTACATTTCGAAAGGAAAAGCAAATCGAAAAGACTTCTCTAACAAAAATGAACTTTTCACCTAATTATTTCACTGATGGAAACACTCCTGGGATTAAGTAGACTTTAAAAAGAAATTTCATGTGAAATTTTGCATGTGCACCATAATAATAGTTATTTCATTCTTGTATCGCATTTTTTATATCATCGAACATTATAAGTCATTATCAGCTGCGATAAAAAAGTAAAATTTACATCTAGTTAAAAATTTTCCTGAGACACAAAAATAATCAAATTACAATTGTGAAAATTTCAGGACAAATAATAGACATCTTGCTCTTTTATGTTGAAAAGTTTTGATGTTTTCGGAGCTTTCCCTCACAGTGAAATATGCATTTTTAAAAATTGAAAAAAAAATCGCATTTTTCCATAATTTTACTTTTAATGTTTTTTCTTTATAAAGGAGTAGAAATACAATCACCAAATTACACCATGCTATTTTTTAGGAAAGGCTTTTCATTAAGAATAATTTTAAATATTGTCTTTCCATTTCTAGATACCACAGCAATTTGAAATTTGTAGCAAATTGGCAAAATTTATATTTTCATCAATCTCTCAGATTCAGCAATGACGGCTATTAAATTATATTCTGAAGTTTCCTAAGAGTCCTTTTTCCGAAGAATGTAAAGATATAAACATTTTAAATTTGTGTCAATAACTTATTGAAACATTGGGTCGCAAATAGGCCACTTTTAGTGCTAGAAAATCTAAATTTGTATGACCTTGAACTTTAAGTGTCAATAATTGACAAAATTTAGATTTCTGAAACCTAATATTTTGCAGTTTCTCTTTACTATGTGACCTATTTAAACTGATTTTCCTTAAAATCGGTGATATGTCAGCCACTGCCGATTTGCTCATTTTGCATGGAATGACCCTACTACTAAATTTATAATGAAATTAAGCCAACTAAAATTGGACAAACAGAATGTACAAAATGTTTACAGAAAGAACAAGTGAATTATGTAGTTTTTCACTCACATCAATATTCGACTGTTGATAAAAATCTGTTCTTCAATTCAGTATAAATGATACAATAGTTTGAGCACTCTATTTGAAAATGCACATCTTTTGGTTTGAAAATTTAAATAGACCCTTTTTAGACAGTCCAATAGCAAGAATATTAAAAAGAAAAATACAGATATTAAAGCATTTCATTCATGTGAACTGATTTGGAAATTTATCCTTAATCAAGTGTTGCATAATTTTGTAGCTTAAGAGAAAACATTTAAATCAATTGAATTACAACCAGACTCCTAATCCATACATAACAATCAAATTGTTTATTCTCTTCCAAAACGTAATTTTTTAATATCTATCAAAATATGGCAATTATCAAGTTTGAAACAAATATTTAATTTTTAAATGTTTATTCTATTGACTTGTAATAATATAATAAGAATAAGGTAGGTAGGTATTTTAATTAAGGTCGCACTGGAATAATAAGAAAAAATCATACTTGAGAAATTTCTTACTCTTAGATAAAAAGGTATTTGGCTCCTGTTTAACATATTACTATGAAGAAAATTTTGTGGAAGGAAAAGTTTTTACATAATGTGTTGTGTTTCACTTAATTACCAATTCTAAATATATTTATAATGTTCTTCAAAACTAAAATAAGAAATAGTGCCCTGCAAAGATGACAAAGAAAATTTACCTTGATATTTTCAGAACCAGAAAGACATCTCACTAGATGACTCAAAATAGCTTTTACACGTCGAAGTTTTCCAAATCCCAAAAGTTCCATCAATTGCTTAGGATGATACTGGGGAAGAACAGGGCAAGCTAACCTACTTGCCTCGAATAAACCAAAATCGGGCATAGGCCCAATGCTTGCAACGCTCTCTCTAAAAACAAAAACAATTACCACTTGTTTGCCACAGTATGAAGTGAGGTACATAGAATGAAAGAATTGCATAAAATACTGAAAGGATGTTATTGCTTAGATGAGATAAATGATAAAATCAACATCTGAATAAATGCTAAAAAATCAAACTGTAGACTATTAAATATAAAACTTTGAATAAATAAGAACTGAAACTTGAGTAACTCTATTTCAGAAGTATAATCTATTTAATCTTTCCATTACTACACTAGCAAAGACAGCCAAAATGGTACTGTTCTTTCATTAAGGTGAACTCAAATTGCTATAAACCTGAAACATTGGAGCAAATGGCTTAACCCATAACAGATTTCTTTCCCCTTCATTTCCATGCAACAAAGAGAAATTGGCATGGACTCATGAGTTAGAAAGGAGACAGAATACTATATCTGCGGATCAAGCTAGCATTTTTTTCCTTGGGCCCAATGCTAGTTTTGAGATTAGAGATTTAACTTTCTTGGCAGAAACATATCGTTTTCCATTTACATACAAGAAAATGAATGGCAAATGAGATAAAAATGACTAAAAAAAGAAAGATACATTTTAAAATCTATCTAACAGTTAATAAACATATTCAAGCAAACTTTTATTTACAAGATTCTAAGAAAATAGAGTTTATAAGAGCCAATTTCATCAAAACAGTCTATCTGTGGTGAACCTGCAGGAAATGTAGTGTACATACTTTTTACTGCGAACTTTGGACAATGATACAAAACTCACACAAATTTAGTTGATTTAAAAGAAATTCACAAGCTGGGATACATTTGATTACAAAGTGTATCTTATAGTTGTTTTGAAAAGTCTGCTAAAACCGAATATTTATTAATAAATACGATCCCAGGCCTTTCAGAAAATGATTTTTAATACAGAATAAATAAAGTATTTAATCTTTCAAATGATTTAGCTGAAATAGTTTAACTACATCATTAGAATAAAAGAATCATATATTTCTGTTACCATTTATCAAATAAAATCTACAGTTAACAAGATACATGTTTGCCACAATTACCTTTGAGGTTTAGCATGTTCAGATTTTTTCCTCTTTGTTTCTGCTGCAGCAGTAAGAACATTAGATGAAGGGGATCGGGACAAAGTTCCTCCAGAAGCTGTAGGTAGTCTTAATTGGGAGGATTCCTGGGCTCTAGACAGAAGTTCTTCCTCAGTTAGTTTACGATCATCAACCAGAGGTTCATCCTTTTCGGCATCAGATGCACTCACTAAATGCAATCCCATAAGTTCAGTAATATTTTCTTTTCAGGCATGTGATTTCTTTTTTTAAAATATACATATAATAAAAAAGAGAAACATCCAGCAAATAACTGAATAAATGTATAATACAATAACTCCTCGTTACATCAAGCTTCAATATGGTACACATTCAGCAATATCACAAAGCAGAGATGATAATCTTTGGTTAACCATGCCAGTAATGAGGATTGATTTTCAGTAGTGATAAGCAGAATTTCAGTAATGATTATGTTTAAACATAGTTAATATGTAATTGAGAATTAACAAATTGTGGTACAAAGGGACAGCAAAAATATTGCACTAATTCAAGAAAATGTGCAATCAGTCTTGTGTGACTAATATTTACATTACAAAATATTCAGAACATATGTGACTTATTACTGATATAAACAGTCAATAGTTTCAACCATCCATGCTTATGTAAGCTATTTTGCTCCTGACCTCACTACATGGTAAAAAATACAATGTAGTGATGCCAACATCTGATTTATGAATCAGAATCTGTAATACGATTTTTAGGAATGTTTCGACAAAGTTGCATTTTTAAACTTTAAAGAAATTTGACATTTTAATATAGCTCAAACAATACACAAAATTACGTACTTTGTTGCTTTCTTAACTGCATTGATTCTCCTTTAGAGAACTATTCTTATAATGTAATTCAACCATTATCTAATAAATATTCAATATTCATCCACTACTGCAAGCTTTTATCAATTTAGGTTTGTTCCAGAGAACAAATTTCTTAAGTAAATACAAACGGTAACTTCAATATCATTTCTATTAGAATACACACTTAATGAGAAATATGTTTCATTATAGCCTCAAATATTTTAGATAATACAAAAAAAGTAAAAAAATTGCCTAGCCTGTGGTAAAATTTATTTTAAAAGTTGAAAGCAAAAAATATCATTTAAAAAGACAGGATAAGTTACTCAAAAAATAATATTTTTTAAATTCAGAAGTAAAATAAAAGACGACATTCTGTTATTTGGTACATTGGCTCTTGTAAATGAAATGCAGTAACTGGAAAATCCATAACAATTAAGGAAAATCTGTAATGTGTGATTGCCATCTTTGCAATATTAATAGATTTTATTTTTACCCTAATGTAGCTCTGACAACTGAAGCTGTGCAGTTGTATGAAAAGGCATTTAAATCTTTGAAACCAAAGTATTTAACTGAAATGCAATTAGGTCATTTTGTTCTCTAAACTTCATTACCAAAAAAACCTCTGGATTCTTTCTTAAAACATAAATATCATTATTCTTAATCGTGTTTTATTATAATTTTCAAAAGATAATACACCATGTTTTGTATTAATTCATAATGTTTATTCACAGATTTAGTTTTCAAATTGTAAACTTGCACAACATTATACATCAAAAGTATATAAATTAATGTTTTATGTAAGCTTCATTATTTCTCAGAGGTAAGTTTGTCAACCCTTTGTATGTATCACATTCCTTCCTCTCAAGGAAAGGGAGATATGTATATATTTATAAATATAATAGGACAAAAGTCACTCATATAAAAGAAAATAATTCTAATTTAGAAATTTAACCTCTACCTGATGGACAATCAAGGTTTTAACAAATACAAGCATTTAAAAATCTTGTCTCTTAAAAATGAATTACCTCCAGCTACTGGCACTCTCCACTGAGAATATATGTGCATCTCGCTGTCCATACCCACAACCAATATACCATGGCGCACCCAAGATAATTGCATAGGAATAGGGGGCAAGGAATCTGCTGTCTTTAAAGGAGTACATCTAATTCGCATCCAACGAATTTCATCATTGCAGGATAAAGGCAGTACCATAGATGATGCTTGTTTTAACAGGGGACGACTAGCTGATTTAGAAGCTTTCATTGCCTGGACATTTGCCTGGGCAATATCATTTGACACAGGTGAAAAAAGGAGAACCTGAAATTTTTAAATGACATTAGACAACAAAGTGAAAGTTTAATTTAAAATAAAAAAAATATCTTTAAATTGGCAAATTTATTTTTGGCAATGAACAATCATAAATTATCTCTTAAGGCTGAATAGATTGAGGAGCTTAGATTAATTTAATTTAAAAGTATAGTCACATATATTTATGTTCTAGTTTTAGTATAAAGCTAATTTTCAAATGATGAATCAATAGCCTGAATGATAAACATATTACCTAAAGAATATGCTATTAAATGTTAGTTCCTTCATTTGAGTTTATGTTTGATTAAAACGTTGATTTTAAAAATAAAAGTACTTTGATTTGATTTAAATTGGTTTGTTATATAAATATACAAGTATATAAGTTCTATACACTTTAAATAGTAATATAAAATGCTTTAAGTCAATAAAAGTAGTCATTACCTTCCCCTAAATTTCTATTATTTTATATATTTATTAAAATAATGTTATAAAATTCTATATTCTGAAAAATTACCATTAGTAAAGCAATTTTTCCTAATTGATTTAGATAGGCAATAGGTAATCAGCATTTACCTTAGATCCGATAGCTACAGTAAGTATATGAGATCCATCTTCAGCAGATACCCAATCTAATTGCACAATTGACTTTGGAGTTAACAGATCTTGATTTCCTTTTTCAGTTATTGCTTGACGAAGTGTCTGTAGAGTTGCGTAACTAGGCACAGATAAAAGCCTTTGCAAAGGCAGGCGTTCATTAGCACTCTCATCTGATGATAGTTTTTGCAATAGAGTGTCTGCAGTTCTTTTGTTTCGCTGGGAAGCATCTACTAGAGATTCTAGATTGAGACTGAGTTTTGGAATTGGAAGGCTTACATTTCGAAGGTTTATGGTGTCTTCTAACATCCACTCAGAGCCTCCAGTGGATTCACATTCAAATATTGAAACCCCTATATTTACATATCTACTTTCTGGATTTTTGGAATTATGTCGTGTAAAAGACTTTCCATGTTTGAAAGCACAAGCCATTCGTCCACTATACGCACAACTCACATATAAAGGCTGACCTACACACAATGAATAAAAATTCAATATTGATACATTATATAAACATATTTTGAAGCAAAACTGAAAAATACACAAAAGCAAATATAATTGATAAATTATAACAATCAGTTAATGCTATATTTCAACCTTTTTTGTCTCATGGCACACATAAGCTAATTTCTAAAATTCTGCTGCACTTCAAAATATATATTATATTTTTTGCTAATCTGACAAAAATATAGGTATGATTTTGATTTATTTACAAAAAAATAATAATAGTAATTACCTGGCCTTTTTGCTCAACATGACTTTTTAAAAATCTTTTTGAAACTATTTATGATACTTAGTAAGAAAATATTTAAAATTATTTATTATGTATTGAAAATATGAGTATTACTTGAAATTATTTGTGAACATACTTATCAAAAATTCAAAACTAAAACATTGAAATTAAATAAATCTTCCACAATTTAATCAATCTTAATCATTTCACCATTGTCATTCTAGTGGAGCACTGGTCGAAAATCCCTCTATATTTGAATATATTTTATCAACTTATATCAACTTTATCAAAATATACAGGGTTTGTCCATAAAGTAATGAGACTGGGTCTGGTAAAAAGAATTTATTGATCTGATCGGTACATATTAAGTCTTCAAAATAGTCTCCTTGGGCGTCGATACACAGCTGCTAACATGATTCCCACGCTGCAAAGGCTCCCTGGAAGTCAGCTTCCGTAACCTCTTTCAGAGACTCTGTGACAGCCTGTTGGATGGCGGGAAAATCTTCGAAACGGTGACCTTTCAGGCTTCTCTTGAGCTTTGGGAACAGGAAAGTCAGCCGGGCTCACATCAGGGCTGTACGGTGGCTGCTGCAAGGTTGCAACCCCTATCCGGGCCAGGTAGACAGTCACAACGAAGGCGGTGTGGGCTGGAGTGTTGTCGTGGTGGAGCTTCCAGCGATCGGCAATCTCCGATCGTTTCCGTTTGACGGCTCTGTGCAGGCGCGCAAGGAGTTCTTTGTAGAAAACGGCGTTGGCGGTTCGTCCAGGAGGTACAAATTCTTTGTGGACCACCCCACGCTTGTCAAAAAAGACAATGAACATTGTCTTTACCTTGGAATTCGACATTCTCGCTTTCTTGGGGCACTGGGAGTTCGAGGTGTGCCACTCCGAACTTTGGCCCTTGGTTTCGGGGTCGTACTGGAATACCCATGATTCGTCGCCTGTTATTACGTCGTCTAAAAAGTCCGGTTCACTTTCTAACTGCTCCAACATCTCACGGGAAACGTCAACTCATCGTTGTTTTTGTTCATCACTCAACACTTGTAGTACCAATTTCGCACATACCTTCTTCATGTTCAAATTTTCAGAAATAATTTTGTGAACCATTGTCTTGCACATGTTGAGGTCTTTGGCGATTAATCTTACACTCAAATGAAGGTCAGAGTCCAGGAGATTTTTTACTTTGGCCACATTTTCGCCCAAACCACTCGTTGAAGGGCGTCCAGATCACTCCATGTCTTCAACAGTCTCCCGTCCGTTCTTAAACTCACTGAACCACCGGAAAACCTGAGACTTGACAGGGCATCGTCTTTGTAAGCCTCCTTAACCAAGGCAAGCATCTCAGAAGCGGTTTTGCCCAGGTGAAAGCAAAATTGAATCACGTAGCACTGCTCCAGCGAACGCTCCATTTTTGATGTTTTCTGACGTGACAAAAACTCAAAAACAGCTTTTGCGCCATGCGTGATCCTCACTGCGTCAGAGCTCAGACGTGACTGCCACCAGGTGCGTTGCTTAGCTTAGACCCACCACCACCACAAATCCCGCCGCCAGGGAGCGTGCTGCTGGCGACTTGAACGCCACGCGGCGGCCAGTCTCATTACTTTACAGACAAACCCTGTATAATACTTTCTCTTCAAAATACCTTTTCAACTACAATATAATTTTGAAATTTTATTTCAAAATTTATTCATCTTGGCATATTATGAAGAAAGGAATAATATCAAATTCAATGAAGCATTGTTACATTGAAATCATGATAAGAATAATTAAATTTAGTTTTAAATATTTTTACCTGGAACTTGAACAGAACTACAGGATTTATTCAACATCATTTCCCACTCAATCCAACGATACTCAACATCAGGTTTATCTCCATTTTCTGTTATTTCACATTTCCAGAATCTTAAATAAATGCATAGTAAGAACTTGTAGTTAAATAAATTGCAAATAGATAAAAAGTTATTTTGAAACAACGTTCAACTAATCTAGTCAAATTAAAATAATTAAAATTTAAAAATCCTTTTTCCTAACAATCAAACTGAGAATGGCTTAAGTTAGTCATTTTCCACATTAAGAAAGCTACAAGAAATTTGGCTTAAGTTCATAATCATGAAGATATCAATGTAACTCATTTCCTACATAATTTTGAACTATATGCAGACATAAAATATATAAAACAAAAACACACATAAAATATATCACTTTATGTTACCCAACCATATACTTTTACAAGAGCATATTAAATTATTACCTAATTGAATAGTCTGAACATGCAGTACAAATGAGATATGGTGCAAAGCAGGCAGGATATATGTTTGAAGAACTAAGATGACCAGCTGCGGGAGTAGCATGCACTATTTCAACATCTTCTGGTAAAGGCATGGTTTGAGTACAGACCTATAATTCAAAATTCATATTAAAAATAACATATCGATAAAATATTAAATATTATAACTGCAAATTTTATAACTTTCTCATGAAAACCCGAAACATTTATCTTTTATATTTCACTAATTTCATCCCCAATTAATTTCCAGATCAAATTTCCAGGCATAGATATTGATTTAACATCATTACATGCATTCAAGTCTCAGAAGTCTGAATCAGCCCCTTTTGATAATTGTGCCATTTTCCCATGCTCTACATTATATTTCGCATATTTTTCTCACTCTTCTTACTTCCAAGTAGTTGGGATACCCTATCCCAGGTTCTGCAATTCACTTTCATTTTGATTTGTTATATTATGATTATGTATCTGCTTTTTAATCCTTAAGCACAAGGCCCATGACTGCTTCATTTCAACGACATATATACATGTTGCACATATATTAAAGACAAATAGTAAAATTTTTTATGTATATTTTAAAATTGGATAGTATCATTGGATCATCATTGGTAGAACGGGAATTCAAGAAAAAGTCCGCAAAGTGAAACATAAACAAATGGACATGAGGTGGTTGTTGATCGAGCATGATGAGTGATAGAATGAGGGATTAATAAAAGTACCATATATTTCAACTTTAAATATGTGCACACTTTACAATACATACTATAAATATCATTTATTACCTATATAACATGGATAAAAGTTTTGGAATATCACAAAATTAATATAAACATTTATTAAACCTTTAGAGTCGTGATTCTCAATGGTGAAGCTTGTGATAATGGATGAGATGCATCATGTGTTAGTTCAGGTGTTTGGCTCCTTGATGATGGATTGGAATGATCACTCTCTTGCACAAGATTACTGTCAGGAACATAGGCAAAACTACCTTGATCGTGATCTGAATAAAAATAGAAAATCCTGTCAAACATACCATAAAAATCATTACATAATTTGTAATATTTTTTAATAATAGTAACAAAAATTATAATACAAGATACAAATGTAACTTTGGTTCCTTCTTCAAAACTTAATTGCACTTTTTACAATTCAATTCAAATATACATTAAAATTAATACAAATTTCAGATCTTAACATAAATTCTCTACTTCCCATTAAAAAGTTAGAGTATATTTCGAATTCATTTGAATGCTACAAGTATGCAAAACAACTGAGTGATGATAATTTCTGTAGTTCCATCATTTATCCAAATATTTAAGACTTTTGTAGCTAGAAACATATCACAGAAGCGAGAAATATATACAATCTTTAATTCGAATTCCAACTAAGAATTAGTTAAAAAAATTGTCACTTTTAAAATTCTTAGTAAGGTCATATTTTGGAAGAATTGAAACTAACTACAATTTATTCCTAAAAGAATGATGGTTTTGCTGATAACAATCTCCTATCACTAAATAAAATTATTTTGAATGAAAATGCACTATAAAGTGAGAGGAGCTTTTCAAAGCTAAATTTTAGATCCCAAAGTGAACACCTTAAATATATCACTAATCATAATGTATAATGGTACATTTTTTACCTTCTGCTCCAAAGGGGGATGCAATAATTATTTTCCACATATGCAAAACTGATTTTTCTTCTTGCTTCTCAAGAATTACAAGGTAAAAAGGTTCTTCAAAGACTGAACTATGTCTTAAATCTACAATTGCTTGAAGATCAGGTTGAACCAGACTAATATTACTTGTGTCTCTTTTGTGTTTGCCTTGTGGAGAACTAGAAATCAGCTGCTCTTGGAATACATGCAACAATTGGGTGTTTTGCCAATCCTACATACAGTGCAAAAAAAACAGAAATGTAATGAATTTAACAGTTTCAAGTAATTCTTTTTTGACTAAAAATACAATAATTTTAAAATTAAATTATTTTTGGACCAGTATCTTCTGGATATTATTGAGACAATTTGTAGTTCATAGAAGATTCAATTAACTTTAATTTAATAACTTTTCATTCAAGATCCCATGCACAACAAATTTATTTAATGTTAATAAAAGGGTGATGGCCCTTTTCATTAAATACAAATTAAATATATATTTCATTATAAAACTACTATTCATTAATTTATGAATAAAAGCATAACTTACATGAGTTGCATCACTAATTGAATCCAGTTCAATTACACAACCTGGTCTCGATGTTGACTGCTCACTAACAATTTTAAAAGCATCTTGAAGAGTGCTGTGTTTATACCCTAATCCAGAAGATGTACTTGTACTTGCACTCATATCCTACAAAGCAATATGTACAAAAATATACTTAAAGATATAAATAATACACATTTTAAGAAACAAGTGCATAACTTAGAGTTCAAATACATTAATGATAATCACAGCAGTTATTTGTTTTAAGTTAAGTGAATTGATTGGGTTCATCTGCCAACCTAAAGAATGGAAATTATGAAATACTTTTGACAATTGAATGAACTGGTATTTGAAAAGTAACCCAAGAAAATTTATTTGCAATATAAAATAAATAAAACAACCCAAAATTATCACACCTCCAAATTATTTCTTCTTGATGAACTAGAAATTTCTGCTAGTAAATTCCTGGCATCTATGACAGCTTGATAAATTCTCAATTGATGGCCATCTGATGCCACAAAACAAGCACTTGGTGAGTTAGATATACTCCCTTGAGTAGTACTAAAAGTAAAAAAAATATTTCAAACATTAAAATTAATACGAAGAGTAGACTATATTTAAAACTAAACATACATCCAGTGGTCAAAAAGAATGATTCTAACAAGCAAAACACTGTTTAAATCGGCAAAGTACCACATGAAATATAAATGTGTGAATAACTCCTTTAGCATACTAAATGCTCTAGAATAATTTAATTTATTAATGGAGGGTAATATTAGAAATAAGATCCTCATAATTAGAAATCGATAAGATACCCATAAAATTCTTTCTACAAACAATTAAAGATTTTTAAAAATTTTAAAATGTAATGCAGTGTACAAAAAATATCAAAGAAATAAAACGTTTTAAAAGAAAATTTAACTTTATAAACATCTTTCATAGTGCTCCAGCACATTTTATCTCAAAGTCAAAAATTGTATTTAATTCATTTCCTTTTTAAAAGTACTGCAAGCAACAGTTTAAAAAAGCCAAATAATGACTAAAACGATTAGGAATACTTGCTATAGCAACAAAAAGCAAATTTCTCCCTTTCTTCTTAATTTGACAAAACTTAAATATTATGCTTTAATTTATAATCTTAACATAGAAATGTCTTTTACGACCTAACGCATGAAATTAAAATATAGTACTCAACATCTCAATGTGCAAATCAAGATATCAAAAGCAAATAAAGATTACCTGGGTAACAAAGTAGGAATCCATGCTACATTAGCAAAAGCTGCAGTTTCTAATGAATTGATTCTAGCTAATTCAGTCACACCTCCAGACTTAGAAAGAGGCCCAACAGGATCAACTTTCCAAAGAATAAGCTCACTGCAGAAACCTGACTGAAACCCCACAGGATAAGGTATACAGCAGGGACTCTTAGGAACAGGAGTTGATGAACCAGAATTACCATGATTCCTGTCAGGTAAATTATGATGGGATGTTGTCAACAACAACGGAAGAACGGGATGGCATGTGATATCATTGATACGAAACCTGTGACCACAAACTCGAGTAAAATGTCCAATGCTTAATACCTAAAAGAAAATAAACTTTTGCTATACATAATAATAAAAATGTTCAATTTAAGTGAAATGATGGGTCCCTCAAAAATAATGCAGTAATTTAGAGTAAGTTTTAAAATAACTTTAGTTATTTTTCACCAATAGCTTGCTTTAGCAATGTCAGTTGCTCACAATACAGCACTTTAGTTACAGTTTGATTTTCAGGAAGCAGGGTTTGATAACCATGAAAACATTTATTTTTCACTTTTAAATTCATGTGTGAGAAATTAAACTGACACACAATTACTGAAAACATTGCACATCATAATTTCAATCCCATCAACATTTTGATCAATAAGAAAAACTGCATTCCGTATGAGATGACTGAATACATGGAATATTTCTATTACATTTTATGTTGTGACATAAAAATATAAATATGAAAAAGTACAAACATGAATTCAATTAAATAATGGTTAATTAAGAAAGTTAAAAATAAATTTCAAAATAACTTAAGTATTTTTGTAAGTCATAATTGATAAATGGGGAAAAAATTAACACTTGAAAGAATTTGTGCCAGCTTTGCAATATCATGGGAATGCTACTTTATTTTTATCACAGAAAAAACTCAAGAAAGCACTACCGAAAAATTTACCTGAGTATATTGGGATGAATCAGCGAATGACAGGTGCCATAAATTTAAGCTTCCATTACTGTGTTTAGTTAACATGCATACCGTAGGTGTAGTAGAACTCAGAGCGCAGTATTGAGACAGATGTTTATTGCAATTATGCTTCCACTGAGCATAATCAAATGTGGGCTGAGCAGCAGGATCTTCGGGTTTGTCTGTTTTATCTTTGATCATTTGTTCAGACACAGCTGCACTGATTGCTAAGCGAAGATCCAAACCAGCATGTGGTGAATACATGAACATGTGATGGGACATAGTGGATGCATCACCAAGAGGAATGGCATTGGGAATACGGGAAGCAAAGCTAACTTGTGCCTGACGAAAAGAGCCAGGATTGTATTCATCTAGCCAATCAACTAACCTAAAACAGAATGTAAAATAGAAAATATTAGAAACATAACAGGGGAGGCAAAACAATATCTTTATACAAGTAAGTTATTTGTGTGTATCTATAAGAGGATTTTCTCTTAAGCTAAATATACGCAGCTTAGTGTTTTTGAAGTAGAATGTGCTTTCTGTAAGTTCACCAATGGTTTGGGTTTTTACGGTGCAAGCGCCATATTTGGCTATGCTGCACTAGACACAAGACAGATAATACCAAGTTATGGACATACACACAAGAAAAGTTTTACTGATAAAGAGAGAAATACAACCAGGGAGGAATCGAACCTGTGCCACCATCAACTCACATGTACATACACTGGACATGATGTTACTTCGATTTCAGCACATCATCAATAAAAATTCTGAAGAATAAATTCAGAATAGATACAATAGTTGATCGGTCAACCTAACTAGATTAACACAGAACTATGCCACAACGGGTACAAACTACATCTTAAAGCAGATATGTATCACGCAAAAGCATCTAAGGAAAATTTCCATTTTCCATATGGTTTGTTTGCTTATACTGAAAATCCCCTCTCCTAAGTGTATAGAAATCCAGTTTTGCAGTGAGATAAAATCTTGCAAAGCATTATCAGAACCAGGAGATTGTTGACAGTTAATTTTAAAGTATAAAAACAATTGTTTCAAATTTAAAAGGGATTTTATGAAATAACAAAGTAAACTTCTAGGTGGATTGCATGCTGAGTCCAGAAAATATACACAGTGGGCAGAGTGAGGTGCAATCTTTCCACAGCAGGGCTTCATCCAATATTCAATAAGAGTAGAAATATTGGTAACATTTGGAATTTGAATATTTATTTCTTACTAGTTTCATGCAACATAACATGTGTTTATATTTTATTTAACAGTTTAATTTTCAATTTTTTTTGTTTTAGAAATTTTACCAGGTACCTTCAATGTTTCATGCTTTATCACTCTTTAAAAAATGTCTCAGTTTGGTTTATACAATAACTCAATTTCTTTTTTAAATATTTGAAGCATACATTGGATTTGGGTTTCTTTTTGTTTTGGTTCAAATTTAGTTTCAGTAATGCCAGATTGGAAAGGAATTTTAGAATTTAATTAATTTTTTTAATTTTTTTATTTATGATGAGATTCTTTTTATCATACCAATTAGTTTTATTTGTAGTTAAAAATTATATGTGCACAGTGAAGTGGATTTTATGTTTCCATTTTTAAGATTAGTGTATTTAGTTAGTAGATATCTTAGTTTAAATTACATTATCTTTAAAAAAAACATTTTTGTTAATTTTTTAATATTATTTTAAAATGTGGCTATAAAGAAAAAATATCAATTGATTTTGTCAAAATGTAGTACTTTTCCTAATATTATCCAGGAATACTACTTTAGAAAGAGTAATATCCCACATAATACTTCTATATAAACCTTAAATTCAATTTTACTATTGTAGAGAAGTAAATGAAAATATGATCCTATTGACTGAAATCAGATATTTGTAGCTTGGATTTATTGCTATATAATTTTAATGTTTGCTTACTTTATTCGTTTTAAGTCATTATTTGCTGTTCCCTAAGGCCCTGTTCACATGAGGTGTTTTCCAACGTTCGTTTTACGTCAAAACAAAACGCGGGTAGCCAAAGTACATAGAGTTCTATTGGAGTGTTCACATGCAGAAATTGCGAGAATCCAAGCGCTAGATAGCTTCAGCGCTTCAACAATCTCCTGTCGTTCTAGCGATTAGAAGGCATTTGGAGAAGCATAGGTTTCTACTGCACCGTTCACATGACACGCGTTTTGACGCGCGTTAGGGCTTTTTTATTCCTCTAGTCCAAGTTTCTATCTTCGTGATCGTTAAAGATAGAGTGAAAATTTAAACGGATTTGAAATCTGCAGGAAAATTTACTCTAGATCCATACCTAAAAAGTGATTTTCTTTAAATAAATAATTTTTCAACTGTAACTTTAATATTTTCGCGATACTGAGATTTGATGAATATATTCATTACGAACACAAAAGGGAGTATTCATTTCGTTTTTATAGAAAAGATACAACTTGATTGGAGTATTTTGTCTTAATCCACTGCTTTGTATTTATGGCCATTAAAAATAGGATGAGAAAATTTAATCATATTCGATTTATTGAAGAAATTTACCCTGCTTTCACACAAAACTTGCAAAAATGTGATAGTTTATAACTAAAGAGGATAGTGGGTGATTTTATTTGAGAATAACATATACCGACAACTGTCCATTTTAGTTTTCATGGGCAGCAAACGTCTTTAAAATAAAGCTAAAATTAAATATTCAATTTAAAAGCTAAATTTTAGTTATTTTTTATTTGTCCTCAACAGGTGAAATGCATAAGATAAATTTCAATTTTTGTTCATTTTTCACATCCTTGTGTTACATTGAACTCGATATCACTTGAAAATGAACTTCTGATTTACTGAACTTAACTTACTGTGAGCTCATTTTTCATTGAATTTATATTTTAATCTTGTAATTAATAATGCCACAATTTGAACTACATAAAACACTGTTTCTCTGATCCGCTGGCTCATACCATTACCTAGGTCCAAAATAATCCCGTCATTCGAAAAATTTTGAAAAACATACAAAAGGCTAACGTGCAAAAATTTGCAACAGAGGTTGATGGCATTGGCACTGCACTGAAACGCATCGTATACTATACGTTATGAAAGATTTGCCTGTTTAGTTTGTCGCTTCTGGTTAGCAAGTCGATTATATTGAATTTATTTATGTACAAAGTTCAAAAACACTTTATTCACAGGCAAATAGGGAATGGATGTTTCACAAATCGAAAGAATATCAAATTTTTACGTCATTTTGAATATTTTCTAGATTATTTTAGGCATTTTTTGCTCATTATACATTTCTAAGTTAACCAAATCCAGGCTCTTGTGAACACAGAAATCAATTTTAGGTTGGGAAAGAAAGATTTTCATCCTATTTTTAAAGGCTGTAAAATGAAAACAGTTGATAAGGGGCAACAAAATATTTTATTAAAGTGACATTCCCTTTAAAAACAAGGCAATACTTCCGTTTACACTTAGTATAACAGGAATATCTTCAAAAAGATTAGTTCAACTATTGTGAAAAAATAATTTTTTCAAAGTAAATCATGTTTTTGGTATCGATCTGTCGTAAAATTTTACGCTGATTTGAAATCCGTTGAAATTTTGATTCTATCTTTAACCATTCAAAAGCTAGAAACTTGGATTAGGGGAATAAAAAACACAATTTAATGCATAACGGAATTGACCTTGAAAAACGCCCAAGAGGTATTCACATGATAGCGCTCGAAAATTCTTATCAAACGCGCGTTGGAAAAAGTCCATGTGAACGGGGCCTTAACCACAACCAAGCAACTTATCTTTAACTTTGAAACAAATAAAATCCTATCCATAATTCAATGAAAGATATCTATCGTCAAAATTTGGATGGCATAGGAACAAAATGCATTATGTGGCAAATTTTCTTCATGTATTTTATGAAGAAATAAGTCATTTCTCACCAAACTAGGAAACTGCCATCTGCAGGATAGACACTGAAGAGAAGATCAGGAGATCTATGCCAGTCTCGAAGCAATTTTTCAATTTTTCTATCAATGAAATCTCCCGAAACACTCTAAATCAAAAATTAACAGAATGAGCAAGACATGTTATGTACACAATTTCTCAGTTTGACTAGTAATTTCTCATACTATCTATCAATTAACTGTAGAACTAAGTATATATAGTACGGATTATCCAAACTGATATTTAGTATAAAGGGCTTGGTGCATATTTAAAGTTTTTTTAAAGAAAAAAGATAGTTTGTTTCCAGTTTTGTTTTGAAACTGTTTATTATACAATGTAAATGTAGAAATTATACAGATGAAACAGTGTAAAGATGATTATCTATCGCCAATTGTTTTTATGTGTTAACAGTAGTTTAAGGACAGTCGGTAGATGTTTGCAGCTCATGCAAGAGGAGCATTCAAGCACAAGTAACACAAAAATATCCAGCAGATCTATTTGTTCCTATCCATGCTGATCCTATCAGGACCATAATGAACATCCCTATTCAGATACCCAGAGTCGGCAAAAAAACCAGCCTGGCACATTCTTCAACACACTTATTGCACAGATTTCACCCATACCATACTGACCAGATCTGGTTATGCATGCTTTATATGTTTATATGTAGCTGAAGTTTATAAGAGCTATACTTTATATATAGCTTTATATGTTTGCTATGAAAGGGAAAATGTGATAGAATTTAAAACACAGTAGCAGCTCAACTGATCATCTTTGAAAACAAATAAACTTGTAGCATCTCAGTTGAATGCATAGTTTATATATATATATAGAGGAGGAAATTTACTGAGAACACAAGCATTTTCTATATTACTTGTCATTTAATTGCTTTAGTTTAGAAAACTTTTGCACTGTGCAAACATTCATACATAAACATTTAAACTTTTACATAAAGGATCACTTCAGAAAATAAACTATGAAAATATTCTTTTAAGTTTCCTTAACACAAAAAAAGAAAAATCGCAACATCGAATCGGTAAAATAAATGAAAATTTGGAGATAAGTTTTGAGTAATGTACACTTGTCTAATTAAGAACAAAATCAAAACATCAATGGTACAAAGATTCACTCATTGAAGGGCTAAACTTACCTGAGTTTGGGAAATAGAGGTATCGGTAGCAATAGATGTGGAAGATGATGCAGATGGGGAACTCTGTTTGCTACCCAGTGGTTCATTAATATTTTCCAAGGATTCAGATTTAGGATGACTGACTTTTCTACCATTGGATCTATCTAAAGAAAGTGAAATTTTAGATACTTAAAATATTGTATGAGGCATAATATGCACATTTATTCTAAACATTTACTGTTCTCTTAATGGGAAAAAGCAATGGCCTATTTGAAAGACTTCATACTTCCCAAACATGACACTATATATTTTGCTGTATCACCTACTAAATCCTTTAATTCATCTTACATTAGGATTTTAATGTACTGATTAATGAAAAAATAATAAGTCAAGAACACTACAATTACTATATTATACAAGTTAGAGCATACACTAAAATTTCTCGTTATAAGAAACTTGGTTAGAAATAAAATAAAATTGGGCTTAACTCGTGTTAGTATAAGTATTTTTAATGTGGAAGTAGTTTTGTAAAATTGATAGATAATAATAAAGTCATTTAGCAAATAATTAAAGAGTACATGAGTCAAAAAAACTATTGGCAAAATAATCCGAATTATAACTTGAAATTTTTTTAAATTCTTGTTTATATTACCTTTTTAAAAATAAATTTATGTTTACGTATGCAACTATTTTCCAAATGTTCTTTATATATCTACTAGTACAAAAATTAAATAATTTAGTCTCAATAAGCCGAATGAATGAACTTCAAAAATTACCAGGATGCATGATTTTCCCGAGAAAACGAAAGTCAGCAGCAAAGAAGTGTTTAGAATTATGATAATTCCAGCCATTCTTTTCTGCATTATCTAATTTCAAACATACACCAATTTTATTCTAAAGATTTGCAAAAAACAAAGTAGAATTAAAATTTAATTATAATAAAACTTTCAAACCAAAACTATAAAACACTATCATCAATCACAAAAACTATTTTTGCAGAAGGTATAAAAACAGCCTTCATCAATTAAAACTTACTTTCTGTCTGAAGTTTGTCATTATCATTTTCTGTGTTGCAAATATCTTTTTTATGCTGCAATTGAAGGACTTTATCACTGACATCTTGAAGCAAATGCTCGGCAGAATGGGTAAATGACATTTCTTTGTTATTTAACCAATGCACTACAAAATTAGGTACTTCTGTTGTTCTTCCACCACCCAACCTAGGTACTAAAGGAATATCTGAAAAAATATGCAATTCAACAAAATTAAAAAATAATACTCTTGATAATAATGAACTGCAAAATTCAATAAACACTCTTAGGCAATTTTTGGTTAAATAGGAAAGGATTTTTAAAACCAATTATTTGGTTTTTAAAAATCTCAAAAATACAAGATGATTTTAAGTTTGATTACATTTTAGCTATCTATAGTACTCGACAGGTAATTTGACTGATCTAAATGATGTTCATTTTGTAAAAATTCTTATGTTTTGTGAATAAAAAAGCATTAATAAAAATAAAGCTATAATAAGCAAGTACCTGTTTCAGCATTAATACTTCCAGCTAAATGGAAATGTAATCCTGGTGTTACGCCAGATCCTTGAATACCAAAACTGTGAAAGTCATGAACACTGTACGTACTAGGAAGTACAGCTATAGGTTCTAACGGATCTTCAGTAAACTGATTAGCTTGATGTTTTTTGAATTGATTAAAGGATCTAAAAAATTCCAAACAATATGACTTAAAAATACATAGGTATAAGCTATATATGGTCATGCAATAAATATTACTCTTGGCAATTATTTAAATAGAATCAAATTATTTTTAACAATTAACGATAGCATTTTAACCATCACAACTTAAAATCAGTAGAAATATATTGTACATGAAATATGGAATTAGCCATTGGCTATTAAGTAGTGTCAATCATTTTCTTATTTTAAAGAAAAAAGTTACATCAGAAAATAAAACTAGTCACACACGAGCAGATTTTAAAGAATTGTTTGATTCCTCTTTTTATGCAGATATTTTCAGAGAAATTATATAATGACTTTCAATTATTTTTCTAAGATTTTTAAAAGTGCGTATAACTCTTAAGCTAATCCTTCCAATAAATGCTGTAAAATAGCTCATGACTATAAAGTTTTGAATGATTAAGATGTATACAGCAAAAAATCATGCTAATTAGTTTTCTACACAGAGAAGATTAAATAGGTATAATTGCAGCTACATTAAATGATAAAATGAACATACAAAATATCACAAATAATTTAATATCAATTTAAAATAAAGAATTGTCAGTACTGTAAAAGGATAGAAGTTATATATTGAAAGAAATTATTTAGAAAGAGTTTATTGTAATTAAAAACACTTAAAAAATAACCTAATGCAATAGAAATTATTTAATTTCTGTTCTAAATTATATTTCAGAAATAAGTATATCAATAAATAAAACTAAGTAAGTTTTAATGGACAGATATCTTCATAATTCTTTTCTTGCATTTCATGTGCAATAAACATCAGTATTTTACAAAATGGCAATAAAGTAAAACCATTAAGCAGAGTTGGAAATAATGGGTAACTGTTTAGAATAAAGGTACTCTAAGGTATATTGTAACATAAGTATATTTGATAGGAACAGTTAGTAGAAATATATATCATTGGCTTACAATGAAACACAAAGTCAAAATTTCCAGAATGTTTTTTAGCTTTTCTAGACCAGAATTGGTGATCTTTAGATTTGTAAAGTACACTAAGTCATTTTTCTTAGCATGAAGGTAAATTTCTTAAGAAATGCATAAAAAATAGCTTAGTGAGTAAAATATGCTCTTTGTTTTCACAGAACTATGTTTTTTGACTTGGTCAAGGATATATAAAATACTGGAAAAAGAAAAACATTTCAAACTTTAGTTATTATAGCTCAATTCCAATTTGAAGACTTTAATGTAAAAATATCTTACACAGATTCAGTTTCAAATGTTTTCAATGTTTTTATGATAGAATAAAAGCATTAATGAAAGTATAAGCCATTATAGTTCATTCAGAAAATTAATTTTGGTCAACACAATTATATGAAAAATAAATTTAAATCATGGTTAATCAATAAATGTAATGGAAATATTTTAAACTGATCCAAGTAACATGATTCTTACTTCATGTGTTTTAACCTCTGCATAAGTTTCCTTCTATGCCTCTGTGTTTGCACACGGAGATTTTGATTAGCAATACTATCTATCTGCTGCAAATCCACAAGTCCATCTTCAGGCATCAGTGTTTGAACCCAAATACGGCAAATATTGTCACGGCAGGAGGTTACTAACATATTGGCAACAGAGTCTCTGAAAAAGGTTTACAACAATTAAGCATAATCTTAGGGGAAGTATGAAAAATAAAATCCCCCCACAACAAAGAAATTTTTTAACATTGATACATCAAATAAAATAGTTTAACTTCAAAGTTTATCATTGAATGGGTATTTATTTCAAAGCACACTGACAAAAAGGCATAGGTATTCATACCTTGTATCATCCATAATTTTGCAAACTTTATCGAAGTGTTAGTGAAACAAACATCTTACAACTAAAAAACTTACAACTGTACCCAAACGTTTCTCATGTTTTCTGGATAGAATTATTTTGATTCAATTTCTAATTTAAATTCAGAAATTTTGCATGCATATACATGCAAGTAAAAAAGCAAACTACTGCCATGCAAGCTATTGCCTGCATGTAGCTTTGCTTTATCTATTTTTAATTTCTGAGTTGTTAGTCTTTAATCTTGGTAATATTCTTCGATTTGAATTTATGCTTGACTATAAATAGCAAATTGAGTATCTTGTTTTCACAAGTAAATCAGATTTTTATGAAATTTTCTAGTTATAAAATAGGAAATTAAAAATAAATCTGAAATCAGATAAAATAAAATTTTCTACAAACAGCCTAAATGCACTTTATTTCCATTAAAATTTGAACTAAAAATTTTAGCATAATAAAGCATGAAAACTTAAAGCATTTACAACTTTAAACATTCCAAATGTCTAAAAATAAAGTATACTAATGATCTGATCAGCAAGCAAAATTGACAGAAACTGCTAACAGAATACTATAACAGACAATATACATATCTACTTACTTAGGCATAAACTTGCTAGTTTTTCTCCACGATAAACCTGTGATTGCACGAGGATGAGCAATATATATAAAGGTGTAATTTACTTCTTCAGGGTGGCCTACATGACGTTGTGATGAAAAGCTCACTAAAATTGAAATTTGTTTAAATAATAAGTTTTTAAATAATTTAAGTTCATTACTATAATAGTTCTTCAATAGTAGTCACATCAAATATTCAAAGTACAAAAATATTAGATTTGATGCCACTAAAGAAAAGGATTGTCCACATAAAAAATTTAATAAGAGTGCAATCTGCAGTGCAACTAGGAAATCATTGTAAACAAAGCAGGTTGGAAAATCTTTGATAGTTAATGTTTAAGAACTAACATTTGGAAAATAATTCTCTCAACTGCAAAAAATGTATTTGATAGAAAAATTAATTTATAAAAGAGCTATCAAAATATACTGATAGGGTTAGTTGTTTGGGTTTAATATTTCAGTAACAATTGGAATAACTTGAAACTTCAAAATCAAGAAATGATACTTTTATATAACAAAACAGTGTATATATTTGTTCAAGCTCAAAAAATTCTAATATAAATTTCTGTTAAAATGCTTTTTTTTTAAGTACACCGAATAGTTTGCATTTTGTTGCACAAATAGTATCATTAGCAAAACCTTCAATTACCTATTTTGCTGCTGTACCATATTTTCACTAAACGATCTGTCTTTCCAGCTGTAGCAAATAAAGTGCCATCTGGAGAAAATTTTAGGAAGGAAACAGGTTGAGCAGTCCTAAAGAAAAACAAACTTTCTGTATAGTATTAAATTCAAATAGCTGTGTAAAAATTGCATTTGTCATATCAGGAAAGTAAAAATGCATCAAATTATTTTTAAACATTTCCATAATACTGAAAATAAAATTAATTAAAATATGAAACCATAAATTATAAATATTTTTAGATATAGGGGTTCAAACTATCATTTCACTAAAACAAAAAATAATTTCATCTGATCTGTTGAGAAGTTAAAAAATGTTTGTAACATTGCAAAGAGTGTCAATTTTTGTAATTAAATTTTGAAAACAATAATACAGCAGTATAAGTAGAGTATTTTCAAGTCATAAAAATAATAATTGCTGATGGTTTTGCACAACAAATGCAACATTTGAATGCAAATTTTTTGTGTCTGACCTTGTGTACCAGATCTCTGAAATTTACCGAGAAATTCACATATTATAATACATTTTATATTTTATGATAATTGTTTTTATCTAAAAAATTAGGAATTTCATTAATTAATTATATTAAAAGTTCTTATCTTAAACACCACAATATGGAATTTGTATAGTATTAATAGATTTAAAGTAGCAACTATCTAATTTTTATCTATTCTATATCAGTAGCTGCCATATCTGTCTTTCCTTTACCTGGGGAATCACATTTACAAGCATTTATAAAACAAAAATTAATGCATACACTAAGTAAAGATAGTTATGGGAATACATAAAAATACCCTAATTTTAAAATACAAATTGCTTAATCCTCTATGAGCTGAATTTTTTTCTTAAATATAAAAAAATTTATGCAACGGAAAATCAACAATTATAAACCTATATATGAAGATTTTAAAAAAATTTACCAGTTTAAACAATTTTATTATAATTAATTCACTTTGTAACTTTGAAGTAACAATGGCTTACAATGTTTGCACTTCTGTGCATAAAAGCTTAAGCGTGAAATTCCATAAAACAGTTTACACTTGGCGCTAAACATAGATGTACGAAAACAGGTCACAGGAGAGTAGGGTTCTTCGGGGTCTTCAGGGCAATCTCCTTTCCAAGGGTTATGACAACTATTATTAGTCTGGGATACTGATTGCCAAACAATTTTTTGTGGTCCTGAATTTTCCTCATCTGATGATGATTCAGTACTAAATTCATCATCACTGTCAATAATATTTATGCGTCGTTGGGTAAATACTATTGGATGATCATCGGACTCAGAATCTAATAAAGAATCTTCGGATCTATTATCACTAATGCGTCTAATTCTAATTCCTCTTTTATTTTTATGTAATTTTGTGTCCATATTTAGGGTATATGATATATAAATCGGAAAATAGAAGAAAGCACAAGCATTATCCTAAATATACCGAAATCTACCATAATAGCCCACTGTAACCTGAAAATCACAAAACTGTATCATATACAAATAGTACAAAATGATTATTGAAATGCAAACAAATAAGTTGTTATTAATATATAAACCCAGAGCTATTATGTACGCCTTTTTTTGTTTAGTAAATACCGACAGAAGCATAAATAATGTCAATTGCACAAGATGGTTCCATTGGTTTCTATCTGCAGACAACTTGCAAGGCATTTACTTTGATATTTCAGGTTGATGGTGCTGCCAACCGTCATCAATATTGTTATTGGTTATCTCAGAGGCATATAATTAAGACATATACGTCATCTTGTGAAAAAACTAAAATTATTTGGTAAAATGTCGATATATTAGCATGTGACCCGAAAGTTACACAGGCCCATAGAGGGTTAACTTACTTGCAGGACCAGATGGAATCCCATTTACATTGTTCATCTATGTCAGTGATAGAGCCATCCTCTGTAGTACACTTAACTTGGATATTAGTTGGTTCTTCTTCAATAATATCATCTTCACCTGCAATTGACAGCTGCCACAACTGTATGCTTGCTCCACCCGTCAAAAGACGAGTGCCTAAAAATAGAAAATTTATGCAAATTATTTTTTCATAAATAACAATTAGAATAGAGGATTGCTGAAAGTGTAGGATTTTAAACACATATTAATAAATAGGGTTGAGTGGGGAATCACATTCCCATAACGGAAAGTTATTATTTTGAAATAACTATTTACACAAAATCTTCCAGGTTGATATCAAATTAATCTTGAAAATATAACCTTTCTGCCTAAAATGTCAAAAAAATTCTTGTTGAGCACATTGCTTTATATGTAGAAAAATATCGAAATATCCCTTTGTGCCAATACCCAAACTGTCAGAAATTGCATGCATAAATATTGCATGATAATGATATATATATGTTGCATTTTTAGTATAAATTCAATACCACTAAATCTCTGCATTGTGCCATTATGAACATCATAAACAATTATTATACAACATCAAGCACTTAATTAAGTCTAATATACGAGTACAATCATGTAGCATACATGCCCTTTCCTAATCAAAAGTTACAACTATTCAATCTATACCAATATTTTTAATTATTACTTTAATAACTTGAAACTACCAGATTTGAAAGTGATCAAACCTGTTATATCACACAATGATTAAAGATTTATATAATTCAGTCTTATTTTGATAAATTTGCTGTGCATAAAAATAATAAAAAAATCACAAGTTCAGTTTAATTCCAGTATCTCAAAAAGAATTTAGAAGAAATGCATTGTTTGGCATTCTGCTTATTTCTCTAAAAACTGTTGCCCTCCCCACTTCCGTTTAGGAATGTTTCTTAGGGAGGAATGGGGTTGGCATTACCTGCTGTGTCTGATTTCCTCTCTCCCCTTACAAAAAGAGCAATCAAGATACTTTAAATGAAAAACATTACGAGAGCCAGAATACTACAATATGAATAATTTCAAAACATGGAGGAAATATACTGGCCAGAATGAAGCATGTAAAAATACAAAACATAACAGTTGAATTTTCAGATACAAAAAGCATAAAAAATTTAAAGGAAATTTGGGATACCATTCCAATTTAAGCAATGTCTTTACATGAAAAACACTGTATGAAGACCCAAATAATACATAAACATGCAGCTAAAATTTCTAACTAATAGTTAAGAGAGTAAAATATTTACAAATTTCTCTTTACCAGATAAGTTCCATGACAGAACTTGAAGTTGGTAATCAGTTTTGATGACAGCAGTTTGAACCCACTGGTAATCTAGACGCTACAAATAAGAATTATTTAATATTTCACAATTATTTTTAAGTAATTTCATATTGTTCAGAGGAAATATAGTATATATATACAATAAGACAAATATTAAAAACAGGCTTACATGGCTAGATGATTGGTGCAGAAGTGGTGTTGGCTCATATATACACACTTCTTTACCATATGCTGCAGCAATCTGAAAATGTTTAATTCATAATACACTAATACCAAAAGAGTAGAAAATAAACTAAACAGTAAGACTACATATTCTGTCAAAATTATTAGTGCAAAGTTTTGAAAGCTGGTAAAGTTAAAACATCATTCTTGATGTCAATAAATTGTGAAATTGTTAACAATTCACATTCATCGTTTTAAAAATTTAAACATGAAAATAAAACAAATGACAATTTTGATAACAATGATTAATTTAGGGTTTTATTCACAATTATATTAAAATGAATGAGAGTTCAACACTGTAATCGGATACAGTGGACTCCCTCTTAATCGATCACCTTTTAACCGGCCGCCACTGACCAATTATGTACGGTAAATACAGTAGCCTACAGTAACATGTGTTTAGTTTTTTCCAACCAAGGAAGTTCTTCCAGGTGAAGTTTTCTTAGTTATACATATCATCTTACAATAAAGTAGGTTATATACTTAGTTTTATTCTAATAAAAACGATTTCAGGAGTGTATTTTAATGCTATTAAGGGAACAACAGTTTAACCGGCCAAATCGATATCCGGTCTGGGTCCCGGTCCTGAAGTGGCCGGTTAGGAGGGAGTCCACTGTATATTAAAAGTAGTTCAAAAACAATCATTTACAATTATTTCAGTTACCTTTCCCACATCAGTAGCAGAATCTAGACATCCAACTTGTACATTTCCATGAATCAGGCCAGGTATTATTTGTACCCTCTGAAAGTTACTTGCTAAAATAACAATATTGCATCCAGAAGCATAAGCCTAGAATAAGAATACTCATTCATGATTTGGAAAATAGATTTTTTAATAAAATTTGTCATCTATTAGGCTTTAAAATCTATTAAGCTTTAAAAAGAAACTTATTAAAAACTAAATGGAGCTAATTTTTTACACATTTATAATTTTAATAAAGAAATGCAAGTGTCACATTTTTTAAGAAAATAAATAGTAAATTCATATCATTCAGAGTGTAGAGACAAATTTATTCACACTACATGTAACTAAGAAAAAGTAATATTAAAATTATGCTAAACTAAAATTCAGTGTTGGACTTACATATTCTCCTTAATCCAGGAACAATAAAAGACATTGTTTTAAATCTGATACAGCATTAATTCCAACACTATGAAGGTTAAAGATCATGATGAAAAATCGAACATTCGAAAACTGTTTACTGAACTTTGAAAAGTTACACCGGGAAACAGGTTGGTCTTAATAACAAATCACCTCTCATATGGGATGCATGACTGCCAGAACAAGATGCCGGCAGCAAGTTACTCTACACATACACATCACAAAGACTCTAGTGGACCGAAAAGGACAAATGCGAGAAGATAGGCTGGTAATCAAACAAGCGGAAACTGCTCCAACAGCTTTCTTATCGACCATTCAACAATGCACATCATTCACTATACAAGCTTCCTGTATCATTAAGAACCATTGCCAGATACCTGGTAGAGGCAAGTCAGCAGGCATGTTGCCTCTTTAAACATCTGCTTTTGACTACCAAACGTTTGGCAGTGCAACCATTCTCAGTTTACTGTTGTGGCAAACCACTGTAACTCTTAGTGTAATGGTGTGGAAAGCCACATAGCAATACATTCAGTATAACCTACATGTTGTTTTGCCATTCATGATAATATTCACAAGACTATTTACAAGCATAAAGACAGGCCACACACAGCTTGCCACTCCGAGGAGTGCCTCTATGGCGTTGAAACCTTTTTCTGGCCAGCAAGACACCTAGATCTGTCTCCCATTGGGGCTGGGTGTATTTCTCTCTTCTATGTCACTTTTATTGTGTGTGTCGATTACTTGATATTGTATGTCGTGTCTGGCGTAGCGTGGCCAAATAGTCTCCTTGCGCCATAAAATCCCCAAAACAACCAACCTGTTTCCCATTGAGCGTGTCTGGGACATGTTAAGTCAAATTGCACCACCCCAGCATATAAAGTAACTGGAACAGCAGCTCTAGAATCCTTGGCTTAATTTCTCACAGGATGAATATAGCATAAGGACTACATGCCATATATTGGCATGTATCGCTGCTAGAGGGCTTTACAACTTACTAATTTGTGACCTTTCTGATGTAAATCTGCAATAGTCATCTGGATTTGACACTGTGATTATTTCTCAATCTCTTCATGCAGAGACGTAAATAGGCTAGTTTCCACCCAGGGCAAGACCTCGCCTTGGCGCCCCCCCCCCCACCGACCAACCAAACCAAAACTCTCCCTGACAATACCTGATAACGCCACCACACATTAATTCCACTAGTCCAAATTTTTTTATTAAACTTAGATGGTAAATGCCTGATTTCGAAGGCAAATAGATTAATTTGCAACAATTTCATTTTTAGTACAAGATAAAATACCTAATTATTTCTAAGATATTTCATTGACAAATAATCTAAGAGTAGCATGTTTGGTATATTCTTTCATACTTATAATCGCTGCAAATGAAATGAAAAGGTTTTATCAAACGATATCGGGATGTGTGGGTGGAATCAAAATTAAGACTTGCTTTAAAATAGGATATTTAATTATGCTAAATACAGAGACTGTTCGGATATTTTTTGAATGATTTTGATGAGTTGTAAAAAAATTGTATGCTACGAAATAATTTTATTTTCGCAGCAGTTAAATAGTTAAAGTATAACATATCACCTGCTAACTCAGTTTTGTTTACTTTCAAAATGGCGCTTTTATATAAGCAATGGATGGAAGGCTATGTTTCCACTCTTTCAGAAGAGAATTATGCTTATTCAATTATTCAGTAATGCTGTAAAAGTCATGGTTTTTCTATATTTAAAGGTATGATAAGTAATGTTATTAATGAGAAAGGAATAAACATGTAAAAGTGGAAAAAACTTCCAAATACGTAACTAAAAAAGAAAAGAATTTCTGAGAATATTTGTAACGTAAGATCTTTAATTTTAAAAGAGAATCCGCCAAGTCAAAGGACTATTACAAAGTCATTAAAATTCAGTTTCAACTGTAAATAAAATAATTAACAGTGATTTGAATCTTAAAAAGGCCAAAAAATACAATGTTCATCGTCTATCTCCACGACATATTGCAGAAAGCAGAACTCGCTGCAGAATTCTGCATGAGAAGCATTTAGCTGGAGAAAGATGGGAAAATGTTGTGACAATAGACGAGGCGTGGGTGTATTTAAAAGATTGCAATAAAAAAGAACAATTTATTATCATAAAAGAGGAGAAAAATCTTAAAACATGGTTCAACTTTGTAACTTTAATGTGAGAACTTTCTCTAAGAGATTTGATTCTTGCCGGTTTTGCATATAATGGAAAATTAAAAGTAAAAAGGAGGGGAATGTAAAAATCAACTCCCACAATTATCAAGACCCTATTTTATCCCCAGTATTCAAAAAAGAAATACTATATCTTTACCCAAAGTGCCACCAATCAAGTGCCAGCAGGATAAAGCAAGCAGCCACACATCTAAACCAACTATTAAATTCGTGGGAAAAAATGGAACACGAAACTGGTATTAAGTAAATAAATACCCTTTACTGATATTCCTGCTAAATCTCCAGATGTCTCACCCATGGACTTTTGTGCTTTTGGACTTTTAAAAAGAGAATTATCGAAACGTCAACTGAAAACCATTCAAGGATTTTGGAAAACTGTGGAACAAGAATTAATAACAGATTTTACTCAAGTTATTATATTGAGTATTATACTTAGACATTTTTCACAATCTCTTAATATATTGACAAAATGTGAAAAACATTAATTTAAACACAGAAAGCTTGAACTAAAACTTAACTTTATGGGCTTATCCAGCTGCAAACGTTTTTACAATGTCCTCAAAAGATAGCTTTGAAGCTAACTTGTGCTCTATTGATATGATGCTCAGGTTGGTTAGTCGTTGTTGACCTGTTAAGTTTCTGAGGTAATTTTTTGTGATCTTTAGTTTGCTAAAACTCCTTTCATTTGAGGCGACTGAGACTGGTATTGTGAAGAAAATTCTCAACGCTGTCGTTATGTTGGTGGACGCGTTTTCAAGTCTGTTCTTATATATTAACGTCAGAAGACCCGATGGTGTAACCGTTTTCATATTAGGGCTTAAATCCAAGGCATGATACTTAAAACTCTCCACTCCTATCACTAGCTAGTCCTTGTCTGAGTCTTCTTTATAAGCTATCCTCCTATTTCTTCACACATTCTGCATTTAGCTCCTTTTATAGTTTTTGGTTTTTGTAGTCTACTAATAAGTTTTCCTCTTCATTTTTTGTCATATGTAAATATCTATAGTAAAAAAAATACTCGGCCAATTTAGCGCGTGCCCCCCAATTCGGCGACCGGGGCAGATGCCTCGTCTGTCCCCCTCTAGTTATGTCTCTGTCTTCATGTATATCACACATACTAAGTTTCATTCTGTTCGAACACAGGCTTTGGGAGTGTTTTAGTATATTTTGGAGTGAAGGAAGATATTAGAAACTGAAAACTAAGAGGTTTGGTCACTCTACAATCGTTTTTGTCTACACAAATTTAAAATGATACAACAGTTTAAAGGCATTGAACCACTAAAAACATACATTCATGGTGAATTTGAATCTACAACCTGTTGAACCAAGAATCAAAGTGCTAACCGCCCCAATAACCACAGAACTTAAAGAGTTTTGTAGTATAGTAAAGCTAATGTACCAGAATTTACTATATTTATGATTTATGTTAAAAATGCTAAAGCTGATGACAGAAAAACTAAGATTATCTTGCTTGCGCTGTCTTGCCCAATTATGCTGGTCGATCAAATAAGCAAACTCTTTTAACTCTCCTGGTGGATGTTTCAACAAGTTATCTCATCATTAGCAAAACTGACCAGATCTTGATGAATGATATCTCATCATTAGTAAAATTGGTCATATCTTGATGGACGAGATATCTTGTTCAAACCACTTTGGAGAGTTAAATGCCTTTTTCTTTTGCCCTTCTCCTGGACAAAAGGATGAATTATCAAATGAGGGATATAATAAGCAACACATATTTTCCTTTTGCCCTCCCCTGATATTTGTGGAAAGAGTAAAAGGTTGAATTATCAAATACTCATACTACAAATTGGGAAGTTAAAGATACATACAAATTAAAAATAAGACATGTTGAAACAGCTGATATATAAAGGGATTAAAGAAAAATAAATTATGAAATAAGTATAAAGTATTTGTGAAATTTATCACTTGAATTTATACAGCTTACTGTGAAAGGCACTCCTTCAACGCTCCCTACTGAATAACAATGATCACCAGCATTTGCTGCTCCTGTCAAAACTTGATGACGATTCATTATATCACTTGTTTGAAAGATACCTATAAAGCAAAGTGAATAAAACCATTTTACTGAAACTATAAATGACTGAACTTATTTATTACTGAACTTAATAACTATAAGTTCCCCATTTTATTTTTTTTACTGAACAAAAGCAAACTCCCTGAGCACCATAAAAATACAATATGAGGCTTACAGAAGTAAGTTGATTAATCAAAGAAACAGTGTAATATAAAATTTAACTAAAAATACAAGATTTGATTAACTTAGCAAATGAAAAGCCGATTAGATCCAACAAAACTATCGAGTTTCACTGGCCATGTTTTACCCAATCTCTCAAATCATTTTGAAGGCACATTCTGGAATTATTAAATGCAGGACAATTGAAAGGCAAATGATCCATATCTTGTGTCTGCTGTTTTGAACAATCGAACACATCATTAGTTCGAAGATTAAACCTGGTATTCAGCACATTTTCCATGGCTAGATAAAAATTGTCATTTTGAAGTTTGTAAAGAAAAATAATTGTAAGTTATATCCATGCTGAATAGTAGGAGAAAATTCTTTTGGTTACACAAAATGTTAATATAATTTCATAGTGAATGCATAAAGCAGTCAAAAGGTGCATTAGGGTATGTACTTCATTGATTTATTCATATTTATTTATTGTTTTTCATTTATTAACATTGCTATTTAAGTCAAAACTATCAAATATATCTTACATTTTTTCCCTTTGAAAGCAACTAAACTAAGAATGCAAAACAGACAAAATTAAGTTTTTCTTAGCACAAACTATTTTACCAGGAATAACATTTTATACAAGCAATAACATTTTTTTTAAAACTTCAGATAGCAGATCTATTTTCACCAATTTTAAATGATAAAGTACGCAAGCAAAAATCCAGTGTAATTAATTTTTTTAATCTTTATAATAATTAATACATCTATTTACATATTCTTTTCAATTTGATTGGGTTTTATGATGAAAGGGCCATATTTGGCCAAACTGCACCAAACACTGTCAAGTAAATAGACAGACACAACATATTTTTTTGGCTTCATTTTGTGGGATGCTGGAAGGCAAAATGACCCTTTTCACCAAATAAAATATTTGAAGTCAGATCTTTATATTAATTGGAAAGTAACAAGTTTTTAATTAATTTTCCTGATTTAGAAGCATTCAAGACATAACCTGGGACAATTTTTTAAATTTATTTCTTTAAATGTCCCCAAATATATTTTAAGTGTGAATTTTGTAAGACTCCATTATCCATAATCAAACACAGCCTTTCATACACCATTTCTGTATTTAAAATATTGATTTCATTATGCAGTCAGAAGAATGGAAGCAAAATTTCACATTTAAAAAGCACCAAAACTAAAAGTGCTTCAATATTTCTAATTAAGAGATTGAGATGTTACAAGATATTTTAAAATTTTTGTAATTTGCACAACTTCAAAAATCAAATACAGCTCATGGAGAAAGTAACATCTTTAACAAGCTTTTTAATTCTTCAGTGCTTTGAGGAATTTTTCTGAGTAGATCTTTCCATTGATTAGACATGGAATTTAATTTTTATTTTATTGTTCTTTTTAAGTTTCTTGATTATGACTAATTTTCTTTGACTGATTTGTTCAGAGAAAATAACAAAAAATTTCATTTATTGACTTCCTACAAATTAGGTACCCGGGGAAAACAAAACACGAGTAATTGTAGGATTAAGGAGTAATAAAGTTAGTTGTTTAGACTACAAAAATTTAAAATATAAAAAAGTAAATTTTACATTTTATAGCAGTTGACATGCACACATTTTACTATGCAACGAAGTTTTCTTTTAGAATGGCTAAAGATCATGAAATAAGGTACAATTGTTCTCCCAATGATTTATTTAATATTCTGTGCTCAGTAGAACCTTCTTTGTACACTTATAAACAGATGTCACTTTCAATTTTTAAAATTGAGAAGTCTTTTTGATGAAATTTATAAGTGTTTGCCATTCCAAATTTATACTCTAAAATTTCAAAAGAATCATTGTTTTTAAAAAATAGCATTTTTAAATTGTGTTACGGAATCAAGTAGTAGTGTAGCCAGAATTTTATTTCTGTGGGGGCCCAAAGTTAAAAATGGTGTTGTTTTGGAAAGTAAAGGTCTTATTGTATTTTTAAGTCTTTTCTTGTTACTTTTTGGTTACCAGACTATGAACTTTAATATCAAAGTGCATCAAAATGACCCTTTTCAGTTGATCTAAGTACACAAATGACTGTATAAAGGTTGTTTTGCAAAGCAATTTTTTTTTTCATTTACAAAATAAATTACATTAAACAGCATTAAACAAATATTCATACTTTTCATTCTGAAAATTCGCTTTTCACTTTTATGATACCGAGATACAATATGTAGATATGCGAATATGTGAGATGATTAAATCAATGCAGAGAAAACTATGAATATAATTATACCTAATTTACTTGATGAATTTAAGACAGTGAACTATTTTTTATATAATGAATATTAATTCATTAAATAATGATTTTAAGATTACATATATTTTGTTTGATTTTTAACAAAAAAATTTCCAAATTCATTGTATTTTACTTGTAAAATTATTAAGAATCAGGAACCAACACTTTCAGGGGAACTCGGGGCCCCCAGAGTCCCCTCTGGCTACACTACTGAAATAAAGAATAAAAATAAGCATAAATATTCTGATTTTAGGATGAAAGATAAAGAAACAAATATACTAATTTGGATTTTGATAGTACTTATTCTCTCTAATGAGAAAACTCATTAAATTTATAATGTGTTGTACAAATAAAGATCCTAATGTCATCAAAATTTGATCAAACAAATTATTTTTACAAATTAGGTGGCCAAGTAATTTGAGAAAAGATAACTGATGTTTTTGAAAATACATTCCTGACAACACACAACATGCCAGCATCTTAAGTAGAAATTCACTTAACATAAACATTTCCATGTTAACAAAATGTATTTTGAATTTACTTTTTTCATTACACTGTAGCATTTGCAAATACACTTTTGCTTAGCAAAAAGGTATTCAAGTTTAATAGTTTGCTTTCTTTAACAAATATTTCAAGGGACAAACAAAAATTTTAAATCGTTTTCATGATTGAAAGCTAATAACCCAAGATATACCTTTAATCTCTAGTTTAAGAAAATCAACAATATGATGAAAGGAGACAAACAAGATAATAAAAAAAGCAATTATTTCAATAAGAGGATTGAAACTGAAAGTAAGGAATTGCTCAGGAAACGATTGTTTTTACAATGCCAAAACACAAAATGTCAAACTAGTTTCAGCAACATTGTTTGTACTTCTATAAAAAAAACAAGGAAGTGTAGAAACAATGGATATTTCACATCTGTCTGCAGTCTTGACATTTACAAATCAGATTAATCCATAAAGAATCTAATTGTTTTAATACTATAACACATTAAATGATACATACTAAACTGATAATGAAAAAGCATAAAAAATTGAAGAAAAGAAAGAGTTGAGAGAAATACAATTTTTGTAAGAAAATTTGGTAGGATACTAAACTGAAATTGCTCAATTATTGAATAATGCATTTCTGTACTAAATGAGTTATTTCTTCTATTTTATCAATATTCCTGCATAGATTTATTAGCACATCAATCGTTGATGGTGAAATAATAGTTTTCAAAATACTAAATATTTACTTATTTAGATTTTGAAGTATTGATCAACAAATAGAAAAACATTATAATTCCTTCATTATTTTAAAGTTATTTTTATACATTTGAGTGGCATAAAAAACCAAGAGTTGCACAAATGTTTCAAGATTGGCACACAATTTAAAGCGGTACATCATCAATAACAATACCCTAATTTCAAAAAGAAAAAATTAATTTTAATTTTCCGGCAATGTATACATACAAGTCACCAATAATTAACATCCATCGCACACAGGAAAAATTAGAATACACAACACAAATCAACAAGCAGTTTTGTACAAGCAATGCATTTTAAAAACAAACAAGTCTCCTTTATTCGTTCCCAAAAAGTGTCTGCTACCATCACGTGAGAGCTTTACAGATTATTCGGTATAAATTCATAACAAAAAAATAAAAGTACCGGCGCATACTTGGAATAACAGAGCCAAGTAATTTATTACAATATATACAAGGGCAGGCGCCAAGAGGTTACAGCTTTTTTCTCTCCTTTTTCTACTCCCTCTATCTTAAATTTTACGATTCATCACTGAAAGGGAGTTTCACAGAACGTGATCAATGTCAAACTCACCTAAGACGGCTTTTTATTCTAGACATTTGTTTCAATTTTGAAAAGTGAAAAATGTTCATGCAACAGAGGGTTTTATTTTATATAAAAGACACATTCATGTTTAAAGGGCATCCATTCCATCTATCATTCACAATCTTTCGTACCAAAACTCATTTTTGCAGACCATGGTATTGCCGAAAACCGAAAGTAAATTGATGCGTGGTTCCATGGCTGTCACAAAAAGTTCAAAGGTTAAAATCTTGAATTTTATATATTATAATAAAAATTATAAAAAAAGATATAGAACCTTTGCTAAATGATTATTTCTTTTAAATCCTGTCTCGACATTCGTCCTAGCTTATTTTATTTACATCTGAGCATACTAAAAGCACAAGTTTTTGACCAAGTTTATTTAACTGTAGTTAAACTGCTTTCGTGTAGTATTAGATTTTGTTCACTATCAAACTTTGGAAAAGGAGTGCTCAATTTATTACGTTTCGTAAACTAGAGCTGTCTTCATGCGGTGATAATGACGATAAGAAATTTTTCTGCAAAGTTTAATCTAGATGGCGCTGGTGTTTTGTGGTAGAACGTGCTTCCTACACTTATTCCATATTGGGACTTATACCATAGACGTGAAATATGAGTAGACTGAGCATCGCTATTGAGAAAAGTAGCTTCTCTTGGCAACATGACATTTACTTATAAAAAGTTAGTGATGCGAATGTGTATAATACTGACACGCATTTCTTCCCCTTTCTTTCTAGCCACGGTTAGAGAAGGTCGTGCTTAGTGACAGCTCCAAGTTCGGAACCGTTTAGTCTTCGATTGAGAATTGCTTTTTGTGATAGGTCTGCCTAAAGCAGCCCACCTCTGGTATGACTTCAATTATGGAAGTCATACATTATGACTTCCATAATTGATGGACGATGATGACATACCTCCCTCCCAAGACACGCGGGAGATGATCAACGATATACAGAACATGTCTCCTCAAGAGCGATGTGCCCACATTCAAAGAGCCAAAGCTGACGAGGAGTCGGGATTAATGTGACATGAACACCACTCGGCATCCTTGCAAGTGCTCAAGCAGTCCCAGCAGCCCATGCATGAAACCTCTTCAAGATGTGGCGGAGAAAGGCCTTAAAGAAGCTGATGAAGTCCTCCGGAGTGCTCGAAGGCTTGAAATTTTTGGCTCTTGTCTTATTGAGAACTGTATTATGCACAATCAGATTTCCCGTAAAAGACCCAGTTCTTCCGTTGATTTTCCTCCCTTTCCACAACTGTTAAAAAGCTAAATGATCAGGGCTTTCAACCATCACGATAGAGAAAAGGTCTAACTGCAAAACCCCAGGTTTTAAAACCAGCCGAAGCTGTTGAAATTCAAAATAGGTTTGCTCCGATAACGGACAATTTTAATGATACTCCTCAAAAAATTGAACCAATAATGGTTAAACTTATACCCAACTACGTCAGCATCCTTAAAGAAATCGGAGATAAATTCGGAAACGGAATCACCAACAAATTGTCAAGTGAATTCCTGAAAATATTCTGCAATACCCCAGCCCAACATAGAGGAATTACCCTCTACCTTAAAGAGAAAGGAATTGAGGGATACATTATCACCCCCTCGTTTGATCGACCCATCAAGGTAGTTCTTAAGGGCCTCCCGCGTGACACTGGTATAGCCGTTATTAAATCGGACTTAAAAGACAAGGGCATACCAGTAATTAAAGTGGCTCAACTTAACCATGTTAAAACAAAGCTTCCCCTGTCCATATTTTTAATTGCGGTAGTCAAGAACCTTGAGGGCGAAGAAATCTTTAAAATTAATGACTGCCTTTACATGTCCATCACGATAGAGAGCTATCGAAGGAACGGTGGGCCGTCTCAATGCTACAACTGCAACGGATTTGGCCATAGTTTAGTGAACTGCCTAATGAAGGTCAGATGTCTGAGATGTGGTGAAGCCACCGCACTTCTGCCTGCACTACCCCAAAATCAGACAACCGTACTTGCATCAACTGTCAGGAGTCTAGCCATGTTACCTCTTGGAGGGGATGTTCAAAATTTCCGTAAAAGTACAGTCCTCCCTCATTTAACCGTAATATGTCCTCCCCCAATAACCAACTCCAGACCAGAAAATAACTCTCGTTCCTATACCGATGTAACTAAAAACTCCAGACTTAACCCCACTAACACCCAACCCCAGTCCGATCAAAATCTCATTCAGAACAGCGCAAGTCAAGAAAGAACGCAACTGAATATGACCACTCCCCCCATCCAGAAACCCACCTTTTCATTGGAGGGTGCGAACGACCTGATCTTCGTTCTAAGGAGCTCTCGGACATCTTCAAATCATTAGGAGGGATTAACGAGGTAGCGATCAAGCTCCGCTCCGCTCAGTCTCCTCTAGACAAACTATTCATACTCGCGAAATGTCTTTCTTCTAACACTTGATGGGTCGAACAAACACTGGGCTTAGCATATATTTTTGGAACGCAAATGGCATCTCCAACAAAATCATAGAACTCCGGGAATTCGTCAACACACACAATCCTGATGTGGTTTGCCTGCAAGAGACCCACCTCAGACCCAACACAAACATCCACATTCCCAACTACAACACTTACAGGACCGACCTAGCCGTCGTACCCTTGAACACTAAGGTCCGTGGTGGTACTGTTATTTTTATTAAAAAATCTATGCCCCATCACCAGGAAATTACTCCCAAACTTAAACATGTTCAGGCAACGATTATTTCTATTTACTCTCCCTAAAATCAAACACAGTTTACTACTCGTATTATTTCTATTTATAACTCCCCTTCTACTCACTCCGCCTTCATAGATGATATTGAACTGCTTTTAAAAAACAATGAAAAAGTTATTTATGGTGATTTTAATGCCCACCATACGTTTTGGAACTGTAACAGAATTAATACAGCTGGTGAGAAACTTTTCGATCTCACCACCCAAATGGGTGTTTCCATTAATCCGACTAGGATTGATAGGAACTCGGCTAGCACGATCAACTTTACCCTACTCAAGAGTTTTAATTTTAAATATTACATTGATTCCATTCCTGAACTTCCCTCTGATCATAATCCTGTTATCATTAACTTTGCCTTTTGTTGTATTCCCACTATTCCATCGGCTCATAAAACTACTAATTGGACTCAATTCAAAAAGACTCTTAGCTCTATTGTTACTTACCCCTCGCAACCACATCCTCTCAACAACGCTAGTGAAATTGACAATGCTGTTATTAACTTAACCAAACAAATTACTACAGCATATAAATAGTGCTCTAAACTAGTGACAGCTGCTAGTTATTCTTTCCTCCCTAACGAAATTAAAAACCTTATTAAAACCAGAAATAGAGTTAAAAAACACTGGCAAAAAACCAAAAACCCGCTTTTAAAACCACACCTTAATCACATTCAGAAAACCCTTCGGAAAAAGATTTCCAAACACTCGCAAGAATCCTGGAAAAATCACTTGCAATCCCTTAATACTGATGACAAATCTATTTGGACAATGGCCAGGTCATTGACTAGAAAACGAATTAACTTTCCCCACTTCTTCACTTAAAATGGCTGCTTCTGATAAAGATAAAGCCAATCTCATTGCCGATAGCCTAGAAACTCAATTTACTAAAAATAACATTAATGATCCTGCCACCACGTCTCTTGTTTTGAATACCATTGATTCATACAATAGCAAACCTGAACAAACCTTTAAGATTGAAATCCTCCCCTCTGAAATTGTTCATGAAATTGATAAGCTACACTGCTGGCCACCCAAATTGCAACACCAAGAAAGACAAGAGATATCACAAGAAAATTTATTTTGTAGATAACATGTTGACCAAGTATCAAATGATTAAATTTATAGACTTCTGTGAAGTGCGGTTCCTGCCAAAATCAGTAGCCAGAGTAGCCGCCATTGTTGGAGATCACCGCTGCCACACGCCTCGCCATTGATTCAAAGAGACTTTGGATGTGTTCTTGGGGTACAGCAGACCAAGCAGCTTCCACACGTTGCCAAAGTTGATCTGGTGTGGCAGCTGGGGATGTATTCTGGGTCAATCGTTGAGCAACCATGGACCACATGTTTTCTATCGGCGAAAGATCCGGAGAGCGAGCTGGCCAGGGAAGCAATTCAATCTGGCGATTGACGAAGAACCCTTGGACAATGCGTGCCACGTGTGGTCGCGCATTATCCTGTTGAAATATGGCTGTGGGCAAGCCCTGAAGGTAAGGAAGGACAACTGGCTCCAACACCACGGAGATGTAGCACTGGCTGTTTAAAGTACCGGCAATGCGTATAGAGGAGTGCGAGAGTGATATCCAATACCGCCCCATACCATAATACCCGGTGCAGGACCAGTGTGGCGGTGCATAACGCAGCTGTCCATCATCCTCTCTCCACGGTGTCTCCAGACTCGAATCCGACCATCGTGGTGTTGCAGACAGAAGCGTGACTCGTCAGTAAAGACAATTTCATTCCATTCTGCCGTCCACATCCTTCTTTCATCGCACCATTGGCGGCGGAAACGTCTGTGGTTCTGCGTCAAGGGTAGACGAAGCAATGGACGTCTTGCGGACAGACCACTCTGCTGTAAACGGCGTCGAATGGTACGCGCAGACACTGGATGATGCGGTACAGACTGAATGTGCTGTGCTATGGTTCGTGATGTGGCTGAGCGATCCGTCACTGCCATACGCACAATATGCCTGTCGTCACGTGAAGTGGTGCACTGAGGTGGATGCGATCGAACACGTCGGTCCGTCGTACCCTCCTGCATCCAACGATCACATATCCGCATTACAGTTGTTTGGTTTCGTCCAACACGACTACCGATTTCCCTGAAAGATAATCCACAATCTCGGTAGGCCACTATCCTTCCTCTGTCGAACTCGGATACTTGATCAAAAGATGATCGCTGTTTTCTACGAGGCATAATTGATCGTTTTTTTGAAAAAACCACAAGAAAAACACAATTGCCGTACTTGAAATCGTCGAAATCTCCAAGCCTTAAATAGCACTTTGAAGTGGCGCCACAGGCGCGCGTGATGTGCGTCTGCGCTGAAATTTTAATCATTTGCATATCTCACCTCCGCTAATGCATGTTGTAAATTTCATATTATTTGCATGCTTCCTTCAGGGTGTTGCATTTACGGTGGCCAGCAGTGTAAATTTTAAAAATGGATGGAAGGGTTACTAACAAAATGATTAAAAACCTCCCCTAATGCTATTATTATTTTTACTCTGATTGTTAATGCTATCTTTAAACACTCCCACTTCCCTAATCCATGGAAAACCGCGTGCATTATCCCAATACTCAAACCAGATAAGCCCCACACTCACCTAATAGTTACAGATCAATCTCACTTTTACCAATCCTTAGTAAAATTACTGAGGCAATCATACTTGGTCACTACACCACATTCACCAACACTAATAACATCATGATTCCTCAACAATTTGGCTTCACCCCCCAATTATCCACTAATCACCAACTTCTTAGAGTCATTGAATACATCCAGGCGGTAAAAGCACACGTTAGGACCAGAAATACAGGGATCATATTTTTCGACATAGCCATAGCCTTTGACAAGGTCTGGATTCAAGGACTAATTTATAAATTGATTATTCATAAATTCCCAAGATACATTATTCAACTTATTACTTCCTATTTAACCAATAGAAATTATGTTGTTCGAGTTAACAGCCAACACTCATCCCAAAGAAATATTTATGCTGGAGTCCCCAGGGTCCAAACTCTGACCATTTTTATTTAATCTTTTCATGAACGATATTCCTCAAACGGACAATACCAAAATTATTATGTTCGCCGACGACATCGCAATTTTCACACAACACAAAAACACTAAAATCATTATTGCGGATCTTGAAGTTCATGTTCACTACTTTGAATTCTGGCTTGTCAAGTGGAAAATCCAGCCTAATGTCGAGAAAACTGCTGCAATCACGTTCTTTTGTAAAAATCCTGCGAATCTGCCCCAGTTAGAACTTTACGGACAAAAGATCCCATGGTCACTCCAAACCAAATACCTTGGACTTATCGTGGACTCTAAACTCACTTGAAAGCCTCATATTCAACACATTCTAAATAAGTTCCGCAAAATTATAGCTATGGTCTACCCACTCACATCACGGAGTTCAACACACCCCTACACAACAAAAAACTCATATCTTTCATTTGTCAGACCAGTCATAACATATGATTGCCCAATTTGGGGGGCGACAAATGCAATTAATCTCAAACGCATCGAACAGCTTCAAAACTTAATTCTCAGGCAAATTTCAAGATCACGCTGGTATTGTCGCAATTGCGATATCCATAAAGCACTTAACGTCCCAACCATAAGAAATTTTATTCAAAAACTAGCTCGTAAATTATTTCTTAAGATAGACAATAGTTCAAATTCTGCTGTGCAGGAAATCCACCCTCCCCCAGAACAAGTCAAGACCGGCTACTCTGGACAGCTGAAATCTCTGATTTAGCTTTCTCTTAAGAATTGTTTTGTTAATTTTTAAATGTAGTTATTTTGTAAGCTTGTGCCTTAATTTTAATACCATTCTAAACAGGACAAAATCCATCACGTCAAGCCCTATGTTCGGTACTGGAGATTTAGGCCCCTTCGGGGCCATGGGCTCCATAATTTATTCACAGTCAGTGTATATTACTGAATACTTCTTGAATTTGAGTTATGTTTTGACAATGTTAGCAATGCGAATATAGATACTATTGAATATTTCTTGAATTTGTGCTACTTTTTAATGTTTTTAGCTATTTTAGTTATATAATTAGCTGAAGTTCTCGTTGGGATCAAGTTTAACTAGCACGTATACAAAAATTGTATGAGTAAGATAAATAGGTTGTAGTGAATAGATTGATCTCAAGCCAGGAGTACAGATACGGCGCACCAAATATTTTTATCAGGCCCGTAGACCATGCCAGACCCTCTAGATAAGTTTAACCAAACCGCAGTTCAGATACGGTCTTGCGGGCAGATTTGGATCCGGTTTCTGGTATGCAGACCTGGACCCGGCCTTTATACCCGATACGGCCCTCCAAGTTTTTATCAGGACTTTAGTTCATATACGATTCTCCGGACAGGTTTACCCGGCGCACAGTCCATATACGGTCATCCAAATATTTTTATTTGGACAGCAGACCAGGTATACCTGAAAGGTTTAACCTGCCCGATATCCAGATACGGCCCTCAAGACAGTTTTACCTAGCCCGCAATCCAGATCTTCCAAGCATTTTTATCAGACCCGGCCCTCCAATTCGGTTTAACCAGCCTGCAGTTCAGATAATGTCCTCCACATAAGTTTACCAAGCCCGCAGTCGTCCAGTAGTATCGGTTTTATTTATCGCTCGACTGTTACCTTTCTATTGGAGGGAACGTGTTCAACAGGATAGGGATGTTCACAAGTATTTTGTCACTGGTTAAAATATTGTATAAGATAGTTGTCCTAAGCCTGACGTTCTTTAATTAATTCAATATATTATACATTTTTTCTTTAACCTGTATTAGGTTTTGGGGAAATTATTTTAAAGATTTAATAGCAGAAAATAATTCAAGCTTCCTTATTTAAATTTAATGAGGTTAACACAAGTTGGAACAAATTGAAAAATAAATGCACATGTTTGAAAATGACTGCTTCTATAAATATTTTACTGATGCATAAAATAAAAATAGTGAAAACAGATAAAGTTGCGTGCTCAAATCAAGTCCGGGTCACCACCGAAAGCTTTCATTTATATTATGGATCATTAATTGCTTAGTTTTCGTAAACGCAAATTTATTTTAGGACAGTTACGCATAAAAATATTATTAACATGAAAAGTTATACATATAATCTTACTTTCGGAAGTATATTCCTGGTTATTCGGTTGTCGCTAAGCCACTAAGTGATTTGCTGCGCGGGTCAACAACATTTTGTATCGGTCCAGAGCAAAGAGCAGCTTTCGAAACTCTCAAAAATGCACGGTCCGCTAATCCGGTTCTACATATCTTCAGACAAGGTGCTAAGTTAGAACTTCACACAGACGCTAGTAAACATGGTTACGGAGCAATTTTACTTCAACATGATGACGAAGATAAAACTCATCCTATCTATTACTTTTGTAAGAAAACGACGGTGCAAGAAGAAAAATATTCTAGTTATGAGTTGGAAGTATTAACTATTATAGAGGCATTAAAAAAGTTTAAGGACTACTTATTGGGATCTAGATTTCAAATCTACACCGACTGTTCGGCGTTAGTAGATAGAAAATGCGGGTTCTAAATCAGTGGTGGAGAAGGTGGTGAAATCGAGTGGAGTTGAGTTGTACCGGAAGTGACGTCATGACCGGAAGTGACGTCATAACCGGAAGTGACGTCATAACCGGAAGTGGAGTTGAGTTGTACCGGAAGTGACGTCATAACCGGAAGTGGAGTTGAGTTGTACCGGAAGTGACGTCATACCTAGTGGAGTTGAGTTGTTAGTTTCGTTTTCAATTTTGAGTTGAGTTTAGTTGTTTTCTTCCTGCTTCGAGTGGAGTTGAGTTGTTAGTTTCGGTTTCTCGGATTTCGTCGAATAACACGTGTTTACGTTTTGGACTTGCGAATTTCAGAGGGATTGGATTTAAGGCGAATTTCAGAGCGGTTGGATTTAAGAGCTGATTTTTCTGTAACTCGTAGCGCCATCTATTAGTACTTTTTGAGTAAAAAAATAATAAAATCTTTAAAACATATTTTTAAAACTAAAAGATGTGATATTTTTTTTGCTGGGATCGAACTGACTACCAAAAAGTACTCGTAGTCGAGTGTTAGTTGGATGAGAATATAACCATTCGGCCACGAATACCTGGTTACTTACCGAAATATAATCAATTTAAATCTGAATACATTAAGTGCGTAATTGGCTGTTAAAATAGTATAGATTGCTCCACCACATCAATAAGTTCGATCAGTTTTTATCTGCGTTTCTGACATAGAAAGGTGAATGTGGTGGAGAATGACGTCATTCCAACGTGTTCAAACGTGGAATCAAACACGTGGTGGAGAATGTGGTGGAGAATGACGTCAATCTAACGTGTTCAAACGTGGAATCAAACATGTGGTGGAGAATGACGTCATTCCAACGTGTTCAAACGTGGAATCAAACATGTGGTGGAGAATGTGGTGGAGAATGACGTCAATCTAACGTGTTCAAACGTGGAATCAAACATGTGGTGGAGAATGACGTCAATCTAACGTGTTCAAACGTGGAATCAAACATGTGGTGGAGAATGACGTCAATCTAACGTGTTCAAACGTGAAATCAAACACATGTGGTAGGCAATGAAGTCACTCGAGAGTAGAGTAGAGTTGAGTAGTAAGTTTACCTCCGCGTTTCTGACATGAAAACGTGAATGTGGAGAAGAAAAGTTTTAGTACCGAATCTGGCAATGGTATGTAATAAGGTTATTTGTGGACTCGCAGAATGGCAACACCTGGACCCATTCTAACAGGTCTGACCAGTAAGATTCTTTTGACTGCAAAATATCCCAGAGGAGGACGTGTCGCTGCCCTGAAATCTTGGAAGTGATATCACTTGTATCTTCAAACGTGTTCATTCCTGTTCCTTAGTGCTTTTAGTGGAAAAACATGAAGCGATCATTTCCTTTTGGATATACTTTACCCTTTACAGATCAAAAAGTGGATATGCTTTCTGAGGCCGATTCGTCCTGAAACCAGTCCTTTTGTCATCTACCCTTCTGAACTCCAAGGCATTGAGTACACCCCTCTTTCATGTCTGAAACTAGCCTTTTGTTATCTACCCTCCTGCATTCCAAAGCATTGTACGTACTTGTCCTGCATTCCAAGGGATCGGCCCCTACCTGTATTTCAAGATAGTACGTGTAGTCGTTTCGCATTCTCATTCTATCCTGTGAGCGTGTGTAGCGCTTTCTCATTTTCCTGCCTCTTATACTTAACCTGTGTGTGAGAGAGGGACGCATTCTCATTTTTCTCATAGAACTTTGCAAGCCAGTATACCATATGTAATGAATACACACGTTTGTGGACTTTGCAGCAACACCTACAGCTCCAAGTTTAATTTGGAACGTCATGTTTCTTCCGTGCATAACGAGGAGTCATTTCCGTGCATATTATGTGAGCGAAACTTTAATAGAAAATCAACCCTTCAGCGACACGTAGCCAGTGTACACGAAAACAATGATTTCCGTTGTGATGTGTGCAATAAGGCATTTTCAAGACTTGACGCACTTACGCGACATAAAAAAAGCCTCCATCAACAACCTCCAAAAAGAAAAAAACCCTGCGAGGCTAACCCTGAGAAAAGCAAGCGGCCCAGACGCAGTGAAAACTTTCAAGGGGGTAATAATGTGAATCCTGGACCATCAACGGGTGGAGTGAATCCTGGACCATCAACATCAGCGGGTGGAGTGAATCCTGAAGCATCGACATCAACGAGTGGAGCTTCTTCTCGAACTGTGCGACGGAAAGAGAGTGCGTTTGGAAATCGTCTCTCTACTTGGACTCTTTCGAACCCGCAAGGCATACTAGATGTCTTCGAGTTTATGGAGGCAAAGAGGAGCGCAGCTGTGGAACTAATTACAGAAATTGTTCATCAGCAGAATGCAGTAAAGGTAAATTTTCTACTTATATGTATCTATGAACGTTTCTCGGAAGGCTCACTTTTCAAAGAGTGTTCTTTTAAAACTAAAAATGTTGCATTATTATCTATAAATGAAATTGACTACGCTTTCAGTATTGCTTCAGAAAAAATTTTAAAAGAAAGCGAAGAATTTGAAATGAAGGATTCAGGTTGGGCCCTTAAATCTATTGTTAAATTGGAAATACGATGTAATAAATATTTACCTTTACGAGGAACTAGTTTTATAGAGTTACCAAATGAAATAAAATTAAAACGTGCGGTTGTAAATGTTAGAAATTCAGACAATGAATGTTTTCGTTGGGCCATTTTAGCTGCATTATTTCCAGCAGATCAAAATACATCCAGAGTTTCAAACTATGTCAACTTTAAGGATGCTCTTAACTTTTCTGGGATAAGTTTCCCTACAAAACCAGAAGAAATAAAAATATTTGAAAAAAAACAATAATGATATTTCTATTAACGTTTACTCTTTTTGTAAAGATATGATGATTTTTCCATTAGTAGTCACACCCAAAATTAAAAATAAACACGTTGATCTTTTATTTATTAAAGAGAAAGAAAAATCTCATTATTGTACAATTACTAGTCTTTCACGTCTTGTTTCAAGTCAATTAACCAAAGGAAAGCGAAGACATTTCATTTGTAGACGATGTTTAAGCTTTTTTAGTTCAAACGATAGTTTAACTTTACACTCTGAGCTTTGCAAAATGAATGTTCCTTGCAAAATAGAGATGCCTTCTGAAGAGAAGAAGTGGGTTTTTTTTAATAATTTCAAGCATTCTCAATACGTGCCTTACGTTATTTATGCTGATTTTGAAACATTGACTGAAAAAGTATCCACCTGTGCTCCTTTTGATGATGATTGCTCATACACTAACGTGTACGAAAAGCACAAGCCTGTAAGCTTCTGCTATTACGTAGTCGGTCGAGGAGAAACCAAACCTCCGGTAGTTTATAGAGGAGAAGATGCTTCGCGGAAATTCATAGAATGCCTTCAGATGGAGGCGCAGATCATCGAATCAAAGTACACAAACTTTGTGCCGATGAAGGAATTGAATGAGTCGCAGAAAAAACTCCATGAATCAAATGTGTGCTTCATCTGTCAGAAGCCAATCTCAGCTGGAGACATAAAAGTGAGGGATCATGACCATGTGACTGGGAATTACCGAGGACCGGCACATGCGTCATGTAATTTCAACTACAAACTGCCAAATTTTATCCCGGTTTTTCTCCATAACCTCGCAGGTTATGACTCGCATCTTTTTATTCGGGAATTAGCGGACTCTAAAAACATAACCGTGATTCCGAATACAGAAGAAAGATACATCTCGATTAGCAAAAAAACCGGGAATAAATTTAATTTGAGGTTTTTGGACACAATGAAATTCATGGCCAGTAGTTTAGATACCCTCGCGAATAATCTCCTACAACATGAATTTCACCATACGAAGAATCATTTTCCTTCAAATTGGAAACTTATGATAAGAAAGGGTGTGTACCCGTATGATTACATGGATTCCATGGATAAATTTTCCGAAACACAACTTCCATCTCAAGAAAAATTTTATAATGTGTTAAATAAAACAGCAACTACGGATAGTGATTACGCTCATGCAAAAAATGTGTGGAAATCTTTCAACATTAAAACCCTCGGAGAATATTCGGACTTATATGTTAAAACTGATGTTTTACTGCTCTGCGACGTTTTCGAAAATTTTCGAAAACTATGCATGGCATCCTACAAGCTAGATCCTGCATGGTATTATACCGCTCCAGGACTATCTTGGGATGCCATGTTGAAGAGTACCGGAGTGAAAATAGAACTTTTAACAGATTATGACATGCTTATGTTTGTCGAACAAGGAATCAGGGGAGGAGTTTCTCAATGTTCTCATCGACATGCTAAAGCAAATAATAAATATATGTCTAATTATGATGATTCTCAGCCCTCCAGCTACCTTCTCTACCTAGACGCCAATAATTTGTATGGTTGGGCGATGTCCCAGAAACTACCTATCAAAGGATTTGAGTGGTGCAACATTATTGATATAGATACACTGCGTAATGATGACCAAAATGGATACATTTTAGATGTGGACTTGGAGTATCCACAGGAACTCCATGATCTACATAGTGATTATCCATTAGCTGCCCTAAATGCCGTTCCTCCTGGGTATAAGGAAAATCGCTTACTACTAACGCTCACTCACAAGGAGAGGTATGTTATTCATCATAAATCTCTTTTGCATTATTTGGATTTAGGTCTAAAATTAAAAAAAATTAACAGAGCTATAAAATTTATAGAAACAGATTGGTTAAAAACTTATATAGAACTGAATACAAATATGAGAGCAATAGCTAAAAACTCTTTTGAAAAAGATTTTTTTAAACTCATGAACAACTCTATATTTGGAAAAACCATCGAAAATATTCGACGAAGAGTTGACATTCGGTTATGCTCAAACGAAAAGTCCGCTTCAAAATTGATAGCTAAACCTAATTTTAATCGCAGAACAATTTTTTCAGAAAATTTAGTAGCCATTCATATGCAAAAAACTAAACTAATTTTTAACAAACCCATCTGTATTGGTATGTCAATACTGGATATATCCAAAACTTTAATGACTGATTTTCACTATAATGTGATAAAAAATGAATATGACGTAAAAGCAAAACTATTATATACTGATACGGACTCTTTTATTTATCATATTCGCACAAATGATTTTTTCGAAGATATTAAAAAAAATTTGGACCTTTATGACACTTCAGATTTCCCAGAAAACAATAAATATGATATTCCCAAATTAAATAAGAAAATAGTAGGTAAAATGAAGGACGAGAATAGTGGTAGTATTATGACCGAATTCGTAGGGTTAAGGTCAAAAATGTACTCGTACAAAGTCGAAGGTAGGAAGGTAGTTAAGAAACTGAAAGGCATCAAAAAACAGTCAATTGAACAAAGCATTAACTTTGATGACTATCTAAAATGCCTATTACATAAACGAAATAAGCATGTAAAGATGAATCTAATCAAATCCAAGCATCATACTTTGTATTCAATAACACAAAATAAACTTGCCCTCTCCTCCACTGATTCCAAACGATACGTTCTCGATGATGGTATTCATACGCTACCTTGGGGGCATTACTCGCTTGTCTGATGTAATGTATATATGTATATTTGCTCTAAATTCTTTCGTATTGTGCTATACTGAACGCTTTCGTATTTTGCTGTACTGAATGCTTTCGTATTTTGCTGTACTGATTGCTTTTGTATTTGATTTAAAAAAATTAATATGAGATGTATTATATATATATATATATATAAATTCTATGTGTTACTATACTAGATGTTAAAAATATTTTCCCTAACTTTACCCCAGAAATTCATTGTGTTTTGTCAAGGAACATGGAATTATGCTTATAAAAAAAAAGAAAAAAGAAGTATTAATGACTTGGCCATATGGGTCAGTTTACTATTGAGGGGTACATTATTGTTTACATACATGCTCTGATTATGATTATTTAATAAACGATTTTTTTTTCTTTAAAAAAATGTTTCTCTCTTTATTTAAACTTACAAACAAGTATTTTTCTCATGTTATGGTTACAATCTGCAATTTGTTATGAAAAAGTTATTGCATTAGAAAACTGATTTCTCTACCACTATTTTGAAAGCATGATATATATAATCTACCATTGGACAAGATTTATATATATTTTTTGATAGAAAGTAGATGAAATTAAGGAAGTATAGTTTGAGTTTTTTTACTATTTCTAGTAGAAATATCAGTAAAGTAACAGAAGTTGCATCTCTGTAACTGGACTGAATGGGTAAAGACGAGTTAGCTCAGTATTATGAAGACCCTAGCTTACCAGGGAGCTTTGGTGGAATAAATGCCTTGTATCAAGCAATGAAAGGGAAAGTTCCAAAAAAGACTATCAAAGAATGGTTGGAGAGTCAGAATGCATACACCCTACATAAAAGCGTTCGTCGCAACTTTCTGCGAAACAGAGTTATTGTTGGGGGAATCGATTTTCAATGGCAATCGGATTTAGTAGACATGTTAAGTGTTGTAAAATACAACGATGGTTATCGATATCTGTTAACATGTATAGATATTTTTTCTAAATATGCATGGGTCATACCTTTGAAACGGAAAAACGGATCTAGCATTGTAAATGCATTTAAGTCAATTTTCAAGGAAAGAAAACCGAAAAAATTACAAACAGATCAAGGAACTGAATTTACAAATAAATCATTTCAATCTTATTTAAAATCTGTCCAAGTAAAGTTTTTCACGACAAATAATGAAACCAAAGCTAGTGTTGTTGAAAGATTCAATCGTACTTTGAAAACGAAAATGTGGAAATACTTTACCAATAAAAACACCTATCGATTTATAGATGTCTTAGACCAACTCGTACACAGTTATAATCATACACTCCATCGCAGCATAAAAAAAGAACCTATTAATGTAACAGTTGAAAATCAAAAACAAGTGTGGAATACCTTATATGGAGATGTAAATAAAACTAATGTTAAGGAGATTCCATTCAAATTTCAGGTTGGAGACTTCGTTAGGGTTGCAAAGACTAAATTAACATTTGAGAAAGGATATGAAAATAATTGGTCCGAGGAAATATTTACGATTCAGCGTTGTATACGTAGAAAGCTACCAGTATATAAGATAAAAGATTTAATGGGAGAAATAATCACTGGTACATTTTACTCAGAAGAACTGCAGAAAGTTAAAAAATCGCATTCTTTTCATGTTGAGAAAATTTTAAAGAAGAGAGTAGTTAAGAAACGTTTGGAATACTTTGTCAAGTTTAGAGGTTATCCTCGCAAATTTAACGCCTGGATTCATTCCAAAGACTTATTTTCGATAAATTGAGTCTGCTCATTAAATTTGTTTCGCTTCCATAACCCACAATGAGTTTCTACGTCACACTGCCCAGCGACAGCTCTATCGAGTTTTATCCTGGCAACACAATGTCTCACTTCTACACGAAACTCCCCAAACGTCTAGAACTCTCAGGTGAATGGGAAGTTGGATTAGTTCAAATAATTTATCCCAGAATGTGGAATAACATTATTGATGGTGAAAATTCTTTCGAATATGATTTAGGAAACGGAGTAAAAACGAATGGAAAAATAGCGTGCGGATTTTATGATTCTCCGATTGACATTTTAAATGCATTTCCGAAGCACATAAAAATTCAAATGAAATATAACAAACACACAAAAAAGGTGGTGTTGCAGCTCACTAACGGAGCAAAGCTTCGATTATCCAAGGGATTAGCTGAAAACTTAGGTTTTGAACCTAATAAAGTGATTGGAGAAAATATTATTCCAGGAAATGGAGGCATAGATACAGTAATCACTGAGAGTCCTTTTGTTGCGGATCCTAATGTTGATTTACATTTGCTGTACGTTTACACCGATATCATTCAGCCTGAATTTGTTGGTGGGGTCTTAGCTCCTCTTTTACGAACTCTGACAGTGAAGGGAAGAGATGGTGACATGATTCAAGAACAATTTGAGAGACCTCATTATTTATCAGTTTCCAGAAAAAATTTTGACTCGATTGAAATCGTTATAAGGACACACACTGGTCGTTACGTCTCATTTGAACGCGGGAAGTTGATAGTGAAACTACATTTTCGCTTGAGACATTTGTAATCTCTAGAACAAAATGTATCAACCTTATCGTTGTTGCACCAAAACATTTGAAGACTATTATACTCAGCAAGCAGGTAATGGCTTGTCATATTACAAAGGCATCTCTCTGCAGAAAGGAAGTGGCTTGGGTGGAATTTTTCGAAGCATGTTTAGGATGGTTTTTCCTTTATTTAAATCAGGTGCGAAAGCATTGGGAAAGCAAGCACTTCGATCTGGGGTGGATATTGCAAATGATTACTTGCAAGGTAAAGATGTAAAGTCAGCTATCAAAGACCGAGCTAAAGAAGCAACGAAAACTTTAACCGATAAAGTATCCACTCGAGTGAAATCAATGGTTGGAGGAAATAAAAGGAAACGCACAAATAAGAAACGCATCATTCGAAAGAAGTATCGCAAGCTGTGTGCACCTGACATATTCTCATAATCTTTAGCATGGCCTTAATACGAAATGATTCCCTACCCTCTGTGAAATCTGAACTGGACTTATTTCTTATGCCACCGACTCAAACAGCTATTGAAAAAGGGCAGTGGTCTGAATTTTATCCCATAGCTAATATTCGTGATGGTGGACCTATCGAATTCAACATATCTGGTAGTGGTGAGGAATACATCGATTTATCAGCAACCCAACTCTATGTAAAAGTTAAAGTTGTAAAGGACAATGCAGTTTTACCAGAAAATGAAAAAGTTGCTCCATGTAACTTATTTCTTCACTCGTTATTTTCCCAAGTCGATGTGAGTTTGAATGAGCGTCTAATTTCATCATCCAGTAACACTTACCCTTACCGAGCTTACATTGAGACTTTGCTCAATTACGGCTCTGATTATAAGAAAAGCTTCCTAACTTCAGAATGCTTCTACAAAGATACAGCAGGACACTTTGATGAAACCGATCCTTCAAGTGAAAATGCAGGGTTGAAGAAACGGGCTTCTATGATTGAAAAGAGTAAAGTTTTAGATATGATTGGAAATTTACATTGCGACTTGTTTTATCAAGATCGTCTATTACTCAACTTGGTAGACTTAAAGTTAAAGTTAATACGCAGCAAACCGGAGTTTTGTCTCATTGCTCCTCAAAAAGCAAATTATGACGTTGTTATTGAACATGCATCCCTTTTCATCCGGAAAGTGAAAGTCAGTCCAGGTGTTTTAATTGGACATGCCAAAGCCTTAGAAAAATCATCTGCAAAATATCCAATGGATCGAGTTTTGTGTAAGCTATATTCAGTATCGAAAGGTTCTTTCTCATTTTCACAGGATAACATATTTTCTGGGCAACTCCCGAAACGGATAGTTGTAACATGTGTCGATCATGATTCATTTAGTGGCACTTACCCAACAAACCCATTTTACCTCAAGCATAACCATGTAAATTTCATAGGCGTTTACGTAGATGGAAATCCTATCAGCTACAAACCCTTGGATCCTAATTATGCCGACGGCCAATTTATTCGTGCTTACAATAGTTTGCTCCTAGGAAGTGAAAAACTCTCCTCCAATAAAGGTATCTATATTAACAGAGATGAGTTTTCCGAAGGGTACACGCTATATGCCTTTGACTTAACACCAGACTTGGGTGATGGAAACCATTTAAATTTAATTCATCAAGGAAATCTTCGCATTGAAATAAAGTTTGCAAACGCTTTACCGAAAACTGTTTCAGTGCTGGTATATGCAGAATTTCAAAACGTGATCGAAATTACGAAGTCTAGAAATATTTTGTGTGATTTTTCGATATGAATGTGGTACAATTGAATAACATTTTACGAAGTGATGCATACACACGTTTATATTTTGTTGGAGTTTTCCCAAGTGATCGAATTCCCAAGAATTTTAAGAGTTTTCCGGCTGCATTTATTTTAAACACCGATCCTCATCACAAACCAGGGACTCATTGGTTAGCTGTTTATATGAAATCACCAACAAGTGTAGAGTTTTTCGATTCGTTCGGTCAACCACCTTCGTATTTTTTGGGCTACATACACGACTACTTCAAAAAAGTTCCGCATGTGGTCTACAACGACATACCTCTTCAAAGTATTAAAACTGCTGTTTGTGGACAATATTGTGTATACTTTTTGTATCAAAGATCTAGAAGTAGATCTATGGAATTTACTGTTAAATTATTTGATAGACAGTCTACAAATAATGATATACGTGTGTATAACTTTGTGAAAAAAATTTCGAATATACATGTACCTTTATTTCAATAAAAAAAGTATAAGTAATCGCCCTAGTCTTTACTTCTGTCATTTGTAACCATGAATTCATTCGCTTTAAAGCATCCTTTCACTGCTCTTGTCTGTGGACCTACATCATCAGGCAAGTCGCATTTTTTGAAAAAATTGATAAACAGCCACACAGATATAATTCATCCTACCCTTGATAAAATAGTGTGGTTTTATGGAATCTATCAAAAGTTATACGATGAGATGCCAAATATTATCTTTGTAGAAGGAATACCCGAAAACTTTAAGCAATATTTAGGATATAATACACTTTTTATATATGACGATTTAATTTCTGAATGTGGCAGTGATAAAAGAATAACAAACTTGTATACAAAAGGATCTCATCATATGAATTTATCTGTGATGACTGTAACGCAAAATTTGTTTCATAAAGGAAAAGAATTCAGAGAAATTTCATTAAACTGTCATTACATGTTTTTATTTAAATCGCGACGTGATGTAAGTCAAATTATACACCTCGGTCGACAACTCTACCCTCGAAATTTACATTTTTTTCTTGAAGTGTTTGAGGACGCCACGAAAAAGCCTTTCAGCTATTTACTTGTAGATTTGAAATCTGAAACATAAGAGAGTATGCGACTGCGTACAAAAATCCTTCCAGGAGAAGAAACTTGTGTTTATCAGTTAAAATAAATAAACTCCCAACTTGCAAATAATTCATTGTTCATCATGCCTTTAACAGAAGGAGACGTGCAACGGATGAGACTTTTAACTGTATGCCCCACAAAATGTCGGAAAGCCTTTTTAAAAAATCTTCCGAAATCTAGCATCCATTGCATAGCTGAATGTTGTTTGAACACTTTAAAAGGGAATGTTCCTTTAACAGATGAACAGAAGAAAAAACTTTCTCGTCATAAGCATACGCTTAGAGACCTAGCAGATAAAAAAGTAACCCTCACTAAAAAGCGAAAAATTATTATTCAAAAAGGAGGGTTTTTAAATATCTTAATACCCGCAGCACTCACTGTCTTGACTACTCTACTTAACAAGTAAAAACATGCAATATGCAAGGAAAATGATTTTAGTTCCAGAGGAGAGATTATCAAGACATATACCTTCAGACGAACAGCTGAGTGAATTAGATTGTGAGATGAAAAGTATTTTAGTTAATAAAATGGATGATGATGAAAAAATTAAGTTATACAATCAAGTATTGCAGAGGAGGATTAACGTGAATGTATTGAATCCACCATCTGTATCAATTAATTCAGAACTGTCAGATAATCCAGAGAAGGAAACAGATATTGCGAATGAGAAAGAAAGAACGTTAAATGTGGAGGAGATGGTGCTCAAGACCGTTCCCAAAAACTTAATTGGATTAACTACAAATATTATTCTTTATTTAAAACGCAATAAAGAGGTTGTTTCTTGGATGCCTAATGGAGAATTTGTGTATAAAGGTAAAATAGTGAAAAGTTCTAATATTGTTGACCTGATAGACCGTTTAGTGCGAAAAAGAAAGATGGATAAGTACGTGAATGGACAAGAACAGTTTAAAGATGCACTTAAGGAAATTAACTTTCCCAGTTCCTTTGTAAAAAATAAATTTGCTATACCTCAACAACTCGGTAAGGCAGTGAGGGTAATGAAAGAAGTGATGCCTACCCCAACCCCAAAACGAGTCTGTAATTGGCTTCCTCTGTAAATCATCAGTTATTTCCCCGCTATAAAAATCCATAAGTAGATGAGGCTTTCAAGTTTCAAGCAGTATATATTGATTATAATCAAGGTCTATGTCTCATTTCAAGCAATGGAACTCATCCAGAGAAGAGCATTTTCTGTTCTTATTTTCATGGGAATCTCAGCATTCATATTTGGCCTTACAATGATACTCGATAAAGGTTATGTAACAATTTGTGATAGTGATGGAATCATAGATGATTACTCTTTAAATATGTGTAATGATACAATGGAATTACATCTACCTGGAGAAAGAAAAATTACAATTCATTCTCCAAAACAGAAACAGCCGCGTCAAAGATCTCTAGAAAGTTTTTCAGAAAATCTTTGAAAGAGAAAAAAATGTCAATGTTACAAATCTATTCAATTTGTGAACTTGCAATCTATTAAATGTTAAATACACGGAAGCTTGTAAGGGAATGTTTATTTTGTGTACATGTCTGTGTTTGAATAAACTTGTCTTTTACAGAAATATGTTACTTGTTTGTCATTTTTTTAGTTCTAATAACAGACTGTATAATATACAATTCTAAATGTGTCAAATGACACTGCAGTAAGTAAAAGTATGTATACAAATACAAAAAAAAAGAAAAGTAATAAAATAAGTACTTATACATTTTAAAATAAAGAGAGACACATTTGAAAAAGATAAACAAAGAATTTATTGATTATACATATATATATATATATATATATATACAAAACATATTTATATTCTTTAACATGTAAAACTATCAGATTTATCATTAACATAAAGCCTCCGTACTGTTTCGTACAGAGTTGTTGTATTTACAAAACGTAGAACGTCAAAATCAAAGAATAAATACCTCAAGGACATATTCTCCGAAGTTAAAGTTTCTCCGAATCTATTCCAGTCGATTTCATATAAAGCGTTTAGGAAATACCGATCGTAACGTTCACTTAAACTCATAGTCATACATTCATGCCCAAGTTGATTTTCAAAGTTGTTTTCACATCCAAAACAATTCATCATTTTCTTTATTTTTTCCGAAATGAGTACTTTTAGATGTTTAGCCACTCTGTCGGTAAGTTCGCTCACTTTCTCAGATCTATCAGGATCGCCGTAATATTTCTCATCGGTTCCTGCTCCACGTTTCACGAATTCTTCTTTCACAAAATAATCGAGGGATTCATTAACAAATCCTTCATTAATGGCTTCAGTAATTTCCTCCGATACAGCTTCCAGTCGATCCAATTGTTTCACAGAGAGAAGAATGCGCGTTGCAGTTAGTTGAAAAGCACAGTCTTTCTTTTGAAACATATTTTGAAAACTCACACATTTCTCGTTTCCCCGAATTTCTTTGGAGAGTAAAAGGCTTCTTGAAACGATAATAACATCGCTAGCGTTCTTTGAGCGAAAGCTAGGAATTGCTTCGTAGAAAGCTTTCCAGACTTTAGGAAGCAAAGAAACTCCCTCTCTGGAAGGCTGCAGCACTCCCTGCTGATCTCTGTAATAATGACGAATATGCACGCGGATAATTCCCTTGAAGCAAGAGACAACAGCAAATTTGGTATCACCCAAATGGAAGCTATTTGGACCTAGTTCATTCATTGATGAATCAGATACTTGAGATGAAAGTACATCGGCCCCAGAATGCATATTCACTTTTTGATCTGTAAAGGGTAAAGTATATCCAAAAGGAAATGATCGCTTCATGTTTTTCCACTAAAAGCACTAAGGAACAGGAATGAACACGTTTGAAGATACAAGTGATATCACTTCCAAGATTTCAGGGCAGCGACACGTCCTCCTCTGGGATATTTTGCAGTCAAAAGAATCTTACTGGTCAGACCTGTTAGAATGGGTCCAGGTGTTGCCATTCTGCGAGTCCACAAATAACCTTATTACATACCATTGCCAGATTCGGTACTAAAACTTTTCTTCTCCACATTCACGTTTTCATGTCAGAAACGCGGAGGTAAACTTACTACTCAACTCTACTCTACTCTCGAGTGACTTCATTGCCTACCACATGTGTTTGATTTCACGTTTGAACACGTTAGATTGACGTCATTCTCCACCACATGTTTGATTCCACGTTTGAACACGTTAGATTGACGTCATTCTCCACCACATGTTTGATTCCACGTTTGAACACGTTAGATTGACGTCATTCTCCACCACATTCTCCACCACATGTTTGATTCCACGTTTGAACACGTTAGATTGACGTCATTCTCCACCACATGTTTGATTCCACGTTTGAACACGTTAGATTGACGTCATTCTCCACCACATGTTTGATTCCACGTTTGAACACGTTAGATTGACGTCATTCTCCACCACATTCTCCACCACGTGTTTGATTCCACGTTTGAACACGTTGGAATGACGTCATTCTCCACCACATTCACCTTTCTATGTCAGAAACGCAGATAAAAACTGATCGAACTTATTGATGTGGTGGAGCAATCTATACTATTTTAACAGCCAATTACGCACTTAATGTATTCAGATTTAAATTGATTATATTTCGGTAAGTAACCAGGTATTCGTGGCCGAATGGTTATATTCTCATCCAACTAACACTCGAATACGAGTACTTTTTGGTAGTCAGTTCGATCCCAGCAAAAAAAATATCACATCTTTTAGTTTTAAAAATATGTTTTAAAGATTTTATTATTTTTTTACTCAAAAAGTACTAATAGATGGCGCTACGAGTTACAGAAAAATCAGCTCTTAAATCCAACCGCTCTGAAATTCGCCTTAAATCCAATCCCTCTGAAATTCGCAAGTCCAAAACGTAAACACGTGTTATTCGACGAAATCCGAGAAACCGAAACTAACAACTCAACTCCACTCGAAGCAGGAAGAAAACAACTAAACTCAACTCAAAATTGAAAACGAAACTAACAACTCAACTCCACTAGGTATGACGTCACTTCCGGTACAACTCAACACTTCCGGTTATGACGTCACTTCCGGTACAACTCAACTCCACTTCCGGTTATGACGTCACTTCCGGTTATGACGTCACTTCCTATCATGACGTCACTTCCGGTACAACTCAACTCCACTCGATTTCACCACCTTCTCCACCACTGATTTAGAACCCGCATTTTCTATCTACTGGCGTTTCAGAAAACCATGGATAAAAGGGCTTTGACTCCCAAAATCGCTAGATGGGCCCTCTTCCTCCAGGATTTTGACTATGAGATAAAACATAGCCCGGATAGTCAAATGAAACACGTTGATGCACTTAGTAGGAATCCCATTATGTTGGTTGTACGTGATGACGTAACTCAAAAAATTGCCGCTATACAATTAAAAGATGAATACGTCTCCGCAATCAAAAAACTGTTGGAAGACGGTAAAGACAGTGAGTTTGTCTTAAAAAACGGTGTTTTGTACAAAATTGTTAATGACAAGGAGGCACTCGTGGTCCCACATTCCATGCAAACCGAGGTAGTTAGAGAAGCACATCTTCGAGGTCATTTTGCAGTTGCAAAGACTGAAAATATCGTGAAACAAGATTTTTATTTACCTAACATTAGGAAATGTGTAGAAAATATTGTATCCAACTGTGTTGAGTGCATAATAGTGAACAAAAAGCAAGGAAAAACAGGACTCTTGAATCCAATACCAAAGGAAAATACTCCTTTGAGTACTTTTCACATTGATTTTATTGGTCCGTTTCCTTCTACGAACAAACTCTACAATCACATTTTCACGGTTGTTGATGCTTTTTCTTTTTACTATTATTATTATTTTTACTATTATTATTAGTATTAGATAAACTTATTTTATAACCTCTCCATTTTTATGTTATGTGCTTCGTTTACTTATTTTGTAACCAAATATGATGTCTTTGATGAATGATTTTTCAAATATTGTTTCAGAACTGTTTGTGCTGCTGGTGTAAAGTGACTTTTGTAATGTGTTCTTCCTAGACTTGTAAAATTGCATCAACTTCTTCAAGTAGTTCGTCACAAAAGCCAAGAAAAGGTTTTGATGTCCCTCTTATTGGTTACATTTCCAATCAAATCGTCGGAGCCAAACTACCTCCGAACCGGCAAGTTTAAGCCCCTTTTCTACAATATAAGAGTTGTAAATATTACAAAGAAGGAAAGTATAGCATTGGTGATTCAAGAAGTTTCCATTTTTTGGCAAAAAGCACGAATTCCTACTAGAACTGGCCACTGCGTTGATAAGTTACTCAAACTCTATGATGAATGGAAACGTTTACAGAAAAATTTGACTAGAACTGCATCAAGGAAAAAGAAATAAGAGATCTTTTTATGGAAATTATGGACGATCTTTTTGACAAAGCTCATTCAGATGCTTTGGGACAGATGAAAAATGAAGAGGATAAGATTTTCTTAATGGTTCAGCGCCAAAAAAGACGACCGGGCTCCATGGTTGGTGTAGATCACAAAACCAAAACACAAGGAAGAAAGAGCACTGAAGCGCGCTGCAACGGAGGCAGCCAGGAACAAAAGACATGAAGAAACGGAACATTTTGCTACTCATCAGCTTGCTATATCAAAAACTGATGATTCAACATCAAGCAGCCAAAGCAGTGATGGTGATGACGACAGTGAAAATTCCTCTGTCATCGTTCAGCAAATATCAACAACAGCAACAACTGCAGCAGCATCACCAGTTCCAGCAACTCGAGGTACATTGTAGTTTTTTACTCCCCGTCTCTCTGAAGTTTTTGGTAAGTGCAAAATCACTGATAGAAATAGGGTTTACATATTAATGGCTGCTGCAGAAGCTTTCAGGCGTGATACTGAAAACCTGGTGATAAATCGCACTCTTTTCAACGCCTTAGAAAAAAATTTAGAGAAGCGAGACACAGAAATTCAGCACAAATTTAACCTAACGACTGCCAAGAATTTGTGTTGCACTGGGATGAAAAGCTGCTCCCAGCACTCACTGGTATTGAAAAGGTTGATAGACAGGCAATAATAGGTAACATTTCTAGGCAAGGAGCAATTGTTGGGAGTCCTTGAAATACCAACGTCTTCAGGAGAAGAGCAAGCCATGGCTGTTTACCAAGCAGTGGAGAAGTGGGGTATAACCGACAAAATTTAGGCACTTTGCTGTGATACGACAGCAAGCAACACAGGTTGAGTAAATGGTGGCTGTAAAAATCTAGAAAAATTGTGCAATCGTGACTTGTTGTACCTCCCTTGCCGTGATCACATTTTTGAGGAGCTGTTTCGACTCACTGATGGGTGTGTACTGACTTACTTAAAATTTTAATCTTACTAAAACCATCACAAGGAATACTCCCTTTGTTTGGTTAAAACCACTTTTAATAATATCACAGTCCCAGTACAAGCACGAAACAACACAAAATATAAGGTAGTACATATTAAAGTCGAAACATTACAGTTTCGATCACTCTTCTTTCTTAAAACCAACAAGTGTCCAACCACACTCATATAGATGCAGTCATTAGAAAAGTTCAAGAGTTTGAGTACACAAAATACACTGCACATGTACCAAATTATAGCAATCAGTGCCTTAAACCCAAAAATACTGTACAAAAAATTACATACTAATTGAAAATTTTAGGAAAACAATTTATACTACTAATAAGATAAAATTCAAAATTTTCACACTAATACAAATATCAAAATGACCAATAAACTTACTAATTGAAGTTCGTTGAATAATGATAAATGTATTGTTAATTCACCATATAGCACAAACTTCTTCAAATTATTTTATTAACTATATAATTAGAACATAATCAGAACAACCAATAACGAAACATTGGACGAATAATTTCATAGTTATTTTTCTCTACTTTATTAGCTGATGCCACTCGAGCAAAAAGAAAAATCGCAACGTGAAGAGTTTTATAGGAGGCGCTTCAGTAGCACAAATGATGTCACCCCCCCCCTTCCCAGTGAAAACGTTATACTTCATAGTCTTTCAGGTATGAAGGGAATCTCACTCTTCGACCAGTTCTAGTGTTTCTAGATTCAATGTCATCGGAAGGATCATTGTCACTAGGAAGTGGTTGTGAGATTTTGGATGTATCTGAATCACAAGTCTGAAAAATTGTTGTTACTTCATCTTTGAGTTTGAAACATGGTTTCAGCCTATCTATTGATATTCTTTTAATTTTATCTGAAACTACCACATCGAAGAATTTCTCAAAACGTTGTTTAACTAAATATGGTCCAAGGTAGTTTGGTTGAAGAGATGCTGAGATTATGTTATTATAGATGAATACATGTGAACAAGTTGCTAAGTCCTTGTGTACGAAAACTGGTTTTTTTCCATGGCTGGTTGTTGGAGTTGGTTTTAGGTTCTGGATGTGACTTTGCAATTTTTGTATAAAATCTGAATGCGTGTCAGTTGGGGATTTACTGAAAAATTCCCCAGGCAAACAGAGTGGTGTGCCGTACACAAGTTCAGCGGAAGAACAACGCAAATCTTCTTTAATGGCGGATCGAATGCCAAGAAGAATTAAGGGTAGAACATCAGTCCAAGAATTTGACGTTTGTAGGTGGGATTTCAGGCTGTTTTTCAAAGTTCGGTGTTGGCGTTCGATTAAACCTTTAGATTGTGGATGGTAAGCTGTGGTTGTGTTAGCTTTGAAACCCAGGTATTTGCTCAAGGATTGGAAGAGTTGACTTTCAAACTGGCGACCTTGGTCAAATGTTATTCTCTCTGGGATTCCAAATCTGGAAATCCAAGTCGCGACAAGGGCTTTTGTGATGGAATCTGCTGTTTGGTCTTCCAAAGGAACAGCTTCAATCCATCGGGTGAACCTATCGATAATAGTAAGTAGATACCTAAAACCTTTGCAAGATGGTAAAGGACCAACAATATCGATGTTAAGATGTTTGAATCGGTGATTTGGAACTTTGAATTCAGCAACTGGAGAATGTGTATGTTTGTGAACTTTGGCTCGTTGGCATGCCAAGCATGCTCTAGTCCACAGTTGGCAGTCTTTGTTTATGCCAGGCCAAATGAATCTTTTTGACACCAACTTCATTGCTGCACGAATTCCAGGATGGGATAAGTTATGTATAGAGAAAAATACTCTTTGGCGAAATTCCTTAGGAATGTACGGCCGGTTAAAATTAGTGGAGGTATCACAGTAAATTTTCTTATCGCTATCCGGAATAGGAATTTGTACCATTTTGAAACTGGAATGTGATTTAAGAATCTGGAGGTCTCCATCCTCCTGGCAATTGGCAATAACTGTATAATCAATTGAAGCTGGAGTAGTGATGGTTTCAATTCTCGACAGTGTGTCTGCTACGATGTTTTCTTCTCCGGAAATGTACTGTATGTCTCTAGTGAACTCAGCAATGTAGTTCAACTGCCGGGCTTGTCTTGGAGAGGCTTTATCAAAATTCTGCTGGAAGGCAAAGGTGATAGGTTTGTGATCAGTGAAAATAGTAAATGATCGTCCTTCCAGAATGTGCTTAAAATGCTTTATCGCTAGGTAGATTGCAAGTAATTCTCGATCATAAGCGTTGTAGTTTCTTTGCGTGGATGTTAGGGATCGAGAGAAAAAGCTTAGCGGTTGTTTTTCACAATTATATAGTTGATGGATTACGGCACCCACGGCGGAATCAGATGCATCTGTTGTTAGGGTAATTTGCGCCGTCTGATTAGGGTGAACTAACATTGCTGAGGCGCACAATGCGTTTTTGATATCAGTAAAAGCATGCTGCGCATCTTCGGTCCAAATTAAAGTTTTTTTGCTGTTTTTCTTTACACCTTTAAGCAAGATTGTCAACGGTTGTTGCACTTTGGCGCAGTTTGGTATAAAGCGATGATAGAAGTTCACCATTCCCAAAAATCTGCGCAAGCTTGTGAAGGATTCTGGTTTAGGATATTGTTTAATTGTATCAACTTTCGATGAAAGAAATTTAATTCCTTCCGTTGATATCTCATAACCTAAAAATTCGAGTTTGCTCAGACCAAATTTACATTTTGCAATGTTTATGCACAGTCCGTAGTTATCGAGTCTTCGAAATACTAATTCAAGATGTTTTTTGTGCGTTTCTGTGTCTGGGGAAGCAATGAGAATGTCATCGAGATAGCAGAACACAAAATCTAGGCCGCTCAGCACGGTGTTCATAAACCTTTGGAAGGTTTGTGCTGCGTTGCGTAGACCGAATGTCATATAAGGAAATTCAAAAAGTCCGAAAGGTGTTATGATGGCGGTCTTCGGAATATCAGCTTCGTGAACAGGAATCTGTTGGTAGGCTCTTATCAAATCTATAGTTGAAAATATCGTTTTTCCATGCAGAATATTTGTACAGTCCGTTAGAAATGGCAGTGGGTAACGGTCTGGTATGGTGTTTGCATTAAGCCCACGGTAATCACCGCATGGCCTCCAGTCACCGGATTTTTTTAAAGTGAGATGTAATGAACTTGACCAGTTGCTTTTGGATGGTCTGCAGAGACCTTCTTGCAGCATATAATCGAATTCCTTTCTAGCAGCAATCAACTTTTCTTGAGAAAGTCTTCTGGCTTTAGAGAATATGGGGTTTCCTTTAGTTTCGATGTGATGTTGCACATTATGTTCTTTAATTTTATCATTTTTTATGTTGGGTTTAAGTAAGTTAGGAAATTGATTTAAAATGGCTCCATATTGGTTTTGAAAAGTGTTAGCGATGAATCTAGGAGTGACGCTAACGTTACACAAAATACCTTTAGTCGTCAATGTGGTGGTACCATCAATTAATTTTCTATTTTTACTATCGGCGAATAAGTTAAAATGTGAAAGAAAGTCTATTCCAACAATAGGTTTGTTGACATCTGCAATTATAAAATGCCAGGTGAAAGATCTTCGTACCCCCAAATCCAGTTCCAACAATTTTTGACCGTACGTTTTGATTTTTGTGCCGTTAGCTGCGAACAGCTCAAGCTTAGACACAGTTCTTTTTTCCGATAGTGATGGTGGAATAGCCGATATTTCTGCTCCAGTATCAATTAAAAAATGTGTTGCTGATGAGGTGTCACGAATAAATAGACGACTCATCTCAACCCCTTGACCTTCTGTCGTCATTAAAAGCCTGGGGTTTAGTTTTCCTGTTTCGAAACCTGATATTTGCATGGCGGTGTGCACTTGTAAGCTCTCTCGCCAAAGCGTTGGTGAAAATAACAGTTATTTGGGTCATTGTTATTTTTGGAACGGTTTCTTGAATTCGATCTGTATCTTCGTCTTTGTGGACTGTAATCTCTACGTCTATTCATCTCCGCTATCTGCAGTGCCAAGTCTGATATCTGTTTCTGAAGATCATGGGTGGTATTATCAGTTGATGGAGAAACAATGCGAGCGAACTGAAGTGAATTGGGACTTAATTCCCATATTTTGTCAGCCATTGTCGATAGTTTGGACAAATCATCGCTGCTAACTGACAAAATGCTCCGCATATTAAGCGGTAGTCAGTAGTGGGAAAATGCGGGTTCTAAAACAGTGGTGGAGAAGGTGGAGAAATCGAGTGGAGTTGAGTTGTACCGGAAGTGACGTCATAACCGGAAGTAGAGTTGAGTTGTACCGGAAGTGACGTCTTACCAAGCGGAGTTGAGTTGTTAGTTTCGTTTTCAATTTTGAGTTGAGTTTAGTTGTTTTCTTCCTGCTTGGAGTGGAGTTGAGTTGTTAGTTTCGGTTTCTCGGATTTCGCCGAATAACGCGTGTTTACGTTTTGGACTTGCGAATTTCAGGCGGAGTTGAGTTGTTAGTTTCGTTTTCAATTTTGAGTTGAGTTTAGTTGTTTTCTTCCTGCTTGGAGTGGAGTTGAGTTGTTAGTTTCGGTTTCTCGGATTTCGCCGAATAACACGTGTTTACGTTTTGGACTTGCGAATTTCAGATGGATTGGAGAGCTGATTTTTCTGTAACTCGTAGCGCCATCTATTAGTACTATTTTGAGTAAAAATAATAAAATCTTTAAAACATATTTTTAAAAAACTAAAAGATGTGATATTTTTTGCTGGGATCGAACTGACAACCAAAAAGTACTCGTAATCGAGTGTTAGTTGGATGAGATTATAACCACTCGGCCACGAATACCTGATTACTTACCGAAATATAATCAATTTAAATCGGAATACATTAAGTGCGTAATTGGCTGTTAAAATAGTATAGATTGCTCCACCACATCGATTGCTCCACCACATCAATAAGTTCGATCAGTTTTTATCTGCGTTTCTGACATAGAAAGGTGAATGTGGTGGAGAATGACGTCATTCTAACGTGTTCAAACGTGGTGGAGAATGTGGTGGAGAATGACGTCATTCTAACGTGTTCAAACGTGGAATCAAACACGTGGTGGGGATGGAGAATGACGTCATTCTAACGTGTTCAAACGCGAAATCAAACACATGTGGTAGGCAATGAAGTCACTCGAGAGTAGAGTAGAGTTGAGTAGTAAGTTTACCTCCGCGTTTCTGACATGAAAACGTGAATGTGGAGAAGAAAAGTTTTAGTACCGAATCTGGCAATGGTATGTAATAAGGTTATTTGTGGACTCGCAGAATGGCAACACCTGGACCCATTCTAACAGGTCTGACCAGTAAGATTCTTTTGACTGCAAAATATCCCAGAGGAGGACGTGTCGCTGCCCTGAAATCTTGGAAGTGATATCACTTGTATCTTCAAACGTGTTCATTCCTGTTCCTTAGTGCTTTTAGTGGAAAAACATGAAGCGATCATTTCCTTTTGGATATACTTTACCCTTTACAGATCAAAAAGTGAATATGCATTCTGGGGTCGATGTACTTTCATCTCAAGTATCTGATTCATCAATGAATGAACTAGGTCCAAATAGCTTCCATTTGGGTGATACCAAATTTGCTGTTGTCTCTTGCTTCAAGGGAATTATCCGCGTGCATATTCGTCATTATTAGAGATCAGCAGGGAGTGCTGCAGCCTTCCATAGAGGGAGTTTCTTTGCTTCCTAAAGTCTGGAAAGCCTTCTACGAAGCAATTCCTAGCTTTCGCTCAAAGAACGCTAGCGATGTTATTATCGTTTCAAGAAGCCTTTTACTCTCCAAAGAAATTCGGGGAAACGAGAAATGTGAGTTTTCAAAATATGTTTCAAAAGAAAGACTGTGCTTTTCAACTAACTGCAACGCGCATTCTTCTCTCTGTGAAACAATTGGATCGACTGGAAGCTGTATCGGAGGAAATTACTGAAGCCATTAATGAAGGATTTGTTAATGAATCCCTCGATTATTTTGTGAAAGAAGAATTCGTGAAACGTGGAGCAGGAACCGATGAGAAATATTACGGCGATCCTGATAGATCTGAGAAAGTGAGCGAACTTACCGACAGAGTGGCTAAACATCTAAAAGTACTCATTTCGGAAAAAATAAAGAAAATGATGAATTGTTTTGGATGTGAAAACAACTTTGAAAATCAACTTGGGCATGAATGTATGACTATGAGTTTAAGTGAACGTTACGATCGGTATTTCCTAAACGCTTTATATGAAATCGACTGGAATAGATTCGGAGAAACTTTAACTTCGGAGAATATGTCCTTGAGGTATTTATTCTTTGATTTTGACGTTCTACGTTTTGTAAATACAACAACTCTGTACGAAACAGTACGGAGGCTTTATGTTAATGATAAATCTGATAGTTTTACATGTTAAAGAATATAAATATGTTTTGTATATATATATATATGTATAATCAATAAATTCTTTGTTTATCTTTTTCAAATGTGTCTCTCTTTATTTTAAAATGTATAAGTACTTATTTTATTACTTTTCTTTTTTTTTTGTATTTGTATACATACTTTTACTTACTGCAGTGTCATTTGACACATTTAGAATTGTATATTATACAGTTTGTTATTAGAACTAAAAAAATGACAAACAAGTAACATATTTCTGTAAAAGACAAGTTTATTCAAACACAGACATGTACACAAAATAAACATTCCCTTACAAGCTTCCGTGTATTTAACATTTAACAGATTGCAAGTTCACAAATTGAATAGATTTGTAACATTGACATTTTTTTCTCTTTCAAAGATTTTCTGAAAACTTTCTAGAGATCTTTGACGCGGCTGTTTCTGTTTTGGAGAATGAATTGTAATTTTTCTTTCTCCAGGTAGATGTAATTCCATTGTATCATTACACATATTTAAAGAGTAATCATCTATGATTCCATCACTATCACAAATTGTTATATAACCTTTATCGAGTATCATTGTAAGGCCAAATATGAATGCTGAGATTCCCATGAAAATAAGAACAGAAAATGCTCTTCTCTGGATGAGTTCCATTGCTTGAAATGAGACATAGACCTTGATTATAATCAATATATACTGCTTGAAACTTGAAAGCCTCATCTACTTATGGATTTTTATAGAGGGGAAATAACTGATGATTTACAGAGGAAGCCAATTACAGACTCGTTTTGAGGTTGGGGTAGGCATCACTTCTTTCATTACCCTCACTGCCTTACCGAGTTGTTGAGGTATAGCAAATTTATTTTTTACAAAGGAACTGGGGAAGTTAATTTCCTTAAGTGCATCTTTAAACTGTTCTTGTCCATTCACGTACTTATCCATCTTTCTTTTTCGCACTAAACGGTCTATCAGGTCAACAATATTAGAACTTTTCACTATATTTTACCTTTATACACAAATTCTCCATTAGGCATCCAAGAAACAACCTCTTTATTGCGTTTTAAATAAAGAATAATATTTGTAGTTAATCCAATTAAGTTTTTGGGAACGGTCTTGAGCACCATCTCCTCCACATTTAACGTTCTTTCTTTCTCATTCGCAATATCTGTTTCCTTCTCAGGATTATCTGACAGTTCTGAATTAATTGTTACAGATGGTGGATTCAATACATTCACGTTAATCCTCCTCTGCAATACTTGATTGTATAACTTAATTTTTTCATCATCACCCATTTTATTAACTAAAATACTTTTCATCTCACGATCTAATTCACTCAGCTGTTCGTCTGAAGGTATATGTCTTGATAATCTCTCCTCTGGAACTAAAATCATTTTCTTTGCATATTGCATTTTTTTACTTGTTAAGTAGAGTAGTCAAGACAGTGAGTGCTGCGGGTATTAAGATATTTAAAAACCCTCCTTTTTGAATAATAATTTTTCGCTTTTTAGTGAGGGTTACTTTTTTATCTGCTAGGTCTCTAAGCGTATGCTTATGACGAGAAAGTTTTTTCTTCTGTTCATCTGTTAAGGGAACATTCCCTTTTAAAGTGTTCAAACAACATTCAGCTATGCAATGGATGCTAGATTTCGGAAGATTTTTTAAAAAGGCTTTCCGACATTTTGTGGGGCATACAGTTAAAAGTCTCATCTGTTGCACGTCTCCTTCTGTTAAAGGCATGATGAACAATGAATTATTTGCAAGTTGTGAGTTTATTTTAACTGATAAACACAAGTTTCTTCTCCTGGAAGAATTTTTGTACGCAGTCGCATATTCTCTTCAGTCTCAGATTTCAAATCTACAAGTAAATAGCTGAAAGGCTTTTTCGTGGCGTCCTCAAACACTTCAAGAAAAAAAATTAAATTTCGAGGGTAGAGTTGTCGACCGAGGTGTGTAATTTGACTTACATCGCGTCGCGATTTAAATAAAAACATGTAATGACAGTTTAATGAAATTTCTCTGAATTCTTTTCCTTTATGAAACAAATTTTGCGTTACAGTCATCACAGATAAATTCATATGATGAGATCCTTTTGTATACAAGTTTGTTATTCTTTTATCACTGCCACATTCAGAAATTAAATCGTCATATATAAAAAGTGTATTATATCCTAAATATTGCTTAAAGTTTTCGGGTATTCCTTCTACAAAGATGATATTCGACATCTCATCGTATAACTTTTGATAGATTCCATAAAACCACACTATTTTATCAAGGGTAGGATGAATCATATCTGTGTGGCTGTTTATCAATTTTTTCAAAAAGTGCGACTTGCCTGATGATGTAGGTCCGCAGACAAGAGCAGTGAAAGGATGCTTTAAAGCTAATGAATTCATGGTTACAAATGACAGAAGTAAAGACTAGGGTAGTTATTTATACTCTTTTTTATTGAAATAAAGGTACATGCATATTCGAAATTTTTTTCACAAAGTTATACACTCGTATATCATTATTTGTAGACTGTCTATCAAATAATTTAACAATAAATTCCATAGATCTACTTCTAGATCTTTGATACAAAAAGTATACACAATATTGTCCACACACAGCAGTTTTAACACTTTGAAGAGGTATGTCGTTGTAGACCACGTGCGGAAACTTTTTGAAATAGTCATGTATGTAGCCCAAAAAATACGAAGGTGGTTGACCGAACGAATCGAAAAACTCTACACTTGTTGGTGATTTCACATAAACAGCTAACCAATGAGTCCCTGGTTTGTGATGAGGATCGGTGTTTAAAATAAATGCAGCCGGAAAACTCCTAAAATTCTTGGGAATTCGATCACTTGGGAAAACTCCAACAAAATATAAACGCGTGTATGCATCACTTTGTAAAATGTTATTCAATTGTACCACATTCATATCGAAAAATCACACAAAATATTTCTAGACTTCGTAATTTCGATCACGTTTTGAAATTCTGCATATACCAGAACTGAAACAGTTTTCGGTAAAGCGTTTGCAAACTTTATTTCAATGCGAAGATTTCCTTGATGAATTAAATTTAAATGGCTGCCATCACCCAAGTCTGGTGTTAAGTCAAAGGCATATAGCGTGTACCCTTCGGAAAACTCATCTCTGTTAATATAGATACCTTTATTGGATGAGAGTTTTTCACTTCCCAGGAGCAAACTATTGTAAGCACGAATAAATTGGCCATCGGCATAATTAGGATCCAAGGGCTTGTAGCTGATAGGATTTCCATCTACGTAAACGCCTATGAAATTTACATGGTTATGCTTGAGGTAAAATGGGTTTGTTGGGTAAGTGCCACTAAATGAATCATGATCGACACATGTTACGACCATGCGTTTCGGGAGTTGTCCAGAAAATATGTTATCCTGTGAAAATGAGAAAGAACCTTTCGATACTGAATATAGCTTACACAGAACTCAATCCATTGGATATTTTGCAGATGATTTTTCTAAGGCTTTGGCATGTCCAATTAAAACACCTGGACTGACTTTCACTTTCCGGATGAAAAGGGATGCATGTTCAATAACAACGTCATAATTTGCTTTTTGAGGAGCAATGAGACAAAACTCCGGTTTGCTGCGTATTAACTTTAACTTTAAGTCTACCAAGTTGAGTAATAGACGGTCTTGATAAAACAAGTCGCAGTGTAAATTTCCAATCATATCTAAAACTTTACTCTTTTCAATCATAGAAGCCCGTTTCTTCAACCCTGCATTTTCACTTGAAGGATCGGTTTCACCAAAGTGTCCTGCTGTATCTTTGTAGAAGCATTCTGAAGCAAGGAAGCTTTTCTTATAATCAGAGCCGTAATTGAGCAAAGTCTCAATGTAAGCTCGGTAAGGGTAAGTGTTACTGGATGATGAAATTAGACGCTCATTCAAACTCACATCGACTTGGGAAAATAACGAGTGAAGAAATAAGTTACATGGAGCAACTTTTTCATTTTCTGGTAAAACTGCATTGTCCTTTACAACTTTAACTTTTACATAGAGTTGGGTTGCTGATAAATCGATGTATTCCTCACCACTACCAGATATGTTGAATTCGATAGGTCCACCATCACGAATATTAGCTATAGGATAAAATTCAGACCACTGCCCTTTTTCAATAGCTGTTTGAGTCGGTGGCATAAGAAATAAGTCAAGTTCAGATTTCACAGAGGGTAGGGAATCATTTCGTATTAAGGCCATGCTAAAGATTATGAGAATATGTCAGGTACACACAGCTTGCGATACTTCTTTCGAATGATGCGTTTCTTATTTGTGCGTTTCCTTTTATTTCCTCCAACCATTGATTTCACTCGAGTGGATACTTTATCGGTTAAAGTTTTCGTTGCTTCTTTAGCTCGGTCTTTGATAGCTGACTTTACATCTTTACCTTGCAAGTAATCATTTGCAATATCCACGCCAGATCGAAGTGCTTGCTTTCCTAGTGCTTTTGCACCCGATTTAAATAAAGGAAAAACCATCCTAAACATGCTTCGAAAAATTCCCCCCAAGCCACTTCCTTTCTGCAGAGAGATGCCTTTGTAATATGACAAGCCATTACCTGCTTGCTGAGTATAATAGTCTTCAAATGTTTTTGTGCAACAACGATAAGGTTGATACATTTTGATCTAGAGATTACAAATGTCTCAAGCGAAAATGTAGTTTCACTATCAACTTCCCGCGTTCAAATGAGACGTAACGACCAGTGTGTGTCCTTATAACGATTTCAATCGAGTCAAAAATTTTTCTGGAAACTGGTAGATAATGAGGTCTCTCAAATTGTTCCTGAATCATGTCACCATCTCTTCCCTTCACTGTCAGAGTTCGTAAAAGAGGAGCTAAGATCCCACCAACAAATTCAGGCTGAATGATATCGGTGTAAACGTACAGCAAATGTAAATCAGCATTAGGATCCGCAACAAAAGGACTCTCAGTGATTACTGTATCTATGCCTCCATTTCCTGGAATAATATTTTCTCCAATCACTTTATTAGGATCGAACCCTAAGTTTTCAGCTAATCCCTTGGATAATCGCAGCTTTGCTCCGTTAGTGAGCTGCAGCACCACCTTTTTTGTGTGTTTGTTATATTTCATTTGAATTTTTATGTGCTTCGGAAATGCATGTAAAATGTCATTCGGAGAATCATAAAAACCACTCGCTATTTTTCCATTCGTTTTTACTCCGTTTCCTAAATCATATTCGAAAGAATTTTCACCATCAATGATATTATTCCACATTCTGGGATAAATTATTTCAACTAATCCAACTTCCCATTCACCTGAGAGTTCTAGACGTTTGGGGAGTTTCGTGTAGAAGTGAGACATTGTGTTGCCAGGATAAAACTCGATAGAGCTATCACTGGGAAGTGTGACATAGAAACTCATTATGGGTGATGGGTGGGAAACAAATTTTATGGGCAATCTCAATTTTTCGAAAATAAGTCTTTGGAATGAATCCACGTATTAAATTTGCGAGGATAACCTCTAAACTTGACAAAGTATTCCAAACGTTTCTTAACTACTCTCTTCTTTAAAATTTTCTCCACAGGAAAAGTATCTGATTTTTTAACTTTCTGCAATTCTTCTGAGTAAAATGTACCAGTGATTATTTCTCCCATTAAATCTTTTATCTTATATACTGGTAGCTTTCTACGTATACAACGCTGAATCGTAAATATTTCCTCTGACCAATTATTTTCATACCCTTTCTCAAATGTTAATTTAGTCTTTGCAACCCTAACGAAGTCTCCAACCCGAAATTTGAATGGAATCTCCTTAACATTAGTTTTATTTACATCTCCATATAAGGTATTCCACACTTGTTTTTGATTTTCAGCTGTTACATTAATAGGTTCTTTTTTAATACTGCGATGGAGTGTATGGTTATAACTGTATACAAGTTTGTCTAAAACCTCAATAAATTTGTAAGTATTTTTACGGGTAAAGTATTTCCACATTTTAGTCTTCAATGTACGATTAAATCTTTCAACAACACTAGCTTTGGTTTCATTATTTGTCGTGAAAAACTTTACTTGGACAGATTTTAAATAAGATTGAAATGATTTATTTGTAAATTCAGTTCCTTGATCTGTTTGTAATTTTTTCGGTTTTCTTTCCTTGAAAATTGATTTAAATGCATTTACTATGTTTGCCCCATTTTTCTGCTTCAAATGTATGACCCATGCATATTTAGAAAAAATATCAATACATGTTAATAAATATCGAAAATCATCATTGTATTTCACAACACTTTGCATGTCTACCAAATCAGCCTGCCATTGCATATCTATTCCTCCAACAATTACTCTTCGAAGAAAGTTGCGACGAACAGTTTTATGCAGAGTGTATGCATTTTGTCTCTCTAACCATTTTTGAATAGTTCTTTTCGAAACTTTACCCTTCATTGCCTGATACAAGGCATTTATTCCACCAAAGCTCCCTGGTAAGCTAGGATCTTCATAAAATGGAGCTAATTCGTTTTGTTCCATACCTCTGACTTACACTTTAGTTACTGAGGTGATCGAATGGGGAACATAATATAAATATACACATGCTTAATCTATAAGAAAATGGATGGATAAAATATCACTTGTTACAATTTCAAATAGTTAAATAAAAAGGATTTTTTCTTAATTCGTTAAATTGTGATTATAACAACAAAAAAGAACTACTGTTTTAAAGATGAAATGCAACTTTATTTACAATTTTAATATGCTTTGGAAATACATTCACAATTTTACACTCAGTTTCATAAAAACCATGTTTTTTTTTTCTCCTGGTCACAATTTGATTCATCATATTTAACAATTTTACTTAAATTATGCAGTCATTATTTTTTTCACATTAACAAATGTTATAATATGTATATATATATATATATATATAATCATGCAATGATATAATTACTCATCAAAAAAAAATCACAACACATCAATTTAACTTGAAATGGAATAGTGGCCATATGGTAACGTATGGATACCATCAGATAGAACATGTCTTTTAGAATCAGAAGAGGAGAGAGCTAGTTTATTTTGAGTAATTGAATACAATGTATGCTGTTTAGATCTAATTAAGTTCATATTTGCATATGTTGATTGTTTATTTTTAAGACAGTTGAAGTAATCTTCGAACTGAATATGTTCATTTACAGTTTGCTTTTTTATACCTTTAAGCTTTTTGACATCTTTTCGTCCTTCCACTTTATAAGTATACATTTTAGAACGTAACCCAATGAAATCTGTCATAATTGAACCGCCATTTTCATCTTTCATTTTACCCACAATTTTCTTATTTACTTTGGGGATATTGTACTGATTGAATTCTTGAAAATCCGATGTATCGTACAAATCTAAATGTTTTTTCATATCCTCAAAGAAATCCTCTGTGAACACGTGGTAAATAAAAGAGTCAGTATCGGTGTATAAAAGTCTCACTTTATCATCATATTCCTTTTTCATCACATTATAATGGAATTCTACCATTAAAGTTTTGGATATGTCCAGTATTGACATGCCTATACAAATGGGTTTGTTAAAAACCATTTTTGTTTTCTGCATATGAACTGCTGCTAAATTTTCAGAGAAAATGGTCCTATGACCAAAATTAGGTTTAGATATTAATTTTGTTAACGATTTAGCGTTTGTACATAAACGAATATCAACTCTTCTTCGTATATTTTCTATCGTTTTACCGAATATCGAATTATTCATTAATTTAAAGAAATCTTTTTCAAAACTATTTTGAGCCCTGGCCCTCATATGTGTGTTTAATTCTATGTAGCTTTTAAGCCAATCTGTTTCAATAAATTTTATGGCTCGATGTATTTTGATCAATTTTAAACCCAAATTCAAAAAATGTAATAATGATTTGTGATGAATTACGTATCTTTTTTTATCTCTTAGTGTTAACAATAGCCTACTTTCTTTATAACCAGGAGGAATGGCATTTTCAGCAGCCAAAGGAAAATCGCTATGGGAATCGTGAAGCGTATCCGGATATTCTAGATCTACATCTAAAATGTAGCCGAAATCATTAGACTCGTTTAAAGAATCGACATCCTGGATGTCACACCATTCAAACCCTTTTAAAGGTAGTTTTTCTGACATAGCCCATCCATATAAGTTATTCGCATCCAAATACATCAAGTAACTGGATGGTTTCGATACGTCGAATTCAGCCATGTATTTATTATTTGCCCTTGCATGCCGATGTGAACATTGCGATACTCCTCCCCTGATTCCCTGTTCTACGAACAACAGCATATCATAATCCGTCAGAAGCTCAATACTAACCCCCGCGCATTTAAGCATAGCATCCCATGACAGACCTGGAGCGGTATAATACCAAGCAGGATCTAAGTGATACGATTGCATGCAGAGTGATCGAAAGTTTTCAAACACATCACAAAGTAATAGAACATCAGTTTTTACATAAAGATCGGAGTAGTCTCCTAGGGTTTTTACATCGAAAGCTTTCCACACATTTTGTGCATGCTTGTAATCTTCGTCTGAAATGTTCGAATCATTTAACTGACTATAGAAGCTAGCTTTGCACGGGAGTTGTGTTTCTTCAAATTTCTCCACACTATCCATATAGTCATATGGGTAAACTCCTTTTCTAATTAAGAGCTCCCAGCAGCATGAAGAAAAGTGATTACGAATATGATTGAAATCTTTTTTTTCTAAATTATTGGAAAGAGTTTCCAAACTGCTAGCCATAAACTTCAGGGTATCTAAAAATCGCAAATGAATGTTTTTTCCCACCCTTTTTGTGATAGATATGTATTTTTCTTCGGTGTTTGGAATGATAGTTATATTTTTATTATTACATGCAAGATCGCGAATGAATAAATGAGAGTCGTATCCAGAAAAATTATGAAAAAATACCGGTACAAAATTTGGTACCTTGTAATTTAAATTACATTTAGAATGAGCAGGTCCTCTGTAAAGACCAGTGAAATGATCGTGATCGTAAACTTTTGGATCTCCTCCATTTATAAAAGGTTTTTCACACATAACAAGTATGTGATTCTTCATGCCTCTGCTGCTCTTCCCCAGTTAATAGCTTCATCGGGATAGGATTGAATATTTTATTTTCAATTTCCAAAGCTTCTCTCTCAAGAGATTCAACGAATTTTAGAGAAGCATCTTCACCTCTGTAAACAACAGGGGTTTTCATTTCTCCGTTGCGTCCTACCACGTAATAACAGAAACTTATTGCCTTATGTTTTTGATACACATTTGTGTAGGAACAATCATCTAAGGGGATACACGTAGAAACTTTCTCTGTCAACGTTTCAAAATCTGCATATATTACGTATGGCACATATTCTGAATGTTTATGGTTTTTAAAAGACAACCACTTTTTGTCTTCAGAAGGCATTTCTACTCTACATGGAATATTTCGATTACATAATTCGCTGTGATTATGCAAATCAACTACAGAATTGAAAAAACTCAAACATCGTCTACAAATGATATGAGAACGTTTCCCTTTTGTCAATTGACTAGAAATCAATCTGGATAAGCTTTTTATGGTACAATAATGAATGTTTTCGTTCTTTTTTATTAATAACAGATCTATGTGATTATTCCTAATTTCAGAGGTAATCACTAATGGAAAAATAATCATATCCTTCTCAGTAAATGAGTAAATATTTACAGATATATCACTGTTGTTTTTTCAAAAATTTTAACCTCCCCTGGGCTTGTGGGGAAACTGATTCCAGTAAAATTAAGATCATCTTTATGAATTATATAATTAGATATACGAGAGGGGTTGTGTTCTGCAGGAAACAATGCAGCTAAAATACTCCAACGAAAACATTCATTATCATAATTTTTAACATTTATAACTGCATGTTTAGCTTTAATAATGTCGGGTAAATCTATATAACTAGTTCCTCGTAGAGGCACATATTTGCTACTTCTTACTTCTAATTTATCAATGGATTTAAGCATCCATCCGGAATCCTTTAGTTCAAATTCTTCACTTTCTTTTAATATTTTTTCTGAAGCGTTAGTGAAAGCGTTGTCAATATCATTTGTAGATAATATTGTTACATTTTTAGTTTTAAATGAATACTCCTTTAATATTACACTTTCGGAGAAACGTTCATAAATACATAAAAGGAGAAAATTTACCTTTACGGCAGTTTGCTGTCGAACAATTTTTGAGACGAGGTCTACTGCTTCTTCTTTCTTTTGCTCCATAAACTCGGATATGTCTAATATTCCTTCTGGGTTGGGAATAGTCCAAGTAGAGAGACGGTTTTCAAAGGCACTCTCTTTCTGTCGCACAGTTCTAGAAGATGCTCCACTCGTTGATGTTGATGGTCCTGCTGCGTCTGTCAAAGTTGTAGGCAAATTTCCTCCACGTCTGGGTCGCTTGTTTTGCTCACATGACTCGGATGATTTTCTTTTGGGATGTCGTTGATGAAGTTTTTTATGACGTATAAGAGCATCTAGCCGGGTAAAAACTTTTGTACAGGCATCCCATTGAAATTGAGTCTTGTCATGAACACTGTTTATGTGACGTAGTAGAGCCGATTTTCTATTGAAATTCTTTTCACAAAAATCGCACGTGAAAGAGTCCTTGTTGTGCACCGAAGAAACGTGTCGTTCCAAGTTGAACTTACTGCAGAACACCTTATTACAAAGTCCACATTCGTATTTATCCATTATGTATTGGATATGAAAAAGAAAAACACTAGAAGAACTGTACACGCTCGCACGTTATAAGCAGGCTGGCCTTTCGAGATCACTTGGAAGTCGATCGAGACGGGACTATAAGGATTCGCAGTGAGTCGATGAATTCAAGTTACGAGCATTGCTGCACAGGTATCAAAGTAAGTCAGACAGAATACCGAGTTTCAAGTGATACAAAACCCAAGTTTGAGGAAGGTTTTATAACAGTGGTAGAGGGGGTAAGAAAAATCGACTCCGTTCCCTTTTGCTTCCACGGGGTCTCTCGTTATTGGAAAGGAGATCACAATCATTGTATCCAAAAGTAAATAGACGAGTGTGCTTGTGAACAACAAAAGAGCTATTCATAGCTAGGGGAATCTTCCCCCCACAGGTATGTGATCGACAAAAGAGCTGCTCATGACTGGAGAAATCTTCCCTCGCACAGGTGTGTGATACACAAAAGAGCTGTCCATGGCTGGGGGAATCTTCCCCCACACAGGTGTCACAAACACACACTGGAAGAGATAGTCAATGAGTCTAGCGCTTTTGAAGGAATGAGATTGGAAGCTTCGAATGAGGAGGGTGTGGGATGCAGGTATGTGAACGACAAAAAGAACTATTGTTCGATGGGGGAACCTTCTCTCACACTATCAATACGTCAGCATTCCTGAGACAACATACAAAGCAGTGAAATTCCTACCAAAGCGTTTGGACCTAGTTCATTCATTGATGAATCAGATACTTGAGATGAAAGTACATCGACCCCAGAATGCATATTCACTTTTTGATCTGTAAAGGGTAAAGTATATCCAAAAGGAAATGATCGCTTCATGTTTTTCCACTAAAAGCACTAAGGAACAGGAATGAACACGTTTGAAGATACAAGTGATATCACTTCCAAGATTTCAGGGCAGCGACACGTCCTCCTCTGGGATATTTTGCAGTCAAAAGAATCTTACTGGTCAGACCTGTTAGAATGGGTCCAGGTGTTGCCATTCTGCGAGTCCACAAATAACCTTATTACATACCATTGCCAGATTCGGTACTAAAACTTTTCTTCTCCACATTCACGTTTTCATGTCAGAAACGCGGAGGTAAACTTACTACTCAACTCTACTCTACTCTCGAGTGACTTCATTGCCTACCACATGTGTTTGATTTCGCGTTTGAACACGTTAGAATGACGTCATTCTCCATCCCCACCACGTGTTTGATTCCACGTTTGAACACGTTAGAATGACGTCATTCTCCACCACGTGTTTGATTCCACGTTTGAACACGTTAGAATGACGTCATTCTCCACCACATTCTCCACCACGTTTGAACACGTTAGAATGACGTCATTCTCCACCACATTCACCTTTCTATGTCAGAAACGCAGATAAAAACTGATCGAACTTATTGATGTGGTGGAGCAATCGATGTGGTGGAGCAATCTATACTATTTTAACAGCCAATTACGCACTTAATGTATTCCGATTTAAATTGATTATATTTCGGTAAGTAACCAGGTATTCGTGGCAGAGTGGTTATAATCTCATCCAACTAACACTCGATTACGAGTACTTTTTGGTAGTCAGTTCGATCCCAGCAAAAAATATCACATCTTTTAGTTTTTAAAAATATGTTTTAAAGATTTTATTATTTTTACTCAAAAAAGTACTAATAGATGGCGCTACGAGTTGCAGAAAAATCAGCTCTCCAATCCATCTGAAATTCGCAAGTCCAAAACGTAAACACGTGTTACTCGGCGAAATCCGAGAAACCGAAACTAACAACTCAACTCCACTCCAAGCAGGAAGAAAACAACTCAACTCAACTCAAAATTGAAAACGAAACTAACAACTCAACTCCGCCTGAAATTCGCAAGTCCAAAACGTAAACACGTGTTATTCGGCGAAATCCGAGAAACCGAAACTAACAACTCAACTCCACTCCAAGCAGGAAGAAAACAACTAAACTCAACTCAAAATTGAAAACGAAACTAACAACTCAACTCCGCTTGGTATGACGTCACTTCCGGTACAACTCAACTCTACTTCCGGTTATGACGTCACTTCTGGTACAACTCACCTCCACTCCCGATCACGACGTCATTTTCGGTCATGACGTCACTTCCGGTACAACTCAACTCCACTCGATTTCTCCACCTTCTCCACCACTGTTTTAGAACCCGCATTTTCCCACTACTGTAGTCGTTGCATCCATAATGTTTTCAAAAATTCATCTGGCACCTGCTCAGTCGCCAAATTGCGCATTTCACAGAGGAGTTGGGATGGTTTCTTATCACCCACAATTCCAATTCGGTCAGAAGCTTCTGAGTTTTCTGCGTTTCAGAATCGGCAAAAATTTCAATAAGCCTCTTTTTAATGGCCAGATATTTCCCGTCGTCTGGTGGTTTGACAAGGATATCTGCAACTTGTGACAATGTCCCTGTTTCGATTGAACTGACTACATAATCGTACTTTGTTTGATCAATTGTTATTCCAGCGTTGCGGAATTGGGCTTCGATCTGCAGAAACCATATTTTGGGGTCGGGTTTCCAAAAAGGAGGAATTTTTAGACTTACCCTGGCAATCGTTGGTTGCTCCGATGCTGTTTCGGCGTTCTCGTTTGTAGACATTTTATCGCAATCGATCACGTTCCGGGTCACCAATGATGTTCGTTGAATAATGATAAATGTATTGTTAATTCACCATACAGCACAAACTTCTTCAAATTATTTTATTAACTACATAATTAGAACATAATCAGAACAACCAATAACGAAACATTGGACGAATAATTTCATAGTTATTTTTCTCTACTTTATTAGCTGATGCCACTCGAGCAAAAAGAAAAATCGCAACGTGAAGAGTTTTATAGGAGGCGCTTCAGTAGCACAAATGATGTCACCACACTAATATAAAATAAAAGGATATGAGGATGTGGGGTTTATGGATGTGACTTAATGAATCATAATTGTGATGGGAAAGGTTTATGGGATGTGACTTAATGAATCTGCATTTTGATGTTGTTTCCCCTCTTATGGACCTCATAATTGTATGGCTGCAAGATCAAAGCCCAATGTAAAAGTCTAGAGTTGGTTCCCGCATTTTTGTCCAGCCAAACGAGGGGATTACGGTCCGCCTGGATGATAAACTTCTGGTGTCCATCCAAATAACATCGCAGCTTTTTGGATGGCGAAGACGATAGCTGCGCACTCTCTCGATGGCGCTGTACTTTTGTTCTGCATTTGAAAACTTCCGACTCAAGTACATTATAGGATGTTCCTCACCGTTGTCATCAATTTGGGACAAAACGATGCTAATCCCAAGATTGGACGCATCACATTGGACGAGAAACTGCCTCAAGAAACAACACCGGATTCTCCGACAACCGTTTCTTTAACTTGTCAAACGCCTCTTGAGAAGCGTCAGTCCATACAACATTAGCACGACTATCTTTTCCTTTCAGCAGATCCGTAATTGGTGCTGAGAGGACTGAAAAATCAGGGATGTATTTTCGATAATACTCCGCAAGTCCTAAGAAAGATCGGATCTGCGTCTTAGTCGCAGGGGTCGGAAATTCCTTCACAGCTTGGGTCTTCAATTCGCCAGGTGTTCTCTGGCCCTGACCAACCAAGTGCCCAAGGTACTTTATGTACGCACGAGCAAACTGGCACTTAGAAGGCTTGAAGTGCAGATGAGCTGCGTTCATCTTTTCTAAGACGGTTTCCAAATGTTGTAAATGTTCTTCCCGACTTAGGGAATAGATGACTACATCATCCAAGTAAGGGCATGCAAATTCTCCACGGTCTTTCAACAGTTCGGCCATCAAACGACTAAAGTCATAAGGGGCATTTTTCAAACGAATGGCAACCTCAACGGTCGAAATGTTCCAAAACTGGTTACAAAAGCTGAATATCTCTGGGCTCGTTTGCTCAGAGGTATTTATTTGCCAATAACCTCGGGTCTAATCTAGAATGGTGATATACTTGGCAGCTGACACTTTTTCAACAAGCTGTTCAATGTTTGTCAGAGGAAAGTACTGGGTTCTAGTGATCTTGTTGAGTCTTCGATAGTCGATGCACGGTCTTGCATCCTTTCCTGGTACTTTTACCAGAATGAGAGAAGTAAAAGCAGACTCTCCTGGCTCAATGACTTTGAGCGACAGCATCTTCTCCACCTTCATCTTCAAAATTTCTGTTTGGCGGGGAGACATCTTGTAAGGTTTGGCACAGATGGACTTCTCAGATTCAAGTTCAATGTCATGTTCAGTAAGATCAGTACATCCCGGCTGGTTTGAAAATGAGCTAGAGTATTTTGATAGCAACTCTCTCAGCTGCTCCTTCTGATCTTCTGACAAGCGACCAATCTGCCCTATGTCTTGCCAAATTTGTGTCATTTCCGAGACTTCAGGCTTCTGCTCGGGACTTGGAATGTCTTCCTCGTTGTCACAGTTCCTAATCTCTTTCAGACAGATTAAATTCACATTTTCGGGTCTCTAGAAATATGGCTTGAGCATGTTCACATGGTACACATGTGATTTGTCTTTCTCTGGAAACTGCACAATGTAGTTGGTTTCGGAAAGCTGTTTAACGACTTTCCCTGGGCCGATCCAATGAACTGCCATTTTGTTAGGCCTAGATGTAACGACAACAAGCACAAGGTCACCTTCACAAAATTTACGTTTCACGGCCATACGATCATACCATAGTTTTTGTTTGTCTTTGGCATTCTCCATGTTTTGGACGGCTAATTCTTGGCACCTTTTCATGCGGTTTAGTAGCTCGAAGACATATGATACTACGCTAGTCTTCTCTTCCTCGCTTTCCGTCAAGTTCTCGTACAGTAGAGTCATGGGAGTCCTCAAATTCCGTCCATGGACCAGCTCAGCTGGAGTATATCCATTACTGTCATGAGTAACAACTCGTAGAGCAAAAGGGGCATGAGGCAATATTTTCTACCAATCAGGTCCTGACTTCAGACAGAGGACTCGAAGGACTCTCTTCAAGGTTCTATATAGTCTCTCCACAGGATTGCTCTGGGGATGATGTACGGAACTACGCACTATTTTAACTCCAATTTTCTCCAGGAACTCCGTTGTGAGTGCACTTGTAAACGACGTTCCTTGATCGCTTTGCAGCTCCTTCGGGAAACACATCCGACTAAAGATTTGCAGGAAAGTAACGACCACGATTGAAGAACTAAGATTTGGGACAGGAACTGCATCAGGATATTTGGAAGACATGCAAATCGCCGTGATGAGATACCGGTTTCCGGATGGTGTAGTAGGTAAAGGACCACAAGCATCCACGTTAATCTTTGTGAAGATCTCCGAGATGACAGGAACGATCTTCATGGGTACCTTCTTATCCTGAGGCTTCCCGACTCGCTGACATTGGTCACAAAATCTTCAACATCTTTGTAACAATTCGACCAAAAATAATTTTTAAAAAGAGCATCTTTAGTCTTGGTCACTCCTAAGTGAGCCGCTGCTCCTTCATAAGAAAGTTTCTTTAATTGGTCCCGAAACCTCTCTGGAACAACCAGCAGTTTTCTCTGTGTGCCATCCTTGTCACTTTTCAGATAGAACAGCATTTGATTAACGACTGCATATTTGGCTTCTTTTGCCAACCCCTTCTCAGCTTCTAGGAAAAGTGGTTTCAACTCTACTCTTGCGCTGCTCCTCGACAAAATCATTCCGTGAGGCTTTAATCAGATCTGGAAGTGAGGCTTCTTCTGCCATAGGCAATACCTCTCCATCTTCCTCTGTTGCCACTGTAATGTCATTCTCTTCTCCAGGACTCGACTCAACTGGACTCTTCAACTTCTACTGTCAAAAGCCTCTTCTGAGCTCTTGTCTGAACTGCATTGATAACTTGGAGCTCCAGCTCCTTATCCTTTTTCATACTCTCTATCAGAGCAACGGTTTTGTTACTGAGTAGATAATGCTCTTGATCCAGAAAACTGTCCCTTACAACAGCTTTCGTAAGGACATGTCCCGATTCGCAGTTCAAATCAACTTCTGCAATGGGCAAGCAGACTGGGCTGTCTACTAACGGAGAAGCGAACCACACATGCTCACCTGTGTACATATGTGGTTTGACCAATTTTCTGGGAATCAGATCGATGTTGGCACAAGTGTCTCTCAAGATTGACATTTGGGCTCCATTTACTATCCCAACACTAGTATAAGGATTCAATTCAGGCAAGTGTCTTCCAAAGACTTCGTTGGCAGCTACTCCTTCAGATATCTCTTGAGCTTTGGGCATTGGGGTCTCAGATGTAATAACGAACCGCATTCATAGCATCGGAGCTGTCTTCTCTTTTCAAATTCTCTTTCACGGTTTTCATTGCTTGCAGGTTCAGTTTTGACCAGATGTTTGTTCTTGTCATCCTTGAATAGTACTTTGGGTCTACTTTCACCAAAATGCCCCTTTGAACCTTGATAGCCATACTTCTTTGGAAATTCTTTCTTCCTGAATCTCTGCCTGATGGTTTCGTATTCCTCGATCACTTCTGCCAATTCAAAAGGTGTCTTCAACTTCATCCATTGGTCAAGAAAATGCTCCTTGATTTGATCTGGTACACGATATTTCAATTGCTCGGCAACGATTAAATCTTTCAGTTGCTGAAAGGTTTCAATTTCCAATTCAGCAAGCCATTCAGTAAAGTAGCTGTACAGTTCATGAGCATAATTTCTCCATGTTTTCTCTGGCGTTTTCTGATGTTTGTAGAAACACTGTTTCAATTTTCAGCGTTCGTTTCGAATCGTGTCAGAATGAGATCTTTCACAACATCATAATTGTTGACCACTTCAGGAGGTTCCCGGGCAAGCATGTTGGATAACTCAGCTGGCAAAACGGCCTGCAAATAAGCCACCCAGTCCTCCTTCGCCACTCGAGCCATCTCTGCTTTCCTCTCGAAATTGATCAAATACAATCCCATTTCATCCCCCTTTTCGTCAAATTTGGGAGTGATTTGGGTAAGTTGGATTTTTCTGTTTCTATCCGCCCCATTTTCAGATCCTTATTCAGATCGATGAAATTCCTTCTGAGCCACTTCTAGTTTTTTAATTTCGAGCTCGTCTGACCCTTTCACGCTCTTCTCGTTCTTTTTCCTCTTGTAGAATTTTTTCCTCTTTCAGTCTATCTTTTACGACTCGTTCCATGATTATCGTTACCTCCTCCCGATCGAAATTTGGCCTTTTAAAAATTATTCGTTTAATATCCGCAACCTTGCATGAAGCTGGCACCGTCTCACCTATTTCTTCCGCAACAGCAATTAAGTCCTGCATTTTACCAATTGCAAGAAATGCCATGATTAAAGGCCAGGGGAAACAATATCAAAAGCCTCTATTTGGGTAATAAATTCCAACAGAATTCAAGACTTTATTAAAGAATTAAATTCGCAAATTCTACGTTACAACTTTCTAACCGAACAATCAAAAATCACTAGAAATAATTTTCGAACACATAAACAAATTAAAACTTTCATTCATTAAAACAATATTTTTTTAGATGTTTTCAAATTGAGAAGAAAATAAAGAGTCAAAGAAAAATTCAACTAAAGGAACAGCTGTTTTGAATACTACAATCAAAATACAATTCAGAATATGAACACAAAATGACTCAATTTTCCTGTCTAATCAACAAAATTATTGCAATTCAAAAGAATTCCCTTTTCTCTACGAACGAACAAATGATTCATGACTCAGAAACATAAATGCACACACACACAAAATATAAAACAGAATATCATTCTTTTTCTTTTCTTTTTCGTCAACGAACACCAGGAAGTGAATAATTCAAACTCACACTTTCGGATTTTTTTTTCGAATTCTTTTTCCGAACACAAAATGGTCTCGCATTTACCAAATTAGTTACACAAAGAAGCAATTTGAAATTACTAACAAAATTTCCTTAAGTACACAATTTAGACATTCAAAATTCCTCAAAATAAATATACAATTCTAAGTTGTTGGTTTTTTATCTTTGGTCATTTAAATGAGCAACAAATGAAAGTGATAAAAAAAGACTTCAAAACTCTTTCAAAATGAATTTCCGATTCATTCACAAATATAACAAAATATTTTCCAGTGCAAAATAACCCAAGACGCACTAAATATTGAAAATTTTAGGCATTTAGTGCTCTGTTGACAGCACACTTCAAAAAGAATTATACTAGTAAGCAAACTATATACTCCTACACCAAATTTTTAATTCTATTTTGAGTCATACAAACATACAACAGAACCAGATCAAATCTGAATAACACTTCAATTGTCATCAGATAGTACGAATAGCATTATACATAAGAAGACAAAACAAACTAGGCTATCTCAATTTAAAATATTATCTTTTTTCTCAGAAAACAAAACTCAAACTGCCCATTTAAATAGTTCTAATAACCATTCAAAACTTTAAATCAGAACATAAATTTCTTTTTTTTGCCCCCACAATGAGTGTCCTAAAAATTTTTTTTCGCAATCAAGCAAAATTTTAACTATATCAGTCTAGTTAAAATAAGAATAGTTTTGAAAATCAACAGAATAACTTTGTCTTTCAAAATCAAACAAAATTTTAACTATATCAGCCTAGTTAAAATAAGAACATTTTTGCATATTACAACTGCCTTTTACAAAACAAAACTGCATAAAACCAAAACAACGATTCTTCAATGAACCAAAACCCAACATGCAAAACTTTACAAATTACAATTAAAAAGGCACTGTTGCTAATGAAATCTGGTACTCACCCAATAATTAGCACTGGAGATATCCGCAATACCAGGATCGTATCCAAACGGCTGCCCCGTCGTCTGTACTGACTTACTCAAAATTTTAATCTTACTAAAAGCATCACAAGGAATACTCCCTTTGTTTGGTTTAAACCACTTTTAATAACACAGAGGCTGTTCGGACATTTTTTGAACGATTTTAATGGACTGAAGCTCAATTTTTTACATGAAATTTTGGTGTTTTAAATGTTCCATTTGATAGCCCTTATTGTTAACTATCTTTCTACACCTTAATTTCCATGATAATAATGACTTTTGTAGTATCGACAGCGGCATTTTGTCCCATTCTTGTTCCACAGTTTTCCAGTCCCTGAATGGTTTTCGGTCGACGTTTCGATAATGCCCTTTTTAAAAGTCCAAAAGCACAAAAGTCCATGGGTGAAACATCTGATTTAGCAGGAATATCAGTAAAGGGATAAACTTAATACCAGTTTTTTGTTCCATTTTTTCCAAGAATTTAGTAGTCGATTTATATGTTGTAACGACTTCTCTGGGTAGCGTGGTAGATTCAAATCTACAGAGAACAGTCTAGCTGAAATAATAAACATTAATTTTATTGAGAACAATTTCTTGACTATATGTGAATCTATTTACAAGGCACTTTCACGAATTCGATGCCTCTGCTAACTGGATGCGACGGGTTGTCGTAATCTCAGGTACTCTCGAAAGTCTCTGAGTGGGAGAAAGGTCTCTCAATGGTCTCGGGGTGAGACTCTACTCGGGTGACGATTACACAAGATCAGCACCGGATCCTCACGGGATGACGGGTCGATTCAGGTTCCCTGCCGGACGAGAAGTCGGCACCGGACTCTTCGCAGGTCGTCGGTTCGGCACACTAGGGTCGTCGGGTCAGCACAAGAGAGGCACGGCTCCACTGGGGTCGTCGGGTCAGCACAAGACAGGCACGGCTCCACTGGGGTCGTCGGGTCAGCACAAGACAGGCATGGCTCCGCTGGGATCGTCGGGTCAGCACAAGACGGGAACGGTATCTTTCCGGAACTCCAGTACGTTCCTTAGGTTTCTCTGGCTGAGAAAACAACTCCAAGCTATTTGCAGGCTAAGGAGTTAGACCACTCGCAGGGTCGCTGGAATCAAGCCTCTCGGATAAAACCAAGCAGGAACTCGAAATAGGCAGCCTACGCCAGTCTACAAGAGCGCGTCCTCTCGGGGTGAGAGAACCGTCTTCCAAGTTAATAAGAGCTCCCTAATGAGGTTGACCGCTCAAAGGATCGCTGAGTCAAGCCGCTCGAACGAGAACACAAGCAAGACTCGAGATGGACAGCCTACGCCAGGCTACAAGAACGCGTCCTCTCAGGGTGAGAGAACCGTCTTCCAAAATAATTTTTCTCCCTAAGGAGTGACCGCTCAAAGGGTCGCTGAGTCAAGCCTCTCCAACGAGAACACCGGCAAGAACTGACGATTCGACTCCCTTCTTTGTCCGTCCAAGTAATACCGCAGCTTTTTAATTGCGTATATAATGCCTGCGCATTCTTTTTCGGTAGTGCAGAATTTCTTTTCTGTGTCGGTAAACTTCTGGCTTAAATATAATATTGGGTGATCAACATTATCTGGCCCTTTTTGTGCCATGATTACCCCGATTCCTTGGTTGGAAGCGTCAGTTTGGAGGATAAATTCCTTTGAGAAGTCTGGGGCGTACAACACCGGCTTCTCAGTGAGTTTCGTTTTCAGTTCCGGAAAGCTGAGTCGCACTCCGCAGACCACTCTACCTCCTCTCTCCTATTCTTTCCTTTTAATGCCCTCGTTAATGGCTCGGCTATTATGGCGTACTTTGGGATATACCGGTCGTAATATCCACTCAAACCTAAAAATTGTCTGATCTGTGTTTTATTCCTGGGTGTGGGGAAATCAACTACTGCTTGGATTTTTATTATTATTTCCACTTTTATTTTCCATTTTTAAGTCAGTTTTAACTTTCTTCCTTATATTTTTTAATATTGAGATAAATCATACTGAATTAGATTGTTTCTAACAATATTTGTGAGCATTTCAATGTTTATATCGTTCTATAACTCGATAAAAAAAGCGTGGTGGTGATAAAAACACATTCCACAGCGAAATGAAATCCTTCACTCTATTGTTTTCTACCTGAAAAGGGGACACTTTTTGATTTTTTTCTCTCGAAATAGGGTATTTTAACGAATTAAGTATATCTGTGAAAATTTATATACACAAACATGGTCCTGAATTGAGAGAAACATTCATCTTCCACAATTTTTTAAGTTGAAAAAAAACTATTTTTTAAAAGCATTAAATCTCTGATAACTTAAACTTTTAAGGCTCCGTTATTTAAAACAATAAAAGTAATTTTGTATTTATGATTTTTAGAACTATAAGTAAAGCAATTTATATTTACTTGTAATAATAACTTGTAAAGATGGTACATGCTAAAAATCTTTTATTCAGTTTTTGTATATTTAAAAATTTTATTTTGTTCCATTTATTAGTTTTCCTAAAGATAAAGAAAGAAGAAAATCGTGGGAAAGAAATCTCAACAGAGAAAATTTTATACCTTCTAAATACACCAAATTGTGTTCCAATCATTTAGAAATAAAATATTTTCTTTTAGAAAAATTTTGGGGTACTTGGCTTAAAGCTGAAGCAGTACCTTCCATTTTCAATTTACCGGAAAATCTGAACAATCGTACAGCTGAAGAAAATCCTTCCGAATCAAGATGGATAGTGAGCCAGATTTCCAGTAATGAGCCAGGTACAGATTTACTTTATTTTCTTAATCAAAGGAAAATGTATACAATTCAAAATTTTCTACTTAATTGAAAATCAACCTACTTAATTCAATATGTTAACCATTTCAGAACATTTCCTTCCAATACGGTGAATAGTAAAATTACAATAAAAAATCTCATTTGATGAAAATTCAATCATAAGTACAAGCGGAGTGGGTGAAAAAATACAAAAATAACATTTCAATAGCTGGAGGCTACTTCGCTGTACAGTTGGAGAATGGGTGCCGAAACTTGCTCATTTTTAGGTGAAAAATTATTAGCAAAATGTTTGGCATCCTTTAAGTAAAATTGTATTTTTTCCAGCTACAGTATTTCAGTACAATTGCCAATATACCAATAAGCAAAATAATTCGGTATATTTTTCCTTTTAAATTGAAAATATAACGAATAGGTTATCAAAAGCACGGTCTTTTCAATTCTTTACATTGTTAGTCTAAGCTCTTTTCTATAAGACATTAGCAATCTTCCATTCATCTATATTTTTAGGTATTTCTGCAAATATTGGGCAGAAAAGAAAATTCTATTTGAGAGATTATTCAGAGAATGATATTACATCACCAACAAAAGCAAAGGAAGTTTTAGCCATTGCTAGTGACAATCAAACAACTTACCGTAGGAAAATCGGAGCTTTAACAAAAAAGGCTAAGAGAATGAAAAAGAAAATCACATCCCTGAAAGAAATTTTATGTGAGATAAATAAGAAATCATTAATTACAGAATCGGCTTCAAAGGTATTAGAAGTTAGTATTGTTTGTTTATTTTTCTAGGACTTCTAATCACAATATTTGTAGAAATTATCAATTATAAATTCTCAATACCTTTATAGGAAACTAACTTAGTATATAATTACGTATTTAATTGAAAATTTTATTTGTGTATTATAATTATAATTTTATCATATAATATATATTTTTATATTTCTACACAATTTTAGCTTTCTTTCACTGGTTCTGCAATTGAGCTTCTTTAAAGAATGGACAAAGGGAAAAGCAAAGAAAAATATCCCCCACAATTGCGTGCATTTGCCTTAATGCTGAACTTTTATTCAGATAAAGCATACAACTATGTGCGGAAGACCTTTTTTTCAACTTGCCTAATCCTGCCACTTTAAGAAAGTGGTATCAAGGTGTGAATGGCTCTCCTGGATTTACAGCAGAAGCATTTTCAGCTCTTGTTGCTAAAACTCAGGAAGCAAAAGGAAATCATAAAAGCCTAATTTGCGGCTTAATCATAGATGAAATGTCAATCAGATCTCATATAGAATGGGACAATGGAAAGCTTTGTGGCTTTGTAGATTTTGGTGCATCTGTTGATGATGATGAAATGCCTCAAGCAAAGGAAGCATTGACATTTATGGTTAATTCTCTGAATGGGAATTGGAAGGTTCCTATCGCCTACTTTTTAACTAATGGATTAAATTGTTCAGAAAAAGCTAATTTGATAAAAGAGGCATTATGTAGATTGCATGATATTGAAATTACAATAGTATATCATTAACTTTTGATGGGCTGAGTACTGTATATATAGCCACTGTAAATAATCTCGGGATAGCATTAGTATGAAAACCTAAATAATACTTTCCCTCATCCTATAACAAATCAAGACATATATATCATATTAGATATATGTCATATGTTTAAGTTGGTACGAAATACTTTGGCTAGTAAAGGCTCAATTTTCGATGAAAATAATGGAATTACTAACTGGGATTACATAGTTAATCTGATTAACCACCAAGAAAACTATGGCCTTCATGCAGCAAATAAGTTGCGAAGGCGATATTGAATGGCAAAGAGAAAAATTGAAAGTCAGATTGTCAAGTCAAATTTTAAGTATGAATGTTGCCAATTCTTTGGATTACTTATGTTATGATCTGCAGCTTAACGAATTTCAAGGTGTTTCACAAACTGTAAATTTTCTTAAAATTTTCAATAATCTGTTTGACATATTAAATTCTAAATATTTATTAAGTAAAGGTTTCAAATCCCCTTTTAAATCATCCAATGAAAATTCATTTTTTTTTACTTTTTAAATCAAGCTGATACATATATTAGAGAACTTAAAGTTTCAGCTGATGGTGGTTCTATTATCTCCAGCAATAGAAAAATGCGGATTTTGGGATTTTTAACATATATTAAAAGTGTACAATGCTTATATACTAATCTATGTGGAGGTAAATATCCTTTAATGAAATTTTTAATGACCTACAAACTTTCTCAGGACCACATAGAACTATTTTTAGCGCAATTAGAACTAAAGGTGGATACAACAACAATCCAAAAGCTAGGCAGTTTAAAACTGCGTACCTACGACTTCTTTGTCATGAAATAATGACATCGGATAATGCCAACTGCATTATTCTTGATGGCACATATTTTAAATATTTCTTCCGCAAGGAATAGATATGCAAGTCAGATAAATTGCATTTATGCTCAGAGTGATGATGATGACTTTTCAACTATAACAGATAATTCAGAAAAAATTATATATTCGGAGCAATATTCGGAAAAAATTAATTATTATATTTCTGATGTAGTCGGATATATTTCTAGGTTTGTTGTCCGAAAGTTAGAGGGGAAATTAAATGTGTAAACTGTGCATTAGCTTTAAAAAATAATTCACAATGTCAGAAAAGCCTTCTTTTGCCGAGAAAAGATAAGGGAGGATTAATTAGTCCTTCTGTGATGTTGTAAAAATTTGCAAAATTGGAGAGAAACTTTAGAGTTAACCCAAGCTGAAGGAAAATTAATAAGAAAGAATATAATGCATCAACTCCTTATTCAAACTTTGCAAGAAATGAATACCATCTTTGATTCATTATATGAACACACATTAGACCAATCTCCTCTTGAAAACTACAGGATATCACTAATAAAAGCTGTCTTATTTGAATATTTAAAAATAAGATTTTATCATGTGAGAAAACAAATGATGGAAAAATTTCAACTTACAAAAGTCCGAAGCATTAATAACAAAACCACAATATTTAAGAGTCAGTAAATGGCTACATGTTTCTATGAGTTTTCTTCAGTGGATTTAAAATGTGATGATGTGACAATAAATTTTATAAGTTTACTGTTTCTTATTTATCTTTCGTACTTATAAAATATTTATTTCACACAAACAATAATTAATACAAATTTAATATTAAAAATCCAGCACAGAACTTTTGCACACATTTAAAATTATAAAATGTGTCAAGAGTTATTTATTTTATCACTTTGATAAATTTAAAATCCATATATAGACACATAATCCATATATAGAAACTAAATAATTTACAGATGTAACTTATTTAGTTTCTGAATCAACAATCTAAAATTGGGTAAAATAGCTAACTTTGTGACTGAGTTGTGTTTGGGAAGCCCGAGTCCAGGTTTAAATACAAACCACATTTATTACAGACACCTACACGATCACAAATATTTACAAAATGTATAATAAGAAACTAAATGTAAATTTAGTTAAGGGGGATCTCGGGGAACATCATCCTACTGTCATGAGCTCTCGCTGTCAACTGAATAGTTCAGTTTTATGCCCCGCGAGGGGGCGCTCTGCACTTGCGGACATTCGTTACACTCCCCCTCTGGTTCCGGGAAATCGTCCTCGAGGAGGAACCAGCAGAGTTCTCAGTTTTTGGTCTACCTCGTTTTCTAAGTGGCATTACTGGAGCACTATCATTGTTCTCGCACAGACGGAGTGCAGAGGTATGGTATTGTCCAAGAATTTCACCAGGATTGTCCGGATGGGCAACTTCGTAAGTCGTAGGAGAACGCTGAGTTACAACTATGTACGGTCCATCTCTCTTGGGCATGAATTTGGCTGTCTTTTTATGAGCAGCGCTGCTGAGGGGATGGAGGGTTATCCAGACTTTATCGCCTGGTTGATACTGAGGAGCTCTACGACGTCTTTTATCTGCATACACCTTCCTATCATCCTGTTTCGTTTAAATTCTTTCACGAACTCAGCAGAAATGTTTGCTAATCTTCTCAAATAAGGAGTTATTTCCGGTACAAAATTGTCATTATCTACGATGGCTCGGAAGTCGTTTGTCACATCATCTATAGTTCTCATTTCCCGTCCAAATTGCAGGAAAGAAGCAGTTTTACCTGTGGTGTCACACTTTGCACTATTCAATGCGAAACGGATAGCAGGAAGTTTATCCTCCCACTCATCGTGTCGATCTTGAACCAAGATGGCAATTCAAGGCTTCAAGTCGCGATTTTCCCTCTCTACGGGGTTGGCCTGGGGGTGATATACAGGGGTTATATCTTGATTAATTTTCAGTAAGAAGCAGAGTTGTTGCATAACTGAACTCACAAATTGGGTGCCTTGGTCACTGATTAATCTTCTGGGCAAACCATATCGCAATATGACTTCTTCCATCAATGTTACGGCACACTTTCTGGCGGTGTCCTGGGTGAGAGCGAACAACTCAACCCATCTTTTACAACAATCTTCTACAATAAATATCCATCTCTTGCCATTTGAGCTTTCGGGTAAAGGTCCAAACAGATCAATGGAAAGGGTCTCATAACGTTGAGAATACACTGGTGTTCTTAACAGTCCATCTGGCTTTTGATTTGAGGGCTTGTATCGATTACATTCTGCACAATGTTTTACATAGTTACTTATGTAGGAACGCATTCCGGTCCAGTAGTACCTTTTTGAGATTCTGTCAAAGGTTCCATCGGCTCCATAATGTCCAGCGCTCGGAGTATCATGGTGAATTTTCAAAATTTCTTGTCTTTCGTGAGTTGGTACAACTAATTGGGCCTCTTCGTTATCTGAAGTAGGAGAATAACGGAATAACATTCCCTGATTCATGATGAATCCTCTTCTGTCCAATTAGCAAAATTTACTCCTTTTTCAGTCTTCGAAACACTCAATGATCTTCCTCAGCTCATCATGCTTTAATTGTTCTTCTCGAATCTCTTTTGGTGAGCGTGTGGGAAAGTCCACTAAGACAGTAAGAACTTCACAACTTGCATTTTCTTGTTCACAAGTAGGTCGTGACAGCATATCTGCTATATAATTGCATCTTCCTGGGATATATTCAATCTTGAGATTAAAAGCTTGCAACTGAAGAGCCCATCGGGCCAATCGTCCTGATGGTGTCTTCAAGCTCATTAACCACCTAAATGGTTGGTGGTAGGATGCCACGATTATTTCACTTCCTTCGACGTAACCACGGAATTTTTGAAGGGCCCAGACCACAGCAAGGGCTTCCCTCTCTGTTGTCGAATAGTTCCTCTCTGCAGAACTCAGTAGACGGCTGGCATATTCAACTGGATGTTCGTCAGATCCATGTTTCTGTAAGAGGCATGCCCCAGGGCGTAATTACTAGCATCAGTACGTATACTAAAAGGGCTTGTCTCATCTGCTTGTTTCAGGATAGGCAGAGATACCAGACTATGTTTTAAAGCTTCAAAGGCTTTTTGTTGCTCTTCATCCCACTTCCATGTCGCAGGTTTTTTTGTAAGGAATGTCAGCGGTCTAGCAATTTCTGAGAAATTTGGTATGAATTTGCGATATCAAGAGCAGGTTTGAATAAATGATTGGAGTTGCTTGAGGTTTCTAGGACTTGGCATTTCTGTTATAGCTGATATCTTTTCTGGATCCGTCTCAATACCTCTTGGAGTTATCCAAAGTCCCAGGTACTTGACTTTTGTGCATGCAAATTTGCATTTTTCCCTATTGGCGGTTAATTTGAATTTGTCGAGTCTATCAAATACAGCTTTCAAATCTTTAAGATGCTGACCAAATGTCGATGACAAGACAACTGTTTGCGCAAATGGTTCTAACATTTTCGTATTCGTCTAATTTCTCAGCGAGTTCCTCGGGAGAGATCAACTCACTCCATTCGTCTAGGAAATGTTGCTTATATTCAGGAGGACATTTTTTCTTCATTTGATCGGCTATCATCAAATTTTTAAGTTCTTTAAATTAAGTTACATTTGATTCCTTTAACCAATTCTCAAAATAGCTTTGTATCTCAAAGAAAAAGTCCCTTCACGTTATATCTGCAGTTTTCTTGTGAGTTACGAAAAGCTGCCTAAATCTTTCAGCTGTCAAGTGGAAACGCTTTAACAATAGCTTTTTAACGTGTTCATAATTTTTGGCATTTTCTTCCGTTTCTCTAGCGACTAAATTAGCAATGTTAGGTGGAATTGCACTAATGAGATATGCAACCCAGAAATCTTCAGGTACATTAAACAGTTTAAGCTGCCTTTCAAATAAAACAATAAAGAGAGCGATATCTCCATCTTCAGGATTAAAGGATGGTAGAAGCTTTTGTATTTCAATTTTAGGATTTGAATCCTTATGTGTATCTACATTACCCCCAGCAGCCTGCGGAATAGCAGACTATACCCTAAGTTTTTCCAATTCAATTGTCTCTAACGCTAACCTTTGTTCCGATTCTTCACGTCGTTTTCTTTCTTCGTCTAAACGAGTACTAATGATCGTTGCTAAGAGTTCTTTACAAAAATCTTCTTCATAGTCTTTGCTATCAGTTATTAATTTTTTATCTGAATTATTTTGAGTGTATCATTTAATTCTACCCTTATTTCAGTTCCTAACTTAATAAGGTCTTCTTTTCTAGCTCTAGCTAAATACATGTTTAACAGAAAGAAAGAAAATATTGCAACCTGCGCAGATTATAAAAATAGCAGCAAAAGAAAAATATAAACAGACAGTTGTTGGCGGGAAAGGAAGAATCACACCTGCGGGTCATGTGACCGACAACACTCTTTTCTTTTAAGTAATGAAATAATCTTTATCAAAATTCAGTTTTCATCAATTTTAACGTTAAATGAAAATAATATCATGCTAAGAATGACACTACCATATCAATAATAAATTATAAATGATATACTAAAGAATACAATTTTAAGAACGTTCATTGAAATCAAAACACTGAGATTTTACTACCAAATCAGAAGTAGCAAATATGAATACTTTATATATAAACAAATGCTTTTAAAACACACATTATTCAAATGAATTAATATATTTTCAAAAAAAAAATTTTAATATATCTGGGTGACACTTCTTTATGCAAGGAGTGCATTAACTAACTCAATTAGAAATTATTCAAACGAATTGGAATTAATATCTTTTTAGATATATATAAGTATGTCAGGTTGACAAAATAACCACATAGGAAAAGAACACTTCACCAGAAATTATCCAAATTAAATATAAATTAAATTAAATTTTTACCACAAAAAATTTGATATCAGAACACTTTCAAAATTAAAAGTAAGCTTATCTGTAAATAATTCCATATTTTGGTGATATGCTGTTCCTTTCTGATGACGTGCCGTTCCTTTCTGGAAAATGCTTACTACTTTCCTGAAAAATAATTCGAGCTGCCAGAGAGACTCAGGTCAGTCCGGCTCCATTTATTTGTGACTGAGTTGTGTTTGGGAAGCACGAGTCCAGGTTTAAATACAAACCACATTTATTACAGACACCTACACGATCACAAATATTTACAAAATGTACAATAAGAAACTAAATGTAAATTTAGTTAAGGGGGATCTCGGGGAACATCATCCTACTGTCATGAGCTCTCGCTGTCAACTGAATAGTTCAGTTTTATGCACCACGAGGGGGCGCTCTGTACTTGCGGACATTCGCTACAACTTCAAGTATTTGGTAAAAAAGTTACCTTCCATCTTGTAAACATTATATGTATAACTTTTCAGGTTAATAATACTTCTATGCGTAACTGTCCTAAAATAAATTTGCGTTTACAAAAACATAAGCAATTATGTATCCATAATATAAATGAAAGCTTCCAGTGGTGACCCAGACGTGATTTGAGTACACAACTTTATCCGTTTTCACTATTTTTATTTTAAGCATCAGTAAAATATTTATTGAGGCAGTCACTTCTTAACTTGTGCATTTATTTTTCAATTTATTCCAACTCGTGTTAACCTCATTAAGTTTAAGAAAGGAAGATCGAATTATTTTCTGCTATTAAATCTTTAAGATAATTTTCACAATACCTAATACAGTTGTTAAAGAAAAATATATAATATATTGAATTAAAGAAGGTCATGTTTAGGACAACTATCTTACACAAAATTTTAAATGGTAACGATACTTGTGAGCATCACTTAACCCTTTTGACATGTTCTCTTAATATACAATTGCAGAAGGTAACAAATAGTCCAACGATAAATCAAACCAGCACTACAGGACCGATCTCGACTGCGGGTCTGGTAAACCTGTGCGGAGGACTATCTGGACTGCAGGCTGGTTAAGCCGATTTGGAGGACCGGGCCTGATAAAAAAAAATATTTGGAGGATTGTATCTGGATTGCGGGTTAGGTAAAACTATCCTGAGGGCCGTATCTGGACAGCGGGCAGGTTAAACATGTCCACTATCTGGTCTGCTATCCTAATAAACATATTTGGTGGACTGTGTGCCGGGTAAACCTGTGCGGAGACCGTATCTGAACTGCAGTTCTGATAAAAATTTGGAGGGCCATATCTGGTTTGCGAGCTGGGTAAACGTATACGAAGAGCTTATTAGACTTGAGGGCCGGTTATACCTGTCCAGAGGGCCGTATCTGAACTCCAGGCCTGCAATCAATCTATTCATTACAACGTATTTATCTTACACGTACGGATTTTTGTTGTATACGTGCTAGTTAAACTTGATCCCAATGCGAACTAAGCTAATTATATAACAGCTCAAATGGCTAAAAACATTAAAAAGTTACACAAATTCAATAAATGTTCAGTAGTATGCACATTCGCATCGCCTACCAATGTTAAAACGTAACTCAAATTCAAGAACTATTCAGTATTATACACATTCGCATCGCTAACTTTTTGTAAGTAAATGTCATGTCGCCAAGAGAAGCGATAAAAATCAAATCAATCAACCAAGCTGAATTTTCGCGAAGTCATGTGGTCATGTGACTACTAGCGACATCTTGCTCCCACTTTTTGAAGCTCTTCTCATTACGATGCGCAGTCTACTTATGTATATTTCACGTCTATGGTCCAATCACACTCATTACTATCTCTTTCGTCTATCAAAGTCCTTCCGGGCATGCGCAAGAGCGCCATCTATCTGACTCCGCAGAAGTCTTTAAGGTGCAACTTCTGGTCCAGACATTGCGCTTTTCAAAATTTTTAGAGAAACCTGGACGAAACTCGACAAGGACGTTTACATAACTGGTACCAATGAAGTGTCTGATGATGTTCGCTCTACCATTCTTGGATTTCTTGAACACACCTTTCTACGCAGAAACAACAGCGAGATGATTACCGAGAATTGTTGGAGTTAATGATGATCTTTCTTAGCGGCATTCCGAAGAATGGGAAATCGTTTCGTATACCAGGAGCTGTAAGTCATGTTAGGATGACTTACAGTTCCTGATGATGGCAAAGGCAATTTATGCATTCAAGATATAGCTGTTTCAAGATCAATTTCAGTTATCTCATAGGGAGAAGAACTCTTTAAGAATATGTATGTAGGGCTTTTGCCCCCCACGCGCTCAACAGATGGCAGCACTGAAGACCGCAAGTTATGACGTCATGTCATGACTAACAGCTAAGGGAGTATTTTCCCGCCTTTTTTCAATGAAGCTTCTCCCATGTTCCTGTAAAGACGTGTCGCGCTGTGCTCCTCGGAGCTTCTGTTTTCGTTTATGTCCGTCCAACATCACCCCCTGTCCCTAGATATTTACCTAAAATCTCTCTTTTGTTAAAATCCCCTAGACCCCTTGCTATTGTAATTTATCCACTGTAAATAAATGATTCCAAAGAGTACTTTTGCTTCGTCATTGGCTGAGTTTGATGGACTTTCCCACAAAAAATGGGCGCCACGGCCTGGATGTGATCCCATGGATTTTAATTCTGCAATCCTGTGACCAAGGAATGATAGAAGAGATACACCATCGTAGAACTACAACGTCTTAAAGACCTGAGGACCGAGAAACACCATTGTAGAACTATAACGTCTTAAAGACCCGAGGACTGAGAAATCCAACCCAGAAGTGACCTGTCGTCAATCTCGGATAAGCTAAACTTTTATTAATTGTTTTAATTCTGCTAAATGCGTTGATCCTGCTAAGTGTTTATTCTGAAAAATGTGTTCATTCTACTAAATTGTGTTATTTTTTAATCACTGCATTTCAAAACCAAAAGTGTTCTTGTTCCTATGCAACGGTATTTCTTTAAAATGTTTTCAAAAATAAGTGTTTAAAAATATGATTTCATGTATTAAGGTTTACAAGAAAAACTAGTTGACATTTTTTCTATTTGGCGAATGATTCGCAAAGAATTGTAAAGGCGAAACGAAACATAAGTTTTCTCATTTAAAAATTTATTCTTCGAATTACCTCTGAATCATATTTGTTTCGCTAAATGCTGAAGACTAAAGTTATGTTGTTCTTCATGTGTTTTTTTTTCAGATGGGGTAGATGTTGAACGATAGCGCGAAGTATTTTTTTGCCACGTCATATTTTTATTGTTTTATTTTGATTTTTATTGTGTTATATGCTCGTGTGAACTTGGAAGAAGTGTGGTGATCACCGTGTTCCCCCCGTTATTTGAATTTAATAATTTGTTTTACTTGACTCAAAAATTGAGCTGTGGGTGGAAAGGTGATCTTCCCGAAGTGCGAATTGAATGAAAAATTTCGTTTTTGTGACTCGGAATAATAGAGTCGTGGGTGTAAAGTGTTTCCCCGTTGAGAATCAAATTATTCTGTTTTGTTGATTCGAAAATTCAATCGTGGGTGAAAAGTGTTTCCCCGTTGAGAATCAAATGATTCTGTTTTGTTGATTCAAAAATTGAATCGTGGGTGAAAAGTGTTTCCCCGTTGAGAATCAAATGATTCTGTTTTGTTGATTCGAAAATTGAATCGTGGGTGAAAAGTGTTTCCTCGTTGAGAATCAAATGATTGTATTGTTGACTCGGAATAATTGAGTCTTGGGTGAAAAGTGTTTTTCCCAGTGTGTTAATTTTCCTTTGACTCCGGAATCGAGTCGTGGGTAAAAGTGTTTACCCCGGTGTACAAACTGTATTCTTTTTTCTAGACTCCACAATTGGGTTGTTGGTGGACCGTGTGTCTCCAGGTATTTTTTTGTATGTGACTGGTTCAAATTGAGTTCCATTGAGGATTGTAAATCATCCTTGTGACGGTACGGCGATTTTCTTTAAAGGTCGATTATTTACGCCTGTTATTGTTATTATATTTTGTACTTTGCCGACACAATCGTCATAGCTTACTTGACCAAAGGTCGTAAGGCAGATTTATTAGAGGTTGTTGATGAATTAGGCTTGACGCCGACAGAAAATAGCAAGGTCGCCGACCTTTGAAAACTCCTTTTAGAAAGTGACGGCTACGACGAGGAAATTGTTTCTGGTACTCTGAGCCGAATCATTGAAGATCGAAAGACAGAGGACAATTAAAGATCGAAAGGCAGAGGAAGAAAGATAGAGGACAATTGAAGATCGAAAGGCAGAGGAAGAAAGAAGAGAGAGGACAGCTCAATTGGAGTTACAACGCCAACTAGAAATAGCTCGAGCTAGCCAACCTGTTGTGGCTCCTGTGCGCACAGAAGAAACTCAGCCTAGAATCCCCTCGCTCAGTTAATACCCAAGTTTGATAAAAAGAAGAGACGAAATGGGACTTTTTCTCATAAACTTTGAGAGACGTGCGGAAAAGGCAAAGGTGCTTAAGCGAGACTGGGTAGACTATTTGTTGCACGTAATGCCGTCGGACATCTCAAATATGCTTGCTAGAGAATCCGTTGAAAATGCCAACAATTTCGACTACGTCAAAAACATCATTTTAAAGAGGTACAAAGTAACCTCTGAAAAACTTGTTTTATCGTCACACCAAAACTACAGATAAAACATGGAGGAACTATGCCCATGAACTGAGCTGCTACTTTCGTGGGTGGATAGCAGACTTGCAGGTCGACACTCTCGACGATCTGGTAGATTTACTTATAACTGAACAGCTCAAATTCCGAGCTCCTGAGGAAATCAAGGAAAATTTCTTCATGGAATGGCTGAAGTTCAAAAATCCAGATGAACTAGCAGAAAAGTTCGACGAATACGAAAGTCTGAGAGAGAGCCTCTCGAGGAGAAATTTCCAAAGAAACTATAGGGGATACGCCAGAAGTTATGGCAATCATCAAAGCAAAGAAAATCCTGGTAGTAAAGGAGCGAAAAACATCAAGCCTGACCCTGCGTGGAACAGACCAGCGACTGGCCAGAACAGGAATCCTAGACAGAGGAGACCCTGATGTTATGACTGTGGTTCTCCAGATCATCTTCGTCCTGCTTGCCCCAGAAAGAACCAGTAAAGGATTCCAGGAACAGATACTAAGATCCCTAAACCTGAGAAAACCCCTGATAGTCACATGATCCATATAGCTGCAATCGGAGCTAACATGCCAGTAGTTTACTTGGACGTCGAACTAGACAAGTTCATGAAAGAAGTGAAGCTAGGCGAGTTGACGGTTGTTGCACTCTTTGACTCCGGTAGTAAACGTAATATCTTAAGGGAGGATGTATACAAGAAAATGAAGAAACCACCCACCCTGGCAAGCAACACCTCTGTATTGTCTGGAATCGGCAACAGCCTGGTAAAGACGAAAGGATCTTTTCGACATGTTGTTGACATAAACGAGCATGTTTGTCAACTTGACTTCCAGGTTATCCCTGTCAAAGACATATGTTATGAAGCTATCATTGGATCAGCATTTTTGAGTCGAGTACCATTTCCTATCCTCGATGAAGCTGAGGTTCCAAAGAAGGAAACTGTTGACTGGATACTCCAAATCGCAGAGTGCAGTGAACCAGGAAATGAATTGGAGCTTTGTCACATCCAGAACGGCTGTCTTCGGAAAAGTGTAGAAGACCTGGTATCTAATTATGAGCCGAGGAAGACGAAGTCTACTGACGTATCGATGAAACTAATTTTGGAAGATGAAATTCCAGTGTATCAAAGAGCCCGTCGATTATCACCTCCCGAAAGGCAAGAGGTTAACAAACAGATAGACGAGTGGGTAAGGGATGGAATCGTTCGTCCCAGTTTTTTGGACTATGCCAGTCCAATTGTGTTAGTCAAGAAGAGAGACCTTTCAACACGGATTTGTGTTGATTACCGAAAATTAAATCGTAAGCTGGTCAAAGATAGGTTTCCATTACCTCTCTTTGAAGATGTCTTGGACCGGTTGCAAGAAGCCAAAGTCTTCACCACATTGGATCTCAAAAATGGTTTATTTCATGTCCCTGTGGAAGAGGGCAGTCGCAAGTATACTTCATTCATCGTACCAGATGGTCAGTACGAATTTCTAAAAGTACCCTTTGGACTCAGTGCAAGTCCGAGTGTTTTTCAGAGGTACGTTTACAGCATCTTTAGAGATCTGATGAGGGAGGGCATCGTTATCATCTACATGGATGATTTGATCATTCCGTCGTCTGACGAGATGGAAGGTGTCGAGAAGTTGAACATTGTTCTCCGAAGAGCTTCTGATTACGGACTCGAAATAAAAACAAAGAAATGCCAATTCTTAAAACGCTGGTTCGTCCATCAAATGCAAAGACCCATGCAGTTCAAAGGTTTCCCATTCCAACCAACATTCTCAACAGCCTCCTTCGAGCATGAAAACAGTCATTGTTTATAAGTTAAACTGTCACTTATACATATTGACTGCCCTCATACCGAGCAACTTCTTTTGAGAATGAAACTGAGGTGCTGGAAGCGCCTTCGTCAGAATGTCTGCTCGCTGATCATCACTTCTGACATAGCCTAATTCAAAGTGTCCCTTTGAGAACTCATCTTGGACAAACTTGTATCTTTGGTCGATATGCTTTGTGCGTGCGTGGAACATCGGATTTTTGTATTTGATAGCACTCTGATTATCAATCTGCAGGATTGGTAATGAGACATTGTTGGCTATCTCGTTAAACAAGCGCTTCAACCATATCAGGTCTTTTGTGGCATCAGCTGCAGCCATGAACTCTGCCTCTGTCGTTGAATTGGATATGGCCTCCTGTAGCTTGCTTCGTCACGTAATTGCACCTCCACCATAGAAATAAACTGCACCTGTGCGAGACCTGCGTGTTTCTTCACCCGTTGTTATCTGCATCACTAAACAACACCAGGCTTCTGTCATCTTCATTATTGTACACAATGCCGTGTCCAATGGTAATTGCAAATTTTTATCTGGCCATGGAAATTTTGCTAAATATCTATATAGGTTTCATCTTCGGACTAATGATTTGTACGAGTGTTTTAAAAAGCAGCCACAAGATGTAGAGCATTTGCTTTTTAGTTGTCCTGCATTTAAAACTTCAAGAATGTGCCTGAAAAATGATTTGAGAAAATTAGGTGAAACATGGCCAGTGAAACTCAATGTTTTTGTAAAATCTAATCTGCTTTTCTACTCATTTGTCAAGTTCATAAAATCTTGTAATTTCAGTTAAGTTGTTTTCCACTATTTCTTTGTTAAATCAACTTACTTTTGTAAGCCCCGTGTTGTACTTCTGTGGTGCACGGGGAGTTCGGTTTTGTTCAATAAAAAATGGTAATTGCAAAGGTATCTTAATGTTGTCTGCACGATTTCCCAATCAGTCTCTGTGGGGTTGTCCAACTTACGAGACACCAAACTCACTGCGTAAGCAATATCTGGTCGAGTCCCATCGCCAAATAAAGCAAACTGCCAACTGCTGATCGGTATGGAATTTCACTGCTGAGAGGCTTCGCCTCCTTGATCTTGATCATGCCATCGTCATTTGGCTGACCATAGTCGACCTTGAGACTCGACTTCTTTACTGGGATACGTGATGTCCTGCCATCTCCAAATCGCTCTAACATCTTTCTTGTAAATGCTTTTTGGTGCAAGAAGAGTGAGCCGTCTTTCAACTGGTCAACTTGCAGACCAAGAAAACAATTCAACGTCGTCACTTTAATGTTGAAATGTTGCATGAGCTCGTCCATAAATGTGAAGAATGCCGCTTCGTCCTGAACAGCGACAATGCCATCATCAACATAAATTGCCATCAACATCTTGTGTCCGTAATCATTGCGTATGAACAGGCAGTGGTCGGATTTACTTTGGATCATGCCATGTTTCTTTAGCATGTCAGTAAACTTGGCATTCCAACATCTTCCAGCTTGTTTCAAGCCGTATAAAGGTCGGAGCATCTTGCATATACGCCCACTTCCGTCATCGTATCCTTCGGGTTGATGCATGTAGATCTCCTCAGTCAGGTCGCCATAAAGGAATGCCGTCTCCCTTCAATTTGAAATAACTTTAGATTCTCCTTGGCTGCCGTTGCAATTGCAGCTCGAACAGTGTCGTAGCGGCACACAGGGCTAAATGTTTCTCTGTAGTCGATATCTGCCGTCTGCGTATACTCCTTTGCTACTAAACGAGCCTTGAATCTCTCGATTGAGCCATCCGGATTTGTCTTCACCCTGTAAACCCAGCGATTGTCTAGGATTTTTCGTCCTTTAGGTTGCTCAACAAGCTTCCACGTTCCGTGCTTGGCATGCGAAGCCATTTCTTCGTCCATGGCTCGTTTCCAGTCGGCATATTCAGGAGACTTCGTTGCTTCGTCATATGTTTTGGGCTCTTTCAACTTCAAAATGCTGCTGTACACGCCGTAGTCGTTAAATCTGACGATAGGGCGTTGGATAGTTGAACGGTCTCGCAATGAATGCGGCGTCATCTGTGTTGATTCGTCTTCATCAGTGCAAAGATCTTCAGCCTCCTTTGTGTCTGCATCGTCGGGAGTATCCAAGATTTCAAACCCATACCGCTTGATGGACCGGTATTAGATGTCGCTTCTAAAGGCTGGGAAGTAGGACCGATTTGCTGTTCATTGAACACTACGTTGGCACTCTTTATCGTGTCACTCTTTGATGGTATGAAAACACGATACCTATCGTAATCACAATAACCAACCAATAGCCCTTTATAGCCTTGTCGTCCAGTTTACTTCTGTTGACATCTGGTACATGCACAAATGTAGTTGATCCAAAAACTCGAATCCTGTTGATTGCCGGCTTGCGTCCAAATCATTCCTCAAATGGAGATTTTCCTGAGGTCTTCGCCCAGTTCGATTCAGAATGTAAACAGCTGTAGATGCTGCTTCTGCCCATAGGTACTGTGGTAGGCCTGTATCCTTGAGCATAGTGCGAACTGCATCCATTATTGTACGATTCTCTCTTTCTCAAAGTTGCTTAACAACTCGGTCCATATCGCTCGTGCAGAATTACCATGCATACGGATCAAATTCAACACATTCGCTGATACATTTGTGCGGATGATCACAACAGCATTCGCCTTTGCATACGCTTTTGCCGCTTGGTTGTACTCGCGTATCGTCTTTTCATTTGCGTCTGCTGCCGGTTCTGTTGGCTCGACAAGGGAATCATCGAAGATGCCCGCACAATCGTTGAGCACAAACAAAGAGTTTACTTCAAATTTCCAGTCAGTCCAGTTGGATGAACCTTCCAACTTGGTGCACTGAACAAAATTTTTAGCTTCCATATTACGTCGTCATTCACCAAAGTGTGCAAAAAAAGAGATATCGGTACACAGTCGTCTACCTACACACAGTCCAGCAGATATGGTGAAATCAAAAAACAAAATCCGAAATCGAAACTCGAAGTCAAAATCCGTGATTCATATACGTCGTCATAGCCATCGTTACTTTATCTGCGCAGTTGAACGTCGCTAAAACCCATAACTTGTTGCAATATTAACGAAATAAAGTGATAGCTAGTTGAATTCAGATTTTAATGAGTAGGAAAAGAACCACAGTATGTCTTACCGTTTACATAAAAAAAAATAGAACACAGAAGAAAGGTGATGCCAGATGCAAACATAATAACACAAAATAAACGAAGAGATGCCACAATATTGCACGTAATATTAATTGAATGCTCGATTCTCAACAATTAGTGTTACTGATATAATTCGTTTCAAAGCACCACGGGGGCCGCGGTGGCCCGGTTGGAAGAGTAACGGACTAGCAACCGAAGGGTTGCGAGTTCGAATCCAGCCAAACACCGTCGTGTACAAAGGGGGCTGGTGCACGTTAAATCTGTCGTGGCCTCAAATGTCCTCACGTTGGCGTGGTGTGGAAGTTTGGAGAGTGGGGTGCCAGCTCAGGTGTTGCCTCGTCATCTGACCGTGGTTCAAAATTACGTGGTGTTGTCCTCGGATCTTTCCCTTTGGGATTGATCCCGGACCGTCACCAATAGCCCGTTGTGTTGCTCTAGTGTGACGTTAATTGAAATACCCACCCACCCACTCAAAGCACCACGGAATTAGTACAATATAGGATCTTACTTAAAAATCCATCAATAACACTCATAAAGCCAGCCACATTTGAAATCAGATGCTGCAGCTGTTAAGGTCAAAATTTCTTCGTTTGGAATATAGGGATCAAGATATTTAATTTCTAGCAAGCTAATGGAAATGTCATCAGTGTAGAATATAGGCTTAGTAATATTGTTTAAATCAAGTTTCGGAGTAAAAGTTTTGTAATTTTCAGCAGTATTTCCATTATTAAATGCTTTTTGGCATAATAAACTATTGTCTTTACTTAAATAATTCCGAATCAAATCTAGCAAATTGTCTTGCATGCCTTTTTTTTGAGTAAATCTATATATCTATATATTAATACGTGAAGAAAAAACTTTGTACCCCTTTTTAAGCACATTGCGTGCACGGAGGAGTATGAGATTTGGCATAATTAAAGTTCATATGGAGAAGGAGTGCAGAAAGATAAAATTAATGTATAATGTATAATCTATATATTAATACGTGAAGAAAAAACTTTGTACCCCTTTTTAAGCACATTGCTCGTACGGAGGAGTATGAGATTTGGCATAATTAAAGTTCATATGGAGAAGGAGTGCAGAAAGATAAAATTAATGTATAATATGCGTTACATATATATTAAATTAAACAAAATAAAACATTCATTGTTTACGTTCATATACTGTAATCTATATATTAATACGTGAAGAAAAAACTTTGTATATGGTTTCTTATATGGTTTCTTGCAACTATTGGTTAATGGTGTTCATAATGAGCAATGGGTACCTTCAACAGACTACTCCCCTTACTCTACACTTCTAACTCAAACTAGCATCCAGTCCAGATAATATGTACAGTGGGTTCTTGCAGTCTATTAGTCTCCTCATTTTCCCACCTTTGAAACTTTATAAGAGTGCCATCAAGTTATAAGGCAGGATTTGGATCATTCAGACTTGCCATGATTGAGCGCAATTGAGACTTTTAGGTTCCTTTTTTAACAGCGCTAAAATAATTTGTACTGTATTGTTGAAACCATTCATTTTTGGTGACTGTTTAAAATTCACAACAAAAAGGGCTTTTACTGCATTAATATCATCAAAACAATATATTAAGAGGAAATTAAAATAAAAAACTACTTCTGTCTTTCCTGGATAATATTTATATTTTAATATATATTTAATTTTAAAAATCACCAATGGAGCAACAGAATAAAAATTAGGAAAATTAATTTTATTTACTAGAAATTCTCATCTCAAATCTATACATTAATACGTGAAGAAAAAACTTTGTACCCCTTTTTAAGCACATTGCGCGCACGGAGGAGTATGAGATTTGGCATAATTAAAGTTCATATGGAGAAGGAGTGCAGAAAGATAAAATTAATGTATAATATGCGTTACAAATATATTAAATTAAACAAAATAAAACATTCATTGTTTACGTTCATATACTGTAAAATATTTAGCGGAGTAAATGCGGAATGGATGATTTGTAATTAATTTATTTGTTTATTTTCATAAAGTTACGTTTACTCAAAATATGAGAGCCTTACCAAGTGAAATAGAATTTGTCAAATTCTTGAAAAAAATTGGTAATGATGAAGCCCCACAATTCCCTCAGTTTGGTGAAAATATTATTGAAATACCTCAGCAATTAATAGGAGTTGAAAATAATATTATTAATGAGGTGTATGGAAATATTTCCGAAAACATACTCTCAGATAACATATTGAACTCAGTTATTTTAGCACCTAAAAATGATGATTGTACTTTGATTAATACTGATATACTTAATCAAATACCTGGTGAACAGAGAACATATAGCTACGATAAAATAATTTGTGATGATGACAATGACATCAATAACTATCCAGTAGAGTTTTTGAATTCTTTGACTATTAGTGGTTTGCCACCACATAAGTTAGTATTGAAAGTTAATTGCATCGTTTTGCTGATCAGAAACTTAAATACAAAGGAAGCATTAGTCAATGGAACAAGAATGCGCATCAAATTTATGCATCGTCATACTATTGATTGCGAAGTTTTAACTGGAACCGCACGCAATAAGAGAATTTTGATTCCACGTATAAATTTAACATATTCCGGAACTATTTTACCATTTAACTTTCAAAGAACTCAATTTCCAATTATACCTGCATTTGCGATGACAATAAATAAGTCTCAAGGACAAACATTCGAAAAAATTGGAATTTTATTGAGGCAGCCAGTTTTTACACATGGTCCATTGTACGTCGCAGCAAGTAGAGTTCGATCATTCGATGGTTTGAGATTTTATATTTCAGAATATAACGGTCAAGGGCATTTAGCAAACGATGAAAGAGTTTTTACAAAAAACATCGTCTACACAGAAGTTTTGAATCATTAAATTCATTGTCGAACTATTTCAAGTTCAATGGACAATATTTATTTTTTTAACCACCCGGTTTTTTTGTTTCAATAAAAAATATATAAAAAAATACGAAGCACGTATTCCTTATTTCATTTTTTAGATTTATTTTTTATTTAAATTTTATATAATTTGAAAAAGATAGGCAAATTAATTGTGTAGCCTTGGCGAAACCTGTGGCCAGTATAGCAATAAAAAAACCCAAGAAAATGTCAAACAACGCGTTATTGTTTTTTAGATATGGCTTAACCAAGCTATACCGCATTTTTCTTATGACGTATTTGTACATGCTCGCAGCTTACGTAATGAAACAAAATTCAAAAAAAATTATATGCAATGAATATATAGGTATACTCCCTGACAAAAGAACCTTATTAACGTTCAAACTTAAAAATTAAATGAATTATGGTCGAATTTCGACCACTGGGCGACCACTAGTAAAATAGGATGTGTGTGTATATATGTATATTTTCTATACAAATCTACACCGTTTGACCAATCCACAAAAAATTTGGTACACTTATACTTTAGAACACTGCGGTCAGCATAGGTTAACTCTTAACCCCGTTCTATTGGTCCTAGGGAGCTAAAAAACTATTCGAAATCGCCATAGAAATAACATTGAGCATAGATTGATTGTTTTATGCAGCTTTACCAGTGTTCATCGAAAAACAATTTTTTCCGAAACAAATTATTTGGGATTGATCCCGGACTGTCACCAATAGCCCGTTGTGTTTCTCCAGTGTGACGTTAATTGAAAATACCAATACCAATACCGAAAAAAATTAAATTACAATATTTATGTTTGAACTGACTTTTTAGTTCTTCCCATGATGTAAATAAATAAATTATAGATATTTTATTGATGAAGAAAGAATATTTTAAAATATTTATTTTTGCAAGGAAATTCAAGGAAAGGGTTTCAGGAGTTCAAGGAAAGTTGGTGTATATTTCGACCAACTTTCCTTAAATAATTTATTGAATTTATAATGATTTGTAGAATTGTTTCATAAGCTTTTTAGGTAAGGCGTGTAACTTATTTTAAAATGTCCCGAATAGATACATGCGAATCCTCCGTTGAAAGCAGTGATTTTCTTAAAAATTCTGTAAAATCGACCTTCTGCTTTTTGAAATTTTTTTATCTATTCAGTTTACTTTGTCTACACCGATTACATTTATTTCGAACCCAAGCACCGTTATTCCGAAAGGCACAAACCAAAAACTCATTGTTCATAAAACCGTAATTTTGCTACTCGGTATCTGGCAGCACCAGAATTAATGTTTATTTATAAAACTTTGTAGAACTTTCTAGAAAGTTGGGAAACGGAAACGTCCTTGAACTCATGATGGAGAACATTCCAGCACCCACTCGATATTTAGCTGGTCGTATTTAAAGGAAGCTAACTCGGTAAGTCTTCCAGTTTACCATCTTTCAGTGAATCTGGCAGTTTTATTTCGCTCTTTTACTTGATTGTATAAGTGTTTCCTACTTTATTCGACAGTGATAGTGTACATTTTGGATTTATATTTCTAAACTGATGTAAGTACTACTTAATTTGGTAAAGATGTAGAATCCGAGACATGTTTGTCGCCAAGCAATTTTTGTTTGCAAATCAAGATGGCGTCCTAAGCCAGTATGTTCGTTAAAAAAAACGTTGACTTTCCTACGCGAAACACCTTTTACATAGGGTTGCCATAAAGCTGGATCAAAACACCAAGGTTACCATGTTTGGCGATAAATTGCCACGGTCTCGGATTCGACATCCCACCCCATAATTTTAAATTCGTATTTTCGTTAATTTTAGCTTTTTATTGTATTCTATAATAGATTTCATTGCTCAGTGAGAGTGTGCCTTTTGCTTATTTTATGAAATAGCATTTCTTTGTATTCTTTTACAGATTTCTTTGCTGTAGCAATGCCTCCAAGGAAGCGGAAGGCGATCGGTCAAGTGCAGTCAACGGCTAAGATGCTGAAAGATGAGAGTCGTCAAGAATCTTCCGAGGAGAGGAATAGAAGATTGCGATTGCGAGAGAGCTACAACATTTAGAGCAAGAGACGCCACAGCAGCGTGAGGCCCGACCACAGGATAAGAGAGATAGAGCTACTACATCTAGAGCAACAGAGACGGCACAGCAGCGTGAGGCCCGACTACAGGATAAGAGAGATAGAGCCAAACGATCATGGACTGCGCACCATTTTAGCTTAGCATTGGAAGAATTCCACTACGATTCACATAAAGACTACTCGCTGCATGCAAGTGTTACCATCGGGAAAATGGAAATGGTTTGTAGTTACTGTCAAGCCAAAAAGTTTAAATCAGAGTCTACTGGTATTTGCTGTAAAAATGGAAAAGTTAAACTCTGCCAACTGGAACCACCACCACACGAACTTTTGACTTACACATCAGGAGATACGTCAGAGTCGAAGCATTTTCTTAGTAACATCAGAAAATACAACTCATGTTTCCAAATGACATCATTCGGCGCCACACCAGTTGTTGGACAGCCCGGATTTCAGTCGATATTCAAGGTGCAAGGGCAGATTTACCATAGAGCGGGATCGTTGCTTCCGCTGCCAGATCAACCACCAAAATTTTTACAACTATATTTTATTCAAAACGAACAAATGGAAACTGATCAGAGGTGCGCCTACATCTCGGGAACAAGAGTCAGATTGTGTTAAACTTACAGAGGATGTTTCACGAGCACACTAATCTTATTAAAACGTTTGAAACAGCATTGGAACGTATACCAACAGATGCATATAAAGTAGTCATAAGAGCAGACCGAAGACCAGCAGGCGAACACGAGCGGCGCTTTAACTCTCCTCAAGCAGATCAAGTCGCGGTGGTTATATCAGGAGATGAGTTTCATCAACGGGATATCGTTATTCAACGACGAGGTGAATCATTGCAGCGTATTTCGGAAACACATCGATCTTATGATACTCTGCAGTACCCAGTGATATTCCCCCATGGTGAAGATGGATATCATTTTAATCTGAGGCAGATCAACCCAAGAACAGGTGAAACAACCAGCAAGAAAGTTTCAGCGATGGATTTCTATGAGTACAGATTTATGGTTCGAGATACCGAGCAGAACCACGAATTGAACTACAGGCAATTGTTTCATCAGTTCATCGTCGATATGTACGCAAAAGTCGAGAGTGAGCGTCTCCTTTACATTCGTCTAAATCTACGTAAACTGAAAGTTGATATATTCACCTGAGAGATGATGTGTCAAATGACGGGAATGTTGAAAACCTCGGTGCCTTAGCCGTACTACCAGCTACATTTACAGGCAGTCCCAGGCACATGCACGAATACACGCAAGATGCTATGACGTCTGGTCTCCCGTACGTGAGGACGTACGGGAGACCTGACTTATTTATCACCTTCACCTGCAATCCCACTTGGACGGAAATCAAGGAGGTTCTTACCAATGGTCAATTACCCAGTGAGCGCCACGACTTGATTGCGAGAGTATTTAAACAGAAGCAGTTGAAACTGATTGACGTTATAACAAAGGGCCATGTATTTGGAGTGCCGAGATGCTGGATGTACCGTTACCACCGAGATAACAAGGCCTGACCGCTGCCGTCATGGGGTCTCCCTAGTAGTCATACGTGCGATACGAACGACCACCGCCGTATTGGAATATTCAAAGCCAAATACAATGAAATCTGTCTACAACGATAAATAATATATTCTATATACGTCGAGACCACAGGAAAATATTGTTATACGTTATTGCAAATTATATCAGTTTGTAAATATGGTTTTTCCCTAGTCAAAACTATGATAATCTCAGAATGAAATTTCCACACCCTCGCGTCTTTCTTCCTTATTTACAAACGATAACAGAGAGTGTGCGTAAATAGTAAAAGCACTAACTTATTAAAAACCCAGCCAAAATTATATCGTAAATTCAATTAAAAATAGTGAAAAACTCGCTTATGACTTTTATTAACTAAAATCGCTAAAATACAGTCAATCAAGCTTAATACCGCTCAATATCATAGTTTCTCAAATGCGACAGTAGTATGCAGTGGTCTACGGGAGGCGGAAGTGACGTCATCAAAAGGGGCGGGGCCAAGTGACCGGAAGTGGGCGGGGCCAAGTGACGTCAGACCTCGTGACCGGAAGTGGGCGTGTCTGAATGACGTGACGTATTGTTTGTTTACATTTTGGACTTGGATTTTTTTTTGTCATCGACTTCGTGCAGGCGTTGAGTTGTTTCAAGATGGCGTCGTTTTGTTGCCATGGTGACGAATCACTCGCGTAGTGCCATCTGGTGGAGATATTCGAAACCCTATTATTTTTAATTAAAAAGCAATTTTGTGGATTCGAACCGAGGACCATAGGATCCGAAGTCAAGTGCGCTATCCGTTAGGCTGTAAGAGAGTTAACTTACGATGGTGAATTAATGTAGTGTTTATTTCTCTTTCTTTTGGACTTGTATTTTTTCTTAGTATTAGGAATGGGTTATTTTTAGAAAATGGTTTGAATAATTGCATAGGGGTTTTAATAAATGCTTTTTTCAAAATGACTTATGGCGCCATCTAGTGATTTTAAAAGTAATTAATCTAAGGAACGAATTGATTTCTTAATGGTTTTACTTTATTCATGACCAGTGACGTCAGTGTGTTTACGTTTGGGACTTGGATTTTTTTTCTTCTGAAATTTCGATGTGACGTCAGATTACATGTTAGAACACGAAAATGTCCAATCACAGCGATTTTCATCGCAAGTAAGCGCGGAGGATTACAAGCCGGGGGTACGACTTTGTGAATGACGTTAGATTACACGTTAGAACATGAATGCGAGTGGAAAACTGATGCAATCATACTGGTTATGGGGTAGGAATGTTGCTATGTTGAAGACTAGATAGGAGGGATTTTCTTAGTATCACGATTTCAGTGAATCACAACGCTTTGAACTACGTTGCAACTCGTTGCTAGTTTTCGCGTGTTTATACAACAGGGATTTTACTTTGAAAAAATGAAGCGATCTATGGATGACACCAATATGGTAAGTCCCCAGTACTTTTCAATTTTTTATTTTGAATAACTTTGTTTAGATTAATTAGAAACATTTAAAAATATATTTTAAAAAGGAATTTCCTAGGTATTTTCTTTAAACTCTCTTATTTTTATACCTCATTTTTTAACACTGAAAGTACAGGTATGTGAATGTTTTAATGATGCCATGCTAGTATGCCTACTAAATGTTCCATTTTTTTTTGCCCTTATTGTAGATTTTATTTGAAGACCCTGATTTTCCCATGAGGGATTCAGATGATGATGTAAGTTGCTTTTCCTGTAATATATTTTTCTGTTATTGATTATTTGGCCTATTTCTAATGTCCTTTTTTAGTTATTAGATGAAACGTCTCAGATTTTTCTGGAAAACCCAATGCCTATTCCCTTGTATTACCAAGTGGGTTCAGGATTTGAGGTAATTTACATTTTTTTTTGTTTGAACTCCTGATCCTATGGAAAAATGTACTTTTATTAATTGTTTTCTTTTTTTTATAGACTGGCCGCAGCGGATCATCTGAAATGGGACCCAGGAATATTGCTGATGACCAGGTTTCTAGTGTAATTACACATTTTGTCCATATTTTTAAATACTAATTTATGTTATCCTTTATGTTGTTATTTAGTTATTCTGTTTTATTTACCTCGTTTTTTACAGATGGAAAGTGCTGTGATACTCGTCGAGCGATCGCGGCGGAGAAATAAGAAGTACCAGGCAGAAGAAATCACGTACAGTGCCCGTGTGGATACAGAAAGGCTTTCAGAAGGTGTGCGAGGCGTACCCTTGGCGGCGATCGTGGATGCTGTTCGCGAGCTTTTTGCTACGTTAATTCGTCGGACTACCGAGGGGTTAGCTTCCTCGGACCTGGTACGCTTTTGCATCCAAGCTGAGGGTCTTGACAAACCCATCTCCACGCATTTGATGCCTGTTTCCGATTTAACAGTGGAGAAAGTAATGACTTCAGTCATGAAAGTCCTGCAGTCCAAGGAGGAAATTGCCCTAGATTCAGGTTTCAATATTGATGTCATGACTGTCAGGAGAGAAATAGGCGGCGGTGGAGCAAGAAAAATTACGACGAAAAGTTATCGATAAGGAAGAAAAATAAAACATACAAAACTATATACAAAAAAAGAGTAAGGCAAGACAATTTTTCCACACTTCCATACGGATATTAATGTAAATACGTGTTGCAATTATTTGTAAAATGGTGTAAAAAAATGTTATATATCGTGTCAAATAAATGTTGTTGTTTTCACTTTTCAAAAACGAGTATCTTTTATATGACCTTTTCTAAGATTTTTTTTCTTTTGTTAAAATGTTAAAGTAAAAAAGTTAATTTATTGTGTAAAAAATAAACTGACCTAACTATTAAATTTTATGAATATTTAAATTTAAAATAAAATTCACAAGTAAGTAATGGAAAAAAGTATTTTATTCATAACTTTCAAGAAAAAATTACAAAGTTGCTTTTTCATAACTGCAGCCATTTGCTTGAAGACGGTCTCTTTATGGATTTTTTAGGTTTGGCATACATAGTTTTCACATCAGTTAAATAAGTATTTTTCACAAATTCTCGAGGAAAATTGTTGAATGTTAATATTTCCTTAAATTTTTCAAAGGCCGGTGGTCTTCGAATTCTGTTTCTCAAAAGAAAATTGATGAATTGAATAACATTTGAGCCTGGAATAATCTCATCGTTCACTTTGACTTCTTTGTTCTGACTCCAGGAAATTTTATGGTGTTTTAAGAACTCCATAATTTTCACTGCAGTTTCTTTATGTTTCACAGGAACGGATCCAAGAACTTCATTTTCTATATCAAAATTGTTTTCAGGGTCTTTATCGGGAGGCATCTCGTCGAGTGGTTTAGTTCTATTAACGTTTGGGAACGTGACATATTTTTGTAAAACTTGATTGTACAACTTCACTTTTTCATCGTCACTTAATTTCTTTTTCAAGATATATTGAATCTGTGCATCTATTTCGCTCAGATGATCCTGTTCCAATTCTTGCATACGGTCTAACGGTACCAGTGCAAACTTTTTACTGTGTTCCATGTATAAGAGATGATAAGACGGTTATTGCAGCTGGAATAAGAAAGGATAAAAATCCTTCACCTTTTTGTACTAAAAGTCGTCTTTTTCTATAGAGAGGTACTCTTTTCGCAGCCAGTATTCTCAAAGTTTTTTTGAAAGGAATGAGTTGATTTTTAGCACGCTTACTGATAGGAAGATTCCCCTTTAATAAATTCAGTACACATTCACAAACTGATTTAATGAGACTGTTTGGACATTTTTTCAATACAGTTGTTTTTCTCCTGCTTTTCTGTAAGAGTTTCAGACATATCACATCCTTCTGAGAAGGCATTCTAAATAGAAATGACTTTTTCTGCTTTTTCACTTTGTTTTTATATAGGTTTCGAAGGTACCCGCTTTAATGACCCTATCGAGGTTCATACACGAAATGCTTATCACCAGGAAATATCCCTGTACGTAACCGTAACCGTTCAGTCGTCTCCGGTCTTAAGTCAATGAGCAAATAACTAAAGGGCGTTGAGGTGGCATCGTCAAATATTTCTTGAAAAGCCTTGATTTTTCTGGGGAACATTTGTTTAGCTAGATGCGTTATTTGACTTTTATCTCTAGGATTTTTGTATAGAACTACATAATGCGAATTCAAATGAACATTTCTCATTTCTTTGCCTTGATGAAAAAAGTTTTGCGTAATAAAAATGATTGAAAGATTTCGGTGATGACTACCTTTTGTAAAAAGATTGCTTAAGCGAGTATCACTTGATAACTCTACCATCAAATCATCTATGATAATTAAAGCATCTCGAATGGAGCTGAGGTTGGAGGGCAAACCTTCTTCAAAATTAACATTTTTCATAGAATTAAAAATAGATTGGTAACTTCCGTAGCAGTAGACAATATGTGTAGGCATTGGATGGAACATTTTGTGATCTATCAGTTTCTTTACGAAAACAGTTTTTCCTGATCCTGTAGGCCCACTGAGGAGGCATGTCGAAGGATGAACTAACCGGGGGAGTTCCATATTCTATAATAATAAATTTATTGCTGAGGTTTCCACTTTTATAGTTTGCAGAACATGTCTGTGCACCCTTTAATTGTGTTTGCTACGAGACGACACTCGCTGAACGAATCAACAATGTTTTGAGTAAATTCTAAACAGTGGTTTTCAAAGACATTTAAAGAATTTTTAACGCAATCACATATTTCTTTCCCACAATCGGAGTTGTTGAAATAAAGGTTGGAAAATTCGTTGCATTTGATGTATCCAACTGAATCAATGCTTTGATATATTTTATATATGTCAAGTGTCGTTTCATTCTGAAACAAGATGTGTGATTGATCTTTAGTCCGATAAAAACAGCTCCAGATAACAAAAACAGAAAAACAAACATAGGAAAAAATAAGTATTGTAACTAATATTATTTGACTTTTTGTGCTTTCCATTTTTGTACGACTTACTCTGGTGAATATTTTTAACAAAGTGTTTTCTTTTTCCTACGTCAACCCTTTTAAACTCTTGGATTTTACCCCCCAAAAAAAACCATTTGTCAGAAAAAAATAAAACACATCTAAACAGTATCGAAAAAGTAAATAAAAATGAGTCAATATCTGGCAATAAAACAATTTTATTACTATTTTTTAAAAATCATGGTTACACCGTATCTTTTTTTGACAAATTGAAATATTCTAAAATCATTCTTCTTTCCTGCTAACTGATTGATAATAAATTTCATACAAAATCCTTGACATCGTTTAACAATAAAATAAATGCAATAGTGTCCACATACATTAGACGTTAAGCTTTGAAGTGGAACCTTGTTCCATTGAACGTATTGAAATTTCTTGACAAATTTTGCGATGTCTTTTCCAAATGCGTCGGGAGGCAATCCATAGGAATCAAAAAATTCAATAGTCTTGTTATCTTGAACGTACACAGCAAGCCAATGAGAACCCGTCTCATCATGCTTATCAGTATTGAGCACTATAGCAGAGGGAAACTTTTCAATAGTTGGTGTCTTATCTGAGGGATAAACACCACCATAATATCTCGCCGAAATATAATCACGAGATAAGATTCTATGAATCTGTGATGAATTCATTAGTTCCCAAAATCATAAAGTATATTACGAGCTTTGTTGATTTCGATTAGATTTTCAAACTCAGCATACACCAACAATGAAATTGTTTGCTGTAACGTAGTTCCAAATTTTATTTCTATTCTTAAGTTACTGTGTCGAACAAGATTTAAATGTGAACCATCGCACAAATCTGGGGATAAATCAAAGCAAAATAAAGAATAACCTTTCGAAAATTCTGACCTTGAGAGGTACAGGCCTCTATTTTCAGCATTCGTAAATAAGTTCTGATATGCTCTTACAAATTGATCTTTTTCAAAATTTGGTTGGAGTGGGTTATGAGGTACGGGCTGACCATCCACATAGACTCCTATAAAATTAATATTGTAATGTTTGAACTCAAAGGGAGACTTCTTATAGTGTCCGTTGAACGCGTCGTTATCGACACAGGCAATCACAATACGGTTAGGCATCTGTCCCGTAAAAATGTTATCTTGAACAAAACTCATATTACCAGCCGGAATGGAATAAGCTTTACACAGTACTCTGTTAATGGGGTATTTAGCTGCTGTTTTTTCCAAACCTTTTGCATGTCCTATAACAACACCGGGGCTCACTCTGACTTTACGAACAAACAAGGAAGCATATTCCAACAAAACTTTAAATTCCCCGTCTCCCAACAAACAAAATTCCGGTTTACTGCGTATAAGCTTAATTTTCACATCCACCATATTTAAAAGGAGTCTCTCTTGATGAAACATATCCAAGTGCAAACGGCCAATCATATCCACCGATGCACCTAGCTTAAACATTTCAGCCCGTTTATTGAATCCATCGTTAGGTTGAGCATCTGCTGTATCAAAAACATTCATACGACCTGCGGTATCTTTAAAAAACAGTTCTGAAGACAATTGAGAAGTTTTAGTATCATAACCATGATTCAGTAATTTTTCTATCATGGCTCGGTATGGATAAGTGTTATTACTGGAGGAAACGAGTCTTTCGTTTAGACTGATATCCACCTGAGAAAACATGGAATGCAGAAAGAGATTTACAGGGCCTACTTTACTTTCAGTTGTGATTGGTTTGCCGTCACTTTTTAAAATTTTAACTTTAACATATAATTGGGTCTGTGACAAATCGAGGTATTCGTCTCCGCTTCCAGAGACATTGAATTCGATAGGGCTTCCACCAGAAACATTGGCTAGGGGGTGAAATTCAACCCACTGACCTCTCTCGATGACAGTTTGTGTTGGAGGTAAAGAGAATAATTCTAGTTCTGATTTCACACATTCTGGAGAATCTTTTAGTAGAAAAGCCATGGTGTTACGAGTCGAAAATATCACGTCCTTGTAGCTTCCTGACTTTAGATGAAATGACACGTTTCGAGGGTTTGCGCTTCCTTTTAAGCTTTCCATGACCAATCATCTCATCTGCTTTCTTAACCGCCTTTCTTGCTAATTTTTTCCCAGTTTCTTTTGCACGCGTTTTAACTGATGTTTTGAAATTTTCGCCTGATAACACGTCATTAGCAACCATTGTTCCTGTCCGTAAAGCTTCTTTTCCAATCGTTTTTGCACCACTAATCAAAAAAGGTAATGCTCTGCGAAATAGTTTTGCAAAAAATCCTCCTATTCCGTGCCCTTTCTGAAAAACAACTCCTTTATAGTAGGGCAAGCCATTTCCAATTTGCTCTGAATAATAATCTTCAAACTTTTTACTACAACACGTGTAAGGAACCAACATTTTGTTACTTCTTTCTTGAATGCGAAAATAAAAAATGAATCAATTCAGAAAGGAACACTCTTTTATATGATTTGTTTCAAGCGAAAATGTAATTTCACTATCAACTTTCCGCGTTCAAATGAGACGTAACGACCAGTGTGCGTCCTTATAATGATTTCAATCGAGTCAAAATTTTTTCTGGAAACTGGTAAATAATGAGGTCTCTCAAATTGTTCCTGAATCATATCACCATCTCTTCCCTTCACTGTCAGAGTTCGTAAAAGAGGAGCTAAGATCCCACCAACAAATTCAGGCTGAATGATGTCGGTGTAAACGTACAACAAATGTAAATCAACATTAGGATCCGCAACAAAAGGACTCTCAGTGATTACTGTATCTGGGCCTCCATTTCCTGGAATAAAATTTTCTCCAATCACTTTATTAGGTTCAAAACCTAAGTTTTCAGCTAATCCCTTGGATAATTTCACCGTTGCACCGTTAGTGAGCTGCACCATCACCCTTTTAGTGTGTTTGTTATATTTCATTTGAATTTTTATGTGCTTTGGAAATGCATTTAAAATATCGATCGGAGAATCATAAAATCCGCACGCTATTTTTCCATTAACTTTTACTCCGTTTCCTAAATCATATTCGAAAGAATTTTCACCATCAATGATGTTATTCCACATTCTGGGATAAATCATTTCAACTAATCCTACTTCCCATTCACCTGAGAGTTCCAGACGTTTAGGGAGTTTCGTGTAGAAGTGAGACATTGTGTTGCCAGGATAAAACTCGATAGAGCTATCGCTGGGAAGTGTAATGTAGAACGACATCGTACAGTGAAAATGAAAAGGTAAGTACGGTGACAGCTCAATTTATATCATTTTGACATTCGCAACCCAAGCATTAAATTTTTCAGGATAACCCTGAAATTTCACAAAGTATTCCGTTTTCCCCTGACGCTTTCTTTTCTTAAAACTTTTTCTACTGGATAAAATCCGGAATCCGAGATCTTTTGCAATTCCTCTTTGTAAAAACTTCCTTGTATCACTTCCCCTGCTAAATCTTTCAGTTTATACACAACAGGTATCCGATGTATTATTTTATCGATAGTAAAAATTTCTTTTGTCCAGTTTTGTTCGTATCCTTTTTCAAAGTGCATTTTCTCCCGACTAATACGAACAGTATCGTCAACCTTTAACTCTGAACTGCTCTGTTTTGCAACAGTTTGCTGACCGTATAATGTATCCCATACTTTTTCTTCATTTTGTAATGTGACTGATGAAGGCTCTGTTTTAATACTACGATGCCAAGTATGGTTATAACTATGCATCAATTGGTCTATGACGTCAATATATCTTTTCGTATTTATTTCAGTAAAGTATTTCCACATTTTAGTTTTAAGGGTACGATTAAAGCGTTCAACGATTGAAGCTTTTGTTGAATTATGTGTGGTAAAGAAATGAACTTTCTTCTTTTTTAAGAAATTTTGCACTAGTTTATTGGTAAACTCTTTCCCAGCATCTGTCTGTAAGGATTGAGGAGTACGTTCGGAAAATATTTTTTCAAAAGCGCTCAATATAGTTGCAGATTTTTTATCTAACAGAGGAATGGCCCATGCATATTTAGACAAAATATCAATACAAGTAAGTAAATACTTATACCCGTCGTTATGAGGGGCGAGAGATTGCATGTCCACTAAATCACATTGAAACTGATCGTTTAATCCTCCTACTATTACACGATTTCTCTGGAATTTGTGCCGTAAAGGCTTGTGTAAAGTATACGAATCTTTCGTTTGTAGCCAATTCTTTATCTGTTTTCTTTTCACGCGACCTTTTAAAGCACGCTGTAAAGCATTGATACCACCAAAGCTGCCGGGAAGTTTGGGATTCCGATATGTCTGATTCAGAATTTCTTCCATTGCAGCAGCGGTTGTGGTCTAACCTAAAGCTGATATTCATAATGACTGTTAAAATTTTAAGAAATACAGTATTTATATACTCCTCATGACAATCTCCACTACTAAGTACAAAAGGAAATAAAGTTTTTTCCTTTTAAGATATTAAAACTGAATAATCAAGTACACAAATATTAAGACAATCAGTTATGAGAAAATAAAACACCAAAGAGAAATGCTAGTACAATTATTTATTTAAACAAATTGTGCACAGAAAAAAATACAATGAATCAGTTACAACCGTCAAAATATTCAAACGTATATGGAGGACATAGCACATTTCTTACCTCTCTCAGAACATCTTTTAATCGAATGTCCTTTAAAAATTGTGATGTAACATACATTGCAGGTTTTGACAAGCACAAAAAGTCTTTATGTTCCCACAATCTGTGGTAAAAAGAATCGACGATTTCAGTAACTTCCAAAGAAAATGCTGCAGAATTAAAACTCTCAACCCTATTGGCCCATAGTTCCTCAGATAATAATTCGGGTTCTTTCAAACCCCTTTCTTTTAGGCAATGGCTCAATGAATCTTTCAGCAGTTCTATCAGGTATTGAGTCCCAAGACTAACATCTAAAGAGTCCGTCAAACTTTCGTCGATGTTCACACATTGTTCGAAAGTCTTGTAGGCACTCAAAAGGTCCATAGCGCCATAAACATGATCCAAGACACTCGCAGCAATAAAATTATACTGCTGTTTCATTTCAGTCCACTGAGAAGAAGAGATAGTTATGCTTTTTTTGAAGGTATCACCACATTGTGTAGTTTGGAATCGAGTGAATGTAAAGTTCTCGAAGTCCACACTATCAACTTTGAATTCATCTTCGGGTAAGAAAAAACTTCCTCTCAGATCACGGGGTTCTTGTGGTAAAGCACCAGGTTTCATGATGAATTCAATCCATCCAGGGTAGAGTGTCACACCTTCTTTCGTAGGATAGAAAGTTGATCCATACTTTGTAAACCGTCTGATGTGCACCAATACGTTTCCTCGAAAAGTATTTGGATAAACGAATATGGAATCTCCGATATGAAACATCTCTTCTGGAATTCCATCTTCTGTAAAGATTCCACCCTGCAAAATAAGATTAAAATAATAAGATATCAATTACATGTAAAACAAGTAAAAATTCATAAAGATTAAATTTTAAAAATCATAACAAATCAAGACTATTACTTACTTTATGTGCATTCTTAATTCTCTTGTGGCTTTCTTCAGTCGGCATATTTTCTGTAAGATTTCGTTTCTTATTATGGCTAGTTGTGGTCATTTTACGAAAAGTCAAGGAAGCAAACAGCAAATATCACAATTAAAATGGACACGATGTGTGTGTGTGCACTCGGGCTCGACGACAGAACTGTATAGATTGACTGGTATAGCACAGTAACTAATTCTAATTCATGTTGTAATCATACGGTGTTGTGATTCACTAAAAGCTATCCGCTACTCCGATTCGACGAAACGGTAATGACGTCACATTCCTGTCCTCCTATTGGTCCATTTCATGTATTCCTCCGCGTAACCTGCGTAGGAAATGTACTGTGAGTAGGTTTTTCAAGTTCAGACTTGGCTTTTTCAAGTTCAGACTTGATGGACTTGTGACGTCACCATCGAAATCTCAGAAGGAAAAAAAATCGAAGCCCCAAACGTAAACACACGGACGTCACGCGTGCGCCAATTTAAAAAAAAAAGGTCTCTAAGCATTTAAATCTCTGGAGAATAGGTATTCGTGGCCGAACGGTTATAGTCATTCAACTAACCCTCGACCATGAGTACTTTTGTACTGAGTTCGAGCCCCCAACAAAATATCAAGTAATTTTTATTTTATTTTCTTAGGATTTTATTCTATTCACTCAAGTAAATGACAATAGATGGCGGTACGAATAACGAAAAAAAATCCGTCCAAAACGTAAATACGAGTTATTTACGTTTTGATGTTGCCACTCACCTAAATAGAAACTTTCAAGAAACTGAAACCGAAACTAACAACTCAACTCAACTCTAGCATAATGTTTTCGGGCGGCAGCAGGACCCCTACAACTCAACTCATCTCTAGAATTCACCACGTGACACTTAACTCTAATTTGACCACGTGCTCCAGTACAAAGTTTGAACCGTTGCCATTCATCTAAATAGAAACTTTCAAGAAACCGAAACTAACAACTCAACTCAATACCTCAATATTTTCAAGTGGCAGCAGGACCCCTACAACTCAACACCATGTCGATACGTCACTTCCGGTTACGACCACCCTTTTGATGACGTCACGCTGTGACGTCACTTGGCCCCGCCCCTTTTGATGACGTCACTTCCGCCTCCCGTAGACCACTACATACTACTTGCGACCATAAATCAAAAAGAAAAGAAAACCCTTTCTCATAGTCTAAAGAAATACAATTAATGTTTTCTTCATCATTAAATCTGTAAAAATGGGAAATCAAAGCAATTGAACTGTAAAATACGATTTATGTAGTATGTTACCTATCTGGAGGAGAGTCTCATAACAAGCTATAGTTTTCTGCTCTCATACATTTCCAATCTATTTACCAGTTTCGAGAGATATTTAGGGCAATTCAGAAATATACTTGGTATAGCACGAACTTTTAAGCGGAGACGTTTCACGGAAAAGGTAGAACACTCACCAGTTTTTTTGTTGAATTGGATACATTCCGGACGATATCATCGTTTTGAAAATGAAGTTCGCAGACTTTGCTGCGTTTTGATGGTGTAAAGTCGGCTCGTGGAATCGCCCTGAGCCATCTTTTCTAATATTTTCATCCTCTGGAAAGGATAAAACCGCCACTTTTGGTCCATCACCCTATCCATAATTTCCAGAGCAAGAAGGTACACAGCATCTAAAGGGCATTTTGGATAGCCTCGTGGTAAGCCTAAAGAAATCGGTCTGGACACACGTTAAACGTGTTGTTTGACGAAAGCCTTTAACAACTCGACACTGTAATGTTCCACAAATGTTATATAACAATATATAACTGCAGCTGCACTTACTTTCCGGTAAAATAGTATAAAAAACCCTAATTTCTTACGCTACATTAAAGGTAATCCACAAGTAGCCGACCATGCGGCGATGTTTGTTATGACTACTAGTAAGCGAGTCACGTGATTGAAACGTCACAGCGGTCTGGCCTTGTTATCTCGGTGGTAACGGATGTACACGATTGAATGACAAAAGCGAAGGCTGCCACACTCGCACAATTTGATCTCGTTAGCGGACAAAATTCAGCCCACTCAAATCGATGACGTTATATCTGCCTAGTTGCCTGACCCGGAACAAGATCCCGAACTTTTTACAGTGGTAACGAAAAACATGATCCACGGATCGAGTGGAAATCTCAATCCCATCTCTCCGTGTATGAAGGATGGAAAGAAATACCCTAGAAAATTGATTAAAGAGACACAAACTGGAAATGACGGCTATCCCTTGTACAGACGGCGGGCTCCGGAAGATGGCGGGTTCACGGCGAAACTAATGATACGCAGCAACACAGAAATAGAAATCGACAATAAGTGGGTTGTCCCCTTTTCGCCTCTGCTGTCGAAAATGTTTCGGGCACACATCAACGTGGAGTACTGCAACAGTGTGAAATCGATTAAATGTGTGCAAGTATGTCAACAAAGGTAGTGAGATGGCTGTTTTCGGCATCAGGGACGAGAGAGATCGAACGATGAAGTGACGCGGTATCAGTTGGGAAGATACCTCAGCAGTAACGAGGCAGTTTGGCGAATACTGGGATTCACGAAAGACACCCTACTGTTGTTCACCTCAGTGTCCATTTAGAAAATGGTCAGAGAGTTTATTTCACAACAGAGAGAGCCCCTAGAGTGATTGATCGGTCACCAAACACGACTTTGACGGCATTCTTTCAACTATGTCAGCAGGATCCTTTTGCGAGGACTTTGTTGTATCCTGAGATACCTCGATATTACACGCGGAATGCATCGAGGAAAGTTTTCTGTAAAAGAAAAGTTGGCCAGCCCGTCTCTGGACATGATGCAGTCGCGAGTTCACGCCTTGGGTCGAGTGTACACTGTTCACCCCAACAACGCCGAATACTATTTCCTTAGGATGCTTCTTCACTTGGTACGAGGACCGAGATGTTTCGCAGAGATGAGAACGGTAAACGACGAAGTATGCCAGACATTTAGAGAGGCCTGTCAAAAGTTGGGTTAGCTGGAAGGAGACCAACACTGGGATGACACGTTGCGAGAAGCCGAATTGATCTCCCTACCAGAGCAAATCAGAAACCTGTTTGCTATAACATTGACTACATGCAGTCCATCGAATCCAAACACTTTATGGGAAAAGTATAAGGAGGCCCTGAGTGAGGATATACTCGCCAAAGTCCGGAGGGAAACCCCGACATTAGAAATCGCGTTTGGTCCGGACATTTTTAACGAGGCTTTGGTTATTCTTTAGGACAAATGTGTGGCCGTGACAAATAATACATTACTGAAATCGGGCCTGCCTGCACCAGTACGAGATCGACGAGACGTACTTCGCGCGGATTACGTGCGAGAAACGAACTACGACAGAAGAGCTGAGTGCATACGTCGCGGACAAGAAGCCACTTCTGAATCGAGATCAGAAAAACGCATACCAAATTATCATGGATCAGGCAGCAAAACAACAAGGTGGTATCATTTTTCTCGATGCTTCTGGGGTCACAGGGAAAACATTCTTGATTAATATAATACTGGCCGAAATCAGGACTCGGGGAGAAGTTGCTCTTACCATCTCCTCTTCCGGAATTGCGGCGACGTTAATGGAAGGAGGGAAGACGGCCCATTTTCTGCACTTAAGTTGCCACTTGACATCGCAAGGCAGGAAAATTCTACCTGCAACATAAGCAAGGCAAGTGGTCGGGCGCAGGTGCTCGAGACTTGCAAATTAATCGTGTGGGACGAATGCACCATGGCTCACAAAAAAGCTCTCAAGGCCCTCGACGTCACTCTGAGATCTGAGAGGAAATGACAACCTGATGGTAGGAGCTCTGGTACTCCTCTGTGGAGACTCGTCAAACTCTGCCCGTCACCCCGAAGTCGACGCCGGCCGATGAGATCCACGCATGTTTGAAACATTCGTTTTTGCGGAGACATGTGCGAAAGATAACTTTGAAGTAAAACATGAGAGTACATCTGGGGGATGAGAGTGCTCAAATTTTTAGACAAACTACTGGAGATCGGAGAAGGCAGATTGGCAGTCGAGTCTTCTGGCAAGATTAAATTCCCATCCGATATTTGTAATCTGGTGTCGTCCGTCGCAGAGCTGATAGATGCAGTCTATCCGTCTGTTTCCCAAAACTATCACGATTTGAACTGGTTGCGAGAGGGCCATTCTTTCTGCTAAAAATGAAGACGTCCACGACATAAACAATCAAATACTTGTCATGTTACCAGGCGTGGTCACTGAATACAAGTCCATCGATACCATAGTAGATGCCGATGAGATCGTCACTTTCCCGCCAGAGTTCCTGAACTAGCTTGATCCGGCTGGATTGCCACCACATCGTCTTTTACTTAAAAAGTGGGTTCTCCAGTTATTTTACTGCGGAACCTCGACCCGCCAAAACTTTGCAACGGCACGAGGCTGTGTGTCAAGAAGCTGCTGGGCAATGTAATGGAAGCGACTATCTTGACAGGAAAGGGAGAGGATGCAAGTTTTTATCCCACGGATACCACTCATTCCAACGGATCTCCCTTTCGACTTAAGAGATTGCAGTTTCCAGTGAGACTTGCGTTCTTGATCACGATCAACGAGTCGCAGGAGCAGTCTATCAAGTACTGCGGAGTGGATTTGAGATCGCCGTGTTTCTCCCACGAACAACTTTATGTTGGTTGCTCAAGGGTGGGTTCACCCAAGAATTTATTTATTTTTGCTCCGGGAGGTGAAACTAAAAATGTTGTGTATAATCAAGTTTTGTGTTACATTTATATTACAGTGAATTTGTAAAACATTTTACTTCATTATGTGTACTGTCCTTATACAGCGGTGGTGAAAATTATAAGGACAAGGGAAAAATCGCCAAACCTTGGTACAGTTGGGCGGAAAATTATGCAAATTTTATGGCTGGAAACCAATGATAAATCCAAAACTACCAAATTATGGCTGAATTAAGTAGTTAGATGTTTTTGCATGAAACTTGCTTTAATATGTAAGCAAAGAAATTTCAAATGTATTCATTAAACTAAAATATGGTGTATCAAATATAGAACATTGCATTAAAATATGTTGAATAAATTTGATGTGATATTTGTACAGACACAAAATCGAACATAGAAAGAGATGGACAGACTTTTGCAAACAAGTTCAGTCACTAAATGAAAGTACTGACAGTTTGCAAAGTTTCGTAAAAATATATTCAACTGTTTGGATGTAGTATGAGCATACACATAAAGATAAACAGACACCAAACGTGCAAGAGACAGATCTTGTATCAGGTCCCAGAACGGATAGAAAACTTGAAATGGGTTGAAAATATTCAATGTACAAACACTTCATTTTTATTTATATAGATAACACATCAGTTTTTTCATTGAATGCAGGATGAAAATGGTTTCTATTAATTGCATTGTCAAAAAATAAATAAAAAATATATTACTAGATCATGAAATATTTCACCTGGTGATATAGTTGTACGCCTACTAATTTTGTACCCTTTCCATATTGATTTTAGAAACATTCCCATAATATTAACTTTATAACACCATTCATGAGATAAGGGATCATTTAAACTTGAAGGTACATGTTTCAACAATTATTTCATAACAAAAGAACATATAGTATTGACAACAGATGACTTGTAGATGAACTACAAGTATAATAAATCGATTTTAATAGAGCAAATAAAGCTTTTACTTATTGTATAATAGATTATAATATATTTTATTCATAATTTTAGACTTGAAACTAATTTACTTTCCTTTTTAATTGATTATAAATAAATGTTCTCATTCTAAGCTAGTTTAAAAATTTAATGCTTATCCATCTGTTCTATAAATTAGGTTGTGGACAAATTTCAACCTATTGCTCTTATTTAAGTTCATGATGTAAAAATAGAAAAAATTCATTACATGTTTGCTTTTATTTCTATACATCATCCTTGAAATTGGGCAAAATATGAAATTGAAAGCAGCTAAAATTCGACAAATACTTTTACTATGCTTACTTGTGTTTAGTTAGCTAAAATTCAATACAAATGTATTTATCTCAAAAAGAAAAAATAAAGAAAACCAATGTACATTTTATTTACAAAAAAAGAATACAGATTAAATTAAATTCTTTGGTTGACTTTTTGGTTTGTTTGGCTTGTTTTTTTTCCTGCCTTTTAACTTCTGAATAGTGTATTGGCTCGTTTGATGACTCTGTAAAATAACGTTTTGAATGAAGCAACAAAAATCACAAAGGAAACAAAGATAAACGTTCTCATGTTTCTAATATTTTCAGTTAAATTTTTACAAACAAGTAAAATTATACTTTTTTTATTGCTCAAATTGATTCATGACAAACAAATATAAGTAAAAACCTGTACTTTAAAAATAATTATACTGAGAAACTAGAAAAAGAACATGAACATTTTCACAATTCTCATATCATAGATGAACAATGATACATTAAAAATTGCAAGGTAGGTTAATTAAATAGCAATAGATGGAAATTGCTTTACCCAAATGCAGAAAGAATTATTACAACAAACATGTTCAAAATTTCTTATTCTCCTGTCCTCATCTCTAAAATTACTTTTTGGAACAATGGCTTATGAGGAAAAATGCGGTTGATTGAGTTCTATGGCACAAGGCCATATTTGGCCAAACTGCACCAAACAAAGTCAAATAAATATGTACACTCAAGGAAAGCTTTACTGACACAAAAGAGAGAAATACATCGAGGGGAACTGAACCAAGGAGAAATATGAGTGTCTATTAGTAATTTTGTTTCTGGGATTGTTTCAGTTTGGATATAAACAATTAGTGATTCCAGAAAATGATTATCCTCTGGTAACTTTAGTAGAAGCTAAACCATTTGGAAGATTACTTATCTTTTGAAAAATAGATAAAAATATAACAATGTAATTATCAGGTTCAATATTGAAAATATAAATGATTTATGATTTTAAGGTTGTGATGAGAATTCTTATTCTGCATCCTCATTCTAGGTGGCATCATTTGAGCAAAGAAAAAGCAATTGTGTAAATAATGAATTATTTTTATCAAACATTGACTTTTTAATGTAAAAAAAACAATCAATAAAACTATGATCATTAATTTTATTCCATTTTTAGTCATTATTTGCAAATTCATAGTTAGCTTTCCTAATTATTATTTATTTAAATTATACATGAAATATATATATTAAAACATGTACTATTATATTTTTTAATTGATCATGGTGGCTTCATTGTTGAAATAATTACAAGTGGCCACTGAAATGTTTTCATTTTATGTACAGAAGAGTACTGTACTATTTGTGGCATTTGAACAGCAGTCTATTACAACAATGATTTTATAATTATAATGAGCTAAACATAATTATATGAATTATCAAAGAATAAAGGCTGTTATGCATCTTAAAACATGAGGGGACTTGATGTTCTATAGATTAAATTTCAAAGTGGTATGGGAATTTGCTTCTAATTGCTCCCATTTTGACTTTGATGAGAATATTTTTGCTGAACTAATATGGAAAGTGATAGCAATTTCTCTAAAGAATAAATAATGCGGTTTTACCATATCAAACTATTTAAGAGGGATATCTTGAAATTAAACCATGTGACAAGTTAAACTTCAGACATTTAACTTAATACATATTTTAAATGGCATGCTCTCATTTCTGTTAATGGTGCATACAATGATTTTGAAGTATTTAAAAATATTTATATACTTTATAAAGCAGTAAACATTTCAGCAAATGTAAAAGTTATATATATAACAATTTAATACAGATATAAATAGATATAACTCTTAATAAGACAAACAGAACTCTCCATGCATGTGCACTAAAGCCACTACACATAACATGGTGAAAGAGATAATTCATCTAAAATAAAAGAAATTGGCAGGAATTTTGAAGGTGAATCGAGTGATGTTAGTGGGTCAGTCAGGGCATCATCAGGATTGAGCCTGACCCAAACAACACTAAATGGTGTTTTCTAAGTATGAGCAGCAAGAATGCTAAAAAATGCTCACTCTTCCCCACCACTGTGAACAAGAAAAGTAACCATTACAACATGAAAAGTTAACACTCAGAACTCAAAAATCACCTGACACTTTGTCTACTGGTGTACTTTCGGAAATAATACACACAATTATGAAGAAATTAGCCTAGCTTTTAGACTTACAGAACAAATTTATTATAACACCAGTAGACAAAGCATCAGGTAACAGGTCCTTTGCAAGAATTTATATTTAAACCTACTGGATAATGAGATAAAATCCTGATGCATACAAATCTTGTAATTTAACCTACTCTACAACTATTAAAACAAATAATATCCTTGAACAAGACAGATCACTTGTGGAACCTGACTAAACCTGGCCCCTCATGCTTTTTAACTATCTAGAACTAATTTTCAACACAATGATAGAAGAACACACTTGGATTATCAATGACACACACAATAATATAGTTATATATTACATAAATAACAATATTAATTATGTATTGACATGATTTTAAGGATCTCTTTACTAGCATACCACTTGATAAACTAAAAGTACTAAGCCACTACTACCATGAGTATGAAAATTCAATAAACATTGATTTTGAAGAATAGGAATTTCTAGCAAAATTCTGTATTATACCCAAGGGTCTAATTGTTCTTCTATTCTTGGCAACCTACTTCTGCACTATAATGGGCAACCACTTCTGCACTTACAAATCCATTTTGATTTCAGATATATATGAACGATTTCATTGTTTTTAATATAAGCAATTTTAATAATTTATGGCAATCAATTATTCAGAAGAATTAAATTTAACAATAACTAATTAAGAAAGTTTTAAAATCGACTTTTTAGACCTAATATTTCTATTATAGACAATAAAATTAATATTAACATCCATGATAAAAGAAATTATTTTAAATTTCCCGTCTTTAAATTAATTCATTGGAATTCTTATATCTCTAAAAATATTATACAACACAATTGTTAATCAACTATCACAGTTTAACAAAATATGCAATTCAAAATATAATTTCGCACAAAAACCAACATACGAATTCCACTTGCTGTGGTGGTAATTTTTTGGTTCCAATTATTGGACCCCCTAGAATGTGACACTGGTATAACTCCTTGTGTAATACATGTTGTAATGAGGTACACCAATGGAGGGGGAAATAACTCTTGGATATAGTTCAATTTCGTGTATGACCGCTTCTTCCATGGCTGGGCTGCCCATCGATCACTTCCAATCAAGATGGCTATTTACTGCGAATGATCTCCTTTCTCACAATCTGTAATGCAAATGCTCGATGATTGAACCTGTGTCTGTTTGGGAACTGCCCATGGTATGAATTACAACATACTCTCGTACGTTTTCATTAGCTGCCCCATACTCTGTGCATATCTGACACATCAGAATTACTGTAATGATGCATCCTACTCCTGTAAAATCAATGACTCAAATGATGATGGCTCATGCTGCTCAACTCAATTTCCTGCAAACAATGCCCTCTAGCACAGCATTTGCAGCTATGTCCCTATGTAGAGAGAGAGAGAGAGAGAGAGAGATATGGGTTGCTTTATATTCCTGACCTACCTTTAAATTCTGTCTATATATAATGGGTAAATCATAGAATGAAATAGGTGAAAAACCCATTTGTAATCTATAAAACTAGTATTCTGTAAAAGTAATTGTGTTGTTATTTCTGTTAAAAACATCATAAGTATATCATTTAACATACATTTTTAAATTATAGATTACAAAAATGAATAAATTACCGCTTTTGCTTCTTTTTCAGCCAGTTTCTGTTTCATAAGATCTTTGTAATTCATATATTCACGTTTGGGTGGCTAAAGCAAAACAAAATGAAGAATGTTATTAGCTTACTAATCTCAAATCTACCCAAAAAATTGTTAATTACACAATCAAAAATAGAAATATATAATAACCATACAAAAGAAAAGTGTAAAATATGACAAAATCTAATAGTTTATACATATATAATAGTAATACATTCACAAATGAAAATTGGGAGTCACATTTAGAACTACTATTTTTAACTGAGACTTTTATATCAATTTATAAATATATTACATTAACTTATGTTATATAGTTGTTTCTTGTGATTCACTTCATTGAAATTTCATGATCTACTTTAGATCTTTAAATTTCAGAATTTAAGGCATTCTCTACAATATGATGTACCTTTTATAAGTCAAATGGCCAGTTTCATTTGAAAGTTATACTTTCCAGAATTATAAATTGCATAAAAATAATTATAACATTAGGTTGCAAGGTATGAAAAATCATGATTTTTTAAAATCAAAACAGGATTTATTTGATTTAAATCAGATTTTAATTTAAATTGGATTTTTAGTTAATTCCTTACACAAACAAGCTTAAATTTGTTAGACATGCAAATTACAGTGTAGTTTCTAGATAATTCTGATTTATTTAAATATTAATATTTTTTTATGTAAAACATTAATGTATTAGGAAATACAACTGTGTAAATTTTTGAAAGATTAAAACACGACACAGGAATTAGCAAAGTAAACCATGATAGAGTAAACAGAACAGTGCCCAAATGCCAAGCAAAAGCAATGTTTTTTCATCTGGTTCTTCAAGGTTTCTCTGGTGATTACTTTAACTCATAACCAGTGAATTGAATTTTTTGGACCCAGATAAATAAGGTAGCCAGATCCCACCACCACTATATTATGAATTTTTTATGAATACTATGAATTTGAATCATACAAATTTCAGAATTGTTTTGCCTTATATATTTATCATATATGAATAAAATGTTTTGAATTACTTTAATTATTTCGATAAAAATAATTAATTGGTTCAAGAGACTTGCTTTTGTGAGAAAATCATGTCACCAATAGAAAATAAAATAAAAGGAACTTGCATCTTGAAAAAATTCCTACTCATTAATTTTTAGCTTGCAAAAATAACTTATTTTGGTGAAAAAATTGTTATTTTTTTTACAAGTTAACAGTAAAAATGAAACGACATGAAAATACATAAATTTGAAATCAAATATACCCATTTTCAAATTCTTTGAGTTGACAAGTATTTCACAGGTATATTTGAAGCATACAAAAAGGGGTTTATATAAAAAAGCAAAAAAATTGAAGCTTTTCTCAATGAACAGCATAGAACAAGTGTAATAGCATCCCCCAGAACATGCCAATTCAGTGGAATTTTGAGCTTGCAATAAAAAAAATATATCAATTCCAATAGCTTTCTGCTTCAACCCATAATTTTTTCTCAACATACTCACTCAATTATCAGATGAGTGAATTAACTTATAGTCCAAATTTCAATTCCATATATATTGAACTAGCAGTACCCGCACGGCGTTGCCCGTGACATCATTCTTGTTTCTCCTCACTGATTTTTAAAAACATTAAAAAGAAAAACCAATAATTTTAAAAATGAATCCCACCACTACTTCACATGACACGGGCATGTCGCCTCATTCCTTCCACTTCACTGATTCTTACTTAAAGAGCTTCATGATACACTATGTTGAATATTCTTCCATTTGGAGTTAGGATGTAAAGATTCTCGGCTTTTTCCATATGCAGTTGACCGTAGGAGAAACACGGTTTAATGAGATCGAGTCCAACTTTCAGCGATTGTCTTTGTGCCTTGTTGATGCATGCTCATGGCAAAACTTAAACGAACAGGGAACTGAAGTCGTTTAAATTGGAATGGGAGATCTGAAGGGATGATTGGGATCCTAGGAATGAATAAGTCTTCACCATGTCCAGTCATGATGGTGGCTTCAATAATATTACGCATCAATTTCTTTATAGTCTTGTTCCATTGCAGAGTGAGGTGGATGCAAATTTCTGAGAAACATAATCAGTGTCCCAATTTCTAGTTGTAATATGTGCGAGGGTATTCCAGATGGCTCCAATGTATTCAAAAACTCTGTTTGGTACTCCAGATGGCTCCACTGAGCTCAAAAATTCGGTTATGTACTTAACAGCCTCATCTGTGTCATATGTAGTGTCGATAGATTTGTATTATACAAATACAGAAATTATACAAATTCAAAAGTAAGTTATGAAAAACCACTACTGAAATAAAATGTGATTGAATCTTTAAATATAATGCTATACTTTTAAAGTCTTATTATATCACCTCACTGATTCCGACAAACAACCTAAATGAATCACGCCAGAGAAATCAAAACCAAATTAAACAGTAATAAACACTGTTACTTCATTTCATGTAATTTATTAACTGAGTTGCAGAAAATTTCTTGATGGTAGGAACTTGGCACTTGGAGTCGAACATGTAGGGGGTGGAGCTTCAGTTTGCTTTTTATTGGTGGTACGAAAAAGGACAAAACAGTGATAATACAGAGAAACCAGTTTCAGAATTGAAAAAGCTGCATAAAATCAATTAAATTTTTTAAAATAATTTTGTTGGATTCAAAAATAAAGTAAAAGTACAGAAAAAATTGGAAGGATTAGAGTTTATTTACTATTTTTAAAAAATATAGAGGTGAAAAATAAATTATCTGTCAGCTGGGTTCAAACTCAGGAGGTCTCCCTCCAAAACACTAACTGCGACTTCAGTACGCCGCTTTACCCACTACACCATCATTTCAATGTGAGGAGGGGTGTTTTTAGTGGAGATAACATGCGCGATAAGTGTCTCTGTCAGTTCGGTCTGCACAGATACGTCATAGTGGAGGGGCTACATGCGCAGCACAAAATATTAATTAAAAACATTTCTAAATTAAATTTTAAAATTCTGGCTTTGAGGGACATTCAGTCATCTCTAGGACTACCTGTGTGCCAAATTTCATGGCTCTAAGTGCAATAGATTCGTCTAGACACTGCACACACACTTCCTTTTATAATAGTAGAGATAGATAGTTATTCTAGCAGTGTAAAGAATTCTAAGGGATCAATGCATAAAATTTCCCAATAAATTGAAATAAAAATTAACCAATATATTACACAAAACAAAATGAAACTATTAAAATTGCCAATTATAAAGATTTATGTGCAAAATTGGAATGTTTTGTGATACTGCAGAACATTTTTTGTTGTGAGTAAGTCTTTATATTTTTATGAACAGACTACAATACTAAATAACTAGAACATCTAATAAATAACATAAGATGAACACACCTCTGTAACCTTCCCCCGAGATATTTAATGTTTGTGTCTGTACTTGTTTATATAAATTTTATGTTTTAACTTCTAAATTAAACTTTTGTAAATGGTTAGGGCGACTCAGGTTCATTCCTTTACAAAATTGGTGCCCCAAACGTGGGGCCAGGGTTTTAGTGTTCTGCAGCACCATCGAACTCACAATTTTAGGAAGTCTCATCCAGGTGTATCCTATTGAATATAGGTGGAAAACTTCTTCCACGGATCATCCCTATGCTCGTATCCCTGAGTGGTGATGAAGAACGAGATAAGTTTATTTTAATTTTTGTTTAAAATCATTCCTGTCTACTGTCATGAATACTAATCATTACTGAATGCAGTATTTTCGATTTGGCCAACACGTGCCTAGCAACGAAATTTTAAAGTTTGGATTTTATGTTTAAATACACTGGTGTGTAAAACTTAAGCAACGATGTAATTTTTAACCAGACAGCCATCAAATTGTACAAAAGGGGCTAGTTGCATTCAGTACAATGAACACCCAATTCAGTAGAAAGGTGATTTGTATGCAAATATCAGTAACAAGACGTCACAGGTGACGTGAGGGCACGCAAAACGCGTGCAGTCAGCGCGCGCAGTGCAAGACTACACTAAAAAGGACAAACAGCGCTATTAAAGGCATTCGCTGCAAGTTCAAGTGAGTTCGTACGTGCAATATGGCTACAAGAAACCATCTGGACGACTTTACACGTGGTAGAATGATCGGCAAGCTCGAGGAGGGGTGTAGTTTGACGAGTGTAGCCCAAGAGTTTAGAATCAACAAGCAATTTTTTTATTAAAATAATTACCACTTTGCCAAAGTTTTAGGTTAATTAATTCATTTTGGTTATACAATGTGAAAAAGGCCAGTTAGCAACTTTATTTTGAATTATTCTTTGCATAAGATAACTTACCTTAGCACCAAGCCTAATAGCCATAGCTATTTTATCTTGCTTTTGTTTTCCTTTATCAAATCCACTCAGGCCAAATCTCATGACTTCATAACGAGCTCTTTTTATGTTAAATATTTTATCATTGCTTAGTGGCTCTTTCTCATGTTTTTGTGCCTTCTGTGCTACAGGTTTTCCCTTTACCTTAAAAAGAGAAACATTAAAAATTTCAATATAGAGGATGAAACAGGAAATTACCACACAATAACTATATATGGTTTTTATGTTCCTTTATACCTAAATCAGAGTATAATAAATATGTATATACTAGCAATACCCGCACAGCATTGTCCGTGACATCATTCTTGTTATGTCCTCACTGTGTGATTCTGTGTGTGTGAAACCCCCCCCCCCATTAAAAAGAAAAAACAATAACTTTAAGAATGAGTCCCAACACCACTCAACATGACATAGGCGTGTCGCCTCATTCCTTCCACCTCACTGATTCTCGCTTTCGTTTAAATTGGAATGGGAGATCCAAAGGGATGATTCGGATCCTAGGAATGAATACATCTTCGCCTGCAGCATGTCCAGTCATGATGGTGGCTTCAATAATTTCCGCTTCAGCTTCTTGATAGATTGTCTTGTTCCATTGCAGAGTGAAGGTGGATGCAGATTTCTGAGAAGCATAATCGGTGCCCCAATCTTCAGCTCTAATATGTGCGAGGGTACTCCAGATGGCTCCAATGTGTTCAAAACTCTGTTGTGTAGTTCACAGCCTTATCTGTGTCATATGTAGTGTCGATAGATTTGTATTATGCAAATTCAAAAGTTATGAAAAAACCATTACTGAAATTTAAATATGATTGAATCTTTAAATATAACGCTATACAGTAATACCCCGACTTACACGAACTTGGAATTATGCGGTTCTTGATTTTTTTCATTTCGCAACAGCTATCTTCAGTGCTTCTCTTGCTGTCATACGCATTTCGCGCGTTCTTTACGTGCACGATTACAATTCTACGATTGATGAAAGTTAAGATTATTTTGTTATACGTTTTCTAAACCCTACAAAACTATGTCATCAAACGAAGTAAATCTGATCTTGGGATGAAATTTCCAAAACCACATTGTGAATGGTGTCTGGAAGAAACTTTGTCCATTTTTTTGCGAAAACACAGAAACAATGCCAGAAACTGATCATGTTGCTCATGCGATAGAAATTGTTAATCTTGCCAGGCAATTAGATTTGGAAGTCAATGGTGACGATGTCTACGAGCTGTTGGACTCGCATAGTCAGGAGCTGACAATTGATGAGCTCATAGAGATGCGTGAGCAAAACGTCACTGAATTATCCGACACCTCAGACCCAGTTCCACCAGAAAAGCACAATACAATTGCAAGCTTGACAGAAGGTTTCAGCTCAATTGAGAAGGGCTTAAAAATTTTAGAAAACAGACTCCAACGAAAAACGAGTGAGAGCTACAAAGCAAGGAATAAAAAAATTATTAGCTTGCTACGAAGAAATTCTGCATGAAAAAAGAAGGCATTGTGTCGTCAGACGAATTTGTTAGATTTTATGAAGCCATCGACACCGAAATAACTTTTTAGGCAACTCATTTATTTTTTAATATTTGGTATTAATATATATAAAGAACTGCAATTTCATAAAATATTTTTCTTGTAAACTAGTGTTTTTGTTAGTTCTTGGTCCCAATTAAACAAAATTTATATGTATTTATATGCAAAGTTGTACCCCGACTTACACGAATTCAACTTAAGCGATTTTTGTCGGACCCACCTATCGTGTATTACTGTACTTTTAAAGTCTTTTTATGTCACCTCACTGATAAACCTCACCGACAAACAACCTAAATGAATCACAATGTCAGTGAAATCAAAACCAAATTAAACAGTAATAAATACTGTTACTTCATTTCATGCAATTTATTAACACAAACATTATACTATTTGCAAAAAATACCTAAACAAAAATAGAAAGCAATACAAAAAATTAACGAAGTTAATCAAGAGCGCTTTGAATACGTTCAATCTTTCAACATTTTTTGGTGAAGGATCTGGGCCGATGTCCCTCTATCTCCCGGTTGAATAAAACATAAAAGCAGAACGATGTTTGAGTTGCAGAAAATTTCTTGATGGTAGGAACTTGGCACTTGGGAGTCGAACATGTAGGGGTGGAGCTTCAGCAGTTTGCTTTTCATTGGTGGTACGAAAAAGGACAATACAGAGAAATCAGTTTCAGAATTGAAAAAGCTGTATAAAATCAATTACATTTTTGAAAATAATTGTGTTGAATTAAAAAAATAAAAGGATAAAGTAAAAGTAAGTACAGAAAAAATTGGAAGGATTAGAGTATACTTACTATTTTTTAAAAAATATAGAGGCGAAAAATAAAAATTATCCGCCAGCCGGGTTCGAACTCAGGAGCTCACCCTCCAAGGCATTAATATGCGACTTCGGTGAGTGGCCATAGCTAGGTTTTCATTGCAATGAATACGGATGTCCGCAGTTTCAAAATGTTAGCATGAAGTTATCACAGTATTTCACCACAGAACCATGAAGCCTGAAACTGTTTAAGAAACTCCAGCTCCTGCATTTCTGATGTTTTCAGCTGATCTGCTCATGCAAACAGGTTTTCTCAGGATATCTCATTGATAGTAGTCAAGTTGGCACACATTTTAATCTGAGTCCAGACAAATATTTGGACTTTGTTTGGGATTATTTGCTCTGATATTGTTCAACCATCTTTAAATCCCCTAGAGAACACCATGCCTTTGAATATAATAAACAGGCAAGACACGGAATATCGAACGTGACATGCATGCTATCAACCTCAAAAGAAATTTTCCCTGAGTCCTTAACTTCAATTGCTGTCTCAAAAAATTGTCCCTTCTCAACAAGGTAGAGTGCACTTTTTCTCCCTTCTGCATAGAGGTTTAAACCCAGTCTGAAGCTTCATTGCAACTATTGGCATTGATTTAGTGCCATTACTCATCAATCTCAAGAAACAAATTTGCAAAAGATCTGAACAAAGATTACCAACATTTTCAGCAATTCAAGTTTGTGGATGCAGTTTATATTAGGATATCTAACTGTTAAATAAGTGCATAGCAGGGATTGCCGATTTTTGACATAAAACATGCCAAATTCGTGAATAATTTTGGGTTGGTCTAGGATACCAATTTGTGCTAACATGTAGAAAAAAATTGTGGTTAAAACTTCAAACTTTTTAAGGATTTTAGAGATTAGTGTAAAGGCAAAATTAAGAATTTATTATGGACAAAATTGAGTGAAAAGATTAGGAATATGCTTCCTGTTAAAATTCACTTGGAAATGACCTTATGCCCACTGAAGGTTCAATTTAAATACTTTCCTTACATTACTCTACAGGGTGATTCAAAACTCAACGTACAAACTTTTAGGGGAAGTAGAAAACACAAAAACAAAACAGAATCACATAGGAATGTATGATCGGAAACCCCAACCTGATCAGTTGGAGGATAAACAAAGATGCAGAAATGACAAGCCAATAATGGGTGGAAAAACTTTAATGATACTTTACACTAGGATAGTGCGTGTACACGTTAAGTTTCACAACAAGTGCTCAAAGTTCTTACCATTCACAGCGCAGTCCAGTACATGTCTCTCTCGACTTGCCAGTGGCCACCTAAAATGCCTTACATATTCTGAGGGCAACAAGATCTACCCTCTTTGCCCTAAATGCCAGCGACATCAAGCATCGCCTAAACACATTTTGAACTGTCTGGGACTCGTCTGGGAAGAGATTCATTCTTCTCCTCTCTTAGTCATGGATTTCATTAAAGTCAACAGATTCCTTGATCTAGTCTGACTCTGCCAGACTTGATTGGAGATTATTAACAACAACAACCATCCACAGTTATGCACGCTTGAGGGCACCCCACAGCTGGAGGGCATGGTAGTTGGAATGCAGCGCTAGTCATTTAAAGTTCAGATTGCATTTGCACAGTATGGAGAGCATGCACCAATTTACAAATGCTGAAATGAAAGACATGCACCTTGTGTATGGTGCAGTTGACGGCAACGGAAGGGCTGCGGCACGGTTGTATGCTGAACGATACCCAAACAGACGTGTACTGCATCACCAAATGTTTGGGAATTTTCACAGTAATTTGTGTGAATACGGGACATTCTGCAGCAGCAGGCATGATACAGGGCGGCCACGAACGACATGCGGCACACCTGCCTTCGAAGAGGAGACATTGCGTTGAGTGAAAGAAGCTCCTGGTACAAGCACATGAACCATTGTCCATGATATTGCAGCATTTCAATCCAGTGTGTGGCGCACACTACACAGGGAGCATTTACATCCATATCATTTGCAATGGGTCCAGTCATTGCAGCCTGAGGATTATCCTCGACATGTGGAATTCACGCGCTGGTACTTGGACAAATGCAATGTGAAACCGCTGTTTCCAACCTTCATTCTATTCACGGATGAAGCCAATTTCTCTCGTGAAGGGATCTTTAATCAAAACAATGGTCATGTGTGGAGTCACGACAACCCACGAAGTATGTGCCCACCAGTTCTCCGTGAATGTATGGGCGGGTATTATTGTTGATTACTTAATCAGGCCATACCTCTTTAACACCCCAACTGAATGGCCGGAAATATTGCTTTTTTCTGGAGGAGGTACTGCCGAAATTACTCGACATGGTTCCTGTATCTGTTTGGCGTGCAATATGGTTCCAGCTCATTTTTCCCATGCCGTACGTGATTACTTGAACAAAACATTTGCGCCTCGATGGATTGGGTGTGGTGGACCCGTCCCATGGCCACCACGATCGCCCGATTTATCTAGCCTGGATTTTTTTCTTGTGGGAGACCCTGAAAGCCATGGTCTACAAGACAACCGTTGACTCTGACCTCGTCACAAGAATCTCCACCACAGCTGCAAATGCCCACGAAATGCCGGGTATTTTTGAAAGGGTCTGACAATCAATGCATCGCCATTGTGAAGCGTGCATAACTGTGGATGGTAAGAACTTTGAGCACTTGTTGTGAAACTTAACATGTACATGTACTGTCCTAGTGTAAAGTATCGCTAAATAAAGTTTTTCCACCAATTATTGGCTTATCATTTCTGCATCTTCATTTATCCTCCAGCTGATCAGGTTGGAATTTCCAGTCATACATTCCTATGTGATTCTGGTTTTGTGTTTTCAACCTCCCCTAAAAGTTTGTACATTGAGTTTTGAATCACCCTGTATATTGGACAGATCTTCACTGCATTAGTAAGTCTGTCAAGATAGAAAAAGGGGTATAAATTGAAAATGAACGGCTACATTAAACTTTTAAAGATAAAAAATAGCTCAATTGCAAAAGAAATTAAATTTATTCTCAGCACTAACAAATTCCAATTGTAAATATGAAAACAGCCTGAAATTGGATATCTCTGTCGTGACAAGATAAGAAAATATAAATAATATAATTGTTCAGCAGTGACAATAAATGGCAACAATTTGTTGGTTGTACTTGTTAGTCTCGCTGATCGTATCTCGCATTGCCGCCACGCTGTAAATACTTCATTCTATTTTTCATGTATTAAATAATAAAAAAAAAACATTTTTTAAAATCCACAGCAGCATTGTGCATTTTTGTGTCAACTTAATTACTTTTTGTCACTTCTTGCCTCGCCGCTAGCATCCTAATGATGAGCTTACCTGCTTACTGTGAAATGTCATAATAAACATAAGGATTTGTTTCGGAGATTTATTTTTATTGTGTTACTGTAGTAAAAGTGACAATTCAAGCAACCTGATAATCTGAACAACATCTAACATTGGTGACTTTGGACTTCACTTTGCCAGCTATGCCGCCGAACAATCAGGAAGATTCAACAGCAAGCCTCGTGGAAGCGAGTGCCATGAGTATTAAAATTCCGCCTTTCTGGTTGATAGACCCGAAATGTGGTTCTACCAAGTCGAGGCACAATTCCAGATCAGTGGCATTAAGGCTGAGAAAACAAAATTCAACTACCTCGTTGCCCAACTTGAACCACGTTTTGTTGAGAACATTTGGGATATCGTTCGAGACCCAACGACTGAAAAATACTCTGCGGCCAAAGAAAGACTGCTCAACACGTTCTAGGAGAGTGAAAATAAGAAGATAAAGAGGCTCCTCACTGGTATGGAACTAGGCGATTCACTGCCGAGTCAACTGCTAAGAAGAATGCGATCCCTCGGAGGGAGTGAATTCTCCGACAAGGCCGTCCGTACTTTATGGCTGGAGATGCCAACCTTAAGTGAGAAATATCCTGATCGTGAGCGATGAGTCTTTGGAGAAGTTAGCCATTATGGCTGACAAAATTATTGAAATGAATCCAAGAGCTTCAGACCTAGATGCTGTTCAACAGAACACTCCCAATTTGGTAGAGGAACTAATGGCAAAGATCTCTTCCCTAGAGTTACAAGTAGCCGCCTTGAGTAACCAAAGGAACTCTTGGGACGACCATCACCCACATTATAGGCAGCAGAGTTGGAGTCGATCCAGGAAGCACTACGAGCCAAATGGCAAATTCTGCTACTACCATTAGATTCGGTAAGAATTGCCTTCCTGAAAAATGCAAGCCTCCATATAGATGGAAAATGCCAGAAAACCGCTGCATGCAGTAGAGTGCGGTTAGGCCTACTGCGAAAGAACCTGATAACCGCAAGTACCGTCTGTTTGTAAAAGACAGGAACACAGGTCGTCAGTTCCTGGTAGACAGCAGGGCTGATGTCTCAATAATCTCACCCTCAATGAATGGAAGCAGTGATTTTAATTATAAACTGTATGCTGCCAATGGGACTGAAATCTCTACATATGGAATTCAGATGCTTACGCTAGATTTGGGTTTGCATCGTCCATTCCAATGGCCTTTTGTGGTAGCTAAAGTTTCTAAAAGAATCCTTGGTGCAGACTTTTTAAAAAAATTTCACTGCTCATAGATATACACAACAGGAAGTTAATAAATGGAATAACAAACCTCTCCACATGTGGGCAAATTACAGTCATTCAAGATCAAGACAACATTAGCACCTTAAATAAATCCTGCAAGTACTCTAATTTATTATCTTTATATCCAAATATTAATAAACCAAACCTGTTAAACATAATGTGTTACATTATATTGCCACTAAAGGACAGCTGGTATACTCCCGTGCAAGGCAGCTTGACGCAAAGAAACTTAATATGGCTAAACAGGAGTTTCAATTCATGCTTAAAAATGGCATCATTAACCCATCTAAGTCACAGTGGGCCAGTTCACTGCATTTAGTGACTAAAAAAGATGGAACTTTAAGACCTTGTGGTGACTATGTCTCTTAGATGTCTTAACGAGCAGACGATTCCAGATAGGTATCCAATTCCTCAAATAGAGGATTTTCATTTAATTTTAAGTGGAAAGAAAATTTTTTTTTCCAAACTTCACCTTTTGAAAGCATACTACCAAATCCCACTTGCAGAAGAGGATAAACCCAAGACTGCGATAATCACTCCATTTGGATTGTATGAATTCAATGTTATGAGTTTTGGGCTTTGCAATGCCCCTTCTACATTTCAACGTTTTGTGAATGAAGTATTTTAAGGTTTACCTTTTGTTTCCATATTTGGATGATGTGTTAATTGCCTCCTCCTCTGAAGAGGAACATAAAACCCATCTCAGAGAAGTATTTGACAAGCTTGATAAGTATGGCCTTTGTATTAACATCTCAAAATCAGTTTTGGGAGTGCAAGAAATAAAGTTCTAAGGACATCTTATAACCCCTGCTGGTTTGCACAGTTAAAAGTTCAAGCAATTTTGGACTATTAGTTGCTGTCCACCCTTCATGACCTGAGAACCTTTTAAGGTATCACCAATTTTTTTTGTAGGTATTTAAAAAACGCTGTACACACTCAAGCCATTTTACATAAAAGCCAGTTACAGCTTGCCAGTTACAGCTTGTGACTGGCGGCGAGAGTACCTATTCGGCGCATTAAGTTACTTGTATCTTTCTACCAGCTGCAGATCTCACAGGTATTTTTGGCATCAATTCAATAAGTTGTTATAACTTTGTGTTGCTGTTTTTATTGTTATAAAACAAAACATGTTTATAGGTGCCACCTATTTGACATGGCTACAAAGAAGAGAAAAACGGAAGACGAAACCGTGAATTTAAAGTTGAATGGACCGAATCGATCGCATTTATACAAATCTCAAATGGCCTTCCAACCTGTCTTATTTGTCAAGAAAAATTGGTGTATAACAAGAAATCAAATTTGGAGAGACATTTTACAACTAAACACGCGTCATTTGGCAGTAAATATCCCGCCGGTGATGCGAGGAAGAAAGCAGTTGAGGAACTTCAGAAGAGTCAAGAAAAATCAAGTTCTGTATTTAATTATTGGGTGCAATCGTCCCACAATGTTAATATTGCAAGCTTTATTGTTAGTCAAGAGATTTCTGAGAGGCAAACCATACAGACAGTGAATACATTAAAAGTTGTTTTACAAATGCATCCAAAGAGATATTCTGGAATTTTAAGAACAAGGCAGAAATTCTTAAAAAAAATTAGAGTTACCAGTCTGTTAAAACAGTAAAAGACAGAACAGTCAAAAATGTCTTCGAATATAACCAATCAGCAAATTGAAGATCTTAAATTGGTTTCAGCTTTATCAATAGCTGTTGACGAATCTTGTGACATAAATGACACACCACAAGTTTCACTTTTTCTTCGATTTATTTCGTCTACTGGTCCTAAAGAACTTTTAGGATTATTGCCACTGAAAGATCAAACACGTGGCGAGGATATTGCAAATGCTGTTGTAACGGCGGCTAGGGAAACGGATAATCTTGCCGGCTGATCAAGCGCAGAAGAGGAAACGACCACCACGGCAGCCGAGATAGGGGGGCTGATAATCTGGCGGCGATCGTGCTGAAAGGAAAAGACTACACCGAAGCTCTTTTTAACAGCAGTCTGACTCCAGTGGGCAAAATCGTTGGTGGCTTCGAAACAAATGGCAGGCGCCTTTCTGTTGCTCTCTATGACATTTCGAGACAAAAAGGTACGGAGATGGATTATGATGACCATTGCCGACAAGGGTTTATGGTCCACTGAAGTCTGTCGTAAAAGTCAAGGGGAGAGGCCAACGTGCGAGAGCCATTCGGGAAGGTCCGAAGATGGTGATATATTCAACAGCCAACCAGCACCGACTAAGAGGCCGACCCGAAACGAAAAGGAGGAGTCGAGAAGCACCCGATATATATAGTTTCTGAGATCTTGAGAGGAGGATTGGAACAAGAACAGAAGAGAGAGAGGTCAGCAGAGACCGTTTTGGAGAGAGTCGAAAGTTGAACAAGAAGTGAATACCCGTTCACTGTCGGCGAAAGATTGTCATCTTTCGGGAGAGCTCATCTGAGCTGGAAAAGGCCGATTTATCCCGCCCTGGGATTCTATACTCGCCTGAGTATATTATTGAGAAAGGCTCGCCCGTAGCCGTTAAGGAGACTCCTCCGAGAAACCTGTGTCGCTACTCGCCCGAGTAGTGGAGACTTCACCAAGATCTAAAGTTCACCAGAACTGACAAGGCTGATTTATCCAGCCCTAGGATTCTATACTTGCCTGAGTATTTTATTGAGAAAGACTCGCCTGTAGCTATGGAGGAGAATCCTATGAGAAATCTGTGCAACTGCTCATCCTAGTAGTGGAGATTGATCTTATCCGAACTGGAAAAGACTGATATATCCTGCCTTGGAACTCTATGCTCATCTGAGTATTTTTATTGAGAAAAGGCTCGCCAGTAGCCGTGAATTAGACTCCTCTGAGTAATTCGTGAGAGCTCGCCAGCAGCTATAAGAAGTGCCTCGATAGAACATTGGACTTTCCAACGACCTAACTTTAAATGAACTCTTCATTCATTTTACCGACTAATTGTACCAAAGTTGTAAATAAAATAATTAGTCTAGAAACGGATACTTTTGAATGGTAACTAGTCTAAGCTACCCGTGAACCAAGACGTTAAACTGTCATTGAATGCATTTAGAAACATCATATTTCACTCGATAAAATTGTTTCAATTTCAACAGATGGGGCAAAAAGTATGACCGGAGTGAGAAAAGGTTTTATTTCTATTTTGAAGGAAAAATTAATCACAAGATACTTGCTTACTATTGCATCATTCATCAAGAAGCGATTTGTGTGCAGACATTTCCAGAAGAAATTTGAAATGTTATGGAATTGGTGATCAAGATTGTCAACACAATTGTAGCTAAAGCTCTTTATTATCGCCAATTTAAAGAATTTTTAGTTGAAATGGAGAGTGAATACACAGATCTTCTGCTGCATAATAAGGTACGTTGGCTTTCAAGAGGAAACATTTCGCATCCGTATTATTTCAAATTAAAACATTCTGCCTTGAGAAGGGTGTTGACTAAACGGACGATCATTGGATCCACAAATTTGATTTCATGGTAGACGTTACGTCTGATCTAAATAATTTTAATCATAAACTACAGGGGAAAGGAAACACAATTTTTTCGATGTTGGAAGAAGTAATTTCATTCGAAAAAAAATTATCTCTTTTTGCTTAAGATTTTGAAAGATAAATTCCTTTTCCAAGCCTGCTGAAACATCGCCAAGAAAATAACTCGGTAATTGACATTTACTAATTAAAAACAACAATTTTAAATATGAATGAAGCTTTTCTAAGGAGGTTTCAGGAATTCAGAAATAGCATAGCGACGTTAGCCTTTGTTAAAAAACCTCTCAGTGCTGACGTAAGAGAATTGAATTTTTCTCTCTTTAATAGACATTGGCGCTTTTGAAATGCAATTACTGGAGTTAAAAAACAAAGAATTATGGAGCTCCAAATCTGAACGCCTTAATGTTGATATGGAAAAATTGGAGAAAAATAAATGTGATCTTAGTTCACAGAAAAAGTGGTCTGCTTTGAAAGACCTGGAGAAGGAAAACATGATAATTTTCAACACCTGGAATAATATTCCTGTCTCATGATCAGTTAAAAAAAACTAGCATTTGCTGATCTTTCACTCTTTGGCTCTACATATTCATGCGAACAATCTTTTTCAAGCATGAACCTTATTAAAATTAAATTGAGAAATCGTCTTATTGATGAGAACCTGGAATCCTGCTTCAAATTAAAAACAACGACATACAAACCTGGCTTATTCAAACTTTCCAAGGAAATGCAAGGTCATTGTTCACATTAAGTGCGTGTTTTGTCATATTTTTATTTTGATGTAAAAATATTTTGTCAATAAATAAGGTTATTATTAATATGAAACCTGGTTTTATTTAATGTTAGCAGCTAGGGTAAGCTAGTTTAAACTGACTCCTAAAAACATGGTTCTTGAAAAGAAATTTGGCTCTCAAAAGAAATCTTAATCGTTGTATTGCTGATCTTTGGCTCTTTTGACTAGTGAGTTTGCCGACCACTGGTATAGGCAATGAGTTCTTGTTATAATGTGCATTCTGGGTACTGGATATTTTCTGTAGCATGCTTCTATACGTCATAACTTAGTTACTGGTAAGGGAGTAATGTCGTGACAAGATATGAAAATATAAATAATGTAATTGTTCAGCAGTGACAATAGATGGCAACAGTTTGTTGGTTGTACTTGTTAGTCTCGCTCAGTCGTTTCTCACACTGCCGTCACGCATCACGTTGTAAATACTTCATTCTACTTTCCATGTATTAAATAATAAAAAAAATCGTTTTTAAATCCACAGCAGCATTGTGCATTTTTGTGTCAACTTAATTACTTTATGTCACTTCTTGCCTCGCCGCTAGCGTCCTAATGATGAGCTTAGGTGCTTACTGTGAAATTTCTTAATAAACATAAGGATTTGTTTCGGAGGGTTTTTGTACTGTTACTGAAGTGAAATTAAGGAATTCACGCAACCTGAACATAACACCTCTATGAAATTTAATGGAATGGAACACCACCAACCACTACACAAAAATAAATGTACAAGGAAGAAAGCCCCAATCGGAAAATAAACTTACAACTTTTCTTCTTCCACAAAATCGTTCATTGAATTCAACAATTTCAACTTCGTTAATAGGTGCCGCCATGCTTGTTTAATTATTAACGTGACTGTTGCCATTCAGTATTATGACACATCAATGGGGAGGGGGGGGGGGGCTTTCAATTAACGTCACACTGGAACAACATAACGGGCTATTGGTGACGGTCCGGGATCAATCCCAAAGGGGAAGAATCGAGGACAACACCACGTAATTTTGAACCACGGTCAGATGACGAGGAACATCAATGGAAATATTTTTTAATGCATACTATAAAACAAGCCTCACTCCGCGGGCTTTCAGTTCAACGTGATGGATAAGTCCTTTGATTTCAATGAAACCATACACTCAATGCGCAATTATCATTTCATAGTTTTTGTGAAAACATTACTTGTGAAAGAAATCAATCATATAATCTTGCCAAGTATTTTCATCCTAATTCTCATGAAACATTCACTCTATTTTAGAGATTCTGACATCATCCACGCAATAAAAAATGCTTTCTGGAAGTTTTCATTTGTATATTTGAGCACAAGTCTCCTTCTATTTCGAATATCATTAAGTTCGCAAGTGCAAAGTTCAAAAAGAAAAACATGGAAATGGGGGGGGGAATTTCAATTAACGTCACACTGGAGCAACACAATGGGCTATTGGTGACGGTCCGGGATCAATCCCAAAGGGAAAGATCCGAGGACAACACCACGTAATTTTGAACCACGGTCAGATGACGAGGCAACACCTGAGCTCCGAGACCCCACTCTCCAAACTTCCACACCACGCCAACGTGAGGACATTTGAGGCCACGACAGATTTAACGTGCACCAGCCCCCTTTGTACACGGCGGTGTTTGGCTGGATTTGAACTCGCAACCCTTCGGTTGCTAGTCCGTTGCTCTTCCAACCGGGCCACCGCGGCCCACATGGAAATGGAAATCAAAACATCTTAAGTAATTTTCACCGTCTAAATCTGGCATCACTAAGATAAACTTCTCAAGATTGCTGTCTGTCTATTGATAGAAATGTGTATTGTATGTTAGCGATGAGATATTTTTGTAATTACGGGTGTATTGCGATGTCCCCTGCTGGTCTTTATTTTCTGTTTCTTTAAAAAGTCCGTTCTATAGTTATGAAAGCAAGCGAAGATATGCTTAAGTTATAGATTAGTGAAAGTAAGCATCCGTGAAAATGAGTGTATTTGGCGACTTCCAAAAAGCTTGGGCGCAGCGTTTCCCTGGTTGTGAATTGCCTCAAGCATGGGAAGAAGATGTAAGAGCAAATTTAACAAGACATCGACAAAAAGTAGCAGCTTTAAATGAAGAGTTGGAAAAGGAAGAATTTTATGTTGAGTATTTGGAGCATTTGCTTGCAGATGTTGAGAGGGTGAAGCAGCACCCGCGATTTAATAATACCGAATCTGAATCTAACACTGCTCTAATTGTGGAACCAGATTCAAAACATTTAAAATTGGCTGTGGGTAATGCCAAAACACCGCAGGAAAAACTCCCATGTTGCGCGCAAAATTCAGAATTTGAGAAAGTGTGCAAAATTTGCAAAACTGATTTAAAGGATCAAAATATAAAATACATCACAGTTATATCGGTTGGTGGATCCAAATTATCTAAAGAAACAAAATCTGAAAAAGATTCAGACGAAAAAGAACCGCATTGTACTGGAGGATGGAGGACAACTGAAATAGAAGAAACTGTAAATATAGAAGTCGAAACTAACTCTCCCATACAAAAAAAGAAGCCACCAGCTCCTCCTAAAAAACCAAGGAAATCTATACCAGTACAAGCTGTACCGCCAGTTAAACAGGCAGCTGTAGTTACCACTGTGGATTCGGAAACAAATTCAGAAAAACCTCTGTCTAATATAGGTCACACAAACAGCTGTGAAGATGTGAATAATTCTCTAGTCAATACATCTGATTCTGGTATTATTTCAAATGGTCCATCCCCCACAGGCCCTTCTCCTTCTAGTACTATTACATCTATAACATTTGAGCCAAAAGAAGCATCTGAGTGCTTTGCAGAGAACAAAATTGAAGTAGATAGTTGTATAGATGATGAAAATATTTATGACACTGTTGCTCCTGATGAAAGTGAATCTTTTAACTCTCATGGTTTGGGAGAAGTAACAAGAAATGAAAGTGAAGGAGATTATGTTGTGTTTTCTGAGTCTTTTGATACTTATCCAGAGTATCCGCCGCCAGTAACATCACGTGCGAGAATGGCTGAATGCCTTTTGAGCTCGCAGAAGAGTGTTGAAGAAAGTCCTGAGTATGCAACTTATATGAATATTGATTACTTTTTGCAAAATCAAAAGAGAGCTGTGGGTAAGATAGAAAGAACATATTCAGTTGGTGGGGATTCTGATGAAGATCCATTCATGAGCTGCGCATGTGCGAGTGATCATGAAACAGAACCCGATCATGTGGCAGACTACTCAGAAAAGAAAGGAAGTGGTACTTCAGCTCCTAGTGATGATGTATTTGATATGGACTCTGGTAAGCATATTTATTCAGTTTTCCTATATATTAGTTTATTTCAAGTGTAAGCATGCCGATTGGAGCAAAGCCTATACATTCACTCCGATGTTTCTCAGTTATCAAAATACATAGTATCAGGGTGATTTAAATCAAGTGATTTTTATTAAAAAATCATTGTGAAAATTTTATAAATTTAATTTTTCTTTCTGTTACGTTTAATAATATTGAGAATGAAATACTGAAGATGCATGTTATTTTATTGAAATAAGTTAAGAACTTTTCTAGTTCTATGTTCACCTCAAAATTAAATTGAAAATCATCATCTCTTTGAAGACACTAAATAACAGTATTTGCTGATTAGGATATCATAATTTCCATACAAGTATTTTCATCTTGGGCATTGACCGATAGGTGTCACTCAGCAAGCCTGCTCATCAGTGTTGGTTTTGTTTTAAGCATTCTGTGTGACTAAATCACGCCAATTTTAAAATGGCCAATTTTAAACCATTTACCATGTGATGAGTGAAGATGCTCAAAATACATTAACTCTATTAAAATTGTAGTAACTTGCTTTCTTTTTTAAGATGTTCTAGTTATTTATTTTGTATTGCAATCTGTTCATAAAAAATATCAAGACACTTTACTCACAACGAAAAGATTTTCTTCAGTATCACAAAGCATTCCAATTTTGCAAATAAATCTTTATAATTGACAATTTTAATAATTTCATTTTGTGTAATATATTGGTTAATTTTTATTTTAATTTATTGGGAAATTTTATGCATTGATCTCTTAGAATTTTTTACATTGCTAGAATAACTATTCAATATTTATGGAATTGAAATTTGAAATGTAAGATAATTGAGTATGTTGAGAAAAGATTATGGGTTGAAGCAGAAAGCTATTGGAATTGATATTGCAAGCTCAAAATTCCGTTGAATTGGCATTATCTGGGGGATGCTATTACACTTGTTCTATGCTTCATTTTTTGTTTTATATATAAACCTTTTTTGTGTGCTTCGAAATACTGTGAAATAATGCTTAAAGAATTTGAAAAATAGACATTTGATTTCAAATTGTTGTATTATGGCGTCCAATTTTTTTACTGTTAACTTACAAAAAATAACAATTTTTTCACTAATAAGTTATTTTTACAAGCTAAAAATTAATGAGAAGAAGGAATATTTTTCAAGATGCAAGTTCCTTTTATTTTATTTTCTATTGGTGACATGATTTTATGATAAATGTATAATGAAAAATAATTCTGAAATTCGTATGATTGAAAAAATCAAAATATGGTGTCCATGGGATCTGGCATCCTTATTTATCTGGGTCCAAAAAATTCACATCACTGGTTATGAGGAAAACTCAAAGTTATCTAAACTGCCTGATAACCAGATGGAAAAACATTGCTCATGCTTGGCATTTGGGCACTGTTCTGTTTACTCTATCATGATTTACTTTGCTAATTCCTGTGTCATGTTTTAATCTTTCAAAAATTTACATGACTATATTTCGTAACAAATTAATGTTTAACATAAAAATATTAATTTTAAATAAATCAAAACTATCTAGAAACTACACTCAGTACTACTTTGCGCATATCTCATGTTCAACAAATTTAAACTTGTACGGGAAAGGAATTAAAAATTTGATTTAAATTTTAAAATAATCTGATTTAAATTAAATAAATCCGATGTTTTTGATTTTTTTAAATGATTTTTTTCATACATTTATAGTATTCCATACAACTAACATCTGAATGTCTAGATTTCAAACTTTACTTCTATGACACTAAGGTATGCCGATTTAAATCACAATTAAAATCCTGATTTAAATCAAGTAATTTTTATTGGAAAATAATCATGATTCGAATCAAACTTTAAATTTTCTTGAAGTTTTTAAATTATATTCAAGATTAAATAACCAAGGACAATGCTTTTTTTATGCAAATAAAAAAATTCTTCTACACCTGAAAAATGACTCTTAAGACTGAAAATAGCTGGCTTCCCTACTTTGAAGACACTAGAGATAAATGGTATTGTTGATGCTGTGGCACAAACTTAGATAAATTAATTGGAGTCCTGAAGTAATACTTGCTTCAGGAAAAGTATTTTTTCTTTATTTTGTTTCTATAAAGATATTGGTATATATGAAAACATGTTGTAGGTGGGTCCAGACCTAACCATTAAAATATTAAATTGTGTACCGAGAACTTAGCATCCATTATGATGAATTAACCTCATAAGAGCAATTAAATCATTGTTTGCTTACTCGTATTTGTAATATTTATCCCTAAGGTTTGGGGTTCTAGGGCCCTAGTATAAAAATTTTAAAGGGTCCCAAGGGTGTCAGGCTCCTGGGGCATGCTTAATGTAGATGTATTTTAAACAACTTAATTGGTTTCTCATTAAAAATATTTACCTCTCCTGTTTCGGAGAATACAAAGGATTCAGGTCCCTAGAAATTGGCACCAGTGTTGGCTTTTGACAATGATAACTGACCAACAGATATTTATCTTTTTGCTAACTGAAAATAAGTGTCACTTGAATCTTTTGATCAGCAAAGGCTGAAATTTAAACATGGGGCCAGTCCATAGATTGCACAAAGTGTTAAAGTTAATTTTGCCCGACCCTTTTTCATGGAAAGGTTAGATATGTTTGAACTGATATCCTTTCAAGAGGGAATTTACTGTTTCTGGGATAAAGGAATCAGCATTCAGTAAAATTTGTTTTCAGTATGTTACAAACAAGCACCAGGTGCTCCTCACTGCCTAGCTTATTTAGTTGTGTTGCTCCAGTGTGACGTTAATTAAGATACCTACCTAGCTTATTTAATAAACCCATCTGTAGAAAATCATCTATGCATAAATAGAAAGCAGAAGCAAAATAGTCATTTTGTATCATGACTATAATTATGAAAATTCAAGTAAAAATATATACTTTTTGATTCTCTTTGTGAAAACATTGTATCCCAGGAATGGGAAAACTGTATTTGTAGAGAATGTTTTCAATAAAATAGTTTAACTTAGCTTGCAGTTTTTAAACTTGAAATAACTTGCTTAATGAAAAGCCATAAGATAAAAATTTAATTATGATTTGTAAAAAATCATAATTAAATTTTATCCTTCTTATTAAAATGTTAAATTTAGTAGACTCTAGAACAATTTTATGTTTTAATCTTTCAAAAATTTGTCCTGCTATATTTCCTCATATGTTAATATTTAACTTAAATCAATTCTATTTAGAAAGTGCACTGATTTGCAGGTGTTAACTATTGCAGTCCAACAAATTTAAACATACAGGATCAACAAATTAAAATTTAAAAAAATCTAATTTTAAAACAAATATATTTTTATTTATTTAAAAAATCACTTTTTGATACCTTATCTAACACCATTCACCAGAATTATCATAATTCCATATAAGCAACTTAATTTTTATTAAAATATAAATGTATGTATAACACAAAACGAAAAAAAAAATATTATTTTCATTTAATGTAACCTTAATTTAATAAATTTCTTCATCACTACTCAGTACAATCAAACGAGAACGTTTTTTCGGTTGAACGATATCACCTTCACTTTCTGAACCTTCTTCATTTAGATTTTTTGCACCTTCTATCCTCTTTAAAAAATCTATAATTTTGGTTTGTTTGCTGGTTCTTACAAGGTCATTGTAGATTTCATGGTATGGAGATAGACAATTTTGCAGCTCCCTTTTGAATTTCCGGCTTCTTTCAGCGGAAGGGTCTGCATTCAAGAAAAATTATTCAAGATTTTCAGCTAAGCTTAGGCCTTCTAATTTTTTTAATGTTAAATTATTACTTCTCAATCTTCAGTGCTATTGTCCTCAGAATCGATTTGATTTCCACCTTCGGATGCCATTTCCATTAAATCCGCTTCGTCAACTTCTTCCACTAATAAGTCTTGAATAGCCATATCCACAAAGCCTTCGCCTCCGATAGACTTAGCAAGTTATAATATACCACCAATTTCATTTTCTGACGATTCAAGCATGTTTTCTATTTCAACTGAAGATGGCCATATCTTCAACATGCATTTAACGTTGATGTTTTTAGTTCTTTCTGCGACAAAGATATGATGTCAATGCAGTGCTTAATTGAAAATTGCTTCCAAGCTTCCATTACATTAATTGATTTCGAATTGGTTACGTCTAAAATCCACTCTAATGCTCTTCTTATGTAATAAGTTTTAAAGGTATAAATAATACCTTGATCCAATGGTTGGAGCAACGAAGTAGTGTTAGGTGGTAGGAACACTATTTTGACATTGGGATGACTCAAATCTTGTGAGTGACATGGAGCATTATCTAATAGTAATAGCACCTTGAAACTCAAATTTTTCTGTTTTAAATAATTTTCAACGCTTGGCACAAAACAATTTAAAAACCAATTTTTAAATAAATTTCCAGTCACCCAAGCTCTTGGATTTCCTTTCCGATATACCGGTAAGGTGTTTTTATTTACGCCTTTAAGTGCACTGGGATTTAAAGATCTATAAACTAGCAAGGGGGTTTTGTCATAAAGTCCCCCGACGCATTACTGCACAAAAGTAGCGTTATACGATCTTTAGACACCTTAAATCTGGGTGCAGTTTTGCTTTTTTTGATATAGAGGTTCTGGGCATTTTTTCCACCAAAGCCCGGTTTCGTCGGCATTGAAAACTTGATGTGCTGTGTATCCTTGCTCTTCTATAATGTTTTAAATTTTTTCTGGATACATCCTGGCAGCTTCATGATCAGCCGACACAGTTTCTCCTTGAATTTTTATGCTATGAATTGCAAAGAGCTTTTTGAATTTTTCGAACCAACCTTTACTTGCCAATAAATCTGGGTTGACAGAAGATTCTCCATGTTCTTTAAGGTATTTGTAAATTTTAAGTGGCTTTTTGCTTAATGATGTTACCATCCAATGGAATTCTTTTTTGACAGCTATCATCAATCCAAATGCTGAGTGCCTTTTCCATTTTCTCAATTATTGGAGTCTGGGGACGAGCTGCATATTTTGCGGATATCAAAGATCCTGCAGCTACTGCACTTCTTATTTCTTTTTCTTAATAGTCCAGAGTGTTGCTTCATTTAAATTAAGACTTTTTCCAATGTGAGATGCTTTTCCTCCTTTTAAAAGACGACCCAAGATTTGTGTCTTTACTTCTAAAGAAATAAATTTCCTCTTAAATGTTTTTTTATCTTTATCAGACATGGCTTGGGACTGAAACTTGATTTTCCAAAAATTTAGTCTTAAAGACGAAAAAGTCACTCTTTAACATATCGTGGCTCGACAGTCTGCCGACCAGCCACTTAGTCTCCAGACCACAGAAATAGAAAGAAACAAAAAAGGGCCTCACAATGGCAAGAAACAAAAGGCCTACGACGATGTCGCATTGCACTTTATCCTTTTAGATACGGCAGGACTTCCCGCAATACCTCTAAGACGTCAAGTCTCGCCATGGATGGCGCGTAAACTGTGCATGACGCTTTAACATCGGAATAGAGTTGTAAATTATAATTTATTTATATATTTTCATGTAAAGGCGCTATAGTTCATTATTCCTTTCCGTCATTATTTTAAGGTAATTTAGTTTTTAAATATGTTAAACAAAAATCATGTTATCCAGTACTGTAGAAGTACAGTGTTGTACAATGGTTTTCGCAATTTTCTTATCGTGTTAGAGCGAAACCGTGTTATAGGTTGCAGTGCTATACAAGGGTTCCCGCAATTTATCCTATCGTGTTAGAGCGAAACTGTGTTGTAGGAGGGCTACCTGTATTCGGATCCAAGGTATTCAGACACAAGTATTCGGTTACCAAAGTACTCGGATCCAAGGTATTCAGACACAAGTATTCGGTTACCAAAGTACTCGGATCCAAGGTATTCAGACACAAGTATTCGGTTACCAAAGTACTCGGATCCAAGGTATTCAGACACAAGTATTCGGTTACCAAAGTACTCGGATCCAAGGTATTCGGTTACAAGAGTATTCAGATACAAGAGTAGTCATCGTAGGTATTCGGGTAAAAGAGAAGTCATCCTAGGTATTAGGATACAAGAATATTCATCTTAAATAACAGTGTCACATTGCATGGGTATCCATGGTTCTCGTTAGTGTTATGTTTCTAGTCTCAATTTTGCTTTTTCCAATTTTACTTGTACTGAAAATGCACGTGATGAGTCAAAAAATTCTACCTATTGAGAGATTGAATTTTAAATTTTCTGGAAGCAATTTCTCAAACAGGCAGGCTTAATTATCAGTAAATTACTCGTATGGTTTACCTTTTATTTTTGAAAATCAAGTTGGAAGTTTTTAAAATTTAATTATTTATTTAATTTTATTAATTTGGTTTTTCAAGCTTTTTTATTTCTGACATTAAAATATCTCTGCAAAGATAATATAATGCTTGAAATACTTTTCTTCAAGTAAAATAATGTTCTTTCATTCTTAAGATGGCTATTTTCCTTAAAATATCTGACAATAACTAAAATTCTCTTAAAATACCTGACAAAATCTTTATTGCCATAGTAAAATGATTATGAATTTTTTCTGCTTTGACTCTACCTCTTCTCTCATCTTCATACTCCAAACAGTGGTTGCAAAAATAAAAAGTGAATTTCCAGGAACAAGATTTGATTATTTAATAGTGATGGGCAGAATCGAGTACTTTTGATAATCAAATTCACATACAAAAACGATTAATCGATAGTAAGAATCATTGAACTACGATATATGGTACTTATTTAAAAATAACACTTAGTTGTGTCGTCCTTGACATAGTGGTTAGAGCACTGGAGTGTGTTCCGCATTGTGTATGGCTTTTTAAATTTATACCTATACAATCTCTCATCAACTAAAACCAAGTGATGTTGCGAAGCAGGAAGAATTCACCCAATGGACTCTTGAAAAGATCAAGGAAGATCTACAGTGGCTTTTTAAGATTTTTTGGACAGATGAAGCCCATCTTTCCTTACATGGGATAGTTAATATGCATTGCTGTAGAATCTGGGTGATGGAAAATCTACACACATATACAGAAGAGTTGTTAATGTACTGCAACTCACTGTATGATGGGGTTTCACTGTAAGCATCATTATTGGATTAAAATGCTTTAAAGATTATGTTGTGTCATGCTTACGTGCACAGAATCTTCTGGACATGATCATGTTCATGCAAGATAAAACACCCCATATTTATCATCTTCTGTGAAGCAGTTTTTGATCAATATGCTTGGTCAAGACAAATTAATTTGCTGTTTTTGTGAAAATGCATGGCCCCCTGCAGTCTCTGGACTTGACACCTGCAGATTTTTGACTATGGGGCTACCTATTGTCTCGAGGAGCCCGTTTTCCTTGGCTCATTTGACATTTGAAAGATGCCATCCGCAGTAAGGTCACTGCCATAGACCTTGACACGCTTCATGCATTTGTGAGTGGTGTTTTGACTTTCTTGCATAATGTCCCTTTTGCAGTGGTGGACATATTGAACAACTTCTATTGTAAGATGTTCACAAATGCGAATAAATCCTTCACCATCTTAACTGCTTATTTCTTTCTATGTTGTTCTGTGTAAGAAATAGTAATAACACCATCTATTGATGAAAATGTAAACTAATTTTTGGTATGCCCCCAAAAAATCTAATTCCACAACAAGGCTTTTGGAATGATGACCCCTCTGATAAGACAATCTTGTCAGATACTTGTGACACCATCTATATTCTTTTATGGAAACAGTAACAGTTTCTGGCTCAGTAACATTAAAATGCAGTTTTCCTGGCGTTTTTGTAGACGGTGTTAAAAAATTCAATTACATATTGATTGTACTTCATATTTAAAAATGTGTAAGAAAGACATTTAAAAAATTGTCTAATTTTCCAAAGCTAGAATACCGACTACGCTTTTCAGCGTTCTATTTACTAGGTGATAGTCATGATAAAAAAAACAATAAACAATGGAACTTCCTTTCCTTTCTTTTCTACCTTAAAACAGTTTTAAATTGCTCAATCCAAGAAATATAATCCTCTGATTCGAATCAAAGCAGTCTCGTTATGTTACAAAGGACTACTCATGCTTCGAAGTACATACACAAAAAGCTACTTATTAGCTCGAAGAATAAACAAGCAGCAATAGAATCCATGTGAGAGTTATCCAGTGGATACTTCAATAGTTGAACCACGATTTAACATTTCAGAAGGGACTCGCAGAGAAATCACTATTAGGGGGGAATCAATTAATCTAAATAAATCACTAAATCGGGGAAGTCAAAATATCTTAATTAAATTCTTAAAAAACGGGATACAAGAAGCCAGTGCTATTTTTTAAATACTCTTCTTTCTTGATTGAGTATTCAAAACAATTGAATACTCGATGACAAACATTATTACTAGCAGAATTACCCCCGTGGATCGAGTTTAATTAATTTATTGCAGATTTAAAATGATCAGAATTTTTTTCTCATTAGTACAAAAATGTAACTATTATTTAAATATTAAGAAAATAATTTTGAATATTTATTGGATGCAAATGTGTTTACATGCTACATTCATTAATATCTATTTTCCTTGCAATTCTAAATTCTATCAGCATGTCCTAAGACAAATTAATTTGATACGATATATTCATGATTTCATTACAGCTTAACATTTTGGATTAAAAGTTTCAAATCGTGAATGAAACGTGAAATGAAAAAAGTGTTCATTTGAAATTCAATTTAGAAAATTTAGAAAAAAATCACAATTTGCCACTTTTGGGGAAAAAAAGAAAAACTGTTCAATACTAATTTTACAGACACATGAGTTGCAAGTTTCGTTTTAACTTCTGTTGTGATAAAGATAAAAATATATCCAATATTTCAAATTTCCTATGAAAATTAACTTTCACGATAACTACCAGAATGAATGAAATGAACAATAAAAAATCATTTAAAAATCAATGCTAAACAGATTGAGAAAAGTCACAAAACATAAATGTCTAACAAGTATAAATTTTTTCCATCTGTTTTAAAAACTTGTGACAAGATAAGTAAATATAAATGATGTAATTGTTCAGCAGTGTGTGTGACAATAGAATTCACGCAACCTAATAATCTGTGTGAACAACATCTAACAAACTCATTTAATCCCCCAAGTGCCCCCTCATACTTTTTACCTTTATTTTCATTGTGAACATAAGATAAACAAATTTTTTGCTTTGTAGATTTTGTTTAGTTTTAAGATATTTTATGTTTTGAAAAAAAATATGCATATTTCCTTAAATTATCAAAACTTGATTGTATATTTCACATTTTGCCATGTACTTTTCGAAAAAAAAATTACATCTATTTTAACATCTTAAGAGTTCTGGATCATCAAAACTTATTAAAAACTTTTTTGAACATTTGACTTGCACTTTTGGTGCTTACTTCTTAGCTTCTTCAACACTGCCAGGTTGGGGTTGATTCAAGTATGGATATGGGTTATTAAATCGTTTTAGCGTGGAAAATTGCAGGCAGAGCAGAGCTAAATAGTTCATTCACTGTTACAATGTTATATTCAACATAAAATTTTATGAAGCCATGTTGAGTTTTTCGTGTGATCATTACAAAAAGACTGAAGCAGAATACCCCAATCCCTAAGTTCCTGCGAGTATTCAAAGTATACAAAATTTCATGAAAATATATCCAGCCGTTTGGATGTACTATCACGAGAACTGGTGACTGGTCAGAGATGTAACTAGGCTAGTTTCCACCCGGGGTAAGAACTCGCCTTGGCGTCCCCCCCCCCCCCACCGACCGACCAAACGACAACCCTCCCCGACACTAGTCCAAATTTTTTTATTAAACTTAGATGGTAAATGCCTGATTTCAAAGGTAAATAGATTAATTTGCAGCAATTTCATTTTTGGTACAAGATAAAATACCTAATTAATTCTAAGATATTTCATTGACAAATAATCTAAGAGTAGCATGTTTGGTATATTCTTTCATACTTATAATGATTTTTTAGTTTTAACATAATTTTATCGTTTCATCGTGGGGTTTAATCAAATTTTAGTTGAAATATTTCCCAGTCATTATTCCATTTGTGCTACAAAACCCCTGAAAGAGGGTAGGTTGGAGGGTTAGTATTCGTTTCGGATAATCGGAACTCAGGGAAAATTGTGTTTAAAAATTAAAAACTAATTATTGTTATATATGTGTTATTTGTGCTGATACATTAAAATGTTTAGAGATAGGTTTTAAAAAATATAGAGATTTATTTGAAGGAAAATTAAATAAAAATTAGCTATAGATCATAGGTAACGATAAAACCTGCAAAAATAGCATAAAAAAGAAAGGTTATCACCAGTGCTGGGTTTTGTTTGCGTGTCATCTTTTGATAGTACTTCGTAGACAATGCCATATAAAGAGAAATTCCGTTTCACATTTCCTGGTTCTAGAAATAAAGTTTTTTGGGGGATATATTTTTACTTTACACTATCAATTTTAAAATTTTAAGGAAGGAAATTGGTCATTTTCCAGTTTCGTTTTAATCAAAGTTTTACAGAAATATTCCAATTTTTCATACGCAGTTTCGCTTTTACGATAAAACGCATTACAAATGACTCATCTGCTTGCTTTTTGAGCCCAAAAAAATCCGTGATCACCTCTTAACACAAAACAAATCCTACTATTTTTATTGGTGGGTGAATCATCGACACTGGAGAGTGAGTTATAGGTTTTTCCTCTATTCTTGACAGTAAAAAACGAATACTTTAGGATTTTAGAGTTAATGAAAATGTTTAATAATACCACAATTTGAACTACATAAAGCACTGTTTCTCTGTGATCCGCTGGCTCTTACCGGTTCCTAGGTCCAAAATATCCCGTTATTCGAAAAATTTTGAAAAACGTACGAAAAGCTAACGTTCAAAAATTTACAACCAAGGTTGACGTCATTGGCATTGCATTGGAACGCATCGTATACTATACGTTACGAAAGATTTACCTGTTTAGGTTGACACTTCTGTTCAGCAAGTCGATTGTATTGCATTTATTTATGAATAAAGATTGAAGTTCAAAAACACTTTATTCACAGGCAATTAGGGAATGGATGTTTTACAAATCGAAATATCAAATTTTTACTTCATTTTGAATATTTTTTAGATTATTTTAGGCATTTTATTGGTCATTTTTATACATTTCTAAGTTAACCAAATCCAGTCTCTTGTGAACACGGGAATCAATTTTAGGTTGGGAAGAAAGATTTTCATCCTATTTTTAATGGCTGTAAAATTAAAACAGTTGATAAGGGTCAACAAAATATCTTATTAAGTGGCATTCCCTTTAAAAACAAGGCAATACTTCCGCTTACGCTTAGTATAAAAGGAATATCTTAAAAAGATTAGTTGCGACAATTGACAAAGAAAATAATTTGTTCAAAGAAAATCATGTTTTTAGTATCGATCTGACGTAAAATTTTACGCTGATTTGAAATCCGTTGAAATTTTGACTCTAACCATTCAAAAGATAGAAACTTGGATTAGGAGAATAAAAACACAATTTAATGCATAACGGAAACTGACCTTGAAAAACGCCCAAGAGGTGTTCACATGATATTGCTCGAAAATTCTTATCAAACGCGCGTTTCAAAAAGTCCATGTGAACGGGGCCTAAAGGTACGATAAATAATATTATTAATGAGAAAGGAATAAACGCCTAAAAGTGGAAAAATACTTCCAAATACGTATCCAGAAAAAGAAAAGAATTTCTCAGAATATTTGTAAGGTAAGATGTTTAGTTTTAAAAGAGGATCCGTCAAGTCAAAGGACTATTACAAAGTCATTAAAAGTTCAGTTTCAACTGTAAATAAAATAATTAACAGTGATTTGAATCTTAAAAAGGCCAAAAAATACAATGTTCATCGTCTATCTCCACGAGATATTGCAGAAAGCAGAACTCGCTGCAGAATTCTGTATGAGAAGCATTTAGCTGGAGAAAGATGGAAAAATGTTGTGACAATAGACGAGGCTGTATTTTAAAGATTGCAATAAAATAGAACAATTTATTATCATAAAAGAGGAGAAAAATCTTAAAACGTGGTTCAACTTTGTAACTTTAACGTGAGAACTTTCTCTAAGAGATTTATGATTGTTGCCGGTTTTGCATATAATGGAAAAGTAAAAAGAAGGGGAATGTAAAAATCAACTCCCACATATTATCAAGACCCTATTTTATCCCCAATATTCAAAAAAGAAATATTATATCTTTACCCAAAGTGCTAACAATCAGTAGAACTGCATTAGGATGAAGCAAGCAGCCACAGATCTAAATCCACTGTTAAATTCGTAGAAAAAATGGAAGAAACTGGTATCAATCGATAAATACCCTTTACTTATATTCCTTTTAAATCTCCAGATGTCTCAACATTTTGTGAGAGGGTGAGACAAAAGTCTAAAAGCACCTCTTTTGTGCTTTTGGACTTTTAAAAAGAGAATTATCGAAACGTCGACCGAAAACCATTCAAGGATTTTGGAAAAATGTGGAACAAGAATTAATAATAACAGATTTTACTCAAGTTATTATCTTGAGTATTATACTTAGACATTTTTCATAATCTCTTAATCTATTGACAAAATGTGAAAAAAAAATTCATTTAAACACAGAAAGCTTGAACTAAAACTTAACTTTACGGGCTTTTTCGGCTGCAAACATTTTTACAATGTCCTCAAAAGATAGCTTTGAAGCTAACTTGTGCTCTATTGATATGATGCTCCGGTTGGTTGTCGTTGTCCTGTTAAGTTTCTGATGTAATTTTTTATTATCTTTAGTTTGCTAAAACTAATTTCATTTCAGGCGACTGAGACTGGTAGTGTGAGGAAAATTCTCAACGCTGTCGTTATGTTAGTGGACGCGTCTTCAAGTCCGTTCTTGTATATTAACGTCAGAAGACCTGATGGTGTAGCCGTTTTCACATTAGGGCTTAAATCCAAGGCATGATACTCTCCACTTCTATCGCCAGCTAGTCCTTGTCTAAGTCTTCTTTATATGTGGTAGCTAACTCAAGTGCCTGGTTCTTCAATCCTTCATTCATTGTTTCAAATCGAGCTCCATTGAGGAAACCAAATAAACTATTCATGTTTTGAATGACTTGAAATCTTTGCCTCAGTTCATTCAGAATCCGATCTATTATTTGTATAATCAATAATCTGAACTTTTTTCTTAGAATTCATAGTTTCAACTTCGCCCTTCTCATCAAACCTCCGCTTCTTTCTCTTCCGTACTTCTTTAAAAAGAGGATCTAGGTTAAGCTTTTCTGCTATTTCTTCACACATTTTGCATTTAGCTCCTTTTATAGTTTTTGTAGTCTACTAATAAGTTTTCCTCTTCATTTTTTATTATACGTAAATATTTGTAGTATCGGGTTGTCCGGAAAGTTCGAAAGTTTTTGGTAGGTGGCGTAAGGACAGGTCTGAATATATCAGAACGATTGAAAACAAATGACATGCGTACATATCGTAAAAGACGGTACTTCAGTCATATTTGGAAAAAAAATTTGGTTACGATACTTAATTTTTGTCAGTTTTATACGCCTTTGAATATGGAAGAAAACAAAGTGCATTTTAGGCATTTAATGCTTTTCTCTTACCGGAAAGGCAAAAATGCCACACAATCGGCAAACAAGATATGCGCTGTTTATGACGAAGGTGCTGTAGCTAAAAGAACTGTGCGGAAGTGATTTGCTAGGTTTAAAGCTGGTGATTTCAACCTTAAAGATCAAGAACGCCCGGGTAGGCCTTCCACCACAGATGAGGATCAGATTAAAACACTGATCGAGAATAACCCACGCCATACGACACGTAAATTAGCAGAAATGTTAAATATGTCAAAATCCACCATCCACGAGCATTTTGTGAAGCTTGGCTACATAAACCGTTTTGACGGAGAAAAATCTGATGGATCGCATTTCCATTTGCGACTCGCTCTATAAACGCAACGAGGGGACACCATTTTTGAAGCAAGTAATGACGGGGGATGAAAAATGGATCATTTATAATAATGTTGAGCGAAAAAGATCTTGGGGAAAGCGGAATGAACCACCTTTAGCCACCCCAAAAGCCGGTCTTCATCCAGAGCCGGTCATGCTCTGTGTCTGGTGGGGTTGGAAAGGGATCCTGTATTATGAGCTTTTACCAAAAAATACGAGACGATAAATTCAGAGAAGTATTGTTCCCAATTAGACGAATTAAAGACAGCAATTGAACAAAAACGTCCAGAAATAGTGAATCGGAAGGGCGTCGTGTTTCATCAGGACAATGCGCGGCCTCATGTGTCTGATAACTCGACAAAAGTTGTTGGAGCTCGGTTGGGATGATCTACCCCATCCACCATATTCACCAGACCTCGCGCCCTCTGATTTCCGCCTATTTCGATCATTACAAAATTCCCTTAATGGAAAAAACTTCAACTCTTTGGTCGAGATAAAACATCACGTAGAAAAGTTTTTCGCTGAAAAACCTGAGAGATTCTGGAAGGACGGAATTTTCAAGTTGCCTGAAAGATGGAGAAAGGTTGTAGAACAGAATGGCACCAAAATAATTTAATAAATGTATACTAAAATTTAAATCTTCTGCGTTTCAATTTTCCTTCAAAATCGGCACGAACTTTCCAGACAATCCGATAAAATAATACTCGGCCAAATTAGCGCGCCCCCCCCCAATCCGGCGCCCGGGGCAGATGCCCCGTCTGCCCCCCTCTAGTTACGTCTCTGACTATGGTGGATATCTTAATTTTATTTTGCTTTTGACAAATAAATGTTGATGAGAAAAGGTATTTATTGAAGGTATAGATATTCTCTTTTTAACAAGCAAAAATAAAAAATAAATATCCAATTCTATGAGGTACGCCAATATGGCAAACTTTAATACATTTCTTTATGCATCCCCTATGGAAAAAGGAATACGGTCCGTTTCTACGGTAATTGACACTCTCGAACTTTGCGGCGGGAGCAATTCACGTGGTAGACAGTTGTAATAGCACCAACACATAATGCGGAAACCTTGGATTTTAAGTGGAGAAAACTAGTATCCCCGGTCAAATGCATTACTCGAATTGTGATTATAGTCGTTGAAATATCGAAAAATAGACTAAATGCTATTGTGACTAAATGTTTCGTTTAACCTCGATTATCTATTTATTCGTTAGGTTGGGGGCCGCGGTAGCCCAGTTGGAAGAGTAACGGAAACTCGATCAAATCAGACTCGTGTACGTGGGGGCTGTCTGTTGGGGCCTCAAATGTCCACACATTGGCGTGGTATGGAAGTTCGGAGAGTGGAGTGCCAGCTCAGGTGTTGATCTCATTTGACCGTGGTTCATAATGACGGGGTGTCCTCGGATATCTCCCGTCGGGATTGATCACGTACCGTTGCCAAATAGCCCGTTGTGTTGTTCCAGTGCGATGTTAATTAATTATCTACCTAGGCCGGGATGTTGACTCATTTTCGTTGGAACTTCGAAAAAATCATTAAATCGAGGTCCTCACTGCATCTACTTTTCTATTCGATAATTGAGAAAATGTTATTTCATTTCGCTATATAATCAAAAGTGCACAAATTGTCTAGATTTTTTTAATTCTTAAAGCTATTGCTGAAACGTGTTATATTTTCTTGAAGAATAGAAAATTATTTCAGGTATACGGGATTCATACCAGTAATAAGGTTTTCCACAAATACTTTTGAGTACTCATGATATGCCCTTCAAAATATTTGCTGTAGTTGCAAACTTTGGAGTTTTGGGAATTTTTGACTTTATGAGGCCTTTTCTGTAAGCTAAATGTAGATTGCTTCAGTGTTTTCATGTACGTATTCCCGTATTGGGTAACCGGAAATAAAATCTTCGTCTTCCGGTCGTTTGCACTGAAAATTTATTTTTTATAGTGAGCTAGTGTTATGTAATCTTTCAAAGCTTGTGACGAAACAAGGTTTGTAATCTCTGCATGGCCGTTGTTACAATTAAATCCAAACATCGTCGAAACGGCTTCAATGAAACACTGAAAACCCCTCTCTTGGTGACTTTTTGATCGTTCAATAAAATGAAAAGATGTGGATCTGTACAATTTTCTGTTTCTTCACTACCAAGAGATCAAAACAATCCAGAACTAAACACAGGTGTGTGCGAAGTTAGTGCTACTGCAGCTATTGTTTATCGAAATATTGATTCAAACAGCCACTATGTTAGAATTGAAATTAGTTGAGAAAAGTACTATGTTCAAAAGGTTTTCCGCTCGCGCTTGGCTAACAGACGTCGGAAAGACCACAGAAGACAAGGATATATACACAAAAGTTCTCCCACGTAATTCGTGCAAGACAAAGAGTATTTTCGGTTAACTGAACTTTAATGCTTGCCTATATTCGTTATTCAATTCTATTTATGAGCGTAATTTTTAGCACTGTCATTAAAAAGAAACAAAATATTTACGCCACTTGCTGTTTCAGCTTGTTATTAATGCGCACGCGTACCAACCAATTGCTGCAGAATGTTCGTAGTTTCTAAGTCAGCTTCGATAAGCTTTTCTGAAGCTCGATGGAAAACGTTCTGCTTTAGCTTATCAAACCATTATCTCGCTTCAATTTTGCACAATTTCGGAAAAGGATTTCTGGCGATATTTGTTTCGCAATCGTGCGCTTCTTGAAACTGTTTTATGGTTTCACTTTCATGCTCGATTGCGTCACAAAACATTTGCGCGCATACTTGAAGAACAAATTGGAGTTCTGCGCATGTGCTTCAACGGGATTTTATTTTGGTACTCTTGCGCTTTACCGAATTTTGCTTTTTTCGAACTGTTTTTGTTTTTCTGTCCTTGATTTACCCATGGAGAAAGGTTGAAGTATTTTTTGGATGTGAAATAAAAATCGCTCAAAACCAAAAATTGTCAGAATTTGAAATAAAGCAATGGCCTTTTTTGCATTGCCGTAATTTTTCCATTGCACATGAGGGACTCATTATTATCATTAATTACAGGAAAACAATAGATTTTCTGCAATTTCAAATAATTTTGCCATTGGCCTGGCATTTTATCCAAAAGGATGTGTATTGTAGCACAGAATTTATTTCATAAGTTCTGCATAGAACATTATATTTTTCGTATAAAAGTGCACATTAGAGCCCTGTACAACATCCAAAGAAATATTTTGTATCACAATTATAAATAATAATTACTGACTTCTCTAAAAAGAAATTTACTTCAAAGATAACATTACTTTATTTCATAAGTGATTAAGGCAGGCCTGCAGACTGATGAATATTGACATAGCATATATTGCAGCTGAATCAAATGTCCCAAAATAAAGTTTACAAGCTTTGATCTAATTAGTATTTAATGCCCATTTAGAGACTTGTGTAAGGTTATGTCTCAGTTTCTATTCAACCTTAATCTGTAAAATTTGAAAACAAATTAAAAACATCCAGATTGAAATAAATACTACAATGTCATAATTTGAATGAGTCAAAGACGTTTCAAATGTCCAAAAACTACATGTAATATTTTCGTGACTTAATGAACGTTCGTGATTTTAAATTTGTAATTTTTAGTTGTGTTTTATAATTAATCTTAATGTTATTTTTATAATTTAACCATCTTTCAGAAAATACAAGGACCATTTCAATCAACAGGTATTCCATTACGTATTGATCTCGTAAACTTGGTATAGACTTGTATGAAGTAACTGCTTTTGAGGAATTCAATTCAAGAAAAAATAACCCATTTTGTTTTGTTAAAGTGAATTAAAAGAAATATAGCTGTAAAAAGTGTTAAACTTTTACATTTTTCAAACTATTTATCATATTTCCAAAAGGTCTATTCATAATTTACTTTTATTTTAGGTGTTTATAGCAGTTCAGTAGAATCAACTTCATTTTTGGGTGGATCATCTACTCCTCCATCATCCAAAAGAAATGAAGCGGTAATGTCAAATTTTCATTTACATTCCGAATAATTTTATTCATAAATTGCTCAAATTATAGTTGTAACTAATAGTGTACAGATCTTAGAATAATTTAATTGTTGCTAAAGAGGTACCAGTGCAATGTATCATTGCATCTTGTTTAAAAAACACTGAGTAGATCAATTTATAGACACTGTTTTCTGCATGAATTAGCAGCAAATGCCTAATAGCAACACGTCTCCATAGCGAACAATAAACTTAAAGGTTTTACTTTACATAAGCGAATCACAAAATGTATGAAATAAACTTGTGCATTGTCGAAAGTCTTGGACATTTTGAAATTCTAAAACCAAACTTTCGTACCTTATAATAAAAAATGATACTTTGAAAACTTTGTTCTGAGACATTATTTCTTTGTCTTAAAGATTACTTAACTATACAAGAATAAAAAATTATTCATATTAGTTGCTTAAGTTTTGAATCTAAGGCATAGTAACAAATTGGTTAGACAGTGATCTTAGAATATATTGTTCCCATGCTGAGTCACATCACTTTTGCTCTTTAACTTTTTTATCCCTTTATCATCCCAATGTTCACCTGATACCACTAAAGTTTTCACTGTAACCTCTATTCAATTTGTTACTATGTGTATAAAAATTCATTTGTGGGATTGACAACTCACTGCATCTAACTTCTGTCTACCATAACAATTACTCCAGCCTTTAAATCTGCTTGTTTGTTGCGATAGAAATTGACCTAATCTCGGTTTCCATAGATGATGCTTGAAGAAATGCATTCAATTTTGTCACATTGGCATACTTAACAACAAATTGGAAGTACATTTGTTATGGTTTTTACTTTTGCTGAGATGTGTGGTAAACAAATCTTTTTCCATCTCCAGCATTTGCCAATAACACAAAAAGTTCTTCAAACTTCCACCAGCCATCACTACTCAAAATGTCCCCTTACAGTGATCCATCCAAAGGAGTAAACTTTGGTTCTGTGGATGATTTGAATAGTTTACGAGCAGATAGCATTTAATTTTAATAGTTTACTAGCTGACATAGCAATAATATTTGCACCAGTTTCTTAATTGTTCTTGTCTATTGAGGGCAGTGTCATTATGCACTTTTCATACTTATTTAAATTCAATTGTAATGAATATAAACATTGATACATGCATTTCATACCTCCAATTGAAATAAAATTAATCAAGAATATAAAACAGCATGTGTCGTACTTACTGGTCTTCCATTAAAGTGCATGGAAAAAGTGCATTCTTCAGTCATGTCAGAACAATTAACTTCTGATCATCCACTTCTTCTGCATCCCATTCTTGGCGATTTGGTATTTTTTAACATCTAAACCTATCTTCGCGTTACCTCAAATTTTCTTTTCTGTGCGGATTTTTATCTTCCAGATTTCTCATTACCTTTGGTCATCAGACTGCTAGAGTATTTCATTAGAGCAGTGAGTTCCATAGAGTTTTAGCAATATTATGCAACTCTGTAGCTAAAATCGAGCATATTTAAACTAAATGGCAAAATTTCATAGCAGTTGATTTTACATTGTTTGTATAATAAATTTGTTGTCATTTGTCAATATATATAAGTACTGCTGATTTCTGGGCCACTTTGGTTAGTGAATCACATACATGGATATTAGTTTCTTTAATTATGTTTCAAAAATCTGCTCTGAAGTGAATCTAAATGCATAATTTTTCATGCTGTAATTTTATAGTTTAAAACATTTCTTGTATTTCTTACAGAAAACTGAACTCAGTAAAAGTGAATCTGAAAGAACAGCAATGTATAAATGCATTTTAGGCAGTATTGCTGAGAGTGAAGCTATATATTTAGAATGTTTAAATATGCTGTTGCAAGTAAGTATATTTTGTTTTTATGACAGCAGTTCTAAAAACTATCCAGATAAAACAAAATGTAAAAACAAAATCCATATAATCCATTTCATATTCATCACACTCTTGCTGTAAGACAAACTACAAAAGATTTTTCTGAGATGACTTCAGAAGTCGATTTTGAGTTTTGGAGTGATTACTAATGCCAATTAAGTTCATTTTCAGTAAAAATGAGGAACTTTCAGCATATAGTCTTGCACTCAGTTTTCCAATCAATATTTATTATTTGTGGTACCCTTGCACCATGTATTCAATGTTTTTGAATTACATTATCATTGTGAGAGGATGGCAAATTAAACTTACGGCATTCGTGGTTAATTTATTTTGAAGCACTAATTTTTTTCTTGAAAATTCTATTCAGCTGCACATGGAATAATGGAGCTTGTTTTAAAATAAATGTCATCAGTGTAGACAAAGCAAACTCAATTGATTACACTTTTTACAAAATCACTGCTTTCAATGAATGTTTCACAGGTACCTAAGTTGTATACGAATAGTTTCAACTTCAAGTAAGCAACCTCGACCTTCTGCCACTTAAGACAAAAAATTTCTATTTTTCAACAGTCCTAGTTTACATACTTCCTTACTATGATATTATTCCAAGATCAGCAAAGTCTTATTTAAAATTCGCTTTCTTCCAACAGAAAAATTTAGTTTTAAATCGAATCCTTAAGGTACTTTTTTCAATTGAGAGACTCAGTTTCTATATGGAAACTGCATACCTATTTAGAATGATAGATGTAGTTATTTGATTGAGTACAGCTTTCAATAATACTCATGAAACATGAAAAAAAAATGTAAATTAAATTGATTTTAATCGTCTTGTAATGAAAATATGTCAAAATTTAGAAATATCTTTGAACTACAACGTATGGCTACCTGTTTTGATTTAACGTAACATCTTATTTTAGATTAACTTTACTAGTCATTTTAAAATAAGAAGTTATACACCTTACTTAAAAAGGTTTTCATTATTTTTATAAAACAGAATTCTACAAACTATAACGTATTTAACCAGATTTAAGAAAAGTTTGTCGGAATATACATATACCACCAAGAAATTACCCATGTTTAGTGGTATTTGGCAGAAAATGAAAATAATTCATTACAATTTAACTCCCAAATAATATATGTAATATGGAAAGTAATGGAACACATAAATACAAACAGGAACGAAATTCTGGTCATTGAAAAATATAGAATTATGAAAAACGAAGGATCTGAGCAAGCATGTCGAATTTCGACATCATGAGAAAATTCTGAATTAGAAAAATTCGAAAAAGATGCTTGAGAAATATTGATTGACAATAATGAATTATTTACAAAAAGAACACAAATTTACAAAACTTAGAAATGCTCAAATATGACCACAACATTTCTGTCTTAACTTAAATACACAAACACAGAATTCTAAATCTAATCTATATAAATAAGAATGGAGTATTTGTTTGTACATTGAATATTTTCGACCCATTTCAAGTTTTCTATCCGTTTTGGGTCCTTCTGATGCAAAATCCATCTCTTGCACATTTGGTGTCTGTTCATCTGTCTGTATGTGTGTGCCAGTGCTATGTCCAAACCGTTGAATATATTTTAATGAAACTTTGCATACTGTGAGTACTTGCATTCATTTAGTGACTGAACTTGGTTGCGTAAGTCTGTCCGTCCGTCTTCCCATTCTATGTTCGATTTTGCGTCTGTGTACAAGCATCGCATATAATTTATTCAAATATTTTAATGCAATGTTCTACATTTGATAAACCATATTTTAGTGTAGTGAATGCATTATTTTAAAATGCTTTGCTTACGTATTTAAGCAAGTTTCATGCTAAAACATGAGTAACTACTTAAATCAACCATAATTTGCAAGTTTTGGAGAAGCTGGAATGCATATTGAGCATAAATCAATTACTTTCAAAAACTATTTTTGCAGAATTCAAATTCAAATACTTTTTTATTTTGAACCTTATTTATTTTCTTTGCAAAATATAAACTATTTCCGTACTTTTGGGACAGATGATATTTTGCAACAGAACAGAAACTTGAGTTCGTGCAGTGATATTTTTTCGCTCCAAATTAATTTCGTATTTTTAAATTCTATCTAATTTTTAGTTGTAAGTTGTGTGCAACTGGGTGAGATCAAGGATAAAAAAGAATCACGAATTTATATCTTTAGAACTGTTTCCAGGCAACTTTTATTTTGTTTTAAATAATTATTATTTTAATAAATTGTAATTCCCTTTCATCACATGTAACACCTCCGCAAATTATTCGATTTAAAGCAGCATGTAAGTTAGAATAAAGCAAATTTTAAGTGGAATTTTGCCATTATTGCAAGAACGTTAATGTTAAAAATATCCGAACTAGGACTTTTGAAATATTACAAATTCTTTGTTATAACGAAAGTTGGCCATTGTGGTTTATTTATTTTATGAATTGAAGTTAGATTTAAGCAATTCATATAGGGAAAATCATTCAAAACAATGATTTTCTTTAGAAGAAATGCTGTCAAATTGATTTACCATTTGAAAAAATGGTAATAGGTTACCTTTGCTAGGTATCACTACTGAAGACATGAAATTTAAAAACAAGTTCTTTTATTATTGCACGTGCCACAAAAGGAAATTTTCAAGGAAAAACGTATTCGCTTGTAAAACGAACTTAGGATAAATATCTTATCAAATTACTTTGTCATCTTTCCCTAAGTGGTAGCGAAATTCTAAAAGAGTGCCACAAATAAAATAATATTGGCAAGTAAATTATGTGAGAGAGTATCTACAGTAGATTCGTCATTTTTACGAATTGAGTTGAGCAATTTTACAGGAATAGAACTTAAGAAAGGAAATTCTTAACCCTCCCTCAAAATCGTCTTTTGTAGCATTTACCTTAGTGTCTCGCCTTTTGCCAATTTGTACCTTTAGCAGGGGTGCGATATATATTAAATGTATTACATGGATGGATTTGCATGTATAGAATTTGTGTCTAAAGTAGGTTGTAGAAATTATAAACTGTCGAAAAGGTGTTAAAAAATTATTTTACTCACACTTAATGATTAGGCATTTTTCTAGGAAAGAGGTGTTGATTATTTTTTGGTCACTTTCAATGTATAGTTAACCAATTCAACCTTAGTGAGGTCAGGCAATTTTGCTAGTTTATAAAATAAAACGTTAATTCTGGCATTGCCAGATACCGAATTTCACAATTACGCTTTTATGATCAATAAGGGTTTTTTTGTTTTGTCTTTCCCATTACAAAATGCAAGTTGTGTAAAATTAAGTATATTAAATGTCCATTTTTCATCATTCAAATATTTCTAAATTATTTATATTGTGGACAGAAATAAAAAATCAGTTCAAACATAATTAGAATTTTAAATTGTTTAAATATAATGTTTCGGAAAAAAATTGTTTTTTTGAGCAATACTGGTAAAACAATTTTATTTGAAAATTTTATTTTCGATCAATACTGGTATTGATACAAATTGAGTTGCATACTGCAATCTTTTTATGCTCAATGTTTTTCCTATGGCAATTTTGAATTGATTTAGCCCCCTCTGCACACCTAGGTTAAAGAGAATGGGTGTTAATATGTAACTTGCATTATTCGCAGCATTCCAAAGTATAATTGTACCACATTTGTTGTGGATTGGTCAAACGGTGTAGATTTGTATAGAGAACATACATACACTCACATCCATTTTTATACATAGATTAAGGAACGCAAACTTTTAAAAAGTTTCCTTTTAAAATTGATTTTTAATATTCAATATTAATTATGAAATTAATACTTGAACAATTATGAATAGCAACTTTCGATGAAAATCGATTCTGAAGGGCTTCTTGTAACATAAGCAAAATTTTAACTCTTTCCTCCAAGTAGAGGTTAGTCACTTCATTTTGCAAAAAATTGTTACTATTAATTTTATTATAGTGATAAACCTAACGGGATGAAAGCTAAAATTTTGCATAATCATAAAAAGTCCTGAATTGATTTCTGCTAAAATTTGTAGTTAATAAGTAATTGCTATTCATATTTTTCAAATATTAAATTAACCTAAAAATAAAGCATTACTTAGATATTTCATTTGGGTTTTTTATTGTAACTTAAAGATATCAACTAATATTAATATTATTTTGAAAGGTATAATAAAAGCCTGGGAAGCTAATTTAACATGAAATGCTCAAAATTTTCCTTACTCATAATTCAGAAACTACTTGATCAAATGTCATGAAACTTTGAATTTGTGGTTAAATTTTTGTATATATTTGGCATTAAAATTGGGTGTTGTCTTTGGAAATTATGAAGTTCATTGCACAATTTAATTTGAAGACAACCCTGTAAGTGAACTCTATTGAATGGTTCCTTTAAATTTGCTTTACTGTGAACAATGCATGAATAAAGAGCGATGGTTTGGTTTTTTTGCTGTACATTCTTAAAAGGAAGTTGCATAAATTTGACTGAAGACAAAGGAAACAATAAAAATTTCAAGAACATTGTACTAAGGATTTTTAATTATCTTCTATTTTCACATAAACGAAAAAATTATGTAATGTTTCTATTAACCTTGTTGAAATATAAAATTTTTAGGAGTTCATAATCATTTTTAGATTTTCACTCACAAAAAGTAACAATATACTGTAACAATATTGTATTGCACTTATTTAATATAAATTCTATTTTTTGTATATTTTAGTACATGAAGGCCTTGAAATCTACTATAGGTACTTCTCAACCTCTTTTATCGCTGGAGGATTTTAATGTGATTTTCTATAGAATTCCAGAGCTGCATAGTTTGCATACAACGTTTTTAAAGGGCTTACGAAAACATATTGACCACTGGAACAGTACACAAGCCATAGGAGAAGATTTTAAAATTTTGGTATTTATCTTCATATCTTTTATGTGTTAGTTTTGATAAATAGATTTTTCTGTTTTATTTTTAATTACTATATATACATTTTTCATTAAAAAGTATTCTAGTAGAATATTATGAAACATGACTTGAATACAGTCAAATCTTGTTAATCTGAACACTTGAGAAGACAAAAATTGTTAATGTTGGGAGTAGTTATCTTATCACAAAGGATAACTTTTAAAATCAAATTCATTCCATCACTGGGCATATTAAAAAGAATAATCACATATATACCTTTTGAAGTCCATATGTTACCTTTGATATATAAATGTAATACAGTCAAACCTCACTCAGACAAACTCTCCTAATCGAATTACTGATAATATGAATTAAATTCCAATCCCGTCAAAATATATAATATATTCAAATAATATTAACTCATTCGCTTAGGAAGAATTCGGGTTACACTAATCTCTGGTTAAGATGAACAAATTTTCGAAATTTAGGGAAATGGATTCTTTTCAATCGTATTATCAGAAACATTGACTCTGAAATTATATAAGATTTATTCGCGGAAGAGGAGTGAAGAAGAAAGAATAAATGTAGATGGAGGAATAAGCATGACTTCTTTAAAAGAAGAAACTGCTGGCTTGAAATTGTTCACTGTGTTTGTTAGGCAGTGAAAATTCCTCTGCTCAATTAAACAACATTGACCACATCAGTTTCTTAAAGAATGGCACGAAAAAATACACAAAAATTGATAGCAGAACTATTTCAAGACAAAAATTGCGTAATCAGGAAATATCTGTAATCGAAATTCTTTGTTATCAAGAATTATAATAACCTTTGAGATGAAGAATACCGTTTATCTGTGAACCAAGAATTGTACTGTAAATACATTAATATTTTATTTTACTGTTGAAATAATGCTTTTTTCTGAATTCAAATAACATGATCTACTGTTAGTACATTTTTGTCTTTTTACGGTCCAGTCAAATTTGGCTAAACGAGGTTTGACTGTATATGATTTTAATCCAAAAATCTTTCTGCAGAAAGCAACAAATTGTATTTTCGAAAATCAAACTGATTTTTACAGCAATGTCTCCACTTCATTTCAAAACTTTTTTTTTTTAATTTACATTCAGCCGTTGCAAAATATGAATTTTGTTTCAATTCAGCAATTTTTGTAATGAACAAATTATTTTCACTTGATTTCATGCTAGAAGATAGTTAAGGCACTTTTAGATGGAAATTTTATGCAGTCAACAAAATCATAGCTGCATGTGTCAACAAGAATGGTCAATGATGTGAGTGGTTGTCTCTCTGCTTGGAAAGGAAACGTCTTTTGATGTATGGAGAATGATCACACACAGACTGTCACGTTTTGTGATCTTTTGCTGGTATTTACTTTCTTTATTATGGTAGGATGAACCATCAAGATAGGAATTAGAAATTACTAAAAACAAGGTTTTGGTTTTCTTTGTCATTTTATACATGACTTCCAAGTTCACCATAACAGATATTTTATATTATAAGCACGTTCTGGTAAAAATTTGAAAAGCATTAGTTTGTTGATTATTTTGATGATCAATTGGAAGCAGTTCATTTTAAAAGTAACTAGCTGTACCCGCACTGTGTTGCCCATGACATCATTCTTGTTATATCCTCACTGATTCTGAAAACATTAAAAAGAAAAAATAATTTTAAGAATGAGTCCCACCACCACCCTACATGACATGTGCATGTCGCCTCATTCCTTCCACCTCACTGATTATTGTTTAGAGAGCTTCATGATACACTATGATCAATGTTCTTCCATTTGTAGCTAGGATATAAAGATTCTCGGCCTTTCCAACTCTTGAACAACCCACATACAGTTGACCGTGGGAGAAACACGGTTTAATGAGATCGAGTCCTACAACTTTCAGCGATTGTCCTTGTGCCTTATTGATGCTCATGGCGGAACTTAAATGAACAGGGAACTGAAGTCGTTTAAATTGGAATGCTAGATTTGAAGGGATGATTGGGATCCTAGGAATGAATTCGTCTTCGCCTGCGGCATGTCCAGTCGTGATGGTGTCTTCAATTATTTTCGGTTTTTTGATAGTCTTGTTCCATTGCAGAGTGAAGGTGGATACAGATTTCTGAGAAGCATAATCGGTGCCCCAATCTTCAGCTCTAATATGTGTGAGGGTACTCCAGATGGCTCCAATGTGTTCAAAAACACTGTTGTGTAGTTCACAGCCTCATCTGTGTCACATGTAGTGTTGATAGATTTGTAAATTTGATCACTACCTGGCAATTCTTGTAAAAGTTGCTTATTGATGACATTAACATCTTCGTTTCTTGGGGCAAGAATTGCTCTTTGGCACAGCCATGCTTGATCAGTAAAGTGCTGTGGCACATTTGGAAACACCGCTTCTTTCAGCTCTCGTTGAGTTTTCACAATCCTTCAGTAGCGTCTTGGTTCATGGGTAGCTTAGACTAGTTACCATTCAAAAGTATCCGCTTCTAGACTAATGGATTTATTTTACAATTTTTGTACAAATAGTCGGTAAATGAATGAAGAGTTCATTTAAAGATAGTTCATTGAAAAGTCCAAAGTTTTATCGAGGCGCTTCTTATGGTTGCTGGCCAGCCTCTCACAAATTACTCGGAGGAGTCTAATTCATGGCTACGGCGAGCCTTTTCTCAATAAAAATACTCAGATGAGTATAGAAGAGCGGGATAAATCAGCCTTGTCAGTTTTGGTGAATTTAAAGTCTCTACTACTCGGGCGAGTAGTGGCACAGGTTTCTCGGAGGAGTCTCCTTCCCTCATCAGGGCGAGCCTTTCTCATTAAAATACTCAGGCAAGTATAGAATCCCAGGGCGGGATAAATCGGCCTTTTCCAGCTCGGATGAGCTCTCCCGAAAGATGGCAATTTTTCGCCGACAGTGAACGGGTGTTCACTTCTCGTTCGACTTTCGTCTCTCCAAAACGGTCTCTCTCTGCTGACCTCTCTCTTCTGTTCTCGTTCCAATCTTCCTCAAGATCTCAAAAACTCTCGACGCCTCCTTTTCATTTCGGGTCGACCTCTTAGTCGGTGCTGGTTGGCTGTTGAATATCTCACCATCTTCGGACCTTCCCGAATGGCTCGCACGTTGGCCTCTCCCCTTGACTTTTACGACAGACTTAAGCAGATTTGAAAGGGGACCATAAACCCTTGTCGGCAATGGTCATCGTAATTCATCTCCGTACCTTTTTTTGTCTCGAAATGTCATAGAGAGCGACAGAAAGGCTCCTGCCTTTTGTTTCGAAGCCACCGACAGTTTTGCCTCCTGGAGTCGCTACTGCCGTTAAAAGGTATCTCAGGGTGGTCGTTCTTTTCGGCACGATCGCTGCCAGATTATCAGCCCCCTATCTCAGCTGCCGTGGTGGTCGTTTCGGTGTGGTCATTCCTTTCGGCATTTGATCCGCTGGCAAGATTGTCAGTTTCCCTAGCCGCCATTACACTTCCAATGCTTTGCATTGCTATACATCCATCTTGATTATCTGAAGTAACAGCACCATTTCCTAGTTGAAGTAGGTTATCTGCAAATTGCTGGTCAGAGAGATCACCGTTGACATGAACTCGGATGTTTGTTGATAGTCCAAATGTATGAATGCCATTCCAAAGTAAGATGATTTTAAGCAGGCCTGCATTTCATCTGCCCTTGATCCTCTGGAAATAACCAGAAGTGTCTGTCGAAAGTCGCCAGCCAACACCATAGTGACGCCTCCCATTCTGTCATTGTTACATCTGATGTCTTTCAACTTGACATCAAGTGCTTCGAATGCGGCTTTGTGGGACATAGTACATTCATCCCAGACAATAAGCTTGCAATCCTGAAGAACCTTTGCCTTTCCTGAATTTCTTAAAATGTTACATGTAGGAGTTTCCGCGTTTGCCAGATTTAAGGGTAACTTAAGCTGTCCTCCCTCCTTGTCAATAGAGTTGCTGCAATCCCTGATGAAGTAACAGCTAGAGCTATCTCGTTTATGTGTTGCACTTTAGCCAAAAGAAGATTCATGAGAAAAGTCTTTCCTTTACTACTTTACTTTCCAGGAGCATCCAAAAAGAATATGCCACCGCGCCTATCAAAAACTGCTCTTGTAATCTTGTCGAATGTTTCCTTTTGATCTTGGACCACTTTGGGCTCATTCTCCTCTATGTACGTTGCAAGTTCATTCGCGTCATAGTTTCTTTCCATAAGTTCTTCACTCGGTAGGACTGAATTGCAGTTTCGATTGGGTTGCAGTAGTCCAAAGCTTTTTAGGTTTGATCCACCCAACAATATAATCTTATCGTCAATGTAGATTAGAGCTATGTTGAAGATGTCATCACTGTAGTCCAGATCCATATTCTGCTGCTGTACGCGTGCTAGGTGCAGTATATCTGCAGACAGGTTCTCTTTGTGGTTCATCCAAAACTGATCGGGAGAAGACATCGAGCATGTTTGTAGCGTCACAGCAAACAGGTTACGTAAAATCTTTGGCGATCGAGATGCAGCTGCTTCTTCCAATGCTTTGTTCCAGTGTTCATTGTTCTCCAGAAGTCCTCTAAGCTGGCAAGTCTCTTTGTAAGTTCCGCAGACCCTTCCTTCAAATGTTCTCAAATCTATAAACAACATCGGGCTTCGTACTTCATGCAGCAAGAGTCGCAGGTTAAAGCATTCGAAGTTGGTCGGATGGATGGTGTACACACAGCCTAGTGCATCGCTAGACCTTATTCCTGCTTGTTCTGGTACGGCACAACTTGTCCTTGTTTTCGACGGTTCCATGTCTTGTTTCCATTGTTCCAAGTGTAGTACTTTGGTACTTGGTTGTACAATAGGGTGCATGCAAACTCATCTTGGGTGCAAAGTCTGAAGAAAGATGTCAGTATTGTTTCCTGAGGTGCTTGGAAACGTTGAGCAGCATTATCTGTCATGAAGTAGACTCTCTGGCCATTCTCAAGGTGGATGCTTAGATGAATAACTGAGATGGCGCTCGTGAATTGGGAAGGTGAATATTTTCCATACTGCTTCGTTTCTGCTGATATATCTTCCCATTTGATACTGACGAATTTCATTAAGGTCATTCTCTCCACTGGTTAATTCAAACACAGCCATGTCAGATCCTTTGTTAACATACTCTAGACGTACTTTATAGACTTTACAGAATTGAAATACTCTACGTTGATATGCACATTGAAAATTTTTGTTAATAGAGGCAATACGAAGCAACCCACGTATTGTCCAGACACTTCTGATCCTCGAAAATTTATGTTTGCAGTAAATCCCCCGTCTTATGATGATAAAGTGAATATCCGTCTTGTCCTGTTTGCGTCTTTCAAAAAACGGCGTGGGAATTGCTTTGTGCAAATTCCATTCTTCATGCATGGAGAGAGTGGATTTATGCATCCTCAGGGGCCGTGCACCATTTGCTTCGTTACAATGCAGTAAAGTTCTGGGTCTTGTGGATTAGGGATTTATGCACTGATAAAGTCATCCACTCGTGTAATAAGGCCCCGTTCACATGTACTTTTTCCAACTCGCGTTTGGTAAGAATTTTCGAGCGCTACCATATGAACAAACACCTCTTGGGCGTTTTTTCGAGGTCAGTTTCTGTTATGTATAAAATTGTGTTTTTTATTCCCCTTATCCAAGTTTGTATCTTTTGAATGTTTAAAGATAGAATCAAACGGAAAAATTTTAACGGATTTCAAATCAGCGTGAAATTTTACTTCAGATCGATACCAAAAACATAATTTTCTTTGAAAAAAAAAATATTTTTTGTCAATAGTCGCAACTAATTCTTTTTGCAGGTATTCCTTTTATACTAAGCGTAAGCGGAAGTATTGCCGCAGATTGTTGAAGCGCCGAAGCTATCTAGTGCATGGATTCTCGCGATTTCTGCATGTGAACACTCCAGTGGAACTCTATGTACTTTGGCTACCCGCGTTTTGTTTTGACGTAAAACGCGCGTTAGAAAACGCCTCATGTGAACGGGACCAAAGTCTAAGCCAAATCAGAATGTGGGCATGAGGAAGTCCTCGCTTCTGCCACTCTGTCGTGTACATATGACACTTAACTTCTCCAAAAATCTTTGCCTTTGTGATGAGACTCATCAGTTTTTTTGCTTTTGATGAGACTCTTGCCAACAAATCATGACGATCCTGTAGTTTTTACCCAACAAATAGTTCTTGCTGTATCTGTCCAGTTTGAATTGCATGTAAAGGTGAAGAGGTCCTGTCTACCATAGTTCCTCACGTAGGTCATGTAATCTTGAGTACGATCGTGCATGTACCTGGGACCCCCATTAAAGCTGGAAGGCAAGTGGCTAACAGTGGCATTTGAACCTTTCCTCCATTGCAGTACTACCTGGGACTTCACCTTTCCACTTCTTTGCTTCACAGTGTTGACATGTTACAGATATTGATCCAATGACGCACGAAGGATCAAATACATAATCTGCTAATGGGTCGTAATTAAATTTCTACAGATGTGCATTCGAGCTGCACTTCCGGTTCTAACTTACTATAGTCTTGTTTCTCCTGGGATGGAATCAGCTTCTCTTTGTTGTCTTTCTCTGTTCTCTCGCTGTCTTATTTCTCTTTCTGGGGTGGATTCAGCTTCTCTTTGATTTCTTTCTTTGTTATCGCGCTGTTTCGTTTGAAGACGTTTCTTTTTCTGGTGGTTGGGGATCTTTAAATTTAACGCTAAACCAAAATAATGTAGTTATTTGCCTGAAATAAAAATATTAAAATTGCAGAAATTATGCAAATTCAAAAGTTATGAACTAACCACTACTGAAATACAAATGTGATTGAATCTTTAAATATAACGCTATACTTTTAAAAAGTCTTGTTATGTCACCTCATTGATTCCGACAACCTAAATCAAGCACTCCTCCAGCAATGCGGTCTTCAGGGCATTTATATCTCAAGGAGGATGTCTCCTTGCAACTGCTTTTCCAAGGTAGTCCCATAAGTTCTCTATCGGGTTCAGTTCAAGAGGATTTTGATGGCCACGGTATTCGCTCAATGGCTTCACTTTCAAGGAATTCTTCAACGAGGTTTGCTCAATGTGGACGAGCATTATCGTCCATAAATAAAAAGTCTGATCCATATGCACCTCTGAAAAGTCTTGCATAAGGTTCTAAGACCCCATCCCGATATCTCTGGCCGGTCACAGATCCGCTGTTGAAAACGTGTAGGGGCGTATGTCCATCGTTCATTTTATTTGTCCCCAAACCATCACACCTGCACTACCGAAACGGTCACGTTCCATAATGTTCGAAGGAAGATTTCGCGTTCCTGACTCCCTCCAGATGTAAACACGTGTAGAATCAGATGTTAAACTAAACCTCGACTCATCAGTAAAGAGAACATGGGTCCATTGGTGTGCACTCTAATTCTGATGTTCTTTGCACCAATTAAAGCGATCCCTCTTTTGTTGTGAAGACAATGAAACACATATCCTTGGCTTTCTGGCATAAAGGCCTTTTTCATTAAGCCTTCTGTATACAGTTTGCCGTGATACAACAGTTCCAGTGGCTGCTGCAACCTCTGAACCTAACTGCCGAGCAGTAGACTTCCAGTTACGACGGACAGTTATTGCCAGATATCGATCTTGAGAAGCAGTTGTTACTCGTTTACGACCTTGTCCAGGCCTACTTACAACAGTTCCAGAGTTCTGAAATTGTTTACATAGCGTAGAGACCGTCTTAAAATATTCACATATCTCGCTGCTTTCATGATCGTCTAACGGCTTCTAAACGGCCGATAATTCGCCACTTCACAGATTCTTCCAAATGATACTTCGGAGCCATAACAAACCTTTCTGAGTCCTTACACACTGAAACCAAACGCTGTATTGCAGAAATTCACTCAGATATTCACTTCGCGCAAAGTGCTTGATTCACCGTCGGATGACGTAACGCCTTGATTTGCACATCAGAAACCGTTTGATCACTTTTGATTGGATAATGCTAATTAGGCTTGTCTTTCACATATTCCCTGCAAAAATGGATTACATCGATTGGATATTTCATGGAATATCATTATTTTCGTGTAAGTAAAGATAAATTTGGACATGAGTAGTTTGTACTCACGATTGATGATCGTCCACCTCTTTGCCTGAAATAAAAATGAGATTAAACAAATTCAAAATTAAGTTATGAAGTTACCACTACTGAAGTAAAAATCGAGTTAGTTATGAAATAACCACTACTGAAGTAAAAATAGTTAGTTATGAAATAACCATTACTGAAATAAAAATCGCAATTCCATAGCGCTTTGAATACGTTCGATGGTTTTTCTAAACAGTCTGCTTATTGCCAAGAGCAGAAGTTGTGGGATCCCTTTCACACTGTTGCCACTCTTAGGAAACCAAATAATACAAAAATATGCCAAAAATTATAAAATTTTCTAGGTTAAATTTTAAAATTCGGGCTTTGAGGGATATTCAGTCCGAATTCCATGGCTGTAAGTGCTATAGATTCGTCTGGACACCGCACACACAAACACTTCCTTTTTTTATAGTAGTAAGGATTTATGTTAAGCATATCCATGTTTATGACGTTTAGCTGTATTTTAAAATAAATGCTGCTATTATGAAATTGAAAGTACTCAAATTTGCTAATACTGATGAAACCATAAAAAGTATTTTTTAAATCTAAGCAACAGGCTGCATTTTAGTACAAACACAAGTATAATGTAATAATACAAATTAACACTATATTACTTTTCTACATCTGCATCCCTAAATATTAACTCTGGAAACTTAATCATTCACTGACCGCGGTAGCCCAGTTGGAAGATCAACGGATTAGCAACCAAGGGTTGAGAGTTCGAAACTCGATCCAGCCAAAGACCGTCTTTTACATGGGGGTTATGCATGTTAAATCTGTCATTGTCTCAAATGTCCTCATGGCATGATGTGGAAGTTTAGAGAGGGTTCCCAGCTCAGGTGTTATCCTTGTCACTTGATCCAGGACTCGCCTATAGCCAGTTGTGTTGCTCCAGTGTAACGTTAAGTAACTACCTGATCTAACCATTCACAATTTTCATGTCATACTTTTATCTAAACTTGCCTTTGAAGTAAGTTTAGCTTTCTAGAGTTAAAAAATGAAAAGTTATGTTATATTTGTTCATTTGATTGATAAATAAGTTAATATTTTTTTGCATTATCAGCAATTTTTTTAATAAAAATAATGATTTGTGATTCACCAAACTACACCACATTTGCCTGGATTAATTGTTTGTAGCTACAAGAGTAAAATCTTATGGAACTTTAAATTAAATAAATTTTTTTGAAGGTATATAAAGATTTGAGGGCGCACACATATTTTCCTGCTAATGACATTTAATGAGAAATGTTTGTTATGTTGAAATTTTCTTTTTATAGGCCAGTAAACTGGGAGTTTATGGATCATTTCTGCAAAATTATTCCAAGGCCATTGAAACTGTACGAAAATGTAGTTTAGATAATTCTAAGTTTTCTGAAATTACGAAGGTAATTTTAGCTTTTTTATAATACATATAGTATTTACTTTTTCTTGGAAGATTTAAGTACTAATTTTTCATTATGCTGTATTTTCAGTCAATCAAGTTAAAAGCCTTGCAAGGTCAAGAAACAACATTGGAAGGTACTTAAAATAGTTTCATTTGTGGAAATGTTTGTTTGGACTGAACCAAGATTAGAATGAAATCTAGATAGTTCCTTTTATTTTGTATATTAAGTTTTGTTTTAATATTTCATACTTATTATTTTAGTTTATACTTCATTATATTACTCACTTCTCACAACCTTACGTTATCAACTTTCTGAGCCTCTGAACTCATTACAAGCTTTATTTAATAATATATTTTGTTTGAAACAAATAGCTCTTGTCATTGCTGAAAAACAATTCCCTTAAATAATAATGAAGTCAATTTGTAAATATGTTTTTTGTATAAATCTATTTTTAAATATATATGTGTTCTAAGTTACTTCTGTAATGGCATTGGTGAAGTAGTTTTAGAGGAGTTGGAAATGCATAAAAGACGCTGATGCAGTATTTTTAGTTATTTCTTTTCTTAGAAAAACAATTGAATATTTTATGAAAAGATAAAAGGTAAAAACCAATCTTCTGATACCATGACAAGTCTTGAAATTATATTTGTGTGGGGTTCAAGATATGAGTTAAAAGTTCATATTAGTTGATTTTAATTGTATTATTATTTTTAAATTTAGTTTTAATCTTATGTTTTATTATTTTATACTTTAGATTTATTGCACAAACCTGTTGCACGAGTGCAGAAAAATGCCTTGGTTCTTCATGTAAGTATATCTTTATTTGGATTATACTACAGGCTTAGATTTCTTGTTTTATATTTAACTTACTGAAACTGTTTTGCAGGATTTACTGCAATACACGCCAGAAAATCATGCTGATTATAAGACCTTAAGAACTGCATTAAAAATGACACAGTGCTTTTTAAATGACATTAATGTTTCTGCTACCGGAAGCATGTTTCCTGTAAGTATTACGTTTCTTAAGTATTGTGTGTATTTTATCAAAGTAAATTTGCTTAAAAAAATTTGTCAATTTTTCTCCCATTTTTGCATTTCTTTTGTAGTGTATAAGAGTTTTTGAAGCATTCTTTCAACAAAATCTTTTGAATTGTATACAAATATTCAATAATTAAAAAACATAATTTTTAAAAATTTGATTTAGTTCACCCTTTTATTTAATTTTTCAGTTTTATGTATTTGTATAAAGGAATACTTTACGTTTACCTGCAGTGAATTGGAGAGGAGATTTATTTTATTATTCTCTACATGAGGAGTTGCTGCTTTTAATGTTATAATTTGTGCCATTCATTATTTTTTAATCAATAAATAATGTGTATGAAATACAAATTTTCAAGAATTTCAATATTCTGCATGCATTTTCAAAGTATAATAAACTTAGCCCACTTCCCAATTATATGTAATTTTTCATGTTTAGGTGTTTTATGAAGAATCACTTTAATTTTGTAATGGTAACTAACTTTATCATTTTCAGGTGACTGATCGAGCACAAAGGCATTTAGTAAAAAATAGTTTTATCGTAGAATTATCTGAAGGCCATCGAAAGCTTAGACATCTTTTCTTATTTAGTGATGTCATTGTCTGTGCCAGATACAAACCTTCCACAAGGTAATTTTGCTTAATCAATTTATAATTTTTTATAAGTTCATATGTTACAAGTTCACAACACTGGGTGTGTGAGACTTGATAAAAATTGAGTATGCATTTCTCGGCATGCCTATCCGAATTAAAATGTCATGAAGCCGTTTGCTGATGTAAAACAAACCATATTGTATTTTATATTCCAACTTTCAATTTTTATAGGTATGATTGCTACTTAGCAGAACGAAAATGTTTTACTCATTTAATTGATGTAAAGGTTCTTAAAGAAATTATTCATTCTGATAAATTGACAAAATTAATAAAAGATATTCATCAGATTTACTACCTTTCATTGAAATTTTCTTTGTTCTTATCTAAGTATGTATCATTTTAAACAGTATCATCATACAAGCATGAGAAATTATATATTCACATTAATAGATGAACAATGATATAACCGTGGGGCAATTAAAAAATGCTGCAAACTTATGAATTTGTAAAACTTTGAAATTTATCACAAAATGCTCTTCCCCATAATGGTTTTAAAAAAATATTTTATTTTTTACTCTATTTTGACAAATTTCAAATAGCATTTCATTGAAACCAGTGCAGGAGTTAGTGAAAGTAGTTCAGCATATTAACTTATTCAATTCAGGAAATCTATCTATCCAAAATGTATTGTAATTTGTCCTAATATAATAGGACATACTTTTTAAGAGATGTTAGAAGTATGAATTTTAATTATTTAAAGTTAAAGTATACTTGATGTATTACTGAACAAATTTCATTGAAGTTAAACATAATTTAATTATTTATAAATACACTAAGTGCAAACATTCAAGTATCTTTTGTGAATTTTCTCAATTCACTGGATTGGTTTAACCAGAGTAACTGATTGTGCTGGTACTGTAAACAATTGCTAAATATAGTATGATTTTCCTTCTTGCATTAAGAAACTAATACAATAGTTTGTTTATGTTTTAAATCTTTCAGAATACACATTTTGCATACAAATACTTCAGCATTATGTCATTACTTTACTTTTCAGTTTTAAAGGCTGAGTAAAATAGGAAGGAAAATTAGCAAAAAATATTAATTCTTTTTTAAAATTGTTGCAAAAAATATTAATTTGCAAAAAAATTTTAATATCTTTATATTTGTCATTTGTGGTGGACAACTTTACAAGCATGGTATTTGCATGAAAAATAAAATATTTATTATGATAAACATTTTAAAGAGTAGTCTTCAAAAAACACTTTTGTATAAAATTATATGGTTCATTAATTTTCTTTCATTTCAATAATAGGCAAAAGTTCACTTTTGAAGTTAAATGGTTCATTCCCTTGTCTGATGTGGTTATCTTAGATTCTAGTGGTAAGTATTTCGTTTCAAAATGAAAATATTGAACAATTCTAGCTAATTTAGATTTTTAAGTGAATTTTTCTTAAAAGATTCTTTTTTGTGTAAATACTTACATTTATGAATTCTTTTTAAGAAAATCGAGCTTGTTAGTATATTTTTTGTGTTTCTGAATATCAATAAATACCCTGTGGTTTTTAGAATCTTTCCAATTAAAGCATTTGGGAATATTTTTATTTACAAGTACCTAGGCTTAGATTTTCTATAAATACCTCCCTGCCACAAGTACCATTACACAGTGAAACTCATTTTCTGGCCAAGTGATATAATCTGTATATTTTCAATGTAGAATAAACTTATTTGTAAAAATTCTAAATTTTATTGGTTTCAATATTAACTCTTTTAACGAATAAGTTTCCAGCTCTCAAAACGTAAAAAAATTGCATTTTTATCAAACCCTAACATGTACCATTTTTGATACACATGGCCTAAAATGACTATTCAAAAATGGCTTGGCAGGGAACATGTTACCCATTGGGCTTGTGTGATTTGCAGGATCTATCAAGAAGTAATACTTAAAAAATACTTATTATATACTACTTACGACTTGAATTTACTGTATCTTAATGATTCCAAAAATTTGTAGAAATTTGGGTTGTTTGTCAGATGTGTAAGTTGATTTTTTAAGTTAATCACACTCCTTGAAGATTAATTTCTTTGGAATGATCCTGAAACATTAAGCAACCATAGTTGCTTAATTCATCAAAATCCTCTTTAACCAATTAAAGCACGAGTTTTTTTCGGAAAAACTGGTAAAAAAAATGATCAAGTTTTTTTTTGACAGAAAATGAATATATATATAGGTATAGTGTAAGTTATTTTTTGCAATTTCAGTTGCGGGGTGGGTGGGGTAAAAGTTATTAAAAAAATTATTATATAAACAAAGTGTAAACGATTGGGGTGGGTGGGGTAAAAGTTATAAAAAAAATTATTATATAAACAAAGTGTAAACGATTTGATTACATGTTTATTTTGAATTTCAAAATATTAATAATAATAAAATATTAACTTCAGATTCACTTCCATCACTCAAGAGATCATCACTTTCATCGCTGAAACTTTCTGATAAATTGGCATATTCAAAATCGTCAGAGTCGCTCATTATCAGATAACTTTTTCTAAACAAGTTACAAAAACACTTAATAAGAATTAATTTATGGTTAACTGTTTACTTTTCTGATATTTAATGTAATAAAAATGGATATATTACCTTTTCCAAACCAAACAACTGCTTTATAACAAAGAACTCCTAACAAACTTATAGCTAATCATCAAAATTCACCACTTGGTTTACACAAGAAAAATGGTGCTTAGTGGTGCCATCTACGGTAAATAAGTTTAATATCCATCTATAAATAAGTGGTAAATCATCTATGATAAATAAGTTTATGCCATATATGGTATAAGTTTAATCTAGCCTATCTATTTTTACTAGAACGGATCTCAGACGGGCATTAGAAATAAAATAACGCGAGATACAAGAGCGCCCGTGTGAGACACGGGCATGTGCAAATTTGCCGGTAACTTTCACCCGTGTCAAACACGGATAAATGCGTTATGTGGTTAAGAGCAACTATAAACTTGCTCACAAATATTGTTATTACAATTTTAAAGTCTTCTCTACGTAATTGAACTATTTTTTCATCTTTCGGGAAGAATCAGGTTTTTTAGCAATGCCAATGGAGTTTGATGTCATGCATCAATTAAGGGAATTGAATTAGTCAACTTTTTTAAACTTTTTACGAAAATGTTAGTTTGAATTTTTGCCTTTCTCTTTGTAAATGTTAAATTTTATTCTTTAAATACAAACCTGTTTTGATTATTCACTAGAAGTATCGATATGTATTTGAAGTATTTGTTATTGCAAAATGGGTATGGACACAAATATTTCAAATGTTAGCCAGCATGCATTTCTAATGACCAAAATTTCATTTTTCTTGCTTTTATAATAAATCTAATTACATTCTTTGTCTTAATGTTATCAATAACTTTAAAACTAAAACTTAATTTAAGTAATTTTCCCATTCAATATTTATCTAGTTACATGTATGACATGAATGCTTAAAATACATTTTCAGCCCAATCATTTCTGGCATTATAATAACACTGTCATAAATTATGTTTTAGGAGAAAACGAAGCTGTGAAAGAAAACTCGCCCTTTGATATTTTATCCTTAAAATCACGAGCCAGTAATGTCAGAGACCAAATACTTAAAGAAGAGAAAGGAAAAGAAGTAAATCCGCCATAATTTGAATAATTTTTTAAGCTTAGGCAATATAATTTTAATGTATCCTTGTTAATTTTTGAATTCAACTCTTATTAAAACTCAATATGTTTTTCAGAGGAGAGGTCCTGGTAGAAATGTTGATAAACACAAGAAAAAACTTGCAGAATTAGTAAGTGTCAAAGCATTTGTCATATGCTATTGTAGCTTTCATTTTATACAAAATGTAGATATTTATTTTGTTTTACATGTCAACTCTTTATTTCTTGAAGGAAGCACAACTGGTACTGGCATCTCCAAATTTACTTTTTAGACTTAGTCAGAAATGTGGCAAATGCTATATCTTTTTTCTGTCATCTGAATTTGAAAGAGCCCAATGGTTTGAAGCTATCAGCATATTACAATCTACAGGTAATCTGTTTTCTGGATAAAGTCTGAAACTATTGCAATTTTGTGAATCTTAGTAATAGAAACATTACAAAAATGTATATATCTATAATTTTATATTGCTATTATAACAAAATGTTATGTCTTGATAAGCTTTATTACTTAGATAAAGTGTATGTGGCATATATGTTGGAGAATGGCAAAGACCATCATATTTGTTAAGTATTTACTGCAACAGTTCCTGAGGTATATGCCAAACAAATAATTTGGTTTATATAATTAAAACTATTTTTAAAAATATATTGTTTATGTACCTTTTCTTCCAATGCTTTCTTTTTTCATTGAAACAACTTATTCATCAAATCCTAGTAATACTTTAAAAATAATCAATACAGGTTCAAAATACATATGGAAATCGTTATGATAATACTTTTAGTGTAAAATTGGGAAAGTTTATTTGTATACTTTTGTTTGATAATAAGAAAAAATATGTTAACTCCCTTATAAACTCATTATGAAAGTAAAGAAAATTTTCCCTTCTTATAAATAGTCTATTTGTAAACTACTTCAGTTTAAATTTGACATCAGATTATGCTTTTATTTTACAATTCTTAAATGTTTTGTTTTTAGTTTTCACTGTTTAGTTTTTCTCTCCTTTAGTTACTTTGCTAAATACATTAGATAAGCCATTACATATAATCAAATCTATATTCGTATTTTAAACTGCAATATTTCATTCTGTGATTTTATATACAGTCAAACCCCATTATAACAAACCCTCAACAGACTGATCCAGAAGTTCGCTATAACGGAGGGTTCACTATATCCGATTTTTCAAATATTGGCTATACAAAATTTCCTAAAAACCTTAAACACGTTTCTGTGCTGAACAAATTAATTACACTGAATTGAAATTAGTAATGAGCTATAATAAAGTAAAATAAATATATTTGTTCTTACAAAACAATTAAACAATGAAATTAATTGTATTTACATTTATTTCCCTAAAGTATGCAAATAAGTAGTGATTTTTTGTTGAAAGCATCTAGATTTCAGACACATTTCATCTATCTTATCAATAATTAAAAGAGTCCATTACATTCTTATCCAGTTTCTGTTGCAAAGAAATTGTGCAAAATGTTCACAGCTGCCTTCACATCCGAAATTGAAGGACCTAAACTTAGATCACTTTCTTCAATATCTGAAGATGAATCAACTGAAATCAAGTCATTCTTTTCTTTTATGAAACTATATCTTCATCACTTGGTACATCAGATGTAATCACGTCATCATCGCAACATTTGAAATGTTCAATTTCGCTTTGAGAAAAAACATTCACTTTGCTTTTCTAGTCACTTAGCGATCGATAGGTTAGCATCATCATTGACATTTGATGCATCCCCCTTCTTCCTGTAGACTTTTCGTAAGCCCGGAATGACGAAAACAGTTTCTAATCGTGGATTCGGTGACCAGCCTCCAAGACTTCACCAACAAAACAACTGCATCCAGAAGGGATATGTCACAGTCCATGTTTTTTCGTAGCATTCCAAAATACACAATATCAACTGCTTCCTGTAGTGACATTTTAGGCTGCAGATCACGCCTTGATCGATAGGTTGCAGCACTGATGTTGTATTGAGGATAGGAAGGCTAGCTTGATGCATTTAAAATTTTTTTAATCGATGTGGGTAGTGCAAATGTCTATTAAAAGAAAAATTTTATGTTTCTTCTGGGACAATTCACTATCCTATTGATGCAGCTTTTTAAACAATTCGACAGTCATCCATTGCTTTTTGTTTGCTTTGTATGCCACAGGTAGTTTTTTAACGTTTTTGAAGCACCTTGGCTTTTGAGATTTGCCAATCAGTCAATTTCCTTTTCTCCAAACCATTCATGTTGGCAAGAACAGTTAGCCTTCATTTAGAGAGTTTTCCCCAGCGCTTTTTCTCCTTTAAATTTTAATGTTTGGTTGGTAGTCATTTTATAAAATAACCCAGCTTCATCAGTGTTAAAAATGTCCATTTCATCGTTATCACAGATGATGTCAGGCCACACCTTCCCCATCCAATTACTGACACCTGACGAAGAGACACTAGCGGCTTCGGCCACAATTTTACTGCATGTAATGCTATTCCGCTTCTTAAATCTATCTAACCATCTGTTCAAACACAAAATCCTTTTCATTAAAACGTTCTGCAAACTCATTTGCCTTCGCTTGGAGCGTGGGCCCTGTTACAAGGAGATTTTTGTTTTGTTGAATGGTGAACCATTTCAAGAGCTTCGTCCACATTTCCTCTCAGCTTTTCTCAACTTCTTGGTTCCGTTAAGATTTTTCTAGTAGGCTGAGATTACCATGCTACGATTTTTCCAAATTGACGCAACTGTAGTTTTAGAAAGAGAAAATTCTCTGCAAACTGCAGATTTCCTCTAATCGTTTTCTATTCTCTTAATAATTTTCACTTTATCCTCGATGGAAAAAGCTTTCCGCTTACTAACACTATCCATTTTAAATCTACGTGATGTCCACAAGTAAAACGACAATCGGCAATACAGGAAGTCAAAGAATGTGTGCAGGACCGGTTGAACAGGGACTGGGGAGCTGAGCAGGTGAAATGGTGTCTATTTGTCACCATTGTGGAAACTGGCTTCTGTGAAAGGAACAAAAGGTAAGGAATGTGGTCGGTTGGGGCGAGTAAAATCCCAGTGACCTGAAACTAAGCTTGAAAAGTGGGAATTTTGGTTCACTATATCCGAGTTCCTTGCTTTTGAAGATTGTTACAAGCATTTGAAAATACATTAGTAACATAAGAGTTGGGTTGGGACCATTTGAAAAGTTTATTATAACTGAGGGATCGTTATATCCCGGGTTCGTTATAACAGGTTTTGACTGTATATTAAAAATTAGCTTCTAAATTTTAACTACCTTTTAAATTTTCATAGCTACTGCATCTACCTCCCCCATCAATCCTTATGAGCTGCAAGCTTGGGTTACATCTTGTAGAAAGGTTTGTAAGGCTTTTATGTTTCACTATTTTATGATCAAATATATGTGGAATCGATTATGCTGAATTCATTGAATTGTTTAGGTAAGGTTGCTTTCCAGAAAATTTTGTATAACATGTTTATATATTTGACCAATCTTGACAGATATTACATTTTTGTAATGATTTCCTGGTTTTATTGCTGTGATCATTAAGAGTTTCCCCAAGGAAGTTACTATAGTATTTACCAAACACTGCACTTCATGGTTAAGTAGCTATGGCTATTCTATTAATTCTTGAGAAATTTCTATTTAATTAGGAAGTTCTAATTTCTAAAAGGTGGTATGTTACAGTAAGGAATAATATGTCCTTAATATTCAAAGGACTAGTAAATGAAATTTAGGACAGATCTATGCTCTTTTTTCTAAAAATTGAAGTAAAAAATTTATCAGTTAATGTGAAACTTACTGGACTTTTAGGCTTGATTTCAGTTGAATCTAAGTTACTTATAAGAGTGTTTCTAGTCTTTATTGTAGACTTCAATTTCATTGAGAAATACATGTGCCTAGACATGTTTACATAAATGTATTTATATAAAATAGTTCCTACTATTTTTCTTTGATTAAAAAATCTTAATTTTTCTACTCGCTTAAACTACAAAACTTAAGCATTTTTGGTCATTTGAAATAACTTCACATACTATGTGCTAGAGCTTATTTAAATCTCTAAATAATTTCACTTGAATTCTTACAAATTGCTTTATTTTTCCTGAATTATGATTATTAATAGCTTCTTGATAATCAGAAAGTATAATCTTAAAAGTATGGTTTTGATCAACTTTCTAAATGTTTAAGTCCTTGTCATTCAACTGTACTTATTTTTAGTTTATATAGTTTATTATTAGTTTATATAGTTTAAAATTTATTTGTGTGTGTTTCTAATTTTTCAGAAGATAAAGTAAACAATACCTTATTTTTTAGCACCTTGGAACAAATCTAGGATCTTTCCTTCTTAGATCAGGTAATATAACATGATTGCTATAAACAATTTAAATTTAACAATAGTTTTTAAGCAAAAGTGCAAAACTGAAGTCCCTAAACTAAGTGAACTAATAGAGCTAAAATGTGAGGTACATTTTATCTTCATAAATCAAAGAACAGCATTTCTTGTTTATCTGCCATTACTGCCATATAGAGAATAAAATAATTCTCATTCTTAAAACTTCATTAGATTGTTAATTTATCAGCGTTAAACACAAATATTTCAATGGAACTATAAGGCTCACCATCATTCCTACCCATTGTGAGCCCAAATGTTTAAACTTAAAATATGAGATTTTTTATTTTGATAATCCTTCCTGGTAGCATGCCAAGATGCACTTATGTCATTTAAATGCGAGTACCTACATTATATAAACCATTTATTAAAAATTTAGAAAACTTTACTCCCCAAAATTGAATGGTTTTCAGTATTAATCTAGCAACTAAAATTCTGAATACAATCCTGACATAATTAGTTATAAAGAGGAATTTATTAAAAGATTTCTTTTATATTTATTACTCTACTGTACGTTGCAAGTCAGATTTTGATTAACAAAAGTCAAAAGATTATGTCTGTCTTTAAAATAGTAGAAAACTTTGTAACTTATTTATTGGTTTATGTTTTATCTCTATCTGCACCGTTATTTGGAACCTACTGTTGAGTAGAATTTAAATCATACCTATTCAACAAAATTTTTGAGGTAACAGAAAATTATGTTGTAGGTAAAGATGAAGATCTTCTGGTTGGAGATCTGCATGTTGTTGTTCACAGTTTACATGGATTAACAAGACCCTCAGGTATTTAAATACCTTTATAAATGTTCTATTAACTGTATTTGGTCTCCTAAATTTTGTTATATTAACTAATAAACTGAAAGAATTTGAGTGAAATTTTAAATTTGATGAAATGGAGTTCTTAAATTGAATGTACAACTGATCTTTTGATAATTATTTTGTATTTTAGGAATAGTATTTTTGAAATGGTAGTTTGATATGTATAATATAACATTTTAGTACATAACTTGCAATTTAAAGAATTTTATTTCATTTCAGATGTATATTTATGTTTCGAAGTTGATTCATATGGTCACTTTTTCAATAAAGCCAAAACCAAAACATGTTGCAATACAGTAGAACCTGTTTTTAATCAAGTAAGCTTATTTAAAATAAAAATGTCATATTGAATTGTGATTTGTCTAATGATTTTGATGCCTGTTTTTTAAATTTAATCGTATTTATTGGTATGAATTAGGTATAAATATTTTTATTGAACCAATATTATCTCAGAAATCATATATTCATAGTGTCAAAATGGTTGCTAATAGGAATCATTGCTATAGAGTGGAAAAAAGACTGATACTTTTTATTTGTTAACTAAACATTTTCATTAATTAAAATTTTTTACAAAGTAACATTTGTAATAAATTGCTTTTTCTTTTATTGAGCTTTAATACATATTTAAGTTATCTTTCATACACTGTAAAACACCTGTATGCTTAATGTTAGCAAATATTTTACGAATTGTCTTATGCTATGGTCCAATGATATTACATTTAGTATTTTTATACTAATTCTTTTTAATATACAATATCTATATAATTAAAAGGTTAGTGCAAACTTAATGAATATACTCTTTCTCAATTTTCCCTGAAGTCGACTCTTGACCCAGAATTATTTGGTAGTACTACAAAAAAGATTAGTTCTGCCATATATTATATAATATTGAGTATCTTGTATATAATAGTATCTTTTTTCCATTTACTCTTCTTTTCTCAGCTTGGGAGATTAATGTAAGAGATCCAGTATTCATATCCAATCTTAAAATTATCCTTAAAATAAATGACTCTTGTACCAAAGAAAAGCCCAAACAACCTTAAAATGAACGACAGTTGTGGCTCACCGAGTTAGCAACTTGTGAGTAGCATCAAAAATTGGATTCTTGTAACAACCTGGGTGTATTTCTCTTATGGCAGTAAAATTTTCCTTGTGTATGTGTCTATTATTCCATGTTGTCTGTCTTGTGTTTGGTGCAGCAAATATGGCTTTCGTGCCATAATAAAATGCAATCTTTAAAATAAATTGAGCCTTTTTAAACTAAGTGTCACAATACTTCTGAGAAGTGCCCTATTGCTTTTATATTATAACATTTAATGTCTAGATAGCCTGTTTGTTGAAAGACTTCTAGTAAACATTATGTTTGTCAAGAAAACTCAAACTGGTTTAAAGTTATATTCTTATTGTGAAAGTCCTTGATAAGCCCTCGTAGAGCCTAATCAGGACAAATTGGTACTCAATATCTGAAAAAGCTTTCTCAAGTAAAATAAAAATCTTGCCTTTTTTAGAAATAATTTTTTGTTGATCATAAACAATCCATCATTTAATCTTTTTTAATGAAAGCTGATTGATAGGGCAATTAAAAAATTATTTACTTTTATGCTATAAACTGTCATCAGTAATTACATAGGGTTCGATGGAAATGAGTTTCTCTGGAATGGATAAAGGAAGAGCAAATTCAATAACCTCCTTAAAAACTGCTTACTTGGAAAAAAATGCAATTTTGGACTAAAATATTCATTCCCCGAAATAAATCAAGCTTTGAAATTTTCTATGCATTTCACAAACAAACTTTCTTATTTATTGTATTCTAATACTAAGTTTCGAAACAAGCTAAACACCAGAGACTGATCCTTGCTTACAGTGACAATCATAACCTTAAATTTTAAAGCATTCATTGATCAAAAAGAAAATCCACCCAATCCATATATAAATATTTTGTAAGAACTTTATAAGTTGATCGGGAAATTTTTTCCAGAATGGCCATTCACATATTAAGTTTTATAAGATAAAATGTGTAGCTATTGTTATTGAATGTTTATAATATCCATGCTGGAAATTATAAGGTCCTTAGATCTAAGTTTAGGCATCCGAAAATGCACATTCATAGTTTAATTCACTAATATCAAGCAAGTAATAAAGATTGTTAAGGTGAATTATTAAAATTTATACTGTATGTATGCAATGTGTGTCAATAAACCAAAGTGAATTCCATTTTTTAAAATTTAATATTCACTTTTTCTCATTCTTAAGTTCAAATTCTACATTTAGATGTGTAACAAGTTCAAACCTTATAAGAAAATATTGAGTGTAGTAAAAAATGTAAATATAATACTTTACTGGTAGGTCTTGAAAATTTGTTGCATGTCCAAAGAAAGTTCTCTGAATTAAACCGTGATGTGAGAAAAACAATGTCTCTAATACTTGTTAAGATAAATTATTTGTTTCGCAGCTATTGATCTTTGTAGTTTACATTACAGTTGCTAATAAATATATCATGAACACTCTCTTGTAAATAATATATTAAACTTATTGATATTGTTCATTATTTTAAATGCAACAATTTTATTGCTTTTGCATTTATTATCTTGCATATTTTTCTTTTGAAATTTATATTGTATGATTTTATTTTTCCAGGATTTTATCATTGATTTAGAAGGTTCTCAAACATTAAGGATACTGTGTTATGAAAACTCTCCTGATGGTCCCATCCTCAGGGGTAAAGGTGCATTAGAACTTAGTCAAACATGGCTAACTGATAAAATTCAAGAAAAATCTGTTAGTCTTCAAGAGGTAGATATTTTTTAAATTTGTAATTAGTGTTGGTAGTTTTAATAAATATTTTTTCTGAATTCACGAAATGTTCCAATTTAGGAATTCTAAAGAAATTTAAATCACATTTTAGGATGCAAAACATGGCAATTTGATTATGTGATCTTACTTGAGATTATACATTTTTACTGAAATATGACTAGAAATAAATGCTGAAATATAAATATGTTTGAAGATCTTGAAATGATTAAACCGTTTAATATCTATTTTTTAATGTATATCTCTCACTTTTTGTCCTCACTTAAGTATCTAGTACCACTTTTTTGCTTATCTTGAACTTTATAACTGTGATCAACTTCATTTGAATTTGTTTTTATAAAATTGTCGATTTATTGAAATTATTTTGTTTATTGAAATGTTTCAGCCATATGCAAAAGAATAATTTTATTAACATAAGGGCATCTTATCTTTACTTTTTATTAGCTTATGCTTACAGTGGGTCTTAAATATGAACCTCCAGAACTTTCTCTAAGACGAATACCTTCTTCAAAATCTGGTGGAGTCTTTGGAGTAAAAATTCAACAAGTGTGCAAGTATGTATGAGGAATGCTTACAAATATGTGCTTGTGTGCAATTTCTTTTCAAATCCTATCTTATATAATAAAAAATTATTTAAAAGTTTCACATTTTATTTTAGTTAAAGTGAAAATATCCATACCCCTTTCCAGATATATTTATGAGCACTATTGCCTAGTTATGGATTGAATTGAGTTTTGAAGTACTTCATCTTGTTATTACTAGAGTTCATATTTGATGTTATCAACTAGTCTAAAGCATTTTTAGTTAATTTTACTTATTTTACTACATTATTACTAAAAGTTATTTTTGTCCCTACAGGCAACAGTTGAAAAATGTTGTGGTGACTTGCTATTTTATTTCCATGTTTTAAAATAACAAATTTTAATTTCTTGGTATATAATCTTGTGTTCAAACTGTTATAATAGATGTCAATTATCTTTGAAAGAATGATGATTCAAGTTTTGAAAATGGAATCTCAAATTATGCTGGCAAAAATTGCTTTAAAATTGAATCGCATTAAACCCAATTTCTTACAAACTCTCTTCCTATGAGTATTGAAAAATAAGTTCTTTCATTAGAGTCATAAAATATTTATTGCAGATCTCAAATCTTTCAATTTTTTTAAAATTAAAAATAAATTCTGACTGCCAAACAAAAGCAGTGTCCTAAAACCTGACTTCGAATTTATATCTAAAATTCATGACTGTTTGTGTTATCTTCCAAGAATGTGTTATTCAGCTTTGGAGTTTATTGCTTGCTATTGGTTTTTCTTGTGTTATATTAAGTTATTTTATGTTTTGAATCGGAATGTTTCTGCTATTTCATTTGTTACTCCATATTTTAATTTCTATTTAGTAATATTTCAAAAAATATTTTTCTGCAGAAAAGAAAAATCGCCTATACCTTTTATTGTTATCAGCTGTATAAGAGAAGTAGAAAAACGAGGCATTCATGAAATAGGAATTTACAGAGTTTCTGGTTCTGCATCTGATGTACAGAGGCTAAAGAAAAGTTTTGAGACCAGTAAGTACTCATTTTATTTTTGATAGCTTCCTTTCCCTCTTTTTAGAAGCAAATATTTGCAAATTCTAACAAATCAGTGAAGACAAAACTCATGTGCAAGTATCATATTTCAAGATTTTCTGTGCAGCTTAAAATTTATCATAAGATTGTATAATGGAAGTAGCAGCAGGAGTGGAACAAAGATAATTTTAGAGGGTTCACACGTAAGTGACACGATTGAAATGTAATATCTACATTTTTAAAATGTGACATGTTAATTAACCTTTATCATTTCATGTTAAAAAGGTACATTATGGCAGCTTCGTGTTATCAATTGGTTTAATAAGCAATTTACTATAATTAATTTAACTCAAGAAATAAGAAATGAACTAGAAAGTGATGAGATAGGATTCTAGGTGACAAGGAGAGCTAACTTAATCAACCATAAGTGAAATGCCAAGTCAAGAACTTGCTTTTTACCTTGATTGAAGCAAAAATGTTTAGTGGATTGATAGGCCCAGAAATATTTTGATAAATTATTCACATAATTTTATATGTGAAATTGTCACAGCCAGAAATGTCTCCTTCAAATGTTATAGATCTTAAGTTTTTAGATTTATTCTGTTTGCTTTAGAACTTCAAAAATTGAACATTTTAATCATTTTTTCATTCAAAACTCAATGTATAATTTTTCACATTTGTTTGTTTAGAATAATTTACTTAAAATAGCTTCTAGGATGAATGAATTAAAGAGTGAAAAAATAAAATCACTTTTATATTCTATAGGTCAAGCATTTAATATTGCAATTCTTTCAGATGTCTATGAAGCAGAGCAGCTCTTAAAAGAAGTTGATATCCATTCTGTCACTGGGATGTTTAAAATGTATTTGCGAGAGTTACCAGAAGCCCTCTTTACAGATGCACTTTACCAAAAATTTTTCCGTGCATTTAGTAAGCATATTTTTATCACTTAACAGATATTTTATCTCCTGTTTTAATGAACCAAAAATTTAATTTATGAAATATTTTGATTCTTCTCAAACCTTGGATTAGAATTTTTTTATTACAAAGATTTTTGTTCTTTTAAGTATATACTGCTGAATGAGTAAGAATGAAGTAGTTATAACCTTATTTTTTATTCTTAAGTGCTTTACATATTTTTTAAATACTTGTAATAAAGATTTGATAAAACGGTGATGTGAAAAAAATTGATGAAACTGTTTCCTAAATTTAACTCTTGAATTGTACAAAATTAGATTATTCAGTTTGAATTGTTGTAATGTAATGCTTGCCAAAATTAGGCTGTTATTTTTGGAAGTGCCACTCACATGAGTGCAGAGGAAATAGAACAATCCTGATGGTTTGTGTCCAAATGGCAATGTTTACATAACATAGTAACGTTATAATAATATTAAATAAACATTACTAAATAAATTCATGACATTGAAAAAGAAATGTAAATTACAGCAAGCCCTTTCAATGCATAATCACTTCAGTTTATTTGTAATATCAAGAAAGCATTCTAAATAAATTATTCTCTACCAACAACCAATTTTTAAATGAATGAGTTACAAAACTCAACCTCTCTGCAAATGTTTCAGGATTAATATGGTTCCATTCCAGTTGTATAAAATATTTTGTAGTCTAGGTTTTTCTGTATTTGCCATCAGCTGCAGCAAAAATTTGAGTTGAACCAGTCTCAAATTTTCTAGCTTTTAATTTTGTGAGCTGCAGCTCAAATGATAAAGATTACAGCAAGAGTAGGTGAAAATTTAAGTGTTGCTATTTTTGGATATATTTGATAAACCATTTAACTTTTTGTAACTTACACTATCTGGCAATTCGTCACCGGACACCCCTCGAAAAGCACTTAGCATCATCCTTACACGTCATACAACTTATAAAAGACGTTGAACGGTTAGAATATTCTTATAGCAGCTACTGCAGTGAATATGAAAAAACGATGCGAACTTAGTGCAGAGGAAAGATCGTTGGAGCCCACAGGTTTGGGCATTCTCATGACATTTCCAACAAATTTCAGATACTCCGCTCCACAGTGATATTATTTTGAAATGGAAGCGAGAGGGGGTTATAATATGCCGATCCAGTAAACCGACTAAATTGACAGATCCGGACCGTCGAAGCCTGAAACGTGTGAAGTCAAACCACAAGGCTTCCTTAGAAACGGCAGAAAATTTTTGATCAGCTTCGTCTAATGATGCAAGTGATCGTGCCATCAGTCGGGAGATCGTGGCACTTGGTTTTCATGGCCGAGCAGCAGTTCACAAGCCAAATATCACGTCTCAATGCGACCAGTCGATTACAGAACGCCGTCACTGACTGTAGAACAATGGAAAGCATCCTATGGGGTGATGAATCACGCTACAAGTTGTGGCAGTTCGACGGACGTGTGGGTTTGGCAAATGCCCAGCGAACGATATTTACAGGACTGTTGTACCCACAGTGAAATTCGGAGGAGATGGGATCATTGCCTGGTCCTGCTTTTCGTGGTATAATCTTGGCCCTCTTGTTTTAATTCCTGGAATCATGAATGCCGAGGCGTACAAAACAGTTCTGGACAATTCTGCGCTACCGACATTGTGGTAACACTTTAATATTGGTTCATACCTGTTTCAGCAGGACAATGCTCCATGTCATACATCAGGTGTTATTAACGCGTGGTTTGAGGAAATGGGTGTGTTAAAACTTCATTGGCCAGCCCAAAGTCCAGATCTCAACCCCTTGGAACACCTTTGGGATGAGTTAGAGTGCCAGGCCTACTCTGCTGAAAAACACCATTGAGTTTGCCAATTTGAAGGATGAATGGAGCAAGATTCCTTCAGAAACGTATCGAAAATTGGTGGAAAGTCTTCCTCGAAGAGCTGCAGATGTTATTGCGGCGAAAGGCGACCCTACATGATACTGATGTTGTGCTGCGTCCGCTTTAACTTAATAGTATGGGGTGTCCGGTGACGGATGGCCAGATAGTGTATCTGATGAGTTTTCATTTTATCTTTCACATATTGTGGCTTAGTGGTTGTAGCTAATTTGTATATTTTTAATTTAGGTTTAAGTAATCAAGAAGAAAAACATAAGCAAATATTGCAATTATTTGAAGAGCTTCCTGAAATAAATAGGGGTATCATAACATACCTATTGGACCATTTAGTAAGGTAAATTGTATTTATTTTCATAAAAATTTCTTTTCAGATTTAATCCTTGATGTTTTTTATTGTTAATCTGATCTTTAAACTTATTATTTACTTTTCACTGAAACTTAGCCATATTTTATAAATTACCTGATATATTTTCAATAAATTAAATGTACTGTTTATAGTTGAATCATTAAATGCAGTATACAGTTCTAAGTAATTATTTTAGTGGTTTTAATAAACTTATAATTGTATTCACAATTACATTTGAATTTAGTGTCATATATTTATTATTTTATCCCTTTACCATTTAAAAAGTAATTATAAACCCAGTTCTTTTAAATTAAATTTTAAAGGATGCAGTGAAATCAAAATAATGTATTGATCTCTTGTACAAATATTTGGTGCAGTTTAATCAAAAGCAATGTGGTTTTAAGATTTTGTATGATGCATTGTTAAACATTTTGTAGGATTCACCAGAGTGAAGCAACCAACAAAATGTCGTTGCATAACTTGGCCACAGTATTTGGACCCACTCTTTTAAGGCCTGGAAGCCGTAGTTCCAGCTCCACACCTTCTGACCTTCTTACTGCTGGCACAGTTGATGTAATGGCTCAAGCCGGCATTTTCTACTTCTTCCTCAAACGTCATGCAGCCAAATTACCTCTAAAAGCAGAAGCTGATAAATGAAGAGTAAAATGTGCAAATATATATTTTTTAACCATGCATTTTGAATTGATAGTATTTATCCACCTATTCTAGATTTTTTTACCTTGTGGAAAAATTACTCTAAAGTTGAAAATGTGTGCTTCCATGCTGTGATACTATGAAAGTTTTCTATAACTTTAAATGGAAATTAAAATTTCTAACAATTTTATATTACTTATAGAAATACCTAAATTTAAAAATAGCATTTGGAAACTAAATTGGAATAGAAAAATGTCTTTTGAAAAGAATATTTGGAGAACTTTATGAAAAAGTAGTTGAATAGCTGTTTATCTGTTATGAGTTTATTAGTATTTTTGGTTATCTAAATATACTTACGAATTACTAGAATAAAAATATAAATATTTTTGTATGCTAGCTAACTCAAGATATTTAAAAAATTGCTCTAATAAATCAAATAACTTTATTTATAATTATGTTTTGTATAAAATAGATATAGAAAGTAAATATTTTTAGAACATTTAGGTAGCTGTAGAACTATTTATTGTGCTTTTAGTATATTAAAGTTTAAAACTAATCAGGTGCTATGGATTTTTAAACGAAAACTTTAAAGATATTAATATAAAGTAACTAGTGTTTGTGATTTTTAATCTCTTAGTGGATTAATGTCAATATACTTATTTCATCTCCTGAAATATTTTTATTATTTATGCAGCCTTGTGTTATGAAACACCTAAGCTTTTCTTTAAATGTTATATAAAATATAAATACTTTTTAATTTTATATAAGTTGTATTTATGATTTTTGACATTGTTTAAACTGAAATTTTATATTTCTAATAAGGTTATTTTCTTACATTTTTTAATTATGATTATTTTAAAATAATTTTGGATGCTTTGGCATTTCTAACTTTTAAACTTTCATGCTCATAAAATTGCATTTATACCAGAGTGCCATTAAACATGTGCTGTGGGTAATTGTACTATGTGTATTTGTATGGACATTTGTATTTGTAAATATCCAATTTTTCTAGCTTATTAAATATTCACAATTATTCCAGCTACGTCATCCTTATGTAGTGCATGTTTACATTTCTTCATTATCACACAAGCATTTAAATTTTGAGAAGTCTTGAAAGCATTTTTTATTCTGTGTAGTAATATTATGACATTCACTTGCCCATTGTAATTTCATGTGCTCTCATCTTTTATGCCGCCAACGCTCGCCAAATTTATTTCTTTATCATCTTTGCTTCCTGTAACAACTTGCTGTCTGGTAACAGTTCGTTTTTAAACTCATTAGGATTTTATTGAAAAAAGTGAAGTGGTAGTGTTTTTATGACTATTTTAATGTTTTACTTGAATTTGTATATTTAATTCATAGTGGTTTCAATAAATTTCATGAATGAGACCAATGCAAATAAGACCAATTTGTTAAAAAGCTTGAGATATGTTCTCATGTTTCCATATAATTTTTAAGTAATGGATAGAAAATATATTAGTGTCAATTCATGTATGAATGTAATGTATATTTTGATTGTAATAGTTTATGTAACTGCTTTGATAACTTAGATCAAAATATTATGTAACAAATAAAAATGTAAATATTTTACTGATCTTTAAAAGGTTAATGGGTCCAGACCTTTTCTAATAAAAGCTAATTTAATATTTATTCATTTTATTTAAATATGTACTATTAATATATTGTCTTTATATTAAATAAAAACTTCATTTTTTAGTTCATGAAGCCAAATATTTCTAGTCAAAAACCTAACATTACAATGCTTTTTACAAGAGAAACATGAAGCTTTGAAATTACCTAAAAATGCTTATATAGCCAGGCATGAATGTTAAAGTTGAAGAGGTTATAAGACTTAATTTTTAAAAATTTTGCACAGAAAATTTTCTAATTTCTCAGCTTTGTACTTTTGTAGATATGATTTGAGTTGTCATTTCGCCAAAATATAAATGCATATAAAAAATTAGGTGTAGTTTGAAATTTCAATAGATTAAAAAGTTTTATAAAGTTGATTTGAGGAATCAATACCTTTGTTACCATGGTAATTACATTTTTATTTCACACATATGCATAAATAATTGCTGGTCAAATTTGATGTTGCTTGCATCTTAAATGGGAACAATACATTCAATCATTTGCTTGAGCTCTAAACATCAAATTTATATATTTACGTCTAAAAGCCTGATGGTATCAAGCTCTAGATTTAGACTTCCCCAAATGACTTCTATTATACATTTTTGATTATAAGTTTTAAATGACTAAACCTGTGAAGAGAATGTAATGATTTTAATGCACAATTATATTAGATTTTTCTGGCTTTTGAAATAAAATAAGTAAATTAACTAATTTGCAATTTTTATCAAAAGATAAATATCCTTCATAATTAGAAATAATCAGCATTTAATACATGTTCTTGAACAGGATTGTGTTGTGTGTAAACTAAATTGAAACAATTTATATTCCTATCTTAACCACTTAACATATTTACCCGTGTTTGACACGGGCGAAAGTTACCGGCAAATTTGCACATGCCCGTGTCTCACACGGGCGCTCTTGTATCTCGTGTTATTTTATTTCTAATGCCCGTCTGAGATCCATTCTAGTAAAAATAGATAGGCTAGATTAAACTTATACCATAGATGGCATAAACTTATTTATCATAGATGGCACCACTATGCACCATTTTTCTTGTGTAAACCAAGTGGTGAATTTTGATGATTAGCTATAAGTTTGTTAGGAATTCTTTGTTATAAAGCAGTTGTTTGGTGTGGAAAAGGTAATATCATAAAAGTAAACAGTTAACCATAAATTAATTCTTACTAAGTGTTTTTGTAACTTGTTTAGAAAAAGTTATCTGATAATGAGCGACTCTGACGATTTTGAATATGCCAATTTATCAGAAAGTTTCAGTGATGATCTCTTGAGTGATGAAAGTGAATCTGAAGTTAATATTTTATTATTAATATTTTGAAATTCAAAATAAAAAAAAATTCAAAGTAAAAATTTTTTATAACTTTTACCCCACCCCCTGCAACTGAAATTGCAAAAAATAACTTACACTATACCTATATATATATTCATTTTCTGTCAAAAAAAACTAGATCCTTTTTTACCAGTTTTTCCGAAAAAAACTCGTGCTTTAAGTGATTAAAGTACCCCTTATAAGATTTTTTTTGTAGAACAAAGGTTTGATAGTAGCAATGTCCAGCACAATAAATATATTGACATATTTTCTAAATGTTTTTGAGATGAGTGTCAAATGTGTTGTATATACTAGTAATATTTTAGACTAAAACGTAATGCAAATAAAATATTCATAAAAAGTTGCTATATTATAGTTAATTACAAAATATAAGCATTTTTAAGTCAAAAATATATATACAAAAAATTCTCATACATTTTCCACAAAAATATATATACAAAAAATTCTCATACATCTCCACAATCTTATAAAATCATTCTTTCCTAACAATACTTTTTACAGAACTTCACTTAAAATCACAGCTGTCTTTTTCTTAAAAGTAACCGGTAAAACTATCAAATATTTTTAGTATTGCACATATATATATAATTTTATACACATAACAGAATATTAAAAAAATTACAACCATTTGTGTGTTACTGGTTTAAATTTCCATAAATCAGGGTGTCCGATATGCTTAGCCTTTTTGTCAAAGTCTGATTTGCTCCATTGGAATGGAGGCAAAGTATCATAAGTAGGTCCTCCAAAGCTAATAAATTCAAGGCTTTTGAATAACTCTGATGTTGTTAGCTAGAAAAATAAATTATGTTTATAATTTTACCTCAACGAAAAGAAAAATTGAAATGTGATTTGTAAAAATATGTATAATTTTCTGAAATGAATCAATATGTAATCAGCTTTTTTGTGCGAGTGAAAACAGTATTTAACTAAATATACAACTAGTAGACTTGCACTGAAGTTTCAAAAATTTTTATAATCAGCTGATGAGTGCCATTACTTAAATTTAATTTTACTCGAAGCATTTAATGAATATAGGCATTGAAAAAGGCACCTTATACCTCCAAATGAAATAAAGTTAGTCAGAAAATATAAAGCCTCATTTAGTGTACTTCAAACTTGTAATTTTTATTTAATACAGTGCACACACCTCAGTCATGTTAACACAATTAGGTTCTAAACATCCATTTCAATTGAATCCTATTCACTTATCCAAAGCCAATTTAGTACTTTTGTAACAATTTTCTTTTCCTTGCATTTTCTGTTCTGATTTCTAACTTCTAGATTTCTCATTGCCTTCTGCTAATTCTTATAAGATTTTTTAGAATGACAAGCTCTTTCATGTAGTTGTAGCAATATTATGCAGATTCATGGCTCAAAATCAAGCTTAATAAAACTAGTAGCAAAATTGGAGCATGAAACCCTGTGAGGTTGATTTTATATTGTTTATAAATGTTATAAACTGTCGTGCTGATTTTTGTGCCATGTTCAATAGTGAAATATATATAAATACTTACTGAGAATGAGGAAATTGTCCAGGTTTGTTTAAATGTGAATCTTACTAAGAATTTAATGGCAGGAAAATATAAATTGCATAAATGATACACAATATTAATAACACATTTTACCTTAGGATCCAAGTAAAAGTATGTACTATTGTGCAAGTATATATGAACAAAACTATCCAAAAGAATTTTACTTTCAATTCTTATTGGACACATGTTAAAAACAATTGCAAAAATGCAGAAAACAAGATCAAATATGCTGAAATAACCTGTACAAAGAAATTTAATAAGTATTTACTTTTTTGTTCTAAAGCAAATTTAGTCTCTTCTCATTTAATTCATTATTTATTAGTAAATTCCTTAAAAGATCGTTAAAGGTTCAATTAGTCAAGGATTTCTATTCAGGGCAATCCATAATGAGTAATTATTTTAACTTGAAGAAACGCTCATTCAAATTATGCCTAGATATTTAATACATTTATTTTACAAGGACTCGTGTATGTATCAAATATATAATTAAGTTACTCTAGTACTTATATCTAGAAACGACTATTACTTACTGTTTGATACAAACTCAATCCCATATGCAAGGCACATGTTAGTATTCATGAAATGATACATATGTTACCCTAAAAGTAGCAAATTTAGTCATCTCTTAAAGCTTATTTAAGAAACAGTTTTAGTTGCCCAGATACAGAATGAATCAGCTAAAACATAAAATGTGCTAATTAAGTATGAAAAACAAACTGTTCAATTTGCCAAGAAATTATTTCCAACATTGTCAACCTTTTGTGAAAAAATGACGGTAGCTTGGCGAGTTTTGACGATTACTGTTTTATCATTGAGTGGGATGTACTGCAATAATTTCACAATTCATAAGTCAAAGATGAGGATGACTTTTTTGTTGGCCTTTAGTGATTTAAAAAGTCACAAAAATTTTAAAAAAATAGGAGCTTTTGAGACAATTTAACTTACAAAGATGGCCCCAGTCGCCAAGGTTCAAATATAGTAGCGAAAAGTCGCAAGTGGCAGCCCTGCATTTTCACATAATTGCAAACTACTTTTATTTTGTTATATTAAAAAAATTTGGATCTTAAAACAATATATAAAGTTAGAATGTCAAAATAGGTGAAATACTTTATGTGGAAAAGGGGAGGATTCGGAAACCACTACCCTAGGTTACTTGCCAGTGAATATTGTGTAAATTTTTACAAGAAAAGAAAACTAATCAGAAGTACTTTGCAAAACAAGAAAACAAAGTTGAAATCTAATAAATAGTCTGGTTCTAGAGTAAATTATAAATGGTGTGTAAAAGATAAAATATCTCGATATTGAGTTCGTCACTATATGGTCATTATTTGTTACACATTTAACTATACCAGAAATGTCTTAAAATGAGAGCTAAACCTCTAGTACATACCTTCATGTCAGTAGCTCCTAACAAACTGTGACCTAATGAAGCAAAGGGGTAAGTACCATTGGCAGAATTGAGATCATTTCGTGATGCAATAGCACAATCAGCACTATAAGGAGGAGTGCAATTGCACCATGATAGTGGATCATTGGTGAAATCATTGTACCTGCAACGTTCAGAAATTTGGCATTAAAAATACACAATATTTATCACATGAAAAACAAATACTTTTGTATTTTAACACAAACATTTATATTGCAAATGTTTTCCCAATTCTTCCAAGATACAGATATGACTTGTTAGATAATCTACACACAATGCACTTATTTCTAATACTTATTAATAATATACTCTGACATTTATATAACTACTGTAAAACAGAATTCACCAAGTTTTCAAATTGTTTTTAACTGCATTTAAAAAATTGGAATGTTTATAAAATTTAGTTATATTTTCCCATTGTGTGTGTATTACTCTCTAAAAATATAGCTACGTGTATGTAATGGTAAAACTATGACTTCATTGGAAAATTATAAAAAATACGTAAAACTTAAAACAAATGCTTAAAATGACAAGTGCAAAATTTAGTTCTTTCCAGAAACAATACAATAGCGAGTAGAAAGTTTAAAATCCATTGATGCATTCCTGGATTTTATTTCATCACATTTAACTGGTCAATTTAATTATCTTTGAGAGAAAAACCCTAATAAAGCTTAAGTAAAATATAAATTTCACTGACAGGTCACATTGGAACAAAGTGAAAGCATATCACATTCACTAATCTCAATCGACTCTTAAATAGGAACAACACTAAATCCCCGGTAATCTGGGTCACCTTACAGGAACTTCTAAATTGTGTTAATGAAAAGTAAAGAAATGTAGATTTTTTGAGCTTTTACTTACTAGTTTTTTCACCTATTCATGAAGAAAATCTTTAAAATATATTTTTATAGAATCTTTCAAAAGCAATAATGCCAAACCACTAGATTTAATGAAGTAAAAAATGCAAAATATTTTGTACAATATACATGCATACTAGAATATTTTTACATTTGTCAGTAATAAGATCAGAAAAATGGTATGAAAACAAACCTCATCAATCTGATCATGCTTGGGATATCGGTAACTTTACCTTGATCCCTAGCAAAAATCAAAGCTCTAGGTGTTCTATCATAAGTAAAGAAATCACCATACTTTTCAACATTTACTTCAGCACCACTCATGTTAAAGATATCTTTAAAGTACCTATAAACACAAAAAAAAATATTTAAATTTCTTTTTTAAACATTCCCTTGAAATTGGCTTAGATTAAAAAGGTCACTAAATGATAAAATAAACATAATTTTTCATAAGATTGAATGTATTTCTGACTAGTAGAATTCCCCAATGTTTCTTGGGTCAGATAGTTATCTGCATCCAATAAGGTTTGAAGATCAATGAACCATTACCAATATATAAATACCAGTTCTCTAGGATTTCGTAGCTGAGTCTCTAAAACATTTTTTACTCAATATTCTAAAAAATCAATCCTACAATATACAAGAGCATTTTGCAACAAAGATTTATTCTGAATTGTCACCAAAATCATTGTCTTGTGTCTTATAGATTATACGTCTCAAGTGCTTATCTCACCGACAATTTGCCGAGAAGCGAATAAATATCAATGATGTGTGAATATTAGACACATCCAGCAAAGACTAGTATTTTTCTGTTGCATTGAAAAAATTTGCATGAACTTTATAATGGAAAGCAATTCAGCAAAGTAAATAAATATGTAATATTGTTTCCCTTTTTGTCACCTGCCACTTAAGTACCTACTAGCTACTATTATTTAATATTGGCGATTATAAAATATGGGGAGTGACAATTTCAATGTACATCAGTTTTTTATTCCTTTTAACAGTGGGAATGTTTTTCTTTATTTGATTAAAACAAAAGTAACTTATTCACATAACAATAGAAAGATGTCCAACTATTATTTCTAAATAATACACATTTCAAAAACGTTTCCAAATAATTCCCATTTTTTCTAGATTACCATTTTAAACAAATTTGTTGAATCATAAATATACTTTAGAGATTGCATTGGGAAGTTCCTTAAAGGTTTAGTTTTTATGTCCCCATCACAAAAATGTGTTCAAAGAACAACCAACCTTTGTCTCAATCTAACATATGATCACTAATTTTTCTATAATGGAAGTAACTATTAACTATGATTTCACATTAATTTATATTTTCCTTGCATTTAAAATTTGTTTCATTGCATGTAGCAGTGGTTTCAAACTGGTATGAATCGGTATCAATTAAAGATAAAGTTAGAACTAAAAAAACAAGTATTTGAGAATTTTCATCGATAATGTACCAATATTGAGAATAACAGTAATTTTTAAACCTTTGCATCTACTGAGTGATGTTAAGTCAGTAAGGTTTATTTAGTTCAGGAAATGAACACTATTGTGCATGTGTTTGCATCCAAATAGTTGTAATAGAATGTGTTACAAACGGATAAAAGATGAGCCATGTCTTGTGATTTTATAAAATTATTTTTATTATTTGTTAATCATATTTTTCAATTATTCTTTGCTAATTTACCTTTATAGATTATAAATAATTTGTGCATTAAATTACACACCTTCGAGATTATCAATATTTATTATTTATACTTTTCATTTGAATCAAATTAATCATTGCCTTTGTATTAATCATTTCTTCATTCAAAATTGTCAAAATAATATTTATTTTTATTTTTTTCCTTTATCGTCTATTTGTATATATAAAGCAAAGTTGGTGTCTGTTCTCTATACAAATCTACACTGTTTGACCAATCCACACCAAATTTGGCACACTTGTACTTAAGAACCCTGCAGGTAACATGGGCTACAAATTAACTCCCATTCTATCTGTCCTAGGTATGCAGAGGGGGCTAAAAATAACAATGCTGAGCCTTTTATAGTTCCCACCTCAATCTTCAAAACCATCACTTCAGTTTAACCATTTCTTGAGGCCTGTTGTTAGGGATTCTTACTTTTTCTGATTTTTATTGCTGGAGAAAGCTACTTCACTGTTCCTAATGGCAACCGTATCTTGTGACATAGTCAATCAACTAATCTTGGGATGAGGACCTTTAAGGATCAACACTCCCTGACATCAGTGATTGGTTGCAAAGTTTGGGTGTAAAACTCTTCCTGAAATAATATAATCTTTATTACTCAGCTAACATCCTGTATTGGTGCATTCCAATGGTAAAAAATTGCGAAATTTGGGAACCGTCTGTCTCGTCTTCCAAAGAATCTTGATCACAGAAACCTTTACTAAACAGCGAAGATTTCGAAATTAGGATTCTTTCATAGTAATCTGGGTTGGACAGTCTGAACTACTCCTTAACAAATTACACACATATTTTAAATAACAAACATAAAAATTTAAGATGTATCTAAATAGAATATTTCATAGGTCAAAAAATTAGTATGATTGATCTTTAGCACAAGGCTACATGCCCTATATTTTGAAGTTCTATAATAAGTTAGTAATAAGTCAAAATTTGAAGTTCATATTCACAAATAATCAATAGTTATATAAAATCAATAACCATATTCACATTCAATCAAGACACATGTAAGTTTTCTGTTATGTATTGAGCATATGGTACTGAAATCAATTAATCATCAATTGAGATTTTGCATGGACACAGCAATTAACTCTCCTTTTGAATGCATGTTCCCTGCATATAAACATATGCAGGGCATGAACATCTACAAGAGTGACTCCTTCAATATCATGAGGCAGAACGAGAAATATGTTAATACTGAGAGGACTGCATTCAAATTTATATATGAATGTCTTTCTATTGTTACTGAATTTGGTTTCCAGAGTAAAATTTTCTATTGGTAGCAGATTTGTGAAACTTATTTTTGAACTATCCTCATTTCTGTTGCAAGAGTGTTAACTAAAATAAATCGATTTTGAAAGATTATAAATGACCCATCTCATAAGTCCGTCTCCTGTAAGATTTTAGAAACAGAAATCATTTAAGCATCAATTCTACAGCGACTAACAGGTTAAGCATGCAGTGTATTGTGTGACTTCAAAACTTTTTAAACGCTTTTCAAGGAAAAACACATTTTTTGAGTTGCTGCATTTTTCAACAGGAGTTTGATATTATTCTGGATGTGGTCCTTGCATACGTCTTGGAGCCCTCAAATTAGCTAAAATTGGACAGATTTACCTTAAAATTGTTTACTAAGCATAACCTAAACTGTATTTAAAAATGAAAAAATATTTATTCTTATATGCAGTGCATTTTAATGTCTATACTGGAAAATGAGTTTTGAATAGCACTTAATTAATCTTAACTACTTAACACTTAATTAGAAAAACTAATGACTTCATAACTAAAAGTAACATTAAAATAAATAAGTGTTAATATTTCTATGTAATGATCTTATATTACTTGGAAAATAAAATACAAATATATTTAGAAAAATTCTTCAAAAAATTATATCAAATAATCTACTTGCAAGAAACTTTACAAATGCAACTTCATTAAGATAATTTTGTGAATTTATTACAAAATTATTTTATTATTTAAATTAGACAGCACTTTAAAAGCAAATTAGTTTCAGAAATAAGAATAAATCAAAGTAGATGCAAATGCAAACACTTACGCAACATTATAAGAAGGCCAGTAACTTTGCCGTCTGAAGACATCAGTAACATCATCCCAATGCAAGTATCCCCTATAAAAATTCATTTAAGTAAATTGGCATTTGTATAATAGTGCAAGTAAAATAAAAGCGCTTTAATAATTGTGAATTTAAATTTATATAAAAATTAACAGCAAATGAAAGAAAGTTCAGTGCACTATAATTTCGTAAAAACATCATAGGAAATTATGTGAATTCATGAAATAATCTTTTTGATGAGTTCTGTGAATACTGCATATGTAAAAAACATTTTTATTTAATTATTAAGAAGTGATTACCATTTTGAAATGTTGATACAATAAAAGCACTTATGTTTTACTTTTTGTTTATTTAATGCATTCGGCTGTTAAAATTTTATACTTGTGATTAAATTTTCTATTATACAGCAAGTTTTAAAAAACTCTTTTAACTGGATATACCTATAGAGCTCACAAATAAAAGTGCAACAAATTACTTTTAATTTTAAGCATTGGTTCAAATCTTCTAAAACAAAATACAAATATCTTCTCCAAGTCAAATACAGCTTCTTGATAACTATTGTGCCTACAAATGAAATATATAGTTTAATGCTAATTCCTCATAAACAATAAATGTGTAGATTAAAAAGTCATTTTTGTACAATGTACAATTCAATCTTTACAATTACCACAATGTATGAATAACCTTTTAAGGATTGATTTGTTAAGAGGCTACATCTCAAAAATAGAATATTAATCCAATAGATATAATACTATGTATATTTCCATTTTATTAATGACTTTTTCTAATCACTCCTGGGAGGTATCAAATAGATTCCCCTTTTACTTGAAGTGTCAAATGATCAGTTTAAAAAATGTTCTGTTCTAAATAATTAGAAAACAATATGCAAGTTTATTAAATACTTACGGCATCTGTTCCAAAACCCACAATAATCCATCTTGTAAGGGTTTTCCAGGCTTAAATTTCTTATAATCTAATACCATCCACTGATTATTGTAACTAAAAAGTTAAACAAACAATTTAAAGTCTCAAAAAAGTCAGATTTTAATTTTAATAAAGGGAAATTAAAAATTATAAAAATATAGCTTTACAGAAATAAAATAGTTGAAGTTTAGAAATATTATTAATGAGTCTTGTCCTTTCCCACCCTCAGAATATTTTGTGTAATTTCCCCATTACACAAAACTTCAGTAAATGTCAGTTGTATTACTATTTTCTTTAAATGCTCTTAATCAAGTAACACATAAAAATTTTGTAACATTTTTAACAGTAACTTTGTAGCTATCAAATTAAAAAATGAAGTTAACATTATAAATCAATTTTCGAGAATAATTTTGAAAATTTATAGATAACGTTGCCTTAATTTTGAGAAATAACTTAGCCTTTGCTACATTAATTTTATACCATTTTCTGTGTATGGTTAACTTGAGAGCAAATGCCATGAAAAAAATGTCTACACTTGTTGAAAGATCTTATTTTCTGAATCAAGATATTAATTTATATTTTGTGTCACATTCATTTAAAATTGAAATATAATTTTTATTAGTGAAGGACAATCATTATAAACAATTAATCAAAATACATATAACTTGGAATAGTTATACCATGATCCTTTTATTCTAATGCAATACTTTAGGATTTTTGTTAGTGTAAGCTTTGAATTAATCAAAGACGAAGTGAAATATTTAATAAATTACTTCTATCAATTAACAGGATGAAACACTCAAAAACCTAACAGCTAATATAAAAACAGTAATCCAGCATTTTGTTAAAAAAGGATTATTAAAATATCAAGTTCTACTTTATTTAGTGTTAATTCAGTTTCTTTATATAGTAAAAATTACTGTAGTGATAAACCAAGTCTACTTTATTTTTGCAAAACTAAAAATTACTATGTATAACAAATCTTGTAACATACATGCAATATATAATTGAACATAAACGTAATACCAATAAAAGATTGTTAAACATCAGTTAACCAACATCTTTTTTGACTTTCTTCTACACTAAGTGTTTAACTTAATCTTCATTGGCACCCTAGTCAGATTTTTTAGAATTTGTAAGTAATCTTGCCGATTTTATGCTATTACATGGTTGGTTGGTTTTGTGCCTCTATGCCATTTTTTGCTGCATGAGCTGTTAGACCAAAACTTACAGCTTAAAGTAAATTTTGAACCACTATCAACATCAATGCCTAGATGGGGATTCAAACCCAGGTCCTGTTGAACTGAGGGATATTAGTTTTTATGCCTTCAAACTTAACTAATTGTAGGGCTGCGGTAGCCTAGTTGGAAGAGTAAAGGACTAGCAGCTGGAGGGTTGCGAGTTCGAATCCAACCAAAGACCATCGTGTACAAAGGGGGCTGGCTGATGCATGTTAAATCTGTCGTGGCCTCAAATGCCCTCACGTTGGCGTGGTGTAGAAGTGTGGAGTGCCAGCTCAGGTGTTGCCTCGTCATCTGACCGGGGTTCAAAATTAAGAGGCGTTGTCCTAGGATCTTCGGGTTTGATCTCGGAGGGTTGCCAATAGCCCATTGTGTTGCTCCAGTGCAACGCTAATTAAATACTTACCTTAACTGACTGTTTAAAATAGAACTGCACAAACCATTGTTTTGTCATGATAAGATATGGAAATAATCCACAAGGTACTAACGTGCCACTGTTCATGATGCTGAAGAGATCCGTCCATTGTTTTCCATTCTTGGCTAATCTATTTGCAATAATGTTTCTTTGCCATTCTAAAATCGTTCCTTCAGGTGTTACATATTGCCACAAGTTTTCATTTCCATTATGAATAGTTGTTTCCACGACTGCCTGGTAATAAATTCATGGCTAAATACATTTGTATTTGTATAACACACAATTATAGTACAAAGAAAGCAGCATAAATGACTCACGAAAATTAATCTTACGAGACAAAAAATTAAGGTAGATATAGATAATTTATTTGAAATCCATTTAATGTTCCAATTAAGAGCAGTAATTAAATAGCCAATATATTAATGTTTCTTAAACGTTTTTAACACCATAAGAAACTACATATTACTTTCTGACTAATAATTAAAACTTGTTAGTTTTTAATACTTCATAAAAGATACTTTAAAACATCTTTCAACATCAACCATAACAGAACACACTAAAAATGTTAAAATGCATAATAGTTATGATTTAATATTTTCTTACAAGTGCAAGCTAACTAACAATCTGCTAACTAATGAATGTATTTTACTTTACTCTTTAACAGTTTGTTATATGGAATATTAGAAATTTTATATTTGAATGCAGAAAACTGTTTTCACTGAGTTACTTGTTTATATATGCTTTTGCATGATCCATTTAAAATATTTCATGCAATATTATTTATGCAATTGTGAAATAAATGACTACTAAAAATAATACTAAAATTAATCTTAAATAAATATTTAGAACACACACATAAACCTTTAATACATTATAAATAATTTATATTAAAATTCAAATTTTCAAACTGAGAAAAATGCTTTATGTGAGATTACATGGTACCTAAAAATTATTAAGAAAATTCAGCTTTGAATGATACTTACAAGACCAGATGAGAGAAGATAGAAATCATCTTGAGAAAATATGATACCAGGATATGAAGAAAATGTACAAGTATGACCAGGAATGATTGGAGAACCTATTTAAATATACCAACTTAAGCAAACTCATGAATGCGCAGAACACAATAACTAAAGTTTATCTGTCTGTGTAGTATAAATGTTGAAATAAATATCAAAAGGAGCTATTATTTACAACTATAAAACTATACACTTTGTTTCTTATCGTCTTCACAGGGTACTTACTGCTACAATGACAGCAAGTTCATGGTAGTCCAGATGCCTGGCATGTACTAATAAAATTTAGTGACTAAAAAATATAAATTGATTCCCTGAAATAAAATCAACGATTTTTTAAATAAAAAATCTGAGTGAGACATCAGATACTATTTAAGTCCTTGATTTTCTCTACAAAAAGCCAAAACCAGGGAATGCTGATGCCCCATTTTTTCAGTCTTATATGGTTTCTTGCAACTATTGGTTAATGGTGTTCATAATGAGCAATGGGTACCTTCAACAGACTACTCCCCTTACTCTACACTTCTAACTCAAACTAGCATCCAGTCCAGATAATATGTACAGTGGGTTCTTGCAGTCTATTAGTCTCCTCATTTTCCCACCTTTGAAACTTTATAAGAGTGCCATCAAGTTATAAGGCAGGATTTGGATCATTCAGACTTGCCATGATTGAGCGCAATTGAGACTTTTAGGTTCCTTTTTTAACAGCGCTAAAATAATTTGTACTGTATTGTTGAAACCATTCATTTTTGGTAACTGTTTAAAATTCACAACAAAAAGGGCTTTTACTGCATTAATATCATCAAAACAATATATTAAGAGGAAATTAAAATAAAAAACTACTTCTGTCTTTCCTGGATAATATTTATATTTTAATATATATTTAATTTTAAAAATCACCAATGGAGCAACAGAATAAAAATTAGGAAAATTAATTTTATTTACTAGAAATTCTCATCTCAAATCTATACATTAATACGTGAAGAAAAAACTTTGTACCCCTTTTTAAGCACATTGCGCGCACGGAGGAGTATGAGATTTGGCATAATTAAAGTTCATATGGAGAAGGAGTGCAGAAAGATAAAATTAATGTATAATATGCGTTACATATATATTAAATTAAACAAAATAAAACATTCATTGTTTACGTTCATATACTGTAATCTATATATTAATACGTGAAGAAAAAACTTTGTACCCTTTTTAAGCACATTGCGCCCACGGAGGAGTATGAGATTTGGCATAATTTGCCACCACATAAGTTAGTATTGAAAGTTAATTGCATCGTTTTGCTGATCAGAAACTTAAATACAAAGGAAGCATTAGTCAATGGAACAAGAATGCGCATGAAATTTATGCATCGTAATACTATTGATTGCGAGGTTTTAACTGGAACCGCACGCAATAAGAGAATTTTGATTCCACGTATAAATTTAACATATTCCGGAACTATTTTACCATTTAACTTTCAAAGAACTCAATTTCCAATTATACCTGCATTTGCGATGACAATAAATAAGTTTCAAGGACAAACATTCGAAAAAATTGGAATTTTATTGAGGCAGCCAGTTTTTACACATGGTCAATTGTACGTCGCAGCAAGTAGAGTTCGATCATTCGATGGTTTGAGATTTTATATTTCAGAATGTAACGGTCAAGGGCATTTAGCAAACGATGAAAGAGTTTTTACAAAAAACATCGTCTACACAGAAGTTTTGAATCATTAAATTCATTGTCGAACTATTTCAAGTTCAATGGACAACATTTATTTTTTTAATCACCCGTTTTTTTGTTTCAATAAAAAATATATAAAAAAATTCGAAGCACGTACTCCTTTTTTCATTTTTCCTTTTTTGGATTTATTTTTTATTTAAATTTTATATAATTTGAAAAAGATAGGCAAATTAACTGTGTAGCCTTGGCGAAACCTGTGGCCAGTATAGCAATAAAAAAAACCCAAGAAAATGTCAAACAACGCGTTATTGGTTTTTAGATATGGCTTAACCAAGCTATACTGCATTTTTCCTATGACGTATTTGTACATGCTCGCAGCTTACGTAGTAGAACAAAATTCAAAAAAATTATATGCAATGAATATAGAGGTATACTCTGACAAAAGAACCTTATTAATGTTCAAACTTAAAAATTAAACGAATTATGGCCGAATGGCCACTGGGCGACCACTAGTATACATAGTTCCACAAAAAATACCATTCAATAAACTTGAGAACAAGATGAAATATTAATAGAGTTGAAAGGGATAGGTGAAAATTTTAACTCCTTAATTATCTTACCTTCAGCTAATGCTGTGTGAAATTTCAAACTGTATTTCTTCAAAATACGTAACATGCTACTGTAAGTTGTCCATGTATCATGAGAAAAATATAAATCCTTATTATTAGGTAGAACTTTAACCAAGGCTGAGCAAGATCCACTACCAAATGGTCTTTGCTGCTTTCTATTTAAAACCACCTCCAAATCTATCAAATCACCCATGATATTCAAAATTCTGAAAAAGTTTGGAAGATCACAAAAATATCAATTTACCAGAAATATACAAACTAAGCTGATCTAATGAGATACTGGTGTATCCATGAGTACTGGTGGTTTTTATAGAAGTTTGAATGAGGAATTTATTTATTAAAAGTACTTTCAAGTTTAAAAACTGTTTTCATTAAAAAACAAAAAAAATCTGAAAAAAAGGCTAAAGAATGTTACTTAAAAGAGAAAAACCCAATATCATTGTGAAATCAAATTAAGATTGTTACTACTGATGCACATCCTTGTCAAAATCATTACAGAAAAAGGTAGGTATTTTAATTTAAGTGTTTCATTGCAGTTTGGACAAAGTTAATAGTTTGCATTAGAATACCATATAAAAACAATATAATGGAATAGAATATATGGAATACAGGAAAATCTAATAAAATTTATGAATGGAAGCAATTTATGAATGTTTTTCGAATCATCAATTTCTTAATCAAGAAACTGCTGCTTTGCCATTGATGTATGTTTTGACTTCTAAATTAGGTTTCTCTCATTACTCCAAGCCAGGGGTGCTTAATTTTAAGAAGTCAGAAGGCCAAAATTTGGATGGAGGAAGTCCTAATCTTCAGCCACAGCTAAAAAAATTTATCAATCAAACTCGAATAAAAATGTCTAATTATCAAAACTTGATTCTAAATAATGATTAGATAATTAATAATGGATGTAATTCAGACTTCACATTTTGAAACAACAATATAGCATTGCTTTAATTTTAAGTACTCAATGCCCTGTTCTATATCTAGTGTTGCAATATGCATGCTTTCTTCCAAATGTTTGTCAAGTTCGATTGTCCTTTCACTTGTCTCATTACCAAAAATGATTGTTCCCACCATGTAGGTACTGACAAATTAAGCTGCTCACTACAGGATTAATGAGATGGTACATTGTTTAAATAAGTTTTATTAATTTTAAGATTTTGAATGATAGCATATTCCCTAAATTCAGTTAAATGGATACAATCAGATTCAATCATCATTTATTAGGATTAATCTATTTTCCAATTAATGAACGATAAGATTTAAGGATATTAGGATTTGTACTCTGGCCTTTAAAGAATTATTACATTTACTGTGCAGCTTATGTTACATTTTCTTAACCTGTCATATTTTAGTGCCAGTTATGGTTTGGATCTGTACTAGTATTGGGTCGGTGCGAATGAAATGTCAGATGAGAAATAGCTTTGGGAATGACCCCCATACAGCTAAAAGTAATTACCTACAAGCTTCCGGCATCTTACATCACAGAGCTACTATAAATAGCTATCACGAGTGTGAAGTACAAGTTCTAGATTTAATTTGTTTGGGCGTAAGGTGCTTCCAAATTTGACATGAAAAACTCAGATTTGAGTCATCTTCCTTTGCGAATTTAAACTGAGACATTCTACTGCAGTTGCTGCTCAAAACATTTACACAGCATTCAGGGAAAATACAGCCAATGAACGAACCATTCGGCGATGGTTTGCGAAGTGGAGATATGGACCTGAGAAATGAAACATGTGATCACCGAGAAATTGCAGTTTCTGACGATGTTCTGCTAAGTGTAGTTGAAGCTGAAGCACAGAAAACATGATGTGAGATAGTGGCTGAGCTAGGTGTCCACCACACTATAATTGTTTGCTGTCTGGCTGCACTGGGTAAGGTCAAAAAGATGGATTCTTGGGTGCCTCATGAATTGACAATTGCCAACAAGATGAGACGTTTGAAAGTCTGTGCATCACTCCTTTCCAGGAATGAGAGAACCTCTGCTGCAACGAATCGTTACCTGCGATGAGAAATGGGTCCTTTATGACAATCGGAAACGATCTGCACAATGGTTGAGCAAAGCAGCCTCCTGGATGCCATCCCAAGCCACCCTTACATCCCAGGAAAGTTATGCTTCTTGTATGGTGGTCTACAGCTGGAATAATTCATCACAGTTTCCTGCCAAGTGGCCCATCACTTCAGAACAATATGTGATGAATTACGACAGAATGGCGTCTTGCCAGATAACGCCCGTCCTTATGTCACACAACGGACAATGCTGACACTACGTGAGTTGGGCTATGAAGCGATGCCTCATCCTTCCTATTCCCAACTTGTCGCCTACAGATTTTCATCTGTTTTGTCACCTGGATCACTTTCTGTCTGGCAAACGGTTCACCAAGCTATGGAGGTTCACCGTGCAGTTGATGTCTTCTTCGCATCCTAGCCACGAGACTTTTTCCGTTCCTGGATCATGGCCTTGTCAGACAAGTGGCAACAGTGTGTCAATTCAGTGGGAGATTATTTCAAGTAGGTCAAGTACTGTATTTTTCAGTTATCGCCATCAAAGTGTGATGGTCATTTTCAGAACATTTCATTCGCACTGACCCAATAAAATGATTTCTGATTATGTTTTTCTTATGGAGCTGAAAAACTGAATTTCCGTATTGCTTTGCATCACTTTTCTAAGCCCGAACATTAGGATTTATGTCCTAACTATCTGCTTACAGAAGAGAATAAACAAGTGAATACAAGTAAAATTTTATCTAAAGCATTTCATGTACTTATTAAACCTGATTTTTTGTTTTATCAGTTTTAAATAAAATTTAGAATAAATATCATACAAAAGTCCCATGACATCCACATTTGTTGAAGGTTGACTAGTTTGATTTTTATATCCATCTTCTAAGCCATGAAGTTGTTCAAGAGTCAATGCTACCTATTGCAAACAAGAAAGTTATTTTATAAATCTATAGAAACCTTTACAATTCTTTCATACAGAGCAATCATAGAAAGAGCAGCTTGATAGGGTGATCATTTTGTGAAACCACAAAAGTAAAAAACAATCTCAAAGGTGGTAAAATTCTGAAGAATATTAAAAATGGATATTTAAAAACTTGTCCCATGCAAAATTAAAAAATGTAGTTTTTCATAAACTGTTTGATCATTGATCTGAACTTCTATTTTATTCAATTTCAAATGTTGCTGTCAAATATACAAAATTTGAAACAAAAATCTTCTATAGAAATAATCATATTGGAGTGTAAAGTTTTGTCCTGTGCATCATTTCTTCATTACAACACAAAGATGGATAAGTAGGTAGCTGAAATTACGATACACTGGAGCAACACAACAAGCAATTGACAATGGTCTGGGATCAATTTCAAAGGGAAAGAACTGACGACAACACCTTATAATTTTAAACCACGGTCAGATGATGAGGTCAACACCAGAGCTGGCACCCCACTCTCCAAACTTCCATGTCACACAATGTGAGGCCTTGAAAGATTTAACATGCAGCAGTCCCATGTACATGACAGCCTTTGGTTGGATAGAGTTTTGAACTTGTTACCCTCCAGTTGCTAGAAGATGACTGTACCAATGGGCTACCATGGCACTCACATAAAGATGGATCATACTTATTTGTTTATTTATGGTTCGAAAGATTAACAAAATTAAGTAAATTGATATATAACACTTATGGATAATCAAACATGAAGGGTCCACAAGAACTTTTCACATCCAGTTGATTAAGTTTTTAACATTTCTAGAATGCAAGATTGTCTTTTTTGGTGGGGAATTTTCAATCTTTCAATACGATTTAATAACTAATAGTCTCTCCGTAACCCTTTGAAGTTATCACACTTGAATATAGTATATCATCAGACTACATCCAATCATTAAGTTTGTAACTAGTACAACCTAGATTTGTCGTCACCTGGATAACTCATCACTATCAGATAAGTCATAAATTTTCTTTAGTTCAGCTTAGCTCTCATAAATGAAAATGTAATCAAGCCCTTGTTTACTTGTCATGAATTCAAATGCTACCCCAGATAACTCGTCATTGTGGAAAGATCCTTAAACATGCAAAATTAAGATGAAAATGAGGCTGATTTTTAATTGAATTCATTTAAAATCGTAAATGAAAGTGGATGTACTATTCCTGTGACATAAATGACTACATAGATATCAATAACAATGTTGAAGTATGTTTTCAAGCAACCCTAAAGGATTTAACTATGGAATATTTAGTAGAAAAGTGTGAAAGTGCAAGCACTGACTGAAAATGAGGGAAATCCTTCACCACCTAATAAAACACAAGTTCCAGAAGTCTTAGAAACAATTAGAAATTACCTAGGTTATGAATAATGATAAACTGAAAATTTACATGATCATTACAGTAATGCATATTGAATACATTCTGGGGTTACTCTGCTTAAGTCATCAAAATTTTGTGGTCCCTTGAGTGATGACATAAGGTTGTACTTCATCATTGAATGGTTTTTCTTTTGTTTCCATCATGGCAGTCTAAAGGACGAATGGTTGTAGTGAAGAAGATTCTATATTTCGCTTAACTATGCTCCCTTACATTTATGCTGTTACGAAAGGTTATAATACCTTATATTGCATACAAAAAAGTTTTAGATGTTAATTTAGAAAATTCTGTATTTATTGAGGTTTTGTAGGATTTGCTCATAGCACAACTGCATACAAGTGACTTTTCACACCTCTTATATAATCTGCTACATCATTGTATGACATGAAGTAAAGTACTGTCAAGAGTATTGTTAAAAAGTTTGCAATAGTCTGATAATCCTAATTATGTGTTTGAAAAAATAATGTTAGACTAATAATGTTGAATTAATGTTTGACAGTCAAAAGTGGCAGTTTTAAACAGCATTACATTGTTCCCATCTGAAGTTCATTATAGTATTTGTATATGTAGCTCATGAAATCGATAGAAATGAATTAAACTTTATATTTAAAAGCATTGCACCAAATTCTTTAGTATTTATGTGCTAGGCGCAACTCTTTTCATTAATTCATCCCAGGCAAGTATTGACAAAATAATTTAGAAGTCATTCCCAATCTTCTCTCAGTCAATTCCCTATTTCGATCACATGTTATTTGAGCATTTTATTTAATACATTTTTCAACTGTTTTCAGATATATCAAAGTATACCTATTTTACTTATGAAATTAACGAAACTAACTTCAGCATGTGTCTTTTATAGTTTAAAACACCAAAATCTTTTTGGGGAGGGCTTAAAACCCAGTTGGCCCTTCTACTGAATACATTCTTCATTAACCCAGATACACTTTAAGTACCAAAGCCATGCTCCAGTCACAGTAAACAGATTTATAGCATTTAATTATTTCATAGTTTAAGTGGCCAGATATTACATAAAAATATATTCTGTCTACATTCAATATACATCATTATAAAAGCATATCATATTGAGTCATAACTCCTGAAGGATTGAATATAATTCAGTCCCTACTTCAATATTTGTAAAACATGAGCATATAAATTTACAATGCTTTACTTTTTTCACTTACTTTATTTAAATCACTAATAAAAACATAACAATAAAAGTGAAGTCTAAAAATGAAAATTTTTTGTCTTGTGCATCATTTTATGCATGGAAAATGTCCAGTACATAATTTTAGGTATGATTTTTTTATCTTCAAATATTTTCAAAAGTTAAAATTTTTGGTACAGTTGTCAAATGGAACATCTCGAATCGTATGCACGCGCTGATAAATGCGTTTGAAATGGTGTTCAAATTTGAAATTTGAGTAGCTATAACTACAATTAATCTCAATCTACGGATAGTGATTTTCAATGTGGAGTTGATCCCTAAAATTGACAGCAACTTTAACATTGAATATCTCCAGATATAAAGATAGTAAAGTCATGAAATTTTATATTTAGACTAATTTAACGATGTGGAATCTGATTAAGGCATCAAAACATGGATATGAAGACGGCCCTTTATGCAACTTTTTTGCATTTGAATTTGTAGAGGACGTAATTCCCTATTGAATGATATCTTTGAATTCGCTCAACTATGAATAGTGCTCAAAATAAAGGAGGTGGTTAATTTTTTTCCATGACTGTACACTTCTAAATAAATTTTAATTCTGTGTTTTTTTTATTAATAAACAGAATGGTGCTTTATATATGAAACAAAAAATTTCCACCGTGTAATGTTTTCTAATAGCAAATGTGAGAATTTAAGTATTGTGAAATGTTCTGTGCATCATCAGCAAATTGCCCATATGAAATATGGAATTCTGTATTTTCAATATGTGCAAGAAAACTAAGAAATATTTTTCAGTCCTGAAAACTGTTAAGTGTGGGAAGATTTAGCTATTTGAAGACAACTAAATCTTCCTCAACAGAGGTACAAATGATGAAATTTCAGAGGAATGGTAATTAAGTATTGGTGTATAATAAAATAAGCAACAAAATGAACAGAAAATAACTATTTTTATAACAGTACAGTAAGCTATTTTCATATCTTAAAGATATCTTATTTCAGGAAATTTGAATATGAGTTTTAGTAACAAACTTGATTTCTGTAACTTACTTGATGCCAGTAAATGTCATATTGCCTTGTAATTTCAGCATGTGAATTGATAAAATCCAAATTCTTTTGGAGGAAATCTTTTAAACGCTGACAAAATGATTCTTCTCCAGTACAATAATCAGAAGCCATGTTAAACCAATGCTTTTTAAGTAACTCTCGAGTCAAAAATCCTTCAACAAGACCTGCTCCATAAGCCTGGATAGGATCAGGATATACTTCACTAGTTTTCACCTCAAGATAAGACCATCTAAAATAAGAAAACTTGATTAGAAATATGTCACATATATTATTCTCAATTTCAATGAAATGGCAAAACTCTCAGCAAATATTACAATGCATTTTCGTGGATTTAGCTTTAAATAAAAGCAGAACACAGAACGATTAAATTTTATCCCAAAACTGAAAATTATGCCAATTAATGTCAATGGAGCAAATATGGTTATTGTTAGAATTAAAAAAATCTTGAATGCTAATTATTTGCAATTTGTGCAATAAATAAGCAGACTTGGTTCAAAATCTTGTCACCTTCACTCAAAACTTTCATTATTTCACCCTAAAACAGATAACAATAAAAACCAAGACCTTAGATGCTCTGGTAGAAAATCATAACTTGAGATTGGTTAGTAGGGTTTCATGGCACAAGGGTCATATTTGGCCAATGACGACTTGAGAGTTTGTGTGGCTGTTATATCTATCATGTTGATCATGTTTTGATGTTCTAAATGGAAAATTTATGAAGTAATATAATCATGGCATTATTAAAGCGTTAATGGATTCTTTAATGCTTGTTTGCAACTTAGCTTTCAATCACTACTTTTTAATTTCTATAACAGAGACACATTTAGGGGATGGGCCCCGGCATACTCTCAAAGTATTTGTGTTGTAGAAATAACAAAAAATAAATTCAACAGCTAAGCTTAATAATCATAAGTAAAAGTTTCACTAAATCACATAGTTAAAAATTGTAGGCATGTGTGAAAACTCAAAGTGAATGAATGCTCAGAACATATAATAGCTATTTAATCAACATCCAGGAATAGACTTAGCCACTCTAGGCCCCAACTCCTAGGGCCTTCAATATTTTTAGGTTGGGTCTATCCTCCCTAAAGCAACAAATATATATTAGAAAAATGCAATTATGGGAAGTAAAATTAGTAAGTGTATGTATGAAGCAATTGGGGACTACTTGGACCTCCCAATAATTTCCCAAATTGGTGCCAATGATTGCAAATGGAAGCAAATTGTTTTTCAAACATGTCTGCTCTAATGAGAAAAAGTTACAAAAATCTTGCACGCCCTTCCAGCTCATAAGAATTACGAACAAGTTAGACATAAAGATTTCATTTTTGAAAGAACATAGATTAATATATTAGTAACAAGAAAAAAGGTAAATATAGCACTTTTTACAATATACAAGTTTAAAAATTCCAGTACATCGAATTATTTCAATTTGTTAACTGATGTTGACAGTTAACCTGGTGCATAAATATCACTTCCAGCAATAAGTCAGATATAACAGTTCAATTAAGAATTAAAGTTCAGTTTGCTTTTTGGTCACTTCAACACAAGGCTAATAGACAGGGACCACCTTAAAGTGGATTCCAGAACACTACAAACATCCATCCCCATACCGAGATTGGAACCAAGGGCCAGATAATAGTCAGAGTACAGTACTCAAGTATGCATAAAATAAGCAAATATCACTTTCATAAGTAGTTTTTTCAGACAGTTTCAATATTCTAAGTTTATTAAAGTACGAATTAACCATAAAATGTGTATAGAGCTCATGTATATGACAGAAATTACAGGGTGACTTAAAATTTCCAAGTCAAATTTGAAACGATGGTAGGGTGCACCAAAATAAGCATTTTTTGTGAATTAATGCATTTTGCAACTGTTGCATCTATGTACTAAAGTGCACTGTTTAGTGCACTTGAAAATTTTTCTTTTTTAAACTCATTTGCAAAGTAGATTTCACACATGAGGATAAAGTAAATTCTACAATTTCCGTACTTACTAACCAGCATTATGATTTGTTACTAAAGAACAAATGAGCACTCTATATACAGCAAACACAAAAACAAACAAAATAAAATAACTTGCCCAGTGAGAAATATTTCATCTTTAAAATTTCCAACAGCTACAGCATTATTTGCAATAAAGTCATGGATGGTAAATTTTCTTGTTTGCTTATCAAAAGTTACAGAAGCATTTTTGAATTCACTTGCAAATGCAGAAGATGCAAGTAGGATCAAGGAAATCCAAACTGCCATTCTGTACCTTGAAATAAAATTAAATGGTTATCACAAAAAGCATTTATACACAAGCATTCGGTTCATAAAATTGGAAACATTTACTTTGAGAAGTTATAACATATTAATGCAATTATAATGTACATAACTATTTTTTGTAAACTACAGGTTTGTTAACTGCTAAGAGATTTGATGCACCTTTCAGAGAAGGCGTGTTGACAAGTTGGAGCAAGGATTATGAATTTCGGAGCAAGCATTTTGTCAATTGGGAGTAACTTCAAAGCAGACACATGAAAAATTTTATTTTAAGAATTCTAATTAACTGTTTTACCACCTTACCATGATTCTTATTCTTTACTGTTAAGATTTTCTACAAGATTTATTTATTTGTGAAAATAAATAATTTATTGTGATTGACATAAATACATTTTAAATAATCTTACTGAAGCACATCTATAGTTTCATGCTTAAATTTTGATTCTGCTTCATGAAAATTTTTTATCTTAATTTAAAATTACAACTAAAACATTTCAAATTTCTTTTTAAAAGATTGCTATATTCATACTGAACTTCAGTTACTAGCAATAAATTCCAGTGTATTCACTGCTGATATACACCCCTAGGACATTACAAAATGTTCTGCATTTGACGGAGTGGAAAATACACTGATGATCTCCATTTGATATTCCTTCACAACCTTTTTGTTGAATATCAATCTTCAATGCTGAATTACAGTTCTTGATATTTTATACACAAGAAAATTGAAGGAAGCTCAAATCAGAGTTTAATCATACTATCCATGCCACTGTCACAGACAGAGCATATTCTATAATGACTTGGCAAATCTGTATCAATGGCAAACAATGATGTTTAGATGTACAGTCTAAGGTTGTTTAACATTTGTACAGAGGATGTTCGAATACTTTTGTCTGCCTAATTTCATGGGTTGTTACATTTTAAATATTTTTACCGAGAAAAACTTTATAATTATTCGATTTTTGGGGTGAAAGACTAAAATAAAGAGATCTTTCACATGGTTAAATCTTAAATTGTAACTTCAAATCTTTCGAAAACATGTGAAAATCGTGAGGTGGACGAATACTTTGGTGACTTACAGCATATTGATAAATATTCACACCTAACCACTGGTACAATAAAAGCTTTAATTCAAACTCAGCGTTTTTCAAACTTCTAATTTGTTCACTCAGAGCAAAGCCAATCATAAAATATGAAAATTCTCTTCTGTAAGCTTCCAAAACCATACAGGTGCTTATTACAGGGGAATAAGTATTCCATGCAAGAGAAACAAGTTCGAAACAAAGCTAGCCAAAACGAAATATTTTCTAAATTAATATTTTCTTTCACCCCAGATTACAAAAATATACAAAACTTTTAAAAGGCAATCTATATTTTTCATCACACCTGCAAAGAAAACTATGCTCACGTATTGTTTGTATTTGCAATAGGAAAAATCTTAAGGCAGCGTGGAGTTGAATTTTTGGTCATTTTCGTTAACATCAACGATCTCTAAAATGTCAACCTTTTCGTTTTTCATAGTGATTGTTTTTATACTAAGAATTATGGTTATTTAATGTAAAAATAAGGAAGGTGAAGCGTGTCGTAATTATACACCCGTACAGAAAAAAGCAAGTTTAAGAAAACCAAAAAATTAACACAAAAATTTTGTTTAATTCTAATTAAAAATTTGGTTTCCTAAGAGAGCGTTTAATTGGTTATCAGTTATTTAGATTGCAGTTAGCATTTTTGAAACATTTGTTCCGTCAGAAAACGACCATTCCGAAACCATATTACATTCAGAAAAAAATTCAAGCTACAAATAAATACGCACCTTTCAAAACAAAACTCGTAGAAGCAAGTTCAGGTTGCTCGTATTTTCATAATGTGAATACTTTTTATCAACCAATCAGGAACCATGTGACTGACAATAGGTTATGATTTGTTGATTGATTTTGCGTGATGATGTCGAGCTCAGAATAAAAGTAGCGTAGTATGCGTAACTATATTTACTCCTGACAGCACCAATGATCAAAACACTCACCTATCGCACTGGAGGCCTCTTCGGGGCCATGTGCTCCATAGAATGTAAAAAAAAAAGCTATTTACTCTGGCAAAGATAAAAATTAGAAAATAATCGCGAATTTATCTACTTTTCCCTCTATGTCACATCTATAATTAACTAATCGGATTTCACATCTGGTTTATTCTAACCTGATTTTTTCAATTGTTTCCAAGTGCTAATTTCAAATTTAAAACTGGGTGCTTCAAACTTTTTGGAAAGTGAAATTTTGATCCAAAAGATTTTTGTGATATTCTTATCCTTTTTTCTTGACTATTCGAAGTCGTTCGTTGTTTCCGATCCCAAATTTTTATGTTCTTTACTGCGAATGATTACATTGTTTTTAGTTTAAACTGACGAAGATTGTAAATTGTGCGCTTAAGATCACGCAACAAGTCGAAATGTCAACCCAAACATTTGTTTTGTGGGAACTTACCTGTCACAACAATGAAAGTTACGTTGCGTTGGTGACCCGGACATGATATGAAAGCGTTTCTAAATTGAGTCAAATGGATATTCTGCTTTGGCTATTCCTGAAGGTGAGGTTGCCAAGTTGACATTTCATCAATGTTTCGTTTCGGTCAGCGATTACGATTTGGCATAGGTATGGTGACAAGACAAACCCTAGTTCATGGTATGGCCTTGCCATACCATGAACTTGGGTTTATACCCAACTCCTCACTTCACATTCAGCGAAATGAAACTAATGGATGAAGTCAATTGCTATTTCGCATGTAAGTTACTTCGAACAGTCCGAATTTCCATGATACATCATACTACTCACGGTTTCACTCTTCATTACTGCTCAGCCTTCACTTTAAACTGCTAAATGCAACATTGGGACAATCATCCATTGCCTGTCCATGTATACGAAAACATACCTGCAGGGCTATTCCTGAGGTCTGAGCTGCCCCTCTTAAAAACATTTGATTTTCTAAAAGAACAAACGCCCTTAAGCACATAGTTAGAAAATAAATATGGTTTTCTTTCTCCTGGTTCCCTAAGTACTGCAATTTTTAAATGAGCCATTGCGTTGATTTTTCAACTGTTTTCAGACTTGACGAATTCAGACGTATATTTTACTTATAATGCACGAAATTTTTTTATATAACTAGTTTCAGTATATGCTTTTTTTATAGCTTTTGATCTCAAAATCATTTTGAGGATTCGTGCCCTGTGGGCTCTCCCTCTCAAAATACCCGTCTTTGAGAATAAATATGTAATTTACCTTTATCGCATAAAGAACCTACAAAGACTGAACACGTATCAAATTAATATAGAAACCTTTATTGCTGGTCATGTTCATTCAGTTGGAGGCACTATACACCCGTCTTCAGGTTGTCCCAACTTTTTCTGAATATGTGCAAGTACACACTCGCAGGCCATTCACGAACGTCCCTGCATAGCTGTAAACTTAATACAGCTAAGGTTTCATATACTTGGGTTACTCTTAGGCTTTTTCAAGGCTTCACGAAATCAAGTTATTTTTTAGTTATCACTTAAACACATAATCTTAAGGAAAGATTTTTGAGAATGAGTTTTGAATACTGATCTACTTTTGAGATCTGATTGCAAAACTTATTTTGCTAAAATGTGATACCTTTCCCAGTAAGTGTTCAATACACCTTCAGAATGGAAAGCATGTTAATATTGGTTTTAGTACATCTTTTACTAGATAAGAACATTTTCACATGTCTTCTCTAAGTAGCAGTATTTTATAGTATGAAGTCAAAAAATCTTTCATCCTGCAAAATGCTTATTTGACGACTATGATTGAAAATGTGCGAAAACTTATCCATGAATAACTACTGCAATGTAACAAAACTGATTCCTGCAAAGTCAGTCTACATTTTATCCTTACATTAGAATAGAAGAAATTTTTATTTTGATGAACAAATCATTTTGATAATGAATGTTAGAAGTTCAAGTTATTTTACCTTATCTTTATAGTTTGCATGCCATTTGTTTGTGTGCAATATCTCAATAGCCATTAAAAAGTTTTATTGGTAAAACATTCTAGCAATATAAAACAGTATTTTTCCTTGTCTAGATTATTGAAAGCATCGTAGATTCTAGTGAAATGTTTTGTACAAAATTGTTATACAAACTAAATATTTTTTAATTATGTAGCTGAATAAGTTTATTCACTGTTAATATAATTTTCCATTAGGTCTGACTTCTGCAGAAAAATATTTATACTATTGCATCTTTAAATTGGTATTCTTGTTTGAAAATTTTAAAGTGTACTTTAAAGAGTATTTACCATTTATATATTACCAATTACAACTCAACATCTTTTCGGAAGGATTGCAAATCAAACTAGGTATGAAAAACACGTTTTGGAAATTTTCTTCAATGTATTCTTAATGCATTGAAGTGCCAGAAATCTGGTACACCAGTCTAATACTTAGTATGCCTCCCACCGAAGCGTAGAACTGCACAAATATGACGGGGCATGGAGTCCATGAGCTTGTGAAAGTTTTTGTGGGCATTGAATACCGTACTTGCAGAGCAATCCACAATTTTGTTGTATTCCAAGGTGTAGGGTCAGGAAGATGGGATTTGCGTTGCATGGCATCCAAGATGTCCTTGATAACATTAAATTCTGGTGACAAAGATGGGATTGGCAAGACCTAAACTTAGATGCGTGTCTCAACAGAAAGGATGCACATAAAACATTTACCTATCAGACATTTGTAGACATACAAGGGGTCCCATTGAATGCCAGCTAAACAAACCCGAAACCATTACGAAGCCCCCCACCAGTCTGTACAATCCCTTGACATGCAATATCTATGGCTTCATGGGGGTTTTCTCCACACACTGATCCTTCCATCTGCCCAAAACAGATAGAAGTACGACTCGTCAAACCAGGCTACTTATTTCCAGTGGTGGTGTTTCCAAGTCCAGACAAGGTGCATAGCTGTATGTCAAGTATTCATCAAGAGCACTTGAGTTGAGCATGGGCTTTAGGAGCCCACCATATCCTCAAGGGAACATTGCTGATATTTGTTGGCCCAGTATTGAATTTTGATATTATTTGAGGCAGTGTTGCACGTTGATCATGTGAAATTATTTTTGATAGATGGCTGGTCATGTTCACCTAGTCTTTATGGCCACACTGCTGTCATTACAGGTTTTGACAGAATTCTTGTAAGCATGGCATCACCCTTCAAATGATAGCATGTGAAAATCAAAACTTCTCTACCTCTGATATGCTATGACCCATCTTATGAGTTCCAATTATTAAACCTCGTTAAAAATAACTTAAATAGTGATAACTCGCCATTCTTGCAGTAGAGACGGCTCTAGATGCTTTATATATGCATTGACAGATGCACAAACAATGTCATACATAGGTTGTTATGCATTTTGCATAGAATCGTCTGTATCAGTTTTTCTGACACTTCAGTGTCCATGAGAGTAGAGCTGCAAGATGGGCTTTATTTCTTTAACTTTTCTATTTCATTTCTTTTTTGTTCTGCAACCACAAGTTTTAATTTCATTAACTGGAAATCATCAGATTTAGAATACATTTCAGATTATTGTGAAAAGTGAAATCTAACTTAAATTTTTACAAGATATATACTTATTCTGTTACAATTATCTTTAAACTGAATAAGTCATAATGCTGAAAAGAAATGTAAATAACAGGATATATTTTAAATGCATATAAACCCTTCAGTTCAGGTACTATATTGAGAAACAACAATAAAAATTATAAAAGCAATCATTTGTTTAAAATTGTGCAGGAAAAAAGTCCCTTACCAATGAAAACAATATGCCATTCTCAGGGTAGAATTTATTTATCTTGCACTGGAACACAATAAGGCCATTCTTAAACAATGAGTCAGAAATTCAAACCTTTGTACAGAAACTTATTTCCATTTCAACATTAATCTTATCCTCCACACATTGTTCTTAGTGTTTTTGAAATCTGCACCTATTGTGAGAGCTGCACGAAAAGTGTGGTAGAGTGAAAGAAAATTTTTGTATCCACCACATTTGTATTAGAGCAAAGAGGATTTTCTAACTTTTATATTTGTATCAGCAATAGCTACTGATGAAAATCATGTAATTTGAAGCAAATAAAACAATTTGTCTATTTGAGAGAGATTTCCAGTGTAAACAAAGCAGTTTGTGATTTTACTTGTCCAAGTGCTATCAAATGATACATATTAGGGTTACCTTAAATGTATTTTATCGCCGTTTGGCGTTCAAATTGGTATTGACCAATCACCTATCAATTCAGAATTTATTCTTTGGAATTTTTATTGGTGAAGTGCTGAAATCGTATTCGAAAAACAGGCTAACTGAAGTCACGTTCAGAATACATACAGGAAACACATATTGCCACAGAAACACTGCCACCTATATTTAGCTTGACAGAATATGCCTATCATGCATATGTTTGTATGTCAACTGCATTTTAAGACCCCATATGTTCTCATACAGATTTAATTTTACTCACAAGTTTACCTCTTCATAAAACTGAATTGCTAATTAAATGGCATTTGACATGGGAGCAAAAACCAGAAATAATTTATTCTTATTCCTGTTTGAAACTATATATAATTTTCATACACCTAGTTTCATGATCATATTCTTCAGAGCCCCTGCTGCAAATTTGCACTGCACTCTCTTGTCAGGTCCTGGTGGCAGATACTTGGAAGCTAGGAAAGGATAACTATTTCTTTCTTGTCTTACCTTTTTTATCAATTTTATGTATTGTTTGTGTATTTTGTTTTCTGCCTGCCATTGGAAATAAAAATTTGTGATAATTTTTAAAATTTTGTTTGATATCAACAAAAAAATTGTCATACGTTTTGAGCATTCTTTTGTTCAATTCAGATGTACAATATGACTACTTATGGAAGATAATTATTTTCTGTTTAAAACTTTTCAAGATTTTTACACAAAAACAAATCTGTATATACAGGTTTTCAACCATTTTAATATCTTGATCCCATTTGCACGATATTCAAATCCTAGTGTCCTAACTTGAATTGTTGAAGTTTTAGAAAATCAAATCATGTTCTGTTTACTACTAATGAAATACAACTGATATTTTTTTGATGGGCGGGAATAACAGTATAAGTCAGTTGTGATGTGCACAATTTTCTTGGTACGAACAGTACAAGTAACTTAATTTTATCACAGGGCCACATCCAAAATTTCTCCTAAATTTCCCCTTTAAAGTTGTCAGACATAAGGTGCAGAGAACTGGTTTTATAAATTTTATTCATTCACAATATGGAATATTAAATGTTTTTTTTGTTCTAAAAAATGTCATTTTTTGACTTGTACTGCTAGTCTCACCCATCAAAGATTTAATCTTGAATCATTGCAAAACATGTAAATGTATTATAATTGCTGCACGTTTTATAGATAACTGGATGGTAAGACTTACATTTAAACGAAATCATTATGGGGAAATTGAGTAAATATTCGAAGACTGGTTGCAATTACAAAAATATTCGGAAAAAGTACTTTTATTCATAATTGTCCAAAATACAAGCATTTACAAAATAAATATGTATTATAGTATACAAATAATATAATAGTGTACAAATCAGTCTTCCTATACACATGTCTAAAAACTTTAATTTTTCAAAACATTATCTTCTACCAAAACAATTTCTTACAAAACTTTTTACTTAATGTTGTTAAATACATATATATGTAGCTGCCTCATTTATTTTTGGTCATAACACATTTTTAAGAAAAATCACATTTCACAAGGTGATACATAAGAATATGCTAAGGTCAGTTACAGCCATTTGTGAATTATTGGCTTAAACTTCCATAAATCTGGATGACCCTCATGCTTAACCTTTTTGTCAAAGTCTGATTTACTCCACTGGAAGGGAGGTAGTGGATCATAAACAGGACCTCCAAAGGCAACAAATTCGAAGTTTTTGACTAATTCTGATGTTGTTAGCTAAAAAAGAAAGTTTTAACATTGCAAAAATTTAGATTGATGGATGCAATTCGTTTTAATGTAGCATAAAATTAGTAATGCTTTTTAAAAATATTGAGAAGATAATTTGCAAATATCTTCAAATACATTACATTTGACTACACATCACCATCCTTCACATCACTAGGAAGAAAATCTGTAATAGCCATCCAACACATTTTTAATTAACAAGGAAAAAGTTTGGATTAAGTTGCCACAGAAGAAACTATTTTTAACAGAATACCTGAAGGCTTATAATTAACAATACTATAAGTGAACTTGTGTAATTAGATGTGTTTAATTTTAAATTAGATAATTATTCTTTACTAATTATGAAATCATAAAATTACATTAGATTGATTTGAGTACTAGTAGAGCTGGCAACTAATATTTTAGACATAAGTCAAGCTTTCTTAAAAAAGGTTATTCACTTATGGTTTGTTTCAGTATGTAATTACAAGGTCCATACTAAAATACTACTTCATTCAGCTGAATAGTCGAATTCCACGAAATGAACTTGGCTTTTGACCTTGATCCTTCCTCTCAGTTGCAATGTTTCTAGACACTCACTGAAAATTTTACATTTTTATAAGCAGCAGATTTTAACTTATGATTTTACAATGGTATCCCATGGTACTCATACCTGGAAATTCGATTACATTAGGAAACTGATTTTATTGATGGTACAGTGTATCTGAACTTAGTATAGGAGACTAAATATACTAAAGAACATGAATCTTGTAGTACAGAATGGATAGCTTCAATGATATAGTACTCAAGAATTACTTTAAACATGATACTTGACATAAAATATTGAGAACCATTGTGTAAATATTGGTCTTCACTTATAGCATTCTCATTAAACAAAGAAAAGGCTTACCTTCATATCTGTGGCTCCATGTTGTCTGTGGCCTAATGCAGCAAAGGGGTAAGTACCATTTTCAGGATTGAGATCACATCGAGCTGAAATAGCATTTTCAGCACTATATGGAGGAGTGCAATTACACCTTGACAGTGGGTCATTAGTATAATCATTATACCTGTAATATGAATAAAATTGAAATACTTTAAAATTAAAAACGGAATTAACGGACTTTAATCTTAGGAAATTCTAATTGTGCTGCATGCTGCAACAAATTAAGACAAATACGGCATTTTAGATAGAATAGTTATGCAAATGTAATGACTGCTCTGGAAAAGTTGTAAAGAAACCATTAATGTAAAGCCTAAATTCTTAGAGCAGCTTCTAACAGGAGATGGATGCTTCCTCACAAACAGCCATCAGTTTTCCCTTTGTAGTGCCAAAGGCAAAGAGGTTAGTGGTTTGGCATTAGAAGAAAAATATTTTGTTGTGCTTTATTGGTAATTCTTCACTACCAAGCATTAATTATAACTAGACCTAGTTTGATATTAAGAGCTGTCAACTGGAAAACAACTGACTGAAAATGTGTTCGCTAATCCTTTCAGCCGATATTTCTCGATAGTCAAGTGGTCAGAAAATATGCAACTTGTTCGGTAGAAGGCAATCCTGTTTTTACAAAAAACAGATATTAGGAAAATGTACTTTGAGAAAGGAAAATTTATTTTCCATAAGAGAATTTTGTGCAATACAGAATGTTTCCAAGTAGAAATTGTGGATAAAACTTTAAGTAGTTGGCAACTTTGTGAACTTGCATCAGAAGTCTTTTGGGAACAAAAGGTTTACTAATTTTACGAGAAATAGTACAATCTTTCCATAGCCTGCATAACTATACAAATGAGCCAAAATCTGTACATTGTACAGCCAAACAGTACAAGTTGGCAGATATGCAATAACGAATCACTAACTTTAATATGCAGAATTATAAAAGAAATTTATTAAATTTACTCAATTTGCTACAATACCAGATCAGAAAAGACTAAAAACGAACCTCATTAGTTTGATCATGCTTGGGACATCTTGAACTTTTCCTTGATCTCTGGCAAATATCAAAGCTCTGGGCGTTCTTTCATAGGTAAACCAATCACCATACTTTTCAGCATTTTTCTGTCCACCACTCATGTTGAAAATATCTTTAAAATACCTACGAATGTAAAACATACATTTCAACTTTTACAAAATGATTTATTTAAAAATTCCTAAACATTAAAATAAAAGTAAAATACACACTGTGCCAAAAAAAATCGAAACACACCAAAGCCAGTGTTCAATCAGAATGAAACTTAGCATGGGTGATGTTCATAAAAAGTTACAAAAATTATCACAATTTCAAATCTACAGATCACACTATCTAAACTCTTTATTATTGTAGAATTACATCGGAAAATTCATAATTATTAAGTCGTAAATGTCTCTGGCAGAGATATGTGCAGATATACAGCATGACACACATGGAGTCAAACAAAACCCTTATGCTATCCTGTGGTATTATGACAAGCATTCTGCCACTACTGCTCCAGATGCCTTATATTTCATGAGTAGTGCAATTGACGGTCTAGCATATCCAGACATGCTCAATGGGAGACAGATCTGGGTATCTCACTGAACAAAGGATTATTTCAACACCAGACAATCCAGGGAGAGGTGCAGCGTGTGGCTAGTCGTAATCGTTGCTGGGAAACAGCAACGATTACATGTGACATGAAAGATAAAACAAGTTTTAGAATCCACTGGACATATCGCTATGCTATCAAACAACCTTGTATCATTACTAGAGGGACCTGCTGTTATATGTGATGGCTCCCCACACCATTACACTAGGAGTTAGAGGTGTACCACTCAACAGTAAACTGAGAATGATAGCTCTGGTCGAGTCTGTCACACATGAATGCAATGATAATCTGCTCAGAGGCAGGACTTGTCACTAAACATGATATGGTTATTACATGTCTGATTCACAGGCTTGGCACCATTCCAGACACATACAGATGGCCATGTTTGGTAGCTATAATTTGTCAAGGGGCAACGTAAGGATTCCATTTAGCTCTGCCAAATCATATACAGACGTGTATCACTGCAAGAGGGGGTTTACTAATTGAACACTGGCTTCTGGGTGTTCCAATTTTTTTTGGCAGAGTTTATTTGAAAAATACAGTAGAATGTACAAAAAACATTCTTAAAAAGCTTGTTTTAAAGAAAACTTTTCATACACATTCTACTAAATAAAACATAAACTGAAAGGACAATTAAAATTAGAACATTTTATGTGTCTCAATCGTAATATTTAATATGCATTTTTTAATAAAAATAATTATTTATTTTCAAATATGCTACTCTGTATGAGATGTAATTCAATTCTTTTAAATTTATATTAAACTGGAAACAATTTTTTAAAAATTAAAAAACTGTAGTCAACTAAATACTTCTATGTATCTTACAAATGTGACAATATATGGAATGTAAAACATACATGTAAAAAACACAATCAATTTAAATTAATGCTAAACTTACGCCACATTATATGAAGGCCAGTAGGCTTGTCGTCTTAAAACGTTAGTAACATCTTCAAAATGTAAATAGCCACTATAAGAAATAATTTGTAATTAACATCACAATGAACAAATATAAAAATATATTTTTTCTGATGAGAAAAGAAAAGTGTAGTTTTTGGTGACAAATAAATATTGCGTGTTGAGATACCAAAATATTTAGAATATATATATTTTAATTATTCTAACAATAATTTGGGAATATTTCCTCTAGTTGGGATGATAGTTTGAAATGTTCTAAAGAAAACATTAAAAGATATCTTGAAAATACAGAACACATGTAAAGGTTTGAGAGCAACATTTTATCAACTGGAATAACATCCTGATTTGGGAAGCAGGTGATATAAGGACTTACCTGCTCCACTGAAGGCATCAGTGATAATTTCCCGGTGTTTGAAATTGTAAGCCTTTAACTCCCTACTTATAATTTACAAGTAGTTACTTAAGGTTTGAAAATGGACAAGCTGTGCAAAAGTTCATGAGGACGGCCTCTTCTGAACCTGTTCTATGTCTTAAGTATGATTTCAAACTTCTGAGGCATGAAAATGTCCACTTACAAGAAGCCGAGTTCATGGGTTAAAAATAGTTTATACTCATAATCAAGGCTGTACTTTTTGCTGCTGCAAACCGAAAACTTGCTCCCATTCCCAATCTGACACATTTTGAGTCTCTCAGGTTGTGTTAATTCCATGATTTTAATAGGGTGTAACAATTTAACCCCCATTTCAAATTAATATATTTATTTTTTAATTAAAAAATCCTCAAATTTGCCACTTTTAAATTTGAAAAGAGCTAGCATAAGTTTTAGAATAATGATCTATTAAAAGGTCAGCAATAAAGGTTTATTTATGTTATTAAAACTTGTACAAAATTCCTAATCTTGTTAAGATCCTAATATGAGTTGTGTTATGAGGATCTGGAAAAATAAGTGTTTAGAAAAATGTTTTGAATATAAAAGATACTTACGGCAGCTGTTCCAAAACCCACAATAATCCATCTTGTAGAGGCTTGCCAGATTCAAATAAGTTATAATCCAATACCATCCACTGATTATTGTATCTAAGTTTTAATAAAAAAATTTAATAAATGGAACACACACACACTCGACGTATCTCAACTTTAACATTGGTATAGAAAAAAATTGGAGAATTTTTAGGATTAAAAAGCATGCAAATATCTAAAAACACAATACTTAGGATTTCAATTCATATGAAAATATCAATTTCATTTAAACATAAGGATTTGTTTTTCAGTTATTTAAAAAAAGAAACCTCCAGAAAATCAAACTTTTCAAAAATTGCAAACACCTTTCATAAACAAACATTTACTCATAGAATTTTTTTATGTCAGAATACAACAAGAGCATTAATGGCTAAAGTAACAATTTAAAAGAATTAAAGCAATTAAATTGGCAATTGCTTTAGGGGGAGATGCTCCCTTTTCCATATGTAATACATTTAAACATAGGTTTAAATAATCATGGGTTTATTAAGTATTAAGTACAGTATAAAGAATCATTAAAACATAATTTATGTTGTCACACGTTCCATTTTGCATTGCATAATTTTAAATTCTTGATGATTGCCACAACAATAAATTTAAACTGTGACTGAACATTAGGAGCTTACTTTTCATCCAAGTTTTTAAAATGTATAGAGCTAATCTTTTTTTTAATGCATGTCAGACAATACAAAATTCGTTTGGTTTAAATACCTTACCACAATTTTATATGCATTGCTTTTCTAGCAGTAGATAGCAGATATAGTTGAAAAACAATTCAGAACTTGACATCTCAATTTTAAAATTTAGAAAATTTCATTGCATTCTCTTAGGAAGAAATTCAAAAAAAAAATACTATTGAATCGAGGGAACTGGAATAAAATTTTAATTCCTTGAGCTCTGATTCCAATTTGATAACGCAGGATGTCTATAATACAGATGAATGAAAAAGAAAATAAAACTAGTACATTATAGTCATGTGACAGTATAAACCGCTTTTGCATTACTCCACATATATTCATGGTTGGAATCATTGCCAATAATACTGCTAATTACATCTAGTTGATATTCTATTCTTGCATGCATAATTGTTTATTTTTCAATATTATGAAAAATTCCCATTTAAGTTACACCCTGTTGGAATTACACATTTAAGGAAAAACTATATTTTTCAGCACAACTATTGGTGGATGCTGACCTAGATCAATGAGCTGAATTTGAGCATAATATTTACTCAAAAGCAAATAACACCAATTCAGATTACCTAATTATCAATTGGTTCTGTGATTCTGCAATTAATTTATGTGGTCTTTTCCGTCTTTACAGACTTAACCATATCACTTCTACTTGCTTTTTATTTTTCCAGAAAAGGGGCCTTTAAGAATTTTTTTGATTGAATTGCATTTGTACATTCACTCAGAAGTATCTTTGCAACTAGCAACTGGTTTTCAATATTTACCTATTGCTTTGCTTACTATCTCTCTAATTAAAATTCCCGTTTAAAATAAACTCTTGTTGAAACCCAGAGTATTTTCGTTCCTTCTTGAAAGATATACCAGCCTTCATAAAAACAGGCCTCTTGAAAATTTTCCAAAGTCAGTCTACTTCAAGGGCCCATCTGTCTATCCTTATACCATACACAAGTAGAGGCACTAACATTTTTACTGGCATGGAGGGGTTATTTTACTTTGGAAATTAATAGGACAATCAAACGGATATGCAAATAATAAAAAAGATACTAACGTTCCACTGTTCATGATGCTGAATAAATTCACCCATTGCTTTCCATTCTTAGCTAATCTATTAGCAATAATATTTCTCTGCCATTCTAAAATGGTTCCTTCAGCTGTTACATAATGCCACAAACTAGCATTTCCATTCCCAATTGTAGTTTCCATGGCAGCCTAATATATATAAAAAAAAACATTTTAGTAATATATATTCTAATCCAACTTTCATAACTCTCAATAAAAATACAAAATAGTAAAAAAGCTAAAAACGGGGACTAAACATTAATCAAACAGGAAATTTTAAAGAAGCAAGTGGTGTTTGTGGATCAGTGTGTCATCAGGGAGGAGCCTGACCCAGACAACACAAAATGGTGTTTTCTAAACATGAGCAGCAGTATGCTAGAAATTGTTCTTACACTCCCCAAACACCATATTGAACAATAAGTATAAAGCAAAGTAATCATTCTCACATAAAAAATGTAAAGTTGTTAGCGCAATGCTGGATAAGTAAGTTCTCTTTTATTCTTCATATGGTGTTTGAAAACAAACACAACACTGAACCATTCAATCTATAATGTCTTTATGAGGTTTAAAATTTTTATGTGAAAATGGTTACCTTGCTTTTCACTTATTGTTCAATACGGTGTTTCGGGAGTATATGAGCACTTTTTAGAGTACTGCTTAGGCGTAGAAAACACCAGTTTATGTTGTCAGGGTCAGGTTCCTCCCTGATCCACCGACATCCATTGCTTCATTAAAATTTTCTTTATTTGAATTATATATACATATATAATTCAATAACAGAAAACCAAAGGGAAATTTTAGTAGTATTAAGAAAATTTCAAAACTGAAGTAGCGTTGGTGGATCAGGGAGGAGCCTGACCCAGACAACACAAGATGGTGTTTTCTGATTGTGGGCAGTAGTTCGCCAAGAATAGCCCAAACACCACAATAAGCAATAGTAAAAAGGAAAAATACTAATAATTAATATTCTTAAAATTTCCCTTTGTTTTTCTGTAACTTAATTATTGAACTATATTGCTTGCCATGCTATATCTGCAGCTTCGGTACACATGCATGGACAATTTTGACTTAGCTTGTTTGACTAATGTTTATACCTTGGTATTTTGGCTTTTAATTTGTTTGCATTTTTTAGCTCTAGGTGTTTTGCATGTTTGAATTTTTTGATTATATATACATGTGGGAAAGTCCATCAAACTCATAGCCAATGACGAAACAAAAGTACTCTTTGAAATAATTTATTTACAATGGATAAATTACAGTAGCAAGGGGTCTAAGGGATTTTAAAAAAGATTTTAGGTAAATATCTAGGGACAGGGGGTGATGTTGGACGGACATAAACAAAAACAGAAGCTCTGAGGAGCACAGCGTGACGTCTTTACAGGAACATGGGAGAAGCTTCATTGAAAAAAGGCGGGAAAATACTCCCTTAGCTGTTGGTCATGACGTGACGTCATAACTCGCGGTCTTCAGTGCTGCTATCTGCTGAACGCATGGGGGCAAAACCCTACATACATATATATATACATATATACTCATAAATGTATATATATATAGATATATATTCATATATGTATATATACATATATATTCATAAATATGTATACATATCATTTGCATCTCTAAACTACATTCAACTTTGATAACTTAAATAAATTTCTGAAGATATGTATTGCAAATTATTACATGTTTGAATTCAATTTTAATATACATCTTTCAAGAAAAAAAAATGATCGATAATCATATTTCTAATGTTTTAAAAAATTTCTCTTAATATAATATTTTTAATTTACTGCTTCAGATATTTAAGATGTGCAATATAACACAGTGGAGGATAAAGCAAAAGAAAATTACATAATTAAAAAAAGTAAAAATTTATTTCAAACTAGAAAAAGTAATGCTCCGAATTAGCTTTCAATTGTAAAAAAAGTGCAAAAATTAAAACTAATTGGAAATAGAAATTTATAACAAAATTTGACATATTTCAAAATACCTTTTTTAGTTAAAACAGGAAATACTGTAAATCTCAAAGTCAAACACAAAAAAGTTGTAAATGTTATACACAATAAATGAACCATAAAACTATCCAAATTTTACACATTTAAAACTGATTTTAAAAATTTTAAACACATTTTACGTACTTTGTAAAAATGTAATGTATTTCAATTATGTGAAAATTTTAAAGTATAAACTGCACACTAAGCTCAAAGCATAAAATCACGATATATATAAGTGCTGAATTACTTACAAGACCAGAGGAGATAATATAAAAATCATCTTGAGAAAATATAAGACCAGGCTGAGAAGAAAATGTATAGGTGTGGCCAGGGATGATTGGAGAACCTTTAAAGTACAATAATTTAGCAATAAAAAATTACAAAAATATTCACTATAAAATTAGGTACACTAAGGTAGGGTGGTATGCACTATGTATATACAAAATGATATGGATATGTAAAAGTTGAATGTATATGCAATGCTTTGCCAAAAGTATTTGAGCACCTACATTAAAAAATGACATTCTATTTATTTCATGAATTAATGCCGGTTCAATCAATGTCTCTATAGGTCTGAGAGAATGTTAATTCTCATACTATATGAAAGTATTGACTGGTTAAATGAATGACAAAGGAGGTAAAAACAAACTTTAATTAAAATTCATCAAACAGCAAACAAATATAATACGCTGATTAGTCAATCAGCATGTTTTGTAACCAGTTGTAACCATAATGTTGATAAGTAACCAGCAAAGTGAAGATTTAACAGCTTAACATCTGGTTCTAACAATCACTCTTTTTATTGCTGAAAGCAAATGCTTTTCTTATGCGCAGCACACATGCACAGCACAACTGAAAGAAAATGATAATTTGAATGTAATCCATTGCCAGAGCCACGTGAGTTATTTTCATGCATGGACAGATGCCACCACACCTTAATAATTGCCTTGACTCTTCTGACATACTTTCCACCTATTTGGGGTACTCTCTATTGAAATATTCTGCTGCTTCTTGTTTAATCAAATCTTGTGGCTAGGTTTAGAAAACCTGAGGGGTCACATAATACTCTAAACCAGGACTTTCTTCTTCCAACCATCTGGCTTTCCTGAGTTGCATTGAGTGAAGGAGTCTGGGGCCTTTTATTTATGCTTTTTTATTACGACATTTAAAAAAAAAGGTAAGATAAACATAAAAACTTGTGGGATAATTTACCTTGTTTTTGTGAATGATTTGATATGTGGGTTGCAATTCTTACTGCGTTTTCAAGGGGCTTGTCAGAAAATTTTGATCTGATTTCACTCTTCAGAGAACTATTCTCACAACATAAATTGACCTTTATCTAATAGAATTTCAATATTCTTCCACAACTAAGTTTTTTCAAAGTTAGAAGTTTTCCTGAGACAAGTCTTTTAACAAACACAACTTGAATATTAATATCATTTCTATTTAAATACACTTTTAATGAGAAATATATTTTCATTATAGAATCTCTGGAAAAATACTAATTTGCATAAAAAGATGCAAATGAGCAGTTTCAGTATTTACTTTTCATCTGAATGCTGGTCAGGTCTAGCCATCGGTGCTTTTGCACACTTTTTCTCTCAATTCCTGCTTGCAGAAGTTTGTTTTCCTTTCAAAATTTAAATTTTACATTATTGCCCTGGCATAATTTTAATTTTTTAGTCACTGTGCCGCTGCCAACCGATAACAGGTTAAAAAGAAAGCTACAATGTGAGAGGGATATTGAGTGAAAATAAGCAAATCATTGGATGATAAGTAGTTTACTTCCGATTATCCAATGCTTTCGCCTGGAAGATGTTAGTTATGATAAAATGTAGCCAAGTGATATTACTTCGGGAACACATACAAATTCTACCACAAAAGCACTAAATGCCATCTACATTTTACTTCACAGAAAAGCCTCTTGTATGAGGACGAAGTGGTATCAATTTAGTATGAGCAAACTAAGTAATCATGAAAGGGAGAAATCAATAATTATATTAAAATATTCTACTGTCAATAATTGTTCTTACCTCCAGCTAATGATGTGTGAAATTGTAGACTGTATTTCTTCAAAATACGCAGCATACTGTTGTAAGTTGACCAAGTGTCTTGGGAGAAAAATACATCTTTATTGTTTGGTAGCACTTTAACCAAGGCAGAACAAGATCCACTACCAAAAGCCCTTTGTTGCTTTTTGTTTAAAACAACTTCTAAGTCTTCTAAATCACCCAAAATATTCAAAAATCTGGAACAAAATTATTTAAATTTATAATTTCATCACAAAATGCTTTTTAATTGTTCTAAATAACATAATGGTAAATTGTCAGTGGTTGAATAGTATTTCTGGTGTGCATCTTGGCTAATTTTGACACATTAGAAATTGTAAGGTAGATCTAAATCTCAGTAAAATTCCATCTTTATATTAGGTACTAGCTGAATTACCCGGCATTGCTCGGGTTGAAATGGTTAAATGTTGCTTGAAAAGTGAATTAGAATAAGCACTTTTCTTTCACAGAAAAATGCAATCATTTAAGTTGTACGGAAAATACGTTTTAACTTTTTCATAGCTTCTACAATATACTTCGGATGCAAATATATACATTTAATTCTTGAATATATTGCAATATGTAAAAGATTAAGACATAAAGTCAAACAGAAACGAAATTCCGACGAAAAAATGCAGAATTCTAAAAAACGAAAGATGCGCAAAGTGCAGTTTCAACTGCTTCTATTTAAATACTCTCGCAATCAAGTCGTGGCGCTCACTGGGTAATTGACCATTGGTAAGACCCTCCTTGATCTCCGTCCAAGTCGGATTGCAGGTGAAGGTGATAAATATGTCTGGTCTCCCTTAAGTCCTCACGTACGTCATAGCATCTTGCGTGTATTCGCGCATGTGTCTGGGACTCCTGTAAATGTAGCTGGTAGGATGACCAAGACACCGAGGTTTTCAACGTTCCCGTCATTTGCCACAGCATCTCTCAGGTGAATATATTCGTCAACTCTCAGTTTGCGTTGATTTAGACGAATGTAAAGGAGACGCTCACTCTCGACTTTTGTGTACATATCGACGATGAACTGATGAAACAATTGCCTGTAGTTCAATACGTGGTTCTTTCTGCTCAGTATCTCGAACTATTAATCTGTACGCATAGAAATCCATCGCTGAAACTTTCTTGCTGGTTGTTTCACCTGTTCTTGGGTTGATCTGCCTCAGATTAAAATGATATCCATCTTCACCATGGGGGAATGAATATCACTGGGTACTGCATAGCATCATAAGATCGATGTGTTTCCGAAATACGATGCAATGGTTCACCTCGTCGTTGAATAATGATATCCCGTTGATGAAACTCATCGCCTGATATGACCACCGCGAGTTCATCTGCTTGAGGAGAGTTAAAGCGCCGCTCGTGTTCGCCTGCTGGTCTTCGGTCTGCTCTTATGACGACTTATATTCATCTGTTGGTATACGTTCCAATGCTGTTTCAAACGTTTTAATAAGATTATTGTGCTCATGAAACATCCTCTGTAAGTTTAACACAATCTGACTTCTTGTTCCCGAGATGTAGGCACACCTCTGATCAGTTTCCATTTGTTCGTTTTGAATAAAATATAGTTGTAGAAATTTTGGTGGTTGATCTGGCAGCGGAGGCAACGATCCCGCTCTATGGTAAATCTGCCCTTGCACCTTGAATGTCGACGGAAATCCGGGCTGTCCCCCAACTGATGTGGAGCCGAATGATGTCATTTGGAAACATGAGTTGTATTTTCTGATGTTACTAAGAAAATGCTTCGACTCTGACGTATCTCCTGATATGTATGTCAAAAGTTCTTGTGGTGGTGGTTCCAGTTGGCAGAGAATAATTTTTCCATTTTTGAAGCAAATACCAGTAGACTCTGATTTAAACTTTTTGGCTTGACAGTAACTATAAACCATTTCAATTTTCCCAATGGTAACACTTGCATGCAGCTAGTAGTCTTTATGAGAATCGTGTGGAATCCTTCCAATGCTAAGCTAAAATGGTGTGCAGTCCGTGATCGTTTGACGCTATCTCTCTTATCCTGTAATCGGACTTCACGCTGCTGTGCCATCTCTGTTGCTCTAAATATAGTAGCTCTCTCTCTCTCTCTCGCAATTGCAAGTCTTCTATTCCTCTCCTTGGAAGTTTCTTGACTACGCTTATCTTTCATCATCTTAGCCGTTGACTGTACTTGGCCGATCGCCTTCCGCTTCCCTGGAGACATTACTACAGCAAAGAAATCTGTAAATGAATACAAAAAGGTATTTCATAAATTAAGCAAAAGGCACACTCTCACTGAACAATGAAATCTATTATAGAATACAATAAAAAGCTAAAATTAACGAAGAAACAAATTCAAAATTATGAAGTACTTACATCAGTTTAGAAACATAAATCCAAAATGTACACTATCACTGTCGAATAAAGTAGGAAACACTTATACAATCAACTAAAAGAGCGAATTAAAACTGCCAGATTCACTGAAAGATGATAAACTGGAAGAGACTTACCGAGTTAGCTTCCTTTAAATACGACCAGCTAAGAATCGAGTGGGTGCTGGAATGTTCTCCACCATGAGTCCAATTAAGTTTCCGTTTCCCCAACTTTCTAGAAAGTTCTACAAAGTTTTATAAAAAAAGTAAACATTAATTCTAGTGCTGCCAGATACCGAGTAGCAAAATTACGCTTTTATGATCAATGAGTTTTTCGTTTGTGCTTTTCGGAATAACGGTGCTTGGTTTAGAAATAAATATAATCGGTGTAGACAAATTAAACTGAATAGATAAAATTTTTTCAAAAAGCAGAAGGTCGATTTTGCAGAATTTTTCAGAAAGAAAATCACTGCTTTCAACGGAGGATTCACATGTATCTATTCCGGACATTTTAAAATAAGTTACACGCCTTACCTAAAAAGCGTCGTGAAACAGAATTCTACAAATCATTACGTATTCAATAAATTATTTAAGAAAAGTTGGTCGAAATATACACTAACTTTCCTTGAAAATAATCCTTGAACTCCTGAAAACCTTTCCTTGAATTTCCTTGCAAACATAAATATTTTAAAATATTCTTTCCCCCTTCATCAATAAAATATCTATAATTTATTTACATCATGGGAAGAACTAAAAAGTCAGTTCAAACATAAATACTGTAATTTAATTTGTTTCGGAAAAAAATGTTTTTCGATCAACACTGGTAAAGCAACCATCGCTGCCAAAAGCAATCAATCTATGCTCAATGTTATTTCTATTGCGATTTCGAATAGTTTTTAGCCCCCCAGGGCCAATAGAACGGGGGTTAAGAGTTAGCCTATGCTGACCGCAGTGTTCTAAAGTATAAGTGTACCAAATTTGGTGTGGATTGGTCAAACGGTGTAGATTTGTATAGAAAATATACCCACACACACATCCTATTTTATATATATAGATAAAGTTTATGTTACATATAATTCCGTCTATATGTATAAAGTAAAATAATAGGAATTTCCTATCCATGTAGTTCATTTCTGTTATCTGGTAATATGTATCATTCGCAAAAAGTTCATATAGAAGATGGTTTATAAATATTATGTCAAGCAGATGTTAATATTAATTCTCTTCAATTATATGACTCTTTCAAAAAGTAACATGTTCTTATGCTTATATTTTGTGTAGGCAAATTTTAGGAAAAGAATGATTTGAATAGTGTGTTTTGATCAATAACATGGATTACTTGCATGTCTCCATGCTGAATGCAACATTTGATGCCAGAATATAATCAATAGCAGGTAGACAAAATTACTTCAGATTTCACTTTTCATTTCATTAGTTTACTTATTGTACTTGCATAAGCTTGGATTTTTGCTTTTGGAGAAATTTATACACACAATGGTGTTCACTAATATTTTTCTTGCAATGACATGATAATTGACTAGAATTACGAAGTTTTTATATATGGTATCTAAAGGATATTTCTGAAAGCAAAGTACAAACTTGCATTCAGAAATGTCCTTTGGTATCATAAAAGATGATTGGCATAACAGATTGACATTTGGTAGTTCAATAATTTACATTTAGATTCAAATTTTATATTCATTAAGTTGTTTCTGAGAAAATTCACATAAAATTATCTAAAAATAGCAAATACTTCACGCATCTAAGTAATAAATTCTGAGGTCTAATTTTATGCATTCTTTGGTAAAATGAATCAAAATTGCCCAAATTGAACATTTTTGAACAAGTCATAATCTAAAGAAATTGAGGAGCTTTTTAAAAAATACAAAGGATATAAAGCGTAAGTCATGAATTGCGAGTGATAATATCAATGAAATTACAAAAGAGTTAAGGTTAGTAAGTGAAGCAAATGTTAGCGTTTGCTTTTAGATCATGTAAAAAAAGAGATTTCGGACACATTTCACATCTTTTCAATTTAAGTACTTGCATTGTACTTTTTAAATTCATGTGCTTATGATGCAGAAGAGTAGGGAATTACTAAAAATGAACTAAGAAAGATAAAATAACAAGGTTTACAACAACAATGTGACACATTGCTTTCATACTTTTCAGATTTGTGACATTTCATTTTTATTCCAAGATTTGGTTAAAATATGCTTAAACCCTGAATGGTCAAAATATACTGTATAGTAACAATGAAGAGTCAAAAATTAAATGAAACCAGGAACCTACTTAAAAATTGATAAATACAAGAAAAATATATGTATTGATAAAAAAATATCTAATAAGTATAATTAATTTCTAACTGTCGTTTTGAGCTTGAGTAACCTTAGGGTGTGTATTTTAATAGGATTCTCATTTTACATATATGAAATTGTACATAGAATATTTATGTTTTAACAAGCACTGACTGCTATCATGAATAAAGCATAGTCTAAGTTCAGAAAACAGGATAGAGATGAAGGTGATACTTAGAGTGGAAAACCTAGCAGGATATGAACTAATTCAGTAAATATAGCATGAGAAATACTGTGATTCTCTAATAAGTTTAAAAAAATTTTGAAATAACATCTTACAAAAATCCCATGACATCCACTTTAGTTGATGGTTGACTAGTTTGATTTTTATATCCATCTTCCAAGCCGTGGAGCTGCTCAAGTGTCAAAGCTACCTAATAAAATAGATCACTTTTCCACAAAAATTCTAAAATTATTACAAGTTATTATAAATGCAGTGCACATATATTTCTTATTTAGTGCATCTTAATCTGATAAATGAATTATAAATTTTAAAGTTACATAAAATAAATTCTATAGATGATTTTCAACTCTTTTAGATTCATTTTATTAAGTCCCTAAACAAGTAGAGTTTATAAGTAGGCTGATCTGTTAAAGTTACCTTTTGTCTAAGCAAGGTTGTCAGTATCATTTATTTGTTAAGATTAAGTTCAAAAATATTTCAATTCATGTGAATTATTTTGTGATCAATTTTGATATTATTTTACTATTTTTTTCAAAAGTTTAAGGAAGTTTTTATGCTTTTTTAGCAAACCATGTGCACTCTTTGGATGAATGATACATTTTTAACACATGACACACTAGGTTTACACAAGTGATACACTTTTAACTTTTCAAGGCAAAATTATAAGGCATATATATCTGCCATTATTTACCAAGCCTGCATCCAGAGCATCAATTACATTACATAATTAAAGGGAATATTTTGTTTCCAATTTAAAGATTCCAAATCAATTTTTTTAATTCAATGCAAAGCAAACCATGCAAAATTTCATATTTATTCCTTAGTAAACTGAGCTAAGATTTTTCAGTAAATGTATTTTGTTAGTTTTATATCAATACATCTGAACATTAATCCATTGAATTGTCATTACTAAATTATTGATGTGGGAAGCAAGCACACATTCATTTACAATCATTAGTTTAGAAAATTTTCAAAGTGCTTTCTTTGAATCCAACATTACTGTAAAAAATAGTTTTGTTGGTGATAAATTAGATATCTTTACATTAAATGTTAACTTACTTATGGTAAACATGTTTCAAGAGTAATGGCAATAAGATTCAAAATACTAAGCATAATTTCCTAAGTACAAATAAATCAAGAACTGTTGTTACTTATTACATTGTGAAATAAAAAGTAGGTGCTGAATAGAGGGAAACATACTTGTATTTTAGTATAAAGGGATAATTTATAAACTTACATGATGCCAATAAATGTCATATGACCTTTTGGTGTCAACATTTGAGTTTATGAAGTCCAAATTTTTCTGAAGAAAGCCTTCTAAACGTTGACAAAATGATTCTTCCCCATTGCAATAATCAGCAGCAATGTTAGACCAATGCTTTTTAAGCAAATCCTGTGTTAAGAATCCTTCAACAAGACCAGCTCCATAAGCTTGGATGGGATCAGGGTACTTCTCATTAGTTTTCACCTCTAGATAAGACCAACTAAAATACGAATAAGAATGATTTACAAAATATATATTATAAACAATGTAATTTGTATAAGCAAAGAAACCAATTTACTGGTTCTATTTTTTGACAAGACCTTGAAATAAAAAATGTCTTTGCAATTGATAGCTTTGTAAATTTTTCAATTACAATATATGATATCGTATCACAAAAAGTCAAGCAAAAAATGCTGATGGTTAATGCAGAAGCCCAAATAAAAACTTTCTAGCTTCTACACGCTTATAATTACAAACACCTCAATTAGGCATCAGAGTACAATTCATAAAAATATACACAACTTAAAAAGGTAAAACATTGCAATGGTAAAAACTAACAAAATAAAACGAGTGATGATTGAAATTTGGAAAATTGAAATTAAGCATCCTCTGGGAATATTTGCAATCACAAACAAATTAAGCATTGTATTTATAATGTTTAAAAATAACTAATTTTTTATAATTATATTTATATTATTGAATTTTATTAATTAATTTTATTAAATCTAATATACTTCTTTTTTATAAAATCCTATGTTTAACAAATAATTTTTCAGCATAAAATGTGGGAAAATGAAAACAGGAAGCAGATTTCTATGCTTATAAGGAAACCACTGCCAAAATATAAGATGCTAGTGTTTTTTAAATTGGCTGATTCTTATGTTACTCTCAATATTACATGTTAAGTAGCCAGAGAGGAAAGTTACATTTGAAATATGAATTATTGCAGTAAATGAAGGAATATGAACATACTTTCTGATAAATGCTACATGTTTTATTGTACACATAAAGGCTATCCTATGGGTACACCTCAGGGTTACTTAACCATAAATTTAATTTGAGAACTTTTAGCCAATAAACAAATATAATTTTTGCAATATCACAAAATCAATCAAGTATATTATAATTTGTAAATATTTTGCATGATTTCAAATTAAATATATTTAAAAAATAGACAAATAAATTTCATCCCAGTATGCTTAGTTAGTAATACTTTATTATAGTATAACTATAATAAAGTATATAGTATAAATATAATACTTCAATCAATTATGCAGTGATTTATTTTTATAGCATAAACCAACAGCTGCACTAAACATAACTTTTCCTATCAGCTGCACAAAACATAACTTTTCCTATTCCCATATTATATAAGGATATCTGAAAATTTCCCTCACTTTTAGAAGTCTCCAAAATGTTAGAGTGGCAACCCTGAAGTCAATGGTGATTTCTATTATTTGTGACATGCAGAACATTTTTGTGCTGCATTCTGGGCTACACACAATAGCAAATATAAAGTAACTTGCCCTGTGAGAAATATTTCATCTTTAAAATTTCCAAAAGCTATAGCATTATCTGCAATAAAATCATGGATAGCAAATTTTCCAGTTCGTTGATTGTAAGTCACAGAAGCATTCTTAAATGTACTTGCTAATGTAGCTGAGACAAATACTAAGCTTAGGAGGATCCAAACTGTCATTCTGTACCTGAAAAAATGAAATTAAATCTACAATTATATTTTATCTATTACATTTTAAACAATTCTAAGGATTTCATAATACAATATTCGATTACAAAATACAATTAACTTGTAAGTTTCACACAAAACAATCTTAAAACAAAATACATGAACATATTTAAATTTTTGTAATATTTTTTTTATGCCCGACCCCCGATCTCTCGGCCTTCGGAACTACTAGGGGCGAATTGATGGCTACTTGTGAAGGAGCACCCAAAGGGTGAGCAGCCGCTACTCCTAACAAGAACAATCGCTATTATCCATGCACTTACAAAACGGGATTCGAACCAACGAAGTACTGGGTGGCACACAAGCGCTATAACCAAAACTAGTTATGCAGCATTTTTTTTAAATAAAAAAATTTTCAAGTTCTTTTTTCCCTTGAAAACACCACAAATTTTATAAAATTTAATATAGATTTATGGGTGATTTTTTCAAGTAGTCGATCATAAGTCTGCCAAAAAGAACAATACAGAACATATAATTTATTCCTCCCTTTTATAAACTATTGTATTGTAACTTAGTTAATGAGATAGTGTAAGGTCCTCAGAGTACTGTCCCTTTCATATTTAACAGATGCTGAATTCAATACATGTTATAACTAGTTGATGGATTCCCAATTATTTGAAACTACAAGACCTATTCAAAGACCCCATGTATCAATTTTTAGATAAGTTGTCATGTAAGAAATAATTGCAGCCCGTCTTGCAGACAAATGAGAGAAGGGTTCAAAATATGAAGGCTGAGTGGCAATTTAGATTGAAGCATTGGAGGTAGAAGACACAAAAATTCTGAGATCAAGTAGCTATAAAGTCTGCAATAGTGATAATCTTCTTTTCAGTGTCTATTTGGCATCAGTTAAATTCAAGAGGGAGTAGGAGTATTTCTCGGTAGATTGAAGTAGATTGTACCGAAGTCTATGTGCATCACTAAACATAAAAGTAATAATCTATAAATTTATATCCAAAAGAATGAAGTAGAAATGTTTTCTGTTCATATAAATCAATAAATGAAGTTTAACTGTTATTTTAATAAACTGTATGAATTTTCTTTTTCTTTCAATCAATATTTCTGATAATTACCTGGTCATTTTTTGCATTTTCTACTTATGGAATTAGGTTTTACTTATCTAACATGAAATTGCTCCATGATAAATAGTCACAAGCATATGCAATTCACTAAAATAGGATATTAAGCTCATACAAAAAATTCAAAATGTTAAATGCAGTTGATTCCCTTTATATTGAACACGGGTTTTCTAATGTTGCTTTTTGGAGATTTTCCGTATAATTGAAGCATAACAAGGGCCCAGATTTTTATGACATTGGTATTTGTGTGCTTTTTAAGGCATATTTTTCAGTTTTTAGAAGTTTGGGAGGTTCAAGGCATTTTTTGTATCATTGCTTTTGCATTTGTCCTCTTAAATTTACATTTTAGTTTGGACCAGAGTGAAAACCAAAAATAGCTAATTCAGTTTGATATTGACTTTAGTATAAGATAATGAATGAACAGGTGTTTACTTCCTTTTCTTTGAGTCTTCTGGTGCAATTTGTGCAAAAAAGACACAATTCTAATTGTAAATTGTCTCAACGTGAAATTATAAATCTGATAAAATGTCTGATCAGTTTCACATGAAAATTATAAATGCAAATATTTAAAGCTGCCACAGATTCAACCCTACTTAAAATCGAACTTACTTTCTCATTCTCTTTGTTTTTCTGTTCAGTCATATGCTAGCCTACGATTGAAATATTTTTGTTATGGATTAGTCGTTAATTTTTGTAAAACAAATTCATGGTATTAACTTGGTCATTCCAGGTTTAACAGAAATGCACTTCAGAGTTTGAGAGATGTTTCATTTTTTTTTTTGTCATGGATTAGAAATCATTGAATAGTTCGAAGTTATGGAACAAAAGTTAAAACTTAACCTTGAATAATCATGAATTACATAATTCATGATTATTCAAGGTTAAGACACACCTCAAAACATAATGCACTTTGTTTCAAAAGGGATTTTCCTTCAAATTTAATTCATTATTCACAAAGGCATTTTTGAAATTTTGATGAATGCATTATTTTTCATCTTTTAATGGCATTTAAATCAAATTTTAGGTCAACATTTGGACTCTAGTTATTACACTATTAATGCATAAAATATTCACAACTTTGGAGCATTTTGACATTTAGTTCCAAAAATTTGTTTTCTTTGACTATGAAGTGTTAAGTGCATTTTCGAAAAGAACTAGTGAAGGTTCGGGAAATTCAAGGAAATTTGATTAAGAAATGTGTATTCATACATACTAAATAGCAGCAATTAGAAGTTTTCAAATTTGGCTAGAAAAAACAAAACCAAAACTTGTAAAAAACACTTCATAAAACAATACAAGAGGCAGACCAGACTTCAAAACGTTATGAAAATAACTTTTTACCTTTCTGATAATGCGCACCGTTCAGTTCTTCAGAAATGCTGGTCTGAAGTTCAAGAGTTCATTCTAGTGATAGTTAAATATAATTTTTTATCAACGAATTTATTTCATCACCATGTGACTACACAGATTTGATTTGTTGATTGTTTATGATAATTTACTGTGATTTACTTGGAGAGTCATTTCGATGGTTTACCTATTTTTCTCTTTTTTACGTGCTTAATGCATGTTCGATGATTTTGTTCACAAATCCCATCCGGATAAAAAAAAACTGAATTTATTTTACTTCACTTTTTGAATAAAAACAATTTTCGTAACTCCAACCGCACGAAAAATTAAAAAGGAAATCCAAGGAAAGGATTAGGAAGGATATAAACGAAGATAATTTTTTCGAAAGTCGAATTTTTTACTTATGGCTTTATTTTGTTTGATTTCCTGATGCTTGAGATTGCTTATTTTTAGATCATAAAACAATTGTATTTTTGAAAAATGGAGGAAGATTTTATCGTGTTTCTAAAGAATGCAGATTAGTCTCGGTAAGTTGCAAAATTCAAACCGAGTTTATTTTTTTTCTATTTCCTCTAAACAATTAGAATTTATTGAGTAGTTCCTTCCCTTTCCATTTGCAAAGAATTTTTGATAAACTCCTTTTATTCATCACTAGCAGTCATACATTAGGACACACCTTATTTTAATTAGTAATTTTAGATACAGTATAAAGACGGGAAAATATTTTTTGCTTGAAAGTCGGCGTTTGTTAATACTTGCCAGGTAAAAGGATTAAAATTGCGCTGTCAGTGGGAAATAAGTATTATCTATTGAATTGGGTGTATTAGGTTGTTTATCATAGGCTGTTATCTGATTTGCGTAGATGTAGTTATATTCTGATTAATCTGTCATTGAATAGTTTGGTAATCAGCAATTGTTTTAGAAAGAATCGACATGTTTCCTAAACGTGTAAGAGAAAATAAAAATTTGCAATCTAATTAGATTTGTGTGGGCTGACCCAGTCAGAAAATGATCAGTTGGTGCACGTTTTTCGTGAAAAAATTCGCTTGGAGCTTATTTACAATTGCACTTAGCCTTTTTAGTATAATTTTACTGTGCAAAGAAATTTTTTATTGCTGACATTTTTCTTTCAACAATTCAATTTTTGATCATGTGTCAAGTGTCACTGTTTAGCCATAAGCAAGAATCTGCTCCCAAACTTTCCTCATGATTCAATATAAAAAACTGAAATATATTAAATTATTTCTGCATATTTATATTTGACCTGTCCTCTAATGCTTTGATTCAATAACATGAGGCCTCAGTCATTTGTTTTCAATTTTTTAAAAAATACATTGTGTAATGTTAAATATCATACAACTGACCTTATAAATTCATTGAATTAGGACACTTTACTCAAGTAAGCATCTTATTTCGATTGACATCTAACCTTGTATGTTACCACTTATTTTGGTGGTCATCATGGGAAATATAACTTGTCATGGCAAAATGAGTAAAAAATTTAGGACTTTGAAACATGGAAATTGCAATGAAAGAATTTCTTAAAAAGCAAGTTTAACTTAATAGACAGTTGTTTCTAAAGGAAGCCTTCTTTGACCAGTTTCATAAATTAAATCTTTATTATCATTATATGCAGAACCCATTCTATTCTAGTAGCAAAAGCTTTGAAATAAAAGACATTGGAGAGAAATAGATAAAAGAAATTGCTTTTTTTAAATATTTATTGAAAAGATATTAACAAAACTTATTCTCTTAGAATAATGTTTGATCTAAAATTGAAAAATATTTTCCTAGTTGTATTATAAATGGTTTTACATTGTTTTAATTGTGTACTATACTTTATCAAAAGAAAGTGCTCTGATGAGTATGGATAAAATTGTTTTCTAACCGCAATTTCTTTTGATTCGTGTTTTCCTTAAGATTTTAAAAAATGTTATGTATTATGCCAAACATCAGCAAATACGAACATGTCCAATTCCAAATTCAACTTATAAGTTGATAAGAGCACTTTATATACTATCCCATCAAGACAAGCAGGAGTTTTGGACCCTGTGTGGGGTCCCCCAAGGCTACTTAAAGGGAACTTTCCTAGCTTTGGGGTCCCCCGATGAGATGTAAAAGGAGGGGAAAGAATTTGTTGGCGATTGTACTAATGATACTCGGTTGTTGGGTTTTCAACGACATGGTTTTGATACATACAGGTGTCAGAGGGTTAAGTATAAAACAATTTAAATCAAATAAATCCAATTTTTTCACATCTGCATAGTTGTATTTCATTTCATCCTCTTGTATATATTGAAATAGCCATGAGAAAGATGATGCCTTGTAATTGAGCAAATAGTAATAATTTTTACAATGGTATTAGAGTGGTCCTTGAAAGGACCAAAAAACTTTTTTGTCTGCATTATGTTCCAAGCTTATTACTGTTTCTGCAAGAAAATATACACCTTGCAATCTGACACTTTTGTTTCATCTAAAGCTGCTGCTAGTTTGGTATCACAATGTTTAGTAGCTCTTTTGCTTAGGTGAACCTGAAACTTTTCCTTCCCTTCTTGTAACTATCATTTTTTCAATTTCCACCCCTTCATTGAATAATTGAACATTGGATACAGTTTAGATGAAATTAAACAAATAAGTCAATTATTACAAAGAATACATGTTTAGGAAACTAAACATGTGAAATTGTTAACTAGTTTCGACATGGCGGCAAAATGTAAACTGTCTTTACCATATACTGCAGTGTTAGATACAATACCTCATTGAGCTGGGCAGTTTCTAAAATAGCTTTATTGCTTTCTCATCAATAGAACAGATGTGTTTATATCCGAGTAAAATCTGTCTTCCACTCACACCATAACATGATACAGTAACTTCTCAATATATCACACTTCTTGGAGAGAAAAGGTGTGAGATATGGGCCAAGAAAAACTTGCTAATAAAAATGAAAGGCTCAGCCATCCAGTTTTTTTGTTTATCTCTTACTTCCAAGACGACTGCTTGCCGAGCACCAACTTTGCAGCTTCACTCTGTTAATGAACGTATTGTTTGTTAATCTTGAATTCTATTCTGTTAACTCCTCAAGCACAGAACAGGATATATTGACATGTCCATACAGTGGTTAAATCTTTTTTTAAATACTAAATACTGTGCAATATGTTTGAAACAGAAATTCCTTCTCATTCGCGTTTTCGAGACACCCAAATCCTTTTATACCGATTCAGCTTAGAATAACTGTTTAAAACAAGGGACCTTCAAGCTGCTAATTCTAAAGAAACGAATGAAGATTTTCTCTGTTTGCAAACCAAAAATTCATCTGGGACAAATTAAAAAGGGCTCTATAACTGAATGCATAATATAATGAGAGGTTACTGTACATATTTGTAAAGTATTCTATAAATATTTTAAAACAAAACCTTAGACATATATACAAGTTCTTAGAATAATAAATGTTGACAACCTTGGTTTAGATGTATAAGTATTTTTTAATATTTTCACTGTCAAAATATTTTTTGATTATTGCTAGTTTAAAGTATTATATTCAAATAATTCCTTTTGTTATGCACTCCCCTTTGCTTTGCAGAATGCTACAGCTTTGATGAAAAAAAATGAAGATAAATGAAAAAAATTTAATCAATTTTGCTGTTTCAAAAGCCTGCATAGACAGAGAAGGTTGGCTGGGTAAAAGAGGAGAGGTGAATAAGAGTTTCCAGAAAAGATGGTTTGTCTTGAAAGGGAATCTTCTTTTTTACTTCGAGAAAAGGGAGGACAAGGAACCAGTAGGCTTGGTTATACTGGAAGGATGTACGGTCGAGTTGGCAGAAAATGAGGAAATATATGCTTTCAAACTTGTGTTCCATGGTGCAGGGAATAGAACTTACATCTTATGTGCCAATAGTCAAGAAAACATGGAACACTGGATGAAAGCCCTAGCATCTGCTAGTTATGATTATGTCAAATTGATGGTTGGTGAGCTGCAAAGACAACTGGATGAGATTACTGAAATGGAGAAGCAAGCTGCCTCATCTGTGCCAAATCGATTAAAAGCAAATAAGCTTCCCAGTAACAGATCAGATGGTTGTCTTTTTGGGCACGCTGCTACAGGTGGCCGTGCTCCTAGATTCAACCCATTTGACCGATGGAAGAATGATGGCAGAAATGAAAGCGGTGTCAATCCATCTGGAACAGCTACTTTAGCTACAGCTTCTTCTGAAGATGACCTACTCCATCATGGTGCAGGAAACCGATCAAAGGGATCCCGTCAAAAATACCTTTTTATTGAACTCCATGAGTACTATGGTCAGATTTTTCGCAGGCTTTTTGAAGAACACAAGAAGAGACGAGCTGTTCTGATGCCAAATCCTGAACAAGACCTCATAACATTTTAATACCTTTATTTCTAATCATTTAGCCAGTTCTATAAAGCTGCTTTGTATTTGGTATACATGCATGGATCATTTATTACTTGTAAACATACTTATTTGTTATATACTCATTCCATAACAATATGTTAACATTTTATACCTTTGTTTGTAAATAGTTAAAAGTTTTAACAATTTTTTTTATCTTTAGAGGAAGTTGTAATGTAAAATACTTTAGATTGTTAACCTTTTATGTTAGAAAGAACAATCTATGTTACTCAGCAATATTTTACTGGAGCATGCCAATAGAATTTATAAATCTCTAAACATGTTATCTTTTCTATTAAATTTGCTTTTCATTCTACCTCTGTTGCCACGTTGATTTAAATTTTACTACTAAAAATTTGTAAGTGTACAAAAAAAGAGTAATAAATTATACAAAAAGAGAAAATGTTGACCAATATTTCTTAATTTGGATGCTTGTGATTTTGCTTTATAATTAATACTGAGAAAAAAATTATAAGTTTTAACAATTTATATTTTGTCATTACACTACTGTTTATGAGTATTTTCTACATGTTTTGAGAAATATTTTCTGTGGATTCATTGTTAAATACCTACAATCCATTTCTTTGTGGAGACTGAAACACTAGCTCAATTACAGAATATAATCGATATCGCCTAAGTTGCTAAATACACAGTGACATCTGACTCAAAAATGGACACAATAGTTTATGTTAGTTATTAGTTTTTCTTTTCAAGTTTTGTCCCAATTGGACTAGAATCCACTATTTTTCTCCTAGCTATATAACAATTGCTATTCAAAAATCATCAATAGTTACTGTTGAGACAGACCAAGAAATGGCTTTTTCTGAATGGAAAATTAAAAATTTGCAGTTCCATGAATTTGTTGAAAGAATTGTCAGTGCATCATTAAATTTATATATTGATGTCATTAATCTAGTTTTTAAAATCACAATAAAAATTTTCTTAGATCAGAAAAGCATTCCAGGAATGAAAATTCTTAACTCGACCTATCAGGTTGTTCAGAAAGTAATTCCTTTTTTTGGTGAAAATGAAAGAAGAGTTTCTTATAGTGTATAAATATTTTATTGAATTATATATTCTCCATTTTGGTCCAATACCTCTTGCCATCTTTCTGGCAGTAGCATGATTCCACACTCATAAAACTTCTGATCTTTTGCTGGCAAAAAAACTGATCCAAGTCATTTTTGACGTCCTCATTTGAAGTAAAGGTTTTGCCGTCTAAAAAATTTTGTAGAGACCGGAACAAGTAATAATCCGAAGGTGCCAGATCTGGAGAATATGGTGGGTGTAGAAGTACATCCCATCCAAGCTGTAAAAACTTTTGGCGAGTTACCAAACTTGTATGAGGTCTCGCATTATCTTGGTGGAACACTATACCTTTTCTATTGATCAATTCTGGCCTTTTCTGTTTGAGTGAATCATTCAATTTGTCCAGTTGATGACAGTACACTTCAGAATTGATCGTGGTATTGTCCAGTAGAAGCTAAAAAAACGATTCCCTTGAAATCCCACCAAACAGACATCGCCTTTTTTTGATGAATATCGGTTTTCAAAGTGCTTTGAGCCGGTTCATCTTTTTTACTCCATGATTTCTTGCATTTAACATTGTTGTAGACAACCCATTTCTCGTCCTCAGTGATGATTCGCTTCAAAAATGGATCATTTTCTTGACGTTTGAGAAGCAAATCACAGACGTCAATGCGACGGAGCAAATTTCTTTCTATAAGAACATGTGGAACCCATATGTCGAGTTTTGAAATTAAACCAAGGCGTTTCACGTGATCATGAACGGTCGAATTCGATAAATTTAATCACACAGATCTCACGAGTTATTTGGCGGTTTGCATCAACCAATGCCTTTATTTTGCCTTCAGATTCAACTGGCCTTCCAGAACGTGGTGCATCTTCAACATCAAAATTGCCAGAACGAAATTTTGCAAACCAGTTTTGGCACTAGCGTTCTGTCAATACATCTCCATACACATCAAATAATTTTTTTCTTGCTTGAACAGCATTTTTACCTTTTCGATAGTAAAATATGCCGAAAATGCTGCTTTCGACTTTCCATATTTTTTGATAGGGCACCAAACAAAAAATATTGCGCAGAATCAAACAAACTTTTTCACAAACAAGCCTTGCTATATCAGCTGTCAAAATATATAATGACAATGCGGCTTAAGTGTGAAGTTGGCTGTGAAAAATACAATTAAGTCCTCTGTTTCCGAACAACTCGATATATGATTCTTAGTTTCCTTTTATAACCCGAAAGTGTGGGGATGTCCTATCCCAATCCACATACAACAAAATTTTTAGAATATTTATCCTGAGAATGGGATGATCTCATTAATAGCTGCCTTTTGTTATCTCTTGCACCTGTAAAACTAATTTCAACCTCCTTGGTCTTTTAGAATGGGAGTTCTCATTAATTTCTAACAAATGGGGTAAGACATACCGTGCACAATTGAACAAATGGAACAAAATTCTACAAATCTTCACACGTATGCCTTGATGTCACGCAAGTAGTTGACATATATCTGCCCTTGAACCTTAACCATTTTCAAACCCTTCGGTTTACAGAATTAGTTCGCACGAATTTACAACAAGAGTCGGGGTTACCCTGACTCCTTTTTGTACAATGCAAACTTTAGACGTCGCTTTCAACACGAAGTTAGACTGAAGTATCTTCTCGTGTATTGTTGTGAAATGTAATTTTTATTTTTGTATATATGCATATGTAATATTTGAAAAACATACTATGTAAGAAATGGCTCTGAAATTTAGTGCTTACGAGCAAAACTGCTCGTTATTAGTGACAGTAGATACTAATGAAGGTCATAGAAATAGAGGACTAAGCGATGCTGAAATCTTTAATCATAATAACGAAAGTGGTAGGCATTGATGAAATAATGCAGCCTTTCGATTCAAATACTGAACTTATTGGAAAAACAAGCAAAAAACTAGAATCCAATGCTTTGAGTGATAAATTTGTCTTTTCTAGACCTGTGTTATGTAAGAACTACACAAAAACTTGATTGACTTGATGGTTATTATTGAAGGTAATATCTTTGTTAGGCTATTATGTTACATTTTTATTCTTGGCTAACAAATTAACTTTGATGTTTCGAATAATTTTTATCTTTAAAGAATATTTAAATTTAATTAGAAAATAATTCGGTACCAAGAACAGCGTTATTACGAATGAGGTAACCCTACGAAGCCATTTATTTTCTGATTTGAGGTGCTCTTTCCACCAGGTTAAGGGGCGCCAACTTATCCTAAATTAAAATTGTGCTATGTTATTTGACGAATCTAATTTTAACATCTAAGTTACAATCTATAACTCTTTGGGATAAAAATAACTTTTTCAGTCAACAGAAGCAATGAATCATTGATTAAAATTTCTTTAGATACCAGTTACATATTTAATTATGTTCCCCCATCAAATAAAATTTTCTCTTACTGATACTTTTACTTAGAACAGTAAGTCTTGCAAGTTAAAGGAAAAATTTAACATTTTTCCCCCTTTTTTGTAGATTAGGATCTCCAGGGGACGAGTTGTGCTAGAATCTTGGCCCGAAAAAAATGAAATCCATTTTTCCAAGTTTCAAAAGTTCATTGTTTAAAAGGATTTGTGTAACAGGAACAGAGATAACAATTGTCCAAGTTAAGGAATGCAAGCTTTGGTATACGTTTTTGTATTTCAAGTAGGGCTCCTCATCTGACCTGGTGGTGAGAAACATCAAACTTTTGTGCACACTAATGTCCTAAAAATACATGAGGTGCAAATCCACAAAATCATTTTCTGCAGAGTTCTTTTTATGTTTTGACTTTATAAGGTAAACGATGTGATACGTGGTGAATGATTTGTTTTTTACAAGAGAATTTTTTTATCTACTCGCCTGATAACATTTCAAATCTGTCATACCAACAAAAAAGGATTGAATTCGAGCCAAATATATCTCTTACATAGGAATGAACTCACTGATAATTTTCATACCACATTGCCTTGTCATGGGCTTTCTTTTTTTACACCGAAACTTTGAGTGCTATATTGATAACGTTTTTTTTTTTGTCGTATCCCACATCTGCAGATTAAACAACTACGCGAATAAAATTTAAAACCAGGGTGAATTCTAAAAAGGTTCACTTATGATAGACCAAATGTCAACCTTATTTAAGAACGTGTGTGTATTAACTTTTGATCAATTTATTTTCTATACTTTCGTAGGTAGTGGAATAATTTCTTATTACTCATGCCGATTAATATACAGGCTTGAACGGAGGGAGCATGTTCCCTTTTAGTCCAGTCAAATTAGGGTTTGAGCTGAACATCCTAAAAATAAAGCGGGACCAATAGGAAAGTATTCTCAGGGGACCTCCTGAATACTCCCAAGAAAATCTCCCCAAATCCGGTTGCGGGTTTTGAGTATTTGCCAAAGCTGTCCACCATTTTGGATTTTACGGTACTTTCACGGAAATTACCAGAAGTTTGTAACTTACGAGACTATTTTTTAAAAGGGCTTTCATGTAAGTTATAGAAAATAAGCAAATAAAATGAAACAATACAGATGAATATAAATTAAATTATATTTATTAGTATATATAAGTCCCTCTTTTACATCCTTAACATATCTATACCAAGAGGCTGTTCATGGTATGTATTTAATTAACTCCTCACTGGAGCAACACAATGGGCTATTAAAAGCTGTTCATTAAGGTGGGTATTTTAATTAACGTCACACTGGAGCAACACAACGGGCTATTGGAGACGGTCCGTGATCAATCCCAAAGGAAAAGATCCGAGGACAACACATAATTTTGAACCATGGTAAGATGACGAGCTGTTCATTGAGATTTCAAGAGATAGGTAGGTAGTTAACGTGCACTGGAGCAATACAACAGGCTATTAGAGGCTGTTCATGGAGATTTCAAGATAGGTAGATAGTTAATTAACGTCGCACTGGAGCATCAGAACGGGCTATTGGCGGGGGTCCGGGATCAATCCCGAAGGGAAAGTTCCAAGGAAAATGCCTCGTAATTTTGAACCACGGTCAAATGGCGGGAACACTTGAGTTGGAACTTCAAACTTTTACACCATACCAACTTGAGGACACGACAGATTTAACGTGCACCAGCCCCTCGTTCACGACGGTCTTTGGCTGGACCTAGTTTGGAATTCTCAACTCTCCGGTTGCTAATCGTTCACTTTTCCAACTGGGCTACCGCGGCCCCTAGAGATTTCGTGACGGCTGAGCAACAGAACTCGAATCACAGGCTAATTTCCATCTCCCTCTTGTTAAAGGGTCTATCTTAGAAAGGGAGGAACGCTGGGCACCCTTACAACCATCTGATAGTCTAAATATATAACCAAAGCTAATGGCATTTGTTTCCGAATCTAGATGGAAAGAAATCTATCAAAAGGCCCATCCTTTGCTTTGAAAGATTTAGTGTCCTATTTCCTAGATATGCGTAAATTTTCACATTACAGCTCCTCTCTTTTGGGTGAATACTTATACCAGCCACTTCAAAAGCGGTGAATACTATTAAAAAGTTCACCGAGAATCTTCAGAACAGAACCTGATATCAAAACAAGATCGGGGCACCCACAAGTTTCTATTCTGGTTCCATGTTCCCCATACCTTCAAAAGATCTTCACCTGAGCTAATATCTCTTCAGTGGAATTATTAGAAGTCTCAATAAATTGTGATTGAGCTTTTGAAATCGGAATTCCCATTCAAAAATACTCTTGATAAATTCTTCAGTGAAGTCTCCTATAGGCCCAAGTCCACAGTAAAATCTTTAGTTGCTGTAAGCAAGGTTATAAGAGTGAATAGCGAAGATATTTTGTGATAAATTTAAACCAAATTTTTCACAGAATGCTGTGCACTGTGAGAAGATTTAGCAAACTGATTATTGTATGAGCTTCCTCACCTTCATTGTTCAATATTTCCTCAACCTAGAAATTCACAAAATTAATAAGATACATATTCTGGATATAGTATTTACACCAAGTCAATTGTCCATTTCACTAAATGCAACTCATACAGTTGATGGTGGTCATTCATCTTCTGCAGTGTTGTAAGGTTACAACCAGCAACATGCAGGTAAATATATGAACAGTATGGTGTTAGGGACAACCAAATTTGACACAGCAAGATAAAGCATTTATCCGAAGACGTGGTCAAGCAGAAAGTCAGTGGTACCTTCAACCTAGCAGTGTTCCTTCCCATATCAGCACTCAATACATGTGAAGCAGTGGAGGTCTTTGTGTGCAGGTCATAAATGAAGCAATAATCCATTGGTGATTGAAGAATGATTACAAGTATAATTAATCGACATATATAATTACCAAAGAAAGACGATATTGATACCAGAGAAATAAATTTATTTGTACAGCGCAAATCTAAATTAAATTTGAGAGATATGTCTCAAGAGTTAATAGCTGTCATTGCTTAAAATTATCTAATTGTGTTAGGAAACATTTCTTGTAATAATTGTTAGCTATATACTTGAGTAACTGTGTGCTTTGCTTTATATTTACTGTATATATTTTAAGTTTATTCTGTAGTTTGTAATTATAATTTCTATCATTATTTTAGTTCAATTTATACTCACAAGTTATAAAAAGTGTAGGTGAACCATGTTCTTATATTAATTCTAACAATTTTCTACATGCACCCTTTTACCAATTAATCTACTTTTTAAGATTTGCGTGCAGTACAACATTTACAATCTATTAAAACAAAATTAACCAATTTATCCTACTGAACATGTATTCAGATTTGCTTTTATAAAAGCTATCATTTAACAATATTCAGAATTTTACCAGAAATTAACAAAATTCAGAATTTTACCTCTCTAAGAGAAAAATTTTTAATTTCAAGGTCAAAAACTCAATGTTGAACAGATGTTAATTACATTTTTCTCTAGCTTAAAATCTCTTAAAAAGAAATACTTAGCTAAAAAAATTCAAGGCTCCTCAAAACCTTTCAGAGTAATAATTTCCGTGAAAGTATAAAATCCAAGATGTCCAAGTGGTGGTCAAAATTTCAAAATACTGGTTAATACATGATTGGTTTGGGGATTTAAAACATCCAGGAAGGTCACCCAAACATTTCCATATTAATTTTATTTACAGGGTAGGTAACTAGGTATTTAATGTCACACAACGGGCTATTGGCGAAGGTTCAGGATCAAACCCGAAGGGGAAGATCTGAAGATACCACGCAATTTTGAACCATGGTCCGATGAGGTCACCTAAGCTAGCACCACACTCTCCAAACTTCTACACCATGCCAACGTGAGAACATTTGAGGCCACAACAGATTTAAAGTTCCAGCCCCCTTGTACACGATGGTCTTTTAGTTGGATTCAAACTCGCAACCCTCCGGTTGCTAATCCATTACTCTTCCATTGGACTACAGCAGCCCTTATTTTCAAGGTCTTTGGAACAAAATTTTTTGTAACTTTATGTGGCACTTACATTAAAGCAGTTTTAAAAAGGTATTTTTACACACAAAAAAATCTGGTCTCAAAAATTCAGGCAAAATAAAAATATCGTGAAATCCCAAAAATTAAAAACGGAAAAAAAGCAAATTTCATAATATACATATTCCCAAAAATACCGATTATTTTACATATAATGGCTGCTAATGTTTCAGAAGAGAAGTATTTGTTGATTCAAATAAAGTTAACATGATTGTGAATCTTGTTTTGAAATTTTAAGAGGAATGAAACTGCTGGGGATGTATATATATTCATTTGAATAATCCAATGCCTAGGATATTAATTTAGTTTAATATTTGGTTTGTTACTCTAGATTCTTCACTTTTGTTTTATATTAAGAGCTGTCAACTGTAGAACATAATTCTACAGAAATGGGTTAGCCGATCCTTTTCGTTGATGCTTCTTGGTAGACACATGGTCGAAAAACACACCACCTATTTGATGAAAGGCAATATTGTACTTAGGCAAAATAGCTATAAAAAATGAATTTTGAAATGGAAAATTTATTTTCCATTGTAAAATTTCCGTATTACAGATTGTTTTTTACTAGAAGCCATAGTTAGTCAGCATCTCTATAAACATGTCATATCTAGAAAATAAAAATTTGTAAAAAATCATACCATAAGTGCGTATTAAGTCGAAATCCACACAATGCAAGGCCAAACCATACTTGTTGGGAGATATGAAATAGTTGTGGAAGAAACAAAATGGTTGGACAAATGGCATAGTTTAATTTTTAGCTAAATATATATATTTTTTGTTTGTATTTTTGTAAGTGCGCTAATAATATTTACTATCCTCTACTGTAATATAACAATCACATGAAATGGGTTGCATTGTGAAATTCCTAATTATTTCATTTCAAAATTAAAAATTATTAAAAAACAGATGTTTGATTTTTATGCCTAAATGGAGGTAAACATAATAGAATGAATGTTCTTATATATTCTCAAATTTAGGATTGAAATAGAGGGTAAATCCCAAAGGTAAATTTAGATATGGCCCTTGAGATAGTAAAGTATTTTTGGGTATGTATATACATAAAAATAGCAAGATAATTCGTTCTTTATAAATAAACTTGGAGAATTAAGTGAGGATTAATCAAACATACAAGCATGAACCAGTTAAATAGATTTATTATAAACAAAAAGAAACTCATTTGTACACTTTCGCATGTCAGTATGTTTCGAACAAAATGCTTTTATATTTAAATGTGGTAATTTCAATTTTTACCTTATACTATTCTTCTGTACACAAGGAAGGGATGAAGATCATACAAAGATAATGAGTGAATAAATGAATTCACACATTTTGAGTAAATTCAATATAAATAATAAAAATATTTCAATTTACAGATGACAAAGAAACTGTACGTCTAATTTACATCATAGTATTTCTTTTTCATAATGTTATAAAAACATCCAAAAAGTAACAAATCCATATACAACTGCAATAAATGTTGGAATCTCATGAATCACAATTGTAAAAGATGATAATTAAAAAATAAATAAAGCAGGAATAAGAAAGCTCATACAGATAAAAAAGAATTCAATGAAATGAATACTTAAGAAAATGAGGTAATGAAACTGCACCGGATTGAAATAAATATTTCATTTCTCAGTCAAAAGAACAAGGAAATTATGCCTCATTTAGACTATGAATCTTTTCTAAAAAGGATTTTCCCATGTTACAAATCACTACAGAGAAAAATATATGTTTTTATATAGACAAGTTCAGCATGATAAATTAGAATAAATTAAATTCATGAGTTCGTTATTAAAATATTTAAAAAATACTCATCGGTCTTATCCTTTCTGAGATCATACAACTATCGTAAAAAGAGAATTTCAGAATAAAACTGATTAAAAAGGGGATAATAATAGCATTGATAGAACCATATTTAACACTTTTGTTTTTGACCCAACCATGTCACAGTGCAGGAAATAAGAAATAAATGAATATTTACAAAATCATTTGGAAGCAACTGTGTCACACGATTCATCTAATGAAGGCTGAGCAGTAAATCTGGACCTTTGTGAAACTTGTGTGCATAGCTCAATTATTGCTCCCTCAAATTAACTATGAACATATTATTAAGCTCTTTTATACAACAGATCTCAATCCTTGCAACGCAAGTTACAATCTGATAAACACAAAATTTTAGAAGACAGTTCTAGTATGTTTACATATTTCGTGTTTCCCTTCTTAATAGTGAACAAATATTTTTTGCATACATGGAGTTGGTGTACAAAACTGTATTGCATAGTACTAAGTAATATATCTATCATTTAATAATAGGTGTACAGATGAGCAGGATTGAATGGAAGAAGTTCATGGCTGCCTTTGCTTCTGGTCATGTAGGTAGCAAATGATATGGTTTACATACACAATGGTGCACACCCTTCTCATATAGCATATTGTTTTCCCTTTCTACAAACATGTTCATTTCGCTTACATTTTTTACAAGTATTTTTCAATATTGGTAACATTGCTTTAATTTCATGACTCTGGAAAAGTTAAATCATTGAAGAAACTTGCTTTCTACTTATATATGCAAAATAAATCTAAAAATGTATGTTTTTCATGTACAATAGCTATTCCTAAAGCGAAAAGCTTATAAGCTGTACAGTAATCTAATTTTCCCCTGCGCCATGAGGAATCCAGAAAGGAGGAATGTCGCATTACAATACTTTCAAGATCATCTACACTGATTTAAAACATTTGCTAATTTAAAAATGTCTAACATTCAAATTTAGAAATTCGCCTTTACACTCATTTTAACCATTGCATTAGCTGTGTCCACAAAGCATATTAGACAGAAATAAATGTTTATATCAAAGTCCAGTTTAATACTATAAATTTTAAAATTTCTTAATTGATTAGATCAAAACTTTGTTCATAAAGATGAAATATCAACAGTGAATTCACCTGAAGTCATGTTTTGTATGAATAATTTATATTTATGAAAAGATCTGAGAAAATAACCAAAGTTCCATGATTTGAATAAAATAACCAGAAAAAATGCAGTTTTAGGATTTTCCATAACCCTTTGTACAAAACAATAATTTAAGACTAGTTTTCTGATTATGCTTATGAATTGTTTTAAGATATTTTTATTGAACTTAAAAATATTATATATACATATTTATTATATATTTTAATTGCTATGAATTTTAGAATTAGTAATGTGGTTTTCATTCCTGAAATTTCCTTGCGAGCTTCAAGCATTTTGATGTTAATATGAAGGGGTTAAAATTCCTATGGCTAAATTATCTAGTGACACCACATGACATGATACAGATTTGTAAAATTAGTGAGCCGATGTATATATTACTAGCAATGAGAATATTCAACTTTATGATCAAGTTCAAAATCAATGAAATTAACATTTAATTTTCTCATTAAAATTCAATTTTAAAACCACTAAGTTTTGGATATGCATCAGACCCCCAATAAAATGGTCCTAAATTTAGATCAATTCCTACCAAAATTTACTAGCACGTTTCATCTGAACACAAAAATTTACTACACTAAAACTTAATAAAATAAAAAGATCAAGAGTAAAATAATGCATTATCCAAATAAAAACAATTGCTTGAGTTGGCTTTAACAAAATGCATTATTATAAGGTAATATTTAAAACATTGGTCTAGTCAACTGTAAGATGTGGAATTGCACATTCAGTATTAGTTTGCAGGTATGATATTCCAGTGAATCCATTAAATGGTTTATAATTCAGGAATTATCACATACAACTGCTTTTAATACTACATTGTTTACTATTACTTGCACATTTGTTTCTTTGCAGAAAATCAATTTAGAAATTTACTATTGTTTGATTTTGTCTCATACCTTTTTAATATTTTAGTATAGCAAATACAAATACTTAAATTAATATACAAATTTTAATAAATGGAACTTCAATGACATGGTTTTAGCAATTTTTAGGAAGATTTGGATGTACAGATACTAATAAAAACATACGACTTCCACAATAGACATTTTCATCTGAAGTTGAATTTTTCAACCAAAACTGAAACATTTATTTAATAGGTTTAACTTTATTTTGCCTATATATGAAATTCCTACTATGTTATGAATTTTAGTCATTTAGGGAGAACTATTCAGCATAATTTTTTTGTTGAAGAGATTATCAACAAATATTTCTTATAAACTCTCTATCCATAAACAATTTAAATATTTACTGATAAACTATTTTTATTTAAGCAGTTGATATATTTTCAAAAAAGTAATTTATGATAAATAAATTAACATACATTCCATTCCATGATTTTTATACTTCAGTAAAGCAATGTAGCTTACTGCTGCTGTTTGTTCATGCAATTTTCTAAGCTCAAGGATATGCATCTGTCCTATTTGTACAGAAATGCATAAGCAATGTTACTGAACAAAAGATTTTAAAAGGCATTGAGATGTTGGTTTTGTAGTTTTATATTTTGAAGCTTAAAGTGAAATATACAATTGTTCTTTTATCAAACATCTATAAAATTCATGCTGAACAGCTTTCAAAGAATAAAATGTTTTGCATTTTCATAAAACCCTTCTCATTAAAGCATCAGAATCAAAAGCCTTTTAAAGCTAATCAGTATTATTTACAAAAATTGAATGTTTAAAAATAACTGAGTAGATTAAATGTAATTATTGGTACTCATATTTATGTATATTAAAATTTAAAACAATACGTAATATTTGATTATAAGCAAATAGCGATTAAGATTTAGCTTGAAGGAAGTTTTGAAATGCACCACACAAAATAATAGATATTTGAAGATAATTATCAACGATCCTATCTATTCCTTTGATTTCATATTTTTAATCAATCATGGAAATTTTCAAACCTCATAAATAAAACTGGTAATATACCACATAATTCACAATTTAACAAAGCTATAATTAAAAGAAATAAGATTTAAAAACTTTGTTGCAGATTATCGTTTTTGATTCGTCTTCAATTTCCTTTTTCAAAGTCAAGTTGCATAGGTTTATTTCTTACACTATACACATCTCTAAAATTCATTTGCATAGAGATATTCAAAGGACACTTCTGAATTAACATACTTCATTAAAATTGTCAAAAAACTCTACAACACATGCATAGTCTTTATACTAAAATGTCCTGGTATTAAACAGATACAAATGCCAACTATACATGTTTTGTTCAGACAACAGCAAAGGTGGAGAGAAAAATGTTTTTCAAAATCTTATGACAACCAGACTTATTGCTCAGCCGATTCAAAGCTATCTTATTCCCACAAAGTACTTTAAAAACTAAAAAGTTTCAATTCCTGTTAAAATAAAACATTGGGTAAAATAATAAAGTTAATGATTTGAACATGCAAAGGTTTTCCAAGCTGCTGGCAGTGGGGAACCCATAGAAGATAGTAAAAACAAGAGTCCAGCACTCCTTTGCTAAGATGGCAGTACCATACAAATTCTATCTCATTATCATTAATCTTATTATTTTTCGGGCAGCTACAACTTTCAACGACATAAAAGGACATGTACAGATAATTTGATACATGATTTGTAAAAAGATTTGTATACTTGTGATACTGTACATTGCTTTATACAAAACCAACGGTTGACATACGATTGTTCGAAGATTTTTAAGTTCCGTTGTATTAAACTACAGTAGTCTAATAAGTAGCATATATCTAATTTTGGCGTAGGAGGACATCGAGCCTTGGGTGTGCTCGACAGACGTCCTGCTCTCATATATATTTATATATACAAAATAAATAGTAATCATACTTTATTCTTGAACTGCTGGTAATGTATGCTTCTCCCACTATACACGTGCTTCATCAGGAAGATAGTCAGGAAAATAACTAGTCTTCCAGGCATGTATAATTGTTCCCTACCATACTGGTAGTGCAGTCCTGTTGAGAATTTTTTTATGTGTGCATTAATACATTTAAATACATTCTGCAGAATACTTCGTACAAGAATGGATTTGTTTTCTCTCAAGTGTTGGAACTTTACAACCACAACTTAGAACATATCTGGAGGCTCTGATATGTTGTCATGTACTGCATTTAGAAGACATCACAATGTTTTTAAAACTGACTGTAATTGGCTACAGTCATGACTATGTTTGATCCCTGTTGCCAATTTTTAAAGCTTACATAAGCGCTTCTACGGCTTGATAAAGTTGCATTAAAACTTGGATGTGAACAGGTAAGCAGGAACGGCGATCATGAGTAGAAGGATCCAGTGATAACCATGATAATGTGTTGAAGCCTTCCAATACATACCTGGGAATATATACAAAACTTTAATTCTACATGAAATTTGAATCAAAATAAGTGACAACTTTTAATATTATTTCCTTTACTATATACTTGGAGATTTAAATCTAAATTAGGAACCCAACTTATGCATGACTGACTACAATACACACACAAAATTATTTTGACATTGGATGTGTCTTGTCATTAGATGGTCTTCAGTTACAGCAAGATATAAAAAAATCCTGATTTTTTTATTTAAATCAGATTTTTATGATTTGAATTTACTCCTTTGCGTACAAGTTTAAATTTGTTAAACATGACACTCAAATTATGTATTTTCTAGATAGTTTTGATTTATTTAAACATTGAAATTTTTTATGTAAAACATTAATGTATTAGGAAATATAGCTGGGCAAATTTTTGAAAGATTAAAATGTGACAGGAATTAGCAAAGCAAATCACATGATAGAGTAAATAGAACAGTGCCCCAAATGCCAAGCATGAGCAATGTTTTCCAACTGGTTCTCAAGCAGTTTACATTACTTTGAGTTTAACCCATAACCAGTGACGAATTTTTTGGACCTAGATAAATAAAGTTACTGGATCCTACTGACATATTTAATTTTCCCAATCATTACAAATTTCAGAATTTTTTGCATTATATATTTATCAAATATGAATAAAATGTTTTGAATTACTTCAATTATTTTTATATAAAATAATTAATTGGTTCAGACTTGCTTTTGAAAAAAATCATGTCACCAATATAAAATAAAAGGAATTTCGTGAAAAAATTCCTACTTATTACTTTTTAGCTTGCAAAAATAACTTATTAGTCATTTTATGTAAGTTAAGAGTAAAAAATGAGACATGAAAATACATAAATTTGAAATCAAATGTCTATTTTCCAAATTCTTTGAGCATTGGCAAGTATTTTATAGGTATATTCGAAGAACACAAAAAGGGGTTTATATATAAAATAAAAAACGAAGCTTTTATCTATGAACAGCATAGCGCAAGGTAAATAGCACCCCCCAGAACATGCTAATTCAGTGGAATTTTGAGCTTGCAATAAAAATTTATCAATTCCAATAGCTTTCTTCTACCCATAACGTTTTCTCAACATACTCACTTAACTATCAAGAATTAACTTTTGCATTCCAAATTTCAATTCCATAAATATCGAATAGTTATTGTAAAGTGTAAAGAATTCTAAGGATCAATACACAAAATTTCCCAATAAATTGAAATAAAAATTAACCAATATATTACTAAAAACAAAATGAAACGATTAAAATTGCCAATTATAAAGATTTATGTGCAAAATTGGAATGTTTTATGATACTGCAGAAAATCTTTTTGTTGTGAGTCTTTATTTTTTATGAACAGACTACACACACACAATACTAAATAATAACTAGAACATCTTAAAAAAGAAATAAAGTTACCACAATTTTAATAATTTGAGTGAATATATTTCAAGCATCTTCACTCATCACATGGTGAATGGTTTAAAATTGGCCATGTGCGATTTATAGTCACACGGAATGCTTAAAACTAACCAACACTGATGAGCAGGCTTGTGAGTGACACCTAATGGTCAATGGCCCAAGATGGAAATATTTGTCTGGTAATTATGATCCCAATCAGCAAATACTGTTATTTAATATCTTCAAAGGGAGGATGATTTTCAATGTAGTTTTGGGATGACGGTGAACTCAGTACGAGTGAAGTTAACTTATTTGAATAAAATAACATGCACTTGTTATTTATTTTCAATATTATTAAACATAACAAAAAGAAAAATGAAATTTTTATTTAAATCAATGACTTTTTAAATAAAAAGACTTGATTGAAATCAAGCTGATTTAAATCGACATACCCTGATATAAGGTACTTATATCAGTTATGATAAAGTAAAACCTTGACAAGTCATGGATAACTTGTCATTCCAGATTTTCTCCAGTGCCGTCTAGCTCTCATAGACAGTAATGTAATTGAATCCTCATTTACTAATCTTGAATTCAAATGCTACTTTGGATAACTTATCACTCTGAAAAGGCCTTTAAACACACAGGGTTTGTGTTTGATCAGTGAAATCGAAAATGAGGACTGATTCTAGAATGAATTTATTTGAAATCATAAATGAAAGTGAATGTACTATTCCTGACATAAATAACTAGATATCGATGATAACAACGTTGCAGTATATTCTCAAGGGACCATAGAAGATTTAACTAGAGAATTTTAGAAAAGTGTGGAAGTCCAAGCTATGAAAGTAAAAATGTGAGGAAATTTCTTCACTACCTAATAAAACAAATTCTTGAAACCTTAGAAACAATTCAACATTATCTCACATCAGTTCAAAGTACTAGACTACAAATTTTAAAGCACTAAATGTTTCAAAGAAAGTTAGTTGTATAAAAGTGTGCTTGTTTCAGTCAAATGTAAACAAGTACTTGGAATTATAATACTTATGTAAAGCAGCATTAAAGCTTAAAGAATGTTCAAATAAGCTTAAAGAATGTAAAGCCAACTGTTTTTTTACTTTTTTTTACCATTCACACAATTTGTTTATTATGAATAGTGATAAATTAAAAATTTATATGATTATTACAGTAATGTATATTGAGTACATTATGTGGTTACTCCGTTTAAGTCATCAAACTTTCTTGGTCACTTGAGTGATGATTTGTCAAGGTTTTAATGACATAAATTTGGATCCTGTCACTTAATTTTTTCAGAGCAACTGCATTCTAATAATCCTTTAAGGCATAATTAAAATAACAGTTTGTACTTTTTATGGTCAGAGAACTTTTGATTTGTTTTCAGTTATTTTGAAATATATGAATAAATTTTTAATTTCCATATTGTTACCTTCCAGAATTTAAATGTAACTATGGTTGCCAAGGTATGCAAATATCACTTCTTATTTTACGAGAATGGAATAAGGTCCTGAATTCGATTTTACAAGTTGCTCATAGAAATGCAGAAAAATTCAGGGTACTTTTCCAAAGGCCATTGTCAACTTAACTGGTGGATATGGAGCAAATGCAAAGGCAGAAGTCCGACAATATTTACCTAGTGAGTCTCAATTCAAATTGGGTACTCTTGATAAGTGTAAAGTAGAAAGCACACATGGGTAACACAATCTACTATGCTCTCAAACCATTTTAAAAGGTTAATGGCACAATGCCAAATTTTAGTTTATGAAATCACCAGTACTATAATTTCAAATTGTGTTTTTATACCTGAATAAAAAGGATTAAGTAAAAGTAATTTAAAATATGAATTCTAAAAAAATTCAGACCAAAATAAATATCAAAACTACAATCCAAACCTATAAAAATGAGATGCTTACCTGAGCACATCAGTAGTCAAATTCGAGTCAAGGGGATGGTAATTTCTTGTATGAGGATTAGCATGTAGTAAATCATCAGAGCTTTGTTGTACAAAAGGTGAGTGAATTAACAAAGCAGACTAAAAGGAAAAACAACTTATCACTAATAGAAGGGATGAACTATAGAAGATTTTTTTGAGGGGATCTAATGATAACTCGTAACTTATATTCAATCAATTATATATTCAACTGAAAGTTGAAAAAAACTGCTCCAGCTAAATACATAACTATAAATAATTCCAGCTGAATACAAAAATATCTACGAATATTAGAGATATTAACTTCTCAATGTATGTTTTGGTGCACCTTTCGGAGCAGACAATTTGGTGCAATCTGACACATTTTAGAGCAGCCCTTTTGCAAACTTGGAGCAAGCATTGAATATTTGGATAAGCATTTTTTTGTGTGAGTAGATTTATATTAATTCTTAGCAGAACAAAATTCAAACATTCAGCCCATTAGTATAAGACCATTTGCCACAAGTTTAGTTACATAATTCTATCCATTGTGACCAAGCAAAACCAGTCTCCATTTCAGTAATTAAATTAATTTAATAACCATTTTGACAGTTACTAATATTTAAATCACATTTCAGAAATCTTAAGATTCAAAAGCACAATGTTTTAAAATACTGTAGAGAATTACAGATGTCAACCTTTGTTTGACCATCTCAGTAATAAGATGATTCATTTTTAGTAATGATGCACAGAATTTCAATAATGATTATGTTTAAGCATAGTTGGTATGCAACAGATGCCATAACAGACATTGTGGTATACAAATTGATGACAAAAATAGTACTCATTCAAGAAAATTTGAGTCTGATTTATCACAAAAGGTTCAATAAATGTGATTTATTATTAAAATTAACATGCAATAGTTTCAATCATCAATGCTTATGCAAGCTACCTTGCTCCTGACCATAATCAATATGCAAAAAATACAATGTAGAGTTGCCAAGCTGATTTGATGTTTCAGTAATGTTGCCAAACAAGCCTTTTTAATGACATTTTAATCAAGGGAACAAGGTAGCTAAACAATACACATAATTGCATTTTTAGTTTTATTGCTTTCTAGAAGCTGCATTAATTATCCTTTAGAGAACTATTCTCAAAACATAATTCAACCGCTACCCAATAAAATAACACTGCTTTGACTTAAAAAATTAAGTCATCCCAAAACTGGATAGTTACCGACAATTTTCTAATTCAGAAGTAAAAAATATGCAGACATTTTACTTATTGGCACATTGTAATTAAATACAGTAACAGTAAAAATATTCATTTGCATGAAGGATGTATAAAGGTAACAAATGAAATTTTTTCATGTTAAAATTGCAGGAGTTCCAGTTGTATTTTCCATCATAACACAGAAGTCAGTTCTAGTCATAGGCTCAAATGCACTTTTTACTTATTTGTTTTCACTCAATCCTCATTTGCTGTTTTTCCTTGGTGGAGATGTCGAATCCGGGGCACTAGCGATTTATCGCCAAACACATGGTAACTTTGTTATTTTGATACAGCTTTATGGCAACCTTATGCAAAAGGTTTTTCATGAAGGAAAATGCGTTTTTTTGGACGCCATCTTGATTTGGCGACAAACATGCCCCGGATTCGACACCTTTACCTTTTCCTTTTCAGAGCTTGAATTTTGGTAAAATCGTAACTAATGATACAGCCTTGGCGAGATTTCAATTTTTGTTGCCAAGCTACTGCCAAATAATAATGGGCTGAAAAGAATGCCACATCCTTTTGCAGATCAAATCTGAATTGAAATTTTTGGATTGTTATTACAGAGCCAACTCAAAGAATTTGGCGATCAGTGTTTTACAATAAAACAAGATCTTCCGTAAATTTCACATTCCGTAACAAAAGATGAATATCAGTAATGGTTGGCATCTCTGAAAATGTGAAGAGAAAATATGATCTTTTTATAAACAATGAAAATTATGACTAATAGAAATATTAGTGCCTGGTCAAATCGATGTTGGTATGATAAATATCAGCTTAACAAATAAAAAAGCTCAACACATCTACTTTCAAACCATCTGAAATCTGTTACCCACAAATATGCTTTCCGATTTCATATTAAATTAATGATATTAAGATTAAGGATGAGTTAATTACAACAAATTCAGAAACTTTATGTGAATGAAATTTGTAAGAACATTCAGATTTAAGATTACAAAAAATATACTAACAAAATAATTAACTGCAAATACAATTGAATAAAAAGACCAAAAGTGAATATTAAATTATTTTAAAGATGAAAATCTTTTATTGGTTATACCATATAAAAAAAATTCACATTCAACTACATGGTTGCATATAAAAAACAATGGTCACTCCACGGCAATTTTCTGGTATTATAAACATTTTTCTTTCATACAACCAAGAAATATAAAATGCTAAGGAAATTTTAAAAATTACCTTAAGAAAAACTGGACACACATTCTGTAATTGTGGACAAGTTGACCAAAACCACTTGGGCAACGGTCCAGTTTTAGCAGTGGAAACATAGTAACCTAGAGCAAGTGGCTGTTGAAGAAGCTGAAGGGGTTCCTCTTGAGTATCCATGGATAAATTTCCAGAACCCTGAAAAGTAGAAGAAAACCTGTGAATATTTTCCTGCAAACAGAACAATTGCTCAACCAATCCAGTTCCAATTCCAACAAATTTAGATTTGTCTGAAAAATACATGCAGTTGTGCTGTACTCATGGTAGCCGAAAGAGACAGATTCAAACGAAGTACCCCACCCAGAGTATAATTTCCCTCATCGGCTGGGAGAGCCAGCATTGTGCAAACTGTGTATTGCAGTATGGCAAATTGAACTCTATGTGGTTTATTTACATGCTAATACGATTATAGTGAGGCTCCATGAGAAGGCAGTCACCCTTGAGTCAATCGATTTTTGAAAAGTGAAACACTCGTAAGGAGAAGGCAGCCATATGGAAAACCATGAATAGCAATCATGACCAGAAAATGCATTATCACTGTTAATGCTTTCGGCAACAAGCAATCAACTTAGAACCAGAATCTGCACTAAAACCATCAATTGTGGAAGCAATTTGCTTAAGTAACACAAGTCCCTTACATCGTTCAAAACCTTGTGATTCGACTGCCAACTCCTGGGAGTCATACTATACTGTTTAGCATCTATTTTTAATGATATAACGATTTCAATTGGGAACTTTTTGTCACAGGGGGTCAGCAACAAGTCACCTCTAATGTCTGCACTTAGACCTCGTACATCAAAAACTATTTAATAGTAGACTAAATAAAAATATCATCTGCCAGCATTCTTGAAACAATTTAATACAACAGTTGGCATGGTAATAAGCATTAGATTGTTAAATTAAATTAGTCTATGATGTTTACAGATATTTTGAGTCTTATGTTAAGAATGTTATGCTTACAATTTCAAAAAAAAATTAATTATTGTTTAAAATTTTCAGTTATAAAAAGAAACCTTAACAATACATAAAAGAATGAACCATACTTCCTAAGTTTCATTCGACCATGTACTTACTGTAAGGTTCTTATGCCAATAAAAGTGCAATTATTATTCACAATTATACTACATATTAATTGTCTGGTCTCAATATTGAAAGTTTCTAGGAAATTATACACGAAAAATATAATTATTAACACTAAAGGTATCAACCTTTTGTAAAAACATATTTTTACCTATTTTCCATTTGGATGTAGGTAAAAGTGGAATTAGTGTTTAAAATAATAAACAAAATATACGAATCCAATAATCATAAGATATTATTCCGACTTGTTTAGTAGTTTCACTTTTTCAAAAATAAAATGTTGATTCACTTGTCATATTTTTTTACAGATGTAAGGTTGCTCTGTTAATTGCTTTCCGAAGACATATTTTAGTGGTTTTATTTTCATTGCCATATCTCATTTGGCAGGAGAATTCAGAAGAAAAACAAAATTTTAAGTTGATATGTTCTGTTATCATTAGGATACAACGTAGCATGAAACTCTTTACAGTGGTGTGTGCTTATTATTTTGCACAGTAGTGTGTATGAAATATTTTTAGTTGACAATGTTGGTAAAAACACAGAAAATATTCAACCCATCAAATGACCAGTCACTGGAAAAATAGGCATACTTCATTTGCATGTTAGATGCAGGGAAAGGTAAACAACACGAGAAATATAAACTAAATTAGTTTTGTTAAGATTTCAGATAAAGTCGTTAAGTTACCTAAAGAAAAGCGATAAAACTTAAAATTGTAAGTCAAAATTTTAAAACAGGACATTTGACCATCTTGGTAAATTCAGTGTTAATTAGATCATAACATAGACACATGCGACCAACACATACCCTATTTGGTCCCCCATGATGAAATGGTGAATGGCGGCCACCCATTCCACAACTAGGACTGCCAGGTTGTGAAATTGAATCTCTACGAGGAGATGCTCCAGGACTCTGAGGAGGACTCTCAGTCCACCGAAATATGTCATTAATGTCCTGACCAACAGCAATATCATCGTCATTCAATGCCTGGAAGATATCATCGTCTGCCAACGTAGTAGATAATGGATCAATATGTTCTTGTTGGAATGTTGCTTGTGATGACTAAAAAAACAAAAAGAAAAACAGATTAAATATTAATCTTTTTTCGAATATCAATCTGAAAAAAAAATCACAATTCAGGTTTCGATTTATGTGGAAAATCTTGTGATTTCCAATAAAACATTTCGATCTATGAAATTTACTGAGCAAAATTTCAAAAGTAGAGTTGGAATGAATTTTTTTTAAACGAGAATCCAGGTTTAAGTTTACTTCAAAAACCAGATATATTTGCAAAGTGAGATTTTAAGATATTGAATACATGAAAAATGAGGGGCATGGATTTTTTTTATCCAGTATCAATAAAAATCTTGAGCTAAACACCATTCAAAAATAACAGATCCATACAAATTTTTTTAAAAGTTAATATAGTACATTTCGTTTCACACTTAAACTTTTTCAGGAGAGGTGGGATATCTAGCATTCCAAATCTTTGGAATGGTTACTGCTAGATATAAGGCTGCTAAGGTATATGTTTTCTTAATTTGATATTGATGTCTAGGAGTGTTCTAAATAGGACTCTAAGGGACTCTCTATCCTTTACCAAATTGTAAATTTTTATTATGTGCAAAATATGCAGCAATTCTCAACCTCTTCTCACATGGCACACATAAAGTAATAACTAAAATTCTGTAACACACCAAAAATAGATCTTTTGCTGATCTGACTAAAAACATGTATAACTTTGCTTGATTTACAAAAAATACCCAAAATTACTTAGATGCGTATTATTTCAAACTATTTGTGAACACACTTGTCAAAAGTTTAAAACTAAACCATTGAAATAAAATAAATCTGACACAATTTAAATCATTTCATCATCCGTAAGGAACACCAGTGCCTTCTTGTAGCACCACTTGTGTGCCAATTGAAAATCGTTGATGTACAGTGATTGATCTTAACTGCTTTTTCACACACATGAAAAACTGTTTTTTCACACAGATGAAAAACTGTTTTTTTACCATCGATACCTTCAAAGAGTTAACTAAACTTCATGTCAAAGTTTAGTGGTATGCTTTCATCTTAGTTTTGTGAAGACAAAAATTAACTTAATTACTTTCTAGTATTTTAAGAGGAAAAGGGTATATCTTTTACTATTTATTGGAAAACTGAATTACCTGGGTAGTAGCTGAAGTAGGGAAGACTAGGATATGCGTACAGGAAGCATCCTCTGGAGTACTGAGACAACAGGAATTGCAGCTACTGCTAAAGCGCTCATCTGGCGTGAACTGATCAGACATCACTCTGAGAGACGAATCTGGTTCTAAAGATACCAAGCAAGCAGAAAGAATTGCAGGAGCATCAGGAAGACCAAGGACACCACATTGATGGCATAAGTCTCGTAACTGTCGACTGTAGCGTAAAAGGGATTTGCGACTGAGCAGTGTAGCCCAATCACGAAGTTCTCCATGTCCCAAACGCCCCAATCTGCTGATGACAAGCCGCCAAGAATGAAGGCATTTGGAAAGCACTTCGACAATAAAGTCCAATAATTTATGAAGAGCCAGTTTTCTAACGGACACTTTTTTCCTTCGAGTCCTGGAAAAGAAACAGGAATACTTACATATTGCTATCAAACCTGAAACAATGCTTCATTCTCAAAAAGTACAATGCATGCATATACACTTAAGATGTTTTGCTGCTAAAAACTATCAAGAAAATTCTGTAAGTTAAACATGTAAAAAGCTATTAAATGAAAAATTATTAGCTTAAAATTATTAATAAAATAACAATACACCACTGAAACAGAAAATGTACCAGTCTCAAAGCACTTTTTCAATCATAAATAGAATGTACAAAAGACTAATTAGGATACGATTGCAACTGGTACATTTTAATTTCTGTATATATATTTATATAATTCAGTTAAAATCTGGTACTAATTTATTAGGACAGTAGAGAAATCGCTAATATTATGTAGAATATCATGAAATTCCGTAAGACATAATAATGCATAAAAATAAAAATACCTGTTTGGAACTTCAATGTTAATAGAACATGTCTGCAAAACATCTCCCTTATCATCAGTGCAGCTAGCCACTAACCATCTTTGGTCTTCAGTTAAGCAATAGGTGCAATACAAAATACTGGATTTTTCCCTCCTATCACCAAACATTTCACCTAATTCTGTTTGTTTATCTTTTTGAGGAGCCAAGGTGAACACCTTACTTGGAGGCGATGTTAAAACAGAATTTCGAGCCTAAAATAATATTAAAAGAATTAAATCAATCAAATCGAGATATTAAAATACTTGTTATTTTTACCAAAGGTCTTCATCTAAAACAAATGTTTAAATTCAAAGTGAGCAATTATTACCATCTAAATTTTACAAAATGAACTAATTTAAAAGAAACTTACATCTCTGTTTTTTAAGAACATATCTTGTGCGGCTGCAGGACCAAATCCAGTCAAAGATTTTGCAATATTTTGATGCATATACATTTGATGACATTGAGAAAAAACAGAAAAGGCCAAAGCCTTAAGCTGATCTTTGCGTCTTTCAGAATTTTCCATTCGTCCTAAGCTTAAAATGGAGTCCAGAGTGATGACCTGGGGGAAAAAAGGAATACATCACATACAAAATTAAGTGTTCAAAAGAAAAACATGGTCAACATTAGAAATTGAACATTTGTTTAACTTTTAAGAAAAAGCAATTTCCACTAACCATTTTTAATCAAAATGGTCAATGAAATTCATTTTCTAGAAAAACATACATGTACTTAACTTGCGTTAATACAATCTAATCACCCATCATCTTTATAACAGTTTTTTTGGTAGATGCACTTTTAAAAATTTATTTTCCCTTTAATATAAAATTATGTTTCAAAATCATTCCAAAAATGAAAGATGCTAAGATAAATACTGAATGATCAAATAAAAATGCGAAAAACATTTAAATAAATATAAATTATCTCAAAACCAAAGGATAATTAGACAAACTTAGAAAGGTAGGATTTCCTATTCCATACTTAGCTATCTAAAATGTCAGAAAATATGGGACATATAAACTTATAATCATTAATGACAAGTTTTCTGTATTTCTAGGTGTTAAAGAAATTCAAGAAACAGATGGAATTTGAATTAACCAGTACCTGGCATAATGAGTAAAGAAAAAGTAAAAAGAAAGTAAATTAAGTTTCTCTTCCATCCTAATTTCATTTCCCTATTTATGACAGAACATAAAATTGGTCGAATTCAAGACAGCATTTTGGTACACATAATATATATAGTGAATTGAACATTTTTTTGTGAATAGAGAAGTCTTAACATTATAATCACTACAATGTAAAAAAACTTTATTATACATTAGTTTTTATATAAAATTAACTACATGTTCATTAAAAGTTCTTGGATGATTAATAATAAAACTATGCATTACTATAGTAGTTCATACAGCCTTGCATATTTAAGATATTCAAAACTTGGGATAAAGACAAATATACCTGTAAATGTATATTATTTTTTATATGTTCTGGCAGAAACTGTAGCATGTGAGTGTAAGACCTCAGAAGCCCAAGACTAGCTAGCCGATAAACATCAGGATCGGCTGATCCATGCGTAAAAGGTTCTACAAGATATATGACAACAGTGGGCGTTTGTTGACTATCCTCTACATCAGCAGAATCAGGGTTTGTACTTGTTGATCCTGTTGGCTGCTCATTTGATATTCCCCCAGATGTTTCCATTTTAATATCTACAAAAACAAAGCAAACTCTAAATTTCTACGATCTAAATTCATACAAATTTGAACATGGAAATATGAAAAAAATTTGCAAAATGAAACTTAAATTACAGTTACCTGGTTCCTGCTTGATAAAAGATTGCTCTTTTTCTTGGCTCTCATTTCCTGCTGTTCGAGGTGAGGCTACAGACAATGGTTTTTCGGGTGGCTTTAAAATTGGTGGAGAATCTATGAGACTACTATCAAATGGTTGAGTAGCCAAATGTGGAGCTAGAAAATATTTATAAAAAAATAATATATATTAAAAACTAAAAAATAATCAGCTAACTGAAATAAAATTTATCCAAATTCATCATACTCACAAATCGAATTACAAAAATAGGAAGACCAATGGGAGTGATTTACTTACCAAGATGATATCTGCAAGCTTGGGCATACAACTTCAGCCGGCTTGCAATTGGTCCATCTCCAATAATATTAAACCAGTCATCAATAGGCTCATCAGCTAGTTTTTTCGCTGTGCCCTTGCCCACTCTCATAATACCATCACGTAACACTTTCGTTATTGGGCAATGCCTTCCTAACCTGCATAGTTCATAAATAGTACTCAATTCTTTAAAATATTTTTTTACAGGAGTTAAGACACAGTCACTATCAGGAGCCACAACAACATATGCAATGTCTCTACTAGTTGTATACGGTTCCAATAATAGCTTGTCCTATAAAAATAAAGAGAAGTTCATTTATATACAAATTTTAGAAACATGTATACAAAAATGCATTTCTTGGATTATATTTTTGTCTTCCCTCCGTAATTAAAAATAGGCTCAACCAAATTATTCTCTTCTGAGGTTTCTAAACTATTCTAAGGTAAGATAGACTTTTCATGAAAAGGCTTCTTATCCAGTTTTTAATAATAACCCATTGATTAAAAACTACTGATGTAGATTACGGTCTTCCCACATTTCAAATACTGTTTAGATGGCTAACATAAAACATTTAGATTTTACAGCATTTTAAAAGTACATCAGATTATCAAAACAAAAAGATTAATATATTAACGTGTTTTGCACATACAAACCATTAGAATTAAATAGAAATATTTTAAGTTATTGCAAATTTAACTAACCCCACACACCAGGCAATAAAAAGAAAAAAGGATCGATCAAATTAATATTTTCAAGCTTAAAGATCTTATTTTAAATTGTACAAAAAATTATTTACTTTAATCTTTTGAGAACAAAATGAATTTTTTAAAACAGGTACAATCAAAGAAGCTTAAAAATAGCACTGTCATTTATTGAAACAAAATGCAATACTAACCCAATATTTTAAGGCAAATGGTGATAGAGCTACCCAATCCTTATCGTAACCAACCAGGATTGAAGGAATGGGTTGAGGTTCACACTGATCTTCAGTTCCTATAAAATTGTAAAAAAATTAACAAAAACACTTTTCAAAATGTGTTCAATTCATTCCTCAACAAATATGAATAAAATTAGATGGAACAATGAGATAAAACAAGATTTGAACACAAAAATAAAAGCTAATTTTCACTGCAAACATGAGAACAGTCTTATAGATATGTGATGGTCAATATTACTTGTATAATATAACATAGGATCGCTTGTGTCATTAAAACAAAAGTTCCTTGATTCCCTTATAAAACAAAATATTCCACACAATAAAAAAGTTGTATCTGTTTTTCTAGTTTTCACTCAGAAAAAATTAAAGTTGCAAAAGCTTCTAAATTTTAGCTTTAAGGGGGGTATGGTACTCAAAAAATCCCGAAAAATGGCAATTTTTTTTATTCTTTTAAAAAAATTCAGAATTTGGATTCCAATGACACCAAATTCATCTTGCTATGTTAAATAGAACCGATTATATTGCAATTTTAAAATTTCAACTACTGATGATGTCACCTGACATGCTCATTTTCGTCTACTACTGTAACATAAACAAACGAAAGTTAAACCTCTATATGTCTATTTCTCTCAGTTGAAAATAGTTTCTTTTTGTAGGATGAAAGAAGCAATGTAAAATATATTAGCTAACACTTCTTTGAATTGATGTCAAGTAATAGTATCTTTTGGATTGCTTATTTTGAATGTAAATTGGATATTTGATGTGAAAAATTTGATATTAGTTTCAATTTCGAAAACGGCTATTGTTGTTGAATATACCGTTAAATATATTTTGTTGTTAATAAATCTATATTTTATATTATAATTATAATTTTAAAAGTGATTTGTTTACACAAGTTTGAGCTGTGATATTAAATATGGGACGAAAGCGGAAAGCTCAAAGTTGGTCAAAGCTTATCGCAGAAAAGTGAACATGGCAAAAATAACACTGAACCAGAATTCTGGTTACTTGGCTGGTGGACATTGAAGTGTGTTAGTCAGCAATATTGATTTTACATACATTTATACATTTTAATATAATGTATTATCTTTGAATTTGTGTGTGCAACAGCTATTTATAATATACTAGTGGTCACCCAGTGGTCGAAATTCGACCATAATTCATTTAATTTTTAAGTTTGAACGTTAATAAGGTTCTTTTGTCAAAGAGTATATCTCAATATTCATTGCATATAATTTTTTTGAATTTTGTTCTATTACGTAAGCTGCGAGCATGTACAAATACGTCATAGGAAAAATGCGGTATAGCTTGGTTAAGCCATATCTAAAAAACAATAACGTGTTGTTTGACATTTTCTTCGGGTTTTTTATTGCTATACTGGCCACAGGTTTTGCCAAGACTACACAGTTAATTTGCCTATCTTTTTCAAATTATATAAAATTTAAATTAAAAATAAATCCAAAAAATGAAATAAGGAATACGTGCTTCGTATTTTTTTTAATATATTTTTTATTGAAACAAAAAAACAGGGTGGGTAAAAAAATAAATGGTGTCCATTGAACTTGAAATAGTTCGACAATGAATTTAATGATTCAAAACTTCTGTGTAGACGATGTTTTTTGTAAAAACTCTTTCATCGTTTGCTAAATGCCCTTGACTGTTATATTCTGAAATATAAAATCTCAAACCATCGAATGATCGAACTCTACTTGCTGCGACGTACAATTGACCATGTGTAAAAATTGGCTGTCTCAATAAAATTCCAATTTTTTCGAATGTTTGTTCTTGAGACTTATTTATTGTCATCGCAAATGCAGGTATAATTAGAAATTGAGTTCTTTGAAAGTTAAATGGTAAAATAGTTCCGGAATATGTTAAATTTATACGTGGAATCAAAATTCTCTTATTGCGTGCGGTTCCAGTTAAAACTTCGCAATCAATAGTATGACGATGCATAAATTTGATGCGCATTCTTGTTCCATTGACTAATGCTTCCTTTGTATTTAAGTTTCTGATCAGCAAAACGATGCAACTTTCAATACTAACTTATGTGGTGGCAAATTATGCCAAATCTCATACTCCTCCGTGCACGCAATGTGCTTAAAAAGGGGTACAAAGTTTTTTCTTCACGTATTAATATATAGATTATGTTCCAACAGCAGCAATTTTCATATTTTTCTCTGTATGTAAAAATTTTGATGAAATTTTTATCTTTTTTCGATTTTTAAAATTTATTTTTAGTACAAATATATTAACATTTTGTTAAAATTTAAACATGGAATATACTTCTTGTGTGTAAAAGATTACTGAAAAAAATTTCAGATGAATATCTTCATAAACAGCTATTTTGCATAATTTTAAAACTTTAATGCCTTTTTTCTCAAAATGATTTTTGATATTTTTATAAATTTAAATTGATATGTCAAATTCTACTGCACGGATATGAATGAAATTTGGAACAATTGTTATATATATATACCTTCCTTTAATTTGTCTTCAGCAATTGTGGAAATATGTGTTTGTTTTTTTTATTATGATTTTTGAAAACAATATTTGTGGTGTAAAATCACGTTTTTTTGCATTATTTTTATTAAATTTTTTCTGATTCATATTTACAAAAACTGATAAGACAATTTATTTCTTATATATTTTTATGTTAAAAAATGTTGCTATATATTTAAAATTTCCCCAATTTTGAGAAAAATTATTAAACATGTACATATTTTAAACCTTATTATAAACAAGTTCATATCATTAAATAAATAAATCGTAATTAGTGGGACTTGTGAGTGTTGCTTACTTAACATCATCTCAGCACTCTAATTTCAGATTCTAAACCATATGGGGTTCCAGTGAAAACATTAGAATATTTTGTGATGCCCCTATAAGTAAGCCAGAGTCCCAAGGAGTCACTGTATGCAGTTTGAAAACCAATGTAACAAACAATATATAAATATTATATAATTTAATTTACCTCGCCCAGCAAGTCTATGAAATTGCCTCCATGTCAGTGGCCCTAAAACCGGATATGTGACTTCCCAAAGTCTTTGATGCCGTTTTTGTTGCACCGATTCGTGGATAACAGGTTGCAAAGTTCGCAGAAGATTGACTACTTCTAAATTGCTCACTGGCACTTTAGCTAAAAGCGAAAGACAAGAAAATAAATGTTTTTTAATTCATTAACACATAAAAATAAACTAAAATAGTGATAAAAATCATCACAATTCACACTCACTATTTCATACATGCAGAAAATTTAGAACATTTTATAGTATGGAAAATACTTTTTGAAAAATATTTTCAAATATTAATTAAAGAAAAATAATTACATGCTATAAAACCAATGTTCAGTTCAGAAATTTGATGGTTTATTTCATACATTATGCCAAGTCATGTATTAACAGTGATACTTTATGTATCACATAAAACAACTTTATGCATCAATGAAGAATTATAATGGTTTGTTTTCTTGGTTTGAAAAAAAGCAGCTTTTAAAATATAACTTAGTGTAAGTAAAACATTTAGTAACTTAAGAATATATAGGATTAAAACAATTAAAGGTTTAAAATACTGTATATATCTTAAGTAAATGTCATTTGCAATCTATTTTACTTCCAATCTATAAACAATATATACAAAAATAAATTCATGATTGCAATACAATTTATGAGTATTTAAACCACTTATGACAGAAATGTACCCTAATGTTCCATGAATTCTGAAAATTCAGTATACTCTTTCAAAAACTACTTTTGGGGAATAAATGTTTACATCTAGTGAAATTAAGACTTCTAACAATAAGTCTTCTCTGTACAACCTTTAAAATTAAAAAAGCTATTTAAAAATTAATAAATTGTATGTACACAATGGAAGAATTTCAGAACTGGTATTGAGAACTTACAAGATAATGAAAAAGCAAATTCAGTCAAAAAATACTAAGGAAGTAGTATTCTAAAATTATAATTTTTTATTATTCTAAACGAGGACTCATTAAATTTAAACCTAATGTCAGACTTTTTAATGACTTAAAAATAAAAGATTACAAATTATGGCAGGGACTTTACATACATTTCAAAATGCTGGCAAACAAACCATCATATTCAAACACTTGTAATAAAACGAAGTAAACAGTTAAATAGCACATATTTAGTCAATTGAAGAAACTAATACATTGACATACCTGCAGACATTTTATATGCAAACATCATACATACAAAACATGACAGTTTTCTACATCAATGAAAAACCATTTTCATAGACCATTCAAAGATTATTCTTAAGGGAAGTTTTTCTTTCCAATGAATTCAACAAAAATTACTTTTGCCCAGAAAAATGTCATTCTAAAAATTCCCCAAAATTTGATATTCTATATTTTCTCTACTTGATTACAATATAATTACATGGTGTAATCAAAATAACAAGATTAGAATTGACGAAGTTATTGGTGTAAAGTTATTGTTTTACCTTCCAAAATCAGCTATTAGAAATGACAGAAATTTAGTTGCCTATTCTAGAGCAATTGTCAGATATGTATGAAACACATAAAAATGGTTGAATTTGCCTGATATGCATGTTGAAACAGTGTTAATGATAAGCTATTCATAACAAGTCCAAGTAATAAAATTCTTATTTTTGAAAATACAAAATTACTATTTTATTCATTACATGATGTTATTTGTTGGCATTTATTACCTCTAAAATACTCAATGAATCTAACTATGAGTTTGTAATAAGAAAAAGGATGAAATTTCATAAAAGCTTGATGCTCCTTTTGTTTAAAAGTCCTGAATCTACATCCTTAAAGAATTTTCTGTCACAAAAGAAGCAATTTAGATTTCTAAATTAAAATATCCTTTAGGATATTAACTCATTAATGTTATACTATTGAAACCAGAGACAAAACATTATCACATACAAGCCCTGAAAGTTAACTCTCCAATATATATATATATATATATATATTCATCTGTGTATACAATATGTGGTTCAAGAGTCAGGGTATACCAAAACTAGGAATATGATAAAATAAACTGGATGTACACTGTCTTTTCCCGATTAAGAAAAAACATTTTAAAACATGTAAGCCAAATAGAAACATGCAGTACATGTTTGAGCACTCCAAAAATGTGTAATGAATTATTGGTGTTTGTTCAGAATTTTAGTATGATTTGCTGTTAACTAGAACATGTACACATCTGATAAGAAAAATTAAGATGAATTCAGCCAAAATCACAACAATTTCCCTCTTGCATATTTGTGCTAAATTGACATTATCTATTTCAACCAGCATATAAAAATTGCAAATGAAAAATCTACAAAACATACACTGATATTGAAGAAAAGAGAACAATACCTCTTTAAATAAGTACAATGTGTTCCTCAATCTTTTTGGTTACAACTTTTGTACCTGTCGTGTGACATTTTCAGATGTTGAAACTATTCTTCCCACTTGCATAGTTTACTAGAGACAGTTTTGCATTCAAAAGGATACACTGGTATTATTAAAAATGAAACATCTGACACACTTGGTCTAATGTATCAGTTCTTGATGGAAAATTTTTCTGAGGTTTCAACACATTTTTTTAATTCCCAACATCCCATTAAAATGTACTCACATAAGACAAGTGTAAGGTTTTTTTTAACAGAATAATTTCTAAGATCATCTATTGTAACAAAGCATGCAATTAAAAAATGATATTGTGTACAGATGTGTAACAATTTGTCATTTTAGATTAAAAAACTAAACAGGACACATATCCACATCAACACAACTTAAATAACTTTAATTACCTGCAAGATAAGGCCACTTATGAAGGCAGGAAGACTTCAAATTTTCATCCATTTTGTTGTTGTTCATATTGTCAACAGCTTGTCTACCTGTATCAAGTGCAAGAAAACACACTTCGCACCCATCTGATATTTCAAGAGCATTGTAATGGTAATTCATTCTATCAAAATGGCGAAACTGTTCTGCTTTGTGAAACAATGAAAATGAAGAATATATGTGTGAGCACTGCACTTTTATTAGGTCCACAATGTTATGCGGCACATGGTCCACTTGAGCGTTTGTTTCTTCCTCTAAACTCTGACCCATTTCAGATTTTTTAGAGGACACACTCTCCACAAGAGAAAGACTTTTTCTACAGTAATATGTTTCATAACGATGACCCGTAATATCAAGTTCATCCTCATAGAAAATACCAGAACGATGACTTTGGTGACGATTCACGACAGCACTGAAACCACATGTACATTTGTATTGAGGCTCATCTGTTCCGGAAGGGATGAGGCTGCTGGGCAAATTGATGCCAGCATCCGCACCTTTGGTGTTCATATTGCATACACAAAGAGTACAACTTGCAAAGTTGTGATCCTTGAAGAGATTGAGCATAGAGTCAGCTATCACGAGATTTACCAGCAGGCTATGTGCCTCCGGTATTGAGGAAGCTGTGCCACTACTATCAACAGAATTCAAATGTTTGTTCAAGTAGGATGAGGCACTGGACGCTGGGCTTTGCAATTCATAGTTCATAGGCAAAGTTCGTTGATCAATAGGATTTTCCACAGCAAACATGGGCGGCACCATTCTTTCCCCTTCACTCGCTGGCATCATTGGAAATTGGGAACTGGAACAAACATGTATTAACAGAGGTAGTAGATTAAAAACTTTAAGATTGAAGCACATTGTGTTTCATCATTCACAAAAACAACTGCATAATTATTGTATTTCTTACTAATGGGCATGACATACAACTTGGATTAATGTTCTATCCTACAGGTTTTAATGTGATATGACTGACATTTACTTTTTTAACACATTTGGATCAGAATATCTGTTTGAAATTGTGTAATAAATTTATAGTAATCCCTCACTGTCATACAATCTGCTATAATGCTCTTTTTACTTGTCCCTAATGAATTTTCAGTTTGTGAAAGCAGAAATTCTCAGATGTCTTTCTTTGAAATTACCCACTGTTTAGAGAATTATTTATTGTGTGCGAATTCATTTCTTAACATGAGCATATTCAAATTAAATCATTCAAGTTTTTTTTATTGAAAGCTTTACTCAATAGGCAAGTAACATCATTCTGAACAGGTACATGGTTTCCATTCAAACACTGAATCTCTGAATTGTAAAAGAAATGCTGTTAGGACTCAATTTGAAGCTGTAGCATGTTTAGAGAAAGCAAATTTTAAATGGAAGTTTGTCAATCTCTTTTATATTAGTATAACCAAATATTTGCACTCACTAGGACCTTTTGAAAAATTAAAAATTCTTCGTTATAGACATACTGTTAAGGTTGTCTACTTTGAGTTGAAATTATTCTTAAAACTTATATTACAAGTTAAAAGTTTGCTAAAAAAAAAACAGATTTTCTTTATAAAAAAACACTGTCATATCAATTTACTGTTTTTGTAAAATGGGAATCAATTCTTTCTTTTTTTCGGTTCTGGTGACTTAATTTCAAAACAAGTTCTTTGTTATTTTATGTGCCACTAAATGGAATTTTGAAGAAAAATTTAATTTTAATTCAACAAAATTTCATGCATATTGTATGAAATTAATTTATTATCCTTCCCTTGATAATGAAATTTAGAAACATCACATCCTTAGTTCAAGAGTGCAATTTTGATAGGAAAACTGAGTGCAAGAATTCACTGTAGATTCAATTAGTCATTTTAATGATTTGAGTTGTCAATTCTATAACGAACTTAAGGAGGGGACATTGCATTCAAATTACCAAATGTCTTCTTTTGTAGTAGTTATCTTAGTACCATTTTATGTAATTTTGTCTTAATACTAGGGATGTGATTATATATGGATGGATACAGCATATATATAATGTATCCAAAGTAAATTGTAGGAATTATATAAAAATGATAAACTGTGCCAGAAAGATTTTACAAGCACTTAAATAATGTCTACATTTTTCTATGAAAGAAGTGATTATTCTAAGCAATTTTTCAATGTACCGTTAACCAAATCAACCCAAGCAACAGATGGTAATTCTGCCAGTATAATACAAAATTAGAATGAGTGCATAGAATTTAGTAATGGAAAAAATGTATCATAGAATTTGGATGTTATAAGGCAACTTTAAAAGTATGTTTTTAAAAATACAAATAACTCCAGATCACATACAAGTTTACCCTGAATGTTTAACACCAAGCATTTTTCCTAATACCTTAAATTCTATTTACAGGTAGTATATGAACCATGATATTGAAAATCTCATATTCCAGAATATTTTCTTCCCTAAATTTTATCAATATTCAACGTTTTAGAAACTTCTACTCAATTAAAGAAAATTTTTGAAAATGTACTAACTTTGAATTAGATGACAGTCTTTCTGTATGAGCCATTACTTGAGAGTTTGGTGATGCTGTATTGGCAGGAAGAGGTGAAGATGAAGTAGTGTTCGTCCAAGAAGGTTTGTAAACATGTTCTGTGGACAATGAAAGCGGCTGTACCTGACTTGGCAGAGTGGACAGTGGAGCATATCGTTTAGAACCAACAAACTTGTATTGTACAGGTAATTTATACACAAAAGACCAATCCTGAAATTGAAGTAAAGATAAGCTAAATAAAACTTATTCACTAATTTTAGATTTGAAAACACAATTTAAAACAAAATAAATCAACTTGTGAAAGATTTATAAAAATAATTATTTATTAAATAAAACATTAAATATGGTAACAAAATAAATTCATATTTTAAAAACTGACTGAAATCACAAATTAAATAGCATACTTTGACTGGTTCATAATATGGACTACAGCCACCATCCATATAGCCTTCTGAACGATCACGGAAACATTCTGTGCCATCTATGGTAGACAAATCAGTACCACACAATGGACCAGAAGGAGACTGAGCAGTATTATGCTCCAATGATGGAGGTGTTGGAAACATGCGTGTCAATTCAGCTGCACCTAATAATATCAAATCAGTAAATACTTATATGAAAAACTGATTTTTTAACTTATTAGTATTAGATTCCCATTTTGATATAAATTGAATTAGAAAATTTTGTTTTACTATGAATGTATTTATCCCCAATTTAAATTAGTGAGACAAAGCAAATAATAAAATACAATGCTTGTACATTCTTAATTTGGATATTCAATTAATTAAATGGTTTTAGTAAAAAAGAAAATTAAACAAATAAAGGTTTTCTATTTTCGAAACACTTTGCTTTTTAAGATAAGGAATGCTTGCTATAATTAAAAGTTAATTTTGTAAACCAAACCTTGCATAAAACATCATGATTAAAACAACCACTTAATACATGATGCTAATAAACATATCAAAATTGATGCAAGCTCTTTTGGCACAAAAAGAACAAGAAATAACATTAGAGTAAAATCATTTTACTCAATTTTTCAACTAAAACAAAAAAATGTTGTATTTAGAATTTAAACTTTTAAAGACATTATAAATAGAATGATTTACAAACTTTGTAATTACTTGGTAGAATACAACTACTCTGGTCTTTTCAGAAGATTGTTTATACCTCAGTATCTTTCCTTTTAAGTATTAAAATTCTAAGAAACTCCATTGTACCATAGCAAAAAATAATAAATAAAAACTTACATAACATTCCTGATGAAAAGGAATTGTTTTTACTCTTCCCAGATGTAGGTTCCTCAGGTGTTCCACATAATTTGGCTGACATTGGAGTCGAAGGATCCTAAGATTAAAATAAATGTTACTTATATAATTATATACTAATTACTTACACATTCTAATTACTTACACATTCTAATTACTTATACACTAATTACTTACACATTCTAATTACTTATACACTAATTACTTACACATTCTAATTACTTATACACTAATTACTTACACATTCTAATTACTAACACAATCTAGTTCAGTCAACTTCTTGTATCCATATAACCCAGAGTAAACGAGCAAACAACTTAATGGTTCAGCAGTTGTTTCAATTCAAAGTATGGTAGCATATTATAATATACATTGAACAGCAAGCACATTACAACAAAAGAAATATTTATTCCTGTTCAAAATTTAATAAACAATTCTGTATCTTTACAGTTGTTTCTCAGTGTGTCATGGTACTTAACACACCTGTTCAATCTGAAAAGTTCAACTAAAAATTTAAGAAATCGTTAATTCTGCGTTTAAAAATTAACATTCTACATTTAATTTTTGTTATTTACAGAACGTTTATACACTATCAAATAACATTATTATGATCACCTAATATCTGGAATAACTGCCTTTCATAGCAGACCACAAAGATGCTGAGAGAATGAATAAGGTGTTTGGTTGTTTTTATGATGCAAAGGCCATATTTGGTTAAGCTGTTACAAATAAAATTAAGTAAATATACATACACACAAGGAAAGCTTTACCAACACAGAAAAGATAAATACACTAAGGAGGAATTGAACCTGTGCCGCCAACAACTTCCAGATTGCTAGTAAAGTAGTTGGAAGGTTAAACCTGGTATCTCTGAAATCAAGCAAATTGCAGTGCATACAAGAGTGTCCTCAGCGGAGAACGGTTCAGGTATCTGAACCGTGACAAGGTGTGTAGGTTCATGTAAGTCTAAACATTGACGGTCACAGAAATAAGACAGATGCCTTGTAGAAATTCCCTAAGCTCTGCAAGCTAAAAAGCCAAACCAGGCTTTAAAGGTAGGATGGAAGAAATTGGAAAAAGGCCCGATCCATTCCCCGACCGGATACACATGTATTCAGCAAAAACTTGCCAGCTTATGGCTGAAGAGCGATGCCCATTTTGTTTTCACGACAACCAAAGTGAAAAGCGAATCTCGAAAATCACTGATGAGACCCTCAGCCAAAACCACAGGGAGCCTTCCCTATATCTGTAGTGACTTTAGCTGGTCAGAGTGGAGGAGCTGTACCCCAAACTAAGAAATGCATCCAAGAGCTCTTGAAAAGTGTGTGGTGCAGGTTAATTGTTTTGGGGTTTTATGGTGCAAGGGCCATATTTGGCCAAGCTGAGCAAAACAGACAGAAAATGTCAAGTAATTGTGAAAAAGGAAGGATAGAGGAGAAAGTAAAGATAGCTTGGGCATCCTGGGGTCAAGGCCCCATGGTGTGGTGGAGGATCCATCCATCTTTCATGTCAACCAAGGTAGTCCAAAATTTGGTCAATAAGATTTAGGTCTGGGGAATTAGGAGGCCAGGGTAGTAAATGGAAGTCTTGGTCATGCTCCTCAAACTACTTGTGAAAATTCAAGTAGTATGACGTTGCATTATTCGATTCTGTATCATCCAGGGAAGAAAACAGTCAATATATAAACATATACTAGATATGCAAAAATGGAAGGATTACTATAATGGTTGAGTGCAGCCCAGGGGTGCCCATCCCCCTCAATCCCAATGGCGCAATTCCCCCCAATGTTTCTTTACTGCCCCCTCAAATTCAGTTAACCATATAACCTTTATTGGAATCTCAAATTTCCAACTGAATCCACACAAAGCTCTACTATAGTATAGTAAAAACATGTTTTTTTATAGATAATTAGTTAGAGATAAATAAAATAAAGAGATAAATTTGGATGAGATAAATAAAGCCAGAACAGCTAGGAAAATGAACAGTTTATATTTATAACAGCAATTTCATGTATAAACAATGATATTACTTACACTTTGCAAATGAAAATAACTATAGTATAGTAAAAACAGATCTTTTGAAAGATTCTGAATGTTATATGAATAAAACAAATATTTTACCTTGACTTTTTGTGTAAGAATAATTTTATATTCATAAAAAAAAACTCTAAAATTAAGTGAATGGAAGAATAGAATAAAAAAAGTGAACACATCGATGAAGATCAATAATTCAATAATCAGATATTGAAAAAACGAACTAAATATGCAAAAACTAATGATATGAGTATTATCGTAATGTTTACATGAGTTGCGTAAGTATTCATAAAATCTTAAAAACTAAATTGTATTAGAGTAGTGACAAAAACAGCTATCTTATGCGGAGGGAAGGGAAAACATTCGAACACTCTAGGTTGAAAAAAATCTAGTATGACCAGAAAATAAATTCTTTAAGCACAGGGATTTATGTACTATTTATAAGATTTTAACAGAAGAAGCCTTTTCTCTGTGCACTTGATATGGCAAACTTTTCGATAATTTCTTCATTTGTGACTTTCTTGAATGTCATTCTCAGATGATGGTATCAATAAGCTTGGCAAGCAATGGCCCCCTAAGCTGCTTCTTGACAATGTATGACCTGACATGAAGACATATAATTCCTTTAAAAGAGAAAATAGATTTTTCATCTGGGGGCATACGTTCATAGATTTTTCCACAATTAAAGCAAATCTGTGCAAAGAACATCATATATAGAGCGCTTTGGGACATTCTATCTGGATTAGCGCTTTTAAACCATTGAATTTTCCTCTCATATTACCAGCCCCATCCATACTTTGACCAACAATTCCACTTGGATCAAGACCAAGTAAATTCAGGCATTTCATTATTCCCTTAAAAAGATTTTGGACTGTGGTATCTCCACTAGTACAAACTTTAGTGAGCCGCTCTTCAGGTTTGACATTTTTCGTTGGGAGCACCATGCGGGTCAGTATGTCGATATAACGAGCCACTAATGTTGAACATTCTTTTTTACTAATGTCTTGAGTTGAGTCTAGAATAATAGAATAAATGTTAGTCCTTTTTATGCTATCTATGATTTTTGAAGCAACGATGTCATTAATTTTGTTAATTACATCATACACGTTTCGATAACCCAAGAAATTAGAACCCCAGCTTTCCTTTTTGAGTTCTAGCTTTATCAATTTTTTAAAGGTATACCCTAGCATTAGTACTATATTTACTCAATAGCCTGAACAGACCTGAGTTTTCCTTTTGCTACATCTTTTCAAGAAATCTAAGCATTTCTTCACTTGAATATCGACAACAATCGATGACAACAAACAGCACCTCTCGATTGGGATGGACTAACTGATCTGATTGTTCAGCTAAACGTGAATCAATCCTCTTCTGAGAGATCCACTGGATCCTTGCAATTTGTGCTGATAAGTGGGTTTTAGATTTTTCATGGAGAATGATATCCCGGTCCCCCTATGCTCTGTCCATCCTCTATAGCCAATTGTTCCCCATATTGGCTGTTCGCGTGGGAGAGAAAACAGTACATGGCAAGCAAAATATGGCATCTTTTTCTTTGCCATATACCAGCCATTTTCTAACTTTTATACTTTTATTTGGTAAAACTCCATTCTTCCATGGTGGGTTGAATTTTCTTTCACCTGTTGAAGGAAAAGTGACAAAAGACAAATATTGATTTTCCAAAAATAGTGCTTTATTTATTTCCTCAGCTGACAGTTTCATGTTGGCATATGATGCTGGATCTCTTGGGTTTTCAATCTATCATCAGGAATCTTCAGTTGTTAGAGTTTCCTCTTGTTGAATGGAAACTGAAGGTCTTTCAGCAGATGGATTGCTACAAGATTCTACCTCTCCGTGTCCTAATTCATTTCATCAACAACTTATCCTGACTCATTTTCAACAAGGTTTTCAAAATCTACGCCTTGGGTCATACTTGATGAAGAGGGTTGTATTTCTAAATCTTCAATGACGTTTTCAGGAATCGAACAGCACTGAACTAAAATTCCTTTCCTTCTCCGAGACAGACTACACAAAACGTACACGTCTAGACAGCTACCTGCATTCAACTGGTGACTTGACTTAATCTTGTCTATGGGACTACTAGCGATCCACATAACGTAACGGCGACGGACAGAAAACCCTCAAGGTGACAGGTGTTTATGAATGGGCAGCATATAAGCGCTGCCAACAAAGCGTAGCTCAATAAAAAATTATGGAATATCTTCCTATAGTGAAATTGTTATCATAGTAGGAAACAGTAGTCTTTTAAACAAATTCAGAGGTAGTCTAATTACTTACGAAAAATATATATACTATATAACAATAAAAAGGTTTCTTAAATGATTTTTGCCCGAAAAATTTCCACCCTTAAAATTCCAAAAAAAACGCCCTGAAAAAATTCCCCAAAAAATTCTGATGGCGCAACTTGCGCCATGATCCCCCTGTGGGCACCCCTGGTGCAACCCCATGTAAAGAGTTTGCTCCACTGTCATCTTGGATACACATTTGGTCGCTCTATTTTTCATTTGGATAATTGCCAGTTGATCAACTGTAGCATGTCAATCAGCCCTCGCCAACCTTGGCAGCTGACATTCACCTCTCGAAACAATGGGTTGCAGTACTTCATAGCTTGCACATTTGGTGGTCGAAATGGTTTAGTTCGACCACTCATAGGACACTTACAATGGCAGCATCAAAAATTTCACTGTTTATGAAATATTGACACCAATGGCTCGAATGACGAGGATCATGTATAAAGTAAGATAAACTTTGTGTTTTCCCCATTACAGTAATGGTTAATTATGTTTGCAGAAAGCTAAAGAAGTGTTTGCTACATCACACTTTATACATTCATATAAAACTTGACCTTGGCGTATATATTATTTCATAACAATGTAACTTGATCCTGTATGTAGTCTGTTATAACACTTGAAGCATTTTTAACTGAAATATTTAGTTGCAGAAGTAATTTGATATAGCCTGTCAGATGACACATGTTAGTTTGCTTAATTCCAAACAAATTTCAGCAATCATTAAAGTGGAATTGCTCTGAACTACAGTTCAGCTGATAGATCAAGATTGATCATACAACAACTTTACCTCAATTTTTATTCGAGAACTTTTCAATATGTAAAGTACAATGAGTTTATTCTAGAAAATACAATTTAAAAATTGCTTACATGAACTGAAACTTGAGGGGAAAAGAAAGTGTTACACATAAAATAAATAAAGCCAAACGAATAACTTAAAATTTGAAATTACAGAGGAAAACAATAGCAAAAATTTTAAGTTTCATGTACACTGGGGAAATTTTTTAAAAGGATTTTAAGAACCTGATATTAAAACTGAGGATTCAAAATCTTAGATAAGGGAAATAAATCAGTATCTAAGAATCATGCAAAACATAAAAAATAACTTCAAGATTCAATTTTATCAATAGAAATATAAATTATTTAAATTAACTCATACCACATCATCTGCACTGTCATCAGATGAAGAAGATTCAAATAAATTATCTAGATCTTTGTCAGTCACTTGCAGATCCTTTTCACTTGTGAAACAAGAACCTTGATTTCGAGGAGTAAGTGGTGAAGATACAGGCTGCTCTCCATTAGAAGGTGGTTTAGGAGGGTCCTGAATGGGAGTTAAAGGGGCAGATATTACTTGACCAGGGGTCAGAATCTGCGAATCTGGAGTTGGCGGCAAACCAGGATCTTTTGGTTTAATATCTTCTTCCTACAGTAACAAAAAAAATTCCTTATAAAATTTACTGAACAAAATAAAGTCAATAATAATCAATGACTAAAATTATTTTTGATCAAAAGAAACAAAACATTGTTTACAGTTCTTTTATATAAAACAAATTCCAATACTTTTCTAGGATATTTCAAGAATTTTAAGCCAATTTTCAAGGACCTCATTTTGTTAAAGATTGGCTTTCATTTTTCAAAGGAAATCCAATTGAGACAAAAGCTAACAAATTTAAATTTAATGCAAATATATTTTAAAGTAAATATCACTATGTAAGTACATTTAATGAAATGAAATTGATATTATCAAATATCAGCATGCAAAAAAAATTAGGAACAGACACAAGGGGAAAAAATCTACGGATCAGAAGTTTTAGGCTGCAGGGAAATTGTGTTTAAAATAGAAGTCTATTAAATTCAAGGGTTATCCAAAGACAACAAAATATTGGTATTTCAATGTATTTTTCTAGGTCTGAGTTTTAAAAAAATTCAAGTGCTTTGTAGACTTTCAAGGACCTTGGGAGCCCTGAACGGACTCAGAAAATCCCAGAAATTAACTGATATATCTAATCTATACTAAAATATATCTGACTAAACTATTTTGTCACATTATAAAAAGATACAAATTACTGTTGAAATATTTAGTCTGATCTTTCCATATGATTTAGATATTTCTTTAAGATTAGAGAAGATTCTTTCTATGAATTTAATAGAAGTAGATAATCACATTTTAAGCTAGGGTGAACCAGCTAGTAATTGACCAATTAATGCACATTACTGAAGAAAAAATTACCCTGGAGCTAATTAGTAATTGCACTTCAAAAGATTTTTGCACTTAGTGTCTGGTAAAGAAGGTCATGTGGTGTGCTATAGCATAATTTTTAATATTTGATGGCTTTAAAATTTTTTTTCTCCAAGTTCAGAATAGTGATTTAACTAGTAATTCACTAACATCTCGTTACTGTTTTGAAACATTAAGTCAGTGAACATTTATTCTCATTCATTGACTCTAAGAACGCCAAACTGATTTATCATTGATAGATTTGTTTGGATGAGAAATACAAGAAAAGTGGTCAATTATTGGTAGGTGGTCAGGGAGTGGTTCACCCAAGTACAAATCCATTTTTTAAGACTTACATCTAATCTTGCTCGAAAACCAGTTGAAGATGGACTATCCTCATCGAATTCATCATTGAATTCGTAAGGATCTTTTTGCTTTAGTGTCACAGTGTCATCAATCTGCATCAGGTTACAACCATCTTTACCATATGAATATTGATCTGTGTTATCAGGATTTTCTGACTTTATTCTTCTGCTGGGCCACAATTTTCGTCGTTTTCCAGTCATATTGTCCCTATAAAAAGTTTTATATAAATGACAAATGAAATTTCAATACATATGCTAAAAATTTAGTCTAAATTTTATTAATTTGACTATTGCATTATTGTAGTTCAAATTTAAAGTAGTAGAAGGTGTTAACTCATTAAAAATGGAAAATCAATTTAATGTTGATAAAAAAAATTATGAACTAAGCAATCAGTAAAGCAAATCCAACATTTTATTGCTGTTTTAAATTTTCAGTTGCGTTTTCAACTTAAATTTTTAAAATCAAACTAAAAAACATACGAAACCTTAATAAACTTGAATTAACTGCTTGAATATGCTGTTAAAAATAACAGAATCAGTCTTAAGTTTTGAAATATAAAAAATTTTCCAACTTAAAATTTTAACGTGGATTATAAAATGTTTGAAGGAATAAGAAAGTACATATAATGTGGCTGATATGAACATAGGTGACTTTGGAGGATTCCATCTGTGGAAAAGGTGTTAAGTTTACCTGGGAAAAGGGCTGCCAGATCAGGGTAAGAAAAAATCATGATTTCTTTTAAATCATAAAAATCGGATTTGATTTAAATCAGATATTTTACTTTAAATTGGATTTTTATGATTTTAATTAATTCCTTGCCTTTTTAAGTTTAAACTTGTCGGACATGAGACATGCAAATTAGTGTAGTTTCTTGAGTTTTGATTTATGTTACACATTAATGCTTATGATGAATAAAATTAATGCATTACGAAACATCAGGGTAAAATTTTGAAAGATTAAAACGTGATATAGGAATGAGCAAAATTTATCACATGATCGGGAAAATAGAACAGTACAACAAATGCCACACATAAGCTATGTTTTCCAATCTGGTTCACGAGCAGTTTAGACTAGTTTGATTTTTACATGATTTAACTCATAACCGGTGGCATGAAATTTTTTGGACTTAGATAAATAAGGTTATGGGATCCCACTAACACCATATTATAAATTTTTGTATAAAATTAACAATAAATCAGACAAATTTAAGAATTTCTTTGCATTATATATGAATAAAATGTATAGAATTTCTTTGGTTATTTTTACATAAAGTGATTAATTTGTTAAAGACTTGTTTTTCAGAAAAAAATCATGTCACCAATGCAAAATAAAATAAAAGGTATTCTTTCAGGAAAAAATTCCTACTTCTTAATATTTAGCTTACATAAATAACCTATTTATGAAAAAATGTTATTTGTAAATTTGTAAGTAAACAATAAATGAAGCAAAACATGAAATTGTACAGAAGTTAAAATCAAAATACTTATTTTTCAAATTTTCTATGAGCTTTGATAATTTGAGTATTTCAAAGTTATATTAGAGGAACATAAAAAGGGTTCATACAAAGAAGTATCAAAAAGTAAGATGAATTTTTGATTGACAGAAAAACGTGCAGAGATAAATATATGAAAATTTATTATGTTTGACAAATCGTATCACACTATCATTCAACAAAGGAACCATAGTGGTGTAAAGATTTATTCCAACGTGGCACCGAATCATCCATGCCCTTTTCAAAGAAATCTTGCTCCAGGTTCCCTAACCAGGTAAGTGTAGCCTATTGTGCCTCTTCTAGTGTATGGAAACACTGCCCACGGAGGTGTTTCTTCAGGGGGCCAAACAAATGGTAATCCGAAGGGGCTAAATCAGGGCTATACAGAGGATGGTCAAGAATTTCCCACTTCGATACTGCTCACTGAACCACATGAGCTATTCAATGCATTTGCAATATCATGCAACCTCACTCTTCTGTCTTCACGAATCATGGCATCGACGACAGCCACATTTGTGTCATTACACCACGCGTACACTTGTTTCTGCGACATAACACTCTCCATAGACTTCCAACAATTCTCGATGAATATCACATGTTTTTTCCCCTTGGTCCATAAAAAACAAATGACACAGCGCACCTCCTCCTTAGAGTAATGCTCAAGTCGATGCGCCATCTTTGATTTGCTCAAAGCACCAGACGGGTTGACGTAGAAGTTTCTACAAGCCGTCACACTTCTATCACCTTGGTACTTGCAACATATAAAAAAATTAATTAGCTGCACAAAAAACTCTGAGTTTTAGGGATAAATTCACTTTACTTTTTGATATAACCATGTACATAACATAAAAGAAAATGAAGTTTTTCTCTATGAACATACAATAAGGGCAATAGCATTCTCCCAGAAAATGCCAATTGAGTGGAACTTTGAGCTTGCAATGAAAAAATCATTAAAATAGCTTCCCACTTCAGTCCATAATCTATTTTGTCCACATACTCAATCATCAGACTATTAACTATTATCACCGAATTAACTTTTGCATTCCAAAATTTCAATTCCAGAAATACAGAATAGTTATCCTAGCAGTTTAAAGAATTCCTAGGGATCTATGCATAAAATTTTCCAATTAAATTTAAATAAAAAATAAACAAACATTACACAAAAACAAAATAAAAATAATAAAATTCCAAATTATGAAGATTTATGTGCAAAATTGGAATGCTTTTGTGATACTGCAGAAAACTTTTTCATTGTGACTTAACTCTATATTTTTTTCATAAACATACTACATAACTCATTTGATATAGTTCTTAACTTACTTGAATAAAAGATAACATGCATCATGTTCAGTTATTTCATTTTCAATTTTTATACACTTAATACAGAAAGGAAAATGAAATTTAAATTTTGATTTAAATCAATGATTTTTTTAAATAAAAATAACTTGATTTAAATCAAGCTGATATAAATCGGCATACCCTGTGCCATATACAAAAATATGTATGTCAATTGAAGCGAATAATTTCTTTTCCCCCAACTTTTAACCACTGCTATTGCTTTAGGTACTGAATGATAAACTCAGAACCACAATCCGTAATTGAGGAAGTACTTTTCCATTTCATCTTGTTCCTGTAATTAAAAGACTTGTTCAAAACAACTTGACTCAAATGTGAACTTGGTAAAGCCAAACTATGTAATTCATTCTTCTAAAAGAAATGTGTACACATACAAAGTGGAAAAGGTATACCGATATTAACATATATCAAAATAGAAGTTGATGAAAGTTACATGAGTTTTCCACACAAAAACCAAACATTTTAGAAAAATTTGTGTAGTGAAAGATAATAACACTTTAAAACTGAAAAACAAACTATCAATGTTCATGGTTGACAGCCTGAACATCAAGTTTACTTTTCCCCTTTCTCTGTAATCAGCAACAATAACAAACAGTACAATAATTACCATAGGGAGTTATTCAGGAATGTATAGTCGTACAACAAGCCATCCATAACTAATTCATCATGTGGATCCTCATGAGAACAAACAGCTAAAGATGGTCTTTTTAATCCTTGAACAGGCATGTTAGGTGGGGCAGGTGTTGACGAACCTGGTGCTGGTTTGGTGTCTTCTGACACCCCAGGTGTCCAACTATTATTACTTGTTGCGTTGCTTTGTGAACATGGAGATTCTTCAGATTTTATTTCGGTTTTAATGTTTTCTACCATTCCATTTGTTTGAAAAGGAGAAGACACCTAAAAATAATTTGTAATGAGTTTTTTATTATTTTAGTAATAAGTGAATAGCAAAGATTTACTACAGATTTTAATATTCTTTCATTTAATCTTCCAAATCTAATGATGACACAACGTGAGCTGGAAGCCTGTATTGCCTATCATAAATCCAGGTGGTTTTCCACATGAAGCCTAGTGTGCTAAATGCATTCACCGAATTTTAGCACACAATGGCAATGAATCAAAATTTCAATCATAATTCTGTGTAATTGAAATTTAATATTCCAATAAAAAACCCAACACACTAAAACTTTTACTCTACTGCCATTAAATATTATTTACTGATGATATTCTGATATACATGTTGTTATGAAGTATGTGTATATATAACAGAGAATGGTTGTCTGAGAAATCTTATTTCTATCCTGTACACTACACATAGAAAACATTAAATCAAACCCCAGTTCTTAACTTTTGATTGTTAATTTTTAGAACAATAAGGTACAACTCTCAAAATTCAATAAAAATTAATTCATTTCTTTGTTCAAGATGAGACGGGGCTAGATGTTTTACTGGTAATGAAAAGATTAGCAACCAGAAATGAAAGTTGGAATGGAAGGAACCAGAATGGAAGGAAATGTTTGGTCCCAAGTTGAATCTAACAAGGTGGTCCTTGTGATGGTCATCAATCTTGAGAAGCAAAGGGAATTTTAACATAAATGGAGACAAGAGATGGTTATGGAAGAGAGGATCATCATGCATCATGTTCAAATTAGGTAGGTAGTTGAATTTACATAGTACTAGAGCAACATAATAGAATATTGGCAACAGTCTGGGATCAATTTCAAAGGTAAAAATCTGAGGACAGCTCCTCGTAACTTTGAACCATGGTAAGATGACGAGGTTAACATCTGAGCTGGTGCCCCACTCACCAAACTTCAACATTATGCCAGTGTGAGGCTATTTCAGGCCACAACAGATTTAACATGCACCAGCACCCACGAACACAATGGTCTTTGGTTGGACTGAGTTTCAAAGTCATAACCTTCTCGTTGCTAATCAGTGACTACCAACAGGTCAACCACAGCCCTACTTAGATTAGGAAACAAATCATTTTATAGATGAATTTGTAAAGAAAAATTTTATTAATTCATAAAAATACATGATTTAATTATAGTTGTCACCAATCACTTCCTTTAGGATTGTAAATAAAATACAAAAATTCACAAGTGTCCTATAAGGTTACAGGCAGAATTTTTTTCTCATATGAAGTGATATTTTTAAGGGGTCTAAGATCAAATGTTGAATTACTTCAGCATATATGGGTCCAATGGTGACCAAAAATACAAACAATATATTAATCACTTACAACATAATAATTAAGGTTACCATAAATTACTTTACAACTGTTTAAAGTTTTCCTGTAAATCTTGAAATTAAAATAGAATAATGCCAGTTACAGCTATAAAAACATATATAAATAAAACAGAACTGGTATAACCAAAATCCCCACCTACAAAAGTTCAGAAACCATATACACTTTTATTCTGAGATTACTTATTGAATCTGCAGAGAATCAAGTATTATACTATACCGAATCAGTTGTAGTCTTTTCCTTGTTGCTATCAGATGTGGCATTTGGACTTTGGGTGGCTAAACTTTGGTCCTGAGATTCTGATGGGGTGGTCTCTTCTTCCTTCACTGAAGGAGGGTGCGGAGACAATGTAGGCATTGCAGGTTCAGTTGATTGTGAGTTTGTGCCATCCGGAAGAGGAGCGTCCGGAGGGGGAGAACCTAGTGAGGATGGCTGGACAACTGATGTATGCAATTGTGGAAGGCCGCTTGGAGTAGAGGAGCGCAATGACTGATTTAAACCTTTGAACTGAAAATTTGTATTAACACTGCTCGGTACTGTAGTCCCAGGCACCGAATTCATAACAAATGCAGATGATGCAGCTAAGCTGTCTATTTCAGAACTATCAAAAGCACTACGTTTGTGAAAAGGTATTGATGTCCTATAACGTGTTTGCTGTTTCTGTTTATCAGATTTTTCTGTTTTTCGAGCTGCATTGGTAGTGCTGCTAGCATTTGTTGTACTACTTGGACTATCGACAGACACAGGTAGGCTAGAAGTTGTAACAGCTGGACTTGAAGAACTTGTACTTGTAGGCATCTTTATACTATTTGAATTTTCTTGCTTTACAGTTTTAGACCTAAAACACAAAAAACTATGAATTCATAACATTATAATAAAATCCATTTATAGAAAATTAATGAAAATAAGTACCACATCTGGAGGGATTGGATGTTGGGGTTTTATGGCGCAAGGTATAAAAGCAGACAAGCTGCGTCCACATCTGGAGGGAGACTAAATTAATTGAGTTACATCCTACAAGTAGTGAAAAGCACTTAAAAAACTTTTTCTCAGCATTCAATCTTTTTTCTTTTTCACAAAAAATACTACTTGTAAGTGAAATTTACAAGTATCAGCATTTAACATTAACCTTCCTATACAGTGCAATACATCAAAAATAAATGTGCCACATAATAAGAATCATATTTGAGAAGCTAAGATTACTCAAAATGTATAATTCATTAGAAATAAGTAAAATAAAGTATTTAGGTTCAATACCTTGAGCAATCACATCTGACTAATGATGAGGGATCACTAAAATCCCAAATTCCAGCTTGTTCACTGCCTTCGGAAGCCTGTTTCCTCCCTTGCAAAGCACTATCTTGCCAAACAGCTTCTTTTATCTTCCAAGCAGTAGAAAGTCCTGCATTGGTAGCATAGTTTTCAACAAACATTTCACTTGATGATCCCAAAGGATGTCCTCTATATGCAGAATTAGTTATGGAGGAAAGGTCACATGGAGATGTAGGGGGTGTAAGTACACCAGTTAATAAGGAAGCCTTTTGCTGGGAAGCACAAAAGCTGGAAGATGAGTGACTAAAAGAAGAGAACTGAGGAACACCCGAATTTTGTCCAAGAGCTGCATTTTCATCAAACTCAGTGACGAGTATGTAACTGGATGGGTATCGCATTTTTATCCCTCCTGAAATTGGTATAAATACAGTATTAAATATAAAAACTCCAAGGCAAGCCAATATTACATAAGGGAATAGATTAGTGATAAAGATAATAAAAATGATACAGAAATCAATACAGAAGTACTTTTTCACTTCCATGTTTTCAAATACTCTTTTTTCACAAAAAAAATCCCAGAAATTTTAAATACCTAGCATATTTGCGAAATAAACATCACTAGTCATGTTTTTTAACATAAGGGCTAATTGCAGATTCACCTTATTTAGGATTTGTAAAAACCATATCAATAAAAAATGAAAAGATAAGATCTTCCAACTGCTTGTTTCATCAATAATATTCCATTTTATTTTTAAGTTTACAGCAAGTGCTATAGGCAGCAGTACATACAGAAAAGTATACTTTGAAAGGCTGAAAACAAGATATGCATTTCAAACTGAAATAATTGTTTCTAAGCTTTAAACTTTTAGGTCATAAGTCTTATATTCTGAATATATAAAAATATATTCAGAAAAATAAGATCAATTCTTAAACCAGAAGACTTAAGCAAAAAAAGTGATTATATTTAAACAATTGCATTGAAAGAATCGGCAGTTTTGAAATATTAACTTATATTTCACACTCAAAATATGCAATTAAGTAATAAAACTTTTTGTAGACATGAATAAAAAATGCAAGACTAACCAACAATGACTTCCACAACAGACATGACATGATCATCATCCGCAGGTAAATCTTTCGTGCTTTTGGTTCGAACAGGATAAAAATTATTCCATTCACTCAGTAACCTTTGTGTGGTTAAATCGTCTTTGTAGCTCTGCCCTGTCAATGTGCCTGCCATTCCGGAAGGGCAAAGTATCACTACAAACACAGTAAAAATTTGAAATAAAGTATACATTATATGAATATATGAGAAGTTTTAAATGAAGTTTTTAAAATAATTTTTTTATCTAGTAAATAGCATGCTTAATAATTACAAATGTTAAAAATTAAGACTTTTCCAAGTCTACAAAATTCCAGAAATACATATATTCACCTTTAAGTCCAGAGTGACTTCCTTGTGCTAAAGTTAGGTGCTGACGTGTGAGTTGACACACTGGTATTCGTTGTCTTACATCCACACTAGCACATACTGTACTTTCACCATGGATAAAGAAGTTGAATGTAAAAGAGAGTTGTGGGCTGGAAAAGCAGATTAAAAATTATTTTAATGCATAACCTTTATGGACATAGCTAAGATAAATTATTAGCATCAGCAAAAAGCAGAACTTTTAATGATAAATTCCTATAACATGTATAAAATTTTTTATGACTTATGTATAAAAAATATCCAGAATATGTATTAAAACTTTGAAACCTAAACATCTTGATGAAATATGAATTGCACATGCAATAAATTTTCTACATCTTAATACATTTTTAAATTAATGTATAGCAAAAGCAATTGAAAAATGCATTAGTATATAAAATCAGAGAATTTTCAATATATCCCGGTTACCTTGAAACAAAACTACACATTTTTAAGACAATGTTTTATAATTTATGCTAAGATGAATCATCTGATTCATAATCAGGAAAATCATTTTCATTTCAAACTTTTAAAGCTGAGATTTTACAAAACAGCTGATTTTAAAAGAGGGCAACATGAAATTAATAATGCTTAAATTAAACATTTAAAAAAATCATTTGCACATGGAATTTCACATTGAAATTAAGAAAAAAAGCAAGACTTAAAAAAAATTAAATGATTAATTTTATAAATACCAATGTTTAAAAATGAACATAAAGATCAATATGCAAGAATTACCTTCTAATACTCTTCTCACTACCATCATAAGGCTGCACAAACCATTTATGAACTCTTGAAAAGCCCCGTGACAATAAACTCCTATAAAAGAAAATTATAGTTCATATTTTTATCATACATAAGTAACTAAAAAGAGGGATTTATCGCAGAAATTTTTTATCCATAGAATTAATACAAAATAATATTTAACTAACCTTTCCATTAAATTGTGCACTGCTTTAAACAAGAGGGATCGACTTTCATAAGAGAGTCCACTTTCCCACGATCCTTGCTCAGGATCCGCTAAAAATTGAAAAACATATTAAAGTCAGTCTTGCTTTAAAATTTTTTTGATGAAACCAAAGCCAGAAAAAATACTTTTACTCAACATTAAATTAATCTACTGGGAACCACAAGCACCATTCATGAAAACTTTTAAATTCATGTAAGTTCTTTTATTCTATTAGTTATTTAAGTTCACAAGTTCTTACACTTCTTCAGAAAGTCTATTTAATAGATATATATTACAACTTTTAATGTCTTCTTTCAATATAAACTACTTTCAAGTGTTATTTAAGATTGGGAAGGTGATATCAAACTAGAAAATAATTCTGAAAACCCTTTTAATTCAGATCTTTCAGTACTTAAGAACAGCGTTTCTCAATCCTCAGACAGCAGCCCGGTACTTGGCATCAATTATACCGGGCAGTGGGAGGTTCTTCTGGAGTTTGTCATTTTTGTTTTTTAAGCATTTTTTGTAAATAAATATTTCATAGTGGAAGTATTCTGAGAATAATATTTGTGAATATGTCGGAAAGCTCCGACCCTTTACATCTGTAGCAAATGTCACTAACTAATCAGCAAGGAAGTATAAAGAAAATGTTTCTACTGAAATTGAAGTTCCAGGTAGTCTATTTGAGTTCTCAAATCTAATACTGAATACTGAGTATTCTTAAGTTAGAATTTTCTGCATGTACGTTCTTGTTTCGAAATCTGTGATTTTTAAAAGTAACAGGCCCAGATTAAAATTTTAATAGGAGATATGGTGCTTTGTTTAATTTTAGTGTTAAGAAATCTCATATTGAAGGTGCCTGTGACGCAATAAATATACTACAATGCGCTACAACATTGGATTAGTCCTGTGATTCATAACTAATGTTTACATGACACACTATACATGTATACAAGTACTCTTTTATGATATGTCATAATTAGAACTTTTAGTTTAATTTAAGAATTTAAATGTACGAGTAAATTTGTTGGAACCAGGCCGTCATCTTATAAAAGAAAGAATTTACCAGGCTGTGGTCTCATAAAGGTTGTGAACCACTGCTTTAGAGCTATTCAAACATTCTACTAAACTTGTATTTTCCTATAATTTTTTTTACATTACCTAACAAAATATAACATACATTGCACAAGTGAAAGAAGCTTCAAATCTATATAGTAGTATAAATGTTCCAACTGAAATTTAATAAATAACAATGGCTTGGGTGTTAATAGAAAGTAGAAATTGCTACACAACAAAGTGTTATACTATGTACAATTTTACATTTGAGAAGCAAACAGAAAGTTAATTGGCAAAAATATGTGTACACAATATTAAAAATCACACAACAGAAATTGATTTTTTCCCTAAATCTATGTATTTTAAAATTTTTATCCCAATTCTTGGAGGCGGAGTGTGTGGGAACTTTGAAAAATTTCATAAAATAAACCCTAAACGTTTAGTTCTCACTTGGTAAATTAAAATTTTTAAATAAAAAACATTTTGTCTTGTACAGAATTCCTTTTCCATCATCAAAGGAGACCCTGATATGCATTCTAACATTTGTGCAACATGCAAATCTTTCATTTCATCAGATTATGTTGAGCAGTGAACAAAAAGCACAAAAACTAATGCTTTACAACAACAAAATAAAAATTTTGCATTTTTTAATTTCTTACGTATATTTATTTATATTTTTACTGCTGATTAAAAAATATTTTAATGTTTTGTTATGTGATGCAAATTAAATAAAACAGCAAAAAAGTCGCAAAAAATATCAATTTTTTAAATTAAATTTAATCCCAAAAGTTACTTCAGCACACAACCAAACATCAATTCCAGAAACGCTATCTGTGAACATATTAACAAACGGGAAACGCCACTAAAGAGAATAATCAGTGTAGTCTATAGGCGCGCTTTTCCCACGATATTTTATTTTTACTGCTCTTCCCCTTCTTTCACTAAGCAGAACACAGAACAGCGACTTATCGAATGCAACTCAGCTTTAAAATAAATACCATTCGGGTAGGGGAAACTATGTCGAGAGAAAAGGAAACTTCTCCAGCACAGTAAGACAAAGTAATCGCGTATCAGATCGAAAGTCGAACACAGGATAACATGTTCCTGAGCAGCGCGGGCAGAAATGTGCGGTCGATAAGTACAGAACTGCGTTTTCGCGCCATTGCAGTTACGGGAATGAATAACACGTTGAATGAGTCGGATTTTTCCGCCACGCGTTCCCATCTCAACATAAAACCATCTGTTAAGGCAGTCTGATTTTCTAACTCACAAAACAGTGTTACTGATTTTTTTTTTCATTTTTTTTGTTGTCCGCTTTTTAAATTCAGATTACATTTCAATTAACTCCACCATATGATTTTATATTTTCTTACTTAGCAATTTCAACTTAAAATAATCAGTTCATATATATTTGTATTTGTTGATTATAATATATATTCATAATTTCTGTTCATATAACATGAACTTTATTCTTTCGTTCGCCTACGATTTGATAAAGTGCTTTACTCGAGTCGTTTGCTACATGCACTCAAATAAATTCTAGTTTCAGACGTAACAATAATTCAACGAATTGAAAGCATGCAGGAGGTGAAATTTGTTCCAATTCAACTCAGATTTGACTATTTTAATTTTTCTAAAAAACAATACTGTTTAGTATAAAAAAACATACACGATAGTTCAACAAAATCTCATTTTGTTTTTCTTTTCCTACATGACAATCCATGAACACTAGGTTTTTAGATAGAGTAGACTTCAATTCCACACATGGGAGGAAGTGCAACTCAACCCATCAGGAGCAAAAGCAGAGCTCTTCATAAATCAAACTCGATTAAACGAACTGAAACTTATAATGGAAAAAAACAATATGGAGATGATTGACATGAACACCATAAGGACAAGCAGTAATAGGGAAACGGCATGCTTATGCGTACTAAGTGCTACTTTTCTGAAGCCCAATTGAACCTTTCTTTACTCAACTATGCAACCCTTGCATCCAATTAAAATTATTCTTTATATTTCAATACTTTATCAGCCAGAAAAGTACGGAAGTCTCTAAATCAAGCCATTTGCAGATTTTAACGCAAAAAGAATGCAAGATTTTAAAATATAATAAAATAAAAACATGACTGCTGCAATAAAAACAAATTTTTGAAAACACACAAAGCGTTTAAACTAAATTTGAAGGATTTACACAAGTATTCGCTCACTTCAAATTTCGAACTATTACCATGCCTTTTACGATCAAATTAGACTACGATTAAAATTTAAGTTTAAAAATTCCACTTCTATTTTAGGTTAATCGCCAAAAGAATCAAGACGTGAAGAACTTTTTAAAAATAACGAAATTAAGCTCAAACATATTCGGTCATGCAAAATTCCGGATTTGACTACTAGGCAAACGTGGGAGTCACCGAACTTTTCGATTAAAACTGTTTAAAATTTTATATTTTTGGCGGCAAAGCGCAAAAAGATTTTGTTCCATTAAATTTAATATGAAAGTTTATTGCATTCAGAACTCAAGGTGGTCAAATAATTTACGATACACGTATGCACTCCAATCCATGCCACTTTTGCACTAAAACTATTTTCAGAGATGATAGAGTAACCACTTAAAACTGTCTTCACAGCGTCGTTGGGGTGAGGGGGGCGATCACACTGCCCACCCCTGAGCACAACGGTGGCTCAGTGGAATGGGAAGAGGGAGATGAGCGACATACACGAAAGCGGAACCGAGGCCTCCGATCAATAGGAAATAGGGTTGGTGAAAGAGATTGACACACCACTACGCAGATCATAAAATCGCCAAATGCATATTTTCTGACCGCATTTGCAGCGATTAAACGGGAAAGTTTCGGGAATTAAGTACTACAGCCAAAAAACACAAAACCACGCGAAAAAGTTTGTTAAATATGAACGCACTGAGGGAAAGTTTCAATAAAATGATATCCCGACACAAAGATAGCGTGATTAGAATTTTTTTTACAGAAAAGATTTAACGATGTTAAAAGTTCAACGCTGAAGAATTTATTTTTAAAAATCCGATCGATTTCCATATCGATAAATAAAAAAAACTAACTATCGGTCAAAAAATAAAAATCTATCAACTGGAATTAAAATAAGAACATCTTTGAATCAAATGCAATTCGTAGTTAAGATCGTAATATAAAGGCTCGGCTGAGTTTAAAACTTTGGATATAAAATTTATAATACTAAAAATGGATGACAGTTTCAAGTTTCATAACAAAGGAAATGTTCGGCAACAAATATGGTATCCATCGAAACCACGGAATCGAGTAATTGATCGCATTGAAAATTCGAGAACTACCCTTTCAAAATTTCGAAACAGAATCGAAAATTCAAATGCATGGAAAAAGGTTGGGAAACATGGAATTCCACTTAGAGCCAAACGCCTCACCCTTCCAACTAACTTTCCAAATTATTTGCTCAGAAAAAGCAGATGAAAAACCGTTCGAAAACAAGCGCGTATCTGGAGTAGAAACTGAAACAGGTAGTAACTCCAACCCAAAATCTGTGTCAGCCGCAAACTCCGCTGCCTTCCCGCCTCGTTTTTGGAATGGTCTACCTCGCACCCAGCTGCCAAGAGTAGCGCGCAGGAAAAGGTAGGGGGTTGCCAGAAAAATCGTAAAGCATACAAAAGCGTGACACAACCAAATCGCTCGCAGCGCTGCGACTACGTAAGGAATTGAAAAAGATTTATATTGTATGTGTTTACAGATCTCAATGGGCGAGGAATTGCGGACTATTTGGGTAAAAACTGTTCAGAAAATGTCAAGTTCCTTTCACACACAACAGTTTGGCTTTTTTTTCACTTAACTTTTATTTTCATCATCCATAGTTCTCAATTTTTATTTTTAAAATTTTATGAAACAAAAAAAAATTAAATTAAAAAAATGAAATATTTTCCTTTTTTTAAGTTCATTTATCGACATTTCATATTTTTCAATTGTTTTTTACAAGAGCAAATAAAAAATACAGAAATTTTTCGTACACAAGCGACCGATATTAGGATTAGCTAGTTGACGCCGTATGGACCATAGCTTTTATTAGATTGGTTTTTAGATATTTTAAAATTACTTAACAAATCAGGGAAAGTGTATTATTTTACTAGGGAAAAGGGTCAAATACTCATGTTAAAATTTTTAATTACCAATACAATATGCATACATCTTTCTTATATCCTGAATTTAATTAGTAAGTATTGTAACTTTCCCATCAATTTTCTTGGCACAATCAATTTCCAATCAATAAATTTTATTTCAGTGGATAATAAAGAATTTCTTTCAACATCTTTTATTGAGTTTATTTTTCAAATCGTTTGAAAACTGATTGAATAAGCTAGACAGCAAAATGACAAGAATAGCAAAGCATTCCATAAAATTTTGTTCCCCTCTCGGAAGGGAATTTCCACCTGTTTGCTCTTTAAATCCTGTTCAGTAATTGAAAAACTACTGAGTACACCATTAATGAGCATATTCCATATAAACATAAGTCGGAAAATATAAAATAAGTCGGCACTATAAACATAAGTCGGAAATAAAATCCTAATTTGTAAAATTACATGAAATGGGCCTTTTTTCTATTCCTTTCCAAATTAGAGGGTGATTCAATCACGGACCTTGCAATAAAAACTAACAAAAAATCCCCTCTATTATGATTCTTACTATATGATTTGTTTGATACACTGAATGCATCCTGTTATCCGAACCCTTGCATGTGACTTAACGACTTAATTTGGATACTTGGATGCCAATTTAGATTTTTGTTTTGAAAATAGAATTCTTTATTGGAGTGGTTGGAGGAGTGTTGTACAGACGTGTACCATCATGGAAGAAAGGATAAAATAGACTTCTCTCTCAGTATCTCATTTGCACAACAAATTAAAAAATAAATAAACCTTTGATGTAATTAAAAATATTTATGGTACATATGGCTTCACTCGGAACGAAAGGGTTATCACGTTGAGCGATCCAGAACTTAGCAAACGGCAATGGCATTGCGGCTATTTTCCGACGACGGCATTCAGCAAAAATGTGTCAACGAATACAAAATACGGAACGGTAGAAATCTTTGAATGGCAAGAAGGAACAAAAGGTTGATCTGCCTTAATCACATTAGCAATAGGCGAAAAAATGGACCGCTGATTAAAAGGAGGGAGAAAGAAAGGAGCCCCAACCAAAGAGACGACCGCGGTCATCGTAACCAAAAGGCTAATCCTGCAGTCTTTATCTCGTTGTGATGTGAAAGGAGAGGCGGAAAGTCAAGAGGACTCAATCAATACGCCGAAGAGGAAGGACTGCGGAGAACGTAAGGCGCGTGTGATTATTTTTAAACTGCGCTGGGGGAGCGCCACCGTAGTTGAAAGAACAAGAAATTCTACGTCAACAATGGCTTATGATAATTATTTTTAAACGCTTTGATGATTCTTTCCCCACAAGTTTTTATTTCACAGCGGATGGTTCTTTCCCTGAATCTGAAATTTGAGCTTCAAAAGTAATCAACGAGCACCGATAAAACTTGGCAACTTTCCGCCACATAACTTTTATAGCTAAATTTTACTTTTCAACCATATTCTGAACTACCTCGTGTCGCAAAAAATGATCGTTGAAACAAACCTAATCGAACTACATTTGACGATTGGATCCGTGCTTGGCCCGAAGAAATAACAGTATTGTAACGAAACAAACACGAAAGTTTACTAAACGTATTTGACGACTAAAGCAGTCAGGGAAAGTATATTTTCTACTCAATACGGACGACACATGCTCAGTAAAATTTTGAATTGAATTTTTTAGAAAAAATTACTTTTTCCATTGCGTCAAAAACTGAAAATGGGCAAAATATGCGTCAAAAGTGCTTCACAGATCAAAAGAAAACAAATAAAATTTCTTTAATTAATAAAAATTAATGTGTTATTTAAAATTTCTTCAAAAGAAAAATACTATTTCATTCACCGAAATCTCTAAGATAATTTTAATGGAGCTTAGATTACGAATTAATTTGTAGCATAATCCTAATTTTATATACAGGAGTGCATCAATTTGAAAGCTGTTTGGGTTTGAAGACGCAAAAGCCGGATCGGCTATCTAAGCCTAAAGAATGAAATTATGTGCAGGTTACTTCAAAGTAATCAAAGAGTACAAATTTTTTGTAAACCTGTCATACTTGCCTAGAAATTGTTTGGAAACTATCCAGAAAAACAATTTTAATGTAAGAGTAGAAAACGGCAACTTTTTTTCGATTACATGGGAGTTGTGAGACATTGAATACGGTGTCCCACATTCATTGAAACGGATTAGTATTTTGATCAAACACAGGGAGACCAAGAAGCCTATGCATTTATAAATGATCTGATTAATTGCGTAACCCCAGACACAACCACCTTGTAATCATAAAGGTCAAGGAAGTAGGTACAAGAATTTATCGAAATGTCAACAGCTTTTCAAGGACTTGAGATTTAGTGCTCTGAATAATAAAAAGAACAGAATCACGACTCTGCAGTCTTCGTCTTGGCAACCTAGCAAAATGAACCATTGAAAGTTAAATTGTCATTCCATGACAATTAACGAAATGTATGTACTACACTCGAATGATTCTTAGTCTGGGCACTGCAGAGTAAAATAAAATATTACAACCACGGGCAATGCAAATTTCCGAATTTCTCACAAACAGCCAGGCATAAAATAAAAACAGGGAGTTGACCAGAAAAAACTTTTCAGAACAAACAATACCAAACTCCCATATCTAGTGATAAATATCGACTTCGCAAACAAATTTGAAGACACTTTCTTTAAATGGTTCACAGGAATTGTAAAGCACACAATTCCAGACAACCACCAATTGCTGTGGTAGGAGGAGCAGCGAATGTTCTGCTTTTGCAAAAGGCGTTCGCTAGATATCTGTAAAGCAGGGAGGAAACCATGCGAGTCGGTTCAATGGCCCCGGGCGCAGTGAGGGGAAGGGGGAAAAACTAAAAAAAGTGGGTTGGTTGGGGAAGGCAGCACGGAACCTGATTTTTCGGAGTCTCGTAGCCGCTCGCCACTGCTCGTCCAACCGTTCAAAATGACGAAAACTTCAGTACTGCTACTTTCAAAACATGATTATCACAATTGATGAAAAGCATCTGAAAGAGCCAAGAAGCGGAAGCAATTGTCTTTCAAGCAAACTCTATCTCTCTCGGTATAGACACATCTTTCTTAACCTTAGGCGATTTCAACCCTCGATACTTCAAAAAAAATTGATGACCCGATCAATAAAAAAAATATCTGGTGTTAAGAGGTTAAAATTTACAAATTATGCATAAATACCGCTTAAATGTAGTAAAAATACCAATTCTAGTCAACCTTTGAAAACAAAGCAGCCATATCCCATCAGACACACAAGAAAAGTCCATCAAATTTTGATTATTTGATTTGATTATCTCCATTAGCCAAATCTTGAGCTTGGTGTCAGACACAATTTGTTATTTTCAATACCGAACCAATAATAATTTTAGATACCGAACTGGATCCAAATCTAACAATCAAGGACATTAATTGACAATGGACACTGTCAGACGACTCAATTTTGAGTCACAGCGTTTTTCTGTGACGTTTTTCTTTTTGTACTGTTTTGTAAGTGTTTCATGTTTGGAATCACGGTTCTAAACGTTCAACTCTCCTTATTGAGATCATGCTTTGGGAAATTGGCTGGTGGCATACACCAAATTTCTTTATCATAGTTCGCGTTTAGAAAAAGAGCAAATTCGAAGAAATTAGTTTATCGGAAAAAACCTATTTCACAAGTAAAAATAATTAATTCCATAAATAAAATAATGAATCCCATAAATACCAATTAATCACAAAAATAAAAATAGCTAATTATCGAAAACATTAAACAATTATAAACATATACTAGAGTGTATTAAGGAAATTTTTTGGCTGAATACTGTTTTATACGAAAGTCAAATTTAATTTAAATTAATTATCTATTTTTAAATTAAGCAGAATATTCACTAGCTTGAAAATATTCATTTGGAAATAATTGACAAAAAAGAATTTACATATCTAAAACACTTCAACTTGTAAATAGATCATACAAGTAACATTTCTGCGACCATAACTATCTGAATTGTTTTCAGTAATTTAATACCTAATTTTCTATGGGTACAAGATGCTGAATTTTTTAAGTTCTATTTAGTTTCTTTCCTTTAATGAAAAATAGTGGGCTTTTCATTTCTCCCATTTATTCAATTCCCATTAAAATAAAATTAAACAGGTAAGCTGATTTGCAGCAAGAACTCAGTGATTCCCATTCCCTTTCCATAACCCGCGAGTCGTTATATCACCAGGGTTTTAGAGCTTTCAAAAAATGCTTCAAAAACATTTTCTTTTTCATATTAATAATTCTAAAACACTGATAGGTCGTGGTAAATAAAAAAATAAGCTCTAATGTTAACAGTAACTACTTTTCACCCTTATTGCAAGATGAAAGAGCATTGCATTGCAAGATGAATTTTTATGGGACGTAATGATTAAAAAGTTCGCAATAAATGTCTGCACCCAAAAGCGGAACCACTAGTGAGGAAAAATCAAGCAGAAATACAAAATTTCACTAATTAGACACTAATGAAAAACACGCGTCAAGGCAAAAATTATTTTCGACCAGCTTGGATAATAAAGTGTTCTCTACAAATAGAAAAAGATTTTGTACCTATGTAAATTGACAATGCGATGCCAAATACTTAAAATTATAGAAAAATAAAAATTCACTAGTTCAAAAACACTGATTTCTCAGATAAGTTTGTTTATGCCATATCGTAAACATAAAATTTGAAGGTTTTTACTTTCGACTTTTTGCCATTCTAGTCCATGCTGGTTGGGGTTTTTTCGGAATAGAAATCACAGGACTACCACAGCCAAAGTACTTGTGAAATAGTAGAAATTTTTTTTTTTTTAATAGTAGAAAAAGTCCTCTTAAACCCTATTTTAGTAGCAATTTTTGTTACTCGGATACAAAATGAAAAGGCTAAAGTACAAAATGTGCTAATTAAATATGAAGCAAACACTGAAGTTCCCCAACATTAATTTAAATTTTAAAATGAAAAAAAACTAAATATTTTCTTAAGGTTATCATGGCCACTTAGCAACTAGATACCGATATTTTTCTTCATGGTTACCACGGCTTGGCGCCAAAACTTCGAAATTGGAGTCCCGTGGAAAATGTTCTCCCTAAAGAAAAATCCGAAAACTAATAGCGGACGGAAAAAGATTTTTCCGTCCGCTATTAGTTTAAAAAGGGACTAACCGTCGTTGACCTTTAGTGAATTTTAAAAAGTCGCCAAAATTTTGAAAATAGGAGCTTTAGAGGCAATTTTACTTGAAAGATATCTCTAGTCGCCAAGGCTGAAAAATAGGTAGCAAAAGTCGCCTTTTAGTCCCCTGTGGCAGCCCTACGATCAGGTTTTTATATGTAACATCCAGATCTCGATGAAAATTGTAACAAATTATCGTGTCCTTATCTGGTTATTTGCTGCTATATTTCTATCAAAGATAAATTTGATAGAAGAAACGAAAATCTTATCTGATAGCCGTAATCAATTTCATTCCCCTAATAAAACATATTAAAAATTAAGATTTTCTTGTTTTTGCTTCGCAATCAATTTCAAGATTCACCAAGGCTTTCCTTTAACCATATTTCACCTTGATGATTCATATTTTTCAACATTCCAAAAGCCACTTTCCTTCCGCATGGTATGGTCCGAAGAGGTATAGTCCGAAATCTACCATACCTCAAAACTGCAATTCCAATGCTCTTTTGGGTAAAATCGTGAGATTAAGAATTTTGAAAAACTGAGGAAACTGATATCAGAAACGGTTTATTCATAAAAAAATCAAGTCAAAATAATGAACTTCGATTTCCAAGCTCCAGGCTATGGTGCCAGGCATTAACTCGTAGTTAACTTAAACGTACAATATTCTGAAGCCTTTCGAATGAAACTCAGTTATTACCAACCTGGTAACTTAGTTATACTTTAAACACCATTAGAAACCAGTTCCCTAAAAACCAAACTACCGCTACAACTGACGTTCGAGCCTATAGCAAGGTTACGCACCTTCGAAATTAGTGCATGTTCGTCGTTAAGTAGCACACACGAACAGAATAGTTAATGAGACCAGCTCGAAATAAAACCGAAAGATTTCAGAAGGTAGGAAAAAGTATTTTGATGACACAAAAGGCATTGGCCCTTTAACAGAATAAACTGCATGAGCACATTTAAGACACATCACAGAATTTGACCACTTACAATTTTAATGAACGGATGTGATGCGAATAATTTCTTTAAAAGCATTTCACAGAATACGTGATTAATTTGTTCGTACTTATGTGCGCGCAGAAATATACACTACCCTCTTGATAAATAAACGACAACACTCAAAAATTGCTATTTCAATTAACTGTGAAAAATGAATTTAAAAATTTACGCAACATTGTTTGAAAAGTAAGATTTTATTAAAAAGGTAATTTAATACCTTAAAAATAGCACCTTTTTATAAATTACATCGTCCATTTTCGTGAGTCTATCCAAAAATAAAAGGTATTTTTCCTGGAAGAGGAAGCATGAGATCACGCCTCTTAGCGAGTTTCATCTTGTAAAACCTGTTACATGTTGTCCAATATAACCACAGAATACTTTACCAATGTGTGAGGATTTTGCATTTAAACTTCTCACATGCTTTATACAATTTGTGGCGAGTTTTAAATTGATAAGATACAAGCTTCAGATTCAATGGCGGTATGAATTGAGAAAAAATTTGGAAATGTTAACGGAGAAGAATTCAGTTTAAAAATAGCTGGGTTTGAAAAGATGGTTGATAGGAAGTTAAATTAACGTCGCACTGGACCAACACAGTGGGCTATTGGCGACTGTTCGGGATCAATCCTGAAGGGAAGAACCGAGGACAACCCTTCGTAATTTTGAACCACGGTCAGATGACAAAGTAAACACCTGGCATTCCTCTCTAAAGTTCAACACCACGCCAACGTGAGGTCACGACGGATTTGACAAGCACTAGCCTCCACGTACACGAAGATATTAGGTTGGATCGAGTTTCAAACGTGCAACCCTCCGGTTGCTAATCCGCTTCTTTTCAAACTGGGGTTACAGCGGTCCCGGATTTAATATGAAGACACTTCACGGACTGAAAGGAAATAGTGGTGCTCGACTTGTTTGTTTTAATACTACCAAATCGATACTTTTGTATATTTCCAGGAAACTCAAATTTTTTTACTCGTTATACGTTCACAGAAAGATCGCCCTACTGCATACAAATATATTTAAAGAGCACTTATTTCAAACGCAAAGAAATTAAAATTCCATCAGTGGGATATTAAAAAATATTTAGCAACCAAATAACGCAATGACAGAAATGATAGCAATCCGGCACAAAGATTTCAAATAAAATAAACTTATTTCCCTTTTATTTTTTATCATGCGACCGAGAACATATAACCCCCTTTAACATGTGAAAACCATAACATATTTTGTGAATACGACATCGTTGTTTACACAAAAGGGCCAGATTTTATTTTTATACAAAAGATTTTTCCCTTTTTTGCTTAACAGTGCAATCACTGCTACAAAAAAGTTTTGACAAAATCTGATGCTTATTTGGGCCTGTTTAAGGTACATGCAGTCTTTTCATGAGATTCCGAATAATTTCTAACTTTAAAGATAACAATTTTATCACTTCAAATAAACGCACTGATTCAACTCCACAGAAAAAAATTCATTGACGTCCCCATTCAGGCCCCAGTACTAGGTTGAGATGAAGGGCCCATATGAAATACCAATATTTAAGATCATTGTTTAACTTGCTCAAATGTAAAAAATATTCTTTACACATTCGTTGTACAGCGCTATTATTAGAAATAAATGAGGACTTAGTTTTAAACTCAGAAAATGGACGGCACATCCCAGTATGAAAAGTGTACACCTCTTACGATGCCCGGAACCATGGATTGGCGACCTCTTCAATAAGGTAGCAAATCATCCATGGATTCGTGCTGTTTTGGATAATGGAATATACGAGGGCAATTTCCATTTATCATCGCATTTCCAGCCCAATTTAAATGAAGTAAAATTAAGGATCATGAAAAGTCGACGGAAGAATCTAAAATACAACTTTCAAATCAAGGCTGCTACGAATCTCTCACTCCTGTTACTCCTCACCATAAGCATCCGTATCCTTCTTTCACTTTAAAGGTCAGGTGACCCAAGCATTTTCTCTCGGTGGCCAAACTGTTCTACTTGGGTGCATTTTAAAATGTATTTTATTTTCGTGAAAAATCAGTGACACCTGACTAGGACCTGGACGTTGAACTTTGGTTCACCCATTTAAAATTAAGAGCAGATTGTGAGAAGGGAGAATAAAATGTTGGAGGTCGGAATCTGCGCCAAACAAGCGAAAACATTTTGAAAAGTTAGACGTCAAAAATGACTACTGGATGCAAAAATTCGGTCGTCGAAATGAAGTTTAAAGATGCAAAATACGACTAACGACCGCCCCATGTTTCAAATCCCGATTTAACATTATTCGTTTATCGAGAACCCGTCAAAGAAATAAAAGATCTAAATCAAATGTGGCGGCTCTGCGAAGGGGATCGCTTCTCGACTGTTTCATTCCCCCCTCCTAGGTGAGTTTGGAAACGTTACAATTTCTCGTGCAAAGCACCAACTGAATCGTCAAACCACACAACTGCACAACAAATTCGAAACCGGGGAAACGAAGGAGCCAACTGGAATCCGTGTAAAAAGACGGTTGGTCCAGGTAAGATCCCACACGGAGGGAGAAAGAGAAAGCTGAGGGGAGGGGGGAGGCACTGAGGAGATACTCTCTCCGGAAGAGGTGAAGAAAGGTGAAGGAGAGAGGGGGTATTTCAAAAGCAAGTCGCCGCCATAAGAGATGCGTGGCCGCCTGGCTTACCTTGCTCCGGAGTACGAAGCGAAAGCGAGGCAAACTGGCATATTGGGCTTGCTGCGTCATTTTTAGAGTGCCGTTTTAATTTGTTTCTAATCGGCCTTAGAGAGAGGAGAGCTTGCGTTTCGTTTGGCTTTAACGTAGCGGAATTCGACGCGTAATCCCAGTGCCTTGATATCGTTACAAGAATAAAGGCTAAAGTATCCCCGAGTAGTTCTTTTATAAAAAGCTCGCGGGCAAATAGACCACATTTTTTGCTGAAAGGAAAACACGGTCTATTGAGATCTTTTTAAGGCAAGATTTTCCTCAAGGGAAAGTACCAATACTTAGCTTGGGTCGATTTTAATAATTTTCAGAACTTACTAAATTGAGAAGTTCTAATCCCCAAAAAAACTTTTCTGTGGCACTTGAATTGTTTTAATCTCACTCATGCTAAGTTTTTAAAAATCTACATAATTGCTGAGTTCGACACTATTAAACCCTACATGCCAACATCAACCAATTCTGTGAAAATGTATATGCATTCCTTTAACAATCCTCCCCACAAAAAAGGATATTCATTTTTTCCAGTCAGTAATGCAATAATAATGGTGTACTTTCTTCTGCAAAAAATACTCAGTTCAGAAAAATTTACTCCTTTTCCCTTCTGATAAATATATTTCACATTAAACCTTAAGTTTAAAATCAAAACTTTATGATTGAAACCCACCTCTGATAACTTTTATCTATTCATAATTACAATTAAATTTCAAATGGAAAATTAGACTAATGTGGGAATAACTAAAATTAAACTAATGGATAGCAAATGGTTAAAAGTATACATTTTATGGATAAAGCAATCGGCAATTTGCTGTGCTGAAACAGTCACTGTTTTTAGTTTCATACGATACTCTTCCTAGTTGTGTAGTCAACAATAAAAACTAATGAATACACTGTAGTAGTCTGCAAGTAAAATTAGACTTAAAAATCTATGATAAAAATAATTTAGTCAAAAAATATCCATAAATATATTTTATCAAGAATGGGAACTAGAAATATTCTTCTACCCAATGTACCACTCAACAAATTTCTCTTCTGCAAAAGTACTAAAAACTCAGGAAAGGCCCAAAAAAGTAGCACATAGCTTTCAGGAATATATTCAAGTAACAAATTCAGGGGTGGCTAAGTCTTCTATTGCCAGATTCTTATACTAATCAAATAACAATGTTAGATGAACCTTTGATGCTAGAAACCTTTATTCTCAGACTAGCTTTAGCACATATTTGTGATAGGTGGTTTAATACTAAATATATCAGGGATGGTCCTTAGATCCCATGAACCTGGTTCTGATTGCTTGAGAAAAAACTGTTAAATTGATGTTTGGAACTGAACTTTTGAAAAATTTGCTCGTCAGAGTGTGCCATTGTCAACAGAAACATTTGAATAGTTTTGAGGAAAAATGCAATGTGTAATAAAATCGCTTTACTTTCAAAACCTCATAAGTCTTTAAATCAAATTTTTTTCAAGAACAATGGAAAACTAGATACCAAACTGTAGATGTTATGAGATACGAGGTTCCCAAATCTGAAAAGGCTTTAATAGTGATTTAGAATTATAAGTTTTTGAAACAAGTTTAGTAAATTGGCCATGAAAGTTTAGCCAATACCATATCCACATGATTTAATAACCAAAAGTAAAAAAGATCCACACTTATAAATTCTAGGTATTTGTTTCAAATGTATATAAATTTGCTTTTCCATACTTACGTTAACACTCTAGATAGAAATAAAACATATTTGTGGTTTAATATTTTGAATTTGCAAATATTTTTTTTAATTGAAAACCATATTAAAATTTTTGAAAAAGCAAAATATCTTGTTGCACTATTTAGCAAATAAGTAACTAATGTAGAGAATGTCAACGTTTTTAACCACTTAAAATACATTAAAATATAGTACATGCCTATGGTTGAAAACACTTTTAAACAGATATTAAAAATATGACCTGAAGTAACAAACTATATAATAAAGTAAAGATAATGAAAAGTAAATATAAGCCCTAAGCTATTATGTTATAATAAATTATTTACTCAGTTTATAGATTCAGTCGAATGAATGGTAGTAATTCTGCAAATTAAATATAATTTGTGTTATGTACAGTTGGGAATTTCTCAACAGAAATACATACACGCTTCTTATATGAGTAAGTAATTTGAATAAAATGAAGGCATGAGTAAGTAATTTAAATAAGGAATTAAAATGTTTCATAAAATAAATGAATTTTTATCTTAGAATAACTGATTGCAGATAACAAATTGGTTTTCACTATACTTATAATTTTAATCCACACAATTTAAAGAGATAATTTTATTTTGTTCAAAGAAATAAGTACTAAAACGACATAAACGAAGAAAGATTGTCTTGAAAAATGGCTTGACTTGAAAAATAAGAACAATGAAATCTAAAAAATGATATACTATGCACAAGATGATATATACTATGCAAAGTTAAAATAGTGTCTGAAGTGAAGGAAAATCCTTTATCTCATTAATGTCTTCATATTTTACACAGCCCATTATTTTCAATTATCCCAAAACATAATTTTAATAAGCATTTATCATCAGCGTAACTTTTGGCATGAAGAAATTGTCCGTATGTAAAGAATGGGCATTAAACATTAACTAATCAAATTCCAAAGTTATGAAAAAGAAATATATTCTTAAAGAAATCACTCGCGAGTCCAGTGGTGTCAACTAGGGGAAATAATTAGGGGCCTAAGTATGAAACTCCAGGAGATCAGTCTTTCAGGACTATTTTATTTTAGACATACAGAGATCATTATTAATATTGTCAGCATATTTGCACTTTATATTTGATCAGATTTGATTTCATGAATTGAACCTGCACCCAAACCACAAAAATATTATGTGTGCCAAAGGTATTCAGGTCCCTAAGGATGACACTTCATTCTGGACATAGCAGTCTAATGATCTTTTGAGATCAAGGCATATTTGGTTACACATATTATCTGCATGTATATCTGATATTTTTCTTAGATTTTGGGAGACAGGTTCCAATCATAAAAGTGTTGGAACTCAAGGCAGTCAGTCCATTAGGTTTGGTGTTTCACACTGTCATTCCGTCCCTATGGCTTGAGCTACTGGGGTAGATGTTTTGTTGAAACAATTTATTAGGTTACTCACAAATATTTTAATATGGGTAAAAGGGTGAGGAACCCTAGGAGTTGATCAGAATGAAGATGAAGTCTGAATAAATTGATAGTGTGACACCAATATTTAGGATAATCAAACAAAAATTATTAAAATTTAGAATACCTTTTTAATAAAGTTTTACAGAGTATTCTTGAATTCAAATGTATTTGTCAAATTCAGGCAATTGTCACCATTTTGTTGTACTAGTTGAAACATACTTCCCTTGGGAGAAAACTTGAAATCCATCAAAAATTGAAATTCAACAATTGACATTTGTAATGATTAGATCTACTTTTATTTTTAACACTTAATTTTTCCTATTACACATTATATTAATGCAAAGTTTTTCTTCCAAGTAAAGCAATTCAGATTATATATTCTTCAGCAAATCCTCACAGTAATGTAAATTCTGATAAATTGCTATATCTCTGATTCTGTCACAATCTAAACTAGGACTGTAGATATGAAATAAGTACAACACTTACAAACAAGAATCATGGCTATCTTCCAGCAAAGATAAATTTCAGAATAAAACAACAAAAACTTTATCAACTGTATTATCACCCACTTAAGAGATCGCATAAAGTCAATTTTCCTTAGCTTTAAGTTTGCAATTCTAAAATTCTTTCTCCTGAGGTGTTTCAAAACTTAATATCAATTTTAGCACATTCTGATAAACCTATTTACAATTCCATGGCTCAAAATCTGATACATAACTATGTATACATTCTAATGATCTATGCTGTTTTTTTATAAGACTGAAATTAAAATATTCAAGCAAAACCACTTTTTTAACTAATAGGAAACTTTTCCTTGAAAATGAGAATTGCAGGAGTTGTGAATTATTGAATGCTCCTGTTTGTTATTTTTTAAAAGAACATTGCTTTCTTTAAAGCAATTACTTACCAGTAAGATCTGGGCTGACCAAGCCGGTAAGATCTGGTTCTTCTCCATACCAAAAGATCCACAGCTCTTTCTTGTAGTTAAGTTGGTTCCCATCTTGTAAATTGTGCCTATGTTGGTCATGTCCCTGAGATGCCACTCTCCGCCACACACATAAGATTTCTGTTGCCAAGCACTTGCTGAAAGATGACAACACTGGGTCATCCAGAGGCTCGTAGCACAATACACTTTCAGCATAGTATCGACGCCATTTTATTCCACTTAGGTCAGCCTTTAATGGAAAGAAACAAAATGGTTTGTAGCATAAAAACAAAAATTCATTAAAAACATAGCACTTTAATACAAATGCAACATGAATAACATTCATGTGGAAGTAGTTACAATCAAGCCCCACATCTACAATTTAGGCATCTTGTAACCAGCTGCTAGTTACATAAAAATACTTATTCCAAGCACTTCTAAACCTTTTGACACAATGAAATGCTACTGCCTTTTCGGAAGGATGGAATTTTTTAAACTTGGAAAAGAAACTGCACATTACAGTATAAAAACTCAAAATCTTCCTTCTGTCCTCAGGCCTGGTACCAAGGCATTGAAATCCCATATTGGGGCTAGAAACAAAATTTTAAATTTTGCTACCACTTAGATTTTGTAATTTTATTCACTTTAAACCTACATGAAGGCTTCGTGGAAACAAATTTTGTAAATAATGTTTTTTCTAAGCGAACACTCATCTAAAGAAAAGCATGCTGGAGACATGCATAGCAAATCATTAATATTTCTGATCTAGTAACATGCTGACACATATAGCATTTATTGGGATTTTTTTCAGAACTTAAATTGAAATTCATAGAATAAGTAAACCTTAAGTATACAACTAATGGTTAATTTGATTCATTGATGGGAATCAACCATCTAGTCCGTGAATACAATTGTTCTTCCTTTCAAAGCGGTAATGATAGGAAAGAAAAGAAAAAGGTTGGTTGGTTTCGGTTTTATATGGCACAAGAGCCATATTTGACCAAGCTATACAAAACACTAGATAGACAATGTCAAGTAATGAACACACACACAAAGAAATTAAGACTTTAAAGCAAATACAAATTAAGAATGAGATATGTATAAATAGCCATGTATGTGTTAGTTTTAAGCTAAACTATGATAGACATACTCCAGCTAAATTTTAATGATTTATATGGGAAAACAGAAAATAAAATTCTCTAAATTTTCCAGACAATTAAACTCCTAGGTAAAACATAATAAAAGATGCTTCATAACTTTTAGAATTCGCTTTCGAAATAATTTATACAACAGAAAATTATGTGCACTAATTCTGACTATTGTGAGACTTTGGACTTTCTTGCACATTGTTCCATTTGAAAACTACACATTACATTGGAAATATTTCAATGCAGTTTGTTCTTAGTATTATAAATTTTTCATGTTTTGACTGAAAAAAATTACTTTTGTATAAATGTTTAGTCCATTTCTCCCCTTGAAAGTTCCAGAAAAAGCCAGAGAACACCATATAAAATATTTTAACAATAATAATGCATGGGATTTAGAAAAAATACAGCAAGCACATACAATCAAATGAATTTCATTTTAAAAAAATATTTTTATCTTGCAATTTTAATACTTAAAAACTAACGTTTAAAACTAACGTAAACTAACGTAACATTTCCACCTCTGATTCAATATTTAAGTACGCTAGTATCTAGTCACCATGACACAAAAAGTTAAGAAAATTTAATCTATCTTTGTATGTTTAGAGCTGTGAGCTACAATTAGGCTGTTCCAATAGCTTAATTTAAATCAACTTGCAACAAATAGGTTTTAAAAAGTTATGAAATAAAACCTGAAGCATTCAATAACTATACTAAATGTTTCTAATTTGAGTTTAAAAAATACTAAGCATAAGATTTGATTGAGATGACTTTTCGTAAAAATGTTTTCGAAATCTCATTTATTTTTGCTTATTATAGAGAACACTTAAAATCCCGAGAGATGTAATAAACAAAAAATGTGATCATTACAGGTTTTAGTACATTGCACAAATAAACAAGTTTACAATTTATACAAAGTTGATGTAATAATTAAAAGTAAAAGATCTATTAATTTTTATAATTCCACATTTTTTATTTTTATAAAAATATCATTTTTGTATTTATGTACTTCAGAATATTTTGTAAGAAAATGCACTAAAATTTATCATACTTGAAAGGCCAAATTTCATGCATGTTTACAAAAAACAAATACAATTGAATTTGTAATATTCAAAAATTTTGAATTAAGTGTGAATACTACCTTATAAATTCTGTTGAATAGTACAACTCTAAATACATTTAATCTAAAATAATTTTTAAAACAATCTAATTTTAAAAATAAGATGAAGTTTTATGAAATCTAGAGCTGTTTCATTCAATCAAATATTGATGATCGAGAACAACATTGCACTAAAACTTTACATTAGTTCAGGTTCATAAAAATAAAAGAATCTGTTCATGTATTACCTAAAATATAAATTATAAGGAAGAACCATATTTAAAATAAAAATGAACAAATTTTAAATTAGATAAGAGCCTTTTTCCAATTTTTCGAAAATCCGGTTTATTAAATTTATAGAAAAATAAAATTATGGAAATTGAAATTATAGAAAATGAAATAGTGTTGAAAAGTATAGATAAGAATATCTACTTTAGTCTGAAGTGTAGACTGGTGAAGGATTAATCATGGTTATTAACATGTTTGTTTACTTTACACCAGCTTCCCGACACAACAAACGTAATACAGTATCAAATTTAGTTACATAATATGTAATTGTGTGCAACTCTTCGGAAAATAATTTGAATCAACTAATATTTTTTAATAGAAGCACTGAATCAAAATAAACAACGTGATTTTGTAGTCATTCCTAGACATGCATGTTTAGACACCCGATCTTAGTTACTCCGTTTTTAGTTGAAGTGTCAATTATGAAAATTGTAGAATTATGTAAAATTAAACAAACTCTATTTCTTAATGATTATGGTGCACAGGTAATATAGCGTCAGCCAATCAGTGCCAATGTCCTAAAAAGAGATTCAACAACTCTTCTTGGATTGAGTAACTATCCCTATGAAACAGGTCAGCTGTATCCAGATTGTCAAAAATGGGTACAAAACAAATATTGGTACGATGCTAACTTACAATTGATATCTAAACACATTCAAAATATCTTTGATCCCTCCGGAAATGTCAAGATGACAAGTATAAACAAAATATTTGCTATACCTCAATACGTTCATGCTGTTATTTACATCGTAGATTCACCATACACCCAAGTGGGAATCGTATCAAAATAATCGTGATTTAATTCATCTAATAAACATTATGTGTACATAAAGAGTAAAACAATATCAAGGTGTGAAAATCGGCAGCCGTAGGCTGAGGGATCAGACGGCGTTAAAAATGCCTACGGCAGTAAAGGTCCTTCGCCCTCTCCGTACAATAAGCTATGAGTACAGTATAGGGTACTTACCAATGCGAAGAAATTAGTATGGCAGTCTTCAAGGCTGGCGCCATTTGTCACAAAATTAGGATGCGTCATGGTGTCTCCATGATCAACTGAGTCCTAAGGACTAAAATCGAGCTGTGTTAAGTTATTTCTACAGCCATCGGTCCGCAAAACTTTTCGTAGCTAAGAAAAATACTTAAGAAGATGGCGACAACTATGGCGGCGGATTTGGAAAACAACTAGGCGCTAACACTGCTAAGTGACAGCGCGATTGTGATTGGATAACAGATATCACGTGTCGAAGGTCACTACGTTTTATGTCTGCTTCTCAAATTTTTAGTAAATCATGATAATCCAAGCAGATTATACACTTTGATGACAGCGACAATAAGTAGTGCAAGTGCCCTAGGACACCCCTTTCATTCAAGGAGCTGAAAGGACATACCATTACATTTTTGTATACATTGTAGCGATACTTGAAGGAAAAGCTTTGGCCGGGAGAATATTATTTCACGCAGTTCGATTTATTGCGAAATGGAGTAAATTGAAACCATGCTATTCTTCAATCAACCGAAATTATGATCGAAAAGTGACAGTGCCACTTGCTTCCAGAAACTTTCTTTTTTTACCCTCACTGATGCGCATTGAGTAATATTTTTGCAACAAATGTTTGAAATTTATTTTTATAAATTATTGTTTGCTGAAAGTTATGAGCAAAAAAATAGAAATTTAAATGATAATTTCTCAAATTGTACTTAATATAAATTTTTCTTTTTCATTTTGTGAGGTTCAGGCTTTCAAAAAAATATCACTGATTCAGAGTATATTTTAAATAGATTGAATATTTTTCAGTGGTCTTCCGATTTTTTTAATTGCCATCAAACAATCACAGCTCCTTCAAGCACTGCAATAGTGAAGCAGTCTTCAGGATGGAACATTAGGATAGAGAATTTTTGAGTGAAATAAAGAAAAAATAATTTCTGCACACAAAATTATTTTATTCACAATATATTGATGAATAGGATGAATTCATATTCAAATTATTGTGCCGAAAATGTTTTGACAAAACATTTGAGAATTAAAATTTTAATTTTATATTATGCATTAAAATTTTGATTACTTTCAAGGGTGACATATAAGTATTTCTTATTCCTTACTATTTAATAAAAACATTGCTTAAAATTTTAATGCAATAAACTTACTTGTTTTCTTTCAAAATTAATACTGAATAATGAACAGGAAATTCTAAAATAAAGCTGCAAATCATATCTATCTCCCAAGAACGGAATACGTTATTCCAGGCCTGGCCAACTCAAATCCTTCTGCAGCCACTTTGACAAAGTACAATTTTCTGGCGGGTAGAACATAAAATAAATGATTTTAGAAAAAGTATAACATTTATTTTTTTTTTAGGAACTCATGTCAATGATATTTTGGCTTTCCTTTGTGGCTTCTAATTTTTAAGAGGCCGTGGTAGCCCAGGGGTAGAGTCGCAGATTAGCAACCGGAGGACTACGAGTGCGAAACTCGATCCAACCAAAGACTATCGTGTACATGAGGGATGGTGCACATTAAATCTGTCGTGACCTCAAATGTTGGCGGGGTTGGGGAGTTTTATTGACCTCGTCATCTGACCATGGTTCGGGGCTGCGGTGGCCCGGTTGGAAGAGTAACGGACTAGCAACCGAAGGGTTGCGAGTTCGAATCCAGCCAAACACCGTCGTGTACAAAGGGGCTGGTGCACGTTAAATCTGTCGTGGCCTCAAATGTCCTCACGTTGGTGTGGTGTGGAAATTTGGAGATTGGGGTGCCAGCTCAGGTGTTGCCTCGTCATCTGACCGTGGTTCAAAATTACGTGATGTTGTCCTCGATCTTTCCCTTTGGGATTGATTCCGGACCGTCACTAATAGCCCGTTGTGTTGCTCCAGTGTGACGTTAATTGAAAAATACCAAATACCAATACCTGACCATGGTTCAAAATTCCGAGGTGTCCTCGAGTCTTTCCCTTTGGGGTTGATCCCGGACCGTCTCCAATACCCCTTTGTGTTGCTCCAGTGGGCAATATTTTCAACTACCATCTAATTTTTTAGGTCCACTTCAATGATGTCGAGTCGTTTGTTTTCTTCATGCGTTTTATTCTTGATTCGTTTTGGAAAGTAAAAAACCCTATAAATCTTGTCAAAATTAGATTACAATTAGATTTTATTGCAGAAAAAAAGACATACCTTCCGTCCTCATCAAATCCGTTGTCTCGTTTTCAAAAAAGCATTTTTACAGTAACTTGCGAAACATCGCTATTATTAAAGTCACTGTTTCAAAATGTAACTATCGCACTAATTACTATGTGCTTGTTTGATTCACGTATTTCGGGTTTTGTATATCATAAGATCTGTTATAGTATCCGATGCAGTTCTAAATACATTTCTCTGGATTTTAATTTTAATCATTTCTCGTGGCGTTTTATGACTTGGCGGGCCGCAAAAAATAATATGCCGGGCCTCCAGATGATCAACCCTGGTTAATCCAGTCTAATGACCTGAAAAAATTTTTTACTGTAGACCAGTGTTTCTCAATCGCCTGGAAGCGGCTCGGTATTATCTCTGGCATCAATTATACCGCGAAGTGAGAGGTATAATTGATGCTGTAGTTTGTCGTTTTTGTTTCCTAAGCGTTTTTAGGAATAAATATTTTAGAGTGGAAATATTCTGAGGGGTAGGAATATTTCCACATGGAGCAACACAACGGGCTATTGGCGACGGTCCGGGATCCATCCCGAAAGGAAAAATCCAAGGACAACGTGAGGGCATTTGAGTCCAATACAGATTTAACGTGCACCAGCCCTCTTTGTACACGGCGGTCTTTGGTTAGATTCGAACTCGCAATCCTCCAGTTTCTAATTCGTTACTCTTTCAACCGGGTTACCGCGGCACATATTCTGAGTAGAAATATTTGTGAATGTGTCGAAAAGCTGGGACCCAGAACGCCTAAATAACATCTGTGTAGCAAATGTCACTGACTAATCAACAAGGGAGCATAAAGAAATTTTTTTCACTGAATTTGAAGATCAAAGTCAGCCTGTATCAGGTTGTCAATAATACCGAATAATATTCCTCCCCAAGTTCGCATTGCTGTGTATAAGTGCTTGTTTCGAAATTCAAGTACCGTGATTTTTTAAAAATAATAGGCCTATAGGTTTAAATTTTAATGTGTATAAGAGAAACGGGACTATGTTTAATTTTGGTGCTAAGAAATCTTGTATTGAAGACGTTCGTGACGCAATAAATATAAACTAGTGGTCGCCCAGTGGTCGAAATTCGACCATAGTTCATTTAATTTTTAAGTTTGAACGTTAATAAGGTTCTTTTGTCAAAGAGTATATCTCTATATTCATTGCATATAATTTTTTGAATTGTGTTCTATTACGTAAGCTGCGAGCATGTACAAATACGTCATAGGAAAAATGCGGAATAGCTTGGTTAAGCCATATCTAAAAAACAATAACGAGTTGTTACGAGCGATATAAAAATTTTTGTTCATTGTTCTAAATCTGTCTAGAAACTTAAGTTTTAACTTCTCAAACTGAATTTAAAGTTTCCGAAGAAATTAAATAATCAAACGACCATTGGGAACGTGATTATTTCTTCATTGTTAGAATCATAAATTAGCACCTTTCATTTGCTTTCAGAATACATAAGAAATATAATGTTAAAAGACACTTTAAAAGCCAAACATAATATGTAAATAACATAATAATTATTGTGAAGATTTAATGCGTATTAAGAAACGTAAACTACCGGTATTAATTCAGCAGAAAAACAATATGGTTTAATTTATCAAATTTAGGAGTCAAAAGACTGCTGACAAAAGTAAAATTACGTACCGATATTCAACCATTGTTTCATGTTATACAATATATCGTAGCAATATATTTCAGCTGAAATTGTCAAATCGATAACTAGAACGGATTATAATTCAATTTGTTCTTAAGCGTTCGATGAAAGTTGGAGAATAGCTTAGCTTGCGGTACTTATTTGCGGAATTAACAAGTCCTATAAATGACAGGAGAAACGTTAAACCTTTTCTGAGAACTATCAAGAATTAATGGCATGCAAAGGGGACCCTGGAGGCCCAAGCTCCCAAAAAGTGTTGACTTCTTATTTTTAACCTCTTTACAAATTACATACTATGAATGCATAGAATACTTTTGTAATATTCCTAATAAGTAAAAAGTAACTGTTATTAAATTATTTAAAAGTTTATTAAAGTAATCATACACACAACATGAAATAAAAAGTGTTAAAAAAATGAATCTTCACTGACAACCACCTATTTTCGCACATCTTCAGTAAAACAAAAAATGTTGAGGCACAACCAATTTTCGATAATTTTATGAAACAATAAAACATTTATCCATTAGTACAATTTTTCGTTACATAAAATATATTAGAACTAAGCAAAATCTACTAATAAAATTTAAATCAAAATAACAATTAAGAAACGAAATTTTGTTCATCTTGTGTTCGTAATAGAAATAAAAATCAGAAAAGTAGCAGGGACACTTGGGGATTTAAGTTTTAAGAGTTAATAAAATTAATATATTTTTGGAACTAATTTGCATTTAATGACTTCTCTTAATCTATTTGGCATTGATTTTAAATAATTTTCATAAATTATGGGCTATAATTTTCTCATTCTACAAGGATTCATCCTCAAAGTTAATTTCCATAGAAAATTTTAATTTTGTTAGTTCTATATTGCACATAATCCCAAACATTTTCAATAGGATTGAAGTCTAGACTTTACGCACGAGTTTTATTGACTCTAGAATTATTGAGTTTTAATTATTATATGACTCTAGAATTATTGAGCACGAGTTTTATTGACTTTAGAATGGTATAAGGTCTAATAACCTAAAAATGTGGACATTATGCCCCGGATCGTTTTCCTGATAAAGTTTAAAATTTGACATTTTTGAGCACTTCCTTTTAAATTTTCTTTCGGAATATTTAAATACTAAACTTGACCATTTTACGGTCAATCAAATGTAAATTCTAACACAGTTCACCAGCTACCATCATTGTGTTTCGTGGGAGTACATATTTTCAGCGCAATATTGGGCTTCTATCTTCGATTAAAAAATTTTGAACTTAGATACATCTACAAATATAATTGAGTTACAAAATTTACGAAGTTGATTAATGTAGGCTGTAGGCGAATTCTTTTTTCTCTGCGAAAGCCCTTTGATTTGCCTCACTTGCATGTGTGGCTTTTCTCTAGATTCTCGACCATGAAATCATTTCTTGTAATTTTAGCAATAGAGGGCTGCAGTTAATTTAACTGGCCTTATTTTAAAGATACATTGCTGGCCACCGTAAATGCAACACCCTGAAGGAAGCATGCAAATAATATGAAATTTACAACATGCATTAGCGGAGGTGAGATATGCAAATGATTAGAATTTCAGCGCAGACACACATCACGCGCGCCTGTGGCGCCACTTCAAAGCGCTATTTAAGGCTTGGAGATTTCGACGATTTCAAGTACGGCAATTGTGTTTTTCTTGTGGTTTTTTCAAAAAAACGATCAATTATGCCTCGTAGAAAACAGCGATCATCTTTTGATCAAGTATCCGAGTTCGACAGAGGAAGGATAGTGGCCTACCGAGATTGTGGATTATCTTTCAGGGAAATCGGTAGTCGTGTTGGACGAAACCAAACAACTGTAATGCGGATATGTGATCGTTGGATGCAGGAGGGTACGACGGACCGACGTGTTCGATCGCATCCACCTCAGTGCACCACTTCACGTGATGACAGGCATATTGTGCGTATGGCAGTGACGGATCGCTCAGCCACATCACGAACCATAGCACAGCACATTCAGTCTGTACCGCATCACCCAGTGTCTGCGCGTACCATTCGACGCCGTTTACAGCAGAGTGGTCTGTCCGCAAGACGTCCATTGCTTCGTCTACCCTTGACGCAGAACCACAGACGTTTCCGCCGCCAATGGTGCGATGAAAGAAGGATGTGGACGGCAGAATGGAATGAAATTGTCTTTACTGACGAGTCACGCTTCTGTCTGCAACACCACGATGGTCGGATTCGAGTCTGGAGACACCGTGGAGAGAGGATGCTGAACAGCTGAGTTATGCACCGCCACACTGGTCCTGCACCGGGTATTATGGTATGGGGCGGTATTGGATATCACTCTCGCACTCCTCTAGTACGCATTGCCGGTACTTTAAACAGCCAGCGCTACATCTCCGAGGTGTTGGAGCCAGTTGTCCTTCCTTACCTTCAGGGCTTGCCCACAGCCATATTTCAACAGGATAATGCGCGACCACACGTGGCACGCATTGTCCAAGGGTTCTTCGTCAATCGCCAGATTGAATTGCTTCCCTGGCCAGCTCGCTCTCCGGATCTTTCGCCGATAGAAAACATGTGGTCCATGGCTGCTCAACGATTGACCCAGAATACTACCCCAGCTGCCACACCAGATCAACTTTGGCAACGTGTGGAAGCTGCTTGGTCTGCTGTACCCCAAGAACACATCCAAAGTCTCTTTGAATCAATGCCGAGGCGTGTGGCAGCGGTGATCTCCAACAATGGCGGCTACTCTGGCTACTGATTTTGGCAGGAACCACACTTCACAGAAGTCTATAAATTTAATCATTTGATACTTGGTCAACATGTTATCTACAAAATAAATTTTGTTGTGATATCTCTTGTCTTTCTTGGTGTTGCAATTTGGGTGGGCAGCAGTGTATAACAAATATTCCTCTTCACGTGCACTGATTTACTTCTTTTTCAATGAAATTTTTCTTCGGTTACTTGAAAATTATATCATGAAATTAAACGTGTTCGCATTCATTTCTATGACATCTCTTAGATTTTCCACCATTCCAGAGGAAAACATTAGATTTCTTCGTATCGAAAGAAATTTCATTTTTTAGAACCAATACTACCAAATTTGTTTTGGAACTTGAAAAAAATTCAAGTATCTTTTACGTACATATCTTTTACGTAGTTTGGCAGATAGTTCCTGGAAATTTTACTATTGCACTTTTCCAGAAAAATGCCCTTATAGTTTTTTGAATATTTCCTTTACCCATGAACACAAAAAGTGTAAAATAGTTTATTTGTTTTCGTTTTAATTTAATGTTAAGCTTTAAACTCCATTTAGTACAGACATAAGATACTAAATGAAATGAAAAAAAACATTTAATTTTTCAGGTGCAATAGTTCACTATTTTTTTATTATAAGTGCTTAAATATTTTCTATCCTAGTACTTTTCTGATTCATTGTATCATGTGTGCGATTTATGTCCAGTAATTGTAGTAAATTGTAGAAATTCTAAAAATATCGAAACGGTGTTAAAATAATATTTTCCGCACACTCTTATATGCATTGGCATTTTTTTTCTCTCTCTCTCTCTCTCTATATATATATATATATAATAAACAATAAAACTTACAAAATATTAAAAATCAGACATACTGTGATGAATTAATCCGAACTTTTGTTGGACATTAAAAAATAACATTTATTTTAACACAGACAAAACAATGGGTTTACAATGGACGCGCGAAACAAAAATGCTTATTTTCATATTAAAATTTACGAATTGCTACGAAGACGTCTCAACTAGACGGAGTCCGTGAGCTAACTGTTTCTCATTCTCCTCACATGCGCAAGCGCAGTATTGAAGGACTTTTTAACAGGAAACTTCCGGGTCTGCAGCCGGCCATTCTAGACTCCTAGGCGCTAAGATGTCACAGTCTATTTCCTCCCTCCTCAAGATTCTTTTTCTGCAGAGACAGACACCTGCAAAAAAGATACAAAACAGCAGCAACAGAATTTTCGCGAAGGCAACAACTCATGCCCAAAGCAATATGCAAGTAGACCATACACCCTAAAGATCCTGGCTGTGTACCGCCTACTCTAAATTAAAAAAACATATCATAATTTTAACAAAGTATAATCAAAATTTTGCTCAGTGATAATCATCAAAGAAGAAATTCAATTTCAAAATATTTAGATTTTCAATTCAAATTTAACACTTTTTTGCAATTCAAATGTATCAATATACACTAGGAATAAAATATTTTTATATATGCAAGACATCACCAATACAAACAATAGTAATTTAGTTTTGTACGTGAGGCGTACGACTTAAACTGTCAGCGTTTATATGCTGTTTTCCTTTTCTATGGACTACCTCGAAATTCAAATGTTGGAGGGCTAGAGCCCATCTTAGTAGCCTAGAATTTGTTCCTGTATTCTGTTGTAACCAAACTAGTGGATTGTGGTCAGTCTGAACTAGGAATGGTAGATGTCCATCTAAATAAAACTGCAACTTTTTGACAGCATAAATAATAGCAGCACACTCTTTCTCAGTGGTACTATATTTTCTTTCGGTTTGAGTAAATTTTTTACTCAAGAACAAAATTGGATGTTCCTCTCCTGCCTCGTTGATCTGGGACAACACAATGCCAATCCCCTCATTTGAAGCGTCGCACTGCAATATAAATTGTTTTGAAAAGTCTGGTGCGTACAACACAGGGTTTTCAGAAAGTTTTTTCTTTAATTCTAAGAAAGATTCTTGGCATAGAGTTGTCCATTTTACATTTCCCTTTCGAGATTTTCCTTTTAACAAATCTGTTAAAGGTGCAGAAATCTCGGAGAATTTCGGAATGTATTTACGGTAATATCCGGCAAGTCCTAAAAACGCACGGATGTCTGTTTTAGTAGATGGCTGGGGAAAGTCTGCTACGGCTTTAATCTTTAAATCTCCGGGGCTTCTTTGTCCTTGCCCAACAGAGTGACCTAAATATTTGACATAAGGTTGTGCAAATTGGCATTTTGATGCTTTTATGTGCAATTTAGCGCATTTAATTTTTTTCAAAACACACTCTAGATGTTGTAAGTGGTCCTCCCAATTTTGAGAGAAAACTGCCACGTCGTCAAAGTATGGAACGGCAAACGATTCACATGTTTTTAATAATTCTGCCATCATGCGGCTGAAATAATACGGTGCATTTTTCAGTCCAAAAGGCATTCTTAGGGGTCTATAGGTCCCAAAACTGGTTACAAAGGCAGCATACCTCTGTGCTTTCTTACTCAAAGGTATTTGCCAATATCCCCGGGTTAGGTCAATAACAGATATGAATTTAGCTGCAGACACAGCTTCACCCCGATCTTCAATGTTTGGCAGTGGAAAATACTGCGTGCGAGTGACTTTATTCAGTTTCCGATAATCTATGCACGGTCTCGGGTCCTTCCCAGGTACTTCAACCAAAATTAAGGGTGAGGTGAAATCCGAGTCTCCGGCCTCAATTACTTGGAGTTGCAACATTTTCTCGATCTCTGTCCTTAAAATGTCGGTCTGTCGTGGCGAAGTTCGATATGGTTTTGAGCAGATCGGATCTTCAGAGATTAACTCAATATCATGCTCAACCATTTGTGTTTGACCTGGACTGTTAGAAAAAATGTTCGAAAACCTCTCTAAAATCTTCATTAATTCTTCCCTTTGTTTTGAGTTTAATTTCTTTGGTATAGCGTGCTCTTTTAACATTTTTGTTACATCATCAGGTGTTGAGCTCAGCGTAGGAAAATCGTCTTCAACTTCGATGACTTCCGTTTCTTCCAATAACAAATTTATATTTTCCGGTCTCTGGTGATACTGTTTTAGCATGTTGATGTGATATACATGTGTTTTTTTCTCTGGGGGCAAACTGATTACGTAATTAGTTTCGGAAAGTTGGCTTTCTACTTTTCCGGGGCCTATCCAATTGGCGGATAATTTATTTGGTTTAGATGGGGCAATCACCAAAACAAGGTCACCGGTTTTGAACTCGCGTTTGATGGACTTTCTGTCGTACCAAAATTTCTGTTTGATTTTGGCAGTTTCCATGTTTTGAACCGCCAATTCCTGACTTTTTTTCATTCTATTTATTAGATCAAAAACATATTCTACGAAACTCTAATGATTCTTTTTAAAGTGCGGTGAAATCTCTCAACTGGATTACTCTGGGGATGGTGCACTGAACTATGTATAATTTTTATCCCAAACCTTTGCAAAAATTCCGTTGTCAATGCACTCACAAAAGAGGTACCTTGATCAACTGCAGTTCTCGAGGAAAACCCATACGGCTAAATATTTTAAGCAGGGCGTCTACAACTGAGGTGGAACATATATTTGTTACGGGAACAGCATCAGGATACTTAGATGACATACAAAGTGCAGAAATGATGTACCTCTTTCCAGTTGGGGTAACAGGAAGAGGTCCTATTGCATCCACATTTATCCTGGTAAAAATTTCCGGAATAACAGGAACCAGCTTCAATAGAGCCTTCTTTCTATCCTGCGGCTTTCCTACTCTTTGGCATCTTTCACAAGTTTTTACATATTCTTCAATATCTAGATAACAGTTTGGCCAATAAAAGGTTTTGACTAGTGAATCTTTAGTTTTAGTTACTCCTAAATGAGCACTCACTCCTTCGCGGCATAATGTCATTAGTTGCTCGCGGTATTTTTCGGGCACTATGATCAGTCTTCTTTCTGATCCATCCTTATCTTTCTTTTTAAAAAACAGCATTTGATTTAGAACCACATATTTGTTGTCTTCTGAAGATTTCTTACAAGCTCGATCAAAAAGCACCTTTAAGTCCACACTCTGTTTTTGTTCTTCTCTATATTCTACTGGAGTTGTCTTCAATAGATCTGGAATCACTGATTTACATTCTCGTGGTGGTAAAATGTCACTTTCTCCCAAAACAATGTCTTTTAATTCTGTATCAGAGTCTTCGTTTTCTGAGACCTTAAAAGAGTCTATCTTCTCTTGATCCATATGTTCTAAATTTTTTCTTTGAGCACGAGTTTGCACTGCATTTAGAACTTGGATTTCTATGTCTTCGTCTTTTTTCATCTCTTCTATAAGTACAACTGTCTTATTGCTTAATAAGTAGTGTTCTTTATCTAGGAAGTTATCCTTGACAGCAGCTTTGGTTATTACATGACCCAACTCACACTCTAAATTTACTTCCGCTATAGGCAAGCAAATAGGGTTGTCCGCTAAAGGAGATGCTATCCATACATGTTCACCCGTATACATGTGTGGCTTAACAAACTTCCTAGGAATTAGATCTATGCTGGCTCCTGTGTCTCGTAAGATGGGAATCTGAGACCCATTTACAGTCCCAACACTAGTGTAGGGAGACATCAAATCTATTAATCCCTTTCCCATTATTTCGTTAGCAGCTATGATTTCATTTTTCTTCAACTTAGGACATTGAGGTCTAAGATGATCATAGGAATTGCATTCATAACATTGAAGTTGTTTTCTTTTTCAAAATTTCTCTCTTTATAATCTTCTCTGTTTACTTCTGTTTTCCCAAAGGGTTTATTTTCTCCCTTAAACTTATTAAAACTAACATATGTTTTCTTGATACTTGTTTTATTCTGGGGACCTTTACTATTTCTGGGTATAAGACTCTCCTTTAAGCTTTCAAATTGATCGATTTTTTTAGCAAATTCTAACGGAGAATTTAAGTCCATCCACTCCTCCAGGAAATGTTCTTTTACTTCCGACGGCACTCGTCTCTTCATCTGCTCAGTGATATGCAAGTCTGAGTTCTTCAAAAGTTTTGATTTCCAAATCAGAAACCCATTCATCATAGTAGCTTGTAAGTTCATGAGCGTAACTCCTCCATGTTTTATCCGGTCCTTTTTGATGACGGTAAAACATCTGCTTCAATTTCTCAGAACTCATTTTATACCTCTTAAGAATAATATCTTTCACATAATCGTAATTCTTTGCATCTTCAGGCGATTCTCTAGCCATCATGCTCGAAATTTCCGAAGGCAATACGCCTAGTAAATACGGCACCCAATCTTCTTTAGGCACACCTGCCATCTCAGCTCTTCTTTCAAAATTTATTAAATATAGACCCATTTCATCTTTCTTTTCCTCAAATTTCGGGGTAATTTTGATGAGCTCAATTTTATGATTTGGCATCCGTTCTCTATTAGATAGTCCTATCTCACTTGCAGCTTGCATTTCTAGCTTTTTCTTCTCTAAAGCTATTTCTTCCATTCGAATATTACGGTCTTCCCTTTCTTTTGCTTCTTGTCTGGCAATTTCTTCTTTTGCTTCTTGTCTGGCAATTTCTTCTTTTGCTTCTTGTCTGGCAATTTCTTCTTTTGCTTCTTGTCTGGCAATTTCTTCTTTTGCTTCTCGTCTGGCAATTTCTTCTTTTGCTTCTTGTCTGGCAATTTCTTCTTTTTCTTCTCGTCTGGCAATTTCTTCTTTTGCTTCTTTCTTTATCCTATCTTCCATAATACGAGTTAAAGAAATTTTAACTTCCTCTTCTTCATAGTTTTCACTGTTTAGGATTATTTTCCTTATCTCAACCAGTTTACAATCATGCGATACCTTTTCACAAAGTTCATCTGCGAGTTCGAGGAGGTCTTCTTTTCTCCCACGAGAAAGAAAAGCCATGATCGACGAATAACTTATTAGTAAACAATCCAATTTTGTTATCATAAATATAGTTACCAATATTTTCTAATAACTATATGATTCACAAAATATATTCAATGCCAAATATGCTTCAAATACTAGATAAGATTTAATATCAAACACAATTCTCAAATATAATAACAGAATCTTAAACTATATCGTAGCATATACAATACACAAGATGCAATATATATAGTTGCAATTAAATATTTGTTTTCTTTTACTAATGTGTAATTACCATATGTAATTCAAATTATCTGATTCTTTTCAAATCATTAAATGCACAAAACACAAAATTTCAGTAAAATCAAAACGAAATTTAAATTTTCGTTCACTTTCGATTTGGCACTTTTTGGTCGTGACTTTATCAACTTGATAATATCTACTTAGTAGAACATGCAAATTCACTTTATCATCAACTTCTATTAACTTTCATAAAGACAAAATTTAAATAACCACAAAATAAAATTGGATATGTAGTCATTTCTTTTTTTCTTTTTTTTTTTTTAACCAAAACTATTTAGGCTCTTTGCCTCACTAATTCCGGTAAGCCAGAACCTCAATAAATTTAATTTAATACAAGGGTGGGCCTACCTGCATTTCCTGCTTTCTTGCTTCCATCCCACTTCTGACACCAAAACTCTAGTCTGTGATGAATTAATCCGAACTTTTGTTGGACATTAAAAAATAACATTTATTTTAACACAGACAAAACAATGGGTTTACAATGGACGCGCGAAACAAAAATGCTTATTTTCATATTAAAATTTACGAATTGCTACGAAGACGTCTCAACTAGACGGAGTCCGTGAGCTAACTGTTTCTCATTCTCCTCACATGCGCAAGCGCAGTATTGAAGGACTTTTTAACAGGAAACTTCCGGGTCTGCAGCCGGCCATTCTAGACTCCTAGGCGCTAAGATGTCACAATACCAAACATTAAAACGTAAAGTAACAGAAATGCAGACCAGCAAAACGCCAAAAGGTCAAAAATGCAGACAAGCAAAAATCCAAAATACCGGGGTGTAAAAATAGTCAAACAGAAGCAGAGACGTAACTAGGCTAGTTTCCACCCTGGGCAAGAACTCGCCTTGGTGCCCCCCCCCCTCACCGACCAACCAAACGAAAAGCCTCCCCGACAACATCTGATACCGCCACCACACATTAATTCCACTAGTCCAAATTTTTATATTAAACTTAGATGGTAAATGCTTGATTTCAAAGGTAAATAGATTAATTTGCAGCAATTTCATTATTAGTACAAGATAAAATGCCTAATTAATTCTAAGATATTTCATTGACAAATAATCTAAGAGTAGCATGTTTGGTACATTCTTTCATACTTATAATCGCTGCAAATGAAATGAAAAGGTTTTATCAAATGATATCGGGATATGTGTGGGCTGTATCAAAATCAACAGACTTGCTTTAGAATAGGATATTTAATTATGATAAATACAGAGGCTATTCGGACATTTTTTGAATGATTTTGATGAGCTGTAAACAAATTGTATGCTAGGAAATAATTTTATTTTCGCATATAATTTTATTTAAATAGTTAAAGTATAACTTATAGTCTGCTAACTCAGAGTTTTGTTTACTTTCAAAATGGCGCTTTTAAATAAGCAATGGATGGAAGGCTATGTTTCCACTCTTTCCGAAGAGAATCATGCTTATTCAATTAATCAAAAACGCTGTAAAAGTCATGTTTTTTCTATATCTAAAGGTACTATAAGTAATATTATTAATGAGAAAGGAATAAACGCGTAAAAGTGGAAAAATACTGCCAAATACGTATCCAAAAAGGAAAAGAATTTCTGAGAAGATTTGTAAGATAAGATCTTTAATTTTAAAAGAGAATCCGCCAAGTCAAAGGACTATTACAAAGTCATTAAAAGTTCAGTTTCAACTGTAAATAAAATAATTAACAGTGATTTGAATCTTAAAAAGGCCAAAAAATACAATGTTCATCATCTATCTCCACGACGTTATTGAAGAAAGCAGAACTCGCTGCAGAATTCTATGAGAAGCATTTAGCTGGAGAAGGATGGGAAAATGCTGTGACAATAGATGAGGCGTGGGTATATTTAAAAGATAGCAATAAAAAAGAACAATTTATTATCATAAAAGAGGAGAAAAATCTTAAAACGTGGTTCAACTTTGTAACTTTAACGTGAGAACTTTCTCTAAGAGATTTATGATTGTTGCCGGTTTTGCATATAATGGAAAATTAAAGGTAAAAAGGAGGGGGGAATGTAAAAATCAACTCCCACATATTATCAAGACTCTATTTTATCGCCAATATTAAAGAAATAAATACTATATCTTTACCCAAAGTGCCAACAATCAGAACTGCATCAGGATAAAGCAAGCAGCCACACATCTAAATCCACTATTAAATTCGTAGAAAAAATGGATGAAACTGGTATCAAGTCAATAAATACCTTTTACTGATATTCCTGCTAAATCTCCAGATGTCTCACCCTTTCTCACAAAAGGGTGAGACATTTGGACTTTTAAAAGGAGAATTATTGAAACGTCGACCGAAAACCATTCATGGATTTTGGAAAACTGTGGAACAAGAATTAATAATAACAGATTTTCTGAAGTTATTATCTTGAGTATTATAGTTAGACATTTTTCACAATCTCTTAATCTATTCACAAAATGTGAAAAAATTAATTTAAACACAGAAAGCTTGAACTAAAACTTAACTTTACGGGCTTTTTCGGCTGCAAACGTTTTTACAATGTCCTCAAAAGATAGCTTTGAAGCTAACTTGTGCTCTATTGATATGATGCTCAGGTTGGTTAGTCGTTGTTGTCCTGTTAAGTTTCTGAGGTAATTTTTTATGATCTTTAATTTGCTAAAACTCCTTTCATTTGAGGCGACTGAGATTGGTATTGTGAGGAAAATTCTCAACGCTGTCGTTATGTTGGTGGACGCGTTTCAAGTCCGTTCTTGTATATTAACGTCAGAAGACCTGATGGTGTAGCCGTTTTCATATTAGGGCTTAAATCCAAGGCATGATACTTAAAACTTCAATTCTATCGCCAGCTAGTCCTTGTCTAAGTCTTCTTTATATGTGGTAGCTAACTCAAGTGCCTGGTTCTTCAATTCTTCTCCATTCATTGTTTCAAACCGTGCTACATTGAGGAAACCAAATAAACTATTCATGTTTTGAATGACTTAAAACCTTTGCCTCAGTTCATTCAGAATCCGATCTATTATTTGTATAATCAATAATCTGAACTTTTTTCTTCTGAGAATTCATAGCTTTCAACTTCGCCCTTCTCCATCAAACATCCACTTCTTCCTCCTCCGTACTTCTTTAAAATGAGGATCTTGGTTAAGCTTTCCTGCTATTTCTTCACACATTCTGCATTTAGCTCCTTTTATAATTTTTGGTTTTTAAAGTCTACTAATGAGTTTTTCCTCTTCATTTTTATCATACGTAAATATCTATAGTAAAAAAAATACTCGGCGAATTTAGCGCGCCCCCCAATCCGGTGCCCGGGGTAGATGCCCCGTCTGCCCCCCCCTCTAGTTACGTCTCTGAACAGAAGCCAGAAGCAGAACTGTCCATGTATGCTCGCTGAAGCTGCAGACATAGAATGGATAGCAATATAATTCAATATTACAAAACAAAGATAAAATTAGGAATTTAAACTTAAGAATACCAAGAAAATTTCGAAGAAAAATGAAGAAGTGTTGGTGGATAAGAGCGCCATCAGGGAGGAGCCTGGCCCAGTCAATACAATATGGTGTTTTCTGCGTGTGGGCGGCAGTTCACCAAAAGTAGCCCACACACCCCTCCAAACACCATAAGCAGAAAGCACCATTAAAAAACTGAAGCAATAAACAATTTGCAGACATTACAAAATACCTAAAAACTTTAGAAAAAAATTTATTGAAAATTTTAACTTTAAACCCTTAAAAAAATTTTTCTTTGAATGATAGAACTTGTCTCAAATTTAAGAAATTTTTCACAACACTAGACTCTTTAAATCCACATTTTCCACTTTTACTGCATATTAATTACAAAGCTCGACATTCTAAAATTAATATGAAAAAACTATTAGTAATGATAATTTAATTTACATGAAAATAGGATTTAACAACCAATTATTGATAAATTTAATTTCAATAAAATTGTAAATAATTTAATGACTATTTTTCCCATAAAATTTCATACTATAAAAAATGCTTTAAATATGATGTACCTTTGGGTAGAAAAATATTTAATTATAATCATTTTTGCATTAAAGTTAATTTATATAGGGATAACTATGAATGCTTTTGCAAATGACATAAATTATAGGCCATATTTAAATGATAGTCTAGGATATATTGTAACTGGCAATCTTGGAATTATTGATAATGAACAATTAAGGGAATTAATGTATAAAGGTATACTAAATTCAGACCTATTTATAATATTAAAAAAGTTTTATACTTAAAATTTTCCTCGAAGGCATTGATAATTTCTGTATTATGACCAGGGCCGTATTTCTAAATAGGCTAAGTAGGCTGCAGCCTAGAGCGGCAAATTTTTTCAGGGGCGGCAGTTTGGCAATTTATTCAAAAGTTAAAATGAAGTATTTCAGACGTTAATAATATTTTCCGTACGAATTTAAGAATACATGTCATTTAAAAATATGTTTTAGTGCTTCTACCATAGCCTACTTTCTAAAACTATAACATAATACAAATTCACAGCACGTAATCTTGTATTATATCTTTCTTGTAGTGCAATCTAATTTAGTTTGACAACACTGGCTCAAGCGTAGCGATTCGATCTGACAACACTGTAGCCGATCTGACAACACCGTTGGTGGAAGGCCCAGTGGCTCCGCTGTCAGTAGTGTAGTGTAGTGTCAGTCTAGTCTGTCTGAGTCTGACGCTGTCATTCATGTCTATCGGTGTGCACAACGGGATCGTTGATGATTGTGTTGAGCGAGGCGTGTTCTTGTTGTTTGTTACGATTTCGCCTTATAGTTTAGAGTATTCCAATACATAACGTACAGTTTTTAACAAGTAGGCTACTCCCTACTAGCTACTATGAGTGATGGTAGGAAGAGACTCAGTGGCGCTGAATACAAAAAACGAACAAAACTGAAACTTCAAGAACAAGAACGTGTTCTGAAACAAACAAAAAAAAGTAGATTTGTCTTTTAAAACTAATAGTTTGCCAGTGAAAGAAAAGAACGATAAAGAAGATAAAGTGGAATCTGAAAGTGCTCGTGCTGTTTGTGATGGTTCTGTTGGGGACGATAATGCTTTCTCTGGAATGAGTTGTTCCAAAACAGCCATGTTGTTATCAGAACCTACTGAAATACAAGTAAGTTCTCACAATGAGATTGTACCTGATAGATTTGATGTTAAAAGTCAATCTTTAACAGAAAATAAAGAGCCAACATTACCTAACTCCTTAAATAAGGATCCAGCTTTGTGGATCTTAAATGATGCTACTAGAGATCTAATAGCAAAAAATGGCTTTGACCAAAACATAGGATTAGATTTCACTAACAGCTTAAGAGCGTACAAAGATCAAAAGAGATATTTGGCTAAATCTCTCTTTGAACGGAGATTAAAAAATGGAGAAGTTCATGAAAGGAAATGGATGATTTTCTCTAAAAAGGGATCAGTTTTTTGTGGCCCTTGTTTAGTGTTTAACACTAAAGAACGATCACAATTTGACGACAAAGATGGTTTCAATGACTGGAAAAATGGAGAAAGTCGTGCAGGTCACCATGAAAATTCCCCAATACAAAAATCTGCTATTATTACTCTAAAAGCAAGAGGAATTTCTCTTAACCGTGTTGACAGTATGCTAACTTTACAACTAGACAAAGGAACACACTATTGGAGAAACGTTTTAACTAGAGTTGTAGCGGCTGTCAAGGCCCTGACATCAAGAGGCCTCGCTTTAAGAGGCGACAACGAGATATTTGGTTCTAACAGGAATAGAAATTTTCTTATGGGTTTAGAGCTGATATCCGAGTTCGATCCATTCTTAGCAACACACATTGAAAAATACGGTAATTGTGGTAGTGGCAATACAAATTATCTCTCTTCCAAGACATGCGATGAGGTAATTGAGTTAATGGCTCAAAATGTTAGGCAAGTAATTTGTGAAGAGTTGAAACAATCTAAATACTTTTCTCTCATCATAGACTCGACCCCAGACATGTCACATGTAGACCAGTTAGTCCTTGCTGTTAGATATGTTTCAAGTGACGGTGTGCCCTGTGAAAGATTTCTTACCTTCATTCCATCAGCTGGTCATAGTTCAGAAGGAATGTTTGAGTGTGTTATGAATGAGCTAGAAAATCTCCAAATAAACATTGATGAGTGCAGAGGCCAATCTTACGATAACGCTTCCAGTATGGCCGGCGTTTACAATGGTCTGCAAGCAAAAATAAAGAAAAAAAACCCTTTAGCTTTATTCATCCCCGTGTGCGGCACACTCCCTAAATCTTGTTGGATCATCTGCTGCAGAATCTTGTGAAGAAGCGTGCACATTTTTCATGTTGCTCCAAGAAATATATGTATTTTTTACGTGCTCTACAAAGCGATGGGAATGCCTAACAAGCGTTATGGAAGAATCTTATCAGAATAAGAAGACAATTAAAAAAGTGTGTTCTACTCGATGGTCAGCAAGAGATGACGCGTGCCAAAGTTTACGTGAGTCTTGGGAAGAAGTGTACATTGCTCTGACAAGAATTTCAAATGACACAACAGAAAAAGCAACGACTAGATGTGAATCCCGAGGAATACTTCGAAGATTAGAACGTTTTGAGACTGCGTTTATGGTGTGTTTCTGGAGCACCGTACTTCACAGAATCCATAAAGTTAGCAAAGCCATGCAAAGTGGAACTGTGGAAGTTTTGTTGGTCAGAGATTTGTATGGTTCTCTTGAAGAATATTTTACGGAACAGAGAAACAACTTTGATTACTTTGAGGAATTGGCCATGGATATAACCAAAACTACATCTTATGAAAAAGACAATAAAAGACAGCCAAAAAGAAAAGTTTGGCCTGACGAAGACCGAAGTGGAGAAGTTAACTTTACTGGCAGGGATGACCCTAAAATAAACACGTTTTTACCAATTATAGACTCTTTTGTTTGTGAATTCAAGAAAAGAAAAATGGCCTATGACGAGTTTCAAGACCGATTCTACTTCTTAACTCAGTTGTGTGATAACAATACAGATATGGAAGAGGAACTGAGGAAAAAGGCCACCAACCTTTACCACGTCTACACAAATGATTTGGATTCGGATTTCACTGAAGAGTGCATCCACTTTCAAAAGCACTGTGCTGTGGGTATTGATCACCCATCTGATAAATTGTTGGAAGGAATTTCGAAATTTCTGAGGTGTAATTCCTTACAAGATGTTTACCCCAATTTGGACATTGCTGTAAGGATAAGTTTGTGCATACCTGCTACAAATTGAGCGGGAGAACGCAGTTTTTCCTGCCTTAGAAGAGTTAAGAACTATCTGCGAACTAGTATTTCTGGAATACGGTTAAACTCACTTTCATTACTTTGTATTGAGGCAAATACAACAAAAACACTTTCATATGAGGACATTATTAACGAGTTTGCCATTAAGAAATCTCGTAAGAAAGCTATGTAAATTTGAACATGAAGATTACATGGGGTGAGTTGTTTTAGAGGTTTGTATATTTTTCAACAAATAAACCAGTAATTAACTACATTTTGTGTAATTTCATTTCACCGTGTAGGACAACTTAATTCAAATTGAACACAGTTCTTCAATTGCGCAAAATATAGTCATTAGCACTAAAATATAAAAATATGTTTAAAATAGTGATCACTGATCTCCACGAACAAATTAATTAAGTTCGAAACCCATTTAATTTTTTAACGCATCTTAAAAGAAGTAAGTAAAAAAACAAGTAGATAACTAATTTGATTATATAATCTATTATGTAAACCATTAAAATTGTAGTTTTATCTAAACTAAATGAACTTTATGTTTAAAAAAGATGAAAACACCAATGAACTCTATCCTTTTGTTGTATAAAACAAATGTACAATATTAAGCAAATATGAACTATAGAGGGGGCGGCAAATGGACTTTAGCCTATAGGCGGCATACTCTTAAATCCGGCCCTGATTATGACTTCCACTAAATTTAATACCCCTAATTACCACTTCACAGAATGGAAACTTTACAATGACTTTAAAATTTTTATAAATGAAAATCTCCCACCTTCTGAAAAAAACACCGATTACTATAAAGCAATAGCCCTAGCTATTAAAGACTTACACAGGTAGATAAGGCATCAGGTAACTATGCTATTATCTGTAAAAAACTATATTTAAATTTACTAGATACTGAGCTTAAAAATTCTGATACCTATAAGTTCTGCAAATCTACATATACTATTGTTAAAAAAATTATTTCTTGAAATAAAAGATTAAAAATTTCTAATCATCATATTATTTTACCTCACATAACTATTGTACCTAAATTTCATAAAAATCCAATGAAATTCCGATTTATTACCTGTGGTACAAATTCTTATATGATTAAACACGGTATATCTTACTTTGTAAATATCTAAAAATTATCCTTAATGCCATTATTGAAGGTTTCACCTGGATTATTGGTGATAATAATAACGTTTTAAATTATATAAATAAAAATATTATTAATAATATACTAACCTACGACTTTAAAGACCTATTTACTATCATACCACTGGGCAAACTTAAAGATGTACTAAACTACTATTATCATGACTTTAAAAATCTAATTACTATTGATTTTGAGGATTGGGAATTTTTGGTTAACTTCTGTATCTTTAATAATTTTATTTTTAACGGTGAGCATTTATTTATTCAAGTTAAGAGTACACCCCAGGGTTCCAATTTTTCATCCATTCTTGCTAATTTATTTCTACATTAATATGAAAAAAATTTGCCTACAAATTAATTCTGCCATTAGATATATTGATGATTTAATTGTTTTTAATGATAGTAATTTTGATAACCTATGGAAATCGGTATACCCAGATGAATTATATTTATTAAAAACTAATTCAGATAATAATAAAGCCGTCTTTCTAGACTTGAATATATCCACTCTAAATAATAAAAGTGATATTAATATTTATAATAAGAGAGATGATTTTGAATTTCCGGTTTTTAAAATAATATATTGGAATGCAAATATTTCTAAAAGAATATATTATAATACTATTGCTAGTCAACTGGTACGTTTCAATAAAATTTATAACGCTAAATCTGACTATCTTTTGCAATGTAATAATCTCATTAACACACTTCTTAATAATACTAAATACTCTCACACTTTTTATAAGATTACTTGTGAAAGATTTAAAAATACTAATATTATTTAACTGATGATTAACCATAATGGCTTATTTTGGAGACTTTCCTGTTGACCATCAATTCTATTTGATATACTAATTATAATAGGACTGTTAATTTATTAAAAGACTGGATTTGAACACTATCTTTTCGGTTTCCGATAAACCGATTCGGAATTCCTAGTCGGAATCGGAATTCCAGTTCCGAATTCTCATCTGTGATGTTTATATGATTTTTGGGCGCTATGAATGGCATTTGCTGGAGGTCCTCATGTAGGTTGCGGCGGGTTATTGTTGAGCTGAGGTTTATTAATGTGGATAAGTTTGTATTCTCTTCTACAGTTTTGTATTGTACTTGTCTTTGGTGTGTGTCTTCGGATGTCCCCGGTTTTGATTTTCTAATTTTGCCTTTCTGCTTATGGTGTTTGAAGGGGTGTGGGGGATTACTTTTGGTGAACTGACGCCCACACGCAGAAAACACCATATCGTGTTGACTGGGTCAGGCTCCCCCCTGATGACGCCCTAATCCACCAACACTTCTTCATTTTCTTCGAAATTTTCTTGGTATTCCTAAGTTTAAATTCCTAAATTTCTTATTGTTTCGTTTTGTAATATTATATATATATATATATATATATAGCATTCCATCTGCCACTCCCTGTGTGTAATACAGGAAGTGAAGAAGCGCCGCCAAGTCTGGATTGGCTTAGGACGATTTTCCCAGAGAGAGGCGAGAGACAGTTGCAGAACGATGACGCGAGAAGAGGATGGCGTACGGCCATGTCTAACTAATATCCGATGTACCCTCCTCCTATTAAGGGCTCTACACCTTTCGGTGAGTCGGGAGGAGGTGGGTCTGGAATATCCGATGAAGTGAAATTGTTAACTATTCTTAATCTGTAAATATCCCCCCTTTATTTGTAAATAAATTCTTTAATTGTTAATTATGTCGCTTTTATCCCTTTTGCTGAAGTAGAGACTCATCCTAAAGTGGTTAGAGTATCCTACATGAGGGCTCGGCCCGTGCTTTTCCGAGCAGAATCCCTCCCTAGACACACCCGCCGCAAAGAATACCAGAAGTGATCACATTCATTAAGCAGACTTCGAGTGATGAATTAATTATCTTACAGAACTAATGTGTGTTTGAAACCGAAAGCATCCTGACTGGATTACATCGTTGTGAAATCGTCTACACTGTGACAAAACCCGATTGGATTACCTAGCTGCGAGACCGTCTAAACTGTGAGTACGAAATTTCTTTTTTGAGAAAATTGTTTTGTTATCCTTGATCATGGCAAAAACTCTTGTTGATATCCCCAGGATGCGCGAAAGCATAAAATCAGCCTCTACCAAAAATATCAAACTTTTTCATTCTTTGGTATTTGAAACAGACAATGGAAGACTTAACAGATCATATTTGAGAAAATTTTCTGGCCTTCCATCCGATTGTGATCTAACGTTGAAAAAAGAAAGTTCTTGAAAAATTCTCTTTGCCCGATCTTATTTCAATTGCCAATATTCTACGCCTTGAAGTAACAGCTGATATTGACGAATGAACTGAACGAATCTTGTTTGGATTATCTAATTTAGACCTCGATCAAAGTGCGCAATCCAATTCTGACGCTGACGAAAATGAAGACGAAACAAATTTTCGTCCCAACTCAACGGCTGAAATAGTTTCTCATGATGATTCATTCCAAAACGTAACTATTATGTATCAACAACCCGTTAATCAAAACCTCAGTCATTCTGGCTTACCCCACCCATGCTTAAACGAAACGAAGAACATTCTTTTTCTTCAAACGAATCTCCGCGAAAAAGTATTCCATTTGCTGTTGCTACAAATTCTTTTCAAGAGTGTTTGCCTATGCCTACTCAAGGTGGAGTGTTTTTTTCATTGAATGATATTATTGAAACTGTTCGCGTATTTAACGGAAGATATACCGGTATACCTATTCTATTGATTTATTTTTGGATGAAATAGAAGAAATGTTTACTTTTTATATCACCTCTGATCAACAAAAAAATTTTTTTTAAGAAAGCATTAGCTGATCCTGCCAAACTGTATGTATCAACTTTGAAACAAATTTTTACTTTTGATAAATTGAAAGAACAATTACTTTTGGAATTTAGTGCTCAGGTATCATCGATTGACATACATAAAATTTTAAGTTCCCGTAAACTTAAAATTACTGAGTCACTTTCTGAATATTTAATTGCAATGAGACCAATTGCTAGTCGTTCAAATATTGATGAAGCCTCCCTCATCGAATATGTAATTGCCGATATTCCAGAAAATAATAACAAATTGCTTTTGTATGGTGCCAAAAATCTTTGGGAATTTAAAGAAAAATTATTATATGAGAAAATTTGTGTTCAGGGAAAACGACCAAACACCTTTCAAAACATTCAACCACGATATTTCGATACTCCGAAGCCTCGCTTTAACGAACAAAAAAAATAATTCGTGGAAACTAGAATAATCGCACAAGAATGGACGTCTACGACCTACGACAAATGAAAATAGATGTTACAATTGTGGGAAAACGGAACACATCTTTTGATTGTCCCGATAAGTTAAAAGGCAAGAAATGTTTTAAATGTAATTCTTTTAATGGACACATTGCAAGAGACTGTCCCAAAACACGTGCACTAAAGACTATTGTAGTTGCGGATTCCCGAAAACTTCAAAAAAATGTTATCCTCAACGATTCAGAACACATTGCCTTAATTGACACAGGTAGCGAGGTGACAATGATCAACAATTATACGACACGCTCGAAGACACTACACTGATTACAGACAATATATCATTAATGGATATACGTGGTGATAAAATTACTCCTATTGGATATTTCAATGCCCAAATTCGTATTGATGATTTAATTACATCGACAAATGTTTACGTTCTTACAGACATGCAATAATTTTGTGATTGGAATGGACATTCTCAATCAAGTAAATTTTAATTTTACAAATGGTATCATACGAGTACATACAAAAATACCACTTGTAAGAACTATTGAAATTTGCAGAAACGACAAAATAATTCGAGAAAACACCAATTTAGACTTCAACAACCTGATTTACATGACCAATGCAGTTAATTTGGACCAAATAGAAGTCTCCCACATCAAAGATCAAGAACACAGACGCCATATCGTAGAATTAGTTAGTAATTACAAACAAAACAGAAACGGCAGATATGAAAATTAACACAATTTTAAACGATGAAATTCCTAAATCAACTTCAGCAAATGATTATCTCGAAAAGCTCAAACTTCAGCAAACCATTTTCGGATACCCTAGTCGAATAATTTTTGACAGAGGTAGTGCTTTTACCACCAAAGAATTCGAAACTCATTGTAAAGAAGATATCGAATATTTGCTAATAACAATAGGAGTACCCAGAGGCAACGGCCAAGTTGAACGTTATCACAAAACTCTTATCCCAGTTTTGAGAAAATTGTCCATACACGAACCCACTAAATGGTTCAAACACGTCGCAACAGTGCAATGCATAATCAACAGTACCACATCCCGAAGCACTAAATTTACACCTTTTGAACTTTTAGTTGGCGTAAAAATGAAAACTAAAGATGACATCCAAATCAAACAAATATTAGAAGATGAATATCTACAAGCCACGATGAACGATAAACTCATTCTTCGCGATGAAGCCAAACATAACATCTTAAAAATTCAAGCAGAAAATACACGACAGTACAACAAACGAAGAAAACTAGCACATCCATACAACATCGGCGACAAAGTAGCCATCAAACGAACACAGTTTGGAATTGGCCTTAAACTCCGTCCAAAATTTTATGGTCCATAACAAATTGTTAAAGCTCTCCCAAACGACCGGTATGAAGTCAAGAAAATTGGTCAACACGATGGACCCAACCAAACTTCAACTGCAGCCGACCACATGAAAGCCTGGTTCAATTAAAAACATTAAACCACATTCACAAAACTGAACTGTACAATTCATATATTTTTTTTCAAACAAGTTTTGTATTTTTGTGTTATCGATTTTTACGATGCAGAACTCCATGACGTACATGATTGAAGACAACGACGAATGAAGCTTCTACTCAAGATGAACAACCGCAGTAACTATGTTTACCACTGCACACGACGAAACGATGCTTTTCAACAGAACTCTGCACGAAGACACTGAAATCAACCCACCGTTGTACACGAGTGCTGCATTGTGAAAAAATTTGCGAGAGCATCCCAAATATGCTCCACTCTGACATTTTTCTTCCGCTTTCTTTTTCTTTTCCTTTTATATTTTTCAGGTAGTGATAATGTCCTATTTTCATTTCTGTCAAGATGGACTGGTGTGGGTAATATTTTAAAGATCAGCATTCCATCTGCCATTCCCTGTGTGTAATACAGGAAATGAAGAAACCCCGCCAAGTATGGATGGACTGGCTTAGGACGATTTTTCCAGAGAAAGAGTTGCAGAACGATGACGCGAGAAGAGGATGGCGTACGTCCATGTCTAACTAATATCCGATGAAGTGAAATTGTTAACTATTCTTAATCTGTAAATATTCCCCCTTTATTTGTAAATAAATTCCTTAATTGTTAATTATGTCACTTTCATCCCTTTTGCTGAAGCTATATATATATATATATATATATATATATATATATATATATATATATATATAATATGGAAATGGAAAACAAACTTTTTCACAGGATTTAATACAAAACAAATGCTACGCGGTGGTTTCAAATGGCGGAAAAGCATTGCTTGGCGCAAATTTGGCCCTCGTGTCATAAATATTTTAATTTATGCCACGACATTCATTGATCACGAAGTAATTTCTAAAAATATACATTTTAGTATGACATCACATTAAATTGCACTTGAACTTCATATCCATTTTTGAGCCCAAATTTCAAATCTATATCAAAATATAGCCTGAAACTAAGTTTGAGGTCATTTGGTCCAGCTGTATGTGTGTTATGAGAAGGAATAGGTTGTACCTAATGTAAATTAGTTTCCCCGATTTGTTTACTTTTAAAGAATTCAAACAAAATTTACGTCATGGTTATAGTATGTAATACTAATTACAACATCATCAAAACAACGTGAACAGAAATCTGGATGTATTTTGAAATCAGAATCGATTCAGAAAAGGACATTTTAAGAAAAATTATTATTATATGGAAAATTTCACACTCAGCCTTCAGTTGTTTTTCGCTATATTCAATTTCTTTCATCATCTATATTTCTATTCAATAGTTTCAAAAAGAACTATCAAATTTGTACTAGTAGAAAAAGCTGGAATTTAGCACGAAAAAAATTGAAAATTTTGCATATTTTGAAAGGACCTTTCTCATTGGCGTGGCCAAACGTAGCCTGTGACGTAGACGTGACTGTGGGGTTATGGCCCTCCGAAAGTGTAGGTTTTCTTATTTTAACTCTTACAAATTTAATATCATATATGCAAGAATACTTTTGTGACATTCTTTAAATAATATATTGAATTAGGTTTCTAAAAGTTATTCACAATAAAGTATGAAGATAATAAATCTGTTTTTCTTCACTGATACAAACATATCTCATGCAGAACTACATATCATATAAACACTTCGAAAATTCCCCCATAAAAATCGCGAATTTCGAGAAACAAGATTTAAACATGTATTTGTTTATGTTAATTTATAGCCATCATATTACTTGATTAACACAATTGAGAAGTGATTTCTGCACTAGGATCAACCAAGATCCATCGCATATGGTTCTAGCAATTCTTTTACTTTAAATTTTATTCTGGTGACCAATTCTTCGTTTGGTATAAAAATTAAATTTCTAAGTATGAGCCCACTCCGAAATAAAATCCTAGCTTCTGGCTCTGTTTGCTCCTAACTTATATAAAGTTATATGCTTTGTAAATAAAAAAAACTAGATCGAAATTGTTATTGCGACGCTTACTTTTCCATGTGCTATAGTAGTTAGGATTCCTGGCTTTCACCCAGGTGGCCCGGGTTCGATCCCGGTGAGGGAAGGTGGTTCCATGGTGTAATGATTAACACTCTGGATATTGAATCCAGCGATCCGAATTCAAATCTCGATGGAACCTTTCTTTAGCTTGTTCCAGTGGTTCTTTTCTTTTGCAGGGAGCAAAACAGTAGCTAAACTAGTCTGTTATCAAAAATTAAAATCTGTTCTGTCTGTTGTTCATACCATAAAACGAATTTCAAGACAATCCAGTCAACTGCCAATTTTATTACCTTAGAGAATAAAGATTACTAAAGATAAGAACTACGGATGCAAATGATTATCATTTATTTCACAAATACTGATGATACTATATTGGTTCTTTTGCATCCAAACTCATAAAACGCCGTAAGTATAGAAGGATGCGTACAGAGAAATTCAATGGTTGTGTCAATGGTTTTTCCGCCTTTTCGTTTACCCTTATTCGCCTTTCACTTTCATTAGATTTTCGTAGAGCCGTGGTGCAAGTCTACATCCTAAATTGAGAAGGGGTTTCTTTTTCGAAACTAAATCTTGATTTATAGTTATGTATTTTAAGTCATAGTTTCCTAATTTTATCTGTCTCCTCCCTCATCTTTCCACATAAAAATTGTGACCCCTCTATTGTCAAAACAGTCTAACTTCGTACATAGATCAGGATTTGTTTGAAATAATTTTTTGCAATGTTATTTAATTACTATTATAAAATGTTTTGCAAATGTGTAGGAATTTTTTACATTAAAAAAGCGTGAAATAGATATTACAATGCAATAATGAAAAATAATATTTTTAAATGGCTCCTCAAATAAATCTTAAGCTCAAAATAAAAGTAAATAAATATTTAATGCAGGTTGGCATCGTTTCCCTAGATCTATTCTAATTTCGTTAAAGTAGAGGCGTGAACTTTTTTATTGCTATTAAAATATGATTTTATGCTTGATGTTTTCGCTCTTCTAACAATGCAACAAAGAGAAAACTTCGACTTACTCCGATACTGTTCAGTGCACTATTCGCTGGGACTTAAACACAGCGCACTAATACACTCTGTATTAAGTTTTTTGTTTAAGAACTCTACATAACGGTAATGAATCTCATTGCAATACTGATAAAATCGTAACGATCTGGCTTCCAATCGTGCCGATTCTCTCAACATCGATTGGAATTTTGTATTCATGGGAAATGAGTTGATTGGAAAAAGTTATATTCAGAAATCATATAACACTTCGCACCTCAGAGTTTAGAAAATACAGTTCGAAGCGTTTTATTTAAAATTAACAGAATTACCCGACTTTACTCGGGATGAATGCACTTCCGTAGAAAAATGGAAACATCATTTAAGTGTCAGGAAAATATTTTTTTAAGTGTTTTACGACATTTTTACAATTCCTTTAATTAACTTTGGACGACGCAGATTGAATACATGCATATCAACCCATTTCACATACATCGCACCCCTGCTGTATAACAAAACTACTAAAGGTGACTACAAAGTCGATTTTGAGGGGATTGGGAATGCCATTTTTTAAGTTCGTTTCTTGTAAAATTTCCGCAGGTGAATTCGTAAAAATGACGAATTTACATCGAATACTCTAGTACATACTTTTCCTACTAATATTTTTTGCTTGTGGCACTCTTGCACCAGTCATGCGACATATTCGTATTTCGCAGTCTATAAGAGAAGAATGACAAATTAATTTGATAAGATATTCATGACTAAATTTTTTAAAGGCGAATACATTTTTTTGTAAAAATTCCATTTAGTGGCACGTGCAATAACCAAAGAACTTGTTTTAAGAAAACCAATGTCTTTAGTATACGCAAAGCAAAGGTAACCTAATACCACTTTTTTAAAAAATGATAGACCGATTTGACAGCGTTTTTTCCCGTTTGAGAAAGGAAATCTGTTTTCAACAAACTTCTAATAGGTATAAGCTGTTTTAAAGTTGATAATCTTGGCTTTCTGTTGCTACAGTAAAGAATTTTTAGAATTTAAAAAGTCCCCCTAATTCAGATTTTTTAGCATTACTATTCTTTCAATATCGGAAAAGTTTCATTTAAAATTAGCATTTTTATAACCTGCGTGCAGCTTTAAATGTATTTGTTTGTGGCGTTGTTGCCTTTGATGAATAGGAATAACAATTTATTAAAAATATGTTTTATCAAGTTTATAATCACAGAAAACAGTGAAATAAAAATAAAATCGGTGCGGAAAAAGTTGTTCTGAGGATATTAATTCATGATTATCTTTTTATCTCGTGATCTCAAGTGGTTGCCACAAATTTATATTAAAATAGAACAAAATTTTAAAAAGGCGAAAAATTCAAAAAATAACATTACTGCACGTGGTCAACGAATGCTAGTTTCTGTTTCGTTATGCATTCGTTTCGCCTCAGAGCACTTTTTTCAATTCAGAGATTTAGTTTTGAATGGAAACCGTGTATCTGTTTTGAATGGGAATGATGGTGTTCCTCCTATTGAGTGCAGATTTCAATAAAACCAAGTTATTTTATTTGAAACATGGAAAGGAAATGCAGTTTTAATGAGCTTAATCGTTTTGTAGACGAAACTTATATATAAATTTAAAATACTTCGATGGTAGTTAATTAACTCCACACTGGAGCAACACAATGGGCTATTGGCGACGGTATGGGATGAATCCCGAAGGGAAATATGCAAGGACAACGCCTCGTAATTTTGAAACACGGTCAGATGACGAGGTCAACACCTGATCTGGCACCCCGCTCTCCAAGCTTCCACACCACGCCAACGTGAGAACATTTGAGGCCACGACAGATTTAACGTGCACCAGCCCTGTGTACACGACGGTCTTTGGCTGGACCGAGCTTCGAACTTGCAACCCTCCGGTTGCTAATCTGTTGCTCTTCCAACTGGGATACTGCTGCCCCTAAAATACTTCGAATAAATTCGGTTAGCTACCAGTCTTGGTTCAAAAGGTTTTGTACTTACTGTACGATTCAATTCTTTTCATAAAATGGAATTCGCCAACCACGTGTATTAAACCAAGAACCAAATATTCAGAAATTATTTATATTTCGAAAATAAAAAATAAGTTCATAATAAGTAAAGTATTATAATTTAAATTCTTAAAAATAATTTTTGGAAAATAATTGCTTTTCCAGCAGTACTGATAAAACAATCTGATTAATCGCAATGCTCAGTATACATTCCAGCTTCTCCAAAACTGCCAAATTAAGGTTGATTTAAGTGTGGGTATTCAGCTGCTCTTTAGCTTGAAACTTGCTTAAAAATGTAAGCAAATGAAATTTAAATAATGTATTCCTTAATTTAATGTATGTTTTATAAAATATTTAACATTTTATGAAATTAATATTCAATAAATTGTATGTGATACTAAACAAACATAAAACGGGAAGACTGAATCAATGAAGTTCAGTTACTAAGTAAATGTAAGTACTCGCAGTATCAAAGTTTCATGAAAATATACCTAGCCGTTTAGACATAGTACGAGCACATACATACAGGAAACCACTGATTTTGCCTTAGAATGACCCCAAACGGATAAATGACTTGGAATGGGGCGAAAATATTCAATGTGTATAAACTCCATTTTTATTGATGTAGATCTAACGTGTGGTTTCAGCGGAAAAAGAGTGGTCCGATTCAAATATCTAAAAGCCCAGCTATATACTGGAGCATCATGCGACAAAACTACAGCACGAGTACTCCGTTCTGTACCGAAAACATGTCGATACGTATGCGTATTTCAGCCAATTTAGTGTCGCAGGATTGATGTGGCTTGCCTAAAATTTCCACAAAACATGTCACGAAATTTAAAACAATTAAATGCATCCTGTTTTCTTCTCTACGATAACACAGATGTATATCTTTTATAAAGCCTCCTTAGAGTGATACTGTGTGAACATATCAAAATAGACAGTGTAGTTCAGAGTTATGACTTCTACTCATGTATGCGAATTAAGCCCTTGTGAAGCAAAAAATAACCGCAAAGCGACTAACCAATCTACAAATGTTAATACTTCTGGGATAGGCTTTGGAGAGTAAGACCAACAGACGCAGGTTGAGGAAGATTCAATGGAGAATCCTGCGTCTTGTCAGAGGTTATAGAACTTTAAGTTATGAAGCAACCTTTGCTATAGCTGGAGTTCCACCTTTAGACTTGGAAATTAAGTGCAAAAATGAATTGTATGCTTCGATTTTAAATGATTTTTCGATGGACTGTGTTGATGGAAAATTGCCTCTGCGACATCCCTCAACCGGCTGTTTTAGAACCAGTTCATCTAATTAAGTAAGAGAAAAATGTGGAGAAGCTTTTTCAGAAAGTCTGTTTTACGGACGGTAGCAAGATGAACAACAATATTGGCCTTACTTTCGTTTTATTTGAAGACGACTTCGAATGCGGCTTTTATAAACATCGTATCCGGAATGAATGCACTATCTTTCAAGTAGAATTGCTTTGTATTAATCTCGCAGTTAAAAGGTTTAAAGAAAATGGAAATTTTTGTTCAAAGTACCTTATTTGTAGCGATTCTCTTTCCCCTTTACATTTACTGAAGAATGTTGCAAGCACAGAAAAATTCGTTGTTGAAACGCTTTTAACAATTAGTTCTCTTAAAAATAGAGGAATTGAGACTTTTTTTGCCTATGTGCGTGGACACTGGAATTTACGGGAATGAAAGCTGATTTTTTTAGCCAAAGACGCTTTGAATTTAGCCATTGATGTAAATTGTAACATTCCTAGTGTTACTTGAAAGCTCATATTATGACAAGCTTGTTGCTAAGTGGAGCGAAGAGTATGTCTCGTCTGAGGAAGCTGGCCACACCAAAAATTTTTTCCTACTATTAAGCATAGATTGAACTCAAAATTATTTTTCTTCACAAACTTCAAAATTACACAATTTTTATCTGGCCATGGAAATTTTGCTAAATATCTATATAGGTTTCATCTTCGGACTAATGATATGTGCGCGAGTGTTCTGAAAAGCAGACACAAGATGTGGAGCATTTACTTTTTAGTTGTCCTGCATTTAAAAATTCAAGAAAGTGCCTATAAAATGATTTGAGAAAATTAGGTAAAACATGGCCAGTGAAACTCAATGTTTCGTTAAATCTAATCTGCTTTTCTATTCATTTGTCAAGTTCATAAAATCTTGCAATTTTAGTTAAATTGTTTTCCACTGTTTTTCTTTGTTAAATCAACTTACTTCTTTAAGCCTCGTGTTGTACTTTTGTGGTGCACGGGGAGTTTGCTTTTGTTCATTAAAAGAATGTTAATAATTAAGTAGATGTTGAAGAAATTCGGGAAATTAAAAAAAGTAATGTGCTCTTTTTATGGAGGTATGGTCAACATGTTACATACCTGTCCCGGCAGAAGACACATAGTATGATGAATAGTTAAGATCACCTCTCATAAAAGACTGGAAGACCAGAGGGATATAATTTGTTTAAATTAGACCCTTGCTGAACTTAATAGGAAAAATGCTCGGTCATTTACTTGGTTTTCTCGTTGCGATATGCAAAGGTAAATTAAATTCCCTAAAATTCTCCACATTGGTATGGATGTGTGCTTGAAAATAATAATTCTCGAAAATTAATCATTCACTTATTTAGTTTGGATACTCATTTGGAAAACTGGTAAAAATTCAAAGCTACAGAGCCATGTTTGGTTTTGGTTTGTCGCTCTACGGTCAATTATTGCTTCACAAGGATTAATTTGATCGAGACCTACGGCTTAAAACTACACAACCAGACATTATTACCCTTCAAGTCCTCCACATCTGTACTCTAAGCGCAAGTACAAGATAAATGATGGACTCCTTGTGATAAATACAAATATCTATTCTAAATATCCAATTTCTAATTTACAGAAATCTTTTTGATTTTTTTCTTCGTATCAGAGCCCCGATTTTCGTAACATGTCTTTTTTTGGTCAGCACTTTGTAGAATAGACAGTGCCCGTTTGATAAAAGTTCCATTCCATTTTAATCTCATGTTAGACGTGTAGTCTTTAAGGTTATTTTTGTCATATTTCGGTGATATTAGAGGTTTTAAGGTATTGTTTGGACCATTTTTCGAGTTTCTGCCGCATAACAGGTAGGTAGTTGAATTTATGTCGCACTGGAGCAACACAACAGACTATTGGCGACGGTTCTAAATTTCCCCTTGGGGATTGATACCGGACCGTCGTCAATAACGCGTTGTGTTGCTCCAGTGTGACGTTAATTCAACTACTAACCTACCGAGGACAACACCTCGTAATTTTGAACCACGGTCAGATGACGAGGTCAACACTGGCCCCCACTATCCAGACTCCCGCAACAAGCCAACGTGAGGACACGGCAGATTAAACGTGCACCAGTCCCCGTGTACATGACGGTCTTTGGTTGGATCAAACTCGCCATCCTGGGATTGCTATCCGAGACTCTACCAATTGGGCTACAGCAGATCGACCACATAGCAGAGATTTTCAAATTGTCTCGAGTCACGGATGTCTCAGAAGGTCTATTAGAATTAATGATTTCATTAGAAGGTCGATGGTATTATGTAGAACTAAGCTTGGGTTTTGAACTCAATATCATTAGTTGAGATCACTGTCGGTAGGTAGTTAATTTACATCACATTGGAGGCACCGAAAGGAAAAATCTGAATTTTTTTCCGAAGGAGAAAATTCAATAGCGATCACAGTCGAAATAAACCGAGGTGGGTAATGGCTGATAGGCTAGTCTTGGGAAAAGTTAAGACTTTTCATGGGAAGACCCTTCAAATCTTAGTAAGAGAAAGATATATTCCAAAAAATAAAAATAGCTTCCAAGGAAACAATATTTTTCTTTGTTTCTCTTTTTATTTCAGAACGTTAGAAACCGTTTTTACAATTTTTGAAAGTTGAATTGATATAATTAAAATGTAATTAGTTCAAATATTTAGCATATCCGCTCATAACATCTGAACTTACAGCTTCTTAATGGTCTACAAGATACAATGTATATCTCTTAATGACAGTTTCGTAGCTGCACACCTCAGTCATATCAACAATTAGCTTCTGAAAGTGCACTTCAATTGCATCCCATTCGCTAGTTCGGTAGTTTTTATCATCTAAACTTTTTTACTTATCTCACTTGGCATAAAGAAATTACACCAAGTCTGTAAGCCCGTGAGACGTGAAGCCCTTAAGAACCAGCTCAGGATTGTGAATAAGCTGACCTGAGGGACAACCGAGACAGATGATGCGAACGATGCCGGAGCTTAGAAGTGCTTGCAACCAAATTTGATCTTCATTGGCTTAAACTGTCCACTGCGAAGCCTAGAGAGAACAGTGTGTTGTTCTCTGCTGCCCATTTTATCCACCGGCAGACTGTAGACGTACCACTTATAAATCGGAGGATTATGGCGTAAGGGCCAGGTCTGGCCAAGCTGAGCCAAACGATTTCTTAATGGGCAAGTCTGCTGTGAGATGGTAAGGGATATAAACTTCCCACTTTAGCCAAAAGGTCGATCGTTTCGTTTTCTTGCAGACTAACAAGTGAAAGGATCCATTGAAGATGTTTCACGTTCCTCTCATAGACATCCCAATTTCTCGACGATGTTTTTGCTGGTAAGGTCACTATATTTCCACCATTTTCTGAGATATTGCATTGAGCTTCTGCTATCTGTTAGGATCCAAGTGTCCTTATGAATGTAAGATGATTCAATTCATCCCCGAGAGCTTTATCTATGGCCAAGAGATCCGAGTTAGAAAGGGAAGAGTGGTCAAGATTTCTTTAGTTGATTTTGATGCATTCTGATCTAGTTTGATATAAATTTCACTACCTGAATTTCCATCGTCACCCTTACTATCATCTATGAAAATTTGTTGCGCATTAGCAGATATGTTCTCTACGACCTCCAAAGGTAACTGCTTGAAGTATTCAGTGTGCTGAAATTTCTTGTTCACATGTAACCCTATTTTTACGTTCGTTCAAATTTTTTTTCACAGATTTCAATTTTCCAAATTTCTCATTGCATTGTCATCAGAATGCTGGTATTAAAGCAGCTAGCTCTTTCGTGTAGTTTTAGCAACATCATGCAGCTCCATATTTCAAATACAGCTACAGAGAATGAATTCCTTAGTAGTTGATTTCACATTGCTTTAGAGTAGCGAGTTCTTCCGTAGAGTTTTAGCAATGCTATCAAATCAAGGATATTTCAAATCAAGCATACCGTAAAGGTTGATTTTTGTTGAAGTTCAGTGGTCATGAATGAAATGAATGGGCAAATGCTACTATAAAAAAAGGAAAACTTTAATATACGTATGTATGCACAATAGCAAAAGTAATTTAGGACATCTAAAAAGCAAGCATTGCAAGTTAACGGCGAAATTGAAACTAAAATTCAGACTGATGAAGAAGGCTGGCGCTTGGTTTTAGTTCTGTCCCGGTTTTAATGAACTTTCTATAGAAACATTTATTCCCAAATCGATATCTCTCTCATCCCCGGTAGTAGTATACGGGCCCGTATAGTAGGCGGAAGTGACGTCATACCACGTGACCGGAAGTGGGCGGTGCCAAGTGACGTCATATCAGGTGACCGGAAGTGGGCGGTGCCAAGTGACGTCACACCACGTGACCGGAAGTGGGCGTGTCCGAATGACGTGACGTATGGTTTGTTTACATTTTGGACTTGGAATTTTTTTTTGTCATCGACTTCGTGCAGGCGTTGAGTTGTTTCAAGATGGCGTCGTTTCGTTGCCATGGTGATGAATCACTCGTAGTGCCATCTGGTGGAGAAATTAGAAACCCTATTATTTTTAATTAAAAAGGAATTTCTTGGATTCGAACCGAGGACCACAGGACCCGAAGTCAAGCGCGCTATCCGTTAGGCTGTAAGAGAGTTAACTTAAAATGGTGAATTAATGTAGTGTTGGATTTTTTCTCTCTTTTGGACTTGTATTTTTTCTTAGTATTAGGAATGGGTTATATTTTTAGAAAATGGTTTGAATAATTGCATAGGGGTTTTAATAAATGCTTTTACAAAATGACTTATGGCGCCATCTAGTGGTTTTAAAAGTAATTAATCTAAGGAACGAATTGATTTCTTAATGCTTTTACTTTATTCATCACGCGTGACGTCAGTGTGTTTGCGTTTGGGACTTGGATTTTTTTTCCTTCTGAGATTTCGATGTGACGTCACGATTATGTCCATCGAGCAAGTCTGAACTTGAAAAAGTCTACTCACAATTCTTTATGTTATGAGTATGGTAAATTGTTTACAGATCGTGAAGGCTAGGCATATTTCCGTCTATTGGAAAACGAATTAACGTATTAAAAAAAGACGAAATTTAGAAATTTTAGGACAAAAATTTACTGTGCCTTGTAAACTTGTAGCATACGAAGACGAAGGAATAAGCTATACTTTTAGCGGGTCTTCTATTGCAGCCAAGCCTTGATCTCCTAAAGTATTGGAAATAAAGGGAGAAATGGAGCGAATAATTGGTGCAAGATTTAATTTTGAGTTGGTGAAGCGTTATAAAGATGGTAAGGACTGCATAGTTGCCCATAAAAACAACGAGAAGGACTTGGAACTTTATGCACCCATAGCGTCTGTTTCATTTGGACAGAAAAGGCAATTTGTGTTTTCTAGAAAGAACTACAATTCTTTAAAAATTGTTCTGGAAAATGGAAGCTTGCTTGAGATGAAGTATCCAACAAACCAATTTTGGTTTCACAGCTTGCCCCGTGGGAATGCATTATGCCCTAGAATAAACTTAACGTTTCGTAAAATTCTTGTATAAAGCAGCGATAAACCACTTATGTGCCCCCGAACTCAGTGTCGTACACTAGACGATATTTGGACAACGTTGCAATTGATCTTTGCCTTTCAGAATAATATTTTTATAAATGCTTACATCTCGTTTTTAAATAAATTTTTAGCGTGTCTTACCACATATACTGTATTTTGGATTATTTGGTTTTTTTATTACATGGTTTCATAAATTTTCTTTTAAAATGCAAGATCTGAAATGAAATTTTTCTTTGCAATATAGATTTATGTTTTTTTTAAGTTAGATGTTTTTACTCAAAAATTAATTATACATTAGATGCTATAACACCTATTTTATAGCAGAAATTTTGTTTTAAATAATATACACTTAAGTAAGAGTAAAATTTTTGAAACTTTACAAGACAAATACTATGAATATGTTTTCTTGTACATTTGAAAAAGTTATAATAGTATAAAAAAACCATTTATTCTATAAATCTAAATTAAATGTTATTTTTTAATTAATCTTTCCTTGCATATTATTTTTACTTTGAATAAATCTTCCTAAATTTTAGTGATTTAATTTATATTATATAGATTTACAAACCTGTTTTTGGATGAAATATAAGGATTTAATATTTTAAAAATTAATGTTTTTACTTAAAATTAATTATATATTAAATACTATTACACATATTTTTAATGTTGAAGATTTTTAGAAAACATTTTACAATTGAAACATATACATTAAATATTATGACAAACACTTAAATGCAGATCCATAAGGGAATATTGGAAATCTTTTTAATGCTTACACCTTTTCTATTCTAAATAAACTTTTGCTTGTCTTACCACATACACTGTATTTTGGATTATTTGGGTTTTTTTTTATTACATGGTCTTATAAATTTTCTTTTTAAAATGCAAGATCTGAAATGAAATTTTCCTTGATTTTAAGATTTATGTTTTACTCAAAAATTAATTATACATTAGATGCTATAGCACATATTTTATTGCAGAATGTTTTAATATTATACACATAAGTGAGCGTAAAATTTTTGAAACTTTACAAGACCCATATTATGAACATGTTTCCTTACACATTTGAAGTAGTGAAAAATAGTATTAAAACCCTTTAATTTATATTTTACAGGATAAAGGGTTTTAATACTATTTTTCACTACTTCAAATGTGTAAGGAAACATGTTCATAATATGGGTCTTGTAAAGTTTCAAAAATTTTACGCTAACTTATGTGTATAATATTAAAACATTCTGCAATAAAATATGTGCTATAGCATCTAATGTATAATTAATTTTTGAGTAAAACATAAATCTTAAAATCAAGGAAAATTTCATTTCAGATCTTGCATTTTAAAAAGAAAATTTATAAGACCATGTAATAAAAAAAACCCAAATAATCCAAAATACAGTGTATGTGGTAAGACAAGCAAAAGTTTATTTAGAATAGAAAAGGTGTAAGCATTAAAAAGATTTCCAATATTCCCTTATGGATCTGCATTTAAGTGTTTGTCATAATATTTAATGTATATGTTTCAATTGTAAAATGTTTTCTAAAAATCTTCAACATTAAAAATATGTGTAATAGTATTTAATATATAATTAATTTTAAGTAAAAACATTAATTTTTAAAATATTAAATCCTTATATTTCATCCAAAAACAGGTTTGTAAATCTATATAATATAAATTAAATCACTAAAATTTAGGAAGATTTATTCAAAGTAAAAATAATATGCAAGGAAAGATTAATTAAAAAATAACATTTAATTTAGATTTATAGAATAAATGGTTTTTTTATACTATTATAACTTCTTCAAATGTACAAGAAAACATATTCATAGTATTTGTCTTGTAAAGTTTCAAAAATTTTACTCTTACTTAAGTGTATATTATTTAAAACAAAATTTCTGCTATAAAATAGGTGTTATAGCATCTAATGTATAATTAATTTTTGAGTAAAAACATCTAACTTAAAAAAAACATAAATCTATATTGCAAAGAAAAATTTCATTTCAGATCTTGCATTTTAAAAGAAAATTTATGAAACCATGTAATAAAAAAACCAAATAATCCAAAATACAGTATATGTGGTAAGACACGCTAAAAATTTATTTAAAAACGAGATGTAAGCATTTATAAAAATATTATTCTGAAAGGCAAAGATCAATTGCAACGTTGTCCAAATATCGTCTAGTGTACGACACTGAGTTCGGGGGCACATAAGTGGTTTATCGCTGCTTTATACAAGAATTTTACGAAACGTTAAGTTTATTCTAGGGCATAATGCATTCCCACGGGGCAAGCTGTGAAACCAAAATTGGTTTGTTGGATACTTCATCTCAAGCAAGCTTCCATTTTCCAGAACAATTTTTAAAGAATTGTAGTTCTTTCTAGAAAACACAAATTGCCTTTTCTGTCCAAATGAAACAGACGCTATGGGTGCATAAAGTTCCAAGTCCTTCTCGTTGTTTTTATGGGCAACTATGCAGTCCTTACCATCTTTATAACGCTTCACCAACTCAAAATTAAATCTTGCACCAATTATTCGCTCCATTTCTCCCTTTATTTCCAATACTTTAGGAGATCAAGGCTTGGCTGCAATAGAAGACCCGCTAAAAGTATAGCTTATTCCTTCGTCTTCGTATGCTACAAGTTTACAAGGCACAGTATATTTTTGTCCTAAAATTTCTAAATTTCGTCTTTTTTTAATACGTTAATTCGTTTTCCAATCGACGGAAATATGCCTAGCCTTCACGATCTGTAAACAATTTACCATACTCATAACATAAAGAATTGTGAGTAGACTTTTTCAAGTTCAGACTTGCTCGATGGACATAATCGTGACGTCACATCGAAATCTCAGAAGGAAAAAAAATCCAAGTCCCAAACGCAAACACACTGACGTCACGCGTGATGAATAAAGTAAAAGCATTAAGAAATCAATTCGTTCCTTAGATTAATTACTTTTAAAACCACTAGATGGCGCCATAAGTCATTTTGTAAAAGCATTTATTAAAACCCCTATGCAATTATTCAAACCATTTTCTAAAAATATAACCCATTCCTAATACTAAGAAAAAATACGTCCAAAAGAGAGAAAAAATCCAACACTACATTAATTCACCATTTTAAGTTAACTCTCTTACAGCCTAACGGATAGCGCGCTTGACTTCGGGTCCTGTGGTCCTCGGTTCGAATTCAAGAAATTCCTTTTTAATTAAAAATAATAGGGTTTCTAATTTCTCCACCAGATGGCACTACGAGTGATTCATCACCATGGCAACGAAACGACGCCATCTTGAAACAACTCAACGCCTGCACGAAGTCGATGACAAAAAAAAAATTCCAAGTCCAAAATGTAAACAAACCATACGTCACGTCATTCGGACACGCCCACTTCCGGTCACGTGGTGTGACGTCACTTGGCACCGCCCACTCCCGGTCACGTGGTATGACGTCACTTGGCACCGCCCACTTCCGGTCACGTGGTATGACGTCACTTCCGCCTACTATACGGGCCCGTATACTACTCCCGGTTTCGCTTTTACTACAAATATACATTACAAATGATTCATCTCCCAGCTTCTGGGGATGTCAAAAAATCCTTGATCTACCCCTCAATGCAAAACAAAACCTTTTTGTTTTTCCACCTGTAGAAGCAATATTTTATGTGTCGATCATTCACTCACATAGATGAGTGAATGATCGACATACAGTCTCACATAGATGAGTGAATGATCGACACATGAAATATAGGAATTGCACCGGATTTATCATATGAAGAATTTACTTGTTTAGATGGTCACTTCTAGTAGATTTTCTAATTGAACTCTTGCAGCACTTTGAAACATAAACATTTGGTTCTCTCAAATTTTTGGTTAGATTATCAATAAGAGTACCTAAACTTGTGTGACAAAAATTATGCCTATAAAAAAATATGATTTTTAATTTCTATGCATATGTGTGAGTAAACATCTTTCATCGACACACCAAAATACATTTTGTAGTACTTGTAGCTCTTGAAGTTCTTTGGATGAAAGTGGTCGGGTCTATGAAGTACTTACTGTACATGACGCCTCTGGTGTGGGTGTTTCGAAAGAAAGCTTGTTTGGTGGTTCATTTGTAATATTTTAATATTTATCCTTCCCGTTTAGAAGGAGGGTTCGAGTTCCTAGAAATTTGGCTCCCGTGACATTACGACATACAGTGTCATACAACTCAGGCGGCTAATTGAGGAGATCTTTGTTTTTTAAATTTTCAGTTTCATACTACTTGATCTTGACATTTTTGAATCGAGTGGTCCTTGGTTCAACGGACTCTGAGTTCGTATGGTCGCACGGTGTTTGTAGTGTTTCAAAATCTACTTTAAGCTGTAGGTCTCGGACTAATTAAGCCCAATGTAGCAAACAATGACTGTAAAATGACAAACCACATTGTTGTAATCATGATTACAAAGTTAATAAATCATAAGGGCATCCCTTATGATTTATTTTCAAAGGGACTTTCCAAAACGGGATGCTTATGAATTTTTCAAATAGGGATGCTCTTAGTATCCCTTTTTGAGAAGTTTAAGCTTTTATAAGTTAAAATTTGCTAATATTTTAAAGCCCGTATATGCTCCAGAATCGATGATACCAAGGCCCAAACATCTACACTACGGGCCTCTGTACCGGGTAAGATGACGTGCTCCTACATGAAATAGGAATATGTTAAAAACTTTCTTAAGATAGATGTACGTTTCATAAATACAATGAAAATTATAAGTTTTGAAACTAAAAAGAAAACTGCACGTTAAGTAATAAAAATTTTCACATTATTCAGCTCCATTTAAGTTTCGGGTTTCTGTACCATGCTACCGACGATCCTGTTAATGCGGAGGGGCTGGATAAAACTTATATTGACACTGTCGTTTTGATCATCCCCAATTAATGATTTGAAACCCGCAAACATACATTTTCTTTCATTTTATTTTAAGGTTAGATTTGATTCGTTATCTCGCCTTCTCTCTTTCATCGATTTATCTGTTTTTGTTCACATTAGCTAATTTCTCCATATCCTTTTTATACTACACGCAAAGAAACTATATACGGTTTCCAACATGTAGTTTGGAAATTGCTACTTCGTTTCGATACAGAAAACACGAAAAAAGGTTTTCTCCTTATGATCTTTTCATCAAAAGGCTGACAAATTCTCGAACAATTTGTTTTCCTTCATTCCCTCCCTCAAAAAACTCATGGCAACCATTAAATAAGAAAACCTTTTACTTCTCAAGAGTTAGAAGGAATTTTGTTGTTTTTGAAGCTGAAAAGCTTACTGGTATTTTATTAAAAGTTGTTGCTTTTATATTTCTTATGAAATGCGCATTTCTCTCTATCAAAATATATACCTATATTCTTTTTAATTAGTTAATGGCGTGTCGGATGAATTAGAAATCGCAATCGGACTAAAAATATGTTATTTTAATTTAAAATGTCACGTATTAAAGTATTTCATATTAATTTGAAAACTGTCAAGGTAAATGCCACGCCTAACTTCGATAGGTAATTATCAAAATCAGTAGGAATCTTTAAAAAAAATACTGTGTTGGTAAAAGGCACAAGTATACTGTTTTGAGTGTCAGTCGAAAATCCCTTATTTAAATTAAAGCATTTTTGTGTTTCGAGGTGCTGAAAATATTATAGAGGCTTATTTTAAAATCCAATTATTTGAGAGAAGATAAGTATTTTTTCTTGATTCATCATAAAATATGTTTGCTTGTGAATTTTCAAATACCGGTTTTCAGTTAAGTTTAGTTTTTCTTTAAACAATAAAGATGGTTGGTTGGTTGAGGTTTTTTGGCGCGGACAATCTACGTCTTCTGTACTATTATAAAAGGAAGTGTTTGTGTGTGTCTATGTGCGGTGTCCTGACGAATCTATGGCACATACAGCCATGAAATTCGGCACACAGGTAGTCCTAAGGGTGGTTGAATGTCCCTCGAAGCCCAAATTTTAAAATTTTATCTAGAAATTTTTTAATTGATATTTCGTTCTGCGCGTGTAGCCCCTCCTCCACTATGACGTATCTGCGCAGACCGATCTAACAGATATTTATCGCGCATCTATTTATCTCTTCTCTAAAAACATCCTTCCTCACGTTGAAATTATGGTGTTGTTGGTAAAGCGTCGTACTGAAGTCGCGGTTAGTGCTTTGGAGGGAGACCTCCGGAGTTCGAACCTGGCCGATGGTTAACTTTTATTTTTCGCCTCTATATTTTTTAAAAATAGTAAATATACTCTAATCCTTCCAATTTTTTCTGCACTTACTTTTACTTTATCCTTTTATTTTTTGAATTCAACTCAAATTATTTTTAAAATTTTAATTGATTTTATGCAACTTTTTCAATTCTGAAACTGGTTTCTCTGTATTGTCACTGTTTTGTCCTTTGTCGTACCACCAATATAAAGCAAACAACTGAAGCTCCACCCACCCCCTACATGTTCGACTCCAAGTGCCAAGTTCCTACCATCAAGAAATTTTCTGCAACTCAGTTAATAAATTACATAAAATGAAGTAACAGTGTTTATTTTGGTTTTGATTTAGCTGACATTGTGATTCATTTAGGTTGTTTGTCGTAATCAGTGAGGTAACAAGACTTTTTAAAAGTATAGCGTTATATTTCAGTAGTGGTTTTTTATAACTTACTTTTGAATTTGTATAATTTCTGTATTTGTATAATACAAATCTATCGACACTGCATGTGACAGATGAGGCTGTGAACTACACAACAGTTTTTGAACACATTGGAGCCATCTGGAGTACCCTCGCACATATTACAACTAGAAATTGGGGCACCGATTATGCTTCTCAGAAATCCACCTCACTCTGCAATGGAACAAGACTCTATCAAGAAACTGATGCCGAATATTATTGAAGCCACCATCATGACTGGACATGCCGCAGGCGAAGACGTAGGATCCCAATCATCCCTTCGGATCTCCCATTCCAATTTAAACGACTCAATTCCCTGTTCGTTTAAGTTTCACCATGAGCATCAACAAGGACAATCGCTGAAAGTTGTAGGACTCGATCTCCTTAAACCATGTTTCTCCCATGGTCAACTGTATGCGGGTTGTTCAAAAGTTGGAAATGCTGAGAATCTTTACATCCTAGCTCCAAATGGAAGAACATTCAACATAGTGTATCATGAAGCTCTCTAAGCAAGAATCAGTGAGGTGGAAGGAATGAGGCGACATGCCCGTGTCATGTCGGGTGGTGGTGGGATTCATTCTTAAAATTATTGTTTTTCTTTTTAATGTTTTCAGAATCAGTGTGGACAAACAAGAATGATGTCACGGGCAAAGCCGTGCTGGTACTGCTAGTAAACAATAAAGAAGTTTACATTTTCTGGTAAAGCACGTGTGCAATATTTAATACATCGACTGCTCGCAATATGGAACATGTTCTGTATTGCGTGCACTTTCCATAATATCATAGAAAATAATAGAATTTTCATGTCAGAATATATTCTCTATTGGAAATTAGAGTTTTAAATTAATTGAAATTAACTAATCAATATCTGGTGCCAGAACTCGGAGAATTGAATTTGGCTGAAAAATCCTATACCCGTGAAAATTTTCAAGACTGTCCAGTAGACTTTTCTGATCTCCATAGGCACTCACACGCATTACTAAAAGACGCATGCATGGTATATCAAAAATATATTCCTAACCTTTTTCTGTAAAAGTTTAATGTAATTGTAAGTGAATGTAAAAACATGAAAGGTATTCATTTCTTTGTACTCCAGTACTAATTAAACATGCATTTTTAATTGAAAAGTCAATCTTTTCTGTGTTTGGGGTAAATTATTTAAGTGCTACATAGTAGATGCTATATTTTAACTGCTACTGAATTTTTAAATTCTTTAGTATAATTCAAAAAAATTTTAAGTTTGATAAAATCTTTTTACTTATTAATATTAGTTTATTTTGTCTTGATTCGGCGTTTGAATCACTAAAAAATCAATTTTCTACATTAGGCAATTTTTTAAAAGTAAATTTTTCATATTAAGTGTCTTTCCCCTCCTATGTACTTTAGAATTTTCTCTCACTTTGACCTATCTTAAAGTTCCCGTAATTTTAAATATTATGCCAACATGCTTTTATACACACACGCGTACGACAGAGTTTTAAAGATAATTCCAAATTCTAAGAATTGAATTTTAATTTTAAAAAATTAAGAAAGAGGTCTAATCAAGTTGCTGATCGTAATTTAAGTTTTTATTACAGGAAACTTATTGCAGATAGCACTTTTCAGTTACTTCCTCATTAAAAACAATAATTACTTGCAGTAGTTCACAGATCTATTCGCCCTCTTCTCGTTTTTTACTATTTTCATAAATTTCATAGGGGTGTAGTAAAAATTCTGGTTTCAAATTTTGCCACTGGAAAGCTCTATCTTTCTATTTTAACCATCCATCAAAATAACCTAATAATCATTAAAATGTTTTCGAAAAATACTTTTAATTTAACGTAACCAATGAAATCAGACACAAAAATATTCGCCTTCTTACCATAAAAAGTGCAAATGTTAAACAAAATCCTGAAATCGATGCCTATAAGATTTAATTTGCATTTTGTCTTACACCTTAGATTGTTTTAAGTCCAAATATCATTGTGTACGAGATATTTTGTCAAACTGAAGCTAATTTTATTTTGTTCTACTTCTCTGAAGATAGAATTTCAGTGGATTTTACTATTTTGTAATATGAAAAAATTGTGATATCTTCAGATTTCTTCATAACGATAATAAAAGGATACACATCTTTAAAATGAGATAAGATTTTAGGTCGTTTAGATCTTTAATATACCAACCACACCTTTTTATGCAAAGCACTATGTTTTAGATTACTGTCATGGTGAACCAAAATTTGTACTTTAATTCAAATTTTCTATCAAAAAGTTTTAAACTTCTTTTTAAAAAGTCAATGTACGCATATTTACTTAGTCCTAGCAAAAAAATTCAGTCTTGACCAGTTGCTAATACACAGTCCTAGATCATTACAGAATATGCTCTGCATTTGACAATGGCCATTGACGAAATTTTTATTTGAACTTCCTACAAATTAAGAAGTGATATTCAATGATGGATTGAAGTGTTGACAGTCAGTTTTCAACACTGAACTAATGCTCTTGAAAATCTATGCAAACAAGAAGAAAATTATGAGAAAGATGCTCAAATCAGAGTTCGGTCAGTCTGTGACTTTTTAATTCATTGATAGTACTAAGGTTCAATATTCATATATTGATATTTTTGAAAAAAATTTGAAACTTTTTGGTGGAAAATTTGAATCAAGTACAAATTTCGGTCCACCATGACAGTAATCTAAAACAGTGGTTCCCAACTGATGATACGTGTACCACTGTTGGTACGCGAGAGCATTTGTGGTGGTGCGTAGAAGGGTTCAATAATAATACAAACCAAATGTACTGGATTAAATCTTAATGAATGTTTCATAGAACTAATCAGTGACAGTTCAATAAAAGACTCCCAAGGAGAAAAGTCTTGTTTCTTTTTGGATATCTACAAGAAATGAGTATCCTGCCCATTTTAGTCAAGCATTACAATTTTTAACTCCATTTGTAACAACGCATTTATGTGAAGGTGGGTTTTCAGAGCTAGTGTATGTGAAAAACAAGTACAGGAATAGACTGTGCATGTAAAACGACTTAAGATTAAAGATAAACACTATTGAACACCTGCCATAGAAGCTCTAATAAGCATAAGCAACAGCAAGTTGCTCATTAAGCCTCCTGATAAAGACATTTTAGTGTTGGGAAATTGTATTTGACATTTGTTAATAACAATTATACGTACATATAAACGGCTTTTCTAGTTTTATGGATTTATTTTCTGTATTTTGTTTTATTTATGTTTAAATACATTTTGCAAAGTTATTCATATGTATATATAATTTATTTGACCCCTCAAAAAGTTATAACATAACCAGTGGTACGCCACGACCCTACAAAATTCTCAGGTGGTACTCAAGTATAAAAAGGTTGGGAATCACTGAAAAGGTGTGGTTGGTATATTAAAAATCTAAACGACCTAAAATTTGACCTCATTTTAAAGATGTGTCCTTTTCTTACCGTTATGAAGAAATCTGAAGGTATCACAATTTTTTCACATCACAATAGTAAAATCCACTAAAATTATATATTTAAGTAGAACAGAATAAAATTAGTTCCAGTATGACAAAATATCTGATACACAATGCTATTTGAATTTGGTATACAATGCTATTTGAACTTAAGACAATCTAATCTCTTAACAATCTAAAGTGTAAGACAAAATGCAAAACAAATGTTATAGACATTAATTTTCATGTTTTCTTGAACATTTGTATTTTTTATGGTAGGTAGCCGAATATTTTTGTGTCTGATTTCATGGGTTACGTTGCATTCTAAATATTTTTAGAAACACTTTTAAGTAATTATTAGATTATTTTGATAGGAGGCTAAAATATAAAAATAGACCTTTCACGGCAGTAAAATTTGAATCATCATTTTAACTACACTGCTGGCCACCGTAAATGCAACACCCTGAAGGAAGCATGCAAATAATATGAAATTTACAACATGCATTAGCGGAGGTGAGATATGCAAATGATTAGAATTTCAGCGCAGACGCACATCACGCGCGCCTGTGGCGCCACTTCAAAGCGCTATTTAAGGCTTGGAGATTTCGACGATTTCAAGTACGGCAATTGTGTTTTTCTTGTGGTTTTTTCAAAAAAACGATCAATTATGCCTCGTAGAAAACAGCGATCATCTTTTGATCAAGTATCCGAGTTCGACAGAGGAAGGATAGTGGCCTACCGAGATTGTGGATTAACTTTCAGGGAAATCAGTAGTCGTGTTGGACGAAACCAAGCAACTGTAATGCGGATATGTGATCGTTGGATGCAGGAGGGTACGACGGACCGACGTGTTCGATCGCATCCACCTCAGTACACCACTTCACGTGATGACAGGCATATTGTGCGTATGGCAGTGACGGATCGCTCAGCCACATCACGAACCATAGCACAGCACATTCAGTCTGTACCGCATCATCCAGTGTCTGCGCGTACCATTCGACGCCGTTTACAGCAGAGTGGTCTGTCCGCAAGACGTCCATTGCTTCGTCTACCCTTGACGCAGAACCACAGACGTTTCCGCCGCCAATGGTGCGATGAAAGAAGGATGTGGACGGCAGAATGGAATGAAATTGTCTTTACTGACGAGTCACGCTTCTGTCTGCAACACCACGCTGGTCGGATTCGAGTCTGGAGACACCGTGGAGAGAGGATGCTGAACAGCTGCGTTATGCACCGCCATACTGGTCCTGCACCGGGTATTATGGTATGGGGCGGTATTGGATATCACTCTCGCACTCCTCTAGTACGCATTGCCGGTACTTTAAACAGCCAGCGCTACATCTCCGAGGTGTTGGAGCCAGTTGTCCTTCCTTACCTTCAGGGCTTGCCCACAGCCATATTTCAACAGGATAATGCGCGACCACACGTGGCACGCATTGTCCAAGGGTTCTTCGTCAATCACCAGATTGAATTGCTTCCCTGGCCAGCTCGCTCTCCGGATCTTTCGCCGATAGAAAACATGTGGTCCATGGTTGCTCAACGATTGACCCAGAATACATCCCCAGCTGCCACACCAGATCAACTTTGGCAACGTATGGAAGCTGCTTGGTCTGCTGTACCCCAAGATCACATCCAAAGTCTCTTTGAATCAATGCCGAGGCGTGTGGCAGCGGTGATCTCCAACAATGGCGGCTACTGATTTTGGCAGGAACCACACTTCACAGAAGTCTATAAATTTAATCATTTGATACTTGGTCAACATGTTATCTACAAAATAAATTTTGTTGTGATATCTCTTATCTTTCTTGGTGTTGCAATTTGGGTGGCCAGCAGTGTACATCCTTACAAAATTCAGGAAAATAGTGAAAACGTGAGGTGGATGAATAGTTTTTTGAGACCCACTTTCAATGCTTCCAAAAATTATGCATGTAACTTAAAATTACAAAAAGGAGCGCATAGTATTAAACACGTGTTTTCAACAAACAATTTGAATGCCAAATCTAAAAAGACGATATTCTAAGCCGATTTGTCGGACTTTTTCAAATACTCATCCAATTTTTGTTTTGGCAGATAAGAACCCCCTGAAAATGAAGTATTATGATCATGCTGATAAGAGGTCAGGTATCCAGACCTAAACTCTGTTTAGTAGGAACCACCACACTTTCTCTTACTTTTATGGTGTCAATATTTCGAAGATCTTCACAGACAAAAAAGCAATAGACAAGGGATTATAAATGTTAAGTGCACATTCAACTTCTCAATTTGTCATCGAACCGCTCATTTTCAAAGGTATTTATTTAACCCTTTCCATATAAAAAATGCCGGTAACTTCGCTTGTATGTAATTAACCTAAGCGTAGGAGCATCTGTTTCCTGAAATCCCGGATACATTACTCTAGTATTAAGACAATTCGTTGCATGCAATTAACGTTTTAAGATTGCGAAAATAAATGCAGTGCCGTCAACGGTATCTTTTCGTCTTTTTTTTGGGGGGGGGTGATGGGAAGATTGCATACATTTTAAAAATTAATTTTTTTAAATTTTGCAATAGAATCATAAGGTAAAACGAATAGAATACTTTCCCAAAGTGCAACGCCTCGCACTTGTGGATTGTGACTTAAAAAATGCGTTTCTCCAGTGACATTTTTCCCATATCGGGCAAAATATTGTAAAATCAAAACTTGAAATTGGAAACACATCCAGGCAGGTAGGTGGTTAATTAACGTCGCACTGGAGCAACTCAACGGGCTATTGACGACGGTCCGGGATCAGACATAGAGGAGATATAAAAGTAGAGTGAGCTATGGCAACCCTTTTATGTCCACATGATCATGTAACCAAAAACTGTAGTCACGTGATCCTTAGACTCTTCTCTTCAACACGCATATAGTTTGCGCATTCCTTCTTCCATAGCAAATGCATTGAAAGTGAAAGCTAACATGGTTCTATCGTGCTTTTACATTTGTTTTTTGTGTTTTTCAATATTTGCTAGTATGATAAAAATAGATATTCTAACTTTGGAATTAATAAATACAGCCTGCTAGCATTTCCCTTTCTAATAAAAAGATTTCATACATTTGCAATCAATATATATCTAAAATAATGTTTAAAATAAAATAACTGGTGTTCGAGTGGGTTTGCTATTATAAATTGTACATCTATAAGAGCTTAAAATATTAAAAATAATAAATCGAACTTTAAAAACTAGTGCGAAATCGTTCTCAGTCTTGGCAATGATTTTTTGGCGCCAACTAGGAATACTATATTCTTTCGTATCTTATGCGATAAAAATTTTATGAATTTAAGTACATCATTAAATTGTTATTTCTTGCTGAATAAAATTGTTTTGTATCCACCCATTGTGTAATTACATAAGAATAATAATTAAAATAAAAGATAACGTTTGAAACTTTTAAGAATTATATATTAAATAAAATCAATTTGTTAAAAATAGGATTAAAGCATTTCACAAACCATATTATAAATGTGAACCATATTATGCACCTTAGGGAATCTTTTTTGTTCATGTTTTAAAGTATGTGTAAAATCTTTCATTATAGGATTGCATTTGACAAAAGAGCTTTCCTTTCAAATAATTTTCCTTGGATCTATAACTTTTTACTAGAAAGGCGGAAAACAAATTGCCGTTCTGTTATGTGAAAAACAAAAACAGTGCTTGAACGGAAATTGTAATACTGTCTACCTGTTTTGACGTATTTTTATTCTTGTTAATGAAGCATGCAATATAGCAAATTGGAAAAGCAAACAATTAGAGATCGAAATGAAACTTCTTTTGTATTTATTCCAAACAATCCGCGCAGCTGGAAAGTTCCTTTTCTAAAAACATCTGCTTAACATCCTGATTTTTTTTGCTTCGTATTTAAATAAACCTAACATTAAAATTTAATTATTTTCCACCGTGATTCGGATCTCTTCAAAAAAATCTTTACGGATTATACACAAATTTAAGAGTTCTGCAGTTATAGCTTTTGTTGGATTCGGCAAATTTTATAAATGTATTTAATGTATCAGGAGCCTGTTTTCAAGACTTGAGCTTCATCTGCCATGGCTCCTTCTTCATCCAATTCCACCTCTTAAACCTGGGCTTCTTGTAGGTTCACAACACTTTGTATAATCTGTTCGTCACTCAGTTCTTCGACCACTGGCACACTTTTGTCAATTTCAATCCAATCTATAACTTCCTCATGGGGGTACATCTGTGAAAGGGTTGTTTGACACAGCTTCTACCAAATCTAGCACCATACTTTGACCATTACTGGTAACGTTTGGATCTTGAACCGCATCTTCATCAGTAGGCCAAAGTTTGCCCCAGCACCGCTGTAGAGTCACTTCTTTCACCTGATTATACGCTAAGACAATTGCGAAAATTTAATCTTTGACATTAAATTGTTTTGGAAGTCTTTTACATCATAGTCAGAGTCCAAAAGGCCTTGCACAAAAGATCTATAAAAACACTTGAAATTTTGAATCACACCTTGATCAATCGGCTGAATCAAGGTAGTGACATTTGGTGGTAGGTAATCTGCAAAAATATTGCCGGAAATCAAATCAGAAGCAGGAGAATGAGCGGTACAGTTGTCTAACAACAAAAGCGCCCTGTTATCTTCTGACATTCCACGCTTCTTACAGTTTTCCTTTGTTTGTGGTACAAAATGATGGAAAAACCAGTCCTTAAACAAATCTGCTGTCGTCCATGCATTGCTCTGCCCTGCACAGTCAAGTTTAAGACTCCTTTTAAAGCTCTAGGTTTTTTATATTTACCAATCACGACAGGTGTCAGCTGATGGTCGCCAGAAGCATTTGCACACAACAAAACAGTCAATCTGTCTTTATTTTTCTTGAATCCCTTAGCACACTTTTCATCCCCACTTGCCAGAGTAGACGTTGGCAAACAACGCCATAAAAGGCCGGTTTCATTGGCACTGTAAACTTGACAACGGGTTAATTCCTACCGTACAACAAGGCTGCTAAAAGTGTTCTTATATTCTTCAGAGGCGTTTTCGTCGGCTGATCCGCTCTCTCCAGGCTCCGGATTCCCTGTCGAATTTTAAATTTATGAAGCCAACCATCGGAAAACACAAGAAATTTCTATATTCAGATCACGATGAAACTGTTTTGCTTTTCCGATGATCATAGGCCCAGTCACAGGTCTTCCCTCTTATCTTTTCGCACTAAACCAAGTGTACAAGGCATTATCAAGAATTTCAAGTTTAGGTTTTTTCAATGTGTCTTGATTCCGTATTTTTTGCTGTTACACCTTGAGCAGCAAACTTTTTAAGTTCTTTTTGTTTTTTTATATTAAAAATTGTCGAAGGATATTGAAATCGCGCATTATGACGTTTCTGTTTTCGCCTTTTTCGAGACGATTGAGTATCTCTAGTTTTTGATGTATAGTGAGAGTCATGCTTACGCTTATTAGTTTTATTAGCATTTGAAGAACTCGTGCTGGGCTTCGAGAACATTTTACAGTTAAGTACACTGTATGTACACAGTTGTAATATTGTGCAAACGTGATATATAATCGCTAGAAAAGAGGGAATACTACTGAAATAAAAACTGACAGTCACGATAAACACTGAGCGAAGTAAAAACGCGGGCAGCGCAGTCAGGGTCAACAAACGCCCGAATCCACCCGAAAAAATCCGAATTTCTTTATTGGAAGAAAGAGCTAAATACTGCCAATAAGTATACCAAATGTTGCCATGATGGAAAGGTTCGGCTACCGGCATTATCTGATGCACCGGAACTATTAAAAATATTGCTAACTGAAAATTCTCCAGATGCTAAAAATTATCGCCAGCGAATTCGTGAATACAACTCTGCATTAGCATTCGCTTCGATGGGAGCACAAATTAAACCACCACGTGGAACTGGACCATATTGTTACCGTTTACATGGTCAAGTGTACCACAGAGTTTCCTCCCTCTATGCAAGTGACCAACATAAAGAAGGATACGGGCAGTTTTATATATTCGACTCCAGTGAGGCAACAGAGAAACGCTTGAGTAACAATTAAAATTGCTTGCAACATGTATTTGAAAAACTCGATTTTATGTTAAGAGAAATCAATCCCTTTGCTCAGTCTTATCTTCAAATGCACCGACTAGTACAAGAACACCCAACTACATCTGTAAACATGGCATTTTTGGAAGATAAAAATTTGGATATGCAGCGCTATAATGCTCCTACTTTGTGCACTGAAGTTGCAGCTGTATTTGTTGGTGATAATGGAGAGCCCTCAACCAACCGAGACATTTGTGTATACCCAATCGGTGATACATGCCAAAGCATTTCACCACTAAATCAATGCTGTGATCCAATGACCTATCCTTTGCTATTTCCAAGGGGCGAGTGTAGCTGTAACATTGGAATGGAACATGTAGAAGAGAGAACAGCAAAGCGCACCCGTGTCACTCAACTACAATATTATGCATACAGACTTTCCCAGCGAAATGGTTTCAGTATTTTGCACAATAGTGGTAAACTTTTTCAGCAATATATTGTTGATGAGTATATGAAAACTGAAGACTCACGTTTACATTTTTTGCGACAAAATCAAAAAGATTTGCGAATTGAACTTTATCGGGGCCTTTTAGATGCTTTAGAATGTCGAGCACATAATAAAAATATGTTCACAGGAAAACGTATTATACTCCATCTTCTTTCCAAGGGAGCCCACGTCATATGCAACAGAATTACCAAGATGCAATGGCAATGGTACGTTTACTTGCAACCCATCTTACCTGAAATTTTAAATTTCATGGAGGGAGTACAACGTCCAGAAAATCGACCTGATATCGTTGTACGTGTGTTTAATATAAAATTAAAAGAACTTTTAGAAGATATTTGCAAGCATGGAATATTTGGAACTGTTTTGGCCTATATTTATGTCAGAAGTTGTGGTAGAACGGGAACAATTGCTTTCAAAAAGAGTTCTACTTTTTACAAACACAGAACATTTATTACGAAAATATTTAATTTAACATTGACGTTGATTGACAGGAGGAGTCCACATTCAGAAGTAACAATTTAAATCCACAGAGGATTAATTATGGAGCCACTAAAGTCTTCAGTTCTAAAGACGGACGATCGGCCACACAGGTCCGGTATCGTTTCGCTCTCGCTCAGACTGAAGCCTCTCAGCCGCCGGCAGGATCAAGCCTCTTCACTCCCTTCAGCGTTGGTGTCCTCCGCCGCCTCAAGTAAAGAGGTTTATCGCCTTTCGGTGGTAGGTGGGGAGGGGAACTACTGACATAACATATATATATATATATATATATATATATATATATATATATATATATATATATATATATATATATATATATATATATATAAACAATCAAACATAAAACGTAGAGTAACAGAAATTTAGACCAGCAAAAGGTCAAAAAGTACAGGCAAACAAAGGTCAAATGGCTAAAAAGCCAAAAAACCATGGTATAAAAATAGTAAAACAGAATCCAGAAAGCAGAACTGTCCATGTATTCGTGCTGAAGCTGCAGACATAGCATGAATAACAATATAATTCAATATTACGAAACAAAGCAATAAGAAATTTAGGAATTTAAACTCAAGAATACCAAGAAAATTTTTGAAAAAAATTAAGAAGTGTTGGTGGATCAGGGCGTCATCAGGGGGAGCCTGACCCAGTGAACACAAAAGGGTGTTTTCTGCGTATGGGCGTCAGTTCTCCAAAAGTAGCCCACAAACTCCTCCAAACACCACAAGCAGAAAGGCAAAATTAGAAAATCAAAACCGGGGACATCCAAGGACAAGTACAATACAAAACTGTAGAACAGAATACAAACTTACCCATTTCATAAACCTCAGCTCGACAACAACCCGCCGCAACCTACATGAGGAACGCTAGCAAATGCCATTCATACCGCCCCAAAATCATATACATCACAGTTGAGAATTCGGCACTGAAATTCCGAATCGGTTTATCGGAAACAGAGACCGAAAAGATAGTGTTCAAATAAAGTCTTTTAATAAAAATTAACAGTCCTATTATAATTAGTATACCAAATATAATTGCTAGTCAACAGGAAAGTCTCCAAAATAAGCCATTATGGTTAATCATCAGTTAAATAATACACTACTGTTTGTGAAAATTGCAACAACATGAAGGAATCATGCAAATCAAACGAAACTTGCAGGATATGCAAATGATTAGAATTACAAAGCAATCACGCATGTGTGGGGCGAGAAACACCCTCTATACTTCCAAGTGAGCCGTGTATAAAAAGCACTGTAAAGGTGCGTTAAAATGTGTGTATCGTCGTTTGACTGCTGTAAATGATTGATTAGAAGTCAATATGCCTCGCTAAAAACGTAGAGTGCCATATTAGCAACTAACGGAGTTCGAACGGGGCCGCATGATCGGCCTCCGTGAGGGTGGACTTTGGTATCATGAAATCGCCACTCGCACTGGGCGTAACGCCACAACAGTGAAACGTGTGTGGAAGAGATGGACCATGGTGAACCCCGGTAGTGGGCCACACAATATGACTTCACTACGGGACGAAAGACATCTCATCCGCATGGCAGTGACGGACCGTACAGCGTCCTCTCGTGCGTTGGCACAACATTGGAGCACGTCTACAGGTGTGTCATTGTCTGCCCCCACGGTTCGTTGACGTCTGCTGTGCCATGGGCTACGTTCAAGGATTCCCTTGATGCTGTACCACCGACGCCTCCGGCTACAATGGGCTCACCAACACAGCCAATGGCGTGCCGATGGGTAACAAGTCGTCTTCTCAGATGAGTCCCGCTACAATCTGGACTATAACGATGGGCGCGTACTCGTCAAACGCTGCAGAGGTGAACGCCTTCTCCCGGAATGTCTTATTCAGCGTCATACTGGACGAACGCCTGACCTTATGGTCTGTGGCGCTATAGGATATCATGGACGATCCCACCTATTCCAAATTGTGGGAACCCTGAACAGCGGGCTTTGCATCAGGGAAGTTGTGGAGCCCGGGGTCCTACCCCTCCTGCAACGCATTCCCGGAGCTGTATTTCAGCAAGACAATGCCCGTCCACATGTTGCTCGGAATGTGCAAGCCTTATTCAGTGCACGATAGGTTCCGCTTCTTTCATGGCCTGCACGTTCCCCGGATATGTCGCCCATTGAGCATGTCTGATATTACATCGGACGGCGACTCGCTCGTACCGCTCGTCGGGCAGAGAGTACGGCCGAACTTTTGCATCAGATAGAGGCCATCTGGAATGCCATTCCTCAGCATGACATTCAGAATCTGTTTGATTCGATGCCACGACGTGTACAGGCTCTCATCGCTGCGCGTGGCGGCCTCACAAGGTATTGATTTTTGGCATTATTTTTGTTTTATTGCTCTGTAAATTTGATCGTTTATTTAAACCGCTATAAGTAATACGTGGAATAAATTTCATTATTTCTGTTGATTCTTTCATAGCGTTGCAATTTTCACAAACAGTAGTGTATTAGTATTTTTAAATCTTTCAAAAATAATCTTATAAAAAGAGTGACTAGATAACCTATTCATTCCTGAAATGGCCACATATTCCCTGTTTCTGTATCTAAATCCTACAAAATTTCATGCAAATACGGGGAGTTTCAAAACTTCCTGTGTAAATTTTAAGGCAGGAACATAAAATCAAATTTGACAAAGGAAGTATATTTTGACAAAGGAAGTATGCGCCACCTAGATTTACCAGATAGGAGCTGGCCAGTTTCGGGCCACCCCCTTTTTTAGACTTCGTAAGGGTAGCATGTATTCTGTCACGAATGCTGAGATAGGTGATAGTCACCTGTGAGGCTGTATCATGAACTACCCTGATAGTACCCATGAAGTACCCTGATAAAAATGTTCCTGGTCACCAAACGTTTGCACCAGGACTTTGTGTGAAACTGGAAGATTCTACGGCAACTGGTCGACGCGTATTCCTTTTGTGTGTCAACTCTGTCAGTCATGCATTACTTAATAATTGGTGTTCGCAACTTTAAGCACTTACTGTGAAACTAAGTTTACAACAATCAAACTGCAAAATTAGGGCTAGTAAAAATGCTGTTCACATACTTGCTGTCTTTCATTTTTCTGCCCTTCTAGCACATCCTGATATCACTTTCGGGCAAACATTAATTTGTTAATACGATTTATTTTGAATTTCCTACCTCCCTTTAAAGTTTCTATGTGAAGTTTTAAACACCCTGTGTTCCCCATCCGTTTGGATGTGACAACACACACATGCAGACGTACACCAAATTACTCATTCACTAAGTTATTGTAAATATGCATAACATAATGCCCGCCTTGATGCACGTTCGGACGCTTTTCTTCCCGGATATTTACCCTTTTTCGATAAAATGATGTTTAGGAAAAGTGTATAAACTATTTGAGATTATGGATAAAGTCAAGTTGGATGGTTATATAGTACAAGTTGTTCTCTTATGTAAGATCACAAAACAAATATTGTCCAAAACAACCCAAATATGAATCCTCCTCCCCCACTGGACAGATCATTCTGTAAAAAGTTACTGATTTCACTAGAAAAAACTGTGAAACCGTGTTAATTGTCGCATGTGAACTGTTTTGAATGAAAAATAAAGTTATTGGAAAGAAAACTAGATGAATTGAAAACATAAATGAAATAAAAATTACTGTTCCTTATTTCGAAGACACTTAAAGATGATAAAATTATATGTTGGATAAGATGACATCAGATACCTGTAACATTTTAAGATCCAGAAGAATTATTTATATTTCGGAAAGAAAAAAAAATTAATTTGGTAAAAATAATAATTTTTGGAAGCGATTGCTTTTCCAGCAATACTGGTAAAACAATCTTGAGTTTCTACCAAAATCGCAAGATTCAATTTGCATCCAATTTCTCCGACACTACAAGGTTAAAGTTGATTTAAGTATAGAATAGGGAATGGGTACCCAGCCGGTATAACATGAAACGTGCAGAAAATGCTGACAGAATAGCTGAATAATTTATTCACCAAGTTGTTTCATAAAATATACAAAATTTATTAAAATATATTTAATTGTTTTTGTGATGTTATCTTGCAAAAACAGAAACGTTCAGACATAAATCGAGAAAACAGACTGACACCGTGAAGTTCAGTCCCCAAGTTACTGGGAATACTAATACTTTTTCATAAAAACATACAAAATGTTATGAAAATATATTCAACTATTTGGATGTATTGTGGACACACACAGACAGACAAGAAACGCGGAAATCACTGATTTTACATTAAAATGGATAAATAATTTCAAACGCTCAAATAAATAATTTCAAATAGTGCGCACAAACGCTCAATTTTTTATGTATATAGACAAAGGAATTTCTTGAAACGAAAGATTTTTCATTACTGCACAATGGAGAAAACCCGATAATAAGAGAGTCGTTAACACACTCGTGCGATAATATACACTGCTGGCCACCCAAATTGCAACGCCAAGAAAGACAAGAGATATCACAAAAAAATTTATTTTGTAGATAACATGTTGACCAAGTATCAAATGATTAAATTTATAGACTTCTGTGAAGTGTGGTTCCTGCCAAAATCAGTAGCCAGAGTAGCCGCCATTGTTGGAGATCACCGCTGCCACATGCCTCGGCATTGATTCAAAGAGACTTTGGATGTGTTCTTGGGGTACAGCAGACCAAGCAGCTTCCACACGTTGCCAAAGTTGATCTGGTGTGGCAGCTGGGGATGTATTCTGGGTCAATCGTTGAGCAACCATGGACCACATGTTTTCTATCGGCGAAAGATCCGGAGAGCGAGCTGGCCAGGGAAGCAATTCAATCTGGCGATTGACGAAGAACCCTTGGACAATGCGTGCCACGTGTGGTCGCGCATTATCCTGTTGAAATATGGCTGTGGGCAAGCCCTGAAGGTAAGGAAGGACAACTGGCTCCAACACCTCGGAGATGTAGCGCTGGCTGTTTAAAGTACCGGCAATGCGTACTAGAGGAGTGCGAGAGTGATATCCAATACCGCCCCATACCATAATACCCGGTGCAGGACCAGTGTGGCGGTGCATAACGCAGCTGTTCAGCATCCTCTCTCCACGGTGTCTCCAGACTCGAATCCGACCATCGTGGTGTTGCAGACAGAAGCGTGACTCGTCAGTAAAGACAATTTCATTCCATTCTGCCGTCCACATCCTTCTTTCATCGCACCATTGGCGGCGGAAACGTCTGTGGTTCTGCGTCAAGGGTAGACGAAGCAATGAACGTCTTGTGGACAGACCACTCTGCTGTAAACGGCGTCGAATGGTACGCGCAGACACTGGATGATGCGGTACAGTCTGAATGTGCTGTGCTATGGTTCGTGATGTGGCTGAGCGATCCGTCACTGCCATACGCACAATATGCCTGTCATCACGTGAAGTGGTGCACTGAGGTGGATGCGATCGAACACGTCGGTCCGTCGTACCCTCCTGCATCCAACGATCACATATCCGCATTACAGTTGTTTGGTTTCGTCCAACACGACTACCGATTTCCCTGAAAGATAATCCACAATCTCGGAAGGCCACTATCCTTCCTCTGTCGAACTCGGATACTTGATCAAAAGATGATCGCTGTTTTCTACGAGGCATAATTGATCGTTTTATTGAAAAAACCACAAGAAAAACACAATTGCCGTACTTGAAATCGTCGAAATCTCCAAGCCTTAAATAGCGCTTTGAAGTGGCGCCACAGGCGCGCGTGATGTGCGTCTGCGCTGAAATTCTAATCATTTGCATATCTCACCTCCGCTAATGCATGCTCTTTCTACTGGAAGGTTACTCATTAATTGTTCTGAAATCCTTGGTCTTTGCCTAAAACATTTAATACAAGAATGATATACTTTTCTAGCTATATTCCTACCGCAAAGTGGCCAAAACCTCTGCCGAATAGTATGCAAAAGGGTTTGTGGTCCAGAATGTAAAGTAGTTTTATGAAAGTATTCAAATATAATTAGAGTTAATTTACTATTACCAGGCAAAATTATTGGATGTTTTTCATTAAAGCTTAAGTTAGAATTAGAAATACGACCTCCAACTCTTAGCAAAGAATTTGTGTCCAAAAAGGGATTCATAAACTTTAACTTACTATTTGGAGGCACAGGCAACTTTTTCGTCAAATTCGAAATTTCTCTACTGAATTCCCTTACCTGAACTTGTTTTACCAGGTAAATTTCTGCCGTTTCTAATTCCCTTGATGTTAATGGTCCCTCAGACCTTAGCAGGAGGTTTCTGCAATTATTGACGAATCTGAAAATAAAACTAACAATTCGTTTCAGTCTTAGAAAATTATTAGTAATTCCAAGAATGCTGTCCACAAAGTCAATATTAATGGTGAAAGTCAATGTTGCGAGGTTTCCTTCCTTTAGTTCCATCAAGTAGTCATCATCATCAGGAGGGCACGCACTTTCTCTGGAATTGGGAATCTCTGCATGAAGAAATTCAGGACCACACCACCAAAGTTGACAGTCGGCTATCTTTTCAGAGCTCAGACCTCTTGACACCAGATCAGCTGGGTTGTCTTCCGACTTCACATGTTGCCACAGGAAATCCGTAGTCAGCTGTTGGATTCTTGTTACTCTGTTAGCAACAAAGGTCTTTAACAAATGCGGGGAAGTTCGGATCCATGCCAAAACGATGGTGGAATCAGACCACAAGTAGACTCCTTGAACATCTAGTTTTATAGATTTCATCACCTTGGTTATAAGCCTGGACAGCAATTCTGCAGCACACAGCTCCAAACGCGGAATAGTGATGGTTTTAATAGGTGCTACTCTTGATTTACTAGTCACAAGGTTAATCACAATTTGACCCGATGAAGTTGTGCATTTCAAATAGACAACTGCACCATACGCATCTTTAGATGAATCCGAGAATCCATGAAGTTCTAACTGACTAACTATCTCCGGTAGGACACATCGACCGATTCTAACGTCTTCAATTGCTCGTAACTTTGAAGCAAATTTTCTCCATTCTTCAGATTCCTTCTTAGGAAGTTCTTGGTCCCAGTCCACAGCCAGCAACCAAAGTCCTTGCATGAATATCTTCGCCCTTGTAATTACTGGACCCAGTAATCCAAGTGGGTCAAAGATTCTTGCGATTTCTGACAGGACAAGGCGTTTGGTGTACTTCGTCATGGTGCTGGTTGACTCAGACACAGAAAAACGGAACTGATCATTTTTGGGGTCCCAGCTCAATCCTAATGTCTTAATTGTGTCCCTTTCTGACTTGTCAAAATGATAATCTTGATCCTCATATGGTACTTGCTGCAGAAGAATCCTATCGTTAGAGCACCACTTGTGAAGCTGCATACCACCTGACTGCAACATTCCGATTAACTGAGTTTGAAGTTCAAGAGCAGAAGATATATCATCAGCTCCTGACAAAATATCATCAACGTAAAAGTCTGTTAGAGATGCTGATGCAGCCAAGGGAAAACGTTTTTCTTCATCTAAAATTAGTTGTTTCAATGTCCTAGTGGCAAGAAATGGTGCACTAACTGTTCCATAAGTAACCGTTTTTAATCTGTAGGTTTTAACTAGATCATCTGCCCCATTTTTCCAAAGGATTCTTTGCAGGTCCCTTTGGTCTGGATTAATTTCTATCATTCTATACATCTTTTTAATGTCAGATGTAAAGGCGATTTGATGTTTCCGAAATCGTATTAAAATCGAAACCAAGTCCTCTTGTATTATACCTCCGTTCATTTGCAAAGAATTTAATGATTTCCCAGTTGAAGACACAGATGAGGCGTTAAAGACCACTCTTAATTTTGTGGTACTTTTATCTGGGCGATAAACAGCATGATGCGGTATATAATAGGCGAGTTTGGGTTCAAGCTCTTCTTTAACTTCCTCCATATGGCCCAATTCTTCATATTCTTTCAAAAAGTCCTTATAAAGCGATGACAGATTAGTATTCCGGAGCTGACGCTTCCAAAGGGTGTTCAATTGACTCAAGGCTGTGTGTCTGGAGACACCTAAACATATAGGGTTTTCCTTAAACGGCATCTCAACCACATATCTGCCCGTTTTGTTTCTGAAATGAGTTTTTACAAAATGATCTTCGCACATCAACTCTTCTTCATTTTTTACAACTGGAGATTCTTCGATTGCTTCTATTTCCCAAAAGCGGCGAATTGTGTTTTCTAAAACGTCATTATTTCTGGCGAAGAAACAATGCACGGATTGAATGCTAGGTAAAGTACCAGACACTATGTACCCAAACACAGATTCCTGAAGCGAAATTTCATCGCTAATCCTCTCTCTTCTAGCCCTTATGATTTCAAAAAAGAGTTCAACACCTATCAGCATGTTGATTTTGCTTGATTTATAAAATTCTGGATCTGCTAACTCCACAAACGGTAAATTTATTCCCGAAATATCTAAATTAGAAGAAGGGGTTAAATCTGTAATTTTCGGAACGATCAGAAATTCAAGGTTTTCCTTAAATGTCTCCTTGCTATTTGATATTGTCCCTTGAATTTTATGTTTAATTGTGTGGACTGACCCATTAATTCCTGACACGGGTACATAAATTTTATCCTTCTTTAATCCCAAAGCATTTGCGTAATCAGCAGTTGCTAAATTTACTTGGCTACCGTTGTCCAAAATTGCCCTGCATTTTCTGCGAATGCCTTGTGCATCCTTCACAAAAATAATTACAGTACTTAATAGCGTTTTACATTTTTTCTCTATAACATTAGTAAGACTCTGAACAGGTTGTGATTGAGAAGGCGCCGAATTCTCATTCTCAGCTGAGTCATCAACTTTGAACGAAATCGAATCTCGTAAACATTCGTTTCTCGTCTCGCCTATTTCCTTTTTTGGGGAAGGCATAGGGGAAGAAATCTGAAGCTCACGGTGGAGGAGCGAGTGGTGTTTCCTTTTACAGTCAGAACATGAATATTTTGATTGACATTGCTGCGCCAAGTGCGATTTATTCAAACAATTTAGACAAAGTTTATTAGTTCGCACAACCTCGTATCTTTTTTGTACATTTAACTCTCTGAATGCCAAACACCTGCCTAACATATGCTGACCTTTGCATAAAATACATTTTAAATTTTCATCTTTTATAATTAAGCTTTTAGCCTTGTTAGAAGAAAGCGGATTTCTGAAATTTGCTGGTTTTGAGAACATGTTTCTACTTATATTTTCAATCACGAGACTTCGTTTTTCTAGGAAGTTTAAAAGCGCGTCTAATTCTGGTACTTCTTTCGTTGTTAATGACAGTTCAAATTGTTTCCTAGTTTCACGATCTAATTTCTGACAAATGATATTTATCAGCAAAATATCTGACAAACTACTTCGGTCGAAATCTAAAAGTTTCAGCGCTCGTAAATTCTTATTTACACAATCTATCAGATTACGCAAGTCTTTTGAGGACTCATGTTGCAGTTTTTCGCAATTGATTATGGCTTGTACATGAGTATCGACAATTGCCCTTTTATTTTGATATCTATCTTCCAGAGCTTTAAATAATGATCCAAAAGTGTCATCTGTCGTTTCGATGTTCTTACAATCGCCTTTTAACGAAGCTCGGAGGTAGAACAGTTTTTGATCGTCTGTTAATTGAACGTTATTAGAAATTACATTTTCAAATTGACTTTTGAAAATGCTCCAGTCCTCATATTTTCCCGAGAATATGGGAAGTGGGATTTCTGGCAGTTTCACACTCGACTTCCAGTCATTTCGACTCGAATCAACTGTCGAGGAATCAATATTTTGTTGCGTTTTCAACTTAGAAAGTAGATATGAAAGCCTTACCTCAATCTTTTCAAGGCGATCATCCATGAGTTGAATATCTTCTTCAACATCAGGGAAGTCCTCACTGGGTGGCAAATCAAAAGATCGCAGTTGCAGTTCTTCGATTTTCTTCTTAATATCCTTTGTAAGTTCTAATTTTATAGAAAGTTCCACCCTAGATTCTGGAGCTTCTTCAAAGGATTTAATATAGGTTTCCAATCGAGTTATTTTGCCTTTCAAGGCAGTTTTGATCTTGTTAAGCCTATCCATAGATGCTTAATTTCGTTCTCCGGCCTGGTCGGACCAAATGTCGAGGCCCACCAAAGAAGCAAGAAGTGGACTGTATTTTAACTTAACAATTTATTCAAACTTAACAAGATCGACAATATGGTTCCAAAAGGAACGCTTGCGATTTCCTAATCGCATCAAAAAAGCAGCAGTAGCCTATCTACCGCTTGAGAAGTTCTTACTGCCAACTTTCACTACCTCTTTTTAACTGCTCAGTTCCGAGCCAATTGGCGCTCGCCAAACACAGGCGATGACGCCAAGAAACTTGAGTCGCCAAGGCGCGAACAGAGTTGTTTAATAGTGAATCTAGTACTTGAAAATAAACTTCCACTTTGATCCTCTTAAGAGGATCATCTATTCTTTCATCGATAGCCATTTCATCTATAAACCTCTTACGTTTTCTGCTTCTGCGGTGGGATTGCGAAATATTATTCACATCAGTAAAGGCAATAATTGAATCATTCACTTTATTCCACTCCCACCACTTCGCATTTTTACAAGTTTAGCTTTGGTTTCAGTAGCAATTTTTGACACACTGCTATAATTAATTATTTTTGGTTGTAGAACCATTGTGATTGGTGACAACACTTTGAAAATAGCTGAGGCAACATGTATTGAGCAAATGTTTGCAAAATCGGTCATTTCTTTCCCCAGACCAGTTGCCAGTGCCTTTGAGTCATTAGCAGCTTTTTGTCAATGGACAAACTATGCAACGTCTCTTTTATTGTGTCATAGTAGGTGACAACTGTTTGCAGTGCATCATTTCTGCTTGACCATCTTGTAGTTTGCACTCTTTTCAGTCTCCTTTTTTTGGTTGGACCCTTTTCCAAGTTTGTAGTAAAAAGATCATGCCTTGTATGACATGACATGAAGACATAATTCCTCTAAAAGAGAAAATAGATTTTTCATCTGGGGGCATATGTCCATAGATTTTTACACAACTAACTAAACCAAATCCGTGCGAAGAACACCATATATAGAGCGCTTTGGGATATTCTCTCTGGATTAGCGCTTTTACACCATCGAATTTTCCTCTCATATTACCAGCCCCATCCATACTTCGACCGACAATTCCATTTGAGTCAAGACCAAGTAAATTTAGGCATTTCATTATTTCTTTAAAAAGATTCTGGCCTGTGGTATCTCCACTAATGAAAACCTTAATGAGCCGCTCTTCAGGTTTGACATTTTCCTTTTGGGCACCATGCGGGTCAATATGTCGATATAACGAGCCACTAATGTGGAACATTCTTTTTTACTAATGTCTTGAGTTGAGTCTAGAATAATAGAATAAATGTTAGTCGTTTGTATACTATCTATGATTTTTGAAGCAACGATGTCATTAATTTTGTTAATTACATCATACACGTTTCGATAACCCAAGAAATTAGAACCCCAGCTTTCCTTTTTGAGTTCTAGCTTTATCAATTTTTTAAAGGTATGCCCTAGCATTAGTACTATATTTACTCAATAGCCTGAACAGACCTGAGTTTTCCTTTTGCTACATCTTTTCAAGAAATCTAAGCATTTCTTCACTTAAATATCGACAACAATCGATGACAACAGACAGCACCTCTCGATTGGGATGGACTAACAGATTTGATTGTTCAGCTAAACGTGAATCAATCCTCTTTTGAGAGATCCATTGGATCCTTGCAATTTGTGCTAAGTGGATTTTAGATTTTTCATGGAGCACAATATCCCGGTCCCCCTATGCTCTGTCCATCCTCTATAGCCAGTTCCCCATATTGACTGTTCGCGTGGAAGGGAAAACAGTACATGGCAAGCAAAATACGGCATCTTTTTCTTGGCTATATACCAGCCATTTTGTTAACTTTTACACTTTTGTTTAGTAAAATTTCATTCTTCAATGATGGGTTGAATTTTCTTCCACCCATTGGAGGAAAAGTGTCAAAAAACAAATCTTGATTTTCCAAATATAGTGCTTTATTTATTTCCTCAGCTGACAGTTTCATGTTGGCATATGATGCTGGATCTCTTGGGTTTTTCAATCTACCATCAGGAGAATCTTCAGTTGTTAGAGTTTCCTCTTGAATGGAAACTGAAGGTCTTTCAGTAGATGGATTGCTATATGATTCTACCTCTCCGTGTCCTAATTTAGTTTCATCAACAACTTCTTCCTGACTTTCATTTTCATCAAGGTTTTCAAAATCTATGCCTTGGGTCATAACTTGATGAAGAGGGTTGTATTTCTAAATCTTCAATGACGTTTTCAGGAATCGAACAGCACTGAACTAAAATTCCTTTCCTTCTCCGAGACAGACTACACAAAACGTACACTGCTAGACGGCTATCTGCATTCAACTGGTGACTTAACTTTATCTTGTCTATGGGACTACTAGCGATCCACATGATGTAACGATGACGGACGGAAAACCCTCAAGGTGACAGATGTTTATGAATGGGCAGGGTATCAGCGCTGCCAACTGTTGCTCAATAACAAATTATGGAATAACTTCCTATGGTGAAATTGTTGCCATAGCAGGAAACAGTCTTTTAAACAAATTCAGAGATAGTCTAATTACTTATGAAAATATATATATATGTGGTGCCCAGACTGCCACTAGAGGGCACCTCCGCGCTGATGTCATCTCCGACCACTGCGCAGCCATTCCGCTCATTGGAGGAACGCAGTCAAAAAGCGACACAGAAGGAAGACGACGAAGCTACAAGACGGACGTAGCGTTAGACTGTGCAATGTTGACGGGCGACGAGCGCCGATGGAGTTTATGATGTCTGTGCTGTGCACTTAACTTTAATTGTCTAAACCAAATTCATTGTAAATATTCATAAATCTCATTAAATTTAGTTATTCTTTAAAACTTTCGTAATGTTGCCAATCGCCCACAAACCAGCACCCCCACATCTCAGAAGCGGGATAGACGCCTAGTAAGATTCCAGACAGTATTTTCGAAAGGATATTTAAAAAAAAAACCGAACTATGTTCTCCAGTCTCCAAGCTGCTCCTTGTTGCCAAGCATCTTAAAGGTACGTGAACATTCCATAATACAAGATGATATTGAATGATATTAAAGAAGTCAGCGTTGCATTGAAAAATTGCAAGACAGACAAAATAAAAATTTTGCATAGATTCATTTTCGAAAATGACGGCAATCGATCGAATAGAAGACACGTTAAAAAATTTTCTGGCTTTAATTTCGGAACGGATAGTGAAGAATTTGATGAGAAATTAAAAAATAAAGAAGATAGCTTTTTTCTAAACGAATTGATTGCAATATTTAGTTTGCTAAGCATTTCTTTCGAAGGCACGAAAACGGAACTAGCAAAAAGAATTCTATCTATATTATGTAACCTTGAAAGTTTCGTCGAGAACGAACGCGCCGATCTGTCTGAATCCGAATAAGAAGAAAGACGTTAAAGACGAAAGAAATTTGAAGACGTTGAAAGAAGAAAGACGTTAAAGACGAAAGAAATTTGAAGACGTTGAAAGAAGTTAAAGACGAAAAAAGCTGAAGAAGACGGAAGACGTTTAAAGAAAGACGAGAACGACGTTTAAAGACGACAAATGAAGCCAGAAGACGATTTGGCTCATTTAATCATTTCCAGAGCTGAAGGACGATTCAGAGCTCTATAACCTAGATACATTTGCTTTACAGAGACTGACAGATTTTGGAACTTTCCTTCTGCTTTTGCCTTTTTTTGTATATTTTCAGAAACGCCTGGTGGATCAGTCGAACCCAGGATGGCCGATCTGTGGTGCCCAGACTGCCACTAGAGGGCACCTCCGCGCTGATGTCATCTCCGACCACTGCGCAGCCATTCCGCGCATTGGAGGAACGCAGTCAAAAAGCGACACAGAAGGAAGACGACGAAGCGTTAGACTGTGCAATGTTGACGGGCGACGATGGAGTTTATGATGTCTGTGCTGTGCACTTAACTTTAATTGTCTAAACCAAATTCATTGTAAATATTCATAAATCTCATTAAATTTAGTTATTCTTTAAAACTTTCGTAATGTTGCCAATCGCCCACAAACCAGCACCCCCACATCTATATATATTTAATAATATAATTATCTAATAAGAAACCTTTTTATTGTTATATATATCAGAAGTAGTGGGATAGAACAGGAACAGTTGATTGACAGGAAGAGTTCTACTTTTTACTAACACAACATTTATTACGAAAATATATAATTTAGCATTGATGTTCAGAAGTCCACAATCAGAAAAAGTAACAATTTTTATCCACAGAGGATTAATATGGAGCCACTAAGGTCTCCCGTTCTTAAGATGCACGATCAGCCACACAGGTCTTGCGCCATCCGAAAATTTCCATGTTCTGCCGTTAGAATGAATTATTTTCCCGCTCTGCTTTGAGCGTTTCCATCGCGACCAGAACGCACGGAACTCCAACCAATCAGAACATCGCTCTCGGAATACGAATATGGTTGAGTGTTCTAAGACGAATGGGGAAAGGCGAAACGATTCAGTCTTGACACTTGTCCATCCTGACGATGTTCGACCCGAACATCACCGTTCTCATACAGGCGTCTATCATGAGATCTGAAAAATAAAAAAAACAAAAGTATCTATTTTCCTTTTAATTTCTTAATAACTAATTTTTATTCTTCCTTAGGTGTAGTAGTTAAATCTGATTTTCCCATGCTTTGTACTGCCTAGTTTGTATTTTACATGTTTCTTTCGAAGCTCGCGCTCTCTTCTAGAATTGTACTCTTGCTGATTTGCAAGCTCAGTCTGATGTTGTTTTCGAACATGTTCTTCCCTCAACTGGTGGACAGTTCTTTGTTGACGATATTCCGACTCTCGTGTCGTATCATGATGATGAAGCAACATTGAATGGGCTTGCTCCAATTGGGACTGCCTTTTAATCAGTTCATCGCGCAATAAATTTTGCTCCATTTGGTGATATTGTAACAGCTTCCTTTCTAAATCTTGCTGATGTCTCATTTGCAATTTTTCTAATTCTTTGCTAGATTGCTGAAGTATATTTTCATATTGTTTATCTAATTTTTGTTTATGTCCTTCCATTTCTTGCTTACATTTAGCTTCAAGCCGGGTAAGAGCCTTTTGGTGCTGACACCGCCGCATACACTTATAACCAGACATTTGCTCATGCATATGGTTTTCTTGCTCATGTTCTTTAATTTGCCGTGTGACAATAGATGTAGTCCGTATGTAGCAAAATTATTTGCCCCTACGTCAGCACTATTAAGAATCCTGGAAGATGAGTTTGATGGACTAAGACGAATTCCACCACGCTCACGAAATGAAGCAGGATAATTATATGTAGAATCTGTTTCAGAAGCAGGCGGAAGACTACTTGTACTACTACTTTGACTAATCCTTTCCCGTAAACGAGGATTAGGTACGTGGGAGAGATCTATCTCTTCGCTAGACATATCCAACTCTATGGCGCCTAAAGTGTATACAAAGGCATCTGCTGATGAGTCATTTTCTTTCGCCTCTTTTACTTCAAAGTTGATGTGGGGGAGTGGAGGGGTACTCATGCGTACTCTTTCCCGTTATTTATAGTAACGCCTGGAATTGCTGACGGTTTGTTTTTTATTTCGTTCCCATTATTGCCAATTGCATCAAATCGAGATGGTTCTTTTATGTCCATATCGGTAACGTTTAATGTTCCCTCAGAAAATGCAAACTTTACCCTTGTTAATACATCCATACCTACTATTGCTTCAAATTGTAAATTTTTAACGACATGCACATCAGCACATAAAGAAATATTATCAATAATAATTTCTGCACGGAAAAACCCATCGGTACTTATTCTGTGTTGACTTATTCCATTTACATATATCTAGCTACCATTCAATATAGGAGATCCTATTTTATGATAACATTTTTCACTAATTAGAGTTACTTCAGATCCAGTGTCTATTACAGCACTAGTATAACATTTTTCAATATAAATACACTTTTCAATTTTTTTTGGCGTTACAACATATATTTGATTTACAGTTTTACTCACATTCGCATTTTCACCTTTAAAATTATATGTACAAGCATTGCTCTTATGCCCATAATTTCCACATGCATAACATTTAATTTTATTACTACTATATGGATCTCTACTTGATATATCATAATCAACCTTATTACCATACTTATTGACATTTGTACTATAACCAACAGTTTTGTTATAATTATCAACATTTCTACTATTCTGGTAAGCACGAAAGTTCGACGATTCACCTTTATCTCGGGTTCCATCTTGCGAAACATTTTTTCTGAATTTATTTACATTCCGCATCTCATCCTTTCCTAATTGCAACCTCGCGCTCTCGTATTCCTTTAATTTTTTCACTATGACTTCTGCGCTTTTTAATTGATGCCAATCATCTACGAAGTGTGTTTTGATTTCGAACGGCGCTCTACGTTTTATCTGCTCAGATACAATTAGTTCCTTGAGCTCGTCAAAATTTGTTATTTTTAGTCCTCTTATCCATTCCTCAAAATAATGGCTTATCTCGAACGCAAAATCTCGCCGTGGCTGTACTTTCCTTTTTATGATTTAGAAATTTTTGTTTAAATTGCTCAGACGTTAGTTTAAATCTTTTAAGTAGAATTTCTTTGACGTATTCGTAGTCGTTCGATTTTTCCTCCGGTTCGCGGGTTATTATTTGTGCTATCTCTAAGGGTAATAAACCCAGTAAATGTGTTACGAACTCTTCTTTTTCGATTTTGATCTTCGTCACTTGTCTCTCGAACAGCGCTAAGTATGTACTTATATCGTTAGATTCATTCGAATCAAAACTTTTTATTATCTTCGATAGTTCCTTTCCTCTATCCCATGCAATGTTTGATTCTGTCATGCGATTTTCCCGAACTATTGTTGTCGCATTTTGCAGTTTCAATTTCTCTAATTCGAATTCGCGCAATTCTCTTTCTTTTTCTAATTGACGCAATTCTCTTTCTTTTTCTAATTGACGCAATTCTTTTTCTTTTTCTAATTGACGCAATTCTTTTTCTAATTGACGCAATTCTTTTTCGAAAATCATGAAATTCTTTTCGACCATCTGCATCAGCCGCATCAACACAGCCACCATTATCAAATGAACCAAGAAATTCAGACATTGACAGGTTAGGAGAGGATATGAATAGGAAACGATAACCCCATAGGAAGAATTGTTCGTGCGAGAATTCTCACATGGGTACGCTATTCTATATTATTTTTATAGTATAGATCCCTTTTACGTCTCTTACACGCGATGAATCTTAACAAGTAGTGAGGTATCAAAAGAAAGAGAATTTCCCAGACACTGACGAATCCGTTCTATTTTTCCAAGGTGTGCAGAGGGGGGGCTAAAAACAATTCGAAATCCCCATAGGAATAACATTGAGTGGAAAAAGATTACGGTAAGCAACTCAGTCTATTTTACCAGTATTGATGGAAAAACAACTTTTCCACTTAAATTGTTTTACTAGAATTACTCGGAAAACAGTTTGTTTTACCAGTTGTACTCGGAAAACCAGTTTGTATTCATGGAAAAACATTTTTTCCAATAAAATTGTTCTATCAGTGTTACTCGAAAAACTATTTTTTATCATCTATATTAGGAGGAAGTGTTGTAAATAGTGGTTGAATAAAGTTTTTTGATATTTTGGATATAAAAAAATTCGCTTACATCTTTCACCCTTACAACGGATAGGGCGTTGGGGGTGGAATTGTTCATGCGAGAATTCTCACACGGGCATACTAGTTATATTTATTATACGAGCTCAAATGATAATATTGCGAACTGTAACCATGATTAAATGTGATAAAAAAAAGGATTTATGGAATTGTTATTCGAAACGGAGAAAGTGTTGAACGATGTTCTGTATAATTTGTATCGTCTTTAGTGTTCTTAATAAATGTTATTTATTTAATTAGCTTTCGTCTCCATGTATGCAACCAAAAAGCCTACCTACAATTTAATACAATCGAACTGATATTCCGATTATCCAAAAAGTGAAGAGTGTCATTCAATTGATCATTGAATAGTAGAGTTCATCTATACGACATAGTATAACTGGTAAAAGGCAATGTATTTTAGATTACATAAATGAAATTTTCCAACCATTTTTCAAAAATTTAAACATTCCTTAGGTGTTTTAGACGTTTTTTTAACTTTTGGTTTCCCGCTAAAATCGTCATAATGAGGAAAATTTAATATAACACAAAAACTTATTATTGGAACGAGCTGAAATTTTGCATGGTCTTATTAAAAGTCCTTCTGAATCGATTCCCATCAAAATATAGTAAGGTTCCAATACATAATTTTTTCAAACATTAATTTCATAATTATTATTGCATACTAAAAACTATTTTTAAAATATAATATTAGGTGGATTTTGTCTGGGTTGCTTAACAGTAACATGGTACAAAATATTACCGCATCAAAATATTATTTTGAAAGATATCGATAAAAGTCTGAGAAACTGATTTAACATTAGGAGTTCCAATCTTTCTGTACTCATAACTTCGAAACGCTAAGACCTAATGACATGAAATTTGATATCTGAAGTTAAATTCTGATATAGATTTGAAATTGTGTGTCAAAATAGTAGAAGGCTCCTATTGGAAATTATGAAGTTGATGTTCAATTTAATATGGAATACGGCCCCTTGTGCAAATTTTATGTATTTGAATTTATAGAAGACGTTAGTTCCTGTCGAACGCCATCTTTGAATTTTCTCTACTGTTAAAATTGTTCGAATGAAGAAGGGTGGTTCTTTTTTTCCAGCAACGTACATATTTAGAATGATAGATGTTGTTTCTTGACTATTTATGACAGCTTTCGATACAATCCAATAATAAAATTTGTAACTCGAAAAACAAATGTAAGTTTTACTAGTTTTAATTGCTTTGTAATGGTATACCTTTATGGTTACTCGTTTTGTTTTAGCGTTAACTGCTTTATTTTAAAATACTAACTTCATTTTTAGAAATACATTACCGTCTTTATTTTAAAAGGTTTTGTTTTGTGCGCTCTATTTGTTGATTTTGTTTTATAAAGAAATGAACTCATGTCTTGAGCAATATTTTGCACAAAAAAGTAATTCGTTATAAAATTAAAAATTACAAAATGAAAGTTTTGCAAAATTGAATGTTTTTAATCATCTCACATCAGAAGCCAAATATTTAAAAACTATTGATGCTTTGTAAAAGAAATAAAAAAATAAGTAGTATTGGAATTTAAATTCTACAGATATAATTTTTTGGAAAAAATTGTTTATCCAGCAATACTGGTAAAAAATCTGATTTGCGTACCGCAATGGCAATACACGGCGTTATTCCTATGGGGATTTCGAATTTTAGCCATCTCTGAAAACCTAGGACAAATAGAAAAGGTGTTAATATGTAACCTATTTTACCCTTGGGGTTCTAAAGAATAAGTGTACCAAATTTGGTGTGGATTGGTCAAACGGTGTATATTTGTATAGTGAACAGACAGACGCCAACTCTGCTCTTCTATCGTGTTTAAGAAAACAGTAGAAGTCAAATTTGTTCAAATTGAGATTAGTAAACGAGTGCATTTAAAAAAATTATCTTTCATTGGTCAAATTAGTAATCAACTATGAATAAAAGTAGATATAAAAATGATGGTTGAAATGATTAAGTTGATTTATAATGGACTAGCTGAATTTACCATGCATTGCTCTAGTTTAATTGGCTAAACGTCGATTGAAAGTGTTCCGAAAAATCACTTTTCTGTCATAGAAAATGCAAATATAGAGAAAAAATAAGCGAGCGCAAAATAATTTTTGAAACTGAGATTTTTATATTTTCTACGATTTACTTTAGATCCATTTCACATATTATAGGTAAGACAAACCTATAAAAACTTATACTGAGAAGACTATATACAAAAGTCGATTTTGAGTTTTGGAGTGATTGTGAATGCCCTTTAAGTTCATTTTCTTTTTTAAAAAATGACATGCATCGTATTATTGCATTCAGTTTTTTCTTATCAATATTTTTTATTTGTAGCACCTTGCACCAGGAGTGCGAATTTCGGAATTTCGCCATCATTATGAGAGGCTGACAAATCATGTTGATACGATATCATGATCAACCTTTCAAACAATTACACTTTATGCTCGAAAATTCCATCCAGCATTTTACAGACAGGATACATAAACGATATGATACTGAGCAATTTTTCAGCGCAACCGCACCCATCTGCGATTGCACCATACTCCAAGATTCTAAAAAAAAGCTCCAAGGTCATTTTGAAAGGCGACTTCTCTAGATGCACAGCCAGACTAGAGAGCTTATATATGTATAATATATGTATAATATATATATATATATATATATATATATATATATATATATATATATATATATATATATATATATATATATGGCTCTCTAAGCCAGACCGGGAGAGAGCGCCCCCTAGCAATACTCAATGTTATTCCTATATTCCTATGGGGATTTCGAATTGTTTTTAGCCCCCTACGCCAAATAGAAAGGGGGTTAATATGTAGCCTACGTTACCCCCAAGGTTCTGAAGTATGTGTACCAAATTTGGTGTGGATTGGTCAAACGGTGTAGATTTGTATAGAGAACATACAGACAGATGTCAACTCTGCTTTATATATAGATATGTAAAAAGATACATTCTATAAAAATTGTCTCCCGAAAAATTTGTCTCTTTTCGACTTATACCGTTTTGTCCAAACACGCTATATATATATATATATATATATATATATATATATATATATATATATATATATATATATATATATATTAGCAGAGTTACCCGATGTAGCGCTCGGATTGAATTGGTTTTAATTGATAGTACTGTTACTCAATGTTATTCCTATGGAGATTTTAAATTGATTTTAGCCCCTCTGCAGCTGCTCTAGGAGAAATTGAACGGGGCTAATATATTGCCTATGTTTCTCGCAGGTTAAAAATGCAAGTGTGCCAAATATATGGTGCACTTGTATTTTTAAATTCTGCTGTATTTTAAAAATTGCTCTTGTAGTATTTAGATTGGTCAAACTGTGGTCGTTATAGTACTCAATGCTATTCCTATGAGGATTTCGATTTTATTTTAGCCCTCTCTGCAGACCCAGGCAAATCGAACGAGGGTTAATATGTAGCCTACGTTTCTCTAAGGGTTTTAAAGAATAAGTCTCAAATTCGGTGTGAATTTATCAGTGATCGTTAAAATATTCAATGTTACTCCTTGGGTATTTCGAATTAATTTTAATCCCCTGTGCACACCCAGGACAAATCGAACGGGGATTTATATGTAGCCTACGTTTCCCGTACAGTTCTAAGCAATGAGAGTAATAAATTTTATTTTGATTGGTCAAACGGTGTGGATTTGTCTAGAGTATACACAGACGAACAGACGCCAGCTAAAGATAGATTGGTATATATAGTTTTAAAATTTTATTTTCGTAAATGTTTGTAAACATTTAATTTGTCTATATTTGTTTTGTATAATTGAAATAAAAGGTTTTTTGGTGTCACTTTTATATAAGTCGTATTGTTTGCTCTCCTAGACAGATTCAATCAGAGGAGTCTAAGAGAATTAATTCTCCCCGTGAATAGCAAAAATAAAACAGAATTCCTTAAATAGAAGAGTACATACGCTTCATTACGATGAAGAAGAATACAATAGATATAATTTTTAGACTTTTTTCCTCATTGGGAGGTAGTTAATTAAAGTCGCACTGAAGCAACACTACAGGCTATTGGGAAGGTCCGAGATCCATCGCGAAGTACATCCGAGGACAACGCCTCTTAACTTTGAATGATGATCAGATGATGAGGTCAACACCTGAGTTGGCTCCCCACTCTCCAAACATCCACACCACGCCAACGTGAGGATATTTGAGGCTACGACAGACTTGTTGCTTGCGGCACGACGATAAATATTTAGTAAAACATTCTATTCATAAAAAATGAGAAACATGATATTTTACTGAGATATGGAAACGTTGTTTTAGAATTGGTCTGATGTATTTTTCTGAAAAATACAATTGCTTTTATGGTTACAAGTAAAAAAATATCAATTTAGAATGCTCTGAATTTTAGTTGTAATGATAAATCTTTTATAGACGAAGGGGTTTTAAACTATAATGACAGTCTGTTGAAGTAATTTTGTTTTTAAGTAACTCAACAGTATTACTTATAACTTATAATAATTGATTCGGAATTTCAATTTCCCTTTTTTATATTCATTCCATGTATTTTTTTTATTCATCATTTACAATTTAAAAAACCGAAACTTTAATTGAGAAAATACGAATCACTAAAAAAGTCAAAAATGAAAAGAATTAAAACAAATAGCTAAATATTTAAATAATTAAGATAATAACAGTGAGCATTAATTATTAAAAACAACTAGATTCACTAAATACTCCTGGAAATATTCTAAAGACAAAACAATGCTAAAACCATAAATGAATACTTCATTTGTGGTTATAGTTCTGTTTGTGCTCTGTTCATTAGAATACTTAGTATTGTAATAATTAGACTAGCAAATAATTATTAGAATACGTACTTAGTATTGTAATGGCAAAACAGAACTGAAACCATTAAATGGATTGTGTACTTTTGATCAAGACAATAATATTCACAAAAATTAGAATAAACAGCTAAATTAAAACAAATAATCCTACAAATTAAAATTCTTCAAATTTTAATGCAAAAAGGACTAAATAAATGAATTATTCTATTATCAAATAAGACAATTTTAGTTAGTTAAACTTATAGTTTTAGAAAGAATGAAAGCAAAATTGCCCAAATTCAATTAAATACGCCTACATATGAACTATTAAATACTGAGAAAATATAACCAAAGAAATAAATTAAATATTCTAATAATTAATCAAATAGACATGAATTAAAACAAAAATTCGAAGAAAAAGGGATTCAAAACGTAGTAAATTCGCAAAGAAAATGCACAAAACATAACTGAAGCCTCTCACACACACTATCATAAACCCCTATAAAAATACAATAATTAAGCTATGCAAGAAACTAGAAATATTCTGAAATTGGAAATGTGATAATTCTAATTATTCTTTTTTATTTATCTTAATGATCCTTGTGCTTACGCATCATTTAAATTTATTCGTATTTGTCCCTCGCGTGACAACAAAAGGTCTTATTTTCACAATTTGGCAAAAAGAGATATTACAATCAAATCATTATTAATTATTTACGTTTTGTTATCATATGTGTTTGTTATTATTTTATGTTCTGGAGGGAATTTTTCTTTACATCGGAAATTGTTCTAAAAACAATAAACGTATGTTTTTCTGTACTCATTCGCTCTACTGTAACACATAATTTCCACGATATTTTATTGTTATTCAAACAAAAATTAGACTAACTGATATTTTAATTCTTTTTCTTTAGATCTAATATAAATAATCAAAAAAAATGCAAATTCCAAGGAGAGAAGTATTGAGATTCGTAAATATTAGTTTTTCTGAGTGAAAAGAAGTCTAGTCTTCGCAAATCGAGACTGAAGCTGATATAGCTACGGTATATGAACAGGTCAGCAATTGCATTTTTAGAACTAAACAAAAAAAATCACGAAAACGACATTGCAAGGGTAAATTACTTGTGATATTTTTTTTCACTTATACAGAACGCAACGGCTATTTTCGAAGTGTGCCTATGTACTAGAGGTTAAAAATAACTGACACCAAGTTCTATATACAAAACCAGAGAATGATTTCAAGGATATGTGACGAAAATTTCACCGTATTTGTTATTAGATGTTCACTGGAAGACAAGCTTTGTTTTATTTCATTTAATAAGGGATGAATAGCTGGAATAGCTTATTGTTTGAAAAGGTATCCAAAACATGTAAAAAATACTGAATTTTTTGAGAACTCAAAAGGTAAACTACCTTTCTGAGTAATAGTAGTGTGTATTCGTTGTGTGTGTTTATGTTACTTGCAGTCGTTTGAAAATAATACTTTTAAATATGCTCAATAAAATACAAAATTTATAAAATATAGAATGCATATTACGTTACGCTTGACAAATACAATTAGGAAAAAACATTTTAAAGAAATATTGAGAAGTTCGTCCTGTTATTAGTGGTTTCATCACTAATCCATAAAGTTCTTAAAATTGTTCTCCATTTTTGCTTATAACTTCAAACATTCGATTCCTCGAAAATGAAATGAAATTTTGAAATATAGTTTCGCAAAAATTCCCCATTACTTTATAATAGTTACTTCTTTTCATTCGTGAAAGAGATTTGTTTATTTTTTGTATACACTATGGATCACAACACCCCTCAGGCTTTTCATTGGGTACCGATCTTAAAAAAAACGTAAACGATAGTAAAACGTCAAATTTCTTCTTTGACCAACTTATGGTCTAATCATCATAGATGAATGTTAGGAAGCGTTATCCTGCTGATATTTCTATTTGGGAGTATCCTTAAAAGGGCCAGAGGAAAAGTAAAACAGTACTTTTATTTTATCGCCGGGTGACCCATATCACTTTTGCAGCAGTTTAAGGAATCCAGTAGTCAATTATACTCTACCAGTCACCAAAAGACAATTTTTTACATCAAATCACTCCATTATCTGAAATATTCGAATTCCAAATACTTCTATCAAAGCAATATGAAATATAATGAGAATACTTCCATACTGCACAAGGAAATAGCTGTTGTGAAAGGGCTAAATGTCTGGAAATAGACGTGATCTACTAAATAAAAATAAATCTAGAAGCAGATAAACCTCTAAACTGCAAAGACAGCAATATACATTTTTTTATATTGTTTTGTTATCGTCCTGATTGTTGGTATCTGTCAACAACACCACAGGGAGAAGAAAGGACGAGAAATTGATGTTCTTGTAAAAACTTTTCCTCTTTTAAAATAAAAAAATTCAGATTTGAGTTTAAGGTTTTCAAAATTCTGCACCTTAAGATTGAAAATGTTATTTTAAAAGACAGGAAAACTGAACAATGTAAATGTACAATACATAAAATGTTTACCATATAGATAAAAGATCACATAAATGAATTATTCGGGGTATTTCGTTACCAAATTGTAATGCGATAACACTGAATTCAGCACACTGACAGAACAATTGTGAAGAATAAATAATGGAAAACTTTATACGCCGTAAATTTTACAGGAAACTGGAGAAAAAGTAGGAACGGAAGCTCAAAACGTTTTTTGAAGTTATATAGAAATATTTTTACAGGAATTGAGTAATTAAACTTAGAACATTGATAAGCTGAGGAATTTCTGATGATAAGCAAAAAATATTTGATTATTGCTAATAGACTTTGCAGTGTATAATTTAATTGCGATTATGAAAATTAAATGTTATGTGGTCGTGCGGCAGGGTAACGGGGACTGTGTTCCCTTTATATCAACTTAAATTGTTTCTGAATGAGAACAATGATATGCCTATATTATTACAATAGATTTTTCATTTATTTCTACTAATTACCAAAATCTTAATGAAAATAAATTTAATTTTTTATTTAGGTATTTATAAATTTGACTGTTTCACTGCAGTTTCCTGTTTTAATATTTTGTTTGAAAAAACATTTAGGATTGTATGTTTATTAATTTACCCTTTCCCAATGGCCAGTCCCGTTTTCATTCTAAAAATTTATGGTGAGCTTAAACATAAACACAACATAGAGAAGAAAATATATTAAAAATTTTCCCCTTCTACAAATCCCTCGATTGTGTTGAGAATTCAAAAAAGTAGGAGTGTTCACGGCGCCAAAGAGCCGTCAGAGTTATAAATCTGTCCCACATAAATCCTGTATAGGGAGGGGAAGTCGACGACACCATAGTACCGAGGCCAGGTTTAAGGTACATACTAGGCGTTTTTAAAAGCGCGATATGGAGGATGAATAGATTTCTACTATATGCCATACATTCATATATGTCTGGCATTTCACTGCTTGTCAAATGACGGGTGACACACGAAGCGATTTGAGCAGAGTCGCCCCGGTTCGCTTTCATCTTGACAAAGAAAGCCAGATAGTGTGACTAGGTAGAGCAACATATGTTTTGTGTCTTCTCTTTTGACTTCAGAGTAGTGTTAATACTTATGGCGGGAATATTAGCTTTTTCATAAATTCTGTAAGTTATGTAGCTTATTAAACGTGATAAATAGCAAGATAACACATCCGCAAAGGACTACTACTATCAAGACATTGTACATAATGAATCCAAAGAGGATCAAGTCTATTTAGATAAGAGCACGAATAGAGAAAGATTCGAAAAGGAAAATGTCCACAAGGACAAAACTCCACTATTTTTCGTATCAAACAGATCATTGAATGATGAAGGGAAAATGCAAAAATGAAATTTTTTGCTCAATCCCCTTGATATATGGATACATTATGTAACATAAACTTGACATCGTTTTCTCCATTAGTTTAGGATATACCCAAAATCGCCGGTTCTTCTTTTTCTCCCTAAACAGATGTGGGCCGCGGTAGCCCAGTTGGAAGAGTAACGGATTAGCAACCGTAGGTTTGTGAGTTTAAAACTCAGTCCAGTCAAAGATAGTCGTGTACACGGGGGCTGGTGCAAACTAAATCTGTCGTGGCTTCAAATGTCCTCACTTTGGCGTTGTGTGAAAGTTTGGAGAGTGGGGTGCCAGTTCAGGTGTTGATCTCGTCATCTGACCGAGATTCAAAATTACGAGAGGTTGGGGATTGATGCCGGATCGTCGACAATAGCCAGTTGTGTTGTTCTAGTGCGATGTTAATTAAATACCTACCTAACTATCCGGATGCATATACGCTAGCACTGTTTTCATTTAGGTGTTCATACTTCGACAAAACCTCTCGAAATGTGCAATCCAGATCGCGAGCCAAAACACGACGAAAAGAAGCGCTAACGGAGTCGCCCATCTAAAAACGCCTCGTATGTCATCACCCTAAGGAGAGCCCTGGTGTAGGCACAAATAGGAAAATCTTTCCATTAGTTTTATGATAATACACTATTGTTTATGAAAATTGCAACACCATGAAGGAATCATGCAAATTAAACGAAACTTGCAGGAAATGCAAAATAGATTAGGATATGCAAATGATTAGAATTACAAAGCGATCACGCATGTGTAGACCGAGAAACACCCTTTAAACTTCCAAGTGAGCCGTGTATAATAAGCACTGTAAAGGACTGCACTGCATTAAAATATGTGTATCGTCGTTTGACTGCTGTAAATGATTGATTAGAAGTCAATATGCCTCGCCAAAAACGCAGAGTGCCATACAAGCAACTAACGGAGTTCGAACGGAGCCGCATGATTGGCCTCCGTGAGGGTGGACTTTGGTATCATGAAATCGCCACTCGCACTGGGCGTAATGCCACAACAGTGATGTGTGTGTGAAAGAGATGGACCATGGTTAACCCCGGCAGTGGGCCACACAGTATGACTTTACCACGGGACGACATACACCTCATCCGCATGGCGGTGACGGACCGTACAGCGTCCTCTCGTGCGTTGGCACAACATTGGAGCACGTCTACAGGTGTGTCATTGTCTGCCCCCACGGTTCGTTGACGTCTGCTGCGCCATGGGCTACGTGCAAGGATTCCCTTGACGCTGTACCACCGACGCCTCCGGCTACAATGGGCTCACCAACACAGCCAATGGCGTGCTGATTGGCAACAAATCGTCTCCTCAGATGAGTCCCGCTACAATCTGGACTATAAGGATGGGCGCATACTCGTCAAACGCTGCAGAGGTGAACGCCTTCTCCCGGAATGTCTTATTCAGCGTCATACTGGACGAACGCCTGACCTTATGGTCTGTGGCGCTATAGGATATCATGGACGATCCCACCTATTCCAAATTGGGGGAACCCTGAACAGCGGGCGCTACATCAGGGAAGTTGTGGAGCTCGAGGTCCTACCCCTCCTGCAACGCATTCCCGGAGCTGTATTTCAGCAAGACAATGCCCGTCCACATGTTGCTCGGAATGTACAAGCCTTATTCAGTGCACGACAGGTTCCGCTTCTTTCATGGCCTGCACGTTCCCCGGATATGTCGCCCATTGAGCATGTCTGATATTACATCGGACGGCGACTCGCTCGTCGGGCTGAGAGTACGGCTGAACTTTGGCATCAGATAGAGGCCATCTGGAATGCCATTCCTCAGCATGACATTCAGAATCTGTTTGATTCGATGCCACGACGTGTACAGGCTCTCATCGCTGCACAAGATATTGATTTTCGGCATTATTCTTGTTTTATTTCTCTGTAAATTTGATCGTTTTTTAAACCACTATAAGTAATACGTGGAATAAATTTCATTTATTTCTGTGATGATTCTTTCATAGTGTTGCAATTTTCACAAACAGTATAAGTCGCAATTTTATAAAGGAAAAGAACAACTTTCGCATTTGTGCAAGTAATTGAGTATTTTGGATATATTTTTCGTTTCATGAGGACTCATAAATCTATAAACTAGTACTGGGAACCAAAGGGCTGATTTAGGGGCCATGATACTCTTACTACCTTTCTTCTACCCTATCAGAACTGTTTTCTTTTTCGGGTTGATTAGATGAGAATATCCAAAATTTTTTAGACCAAAAGAGCACTTGCACCTGAAAAGTACATATTGAAACCCCATAAAATATTTGCATCAATATTTTGAATATTCAATGAGCCGTAGTTCAAAACTTGAATGAATCTTTAAAGAAAATCAGATTTGAAATCTACTTATGAAAAAGTTTCCACTTCTAAAATGCTAAATTTAAATTAGTTTTTGTCAGTGGGTCGGCGCTCTTGTTTTTGATCACTAAGTGCTTTAATGCTTGGAGGAAAAAAAGTCGCATAAAAGTGCAGAACATCAACATTCACAGTTCCTTTTTAAATTTAGTTTTTAAAAATGTGCAATGAAAAGGTACATAAAATTTTTTTGCTGAACGCTCACGATGATTTGTTGCTAAACGCAACTGGGGTTTTTCTTTGACTCTGAATAATTTCCACAAGCTGGCGCCACTTCAGATATCAATTCAACTACCAGAATTCGTGAATTTGAAGTTTGGAGAGTGGGGTGCCAGCTCAAGTGTGACTTCCTCATCTGATTATAGTTCAAAATTACGTTGTCATCGGTCTTTACCTTGGGAGGTTGATCCCGGACTGTCGCCAATAGCCCGTTGTGTTGCTCCAGTGCGACGTTAATTAAATACCGGAAAAAATTAGCAACCGGAGGATTGAGAGTTCGAAACTCGGAAACTCCATCCAAAGAGCGTCGTGTACACGGAGGCTGGTGTCCGTTAAATTTGTCGTGGCCTCAAATGTTCTCACGTCGGTAGGGTTGTTACGGCCAATGAGAATTTGAGCAAGAGGGCGCTGTGCGCGCCTCTGACGTTTTGTAGTGTGTAGAGAATTGGCCCGGCGCTGTTGTGCTGAGAGAGATCATGAAATGATGATGTAACAAGTTAACTGTAAATGTCTGTCCTTGTTTTGTGGTAATAAATGTTGTGGCTGTAAAATTCGAATGCTGATCTTTCCAAATGAATCCACATCAAATAATAATTTGAGAAGACGTCAATTTTGGAGCGTCACAGTGGTGCCGAAACCCGGGACCTAGTGAATTTGAAGTGGATAAAAATAATTTTATTTGTAGAAAAAATAGAGGTAAGAGAATTTTCACTTATCTAATGCAATTATGAATAAATTGGAGAGAAATATTCAGAAGCGTGCAACGCTAAGAAAAGCCACGACGAAAACGATTAAGAAATTACAAAACGAAATGATCACTACTTCTCCAAGTAGTGAATTAATTGAAGAATTGCTTTCGTTATTAGTAGAAAAGGAACAGAACTTGTTAACATTAAATAAAGAAATAGAAGATGATATTTCTGACGCGAATCAGTTAGAAAAGGAAGTAATTACATCCGAAAATTATAAAGAAGAAATATTAATTTGTAAAACACGCGTGAATAGATGTATTAAGAAACTGCAACAAGAAAATAATCTACAAGATAATAATCAACAAGATAATTCTATAGTTTCGAACTCCGCTATTTCGAATTCTTCAACACCAGTTAAGCTACCACGTTTGGTTATTGAAAAATTTAACGGAGAAATATGCAAGTGGCCTAACTTCTGGGCACAATTTAAAACTGCTATACACGAGAACGAGTCATTAAATAATGTCGAAAAATTTAATTATTTAAGAACTTATTTGACCCGTGACGCAGAGAGAGCTATTTCTGGTTTTTCACTTGTTGCCGAAAATTATAGCAAAGCGATTGCTATTTTGGAATCCCGATTTGGCAAAACGGAATTACAAATTGATAGTCACATGTCGAAATTGCTCAGTGTGGCGCCATGCAAATGTTCGAGAGACATAACGTCTCTACGAAATATTTATGATACGTGTGAAGTAGAAATGCAAGCGCTGCATAGCCTTGGCATTGAGCCAAATGCATACGGAGCTTTACTGTTTCCGATTCTAATCAAAATAATACCAAACGATATTGCTTTGGATTTTAACAGATTTCACGATGGTGCAGAAAATAAGATAACTGATTTATTGCAGTTTTTAAAGAAAGAAGTGGAGTCGCGAGAACGAACACTTCTATTAACCAAACCAACAGCTAACACTACTGGGTATTTAAAGAATTCAGATAGTCAATTTCGTGTTAATAAACAACATAACGAAAAGTTCAAATGGTATGAGAACAATAATAAAGAATTAAAATCGTCGGCTGCTGCTTTAAATACTGTTGTCGATAATTTTTGTGTCTTTTGTAACAAAGTAGCGGATCATTTATCTGATGAGTGTAATAAATTTAACATAGTTGAAAAGAAAGGTATCTTAAAAAGGAACGGTAGATGTTTTTTATGTTTTAAGAAGTTTCATATTAGGAAATTATGCAAGGTAAAAATTGAGTGTAATGTCTGCAATAAAAGATACCATCGAAAAGGTTTGTGTGAACAGGCTTATCCCCTAGATGACTCTTTATGTGATCAAGCTAAAAGTATAAATAATTCTGAAACTGTATTGACATCAGTTATCCCCCAGAGAAAAGAAAACGAAACTGGTAAACAAACAGTTTTTCTGCAAACCTTTCGAGCTATTGTTGTCGGCTCAACAACCAAAACGAAAGTGCGTTGTTTACTTGATTCTGGGAGTCAGCGCACATTCATCCACGAAAAACTCTCAAATAAATTAAATTTACCTATTGTCGAGAATGAAACAATAAATTTGCACACATTTGGTACAAATACTGCTGTTAACACCACAAGACGTAAAGTTAAATTTCAATTGTGTAACATGGAAGACGAAAGTAAATGCATCATAATACAAGCATTAGAATCACCAGAAATTTGCAATGCTTTGATCGAAATTCCTAGCAAGGAGTTGAATAAACAAATTCAATCTTTAAACATTAAATTATCTGACTGTGAAGATGATGGATATAACCATCACAATATTGATATCCTAATTGGCTCGGATTATTTTTGGGAAATAACTTCCGGTAAAACAAAGCGTTTAAGTTCATCCGTGATGTTAATAGATACATTGATGGGATGGGCAATTCAAGGTCCAATTGAAAATTCTTTTCTGAATGTTGAAGCATCATCCATTGGAGTTTTAAATGCTATTGTTGTGAAAGATTTCGATGACGATCAGTTAATGTCAACACAGTTAAAAGCTTTTTGGGAATTAGAATCCCTAGGCATTCATAACGATCCGTTTCCAATGAGGAAGCTCTTCAAAATTTCGAGTCAACTTTAACTTTTAAGGAAGGTCGTTATGAAGTGCACCTTCCTTGGAAACATGACAGCGATAATTTGGTAAGCAACTATGGTAACGCCAGAAAAAGACTTGATTCTTTAGTTCGGAGATTTTATAAAGACCCCTCTTTGTATCTGGATTACAAATCTGTTATTGAAGAATATAGTAAGTTAGGAATAACAGAACCGGCAAATGAACAAACTGATGAAAAGGAGAATCCTGTGTATTATTTGTCGCATCAACCTGTAATTCGGAAGGATAAGGATACAACTAAAATGAGGATCGTCTTCGACGCATCGTCACATCCTCCTCATGCTCCTTCATTGAATGATTTGTTGCATCCAGGACCTAACTTAAATCCTGATCTTTTAAATCTCATACTTAAATTTCGACTCAATCGTATCGCCTTTATTGCTGATATAGAAAAGGCATTTCTGCAAGTTGGTCTTGCTGAGACTGATCGTGATGCAGTCCGTTTTTTGTGGATAGACGATTTACCAGATGATATATCCCAGATTCAACCGAAAATTCTACGAATGATTAGAGTCCTATTTGGTGTCACTTCTAGTCCATTTCTTTTAGCCGCAGTAATCAAATTCCATTTAAAGCAATATTCTCTTAGATATCCCGATACTTGTTTAACGTTGAATGAATCAATGTACGTTGACGATTTGTTGGCAGGCGCTCCTAATGAAGAAGAAGGGTTTAAAAAATCTAAAGAAGCTAATTTTATAATGAAAGAAGCAGGAATGACCCTTCGAAAATGGAAGAGTAATTCTTCAGCTCTCGAGAAACTGTGGAGCGACTCTAACTTCGAAACAAATAATTCCGATAATCGCCATGTTTCTTTAAAGGTACTGGGACTATTATGGGATCCTAGAATAGACATTTTTAAGTTTGATGTCACAAACCTTATGAAATTTAGTGCAAGTTCTGATAACACCAAGCGTACAATAATACGAGCTGCAGGTAGAATTTTTGACCCCGTGGGCTTTCTTTCTCCCTTTACAGTCAGAGTAAAATTGTTTTTTCAAGAATTATGGGAACGGGGAGTCCACTGGGATGAAGAAGTACCCGAAGATATAGCTCAGCAATGGAAAAACTGGTGTGAGGAATTGCCTTTAGTTAATAACCTGGAGATACCTAGGTACTATTTCGGAGAAACAAAGACTGAGAATTTGAAAGATATTCAAATTCATTGTTTTACAGATGCGAGCGAGAAGGTCTATGGTGCAGTTATTTTCACAAGATATAAAACTCACAATAATGTTGCTAAAGTATCCTTTCTTGTTTCCAAAAGCAGAGTAGCACCCCTCAAAAAGTTAACTATTCCGAGATTAGAATTGACTGCCGCATTAATAGGAGCCCGATTGATCTCGCATATACGGCCTATCTTTCAAAAATGTCATCCGAATGTAAGCTACCATTGCTGGACTGATTCTAATATAGCCCTTTGTTGGATAAAGGGTTCCTCTACTAAATGGAAACCCTTTGTTGAAAATAGGGTTCGAGAAATCCAATCCCTAACTGAACCCAAAATTTGGCAGCATTGCCCAGGACGAGATAATCCCGCTGATATCATCACGAGAAAAAAGAATATTACCGAATTGCTTCAGAGTACCCTATGGTGGACTGGGCCTCAATGGCTGAAAGACGAAGACAATTGGCCAAGAGGTACATACGTAGACCCTAACGCTGATATTTTGAAAATAGAAACTCGTAATAAAGAAATTTCTGTCTTAACAACTATTAATGAAGCTCTTTTTGATTTGAAAAGGTACGAGAAACTTGCGAAAATAATCAGAGTAACAGCTTGAGTTAAAAGATTCATTTACAATTTGAATGAACAAAACAAGAAAAGTGGTCCACTAGATTCTTTAGAAATTATTGAAGCCGAAAATTACTGGATCTCTATTACACAAGAATCTGCCTTTAAATTAGAAAAAAATGCTCTAAAGAATGGAGAAGAAATTCCTAGTAATTCAAGGATAAAATGTTTCAATCCATATCTTGATGCTAATAGCGTTATAAGATTAGGAGGTCGTTTACATTTTGCTGATTTAACAGAGGAAGAAAAACATCCTATATTATTACCTGAGAACCACGAATTTTCAATCCTGTTGATAAAAGAATGTCATGAAAGAGTTGCCCATTGCGGTTTGGCTGCAACTTTAACTCAACTTCGCGAAAAATATTGGATTTTAAAGGCTCGAAAAACTACGAAATCGGTAATTAAAAACTGTCTAACATGTAAAAAGTTCAGGGCTAAACCATTTTACGAAAAAACCGCTCCTCTTCCTTCTGATCGTATAAAAATGTCTCCCGCATTTGAAGTGACTGGTATAGATTTCGCTGGTCCGATATATTTTAGAGACAAAATTGCTCCTCAAAAAGCATATATTTGTTTATTTACTTGTGCTACGACCCGAGCAGTGCATTTAGAACTTGTATCTAACCTTAGCACAGAGACTTTTATTTTAGCTTTGAAGAGATTTATTAATCGACGAGGGATGATTCGCATTGTGTATTCCGATAACGCATCTACTTTCAAAAAAGCCGATAAAGAACTGCAACCTTGGAACGATCTGAAAGGGTCAAAGTTACAAGATTATTGTAGCACCCAAAGAATCCAATGGAATTATAGTGCTCCCCTTGCCGCCTGGTGGGGGGGATTTTGGGAAAGAATGGTGAGAACTGTAAAGATGTGTTTGAAAAAGATCTTAGGAAAGGCATTATTAACGTACGAAGAAATGACAACCGTGTTAACAGAAGTGGAAGCAATAGTGAATTCAAGACCTCTGACTTACAACTATGACGATGCCATGGAACCATCCCCATTGACACCAGTAGGGAGGAAATGGGGCTCCCACAACAGAGGGGAGCTGGGGAGCCAGGGATCCGGAAGTGACGTTATAACAGGAAGTTGAGTTGAGTTGTTTCTCCTACTGTTACAGGAAGTGACGTCATAACAGGAAGTTGAGTTGTTTTACCGGAAGTGACGTCGTAACAGGAAGTGGAGTTGAGTTGTTTCTGCCTACCTGTTGAGTTGTTTACCACCTGCTATACGAAATGAGGAGAGCCAGAAGTGAAGCCATCAGGAGTTGACTGCTGATAAGGTGTTGGGGAGAATTGCTGATAAGGGGCTTTGAGGTGGTCACGTCGTTGTAATTTGGTGGGGGAATGAGAAACCACATATTTTGGAATTAAAAAGGAATTTCGTGGATTTGAACTGGGGACCATGGGATCTGTAGTGCAGTGCGTTATACGTTAGGTTGTAAGAGCTGCTATGGGTGGTGAATTAATGTAGTGTTTGCTTTTTTCTTAATACTAGGAATGCGTTATGGGACTTGGTTTTATTTGATGAATAATTAATTTTTATTTTCCAATTAGTTGTAAGTGTGTTGGACTGGTGGCGCCATCTAATGATTTTAAAAGGTTAACGAATTTATTTTTGTCATTCATTCTGGGAAGGTGCTATGTTTAGAAAATGGTAGGGGGTTTTTAATTAAATTTTAAAAGACATGTCACAGCCAGGTGGAAGAAGTAACAAAAAAGATTTATTTTCTAGCTGCAGCGTGATACTTTAGACAGGAGAATTTTTTTTAAAAAAAGAAAAACAATACTATGAGGGATTCGAACTCAGCAAAAAGGTAATTGCGGCCGGCCGTTTTTTTACACAAGCACTTTAGCCGTTCGATCACCTACTTTTTAGAATACATATAGAATACTAGCTCGTGAAGTTACATCTTAAGGGAGTGAAAGTATGTGTTTTCTTTATTATGAATACCTTATTGCCCCTGTGAAAAATGAATATGAACATAACGTTGAATTGACAAGTTTATATCCAAAGTCTGCGAATTATATGTAATGACAGAATCTAGAACTCTCTGGAACGTGTGACAATATGACTAAGGATTTATGTGCAGATTAATTAAGATAACAGAAGGAGTTAAACACGTAGTCACCGATAGGATACAATCTTAAGTAAATGAGAAAGCTTTTAAACGCATTGCTATTTAGGAGAATGGTGTTGTTTTTCTGATTGTGAGAAAAGCAAATGAATGAATGAAACTACATCATGCCAATGAATCACATATGACATGCTTGAACTGGAACTTTCTATAGGGGTTTTAGCTATGAAATAGTGACGAAGGGATTATCTTAATACTCTAACGTTGGAACTCGGAACATAAGTAATTGAGGCCAACCAATATATGCGAAGATTTTAAGCGTATGAGCACTACATGTAAGATAGAATTATAATACGGAAACCTTTTTTATATTTTAATGAATTTATATACAACATGAACTTGAAGAAAATGTGAATGTTTAAGGGTGAATGTTTTGTAGGGAAAATTATTATTACAATTTGAGGGGAGGACTTTGAGATATGAATAGGACACACAGGCATAACGGTGTATGAAACATTACATTTTTAGGTAAATAAGAAGTAACTAACCAAAGATTTATAGTATACATATTATAAGCGATGGCAAGGAAACGTATAAGATTGATATTATTAGAAGCCTCTGGAACTTGTGAGAATATGACTAAGGATTGTTTTTGCACGTGTAAGTTAATTAAGATAACAGAAGGAACGGAGTTAAACACCGAGTCACAGATAACGATAGAAACTATTTGATAATAAGAGGCTTTTTAAAGCATAGTTGGAGCATCTTGGGTCTTTGAATTACTTTGCATCTTGTTTTGGGGTTTTTCTGCCCTTTTTTACTGTTTTTAAATAAATCATGGATTCTAAGGACATTAGACCTGCAAAGAAAATGCGTGCAGACAAAGAACTGTGTTTGCAGAAATATTGTAAAGATTCTTTATGTTATGAGTATGGTAAACTGTTTACAGATCGTGAAGGCTGGGCATATTTTCGTCGATTGGAAAACGAATTAACGTACTTAAAGAAAGAGGAAACTACTATTGAAATTTATGGTAAAAAATGTACTGTGCCTCGGCAACTTGTAGCATACGGAGACGTAGGAATAAGCTATGCCTTTAGCGGATCTTGTATTGCAGCCAAGCCTTGGTCTCCTTTACTATTGGAAATAAAGGCAGAAGTGGAACGAATAATTGGTACACGATTTAATTTTGTGTTGGTGAACCGTTATAAAGATGGTAAGGACTGTATAGGTGCCCATAAAGACAATGAGAAGGACTTGGATCTTAATGCACCCATAGCGTCTGTTTCATTTGGACAGAAAAGGCAATTTGTGTTTTCTAGAAAGAACTACAATTCTCTAAAAATTGTTCTGGAAAATGGAAGCTTGCTTGTGATGAAGTATCCAACAAACCAATTTTGGTTTCACAGCTTGCCCCGTGGGAATGCATTATGGCCTAGAATAAACTTAACGTTTCGTAAAATTCTTGTATAAAGCAGCGATAAACCACTTATGTGCCCCCGAACTAGAACTCAGTGTCGTATACTAGACGATATTTGGACAACGTTGCAATTTATCTTTGCCTTTCTGAATAGTATTTTTATAAATGCTTATATCTTGTTGTTTTTAAATAAATTTTTTAGCGTGTCTTACCACATATACTGTATTTAGGACTTTTTTATTACATAATTTTATAAATTGTTTTTAAAATGCAAGATCTGAAATGAAATTTTTCTTTGCTATAAAGATTTATGTTTTTAAGTTAGATGGTTTTACTCAAAAATTAATTATACATTAGATGTTATAGCACATATTTTCAATGCAGAAATTTTGTTTTAAGTATTGTACACACTTAAGTAAGAGTAAACTTTTGAAAACTTTACAAGACCCGTACTATGAACGTACACATTTTGAATAAGTTGTAATTGTATTGAAATCATTTATGCTATAAAATCTAAACCAACTGTTATTTTTTAATTAATCTTTCCTTGCATATTTTTTTTAAAATAAATCTTCCTAAATTTTAGTGATTTAATTTTTATTATACAGATTTACAAACTGTTTTTGGATGAAATATAAGGATTTATATTTTTAAAAATTAGATGCTTTTACTCTTAATTATATATTAGATACTATTACACATATTATTATTACATTGAAGATTTTTAAAAAACGTTTAACAATTGAGAATATATATACTTTAAATATTATTACAAACATTTAAATGCAATTTGCTTTTTATTTTTAATTTTACAATTAAGACATTTTTTAAAAGTTTGATTCTTAAAGTGTGTTTTATGCATAGTAAAAAAACAATACTAAAAAAAAAACATGTAAGAGTAAAAATATTTTATACATTAATTTGAAACTTTGCAAGACCCATACCATGTTTCCTTGCACATTTGAAGTCATGAAAAATAGTTTATTAAAACCATTTGTCCTTGAAGTTCTAAATTAAATGTCCTTTTTCTTTAATGCTTTTGCAAACCACACATTTTACTAAATATGAACTTCCTTTTATTTGAAACCTTATGCATATTGTGCAGTTTAAATTGTAGAGCAAAATTCCAATACTGTACGAAGCTATAAAGTATTTTACAAGATACTTCATATTGTTCTCTTAATTTACATCTAATTCATTACTACGTTAAAGTGGATAGCATGTGAGTTTTCTGTTTTTAAAAATAATGTGTGCACATCTGTACTAAGCAAATTAACTTTTGCCTTTTCTTGATATTTAATGCATAATCTAAATATTTACGCACACCGCTGATAGTTTTACACATGAGTAAAATTAAATAATAACTGAAATTTTAAATATTAGTGTGAATTTTAAAATGAACAAATATTGTTGACATATTGGATTAAATCTGAATTCTATGTATTCTCAAAACAACATTGCAAGAAAAAACAGAGACACTTCTTAAACAGATTGAAGGAAGTCACATGGAAACAAAGTAAATTAGAACACTTTTTAATAGAAAAAAAACATTGATTCATATATTTTACAAAACTAATACATTGTAGTAAAAAAGAACTTATTTTTACATACTTGCATTTTTTAAGAGACACATGTTTACGACGAGGCAATTATTAAATGCCATCACCTCAGCTTTGGGGCAATGCAAATTATTTTTGTGATGACCACATGATAGTTTTTGGATCTTTTTGTTGCTACTTAGTGCACATAGTACATCGAATTTGGGACACCCATATTGTTCCAAGTTGATATTCGGAATATTCAATGCATCTAGGCGTTTCTTTCCCATACAACCACCTTTGTAAGCAACTAGGTACTGAGTGGCACTCTTGGTCTGCTCGTACAATTCTAAAAGCTTAGAGTCTAAACTTTCTAAAGGAGACACACTTTCCCATGCCACGGGACAGAAAGGGAGACCACATATGTAATTTTCAACATATCGAACAGTTTTTTTATCTTTTGCACTCAGTTTATGCTTATAAGGCGATAAGTTAAAACGAATACTTGAAGCTACTTGCGATTTTATGGCGATGTATCCGTATTCACGTACTAAGAAACCCTCTTGAGTCTGAAATCCGTCAAAATCCACAATTGCACAAATATTAAACATTGCTATTGAAATGTGCTAGCTGTTCTTGGAAAAAGAATTGTAAACTAGAGGCACGAAGAACTGGACTATATACACTTACTAATCAGTGAATAACACCATACACTTACTAATCAGTAAAGTTAAAATTTATCTTAGTCTTATCTTTTGTGAGTAACTATGAGCGCATAAGTGAAGAATGTACTCAGAAAACATGTGCTTGTGATAATGCGCCAAGTAAAATTGTGTGTTGTAATGCAAGAAGATTTTAACGAAAGGATATACTTAAATGTGCATGTGATTTTTCTTTTTACTCTACCACTAGTATCTTAGACAAGTATCAGATTTTGTTTTTTAAAAAATGACGAAGAGAAACTTTTCAACACAATCTGTACTATAATTTTACACTTAAGAGTAACAGAGCATAATATAATTTTAAGGAAAATGAGTAATCAGTATGCAAATTTGAAGCCTAAAGTTCCAAACATGTCTATGCTCAATAAACGCCTATCTACGTTTAGAGATTGGCCACGCACAGATGTTGACATTAGGGACTTGGCCGAAAATGGATTGTATTATACGGGTGTCTCGGACGGGGTTAGGTGCTATTGGTGTGGAGGAGGGCTTGAAAATTGGCAAAGGAGGATATAGTCAGACACGAACACATAAAGTTTTATCCAAAATGTTTGGTAGCCCAACAAGGACCGATTGTTGACCCTAGATTAAAAGGAACACCCATAGATGAAATTGTACAGGTGTTGGATGAAACAAACAATAATGCCAATGTTTTTATAAAAAAAAAAACCTGATGTAAAACTTTACTGCTCATACAATGACAAGGACGAACGACTTTGTAAAATTTGCATGGAATCGGAAATGGATGCTACTTTACAGCCTTGCGGTCATCTGGTTACATGCATGAGATGTACGAAGAGTCTCTCAACGTGTCCTATGTGCCGAACCAATATTTTACGTAAAATTAAAACGTACATTTGTTACTAAACAGTCTATTTATTAGTACATGTAGTAGATGCAATTTCAAGTGATTTATTGAACACAGTGTGGAAGAATTGTAAAAGGGTGGTTTTGAGTTGAATGTCATGAAATTAACACTCGTACTACAGCAAAAAAAAAAGAATAATAAGGAAGTTTTTCTAAAAATCATAAGACTTTTATCAAGGACTTGTGGAACAAATCTTGTAGGAAAGACCTTTTTTACAACTTATAAATATATTGACTATTTTTATTATTATTTGTTGTTTGTTCATTACATGTTAAACCTATTTACTAAAGAGGAATTTTAAAATGCCTTAAAAAAGGAGTTACTAAATGCTTTAGGAAAAATGTGTAAATGTACTTTAATGCAAGAAAAAGAACGCTTGAAATAAATATTCATCTTGCTATTATTTTTAGTACTTATCAATCATCTTGGTGTATTGTTTATTTTCTAAATTAAACCTTTCGTACTTTTAAATCTTAAAACAAAAAGAAAGGAAAAGTAACCATCTAGAATAGTAAACGCCAAATTAAAAAAAAAAACATTTTAAAAAAATATTTTCTTATAATTTTTTACCTTTGCCTTTTTTGTTGTTGAATAAACATTGTCACACAAAATTAGTATATTTGTTGTGTAGAATATTTTTTGAAAACACTGAATTGAAGAAAAAAAAATCATTTATTGAAAAAAGAATCAACAGTTTATACATATTTGTAACAACATATCTTACAGGTCTTTTACATACATCTCTCTAACAATATTGAAAATATCTGTGGTATTCAAATTCTCAAAAACATTTTCGATTTGTAAAACGCATCATTTTCAGAACTTTGAGGTACACGTTTTCAATAAAGCTTCAACTTAACCAAGAGATAAAGGCGAGTTCATTAACGTTGCTTGAAATTTCAGTTTATCGGTTTTTATTGTTATCAACTCTAGAATCATATGATGTAGAACGACTTTATCTCTGCAAAAAAAACTGAATCAAGTGGTGAGCTGCATTAACTTTGCTTGAAATTTCGGTTTATCGGCTTTTATTGTTATCAAATCTAGAATCTACCAAGAGATTATATGATTCTAGAGTTGATAACAATAAAAGTCGATAAACCGAAATTTCAAGCAAAGTTAATGCAACTCACCACTTGATTCAGTTTTTTTTGCAGAGATAAAGTCGTTCTACATCATATGATTCTAGAGTTGATAACAATAAAAACCGATAAACTGAAATTTCAAGCAACGTTAATGAACTCGCCTTTATCTCTTGGTTAAGTTGAAGCTTTATTGAAAACGTGTACCTCAAAGTTCTGAAAATGATGCGTTTTACAAATCGAAAATGTTTTTGAGAATTTGAATACCACAGATATTTTCAATATTGTTAGAGAGATGTATGTAAAAGACCTGTAAGATATGTTGTTACAAATATGTATAAACTGTTGATTCTTTTTTCAATAAATGATTTTTTTTTCTTCAATTCAGTGTTTTCAAAAAATATTCTACACAACAAATATACTAATTTTGTGTGACAATGTTTATTCAACAACAAAAAAGGCAAAGGTAAAAAATTATAAGAAAATATTTTTTTAAAATGTTTTTTTTTTAATTTGGCGTTTACTATTCTAGATGGTTACTTTTCCTTTCTTTTTGTTTTAAGATTTAAAAGTACGAAAGGTTTAATTTAGAAAATAAACAATACACCAAGATGATTGATAAGTACTAAAAATAATAGCAAGATGAATATTTATTTCAAGCGTTCTTTTTCTTGCATTAAAGTACATTTACACATTTTTCCTAAAGCATTTAGTAACTCCTTTTTTAAGGCATTTTAAAATTCCTCTTTAGTAAATAGGTTTAACATGTAATGAACAAACAACAAATAATAATAAAAATAGTCAATATATTTATAAGTTGTAAAAAAGGTCTTTCCTACAAGATTTGTTCCACAAGTCCTTGATAAAAGTCTTATGATTTTTAGAAAAACTTCCTTATTATTCTTTTTTTTTGCTGTAGTACGAGTGTTAATTTCATGACATTCAACTCAAAACCACCCTTTTACAATTCTTCCACACTGTGTTCAATAAATCACTTGAAATTGCATCTACTACATGTACTAATAAATAGACTGTTTAGTAACAAATGTACGTTTTAATTTTACGTAAAATATTGGTTCGGCACATAGGACACGTTGAGAGACTCTTCGTACATCTCATGCATGTAACCAGATGACCGCAAGGCTGTAAAGTAGCATCCATTTCCGATTCCATGCAAATTTTACAAAGTCGTTCGTCCTTGTCATTGTATGAGCAGTAAAGTTTTACATCAGGTTTTTTTTTTTATAAAAACATTGGCATTATTGTTTGTTTCATCCAACACCTGTACAATTTCATCTATGGGTGTTCCTTTTAATCTAGGGTCAACAATCGGTCCTTGTTGGGCTACCAAACATTTTGGATAAAACTTTATGTGTTCGTGTCTGACTATATCCTCCTTTGCCAATTTTCAAGCCCTCCTCCACACCAATAGCACCTAACCCCGTCCGAGACACCCGTATAATACAATCCATTTTCGGCCAAGTCCCTAATGTCAACATCTGTGCGTGGCCAATCTCTAAACGTAGATAGGCGTTTATTGAGCATAGACATGTTTGGAACTTTAGGCTTCAAATTTGCATACTGATTACTCATTTTCCTTAAAATTATATTATGCTCTGTTACTCTTAAGTGTAAAATTATAGTACAGATTGTGTTGAAAAGTTTCTCTTCGTCATTTTTTAAAAAACAAAATCTGATACTTGTCTAAGATACTAGTGGTAGAGTAAAAAGAAAAATCACATGCACATTTAAGTATATCCTTTCGTTAAAATCTTCTTGCATTACAACACACAATTTTACTTGGCGCATTATCACAAGCACATGTTTTCTGAGTACATTCTTCACTTATGCGCTCATAGTTACTCACAAAAGATAAGACTAAGATAAATTTTAACTTTACTGATTAGTAAGTGTATGGTGTTATTCACTGATTAGTAAGTGTATATAGTCCAGTTCTTCGTGCCTCTAGTTTACAATTCTTTTTCCAAGAACAGCTAGCACATTTCAATAGCAATGTTTAATATTTGTGCAATTGTGGATTTTGACGGATTTCAGACTCAAGAGGGTTTCTTAGTACGTGAATACGGATACATCGCCATAAAATCGCAAGTAGCTTCAAGTATTCGTTTTAACTTATCGCCTTATAAGCATAAACTGAGTGCAAAAGATAAAAAAACTGTTCGATATGTTGAAAATTACATATGTGGTCTCCCTTTCTGTCCCGTGGCATGGGAAAGTGTGTCTCCTTTAGAAAGTTTAGACTCTAAGCTTTTAGAATTGTACGAGCAGACCAAGAGTGCCACTCAGTACCTAGTTGCTTACAAAGGTGGTTGTATGGGAAAGAAACGCCTAGATGCATTGAATATTCCGAATATCAACTTGGAACAATATGGGTGTCCCAAATTCGATGTACTATGTGCACTAAGTAGCAACAAAAAGATCCAAAAACTATCATGTGGTCATCACAAAAATAATTTGCATTGCCCCAAAGCTGAGGTGATGGCATTTAATAATTGCCTCGTCGTAAACATGTGTCTCTTAAAAAATGCAAGTATGTAAAAATAAGTTCTTTTTTACTACAATGTATTAGTTTTGTAAAATATATGAATCAATGTTTTTTTTCTATTAAAAAGTGTTCTAATTTACTTTGTTTCCATGTGACTTCCTTCAATCTGTTTAAGAAGTGTCTCTGTTTTTTCTTGCAATGTTGTTTTGAGAATACATAGAATTCAGATTTAATCCAATATGTCAACAATATTTGTTCATTTTAAAATTCACACTAATATTTAAAATTTCAGTTATTATTTAATTTTACTCATGTGTAAAACTATCAGCGGTGTGCGTAAATATTTAGATTATGCATTAAATATCAAGAAAAGGCAAAAGTTAATTTGCTTAGTACAGATGTGCACACATTATTTTTAAAAACAGAAAACTCACATGCTATCCACTTTAACGTAGTAATGAATTAGATGTAAATTAAGAGAACAATATGAAGTATCTTGTAAAATACTTTATAGCTTCGTACAGTATTGGAATTTTGCTCTACAATTTAAACTGCACAATATGCATAAGGTTTCAAATAAAAGGAAGTTCATATTTAGTAAAATGTGTGGTTTGCAAAAGCATTAAAGAAAAAGGACATTTAATTTAGAACTTCAAGGACAAATGGTTTTAATAAACTATTTTTCATGACTTCAAATGTGCAAGGAAACATGGTATGGGTCTTGCAAAGTTTCAAATTAATGTATAAAATATTTTTACTCTTACATGTTTTTTTTTTAGTATTGTTTTTTTACTATGCATAAAACACACTTTAAGAATCAAACTTTTAAAAAATGTCTTAATTGTAAAATTAAAAATAAAAAGCAAATTGCATTTAAATGTTTGTAATAATATTTAAAGTATATATATTCTCAATTGTTAAACGTTTTTTAAAAATCTTCAATGTAATAATAATATGTGTAATAGTATCTAATATATAATTAAGAGTAAAAGCATCTAATTTTTAAAAATATAAATCCTTATATTTCATCCAAAAACAGTTTGTAAATCTGTATAATAAAAATTAAATCACTAAAATTTAGGAAGATTTATTTTAAAAAAAATATGCAAGGAAAGATTAATTAAAAAATAACAGTTGGTTTAGATTTTATAGCATAAATGATTTCAATACAATTACAACTTATTCAAAATGTGTACGTTCATAGTACGGGTCTTGTAAAGTTTTCAAAAGTTTACTCTTACTTAAGTGTGTACAATACTTAAAACAAAATTTCTGCATTGAAAATATGTGCTATAACATCTAATGTATAATTAATTTTTGAGTAAAACCATCTAACTTAAAAACATAAATCTTTATAGCAAAGAAAAATTTCATTTCAGATCTTGCATTTTAAAAACAATTTATAAAATTATGTAATAAAAAAGTCCTAAATACAGTATATGTGGTAAGACACGCTAAAAAATTTATTTAAAAACAACAAGATATAAGCATTTATAAAAATACTATTCAGAAAGGCAAAGATAAATTGCAACGTTGTCCAAATATCGTCTAGTATACGACACTGAGTTCTAGTTCGGGGGCACATAAGTGGTTTATCGCTGCTTTATACAAGAATTTTACGAAACGTTAAGTTTATTCTAGGCCATAATGCATTCCCACGGGGCAAGCTGTGAAACCAAAATTGGTTTGTTGGATACTTCATCACAAGCAAGCTTCCATTTTCCAGAACAATTTTTAGAGAATTGTAGTTCTTTCTAGAAAACACAAATTGCCTTTTCTGTCCAAATGAAACAGACGCTATGGGTGCATTAAGATCCAAGTCCTTCTCATTGTCTTTATGGGCACCTATACAGTCCTTACCATCTTTATAACGGTTCACCAACACAAAATTAAATCGTGTACCAATTATTCGTTCCACTTCTGCCTTTATTTCCAATAGTAAAGGAGACCAAGGCTTGGCTGCAATACAAGATCCGCTAAAGGCATAGCTTATTCCTACGTCTCCGTATGCTACAAGTTGCCGAGGCACAGTACATTTTTTACCATAAATTTCAATAGTAGTTTCCTCTTTCTTTAAGTACGTTAATTCGTTTTCCAATCGACGAAAATATGCCCAGCCTTCACGATCTGTAAACAGTTTACCATACTCATAACATAAAGAATCTTTACAATATTTCTGCAAACACAGTTCTTTGTCTGCACGCATTTTCTTTGCAGGTCTAATGTCCTTAGAATCCATGATTTATTTAAAAACAGTAAAAAAGGGCAGAAAAACCCCAAAACAAGATGCAAAGTAATTCAAAGACCCAAGATGCTCCAACTATGCTTTAAAAAGCCTCTTATTATCAAATAGTTTCTATCGTTATCTGTGACTCGGTGTTTAACTCCGTTCCTTCTGTTATCTTAATTAACTTACACGTGCAAAAACAATCCTTAGTCATATTCTCACAAGTTCCAGAGGCTTCTAATAATATCAATCTTATACGTTTCCTTGCCATCGCTTATAATATGTATACTATAAATCTTTGGTTAGTTACTTCTTATTTACCTAAAAATGTAATGTTTCATACACCGTTATGCCTGTGTGTCCTATTCATATCTCAAAGTCCTCCCCTCAAATTGTAATAATAATTTTCCCTACAAAACATTCACCCTTAAACATTCACATTTTCTTCAAGTTCATGTTGTATATAAATTCATTAAAATATAAAAAAGGTTTCCGTATTATAATTCTATCTTACATGTAGTGCTCATACGCTTAAAATCTTCGCATATATTGGTTGGCCTCAATTACTTATGTTCCGAGTTCCAACGTTAGAGTATTAAGATAATCCCTTCGTCACTATTTCATAGCTAAAACCCCTATAGAAAGTTCCAGTTCAAGCATGTCATATGTGATTCATTGGCATGATGTAGTTTCATTCATTCATTTGCTTTTCTCACAATCAGAAAAACAACACCATTCTCCTAAATAGCAATGCGTTTAAAAGCTTTCTCATTTACTTAAGATTGTATCCTATCGGTGACTACGTGTTTAACTCCTTCTGTTATCTTAATTAATCTGCACATAAATCCTTAGTCATATTGTCACACGTTCCAGAGAGTTCTAGATTCTGTCATTACATATAATTCGCAGACTTTGGATATAAACTTGTCAATTCAACGTTATGTTCATATTCATTTTTCACAGGGGCAATAAGGTATTCATAATAAAGAAAACACATACTTTCACTCCCTTAAGATGTAACTTCACGAGCTAGTATTCTATATGTATTCTAAAAAGTAGGTGATCGAACGGCTAAAGTGCTTGTGTAAAAAAACGGCCGGCCGCAATTACCTTTTTGCTGAGTTCGAATCCCTCATAGTATTGTTTTTCTTTTTTTAAAAAAAATTCTCCTGTCTAAAGTATCACGCTGCAGCTAGAAAATAAATCTTTTTTGTTACTTCTTCCACCTGGCTGTGACATGTCTTTTAAAATTTAATTAAAAACCCCCTACCATTTTCTAAACATAGCACCTTCCCAGAATGAATGACAAAAATAAATTCGTTAACCTTTTAAAATCATTAGATGGCGCCACCAGTCCAACACACTTACAACTAATTGGAAAATAAAAATTAATTATTCATCAAATAAAACCAAGTCCCATAACGCATTCCTAGTATTAAGAAAAAAGCAAACACTACATTAATTCACCACCCATAGCAGCTCTTACAACCTAACGTATAACGCACTGCACTACAGATCCCATGGTCCCCAGTTCAAATCCACGAAATTCCTTTTTAATTCCAAAATATGTGGTTTCTCATTCCCCCACCAAATTACAACAACGTGACCACCTCAAAGCCCCTTATCAGCAATTCTCCCCAACACCTTATCAGCAGTCAACTCCTGATGGCTTCACTTCTGGCTCTCCTCATTTCGTATAGCAGGTGGTAAACAACTCAACAGGTAGGCAGAAACAACTCAACTCCACTTCCTGTTACGACGTCACTTCCGGTAAAACAACTCAACTTCCTGTTATGACGTCACTTCCTGTAACAGTAGGAGAAACAACTCAACTCAACTTCCTGTTATAACGTCACTTCCGGATCCCTGGCTCCCCAGCTCCCTGGCTCCCCTCTGTTGTGGGAGCCCCATTTCCTCCCTACTGACACCTTCACATTTTTTAGTTGGGAAGCGATTAACTTCACTTCCTACGAGGAATATTGACTGTAACTCTTCTTCCAGTGATCTTCGCAAAAGATTAAAATATCAACAGACTTTGCTTGAAAACTTTTGGAGGCGTTGGAAGGAACAATACTTGCTTGAACTGCGCTCAAACCATTCAGTGTCTTCATTCCAAACTCGAAGTATTCAAGTTAATGATATTGTTCTTTTAGGTGGTGCGCGCGAACCTCGCCATATGTGGAAGATGGGTAAGGTAACTGAAGTGTTCACAGGTCGCGACGGTAAAATAAGATCTTGTGCCGTCAAAACTTCATCTGGGATAGTTAAACGTCCAGTGCAGTTACTGTACAATTTAGAACTCACTGACTGATTTCAATTAATAATTTCACATTATTTGACTTTAATTTTATATGTATTTAAAATAATGTGTTTGATTTAAGTATTTGGTTATATTTAAATTTACTTGATTTTCTTGAATCTTTAGACTTTAGTTGTGTTGAAGTGTATTTTTTAATATCATTCTATATACTTACATTTAAACTTATTTAAATTACTTTGAATTTATTTTGATCTTTATTGAAATTTGATTTTTATTGTGATAAAGTATTGTACATTATGCTGTGTATTGTAGAAATTATGATGAACTTTTGGTTCATCGGGGGGGAGTGTTACGGCCAATGAGAATTTGAGCAAGAGGGCGCTGTGCGCGCCTCTGACGTTTTGTAGTGTGTAGAGAATTGGCCCGGCGCTGTTGTGCTGAGAGAGATCATGAAATGATGATGTAACAAGTTAACTGTAAATGTCTGTCCTTGTTTTGTGGTAATAAATGTTGTGGCTGTAAAATTCGAATGCTGATCTTTCCAAATGAATCCACATCAAATAATAATTTGAGAAGACGTCAATTTTGGAGCGTCACAAGGGTGTGGAAGTTTGAAGATTGGGGAGTTAACTCAGGTATTAATTTCATCATCTGACCGGGTTCAAAATTACGAAACATTGTCCTTGGATCTTTCCCTTCGGGATTGATCCTGTACCGCCGCCGTTGCGTTGTTCCAGTGCGACATTATTTAACTACCTCCCTACCTGAATTTAAAGATCTGTTTAAAGGTAGGTAGGCAGATGAATATTAACGTTGCATTGGAGCAATACAACAGGATATTGGCGACGGTCTAGGATCAATACCGAAGGAAAAGATATGAGGACACCTCGTAATTTTGAACTACGATCAGATGACAAGGTCAACACCTGAGCTGGAACCCCTTCCTCCAAACTTCCACACCATACCAACGTTAGGACATTTGAGGTCACGGGGCACCAGCCCCTATGTACACGAGTCTTTGGTTGTATTTAATTTCGAATTCGAAACCCTTCGGTTGCTAATTCGCTACTCTTCCAACTAGGAGATCGCGGCTCCTCTGTTTCATAGGTGATATTTGAATTAGATATGTGCCCAGTAAGATTTACAATTGATGAATTCTTTATGAAACTATACACTAAACAAAGCCTCAAGCCTTACAAAATAGTTTATTAAACACCAAAGATATTTTCTCAGAGCTAGAATGAAAATCCATTTTGAAGGGAGAATGAATAAAAATCACGATGATTTAATAGTGCAGAATAATACCAAACAATGATAAATTGCATCATAAAAAGGAAGCTAAGAACTCACGTTCCATAGATAGAATATATGCAATTGATTATAAAACTGGGTCACGGCTCCAATTTAGGATACAGTGTAAATACATACCAGAGGTAAAATCAATTTCAAAACCCCTTCAACTTAATTTTGGTTGTTTTAAAAACCAGTTGTTAATTTAGTCTTCATAGAGAATATTAAAATGAGCATTTAAGAGGCCCCTCAAATATATTTTAATATAAAATTGCATTTTAAAAATTACTTAAACTATTCACCAAAAATAGTGTGCTCAATAGCAAACAATTGTAAAATTTTAAGGGTAAGTAGTTAATTAATGTCGTACTGGAGCAACACTACGGACTATTGGCGATGGTTCGGGATCAATACCGAAGGGAGAGATCCAAGGACACCTCGCAATTTTGAACCACGGTCAGATGACGAGGTAATATTTTAAACGTTTTTCATTTGTGATGTGTAGTTGAAGGGAACAAACGAACCAGCTATCTTTGTTCGTGTATCGTTAGTTGGAGAACAAATTCAAAGGTGGATTCAAGGGAATACCATTTTGTATAAATTAATATGTATAAAATTGGCATGAAAAGCCTTTACCAAACCAAACTCTCCAATACAACACCCAATTTTGAGGTTAAAATCAAAATTGATCAAAATATTAAATTTGATCCAGACTTGAAGACATTTTGTCCAATTGCTTCTGGATTATAATTACGTAAAGTTTTGAGCTCAGGTGTCAAATTAAGGAAAAGTCATTTAACATTAGAACTTACAGGACCTCTTGTGTAACTTCGAAATTTCAGTTCTTTCCTTCAAATAGAGAAGTTAGTCATTCCTTTTATCAAAAAATTGGTTAACAAATTACGATTCTTTTTTATTACTAACAACGTTACTCTTTATGTTACTTCTAACCCGGCGTTGCTCGAGTTGAATCAGTTAAAAGCTAATTAAAAGTGATTCGAAAAATCATTTTTCTCTATCATAGAAAATGCAAATATAGAAAAAAATAACTGACCCATTTTGACATTTTGTAGCTTCTACAATTTACTTTGGATGAAATACACATGCTTTGCATATATCGCACTATATAGTATAAGACAATACAACGAAAGGTGATAGTAAGGTACCTCAATATCACCCCTTCCCCCCCTTTCCGACTTTAAAAACCGACTTCTGTTATAGTTCATGCGACTATAACAGAAGTCGATTTTGAGTTCTGGAGTGATTGTGAATGCCTCCTTTAAGTTCATATCCTGTGACAAACTTGTATCGTATTATTGCAGACATTTTCCTATCAATATTTTTGACTTGGATTCCTGATGCACTCTTGCATCAGGAATGCGATATTTCCGTATTCCACCATTATGAAAGGCTGACAAATCATTGATACGACATTCGTGATCAATTTCTTTTGAAGCAAATATTTTTTTCTTGGAAATTCCATTTCGCATGTGAAATAACAGCTTTTTTTAATTAAATGTCTTCAGTACTGGCGAAACAAAGTTGTTCGATTTCAATTTTTCAAAAATAGGTCAATTTTACAGCATTATAGTAAAAAGGAAATCAACGTTTTCAACGAATGTTTGACATAGCAAAGTTGCATAAGAGTAGCTTCATAAAGTAAACAGCCTATATCTTCTGTCACTTAAGACAAAAACTTTCAACTTTTCAATACCTGGTTAGAATATTTTATAACCGTTATATTATTAAAATCGACAAAATTTCATTTAAAATTCGCTTTACTCCTACTGGCATACAGTTTTAAATCGATTCTTTGCGGTACTTTTTTGTTAATTCAGAGATCCCTTATCTAAACGGAAACCGCGTACTTATTTAGAAGACAGATGTTGTTTCTTGACTATTGAGTACAGTTTTCAATACAATCCAAATAATATAATTTGAAACTTAAAAAATAATTGTAAGTTTTATTTAACTGATTTTAATTGCGTTGTAATGGAAACCTACGTGAAAATTTAAAAAAGGCTGAATTACAACTTTAAAAAGGCTGAATTATAACGTATATGGTTACACGTCTTATTTTAATGTTGGCTGACTTATTTTATAAAATAACTTTACTTAAGCTTAATCCCTATTATTCCTATTCCCTTCTATTATTCCTATTCCCTTCTATTATTCCTATTCCCTTCCCAAATCATATCTCTCTTACTAGTTTTGGGAAAGCGGTAGTCCACTTGGAAGAGCAACGGATTAGTAACCGGAGGTTTGCGAGTTCGAAATACGGTCCAGCCAAAGACCGTCGTGTAAACGGGGGCTGGCGCACATTAAGTCTGTCGTGGCCTCAAGTTGACATGGTGTGGAAGTTTGGAGAGCGGGGTTCCAGTTCAGTTGTTACCTCGTCATCTGACAGTGGTTCAAAATTACGTGGTGTTGTTCTCAATCTCTCCCTTGGAGATTGATCCCGGACCCAATAGCCCATTGTGCTGCTCCAATGAGACGTTATTTAATTACCTATCTACCTTATCAGTTCTGTAACTGGCGGAATCGAGAATTATAATATTTCCATGTTTAGCTTTCATTACACAATATTTGACCTACACTGCTGGCCATCGTAAATGCAACACCCTGAAGGAAGCATGCAAATAATATGAAATTTACAACATGCATTAGCGGAGGTGAGATATGCAAATGATTAGAATTTCAGCGCAGACGCACATCACGCGCGCCTGTGGCGCCACTTCAAAGCGCTATTTAAGGCTTGGAGATTTCGACGATTTCAAGTACGGCAATTGTGTTTTTCTTGTGGTTTTTTCAAAAAAACGATCAATTATGCCTCGTAGAAAACAGCGATCATCTTTTGATCAAGTATCCGAGTTCGACAGAGGAAGGATAGTGGCCTACCGAGATTGTGGATTATCTTTTAGGGAAATCGGTAGTCGTGTTGGACGAAACCAAACAACTGTAATGCGGATATGTGATCGTTGGATGCAGGAGGGTACGACGGACCGACGTGTTCGATCGCATCCACCTCAGTGCACCACTTCACGTGATGACAGGCATATTGTGCGTATGGCAGTGACGGATCGCTCAGCCACATCACGAACCATAGCACAGCACATTCAGTCTGTACCGCATCATCCAGTGTCTGCGCGTTCCATTCGACGCCGTTTACAGCAGAGTGGTCTGTCCGCAAGACGTCCATTGCTTCGTCTACCCTTGACGCAGAACCACAGACGTTTCCGCCGCCAATGGTGCGATGAAAGAAGGATGTGGACGGCAGAATGGAATGAAATTGTCTTTACTGACGAGTCACGCTTCTGTCTGCAACACCACGATGGTCGGATTCGAGTCTGGAGACACCGTGGAGAGAGGATGCTGAACAGCTGCGTTATGCACCGCCACACTGGTCCTGCACCGGGTATTATGGTATGGGGCGGTATTGGATATCACTCTCGCACTCCTCTAGTACGCATTGCCGGCACTTTAAACAGCCAGCGCTACATCTCCGAGGTGTTGGAGCCAGTTGTCCTTCCTTACCTTCAGGGCTTGCCCACAGTCATATTTCAACAGGATAATGCGCGACCACACGTGGCACGCATTGTCCAAGGGTTCTTCGTCAATCGCCAGATTGAATTGTTTCCCTGGCCAGCTCGCTCTCCGGATCTTTCGCCGATAGAAAACATGTGGTCCATGGTTGCTCAACGATTGACCCAGAATACATCCCCAGCTGCCACACCAGATCAACTTTGGCAACGTGTGGAAGCTGCTTGGTCTGCTGTACCCCAAGAACACATCCAAAGTCTCTTTGAATCAATGCCGAGGCGTGTGGCAGCGGTGATCTCCAACAATGGCGGCTACTCTGGCTACTGATTTTGGCAGGAACCACACTTCACAGAAGTCTATAAATTTAATCATTTGATACTTGGTCAACATAATATCTACAAAATAAATTTTGTTGTGATATCTCTTGTCTTTCTTGGTGTTGCAATTTGGGTGGCCAGCAGTGTAGATTGAAGAAAATACTGACTTTCGGAAAAACCTTTTTCATGCAAGGTAGTTTGGTTTTCTAGTTAACATCGCACTGGGGCAACACAACGGGCTATTGGTGACGGTCCGGGGTCAAACCCGAAGGGAAAGTCCGAGGGCAACACCAAGTAATTTTGAACCAGTCAAATAACGAGGTCATACCTGAGCTGGCACCCCACTCTCCAAACTTCCACACCACGCCAACGTGAGGACATTTAACGTGCACCAGCCCCTTTGTACACGACGATCTTTGGTTGGATTTGAACTCGTAACCCTCCGGTTGCTAATCCGTTTCTCTTCCAACTGGGCTACCGCTGTCCTGGTTTTTGTTTTTTCATGCAAGATAAACGGGTAAGTAGGTAGGTATTTAATTAATGTCGTACTGGAGCAACAACGGGCTACTGGTGACGGTCCGGGATCAATCCTGAAGGGAAAGCACCGAGGACACCACCCAAGAGAAACGGATTTAATATTGTACCGGGTGTTGCGCAATGTATTTTACGGAGGTAGGCAGGCAGTCAATTAACGTCCGACTGGAGCAACACGACGGTCTGGGATCAATCCCGAAGGTACTCTGAGGTTTTCAATTTTTCTATCATAGTGAGATGACGAGGTCAACAATTGTGAGCTGGCACCTCTCTCTCTAAACTTCCACACCACGCCAATGTGAGGATATTTGACGCCACGACAGACACATGTACCCCCCACGTACACGACGTGAATGATATGGTGGTAATGGTAATTAATTAACATCGCACAGAAGCAACATAACGGGCTATCGTGTATAATAGGGTAGGTAGGTATTTAATTAACGTCGCACTATAGCAACAGACCGTTTTATTGATGACGGTCCGGGATTAAACCCGAAGGAAAGATCTAAGGACGACACCACGTAATTTTGAACCGTATGATGACGTAATAATACGGTTGGCTGGGTTTTGGTGTTTTATGGCACTAGGGCCGTAAATAATAGGGAAACAAAGATAACCACTAAAAAATGAAACAAGACTGTGTGGAGCACAAACCAAACACTGAACAAGGACGTTGCAACCAAAACAAAGCAACAATTGCAAATCGCAAATGTGAGCGCTTCAATCAAAATAAAACGTGTTAAAGTTTGGTTAGACACATATTTTTCTCTGAACACAAAAAAATTCTTTTTGGTTGCAATGCTGCCTCAAATTATAAAACGTTTTCCCAGGAAATTTTATTTTGTGTTGAATAAAACTGCACATTTCAGGACTGCACAAATGAATTTACAAAGAAAAAGCGTGAACAGACTAAAGAACGATTTTCTATACAAGGATGAATTCAAAGATTATAGGGAATCTATGTATAATGAAGTATCCCATGAAAACAAGAAATCATCGCCAACTTTACTATCCATTGAAAAAGGAAGTATACCATCTGTAGTCAAGTAAGTCAACATGATCTTTTTATAACTGTTGCACCCGTATTGCTCTACAACTTCGAAAATGGATACTATGAACCACTATAATAAAAAATATTTTTCCACATTGTGTAAGTACTTGTGCTGGCTAATGAAATGTATAATCATGCCGAGATTTATACTTCTGATGTTAGTGGGGAGTAGGTTGTATTTCATCTATTTTTCTAAAATGATTAGGAATTATCTGTTATTTTCGGCAGTTTTATTTCCTGTTAACAAGTGGACGACCTGTGTATTACTAACAAAGTTGATTAGTAACACATTTAAAATTTAGATGTGCATGAATGACAGCTTAAGCTGAACAAAAATTAACCATTGGAGAACACCATCATAGGAAAAGTGCTACCTTCCCCTGAAGATGTTTGCATTGTTCTAATTGTAAAATTTTATAGAAATCTTACTACCTATTTCCATAATTTGTATTAATTATTTTGAAATTAGTGTTCATTGCAGATTTTTTAGACCTAAATATAGATACCCTATAATTTTTATTCTAACCCCACTTCTGTGTCCATTTGAGATACTGCTGAAAATTTATTAAATAATTCTATTGGTGTTGCTTTCTGAATTTCTGTAAATTTTAAGTTTTGTGTGGGATTCTTGTTAATTATTTTCTTATACATAGACTGTTTTAGTACCTTGAAGGACATAAACTCATTTAATTGAGGTGTACCAGTGAATGAGGCAGTTAAAATAAGATTGCTAAAGCAATCCCATTTTAGTTTCTATAGCGATTGAAGACACGTAAATATAATCTTGATCATTTCACTGACTATTATCTGAGTGGTTAAAAAGGCAACTCCTAATTTTTTCAGAATTCTTTTAAAACTGATGGAATATTTTTTGTTTCCTGTTTCTTAAAATTCTCCAACATGAATAATTCCAATTGATTTAACTCCTAAAATCCTTTTTTAAAGAATAACTTGACTGAAATTATCTCAATATTAATTGTTTCTCACTATGAATAAAAACTAATTTAGTCATCGTGATTCATTCACTATTTGATTTTTCTCACCATATCATGTATGAAGGTATCAAAAAAATCAGTTTTGTATATTTACTGCATCTCTGTTTTGTTTTTCTAGGAAGAAAAATAATTTATCACCTCTACAATATAAAGGCGAAATCATTTTTGGTATCCATCCTGTTTATCTTGCATTGCTTAAACAGAAGAGGAATATTTTTCAGTTGTTTTTAAAAACAGATCAAGAAACAGTTAATGGCAATGGAAACCTTTTACGTAAAAATGAAATTGAAAAGATGGCTAAAGCAACTGGGATATCTATATGCAAAATTGATTCAAAAGGGATGAAGTACTTAGCATCTGGTGCAGTCCATCAAGTGAGCACAAATATTCATTTTAGTTTTTAAGAATTTTGGGCTTAATAAAGAGAAAGATAACTAATTTAATGAAAGTTATTGAAAACAAATTCTGTTTTTGAATACTGCTTCACTAATTCTTTTGTAAAATCTTATTTTGAATAAAAACAAAAATTGTTTATAAGACCACATGTTTCGTGCTTGAAGCTTCATCTCAAGCAGGTTTATTTTTTTACCAATCTGTAACATCAAATATTGTTTGCATCTCGATAAAAGTTCATTGATTTAAAATATGGCTGGATGAGATTGTTGGTTAACAGTCACCATGCTGTTATCTTGTTTATAGGGCAGAGATCAGTAGTTCGATTCCAAAATATTACACAGGGTGAATTTTCCCTCTGCCTATAAAAATCCATTCTTTGTGTTCTATTAATTGACAATATATTTGTGGGTCCCAGAGCTCAAACACATTATGCTGAATATATATGTACTCAAATTGATTTAAGTTATCTAAGTGATGAGGGGCAACAGTGGATTTCCCACTGCTCTAGTAACCTGCGAGTTATAGGTGGTACAGGTTCGATTCCTGTCAAGTTCATTTCTTCGCTGGTTGTATTTCTCTCTTCTGTGTCAGAAAAACTTTGTGTTTTTCTTGTGCTTGTTGCAGCTTGGTCAAATATGGCCCTTGCACTATAGTACCCAACCAACCAAATCAAGCTGAAAGTTATGAAATGATTATGTTTAAGCTTTGTCTAATTTTTTTATCATTTTAACATCATATGATCTTTTGAAATTCATTGAAAACTGAAAAATTAGAACTTTATTTTTTTTTGTTCTATAAAGTTTTTAAATCTGATTAATCATTAGTTTTCTTTTTTTATTGGGTGTTTGCCTGGATGCTGGACCTTTACCTTTGCCAGAGTGGCAGGAAAACAAGTAAGTTAAAAAAATAATTTTATCATCTTTTTTAAAAAAAGCACATTAAAAATAATTACTTGTTTTCTAATTTCAGAAGACATAATCTCGATCTAACTCATATACCTCTTTGGCTTGTGCTGGATGAAATTCTAGTAAGTCTAATTTTTAGAGCTAACAATTTATTTAAAGCTTTACTTAATTAAATACGTTTCAGTTTTTAAAAACTTACTGTTCAATTATAATTATTAAAATAAATAAAAGTGAACTATATGATTGCATTGTAAAAGTTTAATTTTTTGGTACTTCGTATTGAATTATAACTCACTTCAGTGATTTTAAAATGCAAAGCGCCTTAATCTATTTTCATCCATCATAATGATGCAACATTCCCCTCACAAATACGTTTCATTTTGTTCAGTTCATTCAGAATTTCTTCTGCACTAGCCAGGTTGTGCTGTTGTGGCTAGAAGATGGAAAAGCAAATGTGAGTCATTTTGAGGTGCATTTAGTTTGTTAATTGTGACTCTTATTTTGAAATTTAATTTTAGTTTTGACTATAGCAAATTCTAACTTCAGAGAAGCAGGAAGAACAGGCAGAGACTTTTTTAAAAAATGAAACTATGGACATAAAAACAAATCTCTTCAATGTACTTGAAAAAATGGTGGAGATGTCGAATCCGGGGCACTGGCGATTTATCGCCAAACATGGTAACCTTGGCGTTTTGATCTAGATGTATTGCATTCTATGATTTGTGTGGTTTGAAGCGTTGATTTTGAAACAGTGGTTAAAATTGTATTTTTTCCGTGCTTGCCGTTGGATTTTCAAAATTTTTATTACTATCTTTTCAAGTAAGTGGCACATTTCTATTGATTTAGTTTTATTTTTTTAATTAGAAATTCAATTTATTAATTATAGTTCATGATATTATAGATTTATTAGCCGCTCACTTACCCTTGATTAGGTATGGCAGTGGATGGTTTGCTGGACGCATAAATGCATATTTTTTTGGAAAAATGTATGATGAATGTTTAACGAATCCGGAGAGCTTGAAAGTGATTGAATGGTGCCAGAAAGTTGGTTTGATTGCGAATAGTGTGGAATGTCCAGAATGTGGGAGTGAAATGGCTTTAAAAGACAAAGGATGCGGGTGATAGATACGAATGGTTGTATAGAAAGGATGGACATACGCGAAAGCAGTCGGTGCGAAAGGGAACATGGTTTGAAAACAATAAATTGCATGTGTAAGATTCTTTTGATTACGTGGTACTGGGTGAATGAAACGTCAATTAAATGTGTTATGAATAAAATGGATGTGGCGACCCATACGATGACTGATTGGTTTAATTTTGTAGAAAAGTGTAGATGGTTAAATTTTTGTAAAAAATTGTTAAAATTTTGAACCCTGACAAACCTAATTAAATTGGACCGTAAGTTTTATTTTTCTTTACTTTTTATTTCTTATTTGTGAATTCCTTATTTTTACTTCCTGATGTAACAAATCGAATCGGCAAGTTGGCCACCATACTGGTGTTGAACGCCATCTTGATTTGGCGACAAACATGCCCCGGATTCAACATATTTACCGAAAAAATATATGCAATATTATTTTCTTCTGAACTGATAAACGATGACACCCAAAGTGGTAAAATATGCAAACAAGATATTGATTACAGATACTTTAAAAGCATTATGTAGCATCTTCTTTCCCATTTCATAAAAGTTATTTGCATATCATTTATAAAACCACTTATTTTCATCTTACTTACAACGCATACAATTAAACATAACAAATGTTTTTGCTCTTTTACAACTAATTTATACAGGCAAATTATTTTCTTATGACACTGCATGCTAAATGAATTTTTATGGTAATTTTCCTATTTTAAGCAGGATAAATTTCTATTATCGATTTATTGCCTTGTCAGTTTAGTGATAATATTTTGCAAATCCCAATTAATTTTGACGAGATTCTCAAATTTGCGAGGGTTTGTTTTATATTTCACCTTATACGTTAAGTTGTTTTTGAGAAAGATCTTCAACAATGCAACATCAAGCGATTTCACAACTGCTCTTCGAAGTTGCAAGTCCTTAAAATGCCTAAAACTTCCAAAATATTTAATTTTGAGCCAAAATATTTTGGATATAGTTATTTATGCATAAACTTAACCCCTGTAGAAAATCCGTCACCCACAGGTTTTTCTGATTTTTGCTTATTTCACATGGAATGACCCACATATCAATGAAATGGTTTAATAGAAATTTAAATGCTGTTTCAGTGCTACTTACATGTTTTTTTACTTCAAAAAATTGTATTTATAAATATGGTAATTAATTCTTTGTTAGTGAATAACTAAATGTACTATGTTAATGTAACTTTATGTACTATGTTAATTGCACTTAAAATAACTGTGAATGAACATTTTTATTTTATAGGATCCAATGAATGTAGGAGCAGTTATTAGGTCTGCACATTACTTTGGTGTAAATAAACTTTTTATTTCAAGAAGCAAAAGGTATGGATAGAACCATATTTTCTTAAAATGCATTATCAGACATGAAATTGTAGAACTAATTTGTCAAGCTTTTACTTACACATGACATATTATGAGACAAACCAATGTATTCTCAACCTTATTTTAGAAAATCGTAATTTCTAGTGCAATTAATCAGTTTTAATTGGCATTACAATGATATAAGTAAAAAATCGTCATAGTCAGTGAAAATTTTTTGGAAAGCTCTGAGCTCCCCAAAATTTGTATTATCTGCAGAGTGGAGAAAAGTAAACCCAATCATACAGAGTATGCCAATTTAAATCAAACTTTAAACTTTATTTTTTTTATTAAAGTTTAATAGTAATATTGAAAATGAAACAACGTAGGACAGGATGCATTTATTTTATACAAATAGGTATAAAAGATTTGTGTCAACTCAGGAATATTCCAAGAATGACCCTTTTTTAACTAAAAATAACTATTTTCCCTACGAGAAAAATACCACTTGTTTCATTTATGAGTTTTTGAACTCTATTATGTTAACCCCCTCCAGCATTACAAGTATTATATATTGGTAATATGTGTCTCATGTTGAAGGGGTCTATATATTTGGTTATATTATCATATTCATCCTTTTTTAGGCTCTACGTACTCTTCCCCATGGAAAGGTTGGATAGACTGATTCCCTTTCAAGAGGGAGTTTGTAATTTCTGATTATGGAATCAGCAGTGCTAACATTTGTTTTCAGTGTTACAAACAAGCATTAGGTGCTCCTCCCTTCCTAGTTCATTTGATAAACCCTCCTGAATCAACTGAGCTTAAATGGAAAGAATGGCTCTTGATATTTCCAAAAGCAAAATAGTCATAGAGTATCATTAATATAATTATGAAAATATTCAAGTGAAAGCATTTAATTACTCTAATTTATAAAAAATATTAAATTTAAAATTAAATAATCTATTAAAATATCAATTGTGAATTTTTATCGTAAAATTCAAATTAAAGAATAAATGCAACAAGGCCCAAGAATAATTTTAATTGTTTTAATTTTTCAGCATTTGCCCTGCTATATTTTCTAAACCATTAAATATATTAATGTTTGGCATAAATCAATACTATCTAAAAAATACTATGTGATTTGCATGTCCCATGTCCAACAAGCTTAAACTTATAGGGCAACAAAGTAACTAAAATCATAAAAATCTTATTTATATAAAAATAAATCTGATTGTTTTAATTTTTTAATCATATTTTCATACTGCAGCCATATTTCAACTATTACGAGAAGAGGCTTCAACATACCTCTTAAAACCAGTTTATTTCACTCTGTTTAGACTCCAAGGGTTGCAAATGAGAGAACCCTATCAAGATTTTCTTTTCTACCTTTGTTCTAGACCTGTTTGTGTCTTTATTTCGGACTAAATAAGATGCTAAAAAGATCACTAAAGATTGAATAGAGCACTTATCCACTAGTTGACACTTGCCTAAAGTAAAGTAATCACAAATTGTCTGGTAACATTTGACTTAAAAGGAACCAAGTCTCATCCTGCATTGGTCGTACAATGTATACTTAATCTAAACAGATACAAATAATTTAAAATTTACTCATGAGCAAATTGTTCTTCTGGAATTAACAGAATGTCAAAGCTAAAACAGGAAAAGGTTGCATACTTACAAACTTTCATACATAAAACAACTTATCACTCTCAAGAAGTTGAAAATTATCTTTTTAGTTGAGAATGAGTTTTTTTCTAATGCCTAGCCAATTGAATATTATTCATTATGGCACTCAAGGGTGGATTTGTGAACTACTTCACATTACACCTCACATACATACTGCGCATTCTGGAAACAACCTCTTTATAGAGGCCACACATTCATTCCAGATTGGCAGATGTCCATGCCTTACCCTGGATTCGAATCAGGAACCTTTTGATCCAGAAGCCAATATCCTGACCACTAGACCGATTGGTCAGTTATTCTAGTATGAAAATCGAAAATTTTAAAAATACATTTTCTCTCCTTTTATTTGATGTTAAGTTGTAATGTAAGTAGGTTTGGAGCACTTTCCTTACATCATGATTCAATTGATGAACACTTCGTTTGTCAAACTGGGTCTGTGAGACCCATAAGTGCAGGTTTTTGTAGACTTAAGTTCAAGCACTGAAGGGTTTAAAAAGTCCAGTTATTTCTAAATAATGTTAGCAAATTTATAATTATGTGTAAACAATAATTATAATAGTCTCAAATCTGGATAGTAGGCATTTTAGTCACATGGTTTTGAATAAGTTTATTCGTTAAATTATGGGGAGGTTAAATGTAAATAATGCTTTCTCCCAAGTGGCATCTTTAGTGCTGATTCTGAGTTTATCATTCAGTGCCAGAAGTAATAGTGTTGAGTTATTGAAACAAATAAGCACCTATTGTTCTAGCTGTGCCTGGTTTTGCATATGGGAGCCCTTTTCCCTGGCTAGTTTATGACCTTCCAAAAAAGACACCTCCAAGGTCATGTATTCCCATCAGAGTTGCACTCTTGTTTTTGATCTTCTGTATAGGAAACTTACGTGTTCGATTAATATCCCTTGAATCTCATTCGTAAGATATAGTTTTGATGTTACTATGATGCATGTTCTCTAAAAGAAAATGTTATAGTGAAGTGTTTTACTCTCTAAACATTGTGATTTCCAAAGAGAAATATTGCTTTCATCCTACTACACACATGATTAAATAACCACTTCTATTGGTTGAAAGAATCCTAAGAGATTCTATGGTCAAGAAGAATTAATTAGAAACTGTGCAGAAAAAACTGGATTGGATAATGTGTATGACCCTCTGCAAATTAAAAAGGATTGTCACATTCAAAAGCAGGATAATTTTAAAGAGAAAATTTGTTTGAGTACTACACAATGTTTTTAATTTTATATTTCACTTTTAGCTGTAAACTATCTCCTGTAGTAAGCAAGGCAAGTTCTGGTGTGCTGGAAATCATGGATATCCATCAAATCAAAAAGCTTGAAGACTTCATTCAGGTTGTTACTGTAAATTCGAGCTGTTATTACTTTAATTTTTTTGTTAAGCCATGCCATGTGTTGTAGAGAAGTCTGGGAAAAAGCATTACCATAATGATTCTTGTGCTTTGGTATTGTATATTTGCACTTACATTGAATCCCCTAAACCAAGGCTATAGAAAGAGGGAGGATTGCAGGTTGAAAACTGGTTGTCTGATTTCTGTAATGTGGAGTTGAGATTTGTATTTTGAGAAGCATTTACAACTAATAAAATACAAAACAAATTGTTACTTTTTAAGGAAAATTTGGCTTAGTAAAGATCTCATTTGCATTTAATACAGTTTAATTGTAGTTGTGAAATACCAATGATAAATAGCATTATTTACAGCATTAAATGACACATTTCACTGAGCTCAAAATATTCCATTTAGTATATAATTTTTCAAAGAGGAGTTTTAATGTTAAACCACATGAATAAAAACAATATTGCATCTTCTCAAAAGAAAAGTGACTCAACTCAAAAAAGTGAATTTTGAGTTGAGTGATAGGTGAAACAGGTTTAAAAATGTAGTCTACTTTTACTTAAGTTAAAATTTATGAAATTATGTTATTAAAAGTTTGTAGCATTTTCCGATTTATTTCCTTTATTTTTTTAAATTCATTGTTATTTAAAAGATTAATTTCTATTTTGAGATATGGATAACATAGATTTTCGTTTTACTTATTTTTCTTAAAACTGTTCATTTGTAGGCTTAGTAGGTTGCAGTTTGAAAGGCCATTCAACTGAATTGTTTTCTCCTGATCAGAAAATAAATTTTTCCTGTCTACCGTAACTGCTGCAGAACCTTATAGATCCAAGGCACAGGGGTGTGAACTGATAATACTTAGAATGAACAATATTACTTAGCCTAACATTGAAATATCTGCAGAAAAATTAAGAGAAAATATATTAATTCTGCAATAAACTTGAATGAACTGTGAAGTGGTAACTAAAACCTTTTCGGACTTCAAACATTATGTGGAAAATTGAATATAATCCTTCATTGATCAGAATATTTGTGTAATAGAGTGCATTTTCTCCCAACCAAAATCTTCTGTTGGAAGGTAGTTCTCAGTGATGAATAACAAACTCGTTTTTAATAAAATGCATTTTTGTGTAGTTTTAGGTATTAAAAACATCTTAGGATAAGGGGTACTCCATAGTTCCCCCGACACCAAATTTTATGAGCAGTGATTCCACCAACTCTAATCCCAGTTTAAACAAATTTCCATCAAGTGTTCAGTTCTGAAAAAATATGCTAAGCCATACATTTTAAACTAAATGTAAGATTTTAAATTATTTTTTAGTGAGGTATTACTTATGTGAATACAGATGTTTTGAGTTATTTTAATAGTTTTGTATGTAAATGTTACTCATCACAAAATCCCAGGTAATTTGATGTCTAGTTAATGTAGTTAATTACTTGAATAGGCTAGAAAGAATGATGGATGGGAGATCATCTCTACAGTAACCTACTGTGAAGATTCTAAAGAAATTTTAGGACCAGTTGTAGATGTTGCTGATATAAAAGTATTAAAGCCAACGGTTTTGATCTTAGGTAAGAAAATCTACTCAAATGTGCACTGAACCTGTATATAACAGTCGCGATAAAAGTAGTTACGAATACAGGCGACTCATTTTTTTTAATTCAGGTGGTCTTTAAAAATGCTTTTTGAAACAAACTATGAGTGAAAAGCTTAAATGAATGTTTTGCATGTGACAAAAATTTAGTGTCCATTTAAGAGGTTGTGGGCAATTATCTCATTGCCCATCTAGAGCACCCCTAGATATCAGAATGAGAATATTTACATTAGCCTTAATATACCTAGAATATTTATATACCTGGCCTTAACCATTTCAAGGAGATGGATGCCAGACCTCCCATTACCCCTGAAAGAATTAATAGTTCCCAACTTATTTTTTTAAAGCAATAATTTAGTAAGTTGTGTTTGGTAACTGGTGTACATTTAAGTAAATAGTACTCAGTGGGAAAACAGAATTTTCAGATTGTATCTTCCTGGGTGTTTCTCTTCTGTATCAGTAAAGCTTTCCTTGTGTATGCTCATCTACTTGGCCAAATATGGCTCTTGCACCATAAAATCCAACCAATATATTATCTCAAGTGCCTGAGATAACTATGGCAGAATGCAAAGGCTCCATGGAGTAGTTCAAAGCCAATCTACGAACACTTGTAAATTTCCACAATTCATAATTCCAACCATCTAGTGCAGAATTTTATGGTGTGATATCTAAACAATCAACAAACTCAAGAACTGAATGGTAGACAACTTGAAAGCAATGTTTCTCAGAAAAATTTGTGGCAATGTGATTTTAGGAAAGAAATGAAAGTGAAAGAAAATTTTTGAAACTTGAAAATGAAAGAACAGATTTTACATATTGCAAAAGAGGCTTCAGCCACATTAAGAGGTTGCTGCTGGCTGGAAGACAAGAGTGAATGAAGGTTAAAGAAATGTTGAACTGAAATGACTTGAGATAAAGTACTTTTTGATTAAAAAACAATTTGGCTTCTCATACAAATGTGTGTGTACAATCAATTCTCATACAAATGCATAATTCAAGTCAACCCTGCTATTCTCTAACAAAAAATGGATGATTACAGTGACACTTAAAATAAATCAACTAGATATAAAACTTTAAAATAAAGACTCGCACATAAAAATGTTATTAGAATAAGCTCTCATTTCATTGCACTTCAATATACATTACGCTCTGCCATATCGATCTTTTGTACTTACCCCTAATGAATTTTCATTTTGCAATCAGTAAATTTTTTTCAATATATTTCTTTAGAATTGGGAGTTTATAGGTCGCTTTTTCAAGCTGTGGACCATAACTGAATTGGCATAAAAACTTTAGATGTCTTGAGGTTAGACAATGATGAATTTTCAAATATTCTACTGTATTTAGTTTCACATTTGAAATCTAGCATTGATTTTTTGTTTAACTTAACAGTTATACATACTGTTAATTAAAAAATATGTAATTTAATGCATAATATATGCCTTTTATTGCTAATAAGTGCATTTTCCCAACCTTTGCTACATCACTCATGCCTTTTTCGTTCCCCAAGGATTACATGTTGAGTGATTGCTGTATTTTATAAGTGACAAAATCATGTAGCTTAAGAATGATTAAATGTGCAGACAAAGCTGATTTTACTTAATGCCAGTTACATTATAGCGATTTAACAGTTCATGACGATTAAGAGCGACAGATGGCACCCCGAACTGACCTTTTTTGCCAGATTTTGCAGACCAGTCAGAACCGGCTTTCAGCAGAGAACTTTGAGTTTTTAGTGTGTGCCAGAGATTCAAAGGATTTGGTGTCAAATTTAGGTTTAAATATTTTGTGTTAGGCGGTGTTTGTGCAAAATTAAAGAAAATGTCCGAAAAGATTTTTAGTCTGATTTATTTTTTAAATCGCTACCTCACAACATAATGCAGAAAACCACTATTCCCTGCATTTGAAGAGATCACTTAAATGTTTTTCAGTACATAAATAAATCTTGAATGCATGATTTATAGTGATCGTATTCATAGGATACAACTTGCATAACTTTTTTGTAGGAAATGAAGGCAGAGGAATATCTACAGAAATTCAAAAATTATGTGATAGTTTCGTTTCAATTTATCCTAAACAAGATTTACATCATGGAATAGATTCTTTAAACGTATCAGTTGCTGCAGGTAAGCAATTTTTGTTAAATTCATTCATTTCCATTATTATTTTAATAAATACTTTAATGGGAAATTGATGTGTATTATTTCTTTTTAGGTGTGATTTTATATGCTCTTTCATGTCTGAAAAATAGGCATTTAAAGAATTCTTGATGTATGTGCAGTATTCATTATGACAATTATGTTATATACAATAAATATTTATGTTGATGTCAATCAAAATTTACCTTTAGAAATATTACCTGTTTGTTATTTCCATAAAATATTTTGTCTCATCTTCATTTCTAAGAACTTGAAAACTACATCTTTTGAAATCTGGTTTGCTTCTTTATATACCTTGTGTTCAAAACTTCTAACTTTCTTCCTAGAGTAATTTTATTTGAAGGAAACACAAATTAATGAAAATATTACAATTTTGATCTCATTCAAGGGTAGTTCCCTTAAATAACAGAACTTAACAGAAAGCAGAGTATGAAAAATCATAAAAATTGAATTTATTTGAATTAAATCAGATTTTTATGATTTTCATTAATCCTTTGCCTGAACAAGTTTAAACTTGGACATGAGATACAAAAGCAAATCAGTGTAGTTTCTAGATAGTTTTGATCTAAACATTAATATTTATGAATTACATTAATGTATTAGGAAATATAGTATAAATTTTTGAAAAGAGTAAATAGAACATCACAACAAATGCCATGCATATGCAATGTTTTCTCATCTGGTTCTCAAGCATTTGATTTTCACCCATAACTGGTGGCATGAAATATTTGGACCTACGTAAATAAGGTTGTGAGATCCCGCTAACACCACAATTTTTGTATAAAATTAATCAAAAATTAGACATTTCAGGATTTGTTTGCATTATATATTTATCATATATGAATAAAATGTATAGAATTTCTTTAGTTATTTTTATAAACTAATTAGTAAGATTCGTTTTTGAAAAAAAATTATGTCACCAAAAGAAAATCAAAATAAAAGGAACTTGCTACAAAAATTATGAAAAAATTCCTACTTATTAATAATTAGCTTGCAAAAAGTACTTATTTATGAAAAAATTTTATTTATAAGAAAAAGTAAAAAATGAAACAAGATATGAAACTACAAAAAATCAAATATGCCTATTTTTCAAATTTTTTCTGACCACTGATAAGTAGTTCAAAGTTATTCCAAGCAAAAAGGTTCATACATAACATACAAGAAAACAAAGCTTTTCTCTATGAACAGCATAGAACAAGTGTAATAGCATTCTGCCAGAACACATCAATTGAGTGGAGCTATAAAAAACATCAATCAGTAATCGATTTTGTCAACATGCTCAAGCATCAACTGGGCCAAATTTACTTTTACATTCCAAATTTCAATTCATAAATACAGAATTATACTAGCAGTGTAAATTCCTAGGAATCAATTTTTATTAAAATTGGAAAATTTTATGCATTAACACATTAAACAAAACAAAATGAAAATATTAAAATTACTAATTGTAAAGATTTGTGCAAAATTGGAATACTTTTGTGAAGCTGCAGAAAATTTTTTCATTGTGACTAAATGTATTTTCTTCATAAACAGACTGGTTAAATCCAGTGACTGTTCATCAGGGAATAAATCATCAAAATCGTACGTTTTAACATTCATTTATACACAGTATAAACACATAAATACATGGCTGGATGCCGGATCAATGGTACATCACATGATTTCGCTTCAAAATCCAATCAATCTCATTTCTCCCTTGGGAGGGGGAAATCATTTCACTTCCTCCCTCTAAGGGATTTTCATCTCAAGTTGGAACAGACTACATAACTTATTTGAATAAAGTAACATGAATCTTGTTCAGTTTCATTTTCAAAAACTTAATACAGAAAGAAAAATTAAATTTAAAATTTTGATTTAAATCAAGCTGATTTAAATCAGATACCCTGACAGAAACATTAATTATTGAAATTTTTATTCATTTTTTACATGTTTGTGAAGCAAGATTGTAATTATAAACAATATATTTTTCGAATTATAGAAATTACAATCCTCCTCTTATAGGCGGAGATACAAGTATGACTCCATCACCTCGAACAAATAGCATTGGCACTGTTCTCTTTGTTGTCTGAAAATAAATTAGTATCATAAAACACTACACTTAAAATAGTTATTTCAATGTTGAAAGTATGAATACTATACATGAAATGCATACCAAGGAAATTAGCCACTAAAATTTTTAGAAGACTTACAGATAACTTAATTCTATACTGCATTCCAAAAGTTAAGCACACAATGCAAATTCTGTGCTTCAATTTCATTGAGTAAAACTCACTGTGGTTGTAGAAGGGAATATGCAAATATATGGGCCTAATCAGAATTTACTCTTCAGAAATATGCAAATTAGGCATTGGTTGAAGCCAACGCCTTTCATTGATGAGTTTAAACGTTGATAGAAATTTTTTAGACTATTTTGGTTATTTGTGGATTAAATAAGGTCAATTATGGTTCAAAGATGATTGGATGATTTTCAACACTGGCATGATGTAGGGAGGCTTGAAGCAAGTCTCTATTTTCTTTGGTGTTGATCACTGATTTCTCGATTATGGAAACAATTTCAAATCAGTGGGTCAGTTGTCCTAGGGTTACCACACTCTGCTAAGTATGTCTTTATTGGCGCATTTGGAAGATCAATATCTGCCACTACTGTGCGGCAAAGGCTATATATACCACGAGTTTCTACCTTAAGTGTCAAAGCCAGAAGAGTACGATTGAAATGGTGACATGAGCATACGAATTGGAAAGCAGCGGAATGGTTCAACATAGTGTTCACGGATGAGTTAAGATTTGCCCTGGATCCAGATAATAGGCACGTGAGGATCTAGAGAACAAGCCCAGTCATATCATTGAACACCACGCCTTTAGTGGTGCCGGCTGGATTTTCTTTGAGCCATCCCACCGATCTGCACATCTTCACCAGAGGTAGTGAAGGCTGAAAGGTACCGAGATCCAAGTCCTTGACCCCATTGTGAGACTATGCTGCAGCAGTTGGTTCAATATTTCTTCTCATGGAAGGTAATGCACGTCCACATAAAGCAAACTTGGATGAGTGAAAGCAATGCTTGCATGGAATGGCCACCATATTCACCCGACCTCAACCCCATCGAAAATCTTTGGGATGACCTTGGACGTGCTGTCTCTGCCTATAACCTTTCCAATTACTCCAGAATATCCGGAAATTGCTCTATTAGAAGGATGGCAGTTATTGCTCTCTGATGCACTTGACCACTAATTGAAGGTATGAAGCTTGTATGAAGGTCAGGGGTAGTCACGTCCCATATTAAGATATTTCATTTGTTTATACAGCTTACAAAATTTTTTTTGAATGTGCGAAATGTGTTGTACAGACATAAATCATTAAAAATATACCTAAATATATTTTGTTTACAAGTATTTTTTAGTCATGAATCTAACCAAATTGCATACCTTCATGTGAAATTATGACTCAATGAATAATTTTTTTAGTTATGTCGAATTTACTTTCGCATGCTTAACTTTTGGAGGGCAGAAAAAAGAACAACCTGTTTATCACCTGTTCAAAAAGAATGGGAACTGCCTGTTCCCAGTTTTCACAAAAACCTGTTCTCCTGTCTTTTTGTACAAAGAAACATTGCAATTTTTTCTACTTTGATTTTAAACAGGTGGGAATTTTGCAAAGAAAGTAGTTTCTCTTTTTTTCAAATTTTCTAAGTTTGCAAAAAATTTCGTATATTCTAAATTATGCTAAGTCTGAAACGCAGCTGTTCATCCTACAGTTTGCGACTCACTCTGTTTCCTGTTGATTGATTCATTCACCTGTTCTGTCCATAAACTACTCCTTGCTCTGAGACTACTTCCTGTTTGAGCAGGAATCAATTTACCGAAGGAATCGATTCCTGCTCTCAAACTGTTCTGACCCAGTTCTCGGAGTTGATCTTGATGAATTCTTCGAGGAGCTGTTCTCGGTGAAACGCTCTCACAGTGTGCTTGCTGGACTGTACCCAGAACTGTTCTCGCTCTGCTCTTGCAGAACTGTTCTTGACTAATCAAGGCCCAGACATTTGAAGAATTTGAAAAGACTAGCCTATAATTGTGAAATTTTTTAATTAGGCAATGACAGGGTGGTGAGGAAAGTTTTAAGCAAATTAAAAAAAACAGTACTGATTAACATTTTAGACCATACTATCAATTTGATCGCTGATGATGCTTTAAAGTTTATAATTTAATTGAAAAAATAAAAACTATAGTATTTTTTAGACGAAGCTCAATTGCAACTCAAATTAAAAGTGCAGGGTACAATAGCAAAAACAACTCATTGAGTGTTCCGACACGCTGGAACTCGACTTTCTACATGGTGAGAATGATCGAACTGCAAGCAGCTGTCAAAACATCCATGGCCCTTTTAAATACGGAACTGACTAGCAATTTACCTTGCCTCACAACATCAGAGTGGAAAAGTTGCGAGTGTATGGTTGAAATCTTAGAACCCCTGGAAAATGTAACAAAAACTCTAAGTGGAGAAAAGTGTGTTTCTTGCTCAATAGTAATTTTGTCCAAGGGATTGCAAAATGTGTATGAGGAAATGTTAAAAGAAAGTGAAAAGTATGATAATAATATGAAAGAATTAATGTGTGTGTGTGTGTGCACACAATTTTAAAACAATTAAAAGATCGCCTAGGAAATTTAGAAGACAGCAACACTCTCCGCCAAGCAATGTTTTTCGATCCTAGATTCAAACACTATTTGTGAAAAAATATTCAATCGCAGATAAAAGAAAGTATAACAAGAATGGATTCTACGTACATTAAATTTGAAGTTCCCGAAAGAAGTTCAGATTCTACAAGAAATGCCAATGAGACTACTAGTAGGTCTATTTGGGATGCATTTGATGCTAAAGCTTCGAAATTCAAACCTTCCGGATCGAGCAATTCAAATACGATCATTTAGGTATAAAGGTACATGGATGAGGACTTATTGCCAAGAAATGAGGACCCATTGAAGTAGCGGAATGAAAATGGATACATGTATCCAATTTTGAAGATTATTTCGAGAACACTTTCCTGTCACTGGTCTTTCAGTTCCTTGTGAAAGAATATTTTCCAAATTGGGACAAATTCTAAATGAAAGAAGATCTAGGCTAGGTGTTGAAAAAGTAAAACAATTATTGTTTATTAACTGTAATAGTAACAATTAGTTGTATCGATTTTTAAAGAAATATGTAAAATAAGAGTAAAAAATTAGAGAATATTGTACTAAGGTGTGAATTTTTTTATTTCATACAAATTTGTACATAAAAATTTAATTCATTGTGTTCACATTTGATATTTAAAGTATTCTCAATCCCTTCTGATTTATACACTTCATGTTTTGAAAATTAAAATAGCTTTTGCTTTTTGTAACATGAATGATATGCAGTTTCTTTTGATTTTGAGAAAATGTGAGATGTAATGAAAATTGTCTAAGAAAGTGAACTCCTATTTTTGCCAACTATTTTTATAAGCTACTATTCATTGTTGTAGTGTTTACATTTTACATATTGTATATTTCAATTCTACTGATTTATATTCTTCATATTTTTGAATGTGCTGAGATATATCATATAATGATTAATCTTGCCTTTGATAAATAAATTAATTTTACTTTCAAAGTGGTAACCTTAAGATGTCTTAAGAGCTTAATTTTTAATGGCTATTCCTGTTGCTCAAAGATATATTTAGACGTCTGCCCTGTGATTATCAGGGCTAGAATTTTGTTGACCAAAAATGTCCTCAAAATGTATAACGAAAGGAGGGAAAATTTTTTGTCCTATGCACCACGAATCACATTTTCAGAAACCATGCTGTAGATGGTTCAGGTAGACATAAGAAACATCTCGATCAACTCAAAGATCCAAAATTATGCGATATACATATCTTTCGTTTTCTCCTGTCAATACAAGAGCAAAACCTTCCAGATCTTCCCAATAAAAAATCGTTGATCTCAAAAACGCTGGCAATAATTTTTTGTACTTAGCCTTTTCTGGTATTATCTACAATAAGTACTTACAAAAAGATGAGGTGTCAACAGAATCTATGCCCTGTGTCCACTACGAAAACTCCCGCCATAAAGGGCAGTTGCTATAGGAACAAGGCTCATGTCTCAAGTTGAATGTGAGAACAGTAGTGAGTAGAACAGGCTAAAGAACGGTTCTTTTAGAAAGAACAGGAACAGCAAAGAACAGTATTTCCCATCCCTAAGGGCAGTGTAATATCTATTCTTTGTAATATGCATAATCAAAAATATCAGAATCAAATAAGTTAATTTCAACCTAGTTGACTATCTTAATTACTTATGTAAAAGGTGGTTGTGAGTTCTTGGAGAAGTAACATAACAGAAAGAGTAAGCAATTGGGGGTGTATAAAATAAATGTATTTGAGGCTTCTTAACTCAAGGTTTCTTACTTTAAAAAGTTAACTTGAACTAATATCAAACAAAAAATATGTAAAATACTTTAACCTCTTCACTGCATGTTGGTCACAAAGTATTTATTTTTCAACAATTTAATGTCTTGTAAGAGTTGAATTGATAATTTTCAATAAAAATCTATATTTAATATTTTATTTTCTTTGTGTTTTTAGAAAGAGAAGCTTAACCAATCGTGTTACAGAAATTACAATAGCCAAATATTTAGAACCAATTAAGTAATAGGAAAATTCTTAATTTATAATTTTTGTCATCTAAGAAATTGAATACTATAATGAAAGATAATTTTTAGATATGTTTACAGTCAACATCCAGTTTGCAAAAAAGATTAAAGGCATATTGAAAATAAATATATACAAGTTATACAAGAAAAATCTTTTCATAACAATTTCTTACTCTATATACTTCTTCATAAGTCTCCTCATCTATCTCAATAGTTGTCACGGTTTCTTCTACATCACCAAGAACCATATTTAAATGCTGATCATAAGCCTTTTATAAAAATAAATGAAAATACAATTACCTTTATTAATGTTATTGACTTTAATTGAAAATTTTTATACCACTTCACCATAATGGACTACAACAGAAAACATTCACACATTACTAATTGGAATTCGGTGTAAGGATTCACTTCTTTTAATGCAATTCAGTTAAATGTAAATAAATAAAAAATGAATGTTAAGATTTCAACAAGGACTATTCTACTAACCCTTTTTCCTTCAACCATCTAGGGTTCTCAATGTGTTTTTAATCATGAAAATACTGGCCATTATGGACTGAACATTTTAACATCAGACAAATATGCGGTAAAGATGTCGAATCCGGGGCATGTTTGTCGCCAAATCAAGATGGCGTCCAAAGCCATACTGGCCATCGCAATTTAGTTTTTAAAAAAAACACGGACTCCCCTATGTGAAAACCTTTTGCATGGGGTTGCCATAAAGCTGGATCAAAACACCATTGTTACCATGTTTGGCAATAAATCGCTAGTGCCCCGGATTCGACATTGCCACCCCAATATGCATGTATGAGGAAAAGAGGGACAGGAAACAAATCTAACGGTTTTGGCCCGATTACCTCCTCACAAGAGGCATGCTATGCCTTTTTTTCTGTTTGTTTACTATGATGTATTACTATGGTTAATCCTCTAAATAAGTGAACTATTATGAGTTCTTATTAGGAATGTCACAAGATTAAAATAAAAATTATTTTTTTTTAATATAAAGTATTTAATTTGCTATTGTATTTGGTTTTTAAGATAAAAATGTAGCTACTTAATATCCAAAAAAGTTAAGCACTACAAATTTAACTATAACTTTTTATAAAGGAAAGTTCTACACAAATGCTCTTTAATTTCAGTAATTTAAATAGTAGCGTTTGAAATTCAATAAGAAACAAATTTGACTTTTTTCCCAAAAGTTGGTTTACATTTAAATAATTGTTTAATCACCTTTGAGTCTTATAGATGCAATCCATTTAAAAATTTCAAACCTATATTATTGATTATTTTTTCAAAGGTAATTTTGAGAAAAGAGTGATCAAAAAACAAAATCAAATTATTTTTATTTCATATATATTAAGATACAACAAGAGACAGCTACTCACATGTAGTCTTCCTCTCAGTTCTCGTTCATTTCTCATTTTAACATAAATTTTTTCATCTAAACTAAGACGAATCAAATCAAGTGGTTCTTCAACAGCATTAGCTGCAACCTTTAAAAAATAAAACTATTTCAAAAAAGTGTAAGCCAACTAAAGAAATACACATGTGCTTGAAGAATTACCTCGAAGTCTCAATTTTAATAATTTCCTAGGTGACTTTTGAAGTCACATAGCTAGAAAACAAATTTCAGAATGTACCATGCCCTCATGGCTGCATTGCTCAGTAGGGTGGACATAATTCAATTTCAGAGGGAGCCCAAAATTAAAAATACAATTTTTGTTCTATATAAAAGTTGGGGCAAAATTAAATCTAAAAATATAGTTTTTAGTCATTTTCACAACATTATTGCAACTTTAAAAGCTGCATTACTGGAAGGATAAAAAGTTGTTTCTCCATTGATCTGAGTATAAATCACTAGAATGATTGTGTTCATCAAATATTTAACATAGAGCACTAGCTGATGCACCATTAATAAAAATAGAGAACAGTTCTGAAACATAAGATGCTAACATGTGTTAGCATGTCTGCACAATATTATGTACTTTACTAATGCATGTTAAATAATACTCCATGTATACAAGGTCTTAGAATGGCAATAAATAACATTAAACTTCTCAAAATTCACTTTTCATATTTTGTAACATTTGATAAGTGCAATGTGTGTGAGACATTTATGTCAGTGAAAAAATATTTGTAGCTTTACACTCATAATTTGTATCAATTTAATAAAAATATTTAAAAACTGCTATTTTAGAAAAAGAACAAGTTATTCTGTGCATTGATTGCAAGATATAAAAACAGAAAACCAACACTTAGAGTTTTTGCCTACTGGCACTGCAAAGGGGCTCAATGTGTTTTGTTTTATTCAGATTATTGTATATTTTTTAAGAGATTGCATAAAAATGATTTATATAGAAAATCTCATGAGTCATTCCATGTCAAATCAATACGCTTATTAGTTTATGATCTAATGTCCTTAGAGCTATAGTTATTAATGGAAATCATAGAACAATTTTTGCCTTCTGTGTTCCAGTTAATAAGCGTTAATTATTTAAATAATAATTGCTTCATCTTTAGATAGTTATTGGTCATTTTATCAGGAACCAGATGGGTAATGTCTCATTTGGAAGCTTATAGCTAATGGGATTGTGTTTAACATGCAACATCATGCAGTCTAAAATGTAAAAAAATGCCTTAAAAGTCGAACTGAATTAAAAAATTTAAATGTTTGAAAAAAGGACACTTAAAATTTTTTTTTAATTGTTGGAAAAATTCTAAACCTTACTTTTCTATCCCTTTGCATACCTCACTAAATTTCGTTATTACTTTAAGCAAAAAAATTATTTCCATTTATATCTGTATAAGAACACTTGATATAAAATGTTTTATCAAAATCTGAGACATCAAGGACTGAAGCAATTCAAAATTGACTCTTATGACGTATAGGAAGCATGTACATTTTAAGTCAGTCACGCATTTGTCACCTGAAAGCAAACAGAAAAAGGAGACATTCCTAGGGGTGTTCCACACTAAAATTGAAAGAAATCCTAGCTTAGCACTTGGACGGCAAATGATTCCACGGATAAAAGGACAGAAAAGGGTGACAGCTCTCTACAGAGATGTAACTAGGCTAGTTTCCACCCGGGGCAAGAACTCGCCTTGGTGCCCCCCACCGACCAACCAAACCAAAACCCTCCCCGACAACACCTGATATCGCCCCACCACACAATAATTCCACTTGTCCAAATTTTTTTTATTCAACTTAGATGGTAAATGCTTGATTTCAAAGGTAAATAGATTAATTCGCAGTAATTTCATTTTTAGTACAAGATAAAATACCTAATTAATTCTAAGATATTTCATTGACAAATAATCTAAGAGTAGCATGTTTGGTATATTCTTTCACACTTATAATCGCTGCAAATGAAATGAAAAGGTTTTATCAAATGATATCGGGATATGTGTGGGCTGAATCAAAATCAACAGACTGTTGCTTTAGAATAGGAGATTTAATTATGATAAATACAGGGGCTGTTTTGGACATTTTTTGATGAGCTGTAAAAGAATTGTATGCTACGAAATAGTTTTATTTTCGCAGCCAGTTAAATAGTTAAAGTATAATTTATCGTCTAACTCAAGAGTTTTGTTTACTTTCAAAATGGTGCTTTTAAATAAGCAATGGATGGTAGGCTATGTGGTTCCGTTTTGATGGGAGTGTTCTAAATAGTATATACAAAAATGAGCAGCCAAGCTTTACCAGTGATGGTAATTGCTACAAAGTGTTTTGGAGCAGATCTTGCAGCAGGTAAATTAACATTTTGGAGCAGCCAGACTGTCTTTTGGAGCAGTGGAAGATATTTTAATAATGAAACTAATAAAATTCAGGTTTTAAATTTTAAACATATGACTGTATGAATGATAAACAATAAACATAACTGTAAACTATTACAAAATTCATTTTAAATACTTACTAAAATTGATGAAATATATATAATGAATAAGAACATACATAAAAACTTACCAAGTGTTTTCCATTTCCATAAAGTTATGTGAAGGTAAGAAATAACTTTGACATTAACATGAGACTAATAAACATTTTATTAAACAAAAAAATATTATTTTCTTATGTTTGTTACATTCCAACTGCGCCTTTCTGTTTTCTTCTAAGGCTATCGTTTTAGACATTCTATCTTTACCTTTAAAAAGAATCTCTGCAATACCTTGTGAAATCTTGCTTTTATCATGATTTAATAGTTTTTGAGAAAGTTCCTTTTGCAATTCAATTTGTTTCGACTTTAATTTTAAATCTTCATTACGGCAAATATTTTCTACTTTTCTCTTTTTTTGTTCTGATGCTAACAGCAATCTGTCATGGTACCGCCTCCAGGAATTTCGAACTGATTTAATCAAAGCCGTAGTAACTTGAAAGTTCTTTAAGCTTTCTGTATTAGTAAAGTGCGACTTAATTTGCCTTATACCATTTATACTGTATAGTCAGATTACTCTTATTTTCCAACATGCGATTGTTCTCACTGAAGCCTCTTTCTACATCAGTTTCCATGTGATAACTTAAGAGACTTGACAAAAATAGGCAAAATCTCAAACTTAAACTTGCCCAGATGATTCTCTTATATTAAATATATTCCTCCAATAATGGTCTATACGACTACATGTTGAAACTTCTGGAAAATGAAAGCTATCAATAGTTTCACATTGATATTCGATCCATTCATATGATAGAGAAGATCCTTCACTTGGTTTTACAATAAATGGAAAAGATGCTGCTAAAAACTTCAAAGAGCTTACAGATTTTTCTTCAGTTCGTTTCATGCAAGAAAGTAATTCTTATAGCAGGGGAAGACCTCAAGAGTGAATTTTATTACTCGTATGCGATTTGGAGCAGCTCTGGCGCAATCTTAGCAAAAACGGGCGTTTTGGAGCAGGCAATACGCTATGGCGCATGCCGGCGCAATTGGAGCAGCATTACCATCACTGCTCTACGCATTTTACATTGCGTTCTGAGATCTTATTCAAGTTCCAGTAATGATTACGCAAGCAATCGTATACAGCGGAAAAAGAAGTTATGGCACCTAGCTTCAACCGCATAATAAACAAATAATTTCAAAGCAGAACTACGGCGCCTATCTTTAAGCGTTGTTTATATCCTTACCATAATTTATAGTAAGTACAATATTTTCAATACTTATGTTTCCGCTCTTTCCGAAGAGAATTATGCTGATTCAATTATTCAAAAACACTGCAATGGTTTTCGATATCTAAAGGTACGATAAGTCATATTTTTAATGAGAAAAGAAAAAGTGGAAAAATATTTCCAAATACGTATCCAAAAAAGAAAAGAATTTCTGAGAATATTTGTAAGGCAAAATCATTAATTTTAAAAGAGGATCCGCCAAGTCAAAGGACTATTACAAAGACATAAAAATGTTCAGTTTCAACTGTAAGTAAAATAATTAACAGTGATTTGAATCTTAAAAAGGCCAAAAAATACAATGTTCATCGTCGATCTCCATGACATATTTGCAGAACGCAGAACTCGCTGCAGAATTCTTTATGAGAAGCATTTAGCTGGAGAAAGGTGGAAAAATGTTGTGACAATAGACGAGGCATGGGTGTATTTAAATGATTGCAATAAAAAAGAACAATTTATTATCATAAAAGAGGAGAAAAAAATCTTAAAACGTGGTTCAACTTTGTAACTTTAATGTGAGAACTTTCTCTATGAGATTTATGATTCTTGCCGGTTTTGCATATAATGGAAAATTAAAAGTAAAAAGAGGGGGGGGGAAATGTGAAAATCAACTCCCACATATTATCAAGACCATATTTTATCCCCAATATTCAAAAAAGAAATACCATATCTTTACCGACAGTGCCAACAATCAATAGAACTGCATCAGGATAACGGAAGCAGCCACACATCTAAATCCACTATTAAATTCTTGGAAAAAATGGAACAAGAAACTGGTATCAAGTCAATACCCTTTACTGATATTCCTGCTAAATTTCCAGATGTCTCACCCATGGACTTTTAAAGAGTATTATCGAAACGTCGACTGAAAACCATTCAAGGATTTTGGAAAACTAAAACAAGAATTACGAATAACAGATTTTACTCAAGTTATTATCTTGAGTATTATACTTAGACACAATCTCTTAATCTATTGACAAAATGTGAAAAAAATTAATCTAAACACAGAAAGCTTGAACTAAAACTTAACTTGAAACTTTTTCGGCTGCAAATGTTTTTACAATGTCCTCAAAAGATAGCTTTGAAGCTAACTTGTGCTCTATTGATATGATGCTTAGGTTGGTTAGTCACTGTGTGTGTCCTGTTAAGTTTCTGAGGTAATTTTTTATGATCTTTAGTTTGCTAAAACTCCTTTCATTTGAGGCGACTAAGACTGGTATTGTGAGGAAAATTCTCAACGCTGTTGTTATGTTGGTGGACGCGTCTTCAAGTCCGCTCTTGTATATTAACGTCAGAAGACCTGATGATGTAGCCGTTTTCATATTAGGGCTTAAATTCAAGGCATGATACTTACAACTCTCCACTTCTATCGCCAGCTCATCCCTGTCTAAGTCTTCTTTATATGTGGTAGCTAACTCAAGTGCCTGGTTCTTTAATTCTTCTCCATTCATTGTTTCAAACCAAGCTCCGTTGAGGATTCATGTTTTGAATGACTTGAAACCTTTGCCTCAGTTCATTCAGAATCCGATCTATTATTTGTATAATCAATAATCTGAGCTTTCAACTTCACTCTTCTCATCAAACATCCGCTTCTTCCTCCTACGTACTTCTTTAAAAGAAGATCTAGGTTAAGCTTTCCTGCTATTTCTTCACACATTCTGTATTTAGTTTCTTTTATAGTTTTTGTAGTCTACTAATAAGTCCTCTTCATTTTTTATCATATGTAAATATCTATAGTAAAAAAACATTCGGCCAATTTAGCGCCCCCCAAATCCGGCGCCCGGGGCACATGCCCCGTCTGTTTAAAAGTACAGGACTATACTGTAAGTCAAACTCAGGTTGGTATGGACTGTTGCTCTAATCATTTTTTATGAAATGAGGACCAATTAGTGTTCACAGGCTCAGGAACCAAGACGCAAGCATTTAACAAACAAAATGCAACAAATCTCTACGAACAACTTATTCGTCAAACAAGAGTTGCACTATATGCAGACAATGGAAGTGATCATTCATAAATTGCTGTTAATTTAGTAAATGAAATAAAGATATAATGCATACAGCAGATTTAGCAACTTAATTTTCTTGCAGTTGATAAATTAATTGAATAAATTTCAAAGCTTGAAAGGTGAAAGCAGTATTGATGAGAATGAATATTTCATGGCTATATGTTTAGTGGTCCACAAAGGATATTAAGTCTCTTTTCAATCACTGATTCAACAACTTTAAAGGCTTAAAATTCTAAATACCATAAAAATATCAAGGCACACACAAGTAATAAAGAAGCTAGGTTGGTTGGGGTTTTATGGTGCAAGGGCCATATTTGGCCATGCTGTGCCAGACACAAGATATACAATATAAAATAATAGACATACAAACACACAATGAGTTTTACTGACACAGAAGAGAAATACATCCATGAAGGAATCAAATCTACACCACTTACAACTCGCAGGTTGGTTTGGGGGGTTTTATGGCTCAAGGGTCATATTTGGCCAAGCTGCACCAGACACGACATACAATATCAAGACACACACAATGAAAATTTTACTGACACAGAAGAGAAATGCACTCAGGGAGGAATCGAAGCTGTACAACCCACAACATGAAGGTTATTAACGCAGTGAGCATACCCACTGAGCCACGCCGGCCCCACAACTCGCAGTGAAGTGGGCATATCCACTGAGCCCACAACGGCCCCATGTTCATTCCTAGCTTATAAAGCTAGGAAGAAACATCATCATGTCATACATCATTCATAAATGTTATACATCATTCATAAATATTCAGCTGTCGAATGCAACAATTTTCCTTTATGTATATATATTTATCAGATTAGTTTTCTACCTTTTAAATAAACACAAAAAGACAATAAATTTCTCAAACCTTTTTCAGCAAACGTTGGTTTTTATGTTATTGGTTCAACTGCTGTTTCCAGGCCTCTATAGCAATAGAATGCTTAGTTACAATAAATAAGTTCTATTTTTACATAAAAGCTCTCAAGTTACAGCTTGCGAATTATAAATTACACCAGTTTTTAAAAACAATGGTACGATACAATTCATTTAAATTAAGAATTACAAAATCTAACAAATATTGACATATCCGGCTAAAGCAGCAATAAAATTATTCCTTCTTACTTGTTCATTATCATCTGCCATTGCGTGTACACTTGTTACGAAAGTTCAAACTTTTGTTTCACAAATCAGTTCATGCGAGACCGGGAATATCGAGAAATCAAATCAAAACAAGGACCAGAAAAGTTTAGTTGTATTAAATCTTACTAAAAAAAATGATTTTTCAAATGTTAGTTAGGGCCGCGGTGGCCCGGTTGGAAGAGTAACGGACTTGCAACCGAAGGGTTGCGAGTTCGAATCCAGCCAAACACCGTCGTGTACAAAGGGGGCTGGTGCACGTTAAATCTGTCGTGGCCTCAAATGTCCTCACGTTGGCGTGGTGTGGAAGTTTGGAGAGTGGGGTGCCAGCTCAGGTGTTGCCTCGTCATCTGACCGTGGTTCAAAATTACGTGGTGTTGTCCTCGGATCTTTCCCTTTGGGAGTGATCCCGGACCGTCACCAATAGCCCATTGTGTTGCTCCAGTGTGACGTTAATTGAAATTCCCCCCCTCCCCCCAAATGTTAGTAATTCTGCAAATATTTTCAATTTATTATCCATTTAAAAATCAATTATTATTTTTGCTTATTCATGCTTTTCTGATATTTTTATTTTTTAAGTTGATCTAATGCAAAATGTTTTTAAAACTGAATCCGTTTTCTCTACAAAAAGTATCTAATGTTGATTTTACGAAATCGTTTTAAAATAATTTGCATTTGTATGATTATGATTTTTCAAAGAAATAATGAGCAATAATATTTACACAAAAGTGCCGTCTTATACAGGGCTGTTGGAAGAATACATCAGTTCAAAAACTTTTGATCATGCTTTTCTTTACTTATTTGAAAAAGAGTCTGTTTTAAAAATAACGAACCTTTCATGCTCATTAAATTCTATTCCATTTTTTCCCTTTTAAATTTTTTGTTTACAAGTTATCTCTGGTTTTAGGATTTTTATGTTATGTCATGTAATAAATCCCGCGGCAAACCAGACCGGCGCGCTTTTGTCCTGTTACATAACGCGCTAGTTCTTGATTGATCAAATCCTTTAAAACTGGGCTAGTGCTTGATTAGGTGCTTTAAGTTTTCTTTGTTCAAATCAGTTTTCGAGCCTTCGTAGTTCACTAAAAGTAATAATTGATCATCAATTCTCTTTTCACTCGTATTCCTTTTAGTGTACCAGTGTTCGTGAGAAATGTTATCGCTGGTTTGGTTTTGTTCGGTTGCATACATGTTTTTGAAACCTGTTTTAAAGGTGGAATCTAATCGTGACCAACAAAAATTTATCTAATGCATGTTTATTAATGTCATGTATAATTTGACTAACAATTTAAGTTTTCTTTTATCCTCTTATTTTAAAAGTGTGCTAGCTTCATGTGTTAATTTAGGCCTATTCATTGATGCGCGTCTTAAAATGAAGCATAAGACCCTTTCGCGATTTGACTTATCCCATCCTCTTATCAAGACTTGCATTGAATGTTACTGTTTCGTACTTTAATCGCTTGCTTTGATACGCTATCGAGTTCTGGCGTATAAGGCTATTTCCTTGATTCGCGGCATCCGCCAATACACCTTATCATGCATGTCCTTTCAGGTTAAAGTTTTAATAAATTGAGTCGAAAAAATGGCGCGTAATTTAAAACTATAAATATATATGTTATACTTGCTGGTGATTAGTTTATACCTCCATAATATTTATAGGTTAAGTAAAGTTGTATTTCAAAAACTTATCAATATGCCGAAACGGAAGTGTGTATTCCCGAATGATTTGAAGACAAAGTGTCCATGTTTTAACCAGGGCTTTAATAATACAGAATGTATGAATTGCAGTACTGGAATTGAATCTGTAACTAATGGCATTGCAGATTTAAAGGAATCTGAAAAATGCCAGATTGCAGGTAAAGGTGAGCTTCTTCCTTCCAAGCTAAGCCTTCGCTATTAAAATAGCATGATCCATCGCAGTAGTATTTGCAATTATGTGGTCTAGTTTTCTATATCCACTTTCATTGGGAATGCATTGTCTCTTGCCCTAATATCTCAGGTTGGAAATGAATTACTTTTATCTCTTGTTTTGCATTGAATTTCGATGTCTAACCCTTCAACCTGTTGAGTTGTATTTGACATCTGACATATTCGAAGTAATGAATTGAATCTTGACTATTGTTGTAGCAAGCATTTGTAAATGCTGGTTTAGATTCAAATTAGTTTTGTTGCAGTTAGTTCATCCATTTTTTAAAAGATATATTAAGTCGAAGTTTCTTACCTTGTTTCTCCTGCTACACAATGAGCAGATTAATTGAAAACTTGTGCAAGTGTGAGGCTTATTGAAGCAACTAGAATTTAAAATTTCAATGACCATGTGGGAAAAGAAAATTGATGCCTAGAAATTTGCTATGAATTCAGAAAGTTCTCCATGTAAAGAGAATATTGACTGGTTAATAAATCTGGTTCAAGAGGTGTATGTCTTATTGCAGAATCTTTCTCATGAAATCAGGAGGGAAAAACAATTTTACTCTAAATGGGCATAAAAACGATACCGTTTTATTTTTAAACTTGAATTTTTTTAATCAAGTCTTTAATTTCTTCCTTAAGGTTCTAAAAATATAAACCTTGCCGGGTTTTAATATTTCTTAATTCAAGAATGTTTCTGACATAGAGTGGGTAACGATAAATTTTGAGTTTAATCTTGAGCATGTATGTTGTGTAATAAAAATTTTGAAGCTTTTATACTTTATACATCTTTTCAAGTTGGTACTCAAATTACTCTGCCTATTCTAAATAGTCTTGTATCCAAGACACACAATTTAAGAATAAAATTACAAGTTGAACTTAATGTTTCAGAAATGATGCCTGAATTGACCAAGCCTGCTCCTCAGTTTGAAGGTACTGCTGTTGTCAATGGGACGTTTAAAAGCATAAAACTAGATGATTACAAGGGGAAATATCTTGTCCTGTTTTTCTATCCATTAGACTTGTAAGAATTTTGTTATTCTTCAACCTAATAAGTTTATATTGCTGCATATATTTTACATTATTTCTGTTTTCTAGCACTTTCGTTTGTCCAACTGAGATTATATCCTTCTCTGAAAGAGTAGATGAGTTTCGTAAAATCAACTGTGAAGTAATTGGTTGCTCTACTGATAGTCATTTCTCTCATCTTGCTTGGTATATTCAGTTTCTATTTTAACAGAATTTTGAGTATAATTTTCATATTTCTTAACATTACTCCTTTATTTCCAGGATAAACACTCCTCGACAGGATGGGGGATTAGGAAAGATGAATATTCCCCTTCTCTCTGATAAGACTTGTAATATATCAAAAGCTTATGGTGTTTTCAAAGAAGATGCCGGGTTATCATTCCGGTAAATATAGTTCAATATTGATAACTGCTTCTAATTAAACAAACTGAAAATATTTTTTATACTATGTGGTCCCCCTTAGTGTATATACATCTTGATGTTTGATCATTTGATTTAGTGCTTCTAATAAAATAAACTTATATCTAAATACACCTTATTCTGGTATTTAATATTTTGTTGTACCTGCTGAATTGTTTTGTTTAAGTTAAAATTCTAAGTACTACAATTTTATAACAAAGCTAGTTTGGGACAAAGGTACAGCTGCATTCTGTGCCACATTGAGTGGCAACAACTCCTGGCGTGTTTTTTGGCGCACTTTTAAGTGACTAATGTCGGTTGATGTTAACCCATTTTTTTCTCGAATTTTTCTCTGGTTTATGGTTAGAGTTGTCGTGTTTTTATGGCAACCTTGCCTGCGTCCAGTAGTGTCCTGATCCTTTTTTCTAGATTGTTCTTTTCAGTCCTGACACGGTCGAGTGCTCTCGCGTGGATTGATTTCAGTCCTGACACGGTCGAGTGCTCTCGCGTGGATTGATTTCAGTCCTGACACGGTCGAGTGCTCTCGCGTGGATTGATTTCAGTCCTGACACGGTCGAGTGCTCTCGCGTGGATTGATTTCAGTCCTGACACGGTCGAGTGCTCTCGCGTGGATTGATTTCAGTCCTGACACGGTCGAGTGCTCTCGCGTGGATTGATTTCAGTCCTGACACGGTCGAGTGCTCTCGCGTGGATTGATTTCAGTCCTGACACGGTCGAGTGCTCTCGCGTGGATTGATTTCAGTCCTGACACGGTCGAGTGCTCTCGCGTGGATTGATTTCAGTCCTGACACGGTCGAGTGCTCTCGCGTGGATTGTTTGGTAATTACGAAATGCTAGAAAAAATGGTATTTTGCAGGAAATGTCAATTTAAATCAGGCTTGCATCATGGTTAAAATCAAGCCAATTTTAAAAAAAATCATGATTTTAAATTGAACTTGAGATTTTTTTAAGTAAAAAATACTGAAATGAAATATGCGAAGGGGGAGAATGTGTGTGTTTTTCCCTCTAAATAAGTTTTTTTTTAATTCTCTCGGTAACACCTGGGAATTACCTTTTTTAACTTAGATGTGTTAATGAAATTTTTTTTAAACTTGGATTCCCTATTAGACTTTGTAAAAATTATTTCTGAAGTAAAACATCACTTTCTTTGTATGTCTGAACTCTAGATTTTGTTTAAATAATTACCAATATTGGTGTATTTGTAATATTTATCCTTCGTGTTGGAGGGATCAAACCCAAGTCAAAAAATATTGACACCCAAGGAGTTCTGGTACCTAGAACTTCACATCCTAATATATGCTGGAATTCTGTTCTATTAAGAGATCAAATCACTGCATATTTGGTTACTTGTATTAGTCTTAATTTGTATCCCTTTATGTTTAAGTATCCTGGGCCCTACATAAAAAATTTTAATGGGTTGTAAAAAGGTCTGGCTCCTTTTGCATGCTTGGTCTTTAAACTTATTTGGTTTTGTGTTAAATATTTACCTGCTTGTGGGAACACTATGAGTTGGCATCTATGTTGAATGATAACTGACCAACAAATATTTCCTTTTGCTTGCTGAAAACAGGCAAAGGCTACGTTTTATACATGGGCAGAGTTCATGCATTGAACAAACCATTTCTAGTGAAAGCATTTTTAGTAAATTTATATCTTCCCATGGAAAGGCTTAGAATAGGCTCGAACAAAATAAGGAGGAATTCGTTGTTTCTGGTAAAGGAATTGACACTGTTTAACATTTGCTTTCAGTATGTTGAACAGGGGAAACTCGATTAGAATTTAAGGTTTGTCACGTAGACAATGGTAATTCATTAAGCCATCTTAATACCAGTTCTGTATTTATAGAAAAATATTTTCAACTTGACTAACTTCCACTTAAAACAAGTTGTGTAACAAAAAGGCCAGATATCGAAACACTTGGCTTTCTATATATTCTGTGGGCGACTGGTTCTGTAAAATCAGAGATGAGTACTTTTTGAAAACTTAAAACAAATAGATTTATTTTACATGAAGATTATAGCAGATATAGACATAAATGTCCAGTGGGGCTCTAAGACGAGGAACAAGTGGTTGAAAAGGCTGGAATGTTAACGGGATAGTTGAGTGACCAATTCCACCCCTAAGTTTGCTAAAAATAGATTAGGAGTGGCTATCGTGCTTGGTGACTTATCAACTAGGGATATCGCAGAGAACGGCATAGACGTTTTCTAAGGGTAAATAAAAATTAGGGTACTTCATATTCACATAGATAATTGATAAATTTTGATCCTGAATCTTATTGCTATGGATTATGTGTTTTGTAATAATCAAATCAGCTAGGATTTTCATGGCCTGAAAATGACTTATAAAAATGCATCCATGTCCTTAAAACTACAAAAATGCTCAAACAAATTGCTTAAAAATTGTATATACTCCTAAAATTTTATAAAAAAAATACTTTTTAATGTTGGTAATAAACTGGTTGTAATAGTATGAAGTGTTAGAAAGTGCCCAAATGCAGTGTACATTTTCTGGCAGTACTTTGTCATTCACAAAATTGATTTTTAACAGTTAAAATCCACTTTTACAGAAACGGTTTACTGTTACCTAGTTCAATCTGAAATTTCAAAGATAAATTTAGTTACAGAGGTGAAATAGGTTTGAGAGAAATTCATCAAATGTTCTGGTTATAGAAAATGTGCATAATAACAAAGCTGAAAATGTGTTCCAATGTAAAAATGCATGCATATTTCTAACAAAAATACTTGGTCTTCATTTTTACATAGTATCCTTCTGAATAACATTTCGTAACAGCTAAAAAATGCAAAATCTGAGCTCTACCAATTTAATGTTTCTTTCAGAGGTCTCTTCATTATTGATGCTGAAGGAAAATTGCGTCAAATCACTGTTAATGATTTACCTGTTGGTCGATCAGTTGATGAAACTTTGAGACTTGTTCAAGCTTTCCAATTCACAGATAAACATGGAGAAGGTTTGTTTCATAAATTCTAAAATATTTAATTAAATTTAACTTAATATTAAACATGGTAGCAAAGATCACAATGGGTTCCAAGGGTAAGTTATATTTCATTATAAAGGATTTCAAAATAGCATTTAAGTTCACTTTTAAAAAATTCTATATGCCTTAATACCATTGTAAAATCTAACGACTTCTGTTATATTGTGCTGCCTTTCTATCATAATTAACAAGATAATTTTTAGTATTCTTCCGCTAAATTGAATGCGTAATTCTAGACATTTAACTGTAAGGTAGTTTATTAATTTAAATTTAAATTAATAAAGTTTAATGTTAAATGTATTGGAACGAAAGTGAGTATTGCTTTGTACTTTGGTGTTCAACTTGTTCTGTTGCTAAAAAGCACCATTATGCACTAGAATAAAATGGAAATCATAAAATTTTTAACTTGGAAACTTGTCTAAAGGCTAGTTACAAAATTATGTACTACATTCTTGTACACTGTAATTTACCATGGACTAGTTACATAGAGTATATGTCCAACCCCTATCCTCAAATGGGTAACTTAATTCTAAAAATGTTTATAGTGATTGGATCGCATACCTGACTTTATACTCTTGCTCCTGGCAAACCAGTTTCAGCCTTGTCTTTTACAGTAAGTGTTCGTGCTGATCTAATAAATAAGACAAGAGGTGCCCTGTATCTTTCCATGTCGTACTTGAACTCGAATCTAACTAAATTCTACGAGTCTTTTCCTCTGGTGTTATGCTAAGTAGCTGATCTTTATTTGTCCTTAGATATTATTTCCAGACCCTTCAGGTATAGGAAATGCCTCACTCTTTTTTGCTCGTTTTGTATTTAAATAAGCTAATAGCACACATTGAAATTTAGCTATACCATTGGGTACCTAATTCAATGTTAGTACATGTGGCTGTTTATGTTCTGATCTTAGGCAAAATGTTTTCCTTCTGCTTGGTCAAAGATACCACATCACTCTTTCCTCTTGAAACAAATTGACTAGTTTTAGTTTGAATAAATGCATTTCACCTGTATTCACTTACTGCCTGAAAAGATTAAGCAAGTAAAGGTTACTAAAATAGTAAGTTGGCTATGCCGAGATATTTTGGGACTAAAATTGGTTATTTGTCTGTAAAGAATGGAAAGTTGGGAAAATTTGCCTCATACTAGCTATAAAGCTTGTTATATTTCATGTTTTTAAATCTTAAACTTTGAGTGCTTACGAGGATAAAATTGTTATAAAAATTATATTTCTTACTCGTGTATTACACTATCTGTAGTATAGTGATTTAAGAGTAATTGTAATTTCTAGTTGAAATACATTAACAATATGCAGTTTAACTCGTTAACACTAGCTTTTCAAAAAGAACCCGTTTTGTTGAAGATACTTTGTTTTACCATCCATGTCTTGTACTCTTGAGTTAATACTTGATCATATACAAGTTATCTTGATTATGCATATCTGAAATTTGTAAGCAGGTTTTATCTTGATTTGAAAATTACTTGTACTTCTAGTTGTCCTTTCACTTATGTTTCTCCTGGGCCTTAAGTTGGTCTGATTATTCTATTTTCTCGTCTTATGTTTGGTGCAACTTATCCTTTTCTGGATCTTGCGCCATAAAACTCAAATCAACCAACCTTGGACCGTAAACCTTTCTTATTGTTTATATTGAATTACTTGCATGGCAATGCAAATTCTGTATTTTTTAAAATGATATACTTGCAGCAACATAAGTAAAACTACAATTTTAAGTTATAGTACTGTTCCTTTGTTTTAAAAATTCAAAATTAGAGTAGCTCTTAAACTTAATTGAAGTACTAAATTAACTAGTCTAAATAATTAGTATAAAACCCATTAGAATACTTGTAACCTAGTTTTATATTATAACATAATCCATAGACTGAAACTGTTATACCAAATAATTGTCATATAATCTTTGCTTGCCTATATGTGCATGGAATGTATTATGTAAATAATAGTTAACACTGAAATTTGCTCCATAGTTGAAAAAATGAGATTATGCTTCTTTGAAGGACAATTTTGTCTAACATTGCTTGCAACAGTAAATCGAGAATTACAAAAATTGTTTGATACAAAATTTGCACCGTTAATCAATTGTGTAACCAATTGAGTGATTTATTTGAGAAATGGGATCATACTTGCATAAGTAAAATTTCAAAACTCTTGCATGTTCATCAATAAGCAATAATGTGCTGGAACAGGATACCTTAGAAATTGGTTTCAACTTCCAAGTTTGCCATAATATTACTTAATGTGTAATTGAAGTTAACAAGAAATTGAGTCCTAAGGATATTAAGCCTTGTTAATAAAAGCATCTATTGAAGAACTTGAAACACAATTTCTTGAATTTTATGTACTTTTTATGACTAATTATACAATAATATTCTACAGCTTGCACAAAGTTATTTCAGCATTTTTAGATTTCTAAATCTAATTGAATTCTAATGTTTTGAAATGAAAGATAAATTTGCAAAAGAACTTAAGATTTGCTTGTATCTTGTATTCCTTGGATCAGTATCTTGAAACTAAACAAATGTCCAGTTACTATTTCTTTACTTAAAAGTGCTTCAAAGTTAGCGACATTCTCATTGTGGTCATTCTATATTACTTAGAATGGATTATTTGAACATTTTCTGAAATTTTTATGTTATTCTTAATAGCCAATTTCAATCTGTTTTGGTAAGTGAAAGTTGATAATGATTCTCTGAAAAATATAATAGCTTCTGGAATATATGTATTGAGTTTTCTAAAAGAAAATGTTTTAAGGTGTTTGGAAATGTAAATATAGAAAATTTCAACTTCTATGATAAAAATTCTACCTTAACATGTTTTCATGAAGCAGGAAGATATTAAAATTTAAAAAGTTAAAGTTGAGTCCCATTTTAGTATTGCGTTTTAACTTTATAGTTGATTGCTATGTATGATTTCCAAACTTTTTTAAATCATTCATGTTAATGGCAAATTTGATTGGCATTATGTGCATGGTATTTCTAGGTATTATAGTTTTTGTTAAAAGGATAGAACAAATAGTATACATATTAAGTATTTATATTTTAGTTCACTTTAACATTTAATAAATTTTCTAGGAAGTTGCTATGTGGTTTTTCTACGTAGTGCCAGTCTGGTTGATTAAAACCAGGTTCTGGGCATTCGTGTTAATGAGGTTATACAGTTTTAATTTTAAATAAAAGCTTCTTTGGCATAATTTTAACATTGACTTGATTTATGTTTCTTGAAATAAAATTAGATTCCAAAGTTTTGAAGCATTGAAAAGCACCACAACATGGTAATCCCTATGATACATGCAGCTTTAGAAATTCTAGCTTTGGGTTTAAATGAATAAGAATTAATCATTAACTTTTATAGGCCTTCTCGATCCAATTTATTATGAAGCAGAAACTTAGAAATACAATTGATCAATCTAAATATTGCAAGCATATATTGTAAGTATAAAGACGCTTGTACTTTACTTGGTTAAGATTAAGTTTTCAGAATGACACATGCAAAATAAATTAATTTGGAGCTATATTCATAAATTTTTACATAACACAAGTACATTAGGCTTCTGTGCTCACTCTTTCTTATTCCAATGTATTTAGACTAGTTAAGTTGAAACATCTTTGTATATTTGTTGATTATTTTGAAAATGAATTGGTGGTTGCAGCAAGTATTGAATGTAAAATCATTTCAAATTTCGTTTTGCGACTTGTATGAACACAAATGAAATCCAATATTTCCTACTAGGACGTTGCAAAATTTTGTTTAATAAATCTTAATTTAAATTTAGGGTTCTCTTAACTTTGTTACAATATGGAATTATCGTTATCTTCAGGCATGAGTTTGTTTTTGGAAAGGTTTTATATATACATATATTGTATTGACTTACTCAAAATTGTAATCACTTCTTACACATCATAAGGGAAATTCCCTTTTTCGGTTTAAGCCATTTTTAATGATCTCAGTCACAGTATAGGCACAACACAAAATAAAAGCTAGTACATATAGTTGACACATTTCAGTTTCGATCATCACTCTTTCTTAAAAACCAACAAGTGTCCAACCACACCCATTACCATCTCTTTTGTCCATCAAAGTCCTCTGGGCATGTTCAAGAGTGCCATCTATCTGACTCTACAGGCCTATAAACTCCTCCCCAGGAGGAAACCTCTCGAAAAATGAGGGAAAGTTTTGACTACACTGCCTGAAAAGTCTCCAGATAGATGCAGTCATTGGAAAAATTCAGTACACAAAATACACTGCACATGTACCAGATTATAGCAATTGGTGCCTTGAACCCAAAAATACCATACAAAATTATATGCCAATTGAAAATTTTAGGAAAACAACTTACACTAATGATAAGATAAAATTCAAAATTTTCACACATACAAATATCAAAATAACCAATAAACTTACTAATATAAAATAAAAGGATGTGTGTGTGAGGTTTATGGGATGCAACTTTAATGAATCCACATTTTGATGTTCTTCTCTTGTGGACAACCTCATAATTGAATGGCTGCAAGATCAAAGCCCAGTGTAAAAGTGTAGGGTTGATTTCGGAAAGCTGTTTGACGACTTTCCCTTGGCCGATCCAATGAACTGCCATTTTGTTAGGCCTAGATGTAGCGACAACAAGCACAAGATCGTCTTCACAAAATTTATGCTTCTCGGCCTTACGATCATACCATAGTTTTCGTTTGTTTGGCGTTCTCCATGTTTTGGACGTCTAATTCTTGTCACCTTTTCATGCTGTTTAGTATCTTGAAGACATGATACTACTCTAGTCTTTTCCTCGCTTTCCATCAAGTTCTCGTTCTCAAATTCCTTCCATGAACCAGCTCGGCTGGAGTATATCCAGTACTGTCACGAGTAACAACTCTTAAAGCAAAAAGGTCATGAGGCAAGATTTTCTCATCCAGGTCCAAACACGGGACTTGAAGGACTCTTCAAGGTGTTCTATGTAGTTTCTCCATAGGATTGCTCTGGGATGATGTACGGAACTCCGCACTACTTTAACTCCAATTTTCTCCAGGAACTCCGTTGTGAGTGCACTTGTAAATGATGTTCCTTGATCACTTTGGAGATCCTTCGGGAAACCCATCCGACTAAAGATTTGCAGGAAAGTATCGACTAAGATTTGGGACGGGAACTGCATCAAGATATTTGGAAGACATGCAAATCGTTGTGATGAGATACAGGTTTCCGGATGGTGTAGTAGATAAAAGACCACAAGCATCCACATTAATCTTTGAAGATCTCGGATGACAAACGATCTTCATAGATGCCTTATCCTGAGGCTTCCCGACTCGCTGACATTGGTCACAAGACCTGACAAATTCGACATCTTGAACAATTTGGCAAAAAAAGTTTTAAAAAGCATCTTTAGTCTTGGTCACTTCTAAGTGAGCTGCTGTCCTTCATGAGAAAATTTCTTAAATTGGTCAAAAACCTCTGGAACAACCAGCAGTTTTTCTCTGTGCCATCCTTTTCACTTTTCAGATAGAACAACATTTGGTTAACGATGCATATTTGGCGTCTTTAGCCGACCCCTTCTCAGCTTCTAAGAAAAGTGGTTTCAACTCTACTCTTGCGCTTCTCAACAAAATACTTGGGTGAGGCTTTAATCAATCTGGAAGTGAGGCTTCTTCTGCCATAGGCAATACCTCTGTCTTTCTCTGGTGTCACAGTAATGTCAATCTCTTCAGGACTCCACTGGACTCTTCAACTTCGGCTGTCAAAAGCCTCTTCTGAGCTCGTCTGAACTGCATTGATAACTTGGAGCTCCAGCTCCTTATCCTTTTTCATACTCTCAATCAAAGCAACGGTTTTGTTACTGAGTAGGTAATGCTCTTGATCCAGAAAACTGTCCCTTACAGCAGCTTTCGTAAGGACATGTCCTGATTCGCAGTGCAAATCAACTTCTGCTATGGGCAAGCAGACCGGAAAAGCTAGCCACACATTCTCACCTGTGTACATGTATGGTTTGATAAATTTTCTGGGAATCGGATTGATGCTGGCACCAGTGTCTCGATTGACATTTGGGCTCCATTTACTCTCCCAGCACTAGTATAAGGAGACGTCAATTCAGGTACGTGTCTTCCAAAGACTTCGTTGGCAACTACTAGTTCAGATTTCTTGAGCTCTGGGCATTAGGATCTCAGATATGATAACGAACCGCATTCATAGCATCAGAGCTGTCTTCTCTTTTATGATTTTCATTGCTTGCGGGTTCGGTTTGGACCAGATGTTTGTTCTTGTCATCCTTAAATGGTACTTGGGTCTGCTTCCACCAAAATGCCCTTTGAACCTTGATAGCCATACTTTGGAAATTCTTTCTGAAACTGCCTGATGGTTTCATACTCCTCGATCACTTCTGCCAATTGAAAAGGAGTCTTCAACTTCATCCATTGGTCAAGAAAATGTTCCTTGATTTGCTTTGGTACACGATACTTCAATTGCTTGGCAATGATTAAAGCTTTTAGTTGCTGAAAGGTTTCAATTTCCAATTTAGTAAGCTATTCAGTGAAGTAGCTGTACAGTTCATGAGCATAATTTCTCTGGGATTTTCTAATGTGTAGAAACACTTTCAATTTTTCAGCCTTCATTTTTATATCGTTTTGGAAAGATCTTTCACAACATCATAACTGTTGGCTACTTCAGGAGGTTCTTGGGCAAGTATGTTGGATAACTAACTCAGCTGGCAAAACGGCCAGCAAATAAGCCACCCATTCCTCCTTCGGCACTTGAGCTATCTGCTTTCTGATTGAAATTGATCAAATACAATCCCATTTCATCCCCTTTTTCATCAAATTTGGGAGCGATTTGGGTAAGTTGGATTTTTCTGTTTCTATCTGCCCCATTTTCAGATCGACGAAATTCCTTCTGAGCCACTTCTAGTTATTTAATTTTAGCTCATGTTGTCTGGCCCTTTCACGCTCTTCTTTCTTTTTCTTGGTTAATTCTTCCAGTCTATCTTTTTAAGATTTGTTCCATGATTGATTATCGTTACCTCATCCCGATCGAAATTTGTGGTTCAAAATTACGTGGTGTTGTCCTCGGATCTTTCCCTTTGGGATTGATCCAGGACCGTCACCAATAGCCCGTTGTGTTGCTCCAGTGTGACGTTAATTGAAAAATACCAATTCCCGATCGAAATTTGGCCTTTTTAAAATTTGTTTAATATCCGCAACCTTGCATGAAGCTGGCACCTTCTCACCAATTCTTCCATAACAGCAACGCAACCAAGTCCTGCTTTTTACCAATTGCAAGAAATGCCATAATTAAGGGCCACGCATAACACAATGTGGAAAACAGGAAGTGAATAATTCAAATCGGCACTTTCAGATTTTTTTCGTATTCTTTTTTCGAGCACAAAATGGTCTCGCATTTACCAAATTAGTTACACAAAGAAGCAATTAGAAATTTCTAACAAAAATGTCCTTAAGTACACAAGTTAGACATTCAAAATAAATATAGAAGGCAGTTTTTTTTCTTTTCTCTTCTGTCATTTAAATGAGCAAAAATGAAAGTGACAATCTTAAATACTCAAACTCTTTCAAAAATGAATTTCCGATTCATTCACAAATATAACAATATTTTCCTATGCAAGACAACCCGAGACCCACTAAATATTGAAAATTTTAAGCGTTTATTGCTCTGTTGACAGCACACTTCAAAAAGAATTATACTAGTTATTCAAACTATACTTCTACACCAAATTTTTAATTCTATTTTGTGTCATGCAACAGAACCAGATCAAATTTGGATAATATTTCAATTGTCATCAGATAGTTAGAATAGCATCATACATAAAGAACACAAAACAAGCTAGGCTATCTTAATTTAGATTTTAAAATCGTTCCCTTTTTCTCAGAAAACGAAACTCAAACTGCCCATTTGAATAGTTCTAATATTACCATTCAAAACAGCAGAAATTTTTTTTACCACATAATGAGTGTCCTAAATTGTTCGTAATCAAACAAAATTTTAACTATTAGTCTAGTTTGCAAAACAACAGAATCAATTTGCCTTTCAAAATCAAACAATTTTAACTATATCAGCCTAGTTGTAATATGCAAAAATGTTCTTATTTTAACTGCCTTTTACCAAAGAAAATTGCATGAAGCCAAGACAACTATTCAATGAACCGAAACTCAACATGCAAAACTTTAGCAATATACTTCTTCCAATGACTAACAAGAGCATAAATATTTTTTTATTTGAATTTGTAGATTTGATAAAGGCCTTGATGGACCCCTTTGTTGAGAAATTTTTGCCTGTAAGAAGTTGATTAAAGAAATTATCTGTAGGAGCTAAATCTGATTATGGTAGATGCTGTAGTCTTAGTTTGAATCAAAGTTTCAAAACTTGTTTTTGATTCACGAAGTCTTGTGTGTTTTTGTGTAACAAAATAGGTCCTTGCCTGTTAAGGAGAACTGAATGCTCTTTCAGTTTATCATGCATTCGTTGCTATTGACAGTATCGTCTGCCATTCTTTCAGTAGTATGTAAGAAGTAATCATATTTGTATACTCGACCAAATTGTTATCAAGATTTGTGTGGTGAAGTGGAGGTTTAAGAGCTTCCTGTTCATCAAGCCATTGAGTATTCTCTTGCGATGTTGTCAAATATCCATTTTTCATCACTTATCACTATTCAGCGAAAAAATTGGTTCTTGTCAAATGTGAAGAACATGCATTGATTTTATGTTGAGTCGGCCGCAGCATTTCAAGGCTTGAATTAAAATTGGAACACAATACCTGGAACTTGTCTTGATTGATAGAAAATAAGGGTAAGTAAATACTTAAACACCCATGTAGTACAAGCTCAACTGACTCATTTGTTCTACAGATTTCACTTTAGTAACCAAATTTACTGAACATGCTTATGAAATGTCTGTTTTGCTCACTAAACCTAGTAGTTAGTATACTAACATACCTAGTAATAATACAAAGAGGGACAGTAATTTAATTATCAATCCTTGTTAACTACCCATGATTTAAAATGTAAATGTTTTCATTTACTACTAATGATTTCTTAAAAGCATTTTAAATTATACTTTTTATAATTTAGTGTGCCCAGCTGGCTGGAAGCCTGGTGATGAAACTATGAAGCCTGATCCTGAAGGCAGTAAAGCTTATTTCAAGAAGCATTGAAAGTTATACATTCATGTATTTAGTGTTGAACATGATGAATTATCAGAAATTAAATGTGATCCTGGGAACAATAAAGGATGCTTAGTTTATGGGGAAACTCTTTGTAATACCTGTTTGAAATTTGTGTAACTTTTATTTTCGCATTAAATCTGCTTGCATCCTGATTGTATCCTTTATTCATAGATAAGAGCAATGACAAGCTTATACCTGCCAACTTGTACGGTTTGGCTGTACAATGAATGGATTTTGGCTTAATTGTATGGTTGTAAGGTGGTATGTTTTTTGCAAAATATCATTTTCTTTTCAATAGGTGCAACACCTGTTTATTGATATGCTGGCAACTATGCCTTCTAGTAAACAATCCATGCTTAATTATCGGATTGCCTTCCAAGCAGGTGTTTTCAGATCATGTGTCTAACAAGAAGCAATGTTGAAAAGAATCCTTAAACGCCCATTTTTGTGGGGTTGTGTTTGGCAATTGACAGCTCTTAGTATAAAACAAGGTCTGGGTCAAATTAGTCCTAGATAGTGAGAAACCCAGAGTAAAGAGCCGATATTAAACAAAATGAGTTTAATATCGGCTTTAGTGATTCTTAACCTTTTTAGTGATCGGCACCACCTTAAATCTAAAAATAAGTTCTCGCACCACCCCCTTGAAAAATGTGTTTCTATTTCTTTAGGAAATTACACCTATTGCAAAATAAACATATTTACATATACATACAAAACGGTATCTCGATTTTTAATGTCTACGTTGTTTATTCATTATAATACTATTGAAGCGAGGCTCCTCTTTTGAAAGAGCCACTCGTAAGTCATCACTTGCATTTAATTGATTTCTGGCTTTTGTTTTTATGTGCAAAAGTGATGAAAATCTCATTTCACACTGGCAGGTGCGATACCATCAATTGGGCGTTTTAGAAACATTTGCTTCCATTTAGCTAACTGGCTAAAAAGTAGCTACTTCCTGATGTTCTTTCCCCTTAAATTTTTTCTGGCAGCAACTCGGGCGTTACAAGCTCAGTCTGAAAGGCAGGAAAGATGCTACCCTGATAATTCCCATTGAAGATAATTTTGCATTTTATTCGTGGAAGAAATTAATACAACCTAAAAATGATAATTCAAAAGAGTTTTATTACTGCAGAGTAAAATATTTCTCAGTAAATAGGTTGTTCTAGCCTGGTGCATTTTGGTGCCATCTTTGAAGCAACATCACTTGCTCCAGTTTATATACCTCAGTGACTGAGGAAAAGGTAGGAGTGGGGGTCCCAAAAGTCAGCGTGGCATTCGCTAGTTTCTCACAAGTAGTAGTTTCCATCTAAAATTTAGAAACTTCTCTTGCACCACTGAAAATGCTTTCTTACACCCAGGGGTACACATCCCAGGTTAAGAAGCACTGGTCTAGACAAAACCAGATCATACAGGTTTGGGGTTATTCAAATCAATACATCACATCCCTTCTGGGTAGCAGTTACATTCCTCTTAAATATTCGAACAAGATTCAGGAGCATTGGTTACTTTATTTGAATCGACGAATAATTATCTCTTAAATGTAATTAGCCATTATAAATTTGGGGATTATGTATATATGGGTGTTTTAAGTCATACACTTCATGGACCTGCTTGTCATGATCCTGTAAAATTGCTAGTTTTCCGGAATGGAAATGTCGAAGCTTGTTTGGAACAAGATGTTAAATCTCTAACCAGGCTTAAAATTAGTGTTTAATGTAATTTAAAGTTGGAAAATTGGACCAAAACCTTGAAATGTTAAACTTCATGGATACAACTAATTTCAATCCTGAACTCCTAATGTTTTGTTTGAACCTCTTACTAATAAAGAATGGCATGGCTCAGGTGTTGACCTTGATTCAAAATCATGAGGTCCTCCAATCTTCATGTCGGATTGATCCCGAGCTGTCGTGTTGCTCCAGTACAATGTAAATTTTATTAATAAAGATAAGCTTTGTTGGTAAACATGTACACAAGGTTTTGTATCACAGTGCTGTATCTGAGTAAATCTAGTGGAAAATGTTTTGAATAAGTGCTAAAGCTGTGCATGTAAAATTGTGTAGACAATTTTTTTTCTGGGATCTTGATTTCTAAAACCTTCAAATTATCCCTTTATTTAGCAATGTTACAAGTTCCTGAAACTTGGATTATATATTTTTAAATCATTAAGGCAAGAATTAAGATTTATATAATTTTAATGAATTTGAAGTAATGGGGAACAATTTTTTTATATACAGAATTAACCATTATACTCTGCACTCCATAATTTCCCTATTTCAGTTCTCGTTAATTTTCTTTTATGGATTCTCTAGAAGACATTTAGGGGGTAAGTTAATTAGTGCCTCTGGTGGCATTTAGTTTATTATATAATGGGACTGCAGTAAAGAGCAGAACTGCTAGAAAAGATGCAAAACAAATCTATTTGAACTGAGTTCGCAGATTCATCCTGACGTGATTGTCGCGAAAAAAGGTAACTGCAGGTACAGGGACAGCATTCCAGAAGTCTTGTTATTTTTCTTAGGAAAATGTTTTTCAAAATATATACTAAATCTTCTCTTCTGCTTCATAGAATGCTAGCAAAAATTACTTTAGTCAGGTATCGTTTGTTTTCCATTATAGCTGATAGATTTTGAATATTCGCTAGCCTCATGACCCGGTGTTTGAAAATTCTAGATTGGTGCTCGATGGTTCTGCATTTTAAAATTTGATCAAATTGATATGTTGAGTCGCTAAAGATTTGGTAGGTAGTTGATTAATGTCACTGGAGTGACATGATAGATTTGACAAAATAAGTTATCTGCAAAGCATTTCTTCAGATATCTGCGAACAAGAGTTTTCTTTGGTTGGAGAGGTGATTCAGGAAAAATGATTACATACATTATAGGATCATGTTCAGTTCCTTTTCTCAGCTGTAGAGGGGCAGAACAACTAAGGGACTCAATATATGTGGATAATTGTTTAGTCAGTTTTGACTCGATTGAATAATTAGTGCATTTTCATTACGAATCGTAACGTCAGCTGGATTTGACCTTCGAGGCTGGTATAACTATTCTGAAAAGTGGATTCAATTATCAAGTACAGCCATCCAGATCTAATTGTTCAGATAGATGTAAAGTACCTGTATTGGGGTTCTTTTGGAACACAAGACGTGATTGTGGCTCAGTGGGTATATCCACCCCTAGCAACCTGTGAGTTGTAGATGGCAGTGTATTTTTGTCTCCCCTTTCCTTGAGTGTCTTGATATTGTCTCAGCATCTCCAAATATGACTTACGCCATGAAACCCAACCCCCTGAGATTCGAAAGCACCAGATATACTGAAAAGGAGTTTATCAAGTCGAGAAACCAAGTTGGGACACTAAAGGACATCAAGATATATATTGGTTATCAATCCCTCGGAAAATTATTCTTGCATGTGTTCTGTGATGCATGCAAGACGTATGCCACATGTGTTTTCCTGCGACACTAGCACTCTATTTAGCTTAACTGACAAACATTCTGAATTCTATCCCAATGTTTGATCTCAAAGTTTTGTTCATTTGATTGAGTACACAATCCGACATGTATGCTTGATTCCAAGGATTCGTGGGCCGCGGTGGCCCGGTTGGAAGAGCAACCGGAGGGTTGCGAGTTCGAATCCAGCCAAACACCGTCGTGTACAAAGGGGGCTGGTGCACGTTAAATCTGTCGTGGCCTCAAATGTCCTCACGTTGGCGTGGTGTGGAAGTTCAGGTGTTGCCTCGTCATCTGACCGTGGTTCAAAATTACGTGGTGTTGTCCTCGGATCGTAACCAATAGCCCGTTGTGTTGCTCCAGTGTGACGTTAATTGAAATACCCCCACCCCCAAGGATTCGTTTGTAAATCGTAAAGTAACGGTCAAGTAATGCTATTGCTGGCAGAAGAAAGTACTCCCAGAGAGAAATAGAACCTGCATCGTCTACAATTCACAGGTTTGTAGTGCAGTGGGCAAACAACAGCCATGGCGGCCCTGAGTGGTGGTATTTGTCAAGTTTTGAGTTTTTCGGCTTTTGTATGCTCTTAAACTTTGAAAAGTCCCATTGAGGAGATGCCAAACTCATAATTCACGTTGGTATGGTGTTGAAGTTTGGAGAGGGGTGTGATTCAAAATTACCAGGCGATGTCCTTGGTTCGTGATTAATCCCGGACCATCGCTAATGACCCGTTATAATGCTCCAGTGCGGCGTGAATTGAACTACCTACCTGCCAAATCCAAGGGCAGCGGTAGCCTGATTGGAAGGGTAACGGATTAGCAATAGGAAGGTTGCGAGTTCGAAATTTGATCCAACCAAAGACCGTCGTGTACACCGGAGCTGATGAACGTTAAATCTATCGTGGCCTCAAATGTCCACGTTGCTTGGTGTGGGAGTTTGGAGAGTGGGGTGTCAGCTCAGGAGTTTATCGAATCTCTTCTGAATTGATCCTGGATCGTCACCAATTTCTCGTTATGTTGCTTCTGTGCAACTTTAACTGCCAAATGCATAATAAATATTTTTGCAATGTCACTCTTGCACAACTCAACTCTTACCAGCCGGTTTATTTTGTTTACGTTTTCGAGAGAATGAGTAAATATAATTGTTCTTCCTGTACTGTTAAATATTGAAATATTTCGTTGGAGCCCCAACAGAAATTTGAAAATTTTGTGGTCAAACTTCTATCTTTGATCAATTTTAGAAATATCGCGCATTACTGGTCTTAACATGTTTATGACCTTGACATTCAAGGGTCGCTCCAAGTAAAAATATTGGAGCAGATGAGCGGAACATCTGTATTCACAAGTATTAAAAATGCCTAAAAAGGGATACAGCAAACTACAAGATTCTGATGTGGAACTATCTTCTAAATATCAGAGAACATTTATCGCTAGATATTACGGCCGAGCACTAGTAGAAAGATGGCATACGCAACCTATGCTTCCATGGATAATATCAGAAATCCAAAGACTTGGTTCTCCCAAATCAGAAACCGTTTTCCTTTCAGTTACTGAGTGTTCAATAAAAGCTGTGCATGTTAAATTTGGACGTTTGGTTTTCGAGCATAAACTGGGTTCTGTAACGAAGTTTAATCAATTAGCTGATTCTCCAAGATGTTTTGCGTATTTGACGAAAGAAGGGTCCGATGTTTCTTTGTGTCATGCATTTCAAGCTAGTGACGAACTTGCAGTAAGTAAACATATTTTTCTACTTGTATAGTTTTATAATTGTGTTAATTAATTGCACCTTTTGTTATACCCTCTCATTAGCTTTTAAACTATAATTAGTAAGTATCGAAAACCTTGATTTTAAAGCTTCTAGGACATAAGATGACAATTGGATTACTTTAAAAGTTTTGGGAATATTCGTTCTTTTTTGTAATTAAAGCTCTGTTTTCAAGAAGTTGTGAATAAAAATGTTATGGTAATTGTAATTAAAGTTGCCGAATGTTTCAAAATAAAAGTTGCCAACTGATGGTAAAGCAAATTAATTGCATCGTATCTTTCTCATTCTTAAATTTAGATAAATTTTATGCATCGATAATTTTGATGTGAATTTACCAAATTTTTACACTTGTAATCTTAAACAACTTAATTTCTCTAGTTAATATTTACAATATTGTATTTTTTAATATTTACTTTGTAAATACAGTAAATTTTTCAAAATAGTGCTACTTTTTCTGTTGGGTGCCCAATTTTTGGTTAATCACTTAACTCAAGTCAATTGTGCGGTCCAACCTCACTTTTTATAATTACTTTTTGTACAGCTGCAGTACCCTTTTGAATATGAATTAAATATAGTTAATTCTGATTTCTCAGGTCTATCTTTTATTTGGGATAAATCTTAAAACAAAATCTATAATTTATTGAGCAAGCTGTATAATTGGGCAGTGTTTTGGTCCCAAATAACTGCCTGAGAACTTAATTACTGCTCTGCATACACTCCATGCCTTCATTTGAACATCAAGTATACACACATAAAATTTATAGACTACTAAATTCTGAATGTGAGATGACGTGTTTAGAGTACCATAAAACCTATGGACCTGGATCAAAATTAAGAACCTATGTATTCTTGATCGCACTTATCTAAATAGGTAAAATAGGAATTAGACACTGGTGTTAAGCCCCAAATAATTGAACTTGACTACTTTATTCTTGAAGCATATCTTAGATATTTTGGAAAATATGTATGTTTATTTTTTACATTTATAGGTTTTTCAACTTTTTACTGTATTAAAAGAAGCCATTCAAGAGTCTTCTATAGGAATCAAAGCAAAAGAAGATTCTCCCTTTGATGCTGTTCAGAGTAAACAATGCCAACAATATGAAGTTCTTTACGTGGGTAAAATAAAGGTGAGGTTTTTTAATATAAATTTTTCTCTGCTCTTTTGCCCCATATTAAATTTTGTTTCTATCACTAAGTTAAATAATGACCATAGAGGAACAAACCTATGAAAAGAAAAATATTTTTGGCTAAATAATTTATGCAAAAATTAAAATGTTATCCAAGCCTTAGTTATGTTTTATTTGCAAATTGTAATTTATGTTGATTATATATGGTTATTTCACCATTATAGGTTTCTCAAAAAAGAGGCCCTCAACGGTTTGTGGATGATGCCACTCAGAAATTGATTTCGACCAAAGAAAGTCCAGAAGGAGAAAATACTACTTTATTAAAAGAATTGGATACAAAACTTTCTGAAGAAAGAATCCCAGAAACGAGAAAAGATATACCTGAATGGACTATCAATACAGTGTCTGATCTTTCGCATCCCTTACAAGTTACTAAGGTAATTGATTTATTTTTTAATCTAATTTCTCAAACAAATAAATTCTCCATAATCATATGTGAAATACTTGAATAATTCAAGCTGTAAACAGTAAAATTGTTTTATTTCTGGGTCTAAGCAATAATAAAACTGATACAAAATTGGAATGGAATATTTCTTATGATTTGTCTGTAAAGAATATCTCAATTTACACATTCCTATTAGGATGTTTTAGTCATTGCCGTATTGTTCCAACTGCTAGTGGCTGCTCCAAATTCAGTCTCTTGCTTCAAGTAGCATCTTACCTTTTCCCATGGCTCTGCTCATAATATGCAAAATCTTACAGGCATCGCCAAATTAGGGGGTTGAGTTTCATCATGGAACTCTGAAATAAATTTAGAAAATTGTAAGGCAGTTCTTAAGATCGTCCTCACTGCTTTTGGATGAAAATAGCAATTGTTGCCAAGATAACCTTATTTAGCTTGCATATATTGAAGAGAATAGTACTGTAGGATGGGCTAAAATCCTTTTTCAAAATTGTCTTGCCTCTGATATACAGAATAAAGACATTCCAGAGGCGTCTGATGATGACGGAATGGACCTCCTTAGGGTTGCTCAATGGGTTGATAAACCAAGCTAAGCGAGTTTGATGAACACAAGGGTGCAAGAATCAAGATTTTTTAATTCAAAGACATGCTGAGAACAGTGGTGATCAGACTTGTTTAGAACTCTTCTCAGGTAGCATTGTTCTCAGGTCAGCACTGTTCTCAGGTCTCGCTAGTATCTGACTTGGCATGAAGTCTAAAAGGTAAAAAACAAAGTCTTGTGGGAAGATTGCTGAAATAGTTGGCATAAAGAAACTTCCAGGTAAAGGTAAACTGAAGGTATGAATCATATATACGCTCTCTGAGACAGATCAGATTGCTCAGCTGATCTAATAAACTGCAGGGAGTGTGTCAGTCCACTTCATATTCTCAAAGCACATTAGCAATGCCTTTATATGGCAATGAAAGTCCTTCAAAAGTCAGATTGAAATGGGGTGATAATTTGATTTCTGGATATGAGCACTACCTAATAATTTTGATAATTCTCTGAAAAGTGATGATATAAATTGAGTTCCTTTGATCGCTTGCAGTTTTTAAAAGAACATCAAATCTACTAATTCAGTTGTCAAAAAGGAACTGTTTTAGCTGTAATGTATAAAAAGGGAATAGCTTCTGGCCATAGCAAAAAATGGTCAATCATTAAAATGTACTGAAGTATCCATCAAAAAAATTAAATGGACCTACAATGTCTACATGGAGTTTTTCTAATTTTTCACCTTGGAAGGAATTAAAAGGAGTGTAGATTCGTCATTGCACTTATGATTTTTGGCACTGGGTACAACACACTCAATTTTGTCCAAACATATTGACTTAAAATTTAGAGAATTGTGCAAATACCAGAATATGATAAACGGTACAAAACTTCAAAAACTACGTGCATGGAATTTGGTGGGATAATCTATCCTTCCATTGAAACATTGCAAATTATTTTTATGTTTGCATTAGGCAAAGTTTTGTTACGAAGTTGCAATCCTGATGTCCGAGATGATAAAAGTTTCTGCTATTCTGTATTGGGGTTTGCAACCAATCTTAGAAAATTGATTACCACGGGAAAATAAACTGATTATATCTGGGAATGAGCATCAACAAGATTAGTAATAACTGTGATTTGTTGAATGTCAGTAAAGAATTGGGTAATAAATTCTTGCTGGTATAACTTGGTAAAAAATTAGTCGACTTTTGTGGAAAAGCATGCATGTTTGTGAACAGTATAAATGTAAAATTTGCAGGCTTCTAGCATTAGGAAGTATTTCATAGCTGAGTACATTGCAAATAATTCTCAATCGTAAGCTGAACGTTTATGTTTAGTCAAAGTAAGCCTTTAGATTTTATGCCATGAGGTTTTTCTTGCAAACTGGCCTTTTACTTTTTCATATGAATCAACATTCGGTATCACTTAATGGGTGGTGTAAAGTGCATTGGTTTTCACATAAATTAAGGAAAAATCATGATAATTAAATATCTTATGAAATTTGGTGTAAACATATGAATTAAATGTTAAAGTTTAATCTTAAAATAGTAGCACAAGATTTATTTTTTATTGGAAAATACGACGATACAAGAACTTGTCCAAAAATAGGATACTCGATATCGAAGCAGCTTCAATATGGAGTGTGGTCACCTCTAGCATTTATCCAGTATCGATAGTGATACTCCATGTTCATTTTGATTGTGTCAATTAACTCAGTAAGCAGCAATGACCATTGTTTCTTCAAAGCAGTGGAAAGCCCCTCAAGGGTTTGGGGAGTTAGCTGGCCAATACTTCTACAATGTTCTTGTTGCGAGACTCTCCCTGAATCAAATTATTCAGTCCTTCTCTACAAAAATATACTTTATTTAATCTGACTCCATAAATGCTACATACAGATATTTACACAGCTGCCTTACCAGATATCTTTTTTAGAAAACAAGCAGAGAGAATCTTGGCTCCTTGCCAAGAGCAGAAACTATGCGATCTCTCACACTGTTGCCATTCTTAGAAAACCAAATTATACAAAAATATGACAATAACTAAAATGCAAACGATAATTCAAACTACTTTTAACAGATCTCATTGTGAAGGCACTGTTCCACTTGGCCAGTATTATCACCTAGCAGGATAAAGTAAACACCTATTGCACTTGCATAAGGATGTACAATTGGACTAAGGATACTGTCTTTATACCTTTATATTAAAGTAACCGTTTAGCAGCACATAGAGTTTCATGTGCCCACCTAGAGATGTCATGTCAAACACACACTACATCAACCATGAGGATATCTTTCACAGATGGTCTGGATAATGGAAATGATAATAGGTCTCTCCAGTTTTCCAAATGAAAACACATCTGGAATCATGCAAACTATCTGGATTTGTCAGTAAAGAGTACAGACCTCCATTGACTTTCACTCCACCTGACATGCATGACCAACTGGACTGTTACTGTTTATATGCAGCTGCTTTATATTCTGTTAAGCTGCTTTATATGGCAGATGACCAATGATATGAAATTATGATGATAATTTCATATCATTGGTCATCTGACATAAAGCAGCTTCATGAAGCCTTCTGCAAACAGTTGAAGCTGATATTAGCCTTCGAGTAGCAGCAACAAGATCAGTTCGAAGATGAGTTTGTTTAGAGTTTCTTCATGTGGTTAACTACGGATATCTGTTATCAACAGCAGTTGTTGCTCTAGGCCTTCCTAGAAGGTACTTTCTAAATGCTGAATCTGCCCTTAGAAATGGATTACAGAAAGACTTACATTCAGCAATCTTGCCACATCTGTTTGACTCTGGCCTGTCTCCAGTCAATTAATGGCTAGCAAATGTAACTCTTGTAATCTTGGTTGTAGTAGTTAATAGTGTCTCAAACGCATTCCTAAAAAATGTCTCAGATTTTTTCATCTAAATTCCAAACAAGAAATCATTGCATGTTTTGAAATATGCTTCTTTATACTAATGTCTAAAGATGTCATAAGACTCCAGTGTTACAAATTTGCATGTTAGATTCTGATACCAGCTTTAATTTTTGTCGCATATTGTAAATGTATGCAAATTGATGTATTTGTTTGACAAGTAATTACGAATTTTTTATTTTTTCCTTAATTTATGTAAACCAATGCATTTTTGGAGATTATATGGATAGAAGTTGACAAAACCTTGAAGACTATCGCAACTACATGTATGTAATCATATGCAGTTGACTTGGAGTAAATTACAAATACCTTTGTTATTTGGCCAACTTTTGTTTAAGTAACAAATCAGAAAATTTATGTATTTTAAGTTTACAAATTTCTATCCCATTTCATGTAAAATTAAAATATAATTCAGTTTGCATTGAGCAATTGTATAAGTATTAATTTTTCCAGTTATGATTCAGTTGTAGGCGACGCAAGTTTGATTCCTGTCAGGTGCATTCCTCCCTGGGTGTATTTCTCTCTTCTGTGTCAGTAAAGCTTTCACTCTGTGGTGTCAATTACTTGATATTGTATGTCCTGTGTCAATTACTTGATAGTGTATTGTGTCTGGTGCAACTTGGCCAAATATGGCCCTTGCGTCATACCCCCCCCCAAAAAAAAAAAAAAACGCAGTGATGATTCCTTGTGTAAAGATATCTACTTTCTGCTGTTAGGGAGAAATCCTTTTAAGTATAAATGCATACATTGTTTCTTACTCTTCATGATGGTAACAAATGCATGGTTGCAATGCACAGAATGGAGGTTGCATAACTGTAAGTAGCTGTTGAAGCAATTTATTGGTCTTTTATGTTAGTAAAAGGAAAACTACAAGACCTTAAAATTATTAACTACTTAATTTTCTTATGAAAAACTTGTATGTTTGTTTAAATAATTTTAATATGCACTAGTGTATAGTATATGAATATCATTGCAGGATCCAACTAATGGCAACTCACAGAAATCAGGTAGTCGTCAACGTGTGCTCAGTGAGAATAATGAAGGTCAGTTTACTCTTGCTCCACCTTCTTCAGCATCTTTAATAACACACTCACAAAGCCTGGATACTTCAAGTCGAGATGCTCTAGTTCACGATATCCAAACTCTTGCTTTTACTTCAGAGCAGTTTTCATCCGTAATTGAAGATGGGAGCCTTCACAGACAAACTTCTTTGCCTCCTATGAATGCAAAGACATTCTTAGAGTGCTCTCTTGGATTTCCATTTGTTCAGGATGATTCTTCCCATTCTTTATCTGATGATAAAAATCAAGATAATAGAACTATGTTGTTTCTCATCAGTCCATGTGATATACGTCTAATTAGTACAGATAAAAAAGAATTACTCTTTCAAAAAGACTTTTCAAGTATTTCACATTGTTCACAGGTAAGCAAAATTAAGTGGTATTTTACAAATGAAATAAAGTTGCAAATGTGCACAAGGCTACTTATTAATTATATCTAGTTTTGATGGGGATTTTATAAGTGATTACTGTTATTTTTTGACATAATTAATAGAAACAGTTATTAACAGTGTTGTAGTTATTGTGTTGCTTGTATGATTATATTCAACTAGCTTTCCCCACTGAAATTATTAAAAAAACTGTTACATAATATTCTAAAGTGGGTTATGATGATGATTCGGCAATTAAAAATTGAATATGTTTTAATGATATTTTAGAATTAATAAAGAACAGAAAATATTTACAGAAAAAAGACTAATTAGCTCATCAAAAAGTTTCAGATTAAACACTTCAAACGTTCGACAGAAAATTTTAAAATCGAACAGATATTTGAGTTTTTGAGATGTATTTTCATTATTTGGCGAGTCATACATGCATGTATTTTTGTTCATTTTGAAGTTCGTTGAAATCAGATCATTGATGCAGTTTTTAATATTCGAGGCAATATCTATCCATGTGATGAGATATCTTTTTTTACGGACATAGTATGCTGATTTAAATCAAACTTTAAATTTTCATATTCTTTTTTCCGAGTTTAATAATAGTGGAAACGGAATATAATCTAAGCCAGGATGCATTTCATTTTATTTAAATAAGTTTAAAATTTTGCTATTTCATGTGTATGATTTTGCATATTCCAATAACTTAGGATGGAATACATTTTTTTCCAGGGTGAAGAATATTCGGAACATTTTGGAATCATATGCAGAGAAACTACTATAACTGGTATGGATATGTACGTTGGATACATATTTCAATGCCAATCAGCAAAAATTGTAAGTTTTTTCTGTATAACAAACGAAATTGTGAAATTTACTATTACAAAATTGTGTTATTTATTTAGCATGGCAATCTAAGAGTTGTGTTATAGCTTATGATTGACTCTTAAGTTAGAAATCATAGTTTGGAAATATGTGTTTATGAATGAAGTGTGAAAAAGTTTTAAATTACAAGTTTCTATTTTGTTCTCATTTTCCATGCAATGAAGTACTACGCTCGTAAGGTAAAACAAACTAAACTTATTATGAGATGTATCCTATAATTCCTAACAGGTTTTAGTCTGATTTTTTAATTCTACCATCTGTACTGTTTTGAGAAGTCGTACTCATTCATAAAATTTTATTTTTATTTCTGTTAGCAATTGTTACATTGTTAATATTTTAATTTAAGTTTATGAAGAAATTCATTTTCCATTGAAAGTATTAGATTAATTTTTATTGATAAATTTGTATATGACACTTAATTTAACTGCTGTGTTGTCCATAATTAGCTGATTTTGTCTCACTGTGATCACTTGTGCAAAATTCAATTTTATTACATGAGTCACACTTTAGTTAAGAAATCTCACTTTACTACAATATTATTAGACTATTAAAAACTAATAATGTATATATATTAGATATGTGAGTGCACATGTAATTTGTCATGACTAAATATGCATTATCTTGGTATTTATTCTTTGAGTTATATCTTATTTTACATAAACAATTTCATTATAATTTGTTTAAAAGACATTTTTTAAAGTATATGCAGTAAAATGATTGGTTTCCTGTGATTGTTCAGATATTCCATTTTGCATGTAATTATTGTGATAATTAATATTCCTCTTCTACTTAATGATTGTATGAAAGGTTGTAATGTTCTGTTTGTTTTAGGTAAATGAAATTATGAAAACTTTAAAGCAGTCTTTCCACTGTGCTGTAGTTACATGTCATGAAAAAAGAGCTTTATCAAAAATATTTAATTTTTGTGATACTTGTCCAATGTATTGGTTTCACAAATTGTGCTCTGATATTGAAGGTATGTCTATCTGTAAATAAATTCTTTGAAATTTTGGAATTCGGGTTTAGATTTTAAATTCAAGTGATATTACATTATAGGTGAAACTCCTGATCAAGTGCAGTCTGTAATCATGATGCACATTGCAGCATTAGCAGAGAAAGAACAGAAAGAACTCATGTCTAAGTACCAAGTAATTAAATTTTTTACTCTTTATCAGATATAATGAGCTGTAATTTTTCTTAAAAAATAATTTCAAGGTTATTTAGTTATATTTTTTGTCAATATACTAAAAAAATTTTAAAAACCCAAAACAAGTGCTTGATTGGAATGAAACAGTATGTGTGATGTACATAAAAAGATAAAGAAATTATCATAATATTAAGTTTAGAGGATTCTTTATTGTTAGATTTACCTCAAAAAGGTCATAAATTAGAAAGTTGTACATTCCCTCTGTCAGCAATACATGCCAATCAATTTATCATTAACAGGATAGCATAAGGACTTCATGACAGTCCTCATGCTATCCTGTGACGAATTATGCCAAGCATTCTGCAGCTGCTGCTGTAGATCCCTTATATTCTGGGGTGGGGGTGCAATTGACGGCCAAACATATCCCAGACATATTCAATGGGAGACAGATCTGGAGATTCCTCTGCCGAAACCATGGAGGTACTGGTAGTAATAGCTGTATGGATACATGTCATGAATGATAAAACAACTGGCTGTAGAATCTACTGGATTTATCGCTGTGCAGTCAAACTACTTCGTACCACTACTAGAGGGGATGTCTGTTGAAAGTGATGGGTCCCCATACCAGCGTAATAGTGTAGCATACTAGCAGCTGTATTATTCACATGTCTCGAGTTGATCCATGGGTTAGGGTTAAACCACATTATCCATGAACTGTATTCACAAACCACGAATCAAGTGATCCACCAATTAAAGTGATAAGCTCACTGATTGGCAATACCTGAATTGAAAACAGATTCCATATTCCATACTAGCCAAATACTTTGCCAGCAGAATGTATTCCAAATTTTGATTTTAATAAAATGCATGCGAGATTGTTTCAATAACACATTTTAATTCAGGTTTGTAAATATAGCATAATATTGTTAAGCTATTTAATTCCAGGTTGGATTTTTATGGAAATTCAAATTAAGTGAGAAAATTATTCTCGATCCCTTGGCAAATCAATATAATCTGATTATTTTGTGCTCATTAGTATTGGTGTGTTGATGCAAAGTGAAGTGACATACATTGGCATTTTTCTTTTATGCATAGTAAATTAACAAAAGCAAATTTGTTATTCATGAAATTGGGAGAAAAGGATTCCAAATTCCACGGACTAAATAGTTGTAGTTGACAACTTTGAGTAAGTTTGAATCAATCTTAAAATATTTAAATAAAATATGTGTGTTACTGTTAATGTCTTGTAGTTTATTGTTTAGTTATGTAATATATTATGTAGTTCTGCACAGAATGAATTGTCACCCATTTTGTTCTTCCTCAAAAAGTTAGTACTGTTCATGAGTTAAACCTCGGATTTCAAACCTCGTGGTTCAAACCTAGGATCAGGCACTGTGAATACAGTTTCTTTGGTAATCAGGGGATCTTGGTTAACTGTTAATCAGCTTAACATGGACATAAATACAGCCATAGGTGTTAGAGCAGTGTGCTGTTCTACAGTAAATTGACAATAGCTACCACACATCCTCGGCTGTGTCTTGAGTTGCACAGTGCTCAAGAGTCTGAAATGACAGTGTTTCAATTTTAGTCATGAATCGTGCTTCTGGTATGCAGCAGATGATCACTGCATTAGTGTGATGGAGCCTTGGCCAGCTCTATCATTCTGAGTTTACTGTCTAGCACAAGCAAGTAACTCCTAGTGTAATTGTATGGAGAACCATAACTTACAACAGCCTCTCTAGTAGTGGTACAAGGTAGTTTGACAGCATAGTGAACATCCAGAAGATTGCACAACTTGTTGTGTTGCCTTTAATGTCACATGTCCAAAAGGTTATTTACCAACCTTATAATGCCTGCCACACATGGTTTATAAACTAACCGATCTGAATGTGTCCACATTAAAATTGTTTCCATAGAATAAGTATCTTATGCTATTATTTTATAAACATTATCTTTGATGCCACAGAAAATTACCATCAGATTAGTAGGTAATTAGGGTTTTACAACTCAAAATCCAGCAATGGAAAAGCTGGCTCATAAATGGCTATGTAGATAAGTTATCAACTACCACTGTCCATCAATTCACAGGTCACTATATCTGATTTTTGGTAGCTTATTGGTATTTTAATTTAATTGTTTAACATATTAATTATTTTTAAACTTATTTATTTTAGGACATAATTGTAAGAAGCCTTGGAGAACAAAATATTGTATTTATGACATTATTAAGAGCTTTATGTGAACAAAAGCAGATGAAACATACCCATTCTGTATCTAAAGATCATAAAGAGGTACAGTATAAATTATTTTTGATCATTTATATTTTTTATCCTTGATGGAAGTACTATTGCTTAATTTCTTCTAGCATTCCAGATTTGCACTTGAATGCATGTAAAAATGAAATTTATTTATATGATGTAAATGGAAGTCTGACATTTTAAATTATTACCTCATTCGCTTCCATGCATAAACTATGATCTTTCCATACTTTTGAATTTTCCAGCAAGGAAGCATTTGAAACCATTGAATCTAGTTAGTTCAATCATTATTCATGCTAGTATGAAGAAAGACAGCCTTCACTAATACTGAAAGCTGTCAATGACTCATAATTGAAACTGACTGTTTTAACTATATTTTTGTTATTTTGTGAAATATATTCCATGCTAGACAGGTACCAAATTTTTCATGTATTGCATCACTATTTTATATTCTGGATTACTAATACCCATAATGCAGGATAGGAAAATATAAGAATGATCACAAATGTAAAACTTGTGAATCTGCAAAAATTTTACAAAATCTAAGATGTTACTTTTTTGTCCAGAATCTAATTAGTACAAATTTGTTAAAGGTATCATAAAAATGATTTTAAAAGTCAGCATCTTTATAACCTGTTGACTGATGTCCTTGAAGTTGTTTTGTTTGTAATGTAAACAAAATGGCACAGAAAAAGGTCTCAGCAAATGAAATTATGTAGTTCTAATGGGTAGAATAAAAATATATGCACAGTATTATTTCTGCTTCACACATAAAACGGTAGACAAATAATGATTAGTGAATTTTTTCCTATTCATTCTGCTGTGTAATTCTTAATGTAAAATATTCAGTCTTGTTTCAATTTGAAATATTATTTTTTATTTAATAGATTTTACACAAATTGATAGCATTGGTTATTTGTCCATTAAAGGGAAGAACATTTAGGAAATTGGTCTCCATATCCGTTCCTCAACAAGTAAAATAGTAAAACATCTAAGAAATTAATGAAATATTCGAATTTACATGCTTCTACTCCTTCAACCAGTCTGAAAATATTGTCATGAAAGACTATTTAGCCATTGGGTAGCTTAAATAGCATTTTAATAATCTAGTTTTTACCATTCTTCAATGCATGAAAGAGGATTCATGTGTTACATACTTTAGTAAAACAAAGAAGTAATATAAATTTTAACTGTTCAAACTAAATAAAAATGTCTTGCTTTCATTCCATGCAGAAAAGAGCATTGTCACCTTTGAGTAATTTGACATCAATGGCAAAAAAGACATTTCCATCTACATTTGACTCCACTTTCAAAGTAAGTAATTTGCTTGAAGCTTGCAATAAACTGTTTAAGCGTAATAATCTGATTCTACCATTTGTGTTATTACAAATATTTGTAATTTAGACTTTAAGTACTTAAGTGCTGCTTAAGTACTATTATTACGCAAGTGCTACTTCTGTATGTTTTTTAACATTTAGAAAGTAACTAGATTGACCAACCAAAGAACGTTAGTTCCTTTTTCAATCATACTTAAAATTTTCTATAATATACACTAAGTGAAACAAACTTTCTAATCACTATTATTGAACTTGGTTTATCCATGGTTTACATCATAAAGTACTGCTATTTTTCTTATCTTTTATAACCTTCAGATATATACTTCAATATTGAAAGTATATATGAGGTAAGAAAGTATGTGTATGTACACACATTCCTGTATTCATTGTATAATTACTAAATGTGTGAATTTATTTCAATCTTTCATCCAGTATTGTCTTGTAATCATTGCTTTCTATAACAAGAATTTCACGCAGGAGCCTTTCAAGAGCTTCTGAAGACAGGTACAGGTTTATAAGAATTCTTAATACTATATATAAGTTGAATAAAAAAGAAAGCTAAATGAGATTGAGAATTTTTAACATTAAATTAGAAAACACTGGTTTTTAAGGGTTACTTGATATTAGATATTTGCATGTGAAGAGCTTTAGTTTAAGTGATTTATGGATGGAATGATCAAGACCTGAAAATATTTATATAATTGGTTTATATTGATTATGGGAACTAAGACTAAATGGTTTGTTTAATTATAAATTTTCAGTTGAAATTTTTATATCAATTTGCTCTCTAATAAACTTTTGTAAGTTGATAAGAAACTAAAATAAGTCAACTTTGATTTAATTTAAACCATTTGCAATCTTTTTTATGTTGATTCAGTGTCTTATTCTCGGATCAATGAGTATAGCTTGAAAATTAATTGGGTTTCACTATTAATTTGACAGTTAGGCTTAATTTGGTGTAGATTAAGATGAACTCTTCTATTGAGATTTTGAATTTAGCTACCTGTACTTATACTCTTCTGGTTACATTGGTTTCATCTTTGCTATATTTAAAAAAATATTATTACCTTTTAACTCTTCACCTATTTTCTTTTCTGACTTTCCTATCCTCAATCTGATTTATTCTCTTTCCTTTTCCTTCTTTATCTAAGGATGCCCCACTTACTAAAGCTTACTCATTACCTGTTGGTGCTCGTTCTGACTTCAAACATTCTGGGGACAAAAAAGGGTCTCAGCAGCAACCCAAAGAGCAGCCAAAGTCTAAGCTGACGAGCATTGCACCCAAAATTCAATCTGTTGATGAGAATAGTATTACTAAGAAGGAAGCAATAAAACAAGTGACACCTCCCCCTAGAGAAGCACCCCTGATAAGCATGCAACCAACGGAATGGAAGCGAAAAGATTCTGCTTCACTTCGAAATGCCACTGAACGATCTCTTAGTGACACAGCGGCTGTTATATGGGATCTTCACCAAGGAGAGCATCAGATGTCATCTAAGAGTAAAGATAATATCACTGGATCTGAAGTGAAAATTAACGAAATACCTAGATCCTCACTGAAGGCTTCACCTTTGAGAAACATGTAAGTTTTTTGCAGCAATTCTCATCAGCATGGAATGTTGATTTGAATCATCTCCCTTGAATTGTTCTCATTGATGCTTCCATTTAGTTTGCTGAATTTGCTTGGAAGATATATAATTACAAGTCTAATTGACTTAGCTTAATTTTTATCTGCCTTTTAACAAATTTATGTTTTCATATGCATCCATTGTGTTATTAATAATCTCTCATGGGAAATGTTAGCAGGTATAGTACAGCTCTGGTGAAAAGGCAAATGACTTTGGGGAGTCCATTTCAAGAAAGGTGGTAAGATCACCTTGTGAAAGGGCTTACCATTTGCAAAATCATGCTCGTGGGTAATTATTTGTTTCACCAACTCGCTATCACTTACACCAGCAAGCAATAAATGAGCCAGAATCTGCTTTAAAGATGCAACTGTTGGAAGGCATCATTTTTGTTTAACTGCCCCCGAATTTAAAGAATAGACTCATTGAAAACCATGACTACCTGCTCACCAGAGTCGGACTACATACTTTGGTTTGCTTTTTAACAATTTTTATTTACTTACAAGAGTGGTCTGAAAAGTTCTCGGCCTTGCCCATAGATGGCAGCATGACTCGCATGATTTTTCCCCTCATGTTGGCACAACTGTTAGTAGACGCCACGTGCAATTGCAAGTCATTCCAGCCAATAGTTGGCCGTAGGCAGTCGTTTTAATCAGTTGCGGTGCGTGTGTTGTTGGAAATGGAAAAAAGCGAGTATCATGCAGTGATAAAATTCTTTGTTAAAGGTTTAACGCCTACCGAAATTCATTCGAGGAATGTAAATGTGTATGGTGACTCTTCTTCAATTTCCACCATGAAGAAATGGGCAGCCGAGTTTAAACGTGGCTGTGAAAGTGTCCAAGATGATCCACTTGAAGGACGTCCGAAAAGTGCAACCACACCGGAAATCATCAAAAAAGTGCACGATCTGATTTTGAAAGATCGGCATACGAAGGTGCGTGAAATTGCTAATACTGTAGGGATGTCAAAAGAATGCATCGGTGTTTTGTTAAATGTTGTTTTTGAACTGTTGAACGTTTTTGAAAATTTGTTTGTTGAACGTTAAATTTTGCACGAGGCATTGCACATGAAAAAGCTTTGCGCAAGATGGGTGCCGCGCGTGCTCACTGCGGATCAAAAACGCATTCGCACGACACTCTCCGAACAATGCTTGGCGAGTTTAACGAAAAACAAGTGATTTTCTGCATCGATATGTGACAATGGATGAAACATGGATTCACCATTACATACCAGAATCGAAACAACAGTCCAAGCAGTGAACAGAAGCCGGTTCTTCAGCTCCGAAGAAGGCGAAGACGGTGCCATCGGCGGGAAAGGTCATGGCTTCGGTGTTTTGGGATGCGAAAGGAATTCTGTTGATTGACTAAACTTCTAACAAAAGTGGATGCAAAAATTCATGAAAACAGACCCGGCTTACAGAAGAAAAAATCATCTTCCATCAAGACAATGCACCTGCCCACAAAAGTGTCTTGGCGATGGGAAAATTGAGAGATTTGCACTATGAAGTGCTGGAACATCCACCCTATTCTCCTGATTTGGCTCCCTCGGACTTCCATCTCTTCCCAAAACTCAAAATCTTCCATGCTGGTCAACGTTTTTCATCCAATCAAGAAGTGATTGCTGCTGTAGATGGGTACTTTGCAGCACTTCCGAAGGAACACTACAGAGATGGGATAATGACACTAGAACACCGCTGGATGAAATGTATTAATATTAAAGGAGATTATATTGAAAAATAAAAAGGTTTTGAAAACAAATTGTCATTTTCACTATCAGGCCGAGAACTTTTCAGACCATCCTCGTAATTAGATCACTTTATTCAACATTTCCCTCTGAAGCATGCAATTTAGATTTGCTTTCTTATCAAACATGATTGATCCTTTTGATTACAGTTACTTATTGTTTTGCAATTGAACCTCATGATTGACTATTTTGCAGCTTCTTAAGGGTTGGCTCCAAAAAGGGCAATTTCCCATTAAAAGAAATTAAAGAACAACATGGCTCTAAAGGATCCTGGAGAAAAATGCTTTTCAATCGAGTCCAGAGGCCTTTTGCAAAAGACATAATATTTGGTAAAATAAGTTTACTGTTTTAAATCGATTTATTGTAATTTGGTTGCATAATTATTGGTTTTGGAAATAAATGTATGTTCTAGTTACATGTAAGTGCAAATCATACATATATCCTCTTTAAAGAAGTTTTGTATTGCACCAAATAATTTATGTAATAGCCACAAAATTCAAAACTGATATTTCCTCTTGCATTTGTATTGAAATTGTACAATGCAATTAACATAGTTGAGAATAATAATTTTGTCTATTTTAATATGGTCTACTTAAATCTCTACCGTATAGATGGGTTGAGAATTTTCGAAAAACTAGTTGGTATGCATCGGAACATATTTAGATAAAATTTTTATTCGCCAATGAAACTTGTCAAAAATGTTTTGAATAGTTTTCTTTCTTTGTCTTTAAATGTGAACGAAAAGTATAATATTTCAATAGTACTTGTAATTGATACTTTAAAATAGAATGTCAACTTTTACATGAAAAATTTTGACTTTGAGAGCTCAACCACTTCAAGGTCCTCTAACAGACAACATAAAACTGATACATTTCTGAGTCTAGCATGAATTGGTCAATCTAAAAGTTGTCAGCATTAAAATTTACCAGAAAAGATATGCTAAGAGACTTGCACAAATTATTCCATTTTTAGAATTTTGTCTTAAAATTCAAAGTAATTTTTCTTTTACATTGCTTAGGGATTATTTTAAAATTTTCTTTGACCTAATGTTTGCCGTGTGTCGTGTTGTCATGAACCCAAGTTGAAAGTGCTTGTGTATGTGTGCTATTGGAATTTTCTTTAGGTAACACTTCGTGGGAAGAGTTGAATATCAATTGATTCTAATGCTCAACTTGAATTCAAATAAATTTGCTGTTTGCTCTATCCTAGACTAGAAATATGTTCCTTCCTATCTAATCTTTAAGCCTAGTGCATTAAATCCTTTACATCCATTTTTGGAAGTTCCACTGTTCCAGTAAACAACTTGTTAAGCCTTTAGTTTTACTAATGATATGTTCTTGTTAAACAGATCACAGTTACTTTATTCATGCAACATATTTCAAGTGAGCATTAAATTTATGTATCCAAATCGACTACCTAAATAATCATTAAACTTTTCAGTCCATGGCAGTTCTGTACTGTTGAAAGCAAATGGCAAGATTTGTCTCAAACTGAGTCAGTTTTAGCTAACAAATTCCAATTCTTTAATATAAAAATTACTTTCCAAAATCTACAAAAGTAACGAATCACTTTCCAAAATCTACAAAAATTAACTGGAATTACTTGACATTCTGTAAGCAATCTTTGTCGAATACTTATGTGTTTATAAAATATTTTTATTTGTTCTTTGTAGGAGAAATTGCCGAAGAAAAAAGAATTGAACCTCCTAAACACTCATCTTCACATCTTAAAGCATTGTGGAAGAAAGCTATTATGGAACAAATTATTCTCATACGCTTAGAACGAGAGCAGAAAAAATTGAAAAGTAAAATTATTTATATTAGAACATTTTGCTTGATTTTTGAGATATTAAGTTGGCTCAATGTTAATCTTTTAAAACAACATAATTACCCTGATCAAGAAAGGTTTGGTTACAGAATAAATAATGTGTGTTGTCTATGTATGTGTGTGCATAATGATTTCAAACATGCACTCCAATTTTTGCTATCACCCTGTTTCTGAGTGATGTCCCTTGATATATGTAAATTCTTTTAATGAATAATTTAAATTTTTACTAAAAAACCCTTCAAGATTCAAAAATTCTGATTGCATATTTTAATTCCAGCAACAGAAATACTGTCAGATTTTTGTTTCTGAATTTAAATAACATTTTTATCGTTTTTGATTCATGTGGCAAGAAAAAGATACAAATGTGTTAAAATTATTTGTAATATTTGTTAAAATTAATGATTAATTAATAATAATTAAATTAATTTGTAAAATGTTAAAATTATTTGTTAATATTTTAGTACTAGCGGACCAGCTTAGTATCTGCACTAAAGTTTATTAATTTCTAATATCTACTGATGACAGTCCATTACTCACATTTCAAACCTTATTTAAATCCATTTATAATGAATATAAGCATCGATATTCGTGTTTCATATGTAGAAACGAAATTAGTCAAGAATATAAAACAGCATTTTGTTTATACTTTTCAAACATTCTGATGATTGTTTCTAATAAAAATGCATGGTAAAAAGTTAACACCTCAGTTATGTTAATTTAATTAGCTTCTGAACTTCCACTTCAATTGCATCTCATTCACTTGTTCAAAGACGATTTGATATTTTTTACCTTTAAACCTATTTTTGGGTTTGCTTATATTTTCTTTTCTGCCTAATTTCTATCTTCAAGCTTTTTCATTGCCTTCTGCAATCACTTCTGAAGAATTTCATTAAGAGTAGTGAGAGCTCTTTCGTTGAGTTCTAGCAATAATATGCAGCTAGCTCCTTGCTCAAATTAAGCATATTGAAACTTTTTGGCAAAATTGGTGAATTAATCTTGTGGTTGATTTTATATTGTTTATATCTGTTGCCATTCCCCAATACAGAAATAATGTCAATTTCTGTGCTATGTATGCTAGTGAAATAATCGATTATTCATCTTTAATATGTTATTTGTAATGCCATCAAATCACCCAGTAACTGACACTCAGAACCTAACCTTTTATCCACATTTAGGGAGAGTGCTTATCTGGAAATGAATTTCTTTCCGTGGGAAATTCTAAAAATTATGTCATAATAAAAAAACATAACATAAAAATCAATTAAAAATAAGTGATATATTTGAAAATGACAGTAACTGATATTCTTGATTCACTAAATGAGTAGGATAAATACTAATGTGTTAAAATGTTACTATTGATCTTTATCTGAAGAAACTAGTCAAACCGGCTTGTTTTATAATTTTACTACAGTATAATGACTAGTTTTGAGAGTCATAATGAATCCCTTGCTGTAATCTTTGTAAATTCCATTTTCTCTCAACAAATAAATTACTTGAATGGTTTTTGTTTTGAGAGAAATAAACCCTCCCTCCTTCAGAATTCAGAACAAGCTTTTTTTATTCATCCTTGGAGAATACCCTTATTTTTCAAACCAAGGAATCCAAAGAGTTGAACTTAAGCAAAAATGTTCTAGTGCACTGAATTTTCTTACTCGTAATGTTTTTATTATACAAAGAATTGTTCTAAATATAATAAGAATTTCTCTCCCCTTTTTCCTCTAATTTTTACATGTATATCCACTTGTATGAAACTCATCAGTTTACTGTTAAACTTTACTATATATGCAGAAAGTTAGACTTTTTCTAGAGAAATAGAATGTTTCTAATATTTCTCTAGTTATGTATTAGGTTTATCTCAAATACATTACTTTAAACTTTTCAAAAGATTTTGATGTTTTGTAAGTATCATTTGAATAAGTTCCAAACTTTTGCAAGTGTTCTTCGACTATAACACTTTCATTATTTCAGTTTATTTTTATGAAAATCTTGTTTTGGGAAAAATTCTAAAGGTTTAGAATAGCTTTTGTTTTCAGTTTCATCTATTAATCTATATAAATGAGAATGAAGTGTTTGTACATTGAATATTTTCAACCCATTTCAAATTTTCTATCCATTTTGGCCTCTTCTGATGCTAAATCCGTCTCTTGCATGTATGGTGTCTGTTCATCTGTCTGTATGTGTGTGCCCGTACTACGTCCCAACAGTTGAATATATTTTCATGAAACTTTGCATACTATGAGTTCTTACATTCATTTAGTGACTGAACTTGGTTGCATAAGTCTGTCCGTCTTCCCGTTCTATGTTCGATTTTGTGTCTACAAGTATCACATAAGATTTGTTCAATATATTTTTAATTAATGTTCTATATTTGATACACCGCATTTTAATTCAGTGAATGCATTATTTGAAATTTCTTTGCTTACATATTTAGGCAAGTTTCACGTTAAAACATCTGAGTAACTATTCTTAAATCAACCATAATTTGGTAGTTTTGGAGTAGCTGGGTGGTATATTGAGCATTGCAATTACTTAGATTGTTCTACCAGTGCTGCTGAAATAATTATTTTCCAAAATTATTTTACGGAATTTAAATTCTAATAGTTTATTTATTTCTAGTCTTATTTTTTCTTTACGAAATATAGAAAAATTCTGAATATTTTTGACAGACGATAAAAAGAATAAAACCATACAGAACAAAACATTTTAAAATGGGACTGATAGCCAATATGGCAACCTTGGTAGTTTTTTAATCGTTTGCTTTTTTTAATTTGTGTCTGTTACATTCCAAGAATCTATTTTGTAGTGAAAAAACAGATACATTCACTACTTTTCATTTGATACTTTTTAAAATTTGTTTTAAGATGTATTTCTTGATTTTAAATTTGATGTTTTTTGTTCAATAACTAATGAAGGTAAATAATGGTTTAATTAGTTTTAAAAACATTTTTAATCGTATGATAATTTTGGGAAACGCTTTTTTTTTTTTTTAATGACAAACAGGCATTTTTTTTATATGCATACTCTGAACTATTCTATGTATTCTGGGTTACATTGGCACACTAGACTTTTCTTTCTTACTAAAAATTTAAATTCTACAAAAATGTAAAATGTTAAATATGACATTTATTTACATTTGTGAAATTGGGTATTTAACAATTGTGTACCTTTACTCGAATGTGGTAGTTGTTACATGGGATGAATAGGATTTACAATTTATTAACGAAAACGGAAATTAGTTAACCAATTCAGCCCGAGTAAAACCGGGTTATTCTGCTAGTATAATATTTTTGTTTTCTTTATATTTTTAGTGAAACAGGACAAAATGTTGGAAAAACACATAAAATTAGAATATGATGTCATATGTCCCTGTCCAAATGACTCCCTCCAAAAGTTGGAAGCAATGTTCAACTCTAATGTAAATTATAATGAACTGGAAGCAGCTATTAGATATGGTACTTTCTTTTCCTTACTCAAGTTTGCATCTACAATAGTGTGTTCATTTCTATCAAATTTCAAAATGTATTAAATGTGAAGATGCTGTTACTGATTTTGTACTGTATTTTCAGGTGTTCCTCGGCAGAAACGTGGAGAAGCGTGGCTTTTCTTGATAAACAAATACTGCAGCAGTAGAAAATGTACTGCTGTAGATAGCACTCCATACGTTGAACTACTTCGAAAGCTTACACCGTATCAACACGCTATTTTAATTGATATTGGTTTGTAAATTTTTGGACTCTCAGTTTTCATTTAGTTGTTGTATCTGATAATTTTTCGTGCATTCTTACCATTCATGGTTTGGGTTAACATCTAAATATAATCAGTTTTTTGTTTCTTATTTGAGCGCATTTTCTAATGTCATAGTTTTGTAATTTGATAAAAAATCATACTAGTTCTTACTAGAAACTAGGTCAATTAAAACAAACTACAGTAGGCACTCTTTAATCTGGCACGTTCGGGACCTCAGCTGTGCAGGATTATTGAACGTCAATATAGTTGTAATGGGAATACCAAAGAAAAATTAATACAGTACAATATTTAAAACAAGTTTTAATAAGCTGCTCTATGGTGAGAAAAAATACACATGAGTGTTACTGTTTAAAAGAATCTCTGATATCACATTGCATCCGTGATTCAGATCTCTTCAAAAAATCATTGTAGATTATGCACAAATTTATGAGTTCTGCAGAGTTATAGCTTTTGGATTTGGCAAATTTTATAAATGTGTTTAATGCATCAGAAGCCTGTTTCCATGATGCTTTAGCTTCATCTCCCATAGCTCCTTCATCCAATTCCACCTCCTGAACCTGGACTCCTTGTGTACACAACACTTTGTATAATCTGTTCGTCACTCAGTTCTTCGACCACTGGCACACTTTTGTCGATTTCAATCCAGTCTATAACTTCCTCACAGGGTACATCTGTGAAAGGGTTGTTTGGCACAGATTCTACCAAATCTAGCGCCATATTTTGACCATTACTGGTAACATTTGGATCTTGATCCGCATCTTCATCATTAGGTCAGAGTTTGCGCCAGCACTGCTGTAGAGTCACTTCTTTCACCTGATTCCACGCTAAGACAATTGTGAAAATTGCATCTTGCATGATGAAACTGTTTTGCTTTTTCGATGATCATAGGCCCAGTCACAGGTTTCCCTCTGATCTTTTCGCTCTAAACCAAGTGTACAAGACACTATCAAGAATTTCAAGTTTAGGTTTCTTCAATGTGTCTAGATTCTGTATTTTTGCTGTTACACCTTGAGCAGCAAACTTTTTAAGTTCTTTTTGTTTTTTTATATTAAAAATTGTCGAAGAATATTGAAATCGCGCATTATGACGTTTCTGTTTTCGCCTTTTTCAAGACGATTGAGTATCTCTAGTTTTTGCTGTATAGTGAGAGTCATGCTTACGCTTATTAGTTTTATTAGCACTTGATGAACTTGTGCTGGGCTTCGAGAACATTTTACAGTACAGTACACAGTTGTAATATTGTGCAAACGTGATATGTAACCCGCTAGAAAACAGGAAACACTACTGAAATGAAAACTAACAGTCACAATAACCACTGAGCAAACTAAAAATTTGGGCAGCGCAGTGTGCGACCTGGCAATCAAGGTCAACAAACGCCCGAATCCACCTGAAAAAATACGAGCGTAAGCTGCTCAATCAGTGCCGGATTACAGAATGTGCCAAACCGAAGAATGCTGGATTAAAGAGCGCCAACTGTATTTAAGTTTATTGTTTTTCTTTAAAAGATGATATTTAAAATTTATCTATTTAACCTGAAAAATAGAATTCTTGAAAGCAAAAAGAAAACAATTTTCAAGCAAACTGAACAATTAAATTAATTTGACTCTACACTTTCTTTAACAGTATGAAGTTCTGTTGAAAACCCGAAATTTATAAAAAGGAATCTGAAGAATAACTCTTTTCAGTAAAGGTTTAATTAAAAAAATTTTCAAAGTAATAAATATTATCTAAATGATTATTCTTTATTCACTCACATATCATTTCAACATGAAATTTTTCGATTTCAATGAAGTTTAGTGAATATTTAGCCTTCTATAATGAATTCTGCAAAATATGATATGCATATCTAAATTACTTGTGGAGTTACAGGTCATTTAAACTTGAAAAAACAGTAAAATTGTTTATATGGTAACAAATTTCGTAAAATCTTGAGTTCCACATGCTGGAAAGCTAAACTTAGGTATATTTTAATGCCCATAAAACAAGCTTCTAATTAATATGGTACAACCATGACTTTTATAGGAAAATATTTCAAAGTCAAGCCACATGTTTTGACCTTTGAGTTTTTTAAATCTACGATTTAAATTGTTTGAAAAAGTAATATGTATATTAGGCCTATGAATGCTTAACATATGCTGTAAATTTGGAGTTGTAACTCTTGATAGATTTAGAGCTAATCAATATTTTATGATACAGACTGACTAAACGTATAGGTTTGGCTAACAATAAACTAGCCTACGTTCTACCCCCTCTCAAGTACCACATACTAAAAAGCTAATCTTGAACTTATTTTAAAGCCCATTAAACAAGCTTCTAATTGATATGCTACAACCATGACTTTATAGAAATCGAATTTCAACATCATATGTATTTTTTTACCTTGGATTTTCAAAAACCTACTTTTTAAAAACATTTTAGGACTAGAAATACTTAACATAGTGAAAATTTGTAGGTGGTACAACTAGATTTGGAGCAAATTAATATTTCATAGTTCAAGGTGTTAGTGTGATGCTTGTTTAAATGAAATGAAAACTTGGCAAACAATGATAATTTATTATTATCATTACATTTTCTCTGACAAATCTACTATTCATAAAAGGAAGCAAATTTCCTGGTGATTTTCTGTCTATTCAGCTTCTAGACTATATATTCCTCCTATAGTAGTGCATTAATCAACTTTCATCAAAAATAATTGTCTATTAACGAATAGAATGTCTGATCTGTAAGGATAAGTATATGATAGAGAAGAGGTTCATTGGGATGTAAAAACTATTTTTACAGCATCTATTTCTTCCATCCAACACACATCTTATCCACTACTTGCAATCATCATCAAATATGATTTTGTAATTCATTTCATCCTGTAACAGTCTTCCCTATCCCTATCAGAGTTGGAATATATTTTTATCTCCAATGTGTTTGAATTTGCTGGAATGAAGACTGAAAAGTGGTTACATGCACAGAATCATACATTTTGATGCTGTCCAAACACCAGTTGTAAAGTTGGAGGAGTGTCTAATTTGATGGTTATGGCCATTGTTGGCTAACATGTGCTAGCAATTGCTTAACTGTTCCAACTACATCATCACAAGCACCTTTTCCATGTGATTTGGCATAAAAATGCCATCAGGCTGAAATCTTTTGAAAGCAAATGTTGATAAAGTATTTTCGATTCTTATATTGAGCTCATTCATCAGAAAAATAATGTTTTAATTTGTTTTGAAATTTTGTAATGATAAACTGCATTAAGTGTTGGTAAAGATCTACAGCCACTATGTTATGAAGCAGTCAGAAATTACCATGTAACTTTTATGATTCAGAATGACATTTGTATCCTTGAAGTAAACAAAAGGATGAATTGTAGCCTGGGCATCATTCCAATGAAAGGAGTGAACTGCATCTTAAAAAATGGAGGGATAAATCTTTGCAAAGTTACACCCAACTATATATTCATTTGTGTTGTGTAACTTGAGTTATTGGGAAGGAGTGCTGCAATGAATGATGTTAAAAAACTTTCAATTTCACAAAGAAAGTGTCTGAAAACTCATCTGCTGAATGAGTAATTGTGTCTGTTCGTGTTTGGCATTTAATACATAACATTTTTTAAACTTGCGAATCAAAAGAAATTGGTTATGAAAACAATTTTATCCATTCACATAAGAGCACTTTTTTCGATGAAGTATAGCACAAAAAAACTGAAACTATTTATAACAGAACTAAGAAAATATTTTTCAATGTTAGATCAAACACATTATTCTAAGAATAAGTTTTAAATCAATATTTTTTCAATTAATGTTTTAAAAAAGCAATTTCATTTATTTATTTCCCTCCAATGCCTTTTATTTCAAAGCTTTCGCTACGGGAATACGTATGGGTTCTGTTTTTTCTGTTGTGCCATCATCAATTAATTTGCAATTATTTACTTTATTTTTAAAGCAGTGCATAAAAATTCGTGATGATTTTTTAAAGTAAAAATATGTCTTGCTTTGAAATTGATATCTAAAAAAGAAATAAAAAAATTTTGGAATATGATACAAATGGTCATTTTTCAATAATTCTTCCCTAGAAATAGAATCTTAACAGCATGAATTTTTTGGTAGTGGTTTTCTTTTCCAATTATAGATGCGAAATATAGGTACATCAATCACTGCTCAATTATATTCCTGAAATGGAGGCTTCTGTGGTTTGTGGGCACTTTTCAATATATTTTCTTTAAAACACTTAGGCACACTTTTAAGTGCAAAAGTGACAGAACAATACTTTCCTGTAATGCACTTTGAGGGGGGCATAAAGCTGACAGGCAAGAAAAATGTGCTTATTAGAAATTTGTCCCACATTATTACCATCATCCTACTGTCACTAATAAATCGTGAAATTAGCATTTCTAGATTGTAATTCAATTTTGGAACTATTCTTTACACAATATATCTTTTCCAGCTATTATACATGTGCAGAACAAAAAAATATGGAATAAAATTTCACATAGAAAGCTAAGCAAAGCATGTGCTTCATTCAAATTCTGTGTTGAAAGTGCCGGTTATGTGTATTTTACCCAAAAAGTAGTGTAGTATAATTTCTTCCATTGTTATAAATCCTGAGAACTCCCATTCCGAATTACCGAGGGGTCTGGAAATGGTTTTAAATATATAAGGGCAGATTACTTGAGTGACATCGACACATTAGTTGTAGATTCTTAGAATTTCGCCCCATTCTTATGTTATACATTCTTAGAATTTTGTTCTTTGGAGTATTGAATTAGGGCATACTGTATGCGACCACTCCTGAGCCAATCTCACCATTTCTTGGACTATTTCTGACTCAGTCGAAGGACGTGGTTTTGTTTATAAGAGGAGTTAACTTATGGACACAAGCTCAATTGTTCACTCAAGAATCTCAGGCTTTGATTCCCCATAACCTGTAATTCACAACAGCAGCACTGAGTCTTTTGTATATTTTAACTCATCAAAAATCTCACACAAGGTTATCCGATCTACAGGGATACTGAACTAACAGATGTACTTAGTTAGAAATTGACCCCCTAACACATGATAATTATTTAACAATTCTTCAGGTGACAAGGAGATATTTGAGCAGCCTTTGTAACATGGGGATGACCGATTACCCTCCTCACTTTTAGAGGGAAAGAAAAGCAGATTACTTTTTTGGGTGCACAGGCAGCAACTGGCTGCAAAGGCGTCTGGGGAGTCAGGGTTAAACAAATAAAATGATAATTTCAAAAACTTCTAATTTACTACAATATTTATTTTTGCACTATTTCTAGTTGACTATAATTTTTGTTGAAATGAGATAATAAGGTTGAGTACTGTGTTGAATTGACATGGAATGACCCTATAACAAACTAATAAGTTTTACAATAATTTGATTTATGTTTGATCTGAAATATTAATATTTAAATTTTATCGATTTGATTGGTTTATGAAATTTAACTCAGAATTTTATTAACATTTCTAGAGTATCAATGCCCCGACAAATTATTTTATCATAAATATATAATTCATAATTGAAAAGTTTCTGAAATCATTTGCATTCTATATTTTGTGGCTGCTATTTTCAATGTACAGTTACTTATAAGTGAAATATGAACATTATATCTCTTTAGGCCGCACATACCCTGGGCACCCTTATTTCAAGCAAGTGTTAGGACCTGGACAGCTATCATTGTTTAGTCTTTTGAAAGCATATTCTGTTGTTGATGAAGAAGTTGGATATTGCCAAGGACTTAGCTTCTTGGGTGGTGTATTACTTCTACATGTATGTATCACTTAAGTATATAAGCTTTTATGCTAATAATTAATTAAATTCTCTTAAATATTTTCCATTGATAGAAAGGTTTCCCAATCCAATTTCAATAGACAACCAATACATTCAAACTGAAAACCACACCATAAAAATTTGCTAGTGTTCATCTAGAAAGTTTTTAAATTAGATTTATACTGATTAACAGTCTAAAATATAATTTACTGTTATATTTAAATGTATTCCTGTTTCAGTATTACGAAGTATTCTTGATATAGATTTTAAAAATGCTCTTAGTCAATTAAAAAGCTATTACTTACATCTGAATGAGATCTTTCCAGAATTTCCTAGGTAATTTTAAATTGGCTTTTCAGTTATATTAAAATTCAAAGCAAAAGTAAAGACCTATTCATTTCAGAACTATACAAAATTGCAAGACCTTTTAATAGTATAGATTTTTTATTGTACTTGTGTAATTTTAAAGTTTAAAGGTTTGGACAATTAATACTAGTGTTTAATGTTGGCATAGATTTTTTATTCTGCATACATGATTTAAGTTTAAAAATTTAACATCAGTATCACCTTTGATTTTCGAATTTCATATCAGCAAGATTTGTTTCAGTCAAAAGTAATTCATGTAGAATCTATTCCCATACCGCCACCAAAGGTCACACAGAGCAGTATGGTAACTTTAAAAAGTCAGTTGGAGTTGAGATAGTGACTGATCGATACGCCTCCACGAACAGGTGGAGAGCCGCCCATACAACTCATACATGTGCCAGCATGTAGGCTGTGCCATGATCCATGTGTAACCTCTTTTGTGCCTAATTTTTTCTTAAATTATATGCTTTCATGTTTTACAGTTAGATGAAGAAAAGGCATTTCATGCAATGAAGCATATGATGTTTACTCTAGGTTTGAGGAGCCAATATAAAGCAGATATGGCAGCATTGCAGGTAATGTATTTAAATAAGTAGTGTAAATTAAATTAAACATTCATTACCTGTTGAACTTCAAAATTATTTTAAGCTGGTACGTCACCGTCATCCGTTTTGCAGCTTTCTTTTGAAATTACTTTTATTTTGAGGCATCACTATTGTCATAGGCATATCTGGATGATTTACTTAACAATATCTCATTCTGTCGTAGCCTTTAATACCCTTATTATTAATAGTTATATTGAGGCATTTTTCTTTACTCTACACTTATGGGGCAAAAAGAAGTTGATGACAATTTATAGTTTGAAGTACTTAACAGGAAATAGAAGAGGTTGAACTGCAGCTAATGCTTCTACTTGCTTCACAATTTTTACATTGTAATTTTTTGATCATCCATTGTGAAAAATCAATTTATGAAAATTTTGTATTTGTCTTAAAATATGCATTTTGCCTTGAAAGCAAGCAAGTCAAAAAGAATAGTCTTGATATATCAAATAGCCATAATCCATCCCTTTTTTAAAAGTGCTGTTTTTTGCGTAGATTTGGAGCATAACTCAACCTTAACATTTCTAGATTGTTAGAGATTTTAAATTGTTGGAATGGGTTAATTTAATTAGAAATGATAATAAGTATTTTCTCATATATCATGTACTTAACTAAATTCATGGTATATGTACAAAATACTTAATCACATCAATACAAAAGCATCAGAAGCAATTTCATCAAATGTTTAATCTAAATTTACTCTGAAAATTATAGATGGTGCTTCAAATTTATGCTATGGCTTATTTTGTGTGTGCTAAATGTCTGCTCAGTGACTTGTATATCACAAGCAGTATCTGCAAAAGATGTTTTCTTTTTGTTTTGGCTGTAGCAAAAAAAATTATATTCAGTTTTGAAACAATGTTTAATATTAATTTTTTTCCTAATTTGTTTATAATCAGAAGCAACAGCCATTTCTATCTAAAGCAGTAGTTATTTATCTCAGTAAATTATTTTCAGTTTGGTTTCATAGGGAATCACAATTCCTTTCTTTTGTTATAAATAAAACTGAGCTTTAATTTAAAATGTCACCTCCACCTTTAAAATTATTAATAAGTCACAAATTACAAGTTGCAACAATATTATTTTCTAATTTGGAATCAGTTATCTACTAACTTTTATTCCCATGGAATGCTTTGAAACTGCTGGATCCATTGATTGAATTGAAATCTTTTTTAATTTCATAAAATTTTAAGAAAATCTATAAACATTTGACTTTTTTATTATAGGTTCAGATGTATCAGTTAGCTCGCATAATTCAAAACACTGTTCCTGAAGTGCATGAGTTGTTTGACAAATATGAAGTATCTCCAATGCTTTATGCTGCCCCATGGTTCCTTACATTGTTTGCCTCACATTTTCCAATTGGTTTTGTTGCTCGTTTACTAGGTAGGTATACTACTTTCTTTTAATTTCATAAATCATCTTATGGTATGTACTTTATATGTTTTTTTTATATTGTTTAGATATGATGTTCCTGCAGGGGATTTCTGTTCTCTTTAAAGTGTCTGCTCTGCTTCTAAAGGTTCACCAGTCTCAAATACTTAAATGTAATTCATTTGAGTCTATTGTTTCATTCCTTAAATCCACTTTACCCTCTAGTGGCCACATTGGAATGGAGAAAGTCCTTGAACAGGTAATTATATTTAGATGTGACTTATACTTAAAGTATCAATAAAAGCCGATTTTTACAACATTATGTATTTAGTTTTTCATCAGTTGCTTTATTTATTTCCTTTGTTCTTACTGTCAAACAGTAAGTAAATATTTAAACTTTTGATAAATTTTAATTTTCTGATGATGGACTACTACTTTTTGAAAATGTTGACATTAGGATATGCCAATTTAAACAGCTTGATTTAAATCAAGTGATTTTTATTTTAAAAATCACTGATTTAAATAAAAATAATTAATTTCATTTTTCTTTCCATTATGTTTAATAATATTGAAAATGAAATAACTGAACAAGATGCATGTTATTTTATTCAAATAAGTTAAGAACTTCGTTCATACTGAGTTCACCCCAAAATTATATTGAAAATCGTCCTCCTTTTGAAGACACTAAATAACAGTATTTGCTGATTGGGATCATAATTGCCAGACAAGTATTTCCATCTTGGGCCATTGACCAATAAGTGTCACCCACATGCCTGCTCATCAGTGTTTGTTTTGTTTTAAACATTCCATGTGACTATAAATCGCACATGGCCAATTTTAAACCATTCACCATGTGATGAGTGAAGATGCTCGAAATATATTCACTTAAATTATTAAAATTTTGGTAACTTGCTTTCTTTTTTAGGATGTTCCAGTTAGTTATTTAGTTCTGTAGTCTTCATAAAAATATAAAGACACTTATAACAAAAAGATTTTCTGTAGTATCACAAAAGCATTCCAATTTTGCACATAAATCTTTATAATTGTAAATTTCAATAGTTTCATTTATTTTTGTATGATATATTGGTTAGTTTTTATTCCAATTTATGGGAAATTTAATGCATTGATTAGAATTACCCTTATAATTCTTTGCACTGCTAGAATAACTATTCAATATTAATGGAATTTAAATTTGTAATGTAAATGTTAATTCACTCATCTGATTATTGAGTATGTTAAGAAAAGATTATGGGTTGAGGCAGAAAGCTATTGGAAAGTTATGTTTGCAAGCTAAAAATTAATGAGAAGTAGGAATTTTTTCAAGATGTAAGTTTCTTTTATTCATTTTCTATTGGTGACATGATTTTTTCTCAAAAGCAAGTCTTGAACCAATTAATTATTTTATATCAAAATAATTTAAGCAATTGAAAGCATTTTATTCATATGACAAATATATAGTGCAGAAAAATTCTGAAATTTGTATGATTGAAAAAATTCATAATATAGTGTTGGTGGGATCCTGCAACCTAATTTATCTGAGTCCAAACAATTCATGTCACTGTTTATGGGTTAAACTCAAAGTAATCTAAACCGCTTGAGAACCAGATGGAAAACACATTTCTCATGCTTGGCGTTTGGAGCACTGTTCTATTTACTAATTCCTATGTCACATTTTAATCTTTCAAAAATTTACCGAGCTATATTTTCTGATACATTAATGTTTTACATAAAAAAAATATTAATGTTTAAATAAATCAAAACTATCCGGAAACTACACTGAAATTTGCGTATTCCATGTCCAACAAATTTAAACTTGTTAGGCAAGAAATTAATCAAAATCAAAAATCCAATGTAAATTTTAAAAATCTGATTTAAATCAAATAAATCCGATATTTTTTATTTTATTTTATTTAAAAAATTATGATTTTTTTCGTACCTTAGTTGACATAGTTTTTAAAGTTGTTTTATTGTTGGTATTGTTAAGAATGTGTTGGATTCAATCAGTTTTCTTTTGAAAATATCAAACTAATATTTCTTTATATGAATTACATCGTATAAGTTTAAAACTAATTATCTCTGAAACTTAATGAGGTTTTTTATGTCAATCTTAAAAATTTTACAGCATAAGATAATTCTATTAATATAAGAAATGTTTTTAATAGTTTTTAAGGAATTTTGTTTAGTTTCTTAAGACAAGAAAAATTACCAATTTTTATAAAGTATTGGTAACGATTTGTGACAGTTTAAAATAGAATAAATAATTGTATATTCTGAGTGATTGAAATTGCTATGTTATCCCATTGTCCTGCTAGTAAAAAGGACTATCAAGAAATTGATCAGACATACTCATGTATGATGAAATATATCATTTCGTATTTATGTAACATCTTATTAAAAACTTTGTTCTTCATTCATGCTTATAAAATATTTCTAGGTTTTATCCATGGATGTTGAAAAATCATTGATAACATATCAGATAGAATATATGGTTTTAAAAGAAGAAATGTCTGAATATTCTACTGATTCTGAAGCAACATCTTCCCTTAAAAAACAAATTGAAAGTGAGAATAAAGATTTGCAAAAACAAAATATGGAGCTTTCAGAGCAATTACAGGTACAAAATCTATCACTTATTGCATTTGCCCACCAACTTCACTAAATATCATGTGAATATATCATGCTGTGTAGTGTGTATCATGTTGTGTAGTCCTATATATATCCTATGAACATTTTATTGGTCTAAAACAGTGATTCTCAACCTTTTTTTGTCACTGTACACTTTTAATAATTAAAAATTAGGCGGCACACTAGCAATAAGATAAATTTAAAGGAATTCTATTTGGTTAATTGATTGATGCACCTAAAATATATTTTGTAAAAATAGCATACGATAATAATTTTCAATGAAATATAAAATGAAATTCCATTACAAAGTAAACAAAATGTTTATTTAATGATAAATTACAAATTGCATTTAATGTGAAATTTGAGCTTGGTGTTTTTGATAACTTCATTTATATTTGAGTGTAGAAATGGTAATGCTACTCTCATTTCGTGATCCAGATTTAAAAGTCTGGATCTTTTTTCGTTTTTATATTGGTCAAAGCCGAAAATCCGAATTTGCACAAATAAGATGTGGAAAATTGTAATAATACACTTAAGGCTTTTTGAGATATTGTGGGATAATCGTATCTAAGATTAATCCAGAACGAATTAATTGATTCTTCTGAATGTTCTGAAATTCAATCTCAGTTATTACACACCGAAATTAGTCTTCCTCTTTCAAAGTTAATTCATACACCGACGAGTCGTTTATCACAAAGAGATTTCGAATCCAATCAAATTTTTTATTTTTAAATTTGGAAAATAATGAACAATTCTTTGCTCTAGTACTGTCAAATAATCAATAACTATTTTATGAATTATTTTATAACCGTCTTTTGGAACTGACTCAAACTTTTCTAAACTACCTTCTTGTGCTTTATTCTTCCATAAAGTAATTTTTTTTTAAATCTCAACAATTTATCGGTTGAGGTTAAAGTATTTTCTTTCGATCCTTGCATACTTGTATTTATGTTATTAAAAATAACAAAAATATCAGATAAGTAAGCTAGCTTACAGACCATATTTTGTCATCCAACAAATCAACAAAATCATTATTATCTTGTTCAAAAAATGTCTTTACCTCTTTTTAATTCAAGCATGCGAGATGAAACTTTCCCTATGGATAACCACCTAACTTCCGTGTGCAGTAACAACGATTTGTATTTAGACTCCATAGCCTGGCATAATTGACTAAATAGGCGACTTTTTAATGGTCTTGATTTTTTATATAATTAATCACATTTTAACACATTGTTCCAGCACTGTTTTCAATTCTGATTGTAATTGTTTTGTAATGAGTGTATGCAAAAAACAGTGGGTAACTAATATAGTATCTGCATTATGTTCCCTTACATGAGCTACAAATCCTTTTATAGATCCAGTCATAGCCCGAGCACCGTCTGTGCAAATGTCAATGCACAAACTCCACGAAATTTTAATTTCTTGTAAATACGAATTAATTTAATCGAAAATGTTTTCCTGTTGTGAAATCAGATAATTCACAACATAAAAATTGATTAATTATATCATTTTCGTGAATGAATCTAACGAATGCAATTAAGTGTGCTTTTCCCGTGTAATATCAGTTGTTTCCTCGATTTGTAGAGCAAAATTTGAATTTGCAAGAGTTTTAGCAGTATTTTCTTCAATGTTTCGGGACAAGTCTATAATTCTGCGATGAATTGTGTCATTTGAAAGTGGTATTGTACAAATATCAATTTCTGCTGATTCACCGATCATTCTTTTTACAATTTTACGACAAGCAGGTAATATAATTTCTTCAGCGAAATTATGGGGTTTTAATTTAAGAGCAATTAATTCAGCCACTTCATAAGAAGCTATCTGAGCTTTTTCAGACACACTAAATTGCTTTTAAAAACCTTTACTTGCAAATATACTGTATCCAAAGAACATTATCTTGCAGATAATGATTTTTGAAAGTAACTTTTGTCTTTTGATGCAAGGGAAGGATGATTAGTGAGCAAGTGACGTTGGAGTTTGCTCAGAACCATAGCACTGTTTGATGATTTACAACCACATACCACACACTCGGGAATAGTTTGGTCATTTTCCGTTGTAGATGTAAATCCAAATTTTAAGAAGTCATTATACTTATGAAGAACATTAATTTTTTGGCAGAGGAAACATCTTTACTTGTACTGGGCTCGTTAGCCTGATCGCTAGCATCATCGTTATCGTCATGTTAAGCTTTTTTTATCCATTTTAAGAGGTTCTTTAAAAATAAAAAAGTTTTGTCAAAAAATTATTAAAAATGACATATCATATATTACCTTTGAATCCGTTTTAATTAAGTTTGACAACACAATATTGTGGTATTGCACATGCGAAAGCAAATATATAAGTAGTAATCTAACCCTATGCACACATCAAGCAGGCGACTAGTAGACTAAAGTAGTAAATAGGTTTGTTTGGGTTAAATCCAGAACCAGTACAGAATTATAATAGTCATGCGCATTGGTTCAGCCAGTCCCTGCTAGGAAGGTTGAACCAATTGAACTACTTGTCTGATGTCGCTTATGTATGAGTATTCGCAATGGTGGCACACTTCAAGAATCTTAGTGGTTGAGAATCACTGGTCTAAAATATATTTTTGGTACATGTTAAATCTGTCGTGGTCTCAAATGTTCTCATGTTGGCATGGTGTGGAAGTTTGGAGAGTGGGTGCCAGTTCAGGTGTTGTCCTTGATCTTTCTCTTGGGGATTGATCCCGGACTGTCGCCAATAGCACATTGTATTGCTCCAGAGTGACGTATTAATTAGCTACCTACTTAAAATATATTTTAAATGATGTCCTCTGAACTCAGTGCTACTTCTGCAGTTCACATCCAACAATAGTGAACAAAACATCCTTTTATTAAAATTAAAACATCTTCAGTTTTGATCTATTTTAAGGAAAATTATCTGTCTAAGATTACAAAACTTATGACAAATTTGATGTTGACTTTCTGCTCTTGTGAGTTTTATCTAAGTTGTGTCACTAAAGGATCACTGAACTATCTTCGTACAAGATTTTACTATTCTAGGTGATTCAGAGTAGATGTTAGTGAAACATTTCTCACAAAAATAATTTTATTTATAAAATTTTATAAAAAGCAAAAGAAAAGTTGAATACAATTTTTATTTTACAAGAAATTGTTTATGAATATAAACCAAAATGGCTTTTATATTGACCCGAAAAATTCCTATTAGGAATTTTATCCTCTACCTAATTTGCCAAATAAAAATAATTCCTGCTTCTAAGTGGAATATTTACATTATTAAAAGTTACATTTGACTTAAACTACTTTACTTACTATGTTCGCTGCTCTTTCTTGAAAAATGCATTACTTTAGGAGATAGGACTTAGGATGTAATTAATGATATAATTTTCCTTCTTTTAAAATGCCCTAACAGTAACAGCAATTTTAAGTGTAGAAACAAGACATGTGGGGAAAAAAACTTTATATATTTTTTTTGGTGGAGAGACCATAGAAGAATTTATATTTCAAATTCTTATACACATATACCATCCAGTTTGGCCATGCAACGTATGAATTTTGGATAGGATTGTACAGTTGCACAGATGTATGGTAAGATTGTATGATATTTTGCAAGAGATATCCAATGCTTGTTTACACAGATGCCACTACAGCTTCTCAGTTTCTTCTGGGAAACACTAAGGACTACAAAGCAAATTCCACAATGGAAAATAAATTCCATTTTAAAATTTGTTTTCCTTAAGTATGGATGTCAATACTTGCTAAATTATCAACTAATGTGTATCTTAAGAATATCAAATTTCATGTCATACTGAAGAAATTCCTCTACATGCAAAACGATGTTGCAAAGAAAAGGATAGGATTCTACTTAGCCCTGTTCTTGATATGACAGAAGTCTTCTGTCTGATGATAAACATTTGGGGAAAATAGCTATGTATTATTAGGATGATAAGTTAGATCAAGTACAAGAAATTTTGTGATTTGTGCTAGTGTAAGAATATCAGTAGACTTGAATGGGTGCAAATGACTTTCAGCATTGATAGAAAAAATTAGATTTCATCCAAACTTTAGCACAAAAATGTTGTATTACTTTTTGAGGGTTGGCATCTCTACATGAGGTCACAAAAATCACCAACAATGTAATAAATGAGAAAAAAATAGCTTATGTTCAAACAAAAAATTGTCTCCTCTTTTTCCTAAAAATATACTGAAAACATCATTTTGTGAAAACAGATAATAGCCATTATAAACATAATGTAGTGAAAATGCAAAATAATCAGTATTTTTGAGATTATAAATATCAATACCTTGATATAAAGGGGCAAATGTCCTTTTTTCAAGTTTTTATAACACCTGATTTATTAATTATTATTTTTAAATTTTTAGTGCAGGATATAAAAGTACTTTTCAATGTTTTGATACGTTCATAATGTATTATTGACAGGAGGACATTGGCAGTTTTTCTATTACTTTCTTTACTTTGAAGTGATTTCTCAACATGACTCAAAATCGGCAAATTTGGAGTTTGGCAATTTTTCTACTAAGGTTCAGATGTATGGGTGGTTTAAATTGTATACATTTTAATTTTATACATTTTGTGGATCTGCATATCAAAATTGTTAGGTTTCCAAAATTGAAATGTTGGCAGATATGCTTGTGCAACCTCTCGGAAATAAGGACTTATCAAATTTATACATGATTTCAATCCTTTTTTGTAATTCTAATGTTTATATTACAAACAGTAAAAAATACCATATCCATTCTGAAACATCCTGTATAGAGAATAATTATGATTTGTATGCTCATTTACTCACGTCAGAAAAATTAAATTTTAAAAATCTACTTTTTGTGATATTTAGGTTGCTTTGAATTCTGTAAGTAGATTAGAAGCATCAGTGACAACATACCAAAGCACTATCCGGAAATTGGAATCTCATGTAAGAACTCTACAGGATGAACGAGATGCAATGCACCATAGTGTTAATGTTCTCAGGAAACGTCTGGAAACTTTAGAGGCATCTTCAGCTACCACAGCAGTAAACGAACCTGAACCCTCTCTTATTCCAAATTTTGATCAATCTGCTATGAAAAGCTTGAAAAAATAAACATTGCTTCTCATATATTTGATAGTTTCATTAAATGTCTGAATTAGAAAATATCTAAAAATTTAACATTGTGATAATTAGCATGCCATATCACAGGCAGATGAAAAGTTGATTAATTTTATACATGCATCCTGCCTTGTAGAACAATACATAAGTACTTATAAAAGAAAAATATATTTCTTTAAATGATTATTTATATAAGGTATGCTAATGATCAAACTTAATTTGGTTGAGACATGCTTTCCAGGCATTGAAATTCTACCACAGAAAGTGTGAGGCTATCAGATATGTAGATTATTTAGTTACTTAAAGGTTGTTTTATTTTACAGTATGTTATGCTTAGTTTTGTTTTAGCCATATAGAAAGGTGAGCATTTCACTTATCTTCTAAAATCTCTAGAACATGAACTTTATATTTGAGAATTTTGTTGAAGTACTTGTGCCTCTTGAGTAGGATATAAAGCTGGTGCTTAGTTCAATATTTTATTGAACATAGTTTGTATTAGTCATACCATATTAATTTCAATTTATATTATTACTTAGAATATGTAAAACATTCATTTAATTGTTTAATGTTCATGTACTATTTACTTTAAAGTGCTGTTTTTTAATTTGTCAAGTTTTCTGATTGAAATTGTAATATTAAAAAATTCATTATTTGCAACTGAATCCCTATTATGAAACTGTTCCACAATATTTTTAACACTGGGAAGAGCTTTCTGGAATTTGATTATTTCTCAACTTTATTACAACAAATTAACTTCTCATTGAATGAATAAAACTTTTGAAGCTTTTAAAACTTTTATTTTAAGCAATTGGACTGCTCAAATTTTTTTCTGATGCTAAAAATCAGTAAATGTAAATCAATAAAAATAATTCGAAAAAATTTTTGCATTGGTAATAAAAATTAAATACTTGGGGCTTTTTGCAATAAATTGTAAATAGATAATAGTCCTTTCTAAAAAAGAAGTGTCTGATATGACTTAAAATATGATTGAAATATCAGTGTACTATATCGATGAAATGATGTAAAGTGTAAGAAGAATAATTCAAATGATTGTAGTTTTTTAAAAATCGTGTCACTCATTTGCTACTACAATGGCATTTCTAAAATTATGATTTTTCAGGCAACATATTTGAAATTGTCACAGATTGTTGTAATTTAAAATTGCACTCTTATTGTTAGTTTTAAAAGCTTGTATGTGTTCTAGCTGTTAAAAGTGCATGTTTCTGTGCCAATAACTCAAAAATTGTTTGTTTTTTTAGTTAGATCATTGTTGCAGCAAATGAGTAATATTTGCTTGTAGAGTACAAACTCAATGTTTCACAGATGTTTTGTGTAAATTAAATTATAGGACTAAGGACTATGCTATACATGTATTGTGATAATATGTATATAAATTACAATATTTTCCTTAAAATTAAATGGTGTATGTGATTATAAACATATTCCTTTTCTCAAGTTCTTGCTGTCAATGAGCCTAAATGTGATGTAGACGCATATTTTAGTAAAATTATCGGAAAACAGTTTGAATGTTATGTAGTCATTTTCTTACTATACGACCGTACTTAAAATTGGAAGATTTAATAGGAGTTTCTGAGATTGTTTGAATACAAAAAGCAAATTTACAAAAAATATAACAACTTTTTATGAAAACTAATTTTCTGTAAATTATAAGATTTTTAATAGAGCAAAATATATCTGAACAAGTTTACCAAAAGGACAAATACTTTGAGGCAGACTGAAATAAATATTTTAGAGACTCACTTACTTGCCAGATTAATAAATTAATTTAATACATTGAGCCTTTTAATCATATAACACTAGCAATTCCTAATACTACTGTGGTATTTATCTTTTTTATGGAATTTTCTGTTATTTATAATTGGATTTAATTCTGTTCCATATTTTTAGTCTTATTTTGATTTAATAATGCAATTTAATTTATTTTTCACATTTTCATAAACAAATGCTTGTTCAAGCAATAAATATATTACTCTTTTGGCACTGTTTCTGTTTAACTAAAATTATTGTAATTGTCCCCTACTCAACATATTTATTGAAAGATTCCAATGCTTTAACTCATGATTTACTGAAATTGCCACAAAGTTTGTAATCTGCTGTTTTGGTACGTAAATTTGAAAAGTTTTATGAGATTTAAACATACTTAAATGCAAAATTAAAAATTAGCAAAAACCTAACCTTTTTTCTGTGTTTAGATTTTAAATCAATAAAAAGTTTTTTAATGCAAAGGGAGTTGTGTATATAACATTCTTTTTCCACTTTACCTCTATTTTTTAAAATATTGCTTTAATTATAAAAAAATCAAGCCATTGGTAAGAGCAAAAACTAACTGAATTTGTTATAACTTTTCCATTCATCTTTTTAAAAATGGTTTAATTTGCCCTAGTGTAGCAAAAACTTATTGTAGAGGGACAAACCAAAAGAACCTTTTTAAAAAGTATTTTGTTTCTGTACACTCACTCAAACAAAACTTGTTTTATTTCAAATATAAAATAAAATGCATTGTTTAAAAATACATTTTCAATCTGCCATTTCATCAGTGAAAAGGTCATGTAACAGGGGTGCTACCCAATAATGGATGAAAACATATTTTGCTTTAAACCATGTGAAATTGAGAATTATACCCTTTTAGTCAATTTTAACTCTTGCAGTATTGAGAATCAGTGGTGATCAAATTATCCAGAACTGTCATGCTATTTTCATGTTGAATAGGAAGACATTTATATTTTCATAATTTCATAAAGGGAATGACAATGGATTGGAGGAGTTGGCCCGTGTTCCAAGTAAATTACATGTTTTGACCACAGATATTCAATCTGCCCTTAGATAACTGCTTTTGATCTCGACACGAATAGAAACAGATCTAATTGTTTAGGAGATAAAATATCGTGCCATATAGTTATCAGATGTTTATACAAAATCAGTTTAAAGACCATCCTTAGCAACTACTGTTACGTTGTTTCAGGTGCATAAAACTATCTTAAAATTAATTGTGGAAAATAAATATATCTTAAAGTTGATTCAGCTGCAACTGAGATTCTAGATGCATACTGCTAAATATTTTGATACCAGCATTGTTTTGCAGTTACCGAGAAATATGGTTTATTTTGTTTTACTGGGTGTTTGCTACATATTTAACTCAAATAGTAAATTTTAATTAGCAGAAACAGTAAATAGGTGTATACATATTATTGGAATGCAATTGTGTATTGGGTATGTAATTTGTCTTATTTTTAAGTTCTTAATTTTTGATGAACAGAATAGGACAAATCTGCTGTTCTTTTTTTCATTACTTAAGCTTTTAATTTATCAACTAGAACAAATATAATTTTTTTATTCATGACCTTTTTATTAAGACAGTTTCTCACTACTTGAGACCACAGAACTGAAAACCTCTTTTTTATCCTTTCTCCCTCTGAAATTTGCGAATGAGGGTTTTCTATTTTTTTCTATTTTTATTAACCTTTAAATTCTTCCAATTTTGCAGATATTTTTATGTTAGTAGTGTCCAGAATGTTTTCATTCCTTTTTTGAATCTTTACCTTTTTTTTAAGTTTGCAGATTTTAAGACATTTTCACATGTACGATTTGTCTTGTGATAAATGTTGGTCACTGCCTCATAAATTTGAATTCAAACAGACAAAATTACCATAGCACAATTTTATGTATGCAGCACAGCATATAGCAACTGGATGTTTCCTGAAACTGAAAATAAACTTTTAAGACCTATTATATTCAAGTGTTTATCTACTTAATTTACTTTCTGTTAGGTCTAAGTTTAATTTGCATAATAGCTATTCACAGCAATGAAAAATGTTTTGAGCAATTTATATGATGGCTGATATGTTTTGAAGTTAATATTGTATATTTTATGAGATGTTTTTCTATATGTGATCTCGATTATTTTATTTCTACAATTGAATGTGTGCAGCATATATTTATTTACATGGTCATTTCCTTCCATTGATTCATTTCATGCATTGATACTTAAATTTATATTTATCAAAAGTACTTTTCGAACCTCAATGAAACTATTTTTGCATTTGAAATAAAATTTTGAAGGTTATGATATAAATATTTTTAGAGTGCATTTTGCCTTAGGTAATGAGAAAAATACTATTTATTTTTGATTCATGTCATAAGTTTTGATTACTATCTTTATAAATTGCTTGAAATTATCAGCTGTTTTCTGTATATTAGTATTATTTTCTGTATATTAGCTGTATTTTAAGATTGGAATCATTTTTAAATGCAGCTTTTTAAAGATAAAACTATGCTATTGATTGTAGTTTTTATTACTACTGATGAATGGGCCTCATGTAAAAGGAAATGCAAACTATATGTACAGCAAATTTTAGTTCGTATTAAAGTTCCTTTTATTCATGTACTTTGTATTGTTATTTGTTTGAATTCTATAACATGGTTACAAGATAAAGATCATCGAAAATGCTAATTTCTCAAACTTCATTACAAGGCACAATTTGTGCCTGGAAATTTCCTGTTGCTAGGTCTGTTATTGAAGTATGGGGAGTCTAGCAGTCTGCCCCTCTTCTCTCAAAAGCATTTTATTTTCTAAAAGAATGCTCTTCATCAAGCAAGTATTCAAAAAATAATTGATGGCCCAGTCTTCCTTTTCCCTAAATGCCCTAATATTAAATAATTATTGTGTTGTTTGATGATTTTTCATTCAGACTATTGACGAATTTAAATATATGCTTTACTTGTATAATGTACAAAAGCTTGATTTTCTCTGATATCATTAGCTTCAGCATTTGTTTTTAACAACTTGAAAATCAAAACACTTTTAAGAAGGGTTCAAGCCCTGTGGGCTCCCTCTCTGTATGAAATTTTTAGAATTGTTAAATTCCTGATCGGTCAAAAACCCACTATACACAGGTATCCAGATCTGGTAGTGTTAATTAGTTCTGTGCTTGACCATTTCTTGTACTTGAACCCTAGGATCATCAACCAAGGTATGCCACGTGTGTGTGTGTGAATGCTCTTAAACCTTCTCAAGAAAAGATTGAACTTCAAGAACCCATAGAGGATTCGCCAAGATAATGGGGACTTATTTCTTGCTGGAATGGCAGTAACTTTATTTGGCCAGTAATAGGCTCTCTGCTGTTTAAGGTACACTGTTAAACTTCTAGTTATTGGACTAGGAAGTTATTAGAAACGAACCCCCAGAAACTCCCTTTCAACACATTACACAGGTTGCCGTGGCTCAGTGGGTTCGTCCGCTGCGCTAGCAACCTGCTGGTTGTAGGCGGCGCAGGTTCGATTCCTCTCTGGGCTTGTTTCTTCTCTGTCAGTAAAACTCCGTGAGTGTATATGTTCATTACTTGGCGTTGTCTGTCTTAGTTTGGCCAAATATAGCCCTTGCACCATAGAAAACAACCTAAATTCCGATGTAAACAGGTAATCTAATCGACGTGCATTTCTATCTATCAATTTGGAATGTGCATGTAACCTCATGTAAAATTTGTTGTATCAGTCGTATTGTACTTAATTCTTTTTCGGAAGATCTCTTCTAGTCCTTGGTGCAACAGGCTTTGGGTTCGAATCCCGGTCCAGGAATGGATGTTCGGATTCACTTTTAAGCCATTGGCTAACTCGTATCAAAAAATGATAATAGTGACAAACCAAATCCCGAGTTAATTATCACGAGTCGGCGCAGGTTCTATTCATCCCTGTCTGTATTTCCCTGTTCTATGTCCGTAAAACTTTCGTTGTGTATGTCCATTACTGGACGTCTTCTGTCTTGCGTTTGGGGCAGCTAGGCCAAATATGCCCCTTGCGCCATAAAACCCAACCAACCATAGTTAACGAAGTCGATGAGGAATAACAATTGATGAAAAAAAGTTTTCAATGAAACATTTCTTATTTTTATTCACCGAGTCTTTAAATGACTTGTTCGTTTGTCTGAAATAGATCCATTAGGGATTTATCTAGAGCGCCCGAAATATAGCCACTTAACACTTCCATTTGTGCGGGGTTTCTTTTCTGTAAACGAGTAAATATTCAGCGATTAATTATACCGCTTTTACAAAGGACCGTTCCATGAAATATTTATGCAAGTGGTGTTTCCCTTCTCAACCTTCAAAATGCCCGCTCGTACTTTGCGGCACACCCTATAGCCATTGCTTTTAGGACCCTCTCTCATCCAGTCGAAGTATTGTTACAGAAAAGGGGAGAACAATTCTTTCCAAGTCTCATCTCTGGACTGGATTATTGGCTGGACTACTTTCACAGCTATTCACCGAATTTATTTGGTCAGTATTTGTTGCTCCTACCAAAGATAGATAGTGGATTACCAAATTATGATCCTCGTAATAGGTTTATCCGGCCCCAGATGCGTATCGTAACCAAAGAGGAAGACTACTCCCCCACCAAGTTTAATTAAACATTCACTACGAAAGTAGGAAATTTATGCAGTATTAGCTTTTCTCACATTGATAAACCGTCTCATTCGCATATCAGCCAATCGAATGAACGCTTTAAAAGTAACAAAAATAAAAAGGAATTACGAGAAAAGATATTATATTTACTTTAACATTTTAAAGTCTTTACTAATGTGATGGAGTGGTATGTAAGATGACAGAAAAAGGTATTTCTGTTTTTCTGCTACAAATTTACATTTGGTTTTGAATTTATCAGGATTTTTATGCCTTTTATTTTTCTAAGTGAATTACAGTTTTCAAATAAAAAGACAATTTAGCAACCATTGATTTAAAAGGTTGTCATCGCGAAGAAAAGGCAAACATCTGACTGATGCAATCATGTTATAAGATGAGTGGGTAAAACAAATTTCACATGCGTTTCGAAGGAAGTTCGATGTAGCTCTTCACTGCGCAGATGGTCAGCCTACTCTAATTGCTCACATAATTTTTAAACGAATGCTTTATTGGATTAGTAATATCGTTTCATAATCTTCGTCAGGGATCGCCCTGGCTCAGTGAGTTTGCCCACGGCGCAGATTCTTTTCCTCACTGGTTGTATTTCTCTTCTGTGTCAGTAAAGATTTCCTTGTGTGTGTATATCCATGTAATTGACCTCTAGCCCAGACGGTAGAGTCGCGGTATTTAGCAACCGGAGGGTTGCGAATCCGAAACTCGATCCAACCAAAATCCGTCGAGTACGTGGGGACTGGTGCATGTTTAATCTGCCGTGGCCTCAAATGCCCTCACGCTGGTGTGGTGTGGAAGTTCGTAGAGTGGGGTGCCAGCTTAGGTGTTGACCTCATCACCGTGAACGTCAAAAATACGAGGTGTCCTCGGATCAAATCCTTCGGGATTGATCCCGGACCATCGCCAATAGCCGGTTGTGTTGCTCCAGTGCGACTACCTACCATTTAATTGACTTTGACACAGCTTGGTCATAAAACCCAACCAATCATAAATTTCGTCTCTTAAAAGATATGGGGCGAAGTTAAATGGTGAGAAAAATTTTACCTGGATTCATCTATGCGCTTGTTTAAATTTCAAATAACAAAAATAATTCATTTTGATATTTTTCACATGAAATAAATCAGCATACTACACCAGAGCAGAAAAAACTAAAAGCAGCAGTTCGGAAAATTTGAATCGAGAAAGTTTCCCAAATGTCATTCTTGCTTAGTATCGTTTTCAAACCTTTGAGAGCTACCTTTTGGCCTATCATGAGAAATTTTCCTCTTCACTGCTCTTTTTCACCGTGCTTGAAACCTTTGCATAGGGCAAATGCTAAGACACACCCAAAATTCCAAACACAGTCGTCCTAACGACGACGGGGACAACTCCCTATGTTGCAGCAGAGATGACACTGGCTTTGCTGAAGGCAGCTGTTGCCCCACTTCACTGCTCCCTTCCCCTCCTCTATTGGAGGCCAGGGCTTAACCGGAGAGCATCGTCGTCAGAGGTGAAGACGTGCCCAAGACACTGAATGAACAGAATAGGCTTGGATGGGATTTTTGAGGAATAAAGAATTCTGGGTTGTTTTCTTAATTCGGGTCTTATTTCATGTCGGCAAACATACACACCCGTTTTTGTTTCCGTTTGGCATTCGTAATTAGTGTTTATGTTTGGGTGGGGCTCGAATGATATCTTCGATGAGAGAAGTTCTGATAAGGTGAGGTTTTGAACTGAATTAATCAAGGATATTATTTTTCTCGAGTGGATGTGTATCTCGTTCGGAGTTAGAGTTTTCCTGCAAGATGGCGAATATCTTACGTGTTCAAAAATAGTTTTTGCTGTGCTTGTTGCTTGGTAATATTTTGTTTAGAATAGTTTTTTCAAAGGTTCTCTCAAGTTCTGTGGAAGAATTTAAGATAATAATTTTTCACATTAATTGAGAACGAATCATTTGATTGCTTGAAAAAGAGAAAGAACTTACAGAAATTTCTATTCTTGTTTATTCCTAAATTTATTAGAAGTGTTTCTCAAAAGTTATCACAGCCTCCTTGAGGCAATTTTAGGAAATAATTTGTTTTTCACACCATAAAATGGCATCAAAACATATAATTTAATTGCCTGAAAGACCAACTTTCCGAAATTTTAACGGATTACACTTTAAAAACAAAATTTTAAGGGCAAGGAGCAAATATTGAAGCACTGTGATCAAATATCGATCAAAAGCTAACTGACTAACAAATAATATTAATTTTTCATTACATTTTGCTACACTGCACTTTGCACAAGTACATATAAAATATGTATATTATTTCTTTGAATATACAAATGCATTCAAATATGATCAAAGGACTTGTGTAAAATTTAAATAATTTTATTAAATGTTTATAGTTTTCATGCAAACATTTTTATGAGGGCACCAGCAAATCTCAAAAGTTTGGGAACCAATGGCTTAGAAAACACAAGCGTGAATGTCCCCTATTAAAATTGAATAAAATGTATACATATGACATGTAAATTCCCTTCAAAATATTGCATTTTTCTTGAATTTCCATTCTAGCGACAAGGAATGATTGAATTTAAATTGAAGCAAAGTCTTGGGGGTGGACAACATGACATCAGTTTTGAATTTTGAACTAAATGATTGGGTTATTTTTATGTAATACAATGTTCGTGCTATTTTATCATAAAATCACAAAGCATGGTGATTGCGGAATTTTAAAATCATACTATTTCTGAAAACAAGAAATGCGTGAATTAGAAAAGAGCCACCAATAAGATGAAAATATTTTTTTAATATTTCAAAACTCATTAGTAGGCGTTGTCAGATTAGATTTTCGGAGGGACCAAAGTTAAAAATTGAATTTTTGTGGGAATATTTTATAAACCTAAACTCCCTCCCCTTTATGGCTACGCCATTGGTTCTATTTATGGTTTTTCCCAGAAGTACCGATGAATCAAGGGTATTATTTTATAGGGTAGTTAAAATGAATTTATATTGGTAAAGAGGAAAAAACCAATAGCAATTCATTTGACTTGCACGCAGTAAAGCAGACTCTTCATTTTACGGTAAATTTATTACCCCCATTGCATGCATCTGGGAAACAAAAGAAAGGATCGCATAGCGAAAAGGAAACATTTGCTTAATTCCATCCCAAATTTGGAAACGTGATTTCTATTGCAACAAATGAGGCGTTGACATGGAAAAGCATATAAGTCACACAAAAAATCCAAAATTAGTTTTTTTTGGCGGATAAGAAAGTAAGAACCATGCCAGTATCATGGTAAAGCCAGTAAGTCGCTAGAAGAAATAGTTTAATTTCTGCAGTTCTTTTAGTTTATGCAAATATAATTCCTTTTTAAGTCTCAAACTTTTTTTGCCTGTCCTTTAAAATTTGGTTTTTGTGACTCACGTGCTTTTCCATGTCAACGCTTCAATTATACTCCAAGGGAATGTTTCATAGAAACTATTCATCGTTCATGAGGCAGTTCTCTAATTTTGTTAGGGAATTGGTTTTACCATGAATAGTCTTGATCTCAGAGCAGCCTTTTTGAATCTAAATGTCCGTGCCTGTATCTTGAAGAATTAAATAGTGTAGCACACAATTCAATCGATACTTGATTTTATTATATCAGCGTTCACATTTAAAATATAGTTGGTTCCCGAGAACTCCGATTTTGTAAAATTTCAGTGATGTACTGGCTCCGATGATCGGACTGGGAAAATGTAAACATCTACCAGCCTCAGATAGGGGTAGACTGCATTGTTACAAGTAAAATGTGCAATCTCAAACAATTCGAGGCCGCGGTAGCCCAATTGGAAGAGTAATGGATTAGCTACCACAAGGTTGCGAGTTCGAAACTCGGTCCAAAGACCGCAGTGTACGCGGAGGTAGTGCACGTTAAATCTGTTGTGGCCTCAAATGTCCTCACGTTGGGGTGGTGTGGAAGTTTGGAGAGAAGGGTGTTAACCAGCTCAGGTGTTAACCTCGTAATCTAACCGTGGTTCAAAATTACGAGGTGTCCTCGGATCTTTCCCTTGGAGATTAATCCCGGACCGTCGCCAATAGCCCATTGTGTTGTTCCATTTCGACGTTAATTAACTACCTACCTCAAACAATTTCATGCCTTGTAAATTAAGCCACGATTTTGGCAACATTAATTCGAGGAAATAACACCTTTTCGATTGTTCCCATGTGAAAAAGGTTTTTATTTATTATAGTCTGATCCAATACAAGCAAATGCTACTGAAATGGTATTTTAATCGTTTGACATTAATTCAACCTCAATCAGCCTTGCTTTCAAGTACGTACGCTAATGCTAGTCATATTATACATAAATTAATTTGTATATCATAACGCGAAAACCCGTGATGCCCTTGATTGAATGTAGTTGATAACGTTTTCACCGGTTGCAGTAACTCGGCAAATGCATATTCTTCCAGGAATATGTGGGGCTTTCTGAAAACAGGAGTAACTCCAGAAGCCAGTCGTTTCTACCCCTAGGCAGGGGGAGCGTAGGGGCCATTAAGAAGTACTTAACTGTCCTAAGTATTAGTCGCCGGTCTGGGTGTGTCCCAATGAATGATGAACAGTCTTAGATGGGGATGGAGAGACCAGACGGCTCTTTTCTCTGGAGGTGTAGAGGGGGGAATAGCAGATGGCTCCTAACCACCACCGGAGCTTCCATCTTTCCTACCTCCATGGGTGTGTCCCATGAAACGCACTCCGTGTTCCCACGTTATTCAAGTATGGCAGCTATTCGAACCTATTTCAGTCTCCTTACCGGCGGTTGCAGAACTATGTTTAAACCTAATTTTGCATTTTACGCTAAATTTTTCATTCCGTTCCAAGGAAGGAGAGCCTACACTCATATCGCCGCATTTTGAATTTGAGCAATTGATTTGATTTTACTTAACGTTCTAAAAACAAGCAGATTTTGTTATTGTTGTTTATTATCGTTATTTTGCTATCCTGCTTCACCCAGAGTCATACCCGAGCGGTGAGCTGGGTGTGCACTTACACGTAGTCAGGGAAAATACGAGGGACCGAAACAGGCAGTTTTTCTTCAAATAAACATGTTCAGCAATAAATTTTCCAGTATTGTTAAGTTATTCGTTTCTTATAAGGTAGGTAGGTAGCTGAATTTACGTAGCACTGAGCAACACAACGGGGTATTGGTGACGGTCCGGGGGAAAAATCCGAAGGGAAAAATCGGTTTCTTATAAGGTGACTAATATCGGAAAATTATACTTCCTATTATACCTAGATTTCGGAGATCCTTATTAATTTGCGTATTTTTTTTCTTTTGATTAAAATATTAAAAAAACTGATTGGGGCTGGGGATGTATTCAGAAGTTCCCACGGGTCACGAATCCTTCCCGAAATGATTTTATAATTAAAAAGTTATATCAGCAAATGTATGTTGATATCAGAGAATATCGAAGCTCCAAAAATCACTCATGAATACATCTGAACAGTTGAAAAAGTCATTGAATGCAATAATCGCTTAACATTACGTCATTTAGAGAACCGGGAGAAAGGGCTATCTAAAAATGTTTTCTGCATGCGTTCTTGGTGAAGGGCGTTTTTTAGGAAGTTAATTGTTTTTTAGAAGTGGGGGCGGCTTGTTGAAATTTGTACGTGGGCAGCTAATACATCAGGAACGGTCCTGGCGTCACCTGTGCAAAACATGTTACAGTCGAAAAAACTCGGGAAAAATCAGTTATTTACGAAACTAAGGGTGGCAGCCTTAAAGAGACTCAACTCAAACCATGGCAAACTTGACTGTGAAAATAATGTTGCTTTCGTTCTCCTATCTATTTTTAATAACATATCAACGTACCTATGCATTTCACAATGATCAGGTGCTCTGTGAAATTAAAAAGTGTCAACGAAGAAAACTGAGTGTTCGTAAATGTAATATCTGAAATGGTGAAACCGAAATCCCGTGATGTATTATTTTCTAATTCCTCCATTCTTCGGTAACTTGTTCACGAATGCACTCACTGTTTCAGTTCGAACATCATTACAAACATTTCTAAATATGCTACTTAATTCAAATTCTAAATATGCTACTTAATTCAAATTCTAAATATGCTACTTAATTCAAATTCTAAATATGCTACTTAATTCAAATTCTAAATATGCTACTTAATTCAAATTCTAAATATGCTACTCAATTACTGTTTCACCATTAAGTCGCTCGAACGAATCGTTTAATTTATTTACATCGAACGAAAGCGGTCTCTCGTCAACAAAACTTTGGCTCTAGAAACATACAGCAGGGGATATTTACCAATACAATACCGCCCAACCACACAGTTCACCTCTTCCAGGGTAGTATTGAAACCTTTCCTCGGCCAGAGATATCCCTAGAGCTGTCTCTCATTGAGCACGTCTGGGATGTCCTAGGCCGTCAATTGCACCACCCAGAGAATGTAAAGGATCTGGAGCAACTGCTGCAAAATGAATGATTAGCATAATTTGCCACAGGATAGCATAAGGATTCCGTTTGACTCCGTGCCACGCCATATATTGGCATGTATCGCCGCTAGTAGGAGCTGTACAGCTTACTAATTTGTTATGGAATCCTACAATGGAGTCCTCTAGATATTATGATAATTTCATCATTTTACACATCACACATGCTATTTCATTCCGATCGAACACTAACTTAGGATCATAACAATTTATATTGTCATAGTGTATTTAAAATTATGGTCCACTCATATGGAAATTTCCAACATTCCATTTTTAGAAGAAAAACAAGAAAAATGGCTTTGGAAACAATTTTCATTTTTAAAGTTCAGTTTCTAAAATTTGTTCAATTTGAAATTTTCGATTTTGTAAGAATAAGTTGTACAGCGTATTTTTTTAATGTTTTAAACAAATGTTTGACTTTCTCTTATTGACAGTGTCGTGAAGTGAAGTGTGGCTTCAGTCAGAAAATGAACTCTCACTGTAACAAGGAATTTACATATTCGGATAGTCGCAGTTTTTCCCAATCTAGTTAACCATGGCTTGAGAGTCGAATCACAATGCAGTCGAACCACTCTAAGGTGACCACTCTTCATTCCATAACAAGGTAGGTAGGCAATTGAATCAACGTCGCACTGGAGCAACTCAACGGGGTATTGGTGACGGTTCGGGATCCATTCTGAAGGGAAAGATCCGAGGACAACACCTCGTAATTTTAAATCAGTCAGATGACCTGAGATGACACCCCTCTCTCCAAACTTCCACACCACTCCAACGTGAGGTCATCTGAGGCAACGACAGATTTAATGTGAATCAGCCATCCCCCATGAACATGACGGTTTGGTTGAATCGAGTTTCGAACTCTTAACCCTCCGATTGCTAATCCGCTTCTCTTCCAACAGGGTTACCGCGGCCCCATTCCATGAGAGGAAAACTTATTTTTCGACTGTTTCCAGAAATGTCTACGTTTTACCTAGGTGACGCACAAAATAGAGCAGGTGCATATACAGAAACTAACACATTGCACATTCTGTTGTGGTGTTGACAAGACACTTTTATAGATGTACGAAAATAATTTGCAGGATTGATTTTATTACTACTTGTACTCTAGAAAGGCCGGGCAAAATCAATTCCGATATGTGCGGTGATAAATCCCATTGCTATTTGGTAGATCGAACAGTCATTATTCGAATACACGTGTGTAACTTTTTAAAAATTAGTGAGTGTGTGTGTGTATATGTTTCACATTTAATTTACTTAGAGGCTATTTCAAACGTTCATGCTTCTCTCTGATTTTTCAATATATTTTCATATTTCGTACTGAATATTTAATTTAATAACTTAATTTATTTTATAATTGTCATGCAAAGTATAAAGTAAATCAAGGCTCGTTGCTTAATTAAATTGCGAGTTCGAATCCAACTAAAGACCGTCGTGTATAAAGGTGGGCTGGTGCTCGTTAAATCTGTCGTGGCCTCAAATGTCCACACGTTGGTGTGGTGTGGAAGTTTGGAGAGTGGGGTGCCAGCTCAGTTGTGACCTCGTCATCTGACCTTGGTTCAAAATTACGGGGTGTTGTCCTAGGTTCTTTCCCTTCGAGTTTACGGACCGTCGCCAATAGCCTGTTGTGTTCGATGTTAATTAAATATCTACCTGCTTAATTAAATTAAGATTTTTATGCTAATATAACAAGTTTATTTGTAGAGAAAAAACGAAAATAAGAAACTCCAAAACATTCGGGTGGGCTACAAGATTCAGTGTCCCCTTGGCTTAGTGGGTTTGCCCACTGCACTTAGCAACCTGTGAGCTGCAGGTGGCGCAAGTTCGATTCCTCAATGGATGTATTTCTCTCTTCTGTCCGTCTTAAAATATTTTCTTGTGTCTAAAATTTTCCTTCCTCCTCTGCAGCCTGGTCAAGTATAGTTCTTGCACCATAAAACCCATCCGCCAGTCCCCTCTGGCTACGCTACTGACCAGTACCCTTTTTCTTAAAAAACGATTTCAGAACTTTTGAAGAAAGGAAAGCTCTACAAACAAAAATATGCGTTTAATATTTTTTAAGATAGGAAGAAAGAAATTCACCCTATGCGGGTTTTTTTAAATACAAAGAAAACAATCTGTTTGAAGGTGAGATGGAATTTTTGATTTATTTTTCAGTTTTTAAACCTAGGTGAAAAGTTAATGTTTTTAAAAATTAAGGTGGCGGAGTGTTGTGAAAATCCTTGTATTCTATTTCACGTAAAAAATAAATGTTCTCAAAACAAACTTTCACTCAAATCCACCCCTCAAATGCTTCATAGCATTGCCGAATAGGCCATTGCCATCTGAACAATCACAGTGGAGCTCCTCTATAAACCCCAACCGCCGTTTACGTACGCGAGTCCCTAATAAAAGCCACCACAAGGTGGGAGTCAGTGGGGGGTGTCGAGATGGCCGTAAGCTCGGGAGTCGTCCCTAATTAGAGGCAGCCGATAGCCCGGATGTTGGGTGTGGCCGGGTAATCAATATGGCTGTAGTGTCAAGGTCACTCTCCGAAGATCTCGTCTTAAACACACCAATGGACGTCCAATCAAGGTAAGATGAAAACACCATTCTCCCTTCCTTTTCTCTTCTCTCTCTTCCAAGAGTACCCGAACCCTGTTCTGGTGAAATTTTATTCCGTTGTATGGCTCGTATATATGGTGACACTGTTTCGATTTTCAGTTCAGTTTAGTTTCGTCTTGCGATTCCTCGTTGTTTGGTGTGCGCCGCAAATGCGAGCGCAAATGGTAACCAGGGGGTTCGTTTATTTTTAAAAATAACAACAAACACTGAGATGCGTGCGTCTGGATCGCTAGAAACCTGTTGCTGTATAAGAAAGTGTGGATAGCGCGTGTAGCTAACGTGATATCGATTCTTTTTGGAATCGAGTGGTGTCGGATTGAAACAAGGAGAAATTTGCGCATATTTTATTTATCGTTAGCGCCGAATTTTGAATTCATACAAAGCAAAGTCCCACACCAATAACACCGACAAACATTTAGTTTTAATTTATTGTTTAAATGTTGGTTAACTATGGAATTTGCATTTTCAAACGAATGAAATTAACTGCGAAAGCTGTAATTCATTGTATCTTTTTCAAAAATTCTGTGTTCGATTCATTCATTGTTTTGTAAATTGAAATACTACCATTGATAGAACGAACACGAACTATTTACCCATTTCAGAAATCATTTTTGTAAAATTTTCTTAATGTTCACTTGTGGCTATTTTTTTAATTTTCAAAAATCAGACATATTTTTGTATAAATACGTCTCGAGAACTAAAAAGAGAATTTTTCATTGTTGTAACCTATTCTGATGTCGGTGAATTTTTATACTCCATCAGGGAGAAATTTTTTCAGAAGTGTTGCATAAATTGTTTACATGCAATTTAAAAAGTTATGTGATATACGTATTTAATTTCTACGAAATCAAAACCAGTAGCGTAGCAAAGATTTCATTTCGGAGAAGGCCAAAAATAAGAAATAAAATTTTTGACCTGAGAACTGAGTTGCTGCCTTAACGTACAACGTGTTTTTTATAAACTTTGCTATTAAGCTTTTATCCCTAGGAGCATGGATTTAAAATTCAGTGGTTAGATAACATTTACATCGCATGAAAAGCATTAATAAACAAAAGGTTTTGTCTTGTTTCTAAAATGTAAATTATTATAAATGTTGCAAATTAGGTATGCAGAAATTAATCATTGTTTTAAACTTGAATCAAAATTCTTGGATTCATGCTTCAAAATCGGAATTATAATTTTTTTCAATTTATTTGTTTAAAAAACATTTGACAAACTTTTAACATTAATTTTTATTTAACATTTTTTATAAAAAATTTATATTCTTTGAGATACACACAGGAATTTGAATACTTTTGTGGTTAAACACCTCCTGGATCCAAATTATTTTGCAGCTCTCCAGAGGAAGTTTGAAAATTCTTAATATAACAGGAAATAGTAAAATGGGTATAAATTTCTATTTTATTTTTAATTATTGTACAAATTTAAACTGTGTCAAAAGCTATTTTTGAAAATAGACTATAGACGTAAAAAATTACAATATTTTTCTCCCTCCTCTGGCCACGTCTCTGATCAAAATATTCGTGCCTTTGTGGCAATTGAGGTAGGTAAGTATTTAATTAACGTCGTACTGGAGCAACACATCGGGCTATTCTCGACGGTCCACGTAATTTTTAACCACGGTCAGATGACGAGATCACACCTGAGCTTTGTGGCAACTGAGAAACGATCGAAGTTAGACGAAATATTCTACTAGTTAAATGTGTTGGTTTGTCCATGGTTTTGTCACTGTACTCTAATGGTCATTTTTTTACTCGTCTCTATGGTTTCTGATACCTGATTTGTTGATCAAAACTCATTTTTCGACTTTTGGAAAGCGCATTCGTGCACTAAACAATATTGATAATAAACAAAATTATCTTGCTCTCTCTCTATTGTCTGTGTGCGCTGTTGGCTATTTGTTACAAAAACTTTTTAGTTATCTTTTTAAAAGCTGTCGAGCATACAATACATACAAAAAAAGAGTGTTGTTAATGTGTTTTTCAATATTTTGACATGATGCGCTGCTTAAAAATGCCGGGCATTCCCTCAAGCCATTAGTCCCCGTGCTCTCCAATATTTAGACACGACATTATCAAAATTTCTGAGTGCAAAGCAGGCGTCCTAGTGTTCGGCTGTCATAGTTTGACGAGTGTCACATAACATGCAGTTCGGGAGTCAGCAACTCCAATACGAAACAGGTGTGCCAGTAAGCAATCGTGCGCAGTCAATAGGCCAAAGCAAGCAACAACAGCTCTTCTTGGAGCGTCGGGGATAACAGACGACATTTTGACATGATGTAAATAGTTTTATATTTCTTAAGAGGTACGAAACTTTTATATAACTAATACATTCAATAAATCTTTGATGTATCTAAAGAAAATCTCGTAAATATGTCTATAATATTTGAGGTACAACAGAAATTATGAAAGTATCTTTTGTCTTCGAAAAAATAAATTCGAGCATTTGAAATAATTTATGAAGAATTGGCGGCGTTTGGAGGTTCTAATTTTTACCTGGATTTATTCAGTCTGTATTAGTGTTCATTTTCTCCAACAAAACTTAATTGCAAATGCTTGCAACTTTGGACGAAATTTCAGTTTTATTTTTGACGAGCGTCATTTTAGGATCAAAGACCTAAAACAAATTTTGTTGCAAGAAAGGAATAAACAATAAATTTCAGCAATGGATTATTATCTAAAAAAGAAAGATTACACACAAAGAATATTAATTCAGGAAATAAATGGAAAATTTCGCCCTTTATATTGTATTTTAGCATACGAAGACTAAGTGCAAGACTATACGCTGAAAATTCGCCAATTTTACTGAAAATGAACGTACGGGGATATTCGTAATCACTCCAAAACTCAAAATCGACTTCTGTAGTAGTCACCTTAGAAAAAACTTCTGTAGATTGTCTTACAGCAGAAGTGCGATGAATATGAAATGGATTATATGGATGGATATATCATGTATACATATTTGCGTCCGAAGTAAATTGTAGAAGCTATGAAAAATCATTTGAATTTTCTTTGCTTACATATTTAGGCAAATTTCATACTAAAACATCAGAGTAACTATATTTGAATGAACCATAATTTGGTAGTTTTAGAGAAGCTGGAATGTATATTGAGCATTGTGATTATTGGACTGTTTTACCAGTACTGCTAAAAAAGTAATAATTTTTCCAAAATTTAAATTCTAATACTTCACTTATTTTTTCATTTCTAAAACAAATTTCCGAATATTTGGGATAGATATAAAGAGAATAAAAACATTACGTTTTGCACTAGATCAAAGTAGAAATTAATTATTTTGTGTTCAATATTGCTAAAAATGTGTATTCATTATCTGGACAGTATGTGTACATTTCGACTAACTCCTCATACGTCCTTGGTTTAGCACATGTGGTTATAGAATTTCTTTATATAAAAAGAAGTAAACCATATAGCACACCTTTTGAACCGAGACTGGTAAGCTAATCGAACTTATTCAAAGTATTTTAAAATTTTGGCTTAGGTTTCCTTTACAAAACATGAAACTCGTTAAAACTTGCATTTCTTTTCCATCTTTCAAATAAAATTATTTGGTTTTATTGTAAGCTGGTAAGTAGCTGTAAGTTTTATTGTAGGCTGGTATTGTAAACAAGTGATTCAAAATCGAATCTGTATCTCGGAAAAAGTGCTTAAAAGTGTAGCGCTTTCAAACAACGAAACGGAATCTCGTGTTCGTTGCCCACGTGCAGTAATATTATTTTCTGATTTTTTCGCTCGTATTTAATTTTTGTTATAATTTTAGTTGTAAGTTGTGGCAATTATGCGAGATTACGAGATAGAAAATAATCATGAATTAATATCTGTAGAACAACTTTTTTTGACTTTCCTTAAATTTGATTTCGTTCTGAATTTCTGTGGCCGTAAATTTAATTGTAATTCCCATTCATTACACTCAACAACTCCACTAAGGATTCGATTTGAAATTGCATGCGCGCGCAATTTAGAGTAAAGCAAATTTTAAATTGAACTTTTCTTGTCGATATTGAAAGAATATTAATGTTAGAAAAATCCGAATTAGGGTTTTTGAAATATTAAAATTTTTTGTCATAGTGACATAGGGTCAAGTTGCCTACCTTACGAATTGAAGCTTTTTTTTGGCAACTTATTGTACCTCTTAAAAGTTTGTGGAAAGCAGTGATTTTCTTTTTAAAAAACGCTGTCAAGTCTACTTAAGGTTGCCAGAATATCTCTTTTAAAGAGAACATGTCCTCTTTTCCCGCTCGGATCTTTTTTCACTCTTTTTTAAGTCAGATCTTTTTTGTCCTCTTTTTTCGGTTGTTCACTTTTTGTCTTTGTTCATCATTTCGGATTGCGTTGAAAGATATGTTTCACATTTTAAACTTTACGCGCTAATATATTCACATCTACTATATCGATATGTAAATCACAGCTATTCAAATACGTACTAGATCTAGTACATTGTACGAAAATCGTACGTATTATTAAAACGCATCAACGTATAATAGGAAGTTCAACCTCCATTGTATATTGAGTTTCATACTAAAACGTCATTCGAATTTTTTATCTCAACAAATATGAAAAGTAAAATGTTTAATTTCTATTAATTAGATATGTATCTACTATTATTTTGTTGTTATATGTTTGTTGTTTTAAAATTGGATTCTTATTTTTTGTAACGTTTTGAAAAAAGACTTAAATGGTCAGTGTTTTCATTTATAAATTCGTTTTAGCATTTACTAATTTTTTTAAAAATACGTAAGTAATATGTTCAGCATTCTTTCAGTTAGTGGTTCATAAATTCATGATTCGTCAAAGATGATCCTTTTTATTAGATACCTAACAATTATACACTAATAATGCGTGCTATTCGTGTCCTCTTTTTTTAAAAATAATTTTACCAAATGTTCTCTTTTCTAATATTCATCTTCTGGCAAGCCTAAGTCTACTTACCTTTTATTTTTGAAAATGATAATCGGTTACCTTTGCTTTGTCTTCACAGAAAATATTCAATTTTAAAACAAGTTCTTATGTTATTGCACGTGCCACTAAATGGAATTTTCAAGAAAAATGTGGCACACAAGTAAAAAATATTGGTAAGACGGCAATTTTACAGGGAACGAACGAAAGAAGGGCATTCATAATCCACCCCTGAACTCAAAATCAAATTTTGTAGTAGTCATCTTGGTATCATCTTTCGTAGTTTTGTCTTATAAACAGGAATGCGATGCGTGTGAAACGGAATACATGGTTGATTTGTATCCAAAGTAAGTTGTATAAATTATAAAAAAGTCGAAAAGATGTTAAAAAATTATTTTTCTGATACTAAAATGATATTGGCATTTTTCTATGAATAGAAAAATGATTATTCCTGTCATTCTTTCAATCTACAGTTAACCAATGCCCGAGTAAGGTTGGGTAATTCTGCTAGAACAAAATGTATCTCAAAATTTATTTTGTATTTGAATCTGGCAGTTGTAATAAGGATTCCAAATTACAGATCCATATTCCAATCCCTATCTAACATAAACATTAAATGACAAAATTATTGTGACAATTATAAACAACTAGCAGCAACAACTAGCAGTTGCCCGTGACATCATTCTTGTTTGTCCACACTGATTTTGAAAATATTAAAAAGAAAAACCAATAATTTTAATAATGAATCCCACCACCACCCGACATGACACGGGCATGTCGCCTCATTCCTTCCACCTCGCTGATTCTTGCTTAGAGAGCTTCATGATACACTATGTTCAATGTTCTTCCATTTGGAGCTAGGATGTAGATTCTCGGCTCTTCCAACTCTTGAATAACCCACATACATGGGACCATGGGAGAAACACGGTTTAATGAGATCGAGTCCTACAACTTTCAGCGATTGTCCTTATGTCTTGTTGATGTTCATGACGAAACTTAAACGAACAGGGAACTGAAATCGTTAAAATTGGAATGGGAGATCCGAAGGGATGATTGGTATCCTAGGAATGAATACGTCTTCGCCTGCGGTATGTCCAGTCATGATGGTGGCTTCAATAATATTCGGCATCAGTTTCTTGACAGAGTCTTGTTTCATTGCAGAGTGAGGTGGATGCAAATTTCTGAGAAGCATAATCGGTGCCCCAATTTCTAGCTGTAATAACTATGTGCGAGGGTACTCCAGATGGCTCCAATGTGTTCAAAAACTCTGTGTGGTACTCAAGATGGCTCCAAAGTGTTCAAAAACTCTGTAGTGTAGTTCACAGCCTTATCTGTGTCATATGTAGTGTCGATAGATCTGTATTATGCAAATACAGAAATTATACAAATTCAAAAGTAAGTTATGAAAAACCACTACTGAAATAAAAATGTGATTGAATCTTTAAATATAAAGCTATACTTTTAAAGTCTTGTTATGTCACCTCACTGATTCCGACAACCTAAATGAATCACAATGTCAGCGAAATCAAAAACAAATTAAACAGTAATAAACACTGTTACTTCATTTCATGTAATGTAGTTATTTGCCTGAAATAAAAATGAGATTAAAATTGCAGAAATTACACAAATTCAAAAGTAAGTTATGAAATAACCACTACTGAAATAAAAATGTGATTCAATCTTTAAATATAACGCTATACTTTTAAAAAGTCTTGTTTCCTCACTTATCACAACAAACAACCTAAATGAATCACTATGTCGGCGAAATCGAAACCAAATTAAACAGTAATAAACACTTACTTCATTTCATGTAATTTATTAACTGAGTTGCAGAAAATTTCTTGATGGTAGGAACTTGGCACTAGGAGTCGAACATGTAGGGGGTGGAGCTTCAATTGTTTGCTTTTCATTGGTGGTACGAAAAAGGACAAAACAGTGACAATACAATTTCAGAATTGAAAAAGCTGCATAAAATTAATTAAATTTTTAAAAATAATTGTGTTGAATTCAAAAAATAAAAGGATAAAGTAAAAGTACAGAAAAAATTGGAAGGATTAGAGTATATTTACTATTTTTAAAAAATATAGAGGCAAAAAATAAAAATTATCCGTCGGCCGGGTTCGAACTCAGGAGGTCTCCCTCAGTACATCGCTTTACCCACTACATCATCATTTCAATGTGAGGAGGAGTGTTTTTAGTGAAGAGATAGCATGCGCGATAGTATGTAAGATCAGTCTTGCAGATACGTCATACTGGAGGAGGGGCTACACGCGCAGTACGATATATTAATTAAAAAATTTCTAGATTAAATTTTAAAATTCGGGCTTCGAGGGACATTCAATCACCTTTAGGATTACCTATGTGCCGAATTTCATGGCTGTAAGTGCTATAGATTCGTCTGGACACCGCACACAGGCACACACACACACACAAACACTTCCTTTTATAATAGTAGAGATTATAAAGTGTATTATAATACGAAATTTACATTTTTGCTATATATGTAAGAAGTATAATGGATTTATTAAAATTTTCATTTGAACGGCCCTTACTCTCTTTAATTACTTTCTCTTCATTAAAAAAATGTTTAACCAATTAGTTTTCAAATCTATTGACATTGGCCAAAAATCAGATCTTAGAAGCCATAGTGAATATGGGTGAAATAGACCTCAAAAATGTATTGTATTAGTCATTCGAACATTCAACCTATTTAATGGAATTTTTGAATATTTTTATTCTCCTGTGTGAATTTCATGAGTTTACCGAGCATAAAATCCACTATCCTTTATTTATAGATATAAGCACCCGATAAAGTAATATGTGTTTATCCAATCTTGAGTCATTTTTAATCAGAAATCTTGTTTTTTTCGATACATGGAACAGGTATCCAAAACACTTTCCGAAAACATTTCATAGCTACAGCATGAAAAGCATTTGTAAAACAATTTTAAAACTTATACGTCTTTCCATTCTAGTAGATCTGGGTGTGTACTATAAGAGGGACATAAAAATAGGGAAACCAGTGTCACTGTTGCAAAAATATTAAAAAATAACTAGCAGATCCGCGCATAGCATCTGCTCTAAACTTTCTTAATTGCTTATATCTATAAATACAATGTGTTGTAACTCAAATATCATATCTTATTTCAATCCATTTATCATAAATACAGTATGCATATTCACATAATTGGATTTCCTACCTCCAAATGAAATAAAATTATCCAAAAATCTGTAGCATTTAGTTTACTTTTCCTTGAGTAAATTCTTATTTCCAATAAAATGCATGGCAAAAGCACGCCCTCAATCATGTTACCATAATTAGATTCTGAACATCTTACTACAATTTCATCCCATTCGGCATTTTTTGCCACCAAACCTATTTTCTTTTCTGCGCTGGTTTTATCTTCCAGATTTCTCATTGTTTTCTGTTTTCTGTTGAATTTCATTAGAGTGGTAAGCACTTCCGTGTAGTTTTAGTAATATTATGCAACTCCATAGTTCAAATCAAGCATATTCAAACGAAGTTGCAAAATTGGCGAAGGAATCCGTTTTGTTCAATTTTATATTGTTTATATCCGTTGTTGCCATTCGACAATAAACAAATAACACAGATTTCTGCGTCCCGTTCATTAGTGAAATCAGATCGGTATTGGAAGGTTCGATTTCATATGATGTCTAACGCATGATAATTATTAAGGTTTGTTGTGACAAATATTATTTCCTTCATACCGGCAAAACAGCATTTACTCTTGCTTCATTTGAAATACAAAGGCTTTTTTAAATGCGTGTAAAATCTCGTGCATTTTTTTGACTTTCGCTACTCATGATTAATAATTGAAATTATCATTTTTCTTAGTTAAAAAAGGATGAAAAACAGAAAAATACGCTTAGGCTGAATATTTGAACAATATTCTTTGAAAACAATTTGTTTTGCTTTTAACATTTTAGATTTTGGATTTACTACATTATAGGGAAACTTTATTATATATATTATACTTTATATATATTATACTTTATTACAGGGAAAAATTGTGAAACATAAAAGCAAAAAAGTTCACAACGTACCAAGTTCCCTTAAAAGCTCAAATATCAAAAATATTTATCGACTTAATCACATCGATTCTACATAAGAAATTGGTACTAACATGGTGTATGTTGTTAGGATACGATGAATTCGTACAAAAGACAAAAAGGGTATTCCTAGGTTCCAAAAGGGTTTCCTAACAGGATATTGATATACGATGTGTGTGTGCGGTTTATTTTATTTTGATGTGATGAGCTAGTGAAAAATAACAAATACCGGGAAACATTGTGTAACTCATTTCAAATGGTGGGAAAAAAATCATTGTTTTCGTTCCGAGAATCAAGAATGACAAATAAAATGTTTACAAATACTCTACTACAGGAATGCACAGATCGCGATCAGCATGCGGCCCTCCGTTGATTTTCTGGCTGCCCGCCTCATCATGTGTTATTTTTATATTAACAAGTCACACTACATGTAATTTTTAAGTTCAATGCCAACTTCAAGACTATGTTGAAAAGATAAATAATTTGAGATCAGTCTTCAAGGATCGTTTTTCTGATTTTCGAAAAGTAAAAGCATTGCTAGATATATTTAGCAACCCTTTTGCCATTTTGACCCCAAACACAACCGAATTAGTACAACTTGCACATTAGTACAGCTTGAACTCATCGATATGCAAAACGATGAGAACCTATGAAATAAATTTAATGAAGACAATTTAGTAAACTTCCATCGTTGTGTCGATAAAAACAACTAAATCGTTGCTAGATAATGCATCAAAATGCTCAAGCCTCTTGGGGTCAATATTTTTCTGTGAACAAACTTTTTCAGTCATGAATTTTTACAAATCGAAAATAGGAACCGCTTGACTAACGAAAATTTGGAATCAATTTTGCGCTTGTCTATGTCACGCATCAGATTTTATTTTTTATTTACTTTTTATTATCTTTCTTTGTCACAATGTATGATAAATATAAGTAAAATAAATAATATATAATAGATAACTTTCGTGTTTTTTGGCGGCCCTCCCATAAGTCACAAGTGAATCTATGTGACCCTTGGTCTTAACATGTTTGTGTATCCCTTCTACTAGAAACAATGATTAACATTTAAGAAAGACCATCACAGTGAGTATATGTTCGCAAACAAATAATTTTTCCTGTGAATCGATGTGTGTTTTACAATTTAAAAACATCTATTTCAATCAATTATGATCTTATTGCTGATTTATCAGGCTCGCAAAACCCGGCCCTGGGCACGAATGTTTGTAGCTGGGTCATCATTCCATGTGAAATGAGCAAAAATCAGAAAAAAACCTGCTGCCGTAGGGTGACGGATTTTCATGAAATTTGCTACAGGGGTTAAGTTTATGCATAAATAACGATATCCAAAATATTTTGGCTCAAAATGAAATATTTTGGGTTTCAGGCATTTTAAGGACTTGCAACTTTGAAGAGCAGTTTTGGAATTGCTTTATGTTGCATGTTTGAAGATCTTTCTCAAAAACTACATAACGTAGACAACAATATTTCATATTTTTATAATCAGTATTTCATATTTTTATAATCAATATTTCATATTTTTATAATCAATATTTCATATTTTTATAATCAATATTTCATATTTTTATAATCAATATTTCATATTTTTATAATCAATATTTCATATTTTTATAATCAATATTTCATATTTTTATAATCAATATTTCATATGAAGAATTATCTTTTTATCTATTTGGAAACAACAATTTTAAACATCATATTTAAGCTAAAAAATAAGAGCGAAAAATGGAAAATAGTCGATTTTGATAGAATTAAAAAGGTTTCTATAGGCTAAAGAAAATCAAATGCATCGTTGAAATTCATACCAGATACAGTGATAGGTATGATAAAACTACTGCTGAAGTTTGGAAGTTCGCTTTTATTTCCTTCATCTTCCAAACTGCAAAGGAAAATTATAAAATGACGGTTTTCCACTTAAAATAGGCACACAAAATGAAATAGAAACAATGAAACCCCAAATCAACAATGAAGTACCAAATTATTTTTAACTTTTGAAGGAAATTTTAAAAGCAGGACATCAAAATCATAATTAATAAAGCTTAAACATTTAAAACTTTTACTTGATTGTCTTCAAATTCACTTTCAATCTGATAAAGGTCTCTTGTTCAATTTCCTAGTTGCTTAAATTGAAATTTTCCTAGTGCTGCCTAATTCTTGAAATCTTTACTTATTTCACTAGTGATTGTGATAAATATGGAACAAGGATTCGTGAGTTAAGTACATTTGGGAGAATCGAGTATAACAACGATGTTTAAATTTTTTTTACTCTCAAAATTAGTGTTTACCTGACTAATAATGCTTAATATTGACAAAACGCATTTAATATTCACAAGTAGTAGTATTTAATATTTACGTTTCCAAAGGAAAGAGCAAATCGAAAAGACTTCTCTAACAAAATTAACTCTTTCCACCTAATTATTTCACTGATGGAAACACTCTTTGGATTAAGCAAAAAAGACTTTAAAAAGAAATTTCATGTAAAATTTTGCACGTGCACCATAGTAATAGTTATATTTCATTTTTATATCGCAGTTTTTATATTATCGGAGGTTATAACTCGTCAGCTGCGATAAAAAAGTAAAATTTACGTCTAATTAAACATTTTCCTGAGACAAAAATAATCAAATTACAATTATGAAAATTTCAGGACATATAATAGACATATTCCTCTTTTATGTTGAAAAGTTTTGATTTTTTTGGAGCTTTCCCTCACAGTGAAATATGCCTTTTAGAATATTGAAAAATCGTATTTTTCCATAATTTTTACATTTAAATGTTTTTTCTTTATAAAGGAGTAGAAATACAATCACCAAATTGCGCCACGCTATTTGTTAGGAAAGGCTTTTCATTAAGAATAATTTTTAATATTGTCTTTCTATTTATAGAGATACCATAGCAATGTGAAATGTGTAGCAAATTGGCAAACTTTCTATTTTTGTCGACCCCTCAGATTCAGCAATGACGGCCAATAATTCTGACGTTTTCTAAGAGACCCTTTTCTGAAGAATGCAACGATATAAAAATTTTAAATTTGTGTCAATAACTTATTGAAATATAGGATCGCAAACAGGCCACTTTTAGTGCCAGAAAATCTAAATTTGTGTGACCTTGAACTTTAAATATCAATAATTAACAAAATATAGATATCTAAAACCTGATATTTTGCAGTTGGTCATTACTATATGTGACTTATTTAAAAACTGATTTTCATTAAAATCGGTGATATGAAGGCCACAGTCGATTTGCTCATTTTGCGTGGAACGGAACCGACTTATCAATTACGGAGTATCTGGTAGATTGACTGCTATAACCTCCACATCATAATTAATAGAAAGTTTACTGATTATAAAGATGCAATAAGAGGAGAAAAGTTAAAGGGAGTGACAATGCATTTGAAAAAGGTAAATAATTTAGACAGTAGATAGAATTTAGTAATTGATACAATTAGGAGTCCAATTCACGTTCCAATAGAGTGAGAGCTATGCAAATCAGTAACCGAAAAAAAAAAGAGGTTGGTAAACAACGCATGAGCTGTGGTGATGATTAAGGGATGGCGATGATTTAGAGAAATAAAATAGAATAAAATTAAAGAGCGTCAATTAGGTGTGTTCAGAAGATTCCCTAAGGAGTCCCTGAACTCACCACATCGACGGTTAGGTCGTTGAGGGAAGGTGTGGTATTCTCTGTCAAGATGAGAGGAAGGTCTTTTTTTGGATTTAATTAGGGAAGTATCGTATGGAGGGATGCTGTGGAGAAGAGTGTTAGGAACTTGAGGAATTTTATAGAAGAATTTAGTGGATAAGGTTTTAATAAACTGGGCAATCGGTTCAATTTTGAGATCGTTGTGGATAACTTCACCCCGGACATAACAAGGGGGCGTTAACCATATGAAGAAGAGTGGTGTTTTGAAAAGCTTGAAGAAATTTAGTATTTGATTTGCAGGTAGAGCCCCAGATGGGAGAAGCATAAAGAAGGGTGGGTCTGATGATAGTTTTATAAATGAGGACTTAGTTGCTGAGAGAGAGAGAGATGACTGTAGCTACCAAGAAGAGGAGCAAGGGTAGATTTAATAGCAAGTGCTTTTTTGCGGATAATTTTGATGTGAGGGGTGAAAGAAAGTTTAGGGTCAAGAGTGAGACCTAGATGTTTGTAAGTACGAACAAAAAGAATAGGCTCGTTTTGGAATATAATGGGCTGAAGTTGAGTGTGGAATTTATTTGAAAACATAAGGACAGCGCATTTTGAAGTATTAATTTTAATTTTCCAGTTGGTGAGCCAGAGCTGGAGAATATTGGTATAATTTTGAATATGTTGCATGATGAAATTTCGGTTTTGGTGTTAATACATAATGGCATTATCGTCAGCGTAAATGGCGAGAGAAGTGCGAGGAGCAGTAGGAATATCATTGAAGTATATATTAAAGAGAGTGGGGGAAAGGAGTGAGCCTTGTGGTACACCTGCTTTAATAGGGCCTTGAGAAGAAAGAACAGGAACTTTTACTTGAAAAGAGCGGTGCATAAGAAAATTTTGAAAAATGATGATGAGTTGCGGGGGAACATTAAGGAGGATAAGTTTGTGGATAAGTCCATCGTGCCAGACACTATCGAAAGCCTTCGCAATATCCAGAAAGATAATACCTGTGTGAGCAGAGTTTGAGAGTCCCTGATGGACAAACTCAGTGACTGTTAAAAGTTGGTGAACAGTACTGTGTTTACGTCTGAAGCCGAATTGTTCAGGAATAATGATGTTATGAGTTTCGAGGTGGTTGTTTAGTCTTTTGAGAAGTATGTATTCATAAACGAATCTTTGCTGAAAGCGCTAAGTAATGAAATGGGACGGTAGTTTTGAGGATCAGAGAAAGCTGTTCAGAATTCGCTTTAACACTGAGCGTCGCGCAATTTCCGACGTAGTAGTATCCCCGACTTAGCAGTATCCCCGACGTAGTGTAGTTTTCGTTTTACCTCACAACACACATAATGAACTAAATAACCACATATATTGGTTGAAAGAGTAGGTTGTAGATTCTATTGTTTTTTTCGTAGAATAGAATTCTTTGGAAAGATTCCATTGCTCCTTTTTTCTTGGAATATAATCCTTTGGAAAGAGTCTACTGTTACTTTCCAAAGAATAGAATTCTTTGGAAAGGAACAATAGACTATTTCCAGCGGATTATTTTCCAACGGAAAGAATAGAATTGTTTGGAAGGGTTCTGTTGTTCCTTTCCTTGGAATATAATCTTTTGGAAAGATTCTATAGCTCATTTCCTTAGAAAAGAATCCTTAGGAAATATTCTATTGGTCAAGAAGGTCAAAATTGGTTAGAAGTCATACAGAGAAGACTGCAGGTTGCAAGATGGAATTATGCATGTGAACCCTCAGAGAGTCAACACGTATTTGAAAAAACTTTATGGGTGAGACCTATATCACCTTGTATTTTGCATGTAACAAAAAATTAATGTATTGTAATCCTCTAAGCTTCACGAGATTTCCGAGTAGTGCTGCGTGTTTGCTTTTACTCCATAACACATACAATGACAAAAATAACCCCACCTATTGGTTGAAATAATCCTAGGAAAGATACTATTGGTCAAGAAGGTTAAAACTGGTTAGAAATCATGCAGGGAAGACTGCATGAACAGATATGCCTATGAACCCTCAGAGGGTTAAAGAGTGGTGGATCCCCTTATGTATCACTGCCGTCTAGAACAGCGTTTCAATTATATCTGGTCATGAGAGATTCTGGAATTTGTCAGCTTTCGTTTTTAAGCACTTTTATGAATAAATATTTTTTATAGTGGGTAGGAAGGTAGGTATTTTAATTAACGTCACGCTGGAGCAACACAACGGGCTATTGGTGACGGTCCAGGATCAATCCCAAAGGGAAAGATTCGAGGACAACACGTAATTTTGAACCATGGTCAGATGACGATTTTTATAGTGGGAATATTATGAGACGAATAATATTCGAATATGTCGAAAAGCTCAAACTCAGAACGCCTAAGTAATTTCTGTGTAGCAAGTGTCAGCGACCAATCAGCAAATTATAAAGAAAAATTTTCCTCTGAAATTGAAGATCAAGGCAGTCTATATTTGGTTCTCTAATCAAAATAAACTGAATATTGTTCTTCATACGTTCGCATTGTTCTGTGTAAGTACTTGTGTCGAAATCTGAGAGGCGTGATTTTTTATAAGTAACAGACAAATCCTACACTCTTAAAGTTTAATATGAATAAGAGAAACGGGCTTAATTTTGGTGTTAAGAAATTTCGGATTAAAGGTGTTTGTGATGCAACAAATATAAATTTTTTGGTGATCCGAATGAGATATGTCAATAAAAATCAGCACAAATTAATTTAATGATGTTGGTCTGGGGAAACTGCAAAACGCTTCAAGATTTTATCAGACCAGTAATTGACTACTAATTTAGATGTAATTTTATACTTGTCAACAAGGCCACACCTTATGCATAAATGTATTAATGCTTTTTATAATCCTACTATACTTTATCTTATGTTAGTTTAATGTATGAACTTGAAATAATTGGAGAGGTATGTACGGGCAAATGCATTAGAACCGGGCCCTTGTCTTATATAAAAAGGGATTTACGGGGCCACGTATCATAAAGATTGAGAACCACTGATTTAGAGAACTGGACATCTGTATATCAATCGAATGAATTTTTATGTACTTTGTCTTCATTGATGTACATAGAATATTTATCCCTAGAGAACTACTGATTTAGAATTCCCCTAGACATCAGAAAATACCAAACGAAAGAATATTTATATGCCTAGATTTCCTTAATATACATAGAATATTTATACCTAGCTTTAATCATTTCAAGGACACCTGACATCCCATCGCTCCTGAAAAGGTTAAGCTATAGATTCCGGTCCAATTACCCTTCGTGATCTGTTTTAGTTTTCTAATGGTTTCTTCTCTTTCTACTTAAGATGGGTCTCTTTGTTTAACAATTTTTCACGCAGCGTATTTTTTGCGTCAATATTCCGTTATAGAAGGGATGCCATTGAAAGTTTTGGCCATGGGTGAAAGAGTTTAGGCTAGCCCCGTTTTAAATGAATTATACGTATTTTGTAGATTTTGCATGGGCATCTCTGGCGGTAAAGTACCCAGAAATTTCCATGGGAAGCATTGCTACTTCCTTATATCTTACTTCCTCGATGAATTGGACCCAACACAGAAGTTTTGGGCGTATGATAAAACAATAAACACTATTTTAACAAACAATTAAGCAGCGAAGATGAGAATCGAAATTGAAAACGAAGTTCTTTAACGTGGATAGCTCCAGTTCTCTATAACTTTTTGTTATTCCTGTAAAAAGATTGGCATTTAATTGTTCTATCAATTCACATTGTTTTTTAAATTTTGTTTCAAAATTATAGTCATAGGATGGAGATCTGGTGCCTATACCCCTTAGCTACACCACGGACTATTGGTGCAAGGACTATCATTCCATTTTAACGCCGCTAAAAAAGCTGTCTTTGTCCCTTTTCCCGAAATTTCCTGACCCAGTTGCCTGAAAAGCCCATTGACCAATGCTTCAAACAATCAGTAGTATAATAGGCAATCGACAGGGAACAAAGGACAAACGGTGTCGCTTCACTGTCACGTCCTTGGGTTTTCCATCATATATATCAGTGACTTCTGGTTGGAAAATCTGAGGACGAGTCTCTGGAGTGCACCCTTCCTCCTCCACCACGCCTCTGAGCGAAATTTCTGCAGTGTGTTCCCGACGTATCCTTGTTCAGTTGGAGTCTAATCAGTAGAATGAGGACCCGCTGGTTCCGAGTTCCCCCCTTTTCCTCAAATTTCCTGCTTAACTTTATTTTTCTTTCAAGGAGAAAACACCCAACCCACGTGATTGAATTACACACACGTTACTGCTGTGAGGGGCCGTTTGCACACTGAGATTGGTACATTTCTTGGTGCTATCTGTGAAACTTTAAAAACTATAAACAAGGTGTAAATTTTGAGTCCTCACTCAATTGCACAAGCTATTATCATTATCATTTAAAAGTCCCAAATTATACGTAGTCTTTTATTTCAGAAATTTTTCATGTGGACTAGGGTGGGTGTGTGCGGAGCACATGGAGAGTAGGTCCTCCGTCTCCAGATCAAATGCTTTTGGAGTATACAGACCAAACTTGAGTTGCAGAATTTAGCCATGGTTTAATTGGAACTTGGAAGTTGAGCAGGAAATTTTTCGTTCAATGAAATATGAGCTGTTCTTAAGATTTTGCCAAGCTCGTGGTTAATAGAAATCGAAATGGTTGAATGATATTTTTCTATTCTAGGAAACATCTGCATACGACATGAAACTATACATACCAGAAGGGTGATTTGAAAACTCAATATTGGGAAGCGTCGATCTTAAACGAATGCTTTGTTTTAGTATTGCTGCATTTTTATTTATTTCGAGGAATAAGGTTTTTAAGTTAAATAAAACCTTATTCCTCGATTGAAATTGAAAAATTTGAAAAATAATTATCCTTACTTAGTTGAGAGATAGTTTTTTCTTTCTATGGTTAATGATTTTGATTCATGAAAATCGAGTGCGATAGCAAAAATATCTGATTAGAATTTTCCAAAAAATGAAATGTTATCATTATTAAAACAATGCCTTCAAATTAGTTATTTTTATTTTAAACACTGCAGAATAGTTCAAAGTACGAAGGTTATGGTATTTTTTATCGTGTTAAGTGTATCATTTACTTGGGCACGCGTATCGCAACTTAGTAATCACAGTGATACATACTTTAAAAAGTCTCTTATGATGACCTCCTTAGTATTATAGCTCTAGTACCACGGCCCTCACTTAAAGGGTCATCAGAACCACTGCCCGAAATGTATTGTGCAGTTTATTTTTGTTTAAAAAGTGAAATCTTCATTGTACTTTTAACATTAAAACTATGCAAATAGAGAAAATCATTATAAATTTGGTGTAAGTTAAACAAAAAGTGTTTGAGATACACATATTCTTATTTCGTGAGACTTCCGCTATCTTAAATTAGTACGCCCATCATATAATCTGGTATGGGGACCAGTTGATTGGTTGGGTTTTATGACGCAAGGATCATATTTGGCCATGCTGCGCCAAACACAACACAGACAATGTCAAGAAGACACACACGGAAAGTTTAACGTATACAGAAAGGAGAGAAATACACCCAAGGAGGAATCGAACCTGCGTCGCCTACAACTCGCAGGTTACTAGCGCATTAGGCACCCACTGATCCACGACAGCCCCGGTTTGGGAACCAGACTGCAGATGTGCGTCGCCTGTTTCGGGGCCATCGTGAAAGAACGGGCTTGAGTGGCTTCGGTGACGTCACGATAGTGGGGCCATTGAAGAAAAGAATTAGCAAGCGGAATCCGCGATCAGACGGAAATAAATAGTAAAATCTCGATATAAGCAAATCCATCAATCAATTTTTTCCAAGATTTGAAACAACACAGTTCAATATTTTCGTTATAAATTTTGGATTAATTTTCACACATAAAAATATTCGTTCTTTGTGTTTCCGGAATTAACCTAAAGTATTTGGAGCAATTTGCGTTAAGAGGTCCCAGTACAATATAATTCGTTAAAATGTTGAATATTTGTCTTACATTAGTTTTGACCTTTAGAAATAAGTGTGCTGAATTTTGGAACGAATAGAAGCAGTTTTAAAGAAATCATTCAGTAATTATAGAGCAATTTAAAAGACTTCATTGGCCATGCTTATGTGACAACTAGTTGGAATATTTTTCCTCTTGTAAAATTCAAATTGAAGTAAATGTAGACAAAAATATTTTCTATCCCTTTCCTAATAGTATTCATTGTCCTGATTTATGTAATACTTATTTTTAGGATAGATTACGACATTAAACAAATAAATTTTTGAATAACTTAACAGCTTAAAAATAGTTATAAACTGTAGTTCCATTTATATTAAGAATTAAACAAATTCATTCCTATAATATGATTTGTAAGTAATCTTTTACAATAGTTAAAACTTGCATTTCTGATTGTTCACTTTTTATTCATAATTATTGATTCGACTGTTCACTTGTGAATCCTAGGATCTTTCTCTGTAAATCAAATAGTTCTCTGAAATTTCTTTCAGACTAAAGGTGTGTTTAACAAAATTGTGTCTGAGGCGAATGAAATTCAAGAATTAAATTTTATGAAATTTTCAGTATATTATTTAACTGATGATTTACCATAATGGCTTATTTTAGAGACTTCTGTTGACTATCAATTTTATTTGATATACTAATTATAATACGACTGTTAATTTATTAAAAGGCTGGATTTGAACACTATCTTTTCGGTTTCCGGTTCCGATAAACCGATTAGGAATTCCTAGTCGGATAGTTGAGAATTCGGAGTTCCGAATTCTCAACTATCCGATATATATATATATATATATATATATATATATATATATATATATATATATATATATTTCTGGCTTCTGTTTGAATATTTTAAATTAGTTGATTAACTTCAATGACTTAATCATTGACTATAATGTTTTTTCTTGGTCTTCAAATGTGATAATCATTCGTATACCTTTTAGATCGAATTCTCCTTTACAATCTATTTGTTACTAATGAATAACATCTTTGCACCTGTGTGGTAGTAAATTCATGCGCCCATTAACTCAGTAGGAATCTTTAGGATTGGAAAACGAAACAATCTTATACCTTCCATTTTAGATTGAAATAATTAAGATCATCCGGTACTTGCACGCCCCTAATCACTGCTCAGAGTTGTGGGCTTGGGGGCATTTCCTCTTGAAAATGTTCTTTCTCTATTCAAATTCTTATCTAGATGGCATGTGATCTTTTCCGTATCATTTATACTTACTACATTAACAATGAAAAGCGCTTAATGAATACCCATAAAAAGTAACTATCACTCATATACCATGAAATGAGAAGAAGATGCCTCCCCTTTTTTCCTTTTTATTTTTACTATGTACACCCATCATACCGTTCAGGAACGGTACTTTAGGTTTCGAGCGCCTTCTAAAGCATGCATGTCTGCGAGAACGAACGGGAACGATAGCCCCATTATCGGGACGTCAAAGCGACCTCAGCGCCCCAGGTTCTGGCCCGATCCTTCACGATGGCCCCGCGCCTGTTTAGCCCAAAGAGCAAAGGCATACGTAGAGGTTTTAGCTCTATTTCCTAAATTTGAGATTTGTCTCAGCGAAGAAGGGATATTTTTTCAGTTTGTGAACAGACATGAATTTGCTGCAGTTGGGTTGACAGTTGATTCCCTATCGACTTCAAGGCCATCTGGACTGATAAGTCCCAGACCAGGAGAACGCCCTCAAGATAACCAACTTCCCCCTTCACCACGGGGTGGGTAGATGACCACAGGTTTGTGTATGGACATTAAGCTTCACAAGCTCCCTTCTTATCGCCCTTCTCCATTTATTACGATCCCAGGGGTTACTCACTGAAACAGATAACAGGTGTTCAAACAATAAAATTTGGGGGATTGTCAAAACTTGTGCTCTTCCCCGGCCAACTACATCTGCAGTCCGGGTTCGTAAACAGATTAGATGATGAACCTCGGTATCAGTTTTAGAGACAGGCGTCTGTAATGGCGTAGCTGGGAGGGGAGGCGCTGGAGTTCCAGTATCTAAAGGGGTGGCATTCCAGAAATAATAAGTGGTATTTTTTTGGGCATGTTTTAAACATTTGTCCTTGTCATTTAGCGTCAGTCTCTGAAGGAGCGGCAGAAATATTTATTAAGCAGTGGTTTTCCTTGGGAATATTTTTAAATATCTATTAAAGTTTTCCTCTCACAAACTTCTGAAGAGCACAAAGCATGACAAAAGGCACCTTTTCTTACTTTGCTTTAGAGACCAATTGGCGAGAGTTATTAACAAAGCTCTATCTTCATATTAAATACACAAATTTTGTTTTGGACTGCGGCAACAGGGGCTCAGTACCCCATGGGAGGGCATTTAATGCAGCCAATAACTTTAGAAAAATATAATTTAAAAAATTTTATTTTGACCCTTTCGTCCCGTTATATAAATTGTGTTTTTTATAAAACGTATTTTAGATACTTTTATGTCAAATTAGAGATTTTGAAAAAAAATTACGGTTTCGGATTTAGTCTGGTACCTATGAACCCAAACATTTTGGAAAAGGCCAACTTAAAATATTGGTGTAACAAATGTATTACTCGAGACGAAAGAGTTTTATGAATGAGTATTTTATAGATCTGTATTAAATTGAGGAATTAATGACTACTTTAGTTCTTATTTAAATTCGTAAAAGAGAATTAATTGTAAGGAGGAATTATAATTTGTTATAGCATTATTTCGTTTTTGTCGTCGCCGTCAATCACCCAAGAAACAACCACATTTCCTCCTAAATATTTGAATTTTTAATGTAATTTTAACACCTGTTGTAAAGCAATTGAAAAAGAAAATATATGAAAATATTTCTTTCATCTTCAGTAGCTGTATGTTTTGAGGAATGGAATTTTATATCCCTTATCACTGTTTACGTTTGGAGAAGAGATTGGAAGAGGGAAGGATGCGTTCAAGGATTTTCAGGCGTTTCATATTTTTTAGTCTTACCGAGTAAACTACCAAACGGAATGCTCTTAAATTATGAAATCATTATAATTAGAGAAATTGAAAGTGGAGAGAAAAAATTCTCAATAACCTTGTTAGAGCTAAACTTCTCAACGAGAAAATGTAACTTTCATTGTGCAAAAAATGTAATAATTTCTGCCTGTTAAAGTTGCAAAAGTTCCCAATGCTTTACCTCTTGTTCTATATTTATATCTAAGTTACCGAAATTTGTTTTCCCGAAGGATGCGCATCTGGGAAATACTTTCTGAACGACTTTCCACTTAACTTATGTTTGATCTGAATGGAATTTTGCCTCTGACAAATAATTCGGAATATCAATGTCTGAATGAATTTAAATGCGTTTCTGTTATGCTACGAGATATTTCAAAGCGAACAGTGATAGATTTTTTAACCCAAAACATTGACACCTTCAATTTGTGACAAATAATATGTCCTTCGGAATTTTAGTTTTACTAGTTGATGTCAATTTGCGTGATTTCTGGCTGGTAGCTACTGAGCGTTCTGATAACGAGAGGTCAGGCCAATTCTTCCTACTACACAACTACAAAGATGCGCGTAATTTTGTGTTTAATAAATTAAATTTCGATATTTTACTCGCAATATTCAACCTAAGAATTTTGAATCGAACCGGAAAAAAAACGCGCTCGAAATTGGTGTTGCAGTGATTTTGCTGTGCATCAAAATCTAAACGATGATCCTGAAGCTAATACTACCTTCCTTTTTTTAACACAAATGCAATGCCTGAACGACCCCATTTGATTACCACTACGGAAGATGAGAATCCGCTGGCACCGCCTACGACGCCAGAGGGCACCAGCTTCTCGTACACCCCGACAGAGTGGGCGGTGTTCCTTTGTGCCAAGTTCTGAAGTGGCTGTCAGTAACAAGCCGATCACCGTCGTAGTCTGCATAGTTTTACCGTCCCGTTTTACCATCCGTGCGTATGCAGTGACAAAATCACCATTCGTTCCACGAAAGGCACTCCATGTGATGTTGGAATCTGTAATTAAAGTTAGCATTTTGTGTTATTATTTATATGAGGTCTATATCGAAAATGATCCTGTGCGATATGTGCCTATAATTAACATGCTCAAAGGACTGTGCCTTACTGTTTGATGTGATGTAACCTACCGTTACGAAACTCCACTTGCCATCTCGTTCGGTTTTGCTGTGATATAAACTTTTTTATTTTCTACTTGACGAAAGGGGAATTTTCTTTTCCTGAATTTGTTCATTGTCCTTTAAAATGTATCCTACCCTGACTTATAAATCCATGGTAAGTCGATTTTTTATTCTTTTTGTATTTGATTAATAGTTTTCTTATTTGCTATTCAAATTGCGCACATATTCAATTTGTGTTAGTAATTAATATGCACTTCAACATGTTCTGTTTTTGACTTTTTTGGACTAAGAATCAGAATTCTCCACATCATTGTTTTTTTAATATGGAACTAAATTTCTCGTTTGAAATTTTCATGAACGATTATTGTGTGTGTGGAATAACTTTGTACATCGGATTTTCATGTAAATAATATCACAGAGAAGTTAATCATTAGACGATTATGATGTTAATCTTAGGCTAACAGTGGGTTGCCTTTAAAAATGAAAGTCTTTTGTTTTACTTTTATATGTGTTAATATTACATATAATATAAACTGAATCATTCAAAGTGTACTTTAACAAATTTTCGTAAATTTCTTTAGTAGTTTCTCTTTATGAATAATTATTCACTGGCAAAGATGTTTTTAAAAGTTTATTCTGTCTTCTATTATTATTTACATCAAAAAGCAAAATATCCTAATTTGAATTTTTATACTAAGATATGCTTTCTTTTTTCATATATTTTTACATTTATAACCTTGGACCTAATTATAAACCCTTTCTATTATACTATCTCAAGTGTAAGAAACTTAATTTCAAGTTTCGTTATAGTAGAACTTTTAGAATATGTGTGAAAGTGCATATAAAAAATATCATTAGAGGCATAACATTCTCTCTTCACAAATGCATCTATTAGAATTCGAAAGCTTTATTATGACACATGTTTTTATAAGATTTAAAATTGTATTTTGAGTTAATGAGAATAAACGTAGTTTTAAACCACACTGAATATGCATGTTCATGAATGTCCACAAATTCAATATCTCAATGTTAGAGGAAGATTTCTCTTCTACATTTTACAAATAAATAATTCTATAAGAGAAATTAGATACCATCATTAATTTTCTCTAAATAAAAACTTATCTTTTGAATTGGGGATTCCCAAAATTGATTCTTTTTCTGAAATCTCCATATTTTTCCCATTTAAAATATTGTTTAGAGCAAACACCCACACGTTTGATCATTATTTGTTGTGAAAAAGATATTTATGAGTTTCAGAAACTTCCCATATTTTGCTCTAAGTAAATATGGAAAATAGTAATCAGTCAGTAGAATAAATAGTCAGAATTTACGTCTGAAGGAAATTAAGGGAATCTTGTACATCTCAAGTGATCTTATTTTGTTATTTTTATTTCTTTTTAAATGCATTTTTTTGCTGTAGATGATAATACTTCTCTTTATAGCAAAAGAGAACTATATAATTTTTAATAACATTTTATTATGAGTCATCATTTTTGAAGTTACTAAGATTTTGGATTTGGCACTGAAAATTACTTCTGATATTTTAAATTATGGTGATGCAAATATATTTCTATTTGAATTTTAAAAAGGAATATTTTCCCATTTTACAAAAGAATCATTTGTTGAGCCTATTTCTCAGTATGGTCACAATTTTCATCATTAGGATCTTTCTTTCAGGGGATTTGATAAAAAAAATTACATGCATTGTAAAAAAAAGTAATTTACATGATCATGATAAAGTATGATTTTTATTCTGCTGTATCCATCACAAAGGAAGGAAATTTAATACTTTGGATTTCAGTCAATTTAATTCGGCCTCTCACCCATGAAGTTTTTCAAGGGTCCCCATGCCTGAAAAAGGCCTGATTTTAATTTGGTTTCAATTCCTCCAAAAGTCATAATCTTTGAAAGTTCTTTAAAAGTTTAAAAAGCCATAATTTTTACAAGAGCACTGCATACTTAATTTCACCTGAATTCTAAAACCAAGAGATACATGAGTCTTGTTCAGTGTCAGGTATCCTAAAAATTAATAACGATATTTATAAGTTTGCTGAAAATGGGTTCTTAAAACTGATCAATGAAACGCAAACCTAGCACTCAAAAGTTCCTTCACCAGTGTACTCACGAGGTAATCTATTGTGATCTATGTGAAATGTTAACTAAAAATAGGCTTTGTAAAAGCCTTAATTTTTCATGCAGTGGGACAAATATTATGAAATGAAGGCTGAATATGGAAATAATAGAAAAAAATCAAGATAAAAATTCAGAATTGGTAAGAACACACTATCATTTGCGAGGGTTTGAAAAATATTTAAAGGTCTTTAGTCCCCATCCCCCCAAAAGGCATAACAATGCCACTGATGGTCACTAATTTTTATTACATCTTGACCAGTATACAAATTTAAAATGAGCAGAAATGGCAACATTGAAATATCCTTTTGACTAATTCTTCATTTCACTAAAGCAGCCAATTATCGTATACATTCTGGCAAGGATTATATTTGTCAAAATCGATCTTGATAAAATATTAAATGTGCATTTAGTAAAAAGTATACTTTCTAACTTCACCATTATGATTACTTAAGACCAAAGCACTTTTTAAATTCTTTTACTGCTATAGGAAAAATATTAATTAGTTTCATTTCTTAAAAATATTCTGTTGCTAATTTAAAAGGTAGTCAAAATCTTTTTACTTCGAAATTATTGTTCTTAGATGTAGGAACAATTTCTAATATTCAAGAACTTTTACATGGAAGGAAAAAATTTATTTAAATTCAGTTGTTGAATTTACTTAGTTATCATAGAGAATTTATCTTGACACCTATATTAAGTCATATCTAGACACTTGTAGACATGTTTGTGCATAAAACTTTTACATAATCATGATCACTGTATTTTTTGTTCCAATGAAAGTATTAGATGAACTTTGCAAAATCAAAATCTGAATAAAATAAAAGTTATGGTGTCATATTTTTTACAACTGAAAATCAGAGGCAAAGCATAATTTTTAAGGAATATGCATTGTATTAAAAAAGTGAGATTTATTAAATTTGGAAGTTTTGAAAAAACCTGAAAAAACTATTCATTTACATTTTTTAAAGTAAGATATTTCCTTATGTGAATTTCCAGTGTGTCAAGATTTTTTACATTCAACTCCCAATGAATATATAGCTTTATCCCAATTTATATTTTATTTTTGTAGATAAAAATAATTGAAAAGTGTATTTCTCTCTTATCAATTAACTAGCATTTACATTTGAGGTTAAGATTATGAATTTGTAATTGATTTTAATCATCCATTTGGGAAACATTCACAGAATAACCAAAATTGTAAGTTTATGCTTTCATTTCAAAATGAATTTTTATTGTGTAGAAAGTTATTTTTTCCATTTCTTAGTGACTCTTCAAATTAAGTTGTGTGTTTTGTACACGTAACATACTTAGTCATTTTGCATAATAAATATGCAGGCAAGAAGCTAGTGAAATTATGTGTTGAAAAAAATGTTTCTCCTTGAATAGAATTTTTGAAGCAAATGCAAAAAATTCATATCCAAAATTTAAATTGTAATTTGAATAATTTACTCAATGTTTTTTTTCTAAATAATTATATGAGTGTTCAGCAGAAGAATAATTTTGCACAATTGCATGAAATAAAAAGAAACACCATAGAACCTGATGTCTAAAGTGTAGCAAAAAGTAATAAACGTTTACTTGCCCTTCAGCTTCTACATGAGAATTTTCCTTCTCTAGAAACTTGAAATTCAATACCGAATAGTTAGTGCACTTGATTTATTTAGGTTATTGACATAACCTATTAAAGGTGTGTTTGTTCATATCCCAATGCTTGATGCACCAAAATATAAGTGCCAGTGTAGTTAACATGTGTGAAACAGAATCTGCACAAAACATAAGTAAACAATTGTAAAGATATGCTTGATTGATATGGTACTTATATTAGGTTTTCATTAAAAATTAAGAAATCACAGTTGAATTAGATCTGATTCAGCAATCAAGTATATAATTTTCTTCTTGAAAATGCTTTTTTACTTGCATTACATCGATTTAAGCATTTTCTGTCAGTTCTTTGATTTGTTTTCTGAATGTTATGAATCTTTTAAACCTGTTATATAAATAGTAGGTTGTGAAAAGCATGAAACTACTGATGCTTTCAGGGGGATAATTCTCTGAATTAAAAGGAACTTTGTTTTATACCTTATCTGGCTTGGGAAAAGAGCATTTAAAACGTTTCGTGCCAAACACGGTGTAAAAGAATTTTATTAGATCGAGCATATTGTGAAATCCCCAACATTCATTTATATTTTTCTCTGAAACAGCCTTTATTAGGCCTGCGTCTTCTCTGTTATAATGGCACAACCTGTTCTTTTGGCATGTGGCCAATTAGATTTACCAATCCTACTTGCCTTTCTAACTTTGGTGCAAAAACTGTTTTGCTATTTAAAAGCTTAAACACACCCCTTATTAATTCACGCAATAAAGCACGTGCAATATTGTTAAATACAAAAGTCAACCTCAAACCGCCCGCGTTTCATTTTCGTCAATTGGACAGCGATCGCCCGAATCCGTCATAATACCCCGTTTTCATCTGCCTGTAAATGCTGAGACGCACGAGGAAGATACATGATGTATCCCACGTCCTCGCCTCATTCCCAGCACCGAACAAAGCAAGTCGTGTAACGGCGCGCTTATAAACAAGTACACTAATAAAAAAAAAAGAAAAGCTGGGAGAAGGGAAGAGATTGAAATAAAAAAAGCAAAAGGCAGCTCTCTTGGGCAGACATTGCATTCAGTGATTTATGCCACGGCAAGAAGGAAGTTTCCACCAAGGCCGAGCAGCACATATAGGCTTCTCTTTTTTTCTTGCTGAGGTTGTAGACCCGTCCTGACCTTCGAACTTTGCTCACCCACTCATTTTCTGCCTCCCTTCCTTTTCTCTCTGCTGTGGTATCTGGTGTTCGTGCGCCCTTTGGTCCTGGTGTTGCGGGTGTTGGTGGCGAGGATGGGAAACTGGGCTTGGGATTGCGGATGTTTTTGGGTGCGGTATATTTTGTTGGAAGATGGGTGTATTTGAATTCGCGATGGTCGTGACTCACGACTGGGAGGGGTGTTTTTCTGGGGACAAAATACTCTTCTGAGTTTTGAAAAGCGTTTTTCTTTCCTTTCAGGTGTTGGGAGGTACGAAAAAGAAAGAAAATCTTATTATGTCCCTCGCAGCTGTTTCTTGTCTGTTATCCTCATTTGGTTAATTAACCGCTTTTCTTTGAAGGAATCGTGTTGTGGCTAGATGTATTGCATTCTACTTCGTTGAAAGTTGTGTTGAGGCGTTCCAATCCTACATATGCACAAGATTTTAAATGTCTGTCCAGGTAGTGTATTTAACAGCCATCAAAGATACGCCTTGCGATGAATTGGTACTAAGATAAGGGAAGACGATAACTAACTGGACAATGTTATCCATTGGGTTCGCATAAAAGAAAACGCGCTTCAGCTGCCGTTTTCTTGGCGATTTTTTTGTAAATTATCCTTTCCCATTGTTTACATTTGCGGTCAGGTTCAGTTTACTTTCCTCGGCTCCAAAGGTAGATGCGCAAGTTATTTTACTGGCGGCGGATGAACTTTTGAGCTGTGGGAATATTCTAAGAAAAATAGCCAAAGGCTGTTTATATAAAAAGTCTTCTGAGAAATGTGTAAGGGGACAGCGCTAGAAATGCTACTTTGAGAATGTGTGTCTGCTTCGATACGCAATGCACAAGTCGGATGGTTCATCTGGTTTGTTTGGATGAGACTACCTCTAAACATAGAATAAGATGTATCATTAAACAATCTTAATTTCTCCTTGGGAATGGGATAAACAACTCCTCTGTTATTCAATATCAATGAATAAATACGAACAACGTATTAGAATTTCTCCAGAGTACCGCAAATAAATTCAAAATTTTACTTGCAAATCAGTTTCCTAAATATTTTTTACGGGTGTTTTGTAAGGAGTGTTGATTTAGTTGGAGTGATGGTAAAAATCAGTTGTATCTTGCAAAATAGCTTAGTTATTACTTATCAAATCCAGACAAATTTTGATTTTCTTCAATTTGTTTTATTAACACTGAAATTTTAAGTAGTTATCACCATATAGAGCACTTTACTGGGTATTTAGGTTATGTTAGGTATTTTCAGATAGTTAATTTTCATGAAGTGTACCTTCCTTGTACACAGTTCATATTTTCTAATAACGAAACTTTATTTCTTTACGTTTGGATTATATATCGTCGGCACCATGATAATAGTACGATTCTGCAAATTCATTGTTTCGAGAAAAATGCGTTTGTTTTGTGCAATATGAAAAGTAATTGCATGTAAGTGTTGGTATCAGTTTAGTTAGCAAATCAGACTCCGCGCTTTTGACACCAAGGATGGAACACCAAGTAACAGCTTGTAAATGCATATTGTGGAAACAGCCAGAAATGCAGATGCGTTTCTTTTACGACATATTCATTTCATTCTTGCCGACGAATAATTTTATTTCCCATGTTATCTGTTTTTTTATCCTTTACTGGAGCTCAATGGGTACACTTACGAGCCCTTCCCCTAACTGAAACTCGGGGCCCCAGTACCAGGTAAAATGACGAGCCCGGAACTAGACTGAGATAACGGATCCCCCATGAAGGTGTATTTCAAGTGTACTTATTGTTTAACTTGCACAAATGTATAATTGTTTTATCTGTTCCTTTGCACACTTATTACACAGCTTTATAAGTACAATCAAAATTTAACTTTTGAAACTTAAAACTAACCACACATTACAGTACAAAAACTTTCAACATTTCCCAGTACCTATGAGAGGGCTCTGTCTAGGAGTGGGTGGGTGTACATACATTGAAAATCTTCAATACAGATTAGTGAGATGAACTGATTTAAATAAGTTGTTTCTCTGTCGACTCTCAAGGGTGGAATCATCATGGAAGGAGGCTAAACTGGTTCGTCAGATCGTCCTGTGGGAGGACATCATCTTTGGGCGCTGATGCTCACGGAAGACCATCTCCGGTGTGTCAGGTCATCCCGATTTTGTCAGTCACACTCAAATGACGCCAGTTGTTCTTGAATGCTCTGCTGATGAGGGTGCGGGAGCGTTGCGTAATCGGCTCCACAGGGGCGTGTCTGGTTGTGCCTCACCTGAGAACGTGAGAACGGAAAAAGGGTGAACTCCGACTGACTGTTCTCCTCCACCTCTCATTGGAACTCATCACAGATGATCGTCTGTCGTGCATGAGAGCGTCGGGCAAACTGGGGAAGATCCTTTCGGGGATTGCCAGAGGTCTTCCCATTCTTTGGAGCTCTGTTATAAGATCTTTTGTTTCGGGTTCGGTTAAAATCGCGACGAAAGCAAAGTTGCTTATTCCTCCTAGTCTAGCTGCCATTATACTAGACCAAGACCAACAAGTCAATCGTCCGCAAACGCATTATATAATCAGGATTATGGAATAAGTCTGAAAGGCTCATTCCAATTCAGGGAAGAGTGATTATTAGAGGCGTGTCTCTCCCTTACACTTAAGTAGATAGTTAATTAACATCGCGCTGAAGCAACACTATTGGCGACGGTCCGGGATCAGTCCCAAAGAGAAAGATCCGAGGACAACGCCTCGTAATTTTGAACCAGGTCAGATGACGAGAACAACATCCGAGCTGGCTCTCCAAACTTCTACACCACGCCAACGTAAGGATATTTGAGATTACAGATTTAACGTGCACCAGCCCCTGTGTACACGACGTACTTAAGCCGGACCGAGTTTCGAACTCGCAACCCTCCGGTTGCTAATCCTTAGCTCTTCCAATTGGGCAACCGCGGCCCCCCTTTTGCACTTAGGACAAACTGAAAAAGATTTTCGACCATTCAGGAATTTCATGCTCCTAAGGTACCTACTTCGCAATCTAGATAAAGCCGTTTGGGTCCTTTCCCTCTTTGTAAAGCAAGGATAAACCCGATAATTTTCGTGTGTACCAGTCATGATTAGTTGGAAACGAAAGAAATACATCGCCCAACCTTCTTGAAAACTACTGAAAATGCTTGGCCAATAATGGCCCTTGTGTCGTAAAACTACCCAATCAACCTGAAAAAGAATTTTTTCAAAACCTACTTGCTTCTACTTAATGCTTTGAGTCATGAGATTTCCGGGCAAGTACTATTTTTTTATTACTTTTCCCCACACACTTAACGACTAAATAGCCACATGTATTGGAAGAATTCTATGAGACTATTGGTCAAGGTTTGTTTTGTAGTATTACGATTATCTTTTACACCAGGGCTAATAATACCGTCTATTGGTCAAGAAACGTAAAAAGTATTGGCCAAGAAAGTGTAAAACTGATTGGAAACAATATAGGGAAAACTGCGCGTTGTTTGGAATAATGCGTGCTTGCTCAGAGGGTTAAGACTTCTGGGAAACTGAAATATACTCCTAGAATTTCTTTATTTCAGTCCTTGTTCATAATGCAAGGAAATCATTTATTTTAATTTCCAAACGGATTTAAAACTTGTTCGGGAAAAAATACCGAAACAAAATAGGGGAACTTTTTAAAGTGGTCTCACATAACGCTCCGATTCCCCCCTTACAATTATCAACAAAAAAAATTTGCGTCCTGGAAAATGTTCGAACCCAGAATATACAGCGCATGGGAAACTACAAACGTTTGAGTATACGAATTTTCTTTTAGTATTTTAATAAACAGTTTAATAATCTGGGAACTCGTTGGGATTGTTAAAACGTTTTCTGACGCAAGGGTCTTATTTGGCCATGCTGCGTTAAACACATATCAGACATCAAGTAATGGACATATACAGGAAAAGTTTTATTTACACAGAAGAGAGAAATAACCCTTTGGGAAAAATCGAACTTTCGTCGCCTGCAACTCGCAGTTTGCTAGCTCAGTGGGTCACGACTCCCCCTCCGTCAAACAAAACGTCATTCAATTTCATCCATAATGCTTATGGAACATGCTTGGAAGTTTTATTTTTCAAGAAAAATTAAATTGTTAGAAAAAGTACCTCGAAGATGAAAAATGTCATTTTGAGAAAATCGAGTTGGAAATTCAAAATTTGCGTTAATTAATAGCTTCATTTGTATTTTTTAAACTTTAAACGAAAGCCAAAACAAAAAAAAGAATTTGGAAGTACTTTAAAAACCTCAAAATTGTTATTTTTGGAAATGGTAATTTCCAACTTCTCTCGATAAACAAGCCGAAGGATATCAGTTTTGGAACCGTGGTGAAGAATAACCGATTTCCTTTCTTTTGAGGAATTCCGTTCGTGTTGAATGGGAAGTGGCAATCATCGGGCGACTGGTCGTTCGATGTCAATACTCTTGGTGGAAAGACACGCTTTGATTCCCTTCGTTTATTCTCAACTCTTTCTAATTAGGTAGACTGCAATCAGTGAGATTCCGGGCTTCAAGGGCGTGGCGCTGCCAAGTCCAAAAGCCCGCGGGTTTCTTTTCTTTCCACCTCAGTGAGCCAGCTAACAGACCGTATTTTTTCCTTCTGAATTTTTAGTTCATGATAAAAAAATTAAATTAATAAATTCACTTACTATTAAAAAGCATGTTTTGATAGAACAATATTTCACTTCTGTGCCACTGAAAGAGAGCTCTGCCTCTATAAAAACTGGAAAGGTTTCTCTGTTTTTTAATCTATGATTACGCGCGCGAGTGCAGATTTTTTGTTTCATAATCGATCATCCGATTTTTCCATTTAGCAACGACTTTTTTTACCGTTAGAACAATTGTTTACTCTAACTTCTAGATAATTTAGTTGATTCGAACTGAAATTTAGTAGTTCTGATTATGATTACCAAAGTATGTCGTATTGTCATAATAAGAAATTAGACGCATTGCAAAAAACCTAAAAATTTGCATGAACTAAAATAATATCACAGTAAAAAGATCACAGGTTTACTATATAATTAAAATATAGTAAACCTGTGATCTGAAACGCCTTTTTTCCCCATACTCAAATACGAATATTTGAGTTTATAAACATGAAGGGGATGTTCCTATCGATCAACGATTGAACCTACCGATGTTATTTCTAAACAGCGATCAGTGTTTGTATTGAATAAATAATCATTCGGGCAAATTGCAACCCCATAGAGATGTAACTGATGGTCTTGTTCGGATCAAACAGAGCCTAATTCGAAATATTTTGAAACGTCTCCCAAGTATCCTAATTAGTCCTGATGTGGCATATAATGACCGTACAGCTACAAACCGAACCCAAATTAGCTAAAGAAAAGCTTTTCCCACTTTGCCATTAATAGTTCTGCACTCGACTGTAAGAAATATTTAACGAGTGCGAAGAGAGAGCATATTTTCTTTGCGAAAACTTATAGAAATCTTTAATATTTTAGGAACTTGTAAATTTTTCGATTTCGTATAAGTAGCTTGATTAAAGTTACGAAAATATACAACATATGCCACCCAGTGATTCATGATTCACTAGGGCAATTATTTCTTAAAAGCAGGAAACCAAAATCAATTTTTGGAAATCATCGGTTGTTTTCACATTTTGACCCTTTAATTTCATTTTTTTTACTGAGTTTTGGGATCCAGTCGCTATATTTGACGCCACTTTTTCTCACTTTTAACTTTGAATTTTTTTCCTTTTTGGACATATTCTAACCCCAATCAACCATTTATTCTTCCTTCTAACAATCTTTTGTTACTTTTAAATGGGTGCATCAGAGTCCAATATCCAGTCAGCAAAACCGAGGCCTAGTCTCAACAAAATGGATTATAAAAACCACCCAAGTTATCTTGATTGTCTTTTTAACTTTTTGTGTTTAAAAAAAATACTTTCAATTTTGAAAATACAACCCAAATACAATATTTTGGCAATTGATAGAAAGTGTTTAGATCCTTTGACACCTGACTTCTGCTTCTAATTTCTAACCCTGCTGACAAGTGACTAAGTGTGAAATGTGGCTTTAATCACATTTCACACTTAGTAGTTCATTCTAGTGCCCTGTTCTATGACATCGCTCGACCTCGTCATGTTGATGTTATTAAAAACTTACAGGACGTGCATCTCGGGTTGTGACAGGTTAATTATAGACAAATAGAAAGATCGTGGAAATGCGCGCATGTAGTTTCATACCAACTGTCTCTGACCTTTCAATTCGGGTAAAATTAGTGACTCAAATGAGGTGTTGCAATTAAATGAAGAGCCTAACTTCGATATTAAATCTGAATCGCTATGCATTCAAAATCTTCGTTGCGTAAGCGTAGCACAACCCAGATGTTCCTAAAAATTATATTTATATGCTTAAAGACGTGAATAAATTTTAAGTATAGCAATTTTATACTGAAGAACTTAATTTTGCAGTCATGGGTCGATCAATCATTGGGATGATGGGTCCGCACTTCTGGTTACATGTTGTGTCTGAACTTGACGACCAGAAAAAAACACTCAGACGTTATGTCTACAGAGGTGAGGATGTAATCAAGGAACTCTCGTGAAATATTTACAATTTTTACGCTGTCAGCAATATTCAAATCAGAAGGTTCAAACAGTGAGAAAGATAAAATGAAACGAGAATTAGTATAAAACTCCATGATTTCAGTTGAATTGAAAGGAAAAGGTTTTATGTATGGGACATTTTCCAGGGCAAATAAATATTTTTAGGAAGCGATTAGCAAAATATATTATAAATTTATTAAAAACTTTCAATCTATAAAAACCAGTTTTGAATTTTATGTCTTTCATTAAACAATTTAAAAAAAATTACCGTAGGATCCTCGTGAACTGTTCTTAATCATTCGTAGCACCATTTTATCTGATAATGAGAAAATTATTTTTGATTGCGATAAAGGCAATTTACTAGAACTCTTGCGTTCTCTTTTTTGTGTACGTATACTCGTACATTTTTAACGTCACTCTGTTATCCTTTAGTGAATTACTGATCCTTAAAATATATGAATATCCTTATTGTAACATGTCTGGTTTGTAGATAGAACTGTTTTGAGCTATGTGGGATCCAAGGACGCCGAGGAGTTCGAATTTCATAACAGCTGCTCCTTAGACATTTCCTTTTTGACCGAAATAGAAAAAAGGTCTGAAACTTGGGACTATGTAGCCCTCCCCCTCTGAATGGCCCTTGTTTATTTAGATTAAATTGGTCAGTTTATCCGGGATTTGAATTTGCAGAGATAGGATTGATACATTTTGAGGGCATATCTTTCAAATGTAGATCTATTAAACTTCTTGTGATGCATACTATTTCTTTTCGAAGTTAAGTTACGAGAACAAACTGAATTGAGATTGAACCATTCCAATAATTAGTTTTGACAATAATAGTTGTATAATCCTTTTTATCTCATTTCATTTATACTAGTTTTAAAATTTGTTTAAAATAATTATGTTGTTTTGAATAATTCAAACAATATGTTGAGTTTTTATCATCCATGTCACAATACTATAAAATTTAGTTGTCTGTCCTTCACTAAAAACAAATTATTACAAGATAATTATTTTTAGTGTGATAGGTTTGTGGTTCCTTACGAGTTTGGAAGACTATCTCCATCTTTCCCTACGTATGTTCCATTGCTTAGGTTACCTACTACGTGTATTATGAACTCTGAGAGAGTAAGTATAGTTTTTGATAGTGTAGTAAATTATAAAAGCCCATTTTTTATACAGCCAGTTATGTTTTATTTGTAGTTTTCTCATAAGTGTGATAAATATGTTGTAGATATTTCTGTACTTAAGTTTATGCAATGAGTAACTTTTGCCCTTTTTTGTTAATTTTGGTTTCCATTATGTAGTCGCTATCGGCTTTTAAATTTTTACCTTTAAAAGAACTACAATATTCCATCTACCACATTTTATTTATTAGCTATTGTGAATCATTGCAGAAAAATTAATTTTCACATATATATCTTAGAATTAATCGTAAATAATGTATCCCAGGGGTAGACTGGTTTTTATTATAGAACAAAAGTGTCCTATTCCCTTTGCCAATATTTAAAAACATGTCTAATTATAACTCCAATTTCTTTATCTGTAAATAGTAATAGTGAATACAGGTAACCCCCATATAACACGGGAGTTATGCTCCAAAAAATTGCTGTGTTATGCGAATCCGTGTTATACGAAACAAAGAGCTAGTACGAAAAGGGTGGTTAGGTTCCAAAAATTAAAAAACATGCTATTATATTTTCATAATTAAGATAAATATCCTTATTAAAATTTTCCTTAAGAAATAATACATATTAATATGAATTAAACAATGTTTTCTTCGTCATCACTGAGCACTATTAACCGAGGGTGTTTTCTTTTTGGCAAGATATCCTCATCCTGAGTGACAGCCACGAGATCAGTGATGCCATTTATTTTTTAAGTCCTTTATTTCTCAATTCCGTTTTCTCCCTCGCTCCAGTGATGCTCATTAACTATGCTAAGAATCTTTCAGGAAGTTACGTCATGCCATGTCATGTGTGTCCATCTAACGAATTATAGATGAGCTAATTTTAAAACAGCGAATCATTAAGTCCAGCTCCCTTGATTGACAAGACCATCTCCCCTGATTTGCGACCCCCTGAAAAACTGATGAAAAGCGTGGAGAGGAAGAATTCACTCTTTTTTTTGCCTCAGTCCAACGACGTTGCAGTTATTTGAGAAAGAAACGCGTTATGTGTTCTTGCCATTTTTTCTTTTTGATGACAAGCGGGGATCCCCTAGAGACGCCATGTCTCTTCTAAGCTAAGTTTTTATTTAATTTATCTCGAGATAATATCAGCGCGTGTAGTTCTTAGGATATTCCCATGCTACACCATTTAAATTAAACTTTCATAATGCCGTCCTTTTCGCATCGGTGTTCCAATCATTCCATAAAAGCACCGTGTTATACGGGGATGTTCCCAATTCTCAAACCGTGTTAGAGTGAATCCGTGCTATAGAAGTGCCGTGTTATACGGGGGTTACCTGTATTTGCTTTTTCATAGCTACTAATTTCAAGTCCTACTGGCTTGATACAATGAAGCTAAATTTCTTTCTTTGTTTTATCATCGCTAAATCTTCCTTATGAGTTTCGTACTATACAATTTTTATTACGATAAAAATTTGATATTCTATGATATAAAATTGTGTTTCATGAAATTCCTATTAGCATTGCTCTCATTGCGAAATTCGCTTTCTTCATCGAAGTCGGGAATTTATGCGACTCCCTCAAGTATCAAATTTGTATTTTTCCTCATGCATTGTTTGTCTTGTACTCTTGAGTTTCGATTACTGTCAGTTCTTGTAATAAGAATCCTGATGTCATTGGAATGGTGATTTCTATAATCTCATTGGGGTAGAACGTTTATTTAATTTTCTAATTTTAGGCCAATTGTTCTCCAATACAAATGGAACCAGTGGACTTAACTGTAAACAAGAGTCGGTACTCATTATCGCCTGCATCTACACCTAACAGTCTCCCAGCTTCACCTACTACTCCATCCTCACCTTCATCAACAGCTGACAGTTATTCTTGTGTAGATCTACGCCTAAATAAAGGTTGGTATATCTGTTTCTTTTTGCACATTTGGCTAAATATCAGTAATTACTGTGAAACCAAGATTGATAATTTATTTCATGATCATCTTGGAGAGGACCCACTTTTCTAGGCATTGAATTTTCCCCTATGGTTTCAATGCTATGTATCCTATAAACAGACCATTATTAAAAGACTTTAATTCACCTATTGGAGTTGTGAGTCAGTTGCATGGTATGCCAATTTAAATCAGCTTGATTTAAATCAAGTGATTTTTATTAAAAAAATCATTGATTTAAATCAAACTTTAAATCATGTTTTTTCCCTTGATTGAAGTTTAATAATATTATTCAAATGGGATAAATGTATGTTATTTTATTCAAATAAGTTTAAAAATTTACTCCTACCCAGTAACACCTGAAGACTGACCTTTTTTAACTGAAAATAATTGGATTTCCTATTTGGAGATGGTAGTATTAATTGGGATGTAGAGGTGCCAACTTTGAGAAATTATTGTGAGAAGTAAAACGTTACTTCATATTCAAGGGTGTTTCAGAACTATTTATTTTGTTAATATAAATAATTACCAACGTTATCTGTGTATTTGTAATATTTAAACCTCATGTTAGAGGGACCAGGTGCCTAAGAAACAATTTTAGGACACAAGGAGTTCAGGTCTCTAGAACGTTGTCCCTCTTCTGGTAAAGTGATCTGTTAAGAGATCTATTTACTCTGCTATTTGTTGCTTGTATATTTATAAATAATACTAAATATTATTAATATTTACCCCTTATATTTGGGGGTCTTGGGTCTACCATAAAATTTTTCAAGGGGGTTAGGCTCTTAGGACATGCCTGGTGATGTTTTTTAACAACTTATTTAGTTTCTCATTGGAAGTATTTACCCCTCCTGTTTGTGGGGATACAAAAAGTTTAGGCCTCTAGGAGTTGGCACCTGTATTGGAATGACAACTGACCAACAAATATTTCTCTCTGCTCACTAAACAGGCAGAAGGCTGAGTTTAATTCATGCATTGCACAAAGTATTTTCTGCTAATTTTGACAATCTTCCCAGTGGAAAGATTGCACAGGCTTGAACTGATGCTCTTTCAAGAGGGAAACAGCAGTTTAACATTTGTTTTCAGTATGTTAAAAACTAGTATGGGTGCCCCTCACTTCTTAGCTTATTTAGTAAATCCTTTGGAAGAAAATCGACTAAATTTAGGTAGAAAGAACCTCTTAATATTTGCAAAAGCAAAATATTCTCATCTAATATGCCTATAATTAAGAAAATTCAACAAAAAGCAGAGGAGCTTCTTAATTTCCTCTGAAAACATTGTAATCCAGATATTTTTTTGAAAGAATGATTTGGTTCCGGTGAATTTAAATGAGTTTAAATTTAGATTTTCATGTGTAGCAGGCATGAAAGATATTCATGAGAAACAGAAGGCCAGAAAATTAAAATATTTAACTTATTTTTTATAAAAAGATTAAATTTAAAATTTCCTTCCCTTTTTGAAATTATTTTTTAATTAAAATTTTGAGTATTAGGGATTTGTATCATGAAATACAATTCAACTGAAATAATAAAAATAACAAAAGACCCAATTGTAACTTTTATTGTTTCAATCTTTCAAAACTTTGCCTTGCTTTATTTTCTAAATTCTCATATATATTAATGTTTAACATAAATCAATACAATATAGAAACTATACTGTGATTTGCATGTCTCATATCTAACAAGTTCAAACACGTAGAGGCAACAAATTAATAAAAATCATTAAAATCCAATTTAAATAAAAAAAATCTGATTTAAATCAAATAAATCCGACTTTTTTTTTATTTCTTTCATACCCTGGTCAGTTGGTTTGCCCACCATGCTAGCAGTCTGCGAGTTTAAGCAGCACAGGTTCAATTCCTGTAACTACCCTGGGTATATTTCTCTTCTCTGTGCAAGTAAAACTTGCTTTGTGTGTATTTACTCAACAGAAAAACATTACTTGGCCTGATCTGTCCCTAGTGCCATAAAATATCTACCATCAATGATCATTTGACTGAAATATTTGCAAGTAAAACAAATTCTATCACACAATTAGCAAATTATTGCATGAAAACTCCAGCTGGTGTAAGCATATTTATATCCACATGCTGATATTTCATTTTTTTTTGACCAAGTACCTTAAAAGTTTTACAATAAACAGTTTTCTTGCAGAGTGTAATATAAAATAACTATTGTAAAAATAAATTTGTTAATAATTAGTATTATTATAACATTCTCTATTAGATGTTAATCTGAGATCATATATTAGTCCGATGTTATTATGCATTATGCAACTATTCTTTTGGTATATATTTCTTTTGTAATGTGTTTGCTGATGATTTGTTTCCAGATTTCACATCCGATGAAGAAATAATCGACCCAATATCTAAGTCAGATTCCTCATCATTGCTTTCACTTCAAAGGATAAAAGAAGCATCCATGTAAGTGGTTTATTACATTAGTAACCTGCATTGAGAAAGCTTACAGTGGAAGATTATTGAAATTTTATTAGATGCTTGAATTATGTTATAAGAATAGTTCCTTTAAATGAGAATTAATGCAACCAAGAAAGCAGCAAAACTAAAAATATAATTATATGTATTGTTTACTAATATAATTATATTTATTGTATAAATATATACAATACATAAAATATAATTATATGTATTGTTACTGTACCTTGATTAAAATGTCATTTTTTAAAACCTGAAAGTTAGATTCCTGAAGTATTAATGTTGGCATCTCTGCATTGTGTTTTTGTATATTGATTGTGGTCTAGGTAGCTTACATTAGGATGGATGATTAAAACTGTTGTGTTTATTTCAATGGCAAATCATGTTTGCTGATTTTCTTGAATGAGTACCATACTTTTGTCATCCATTTGTTTTCCACGACTCAATTACATAATAACTATCATTACTGTATAAATTCAAAAGCAAATAATTTTTTCTGAAACATTGGTGTGAAATCAATTGTGCCACAATTATACTGACACAATCAACCAAAGGTTGACATCTCAGTATTTTCGGTGATATGTATTTCACAGAACTGCTACCGGTGACTTTTGCTTCTATTTTTCAATCTTGGCAACAGGGTATCTTTTTAAGAAAAACGGTCTCAAAAGCTCCTATTTTCAAAATCTTGGTGCTTTTTTTTAATAATTTACCAAAAGTTGACGGAAATTTTGTGTGTTCTCCCTTTTATTAACTAATAGCAAAATATTTTTCTCATTTTTTTCAGGGAGAACAATTAATATCAATGTTTCTTTTGCTATCTTTCATTCTAAACATATTTTTGATTTCTTGTTTTTCCATTTTAGAGCTATGTTCCAGATGGAAAAACAGCCCAGTTTTTATGACAATTTACTACAGAAAGGTTTACTAGATCACAGTGATGAAAGGCTAATTCGCAATCCTTTGTTAAAGAACAACAAACAATTTTGTGAGACAGTTGGTCTTGCAAGCAATCTTATGAAGGATGGAATGGATCCTTATTCTGAGAATCTTCGTAAAAGAAAAGTACATAAGTGTGATCATATAGGGTGTGAAAAAGTGTACACTAAAAGCTCACATTTGAAAGCTCACAAGCGTACACATACAGGTAATTTATAAGTATATTACTTATTGTCTTCACTCTTGTATTTAGATATCAGGCTGGAATAAGTTATGATCGTTTTGTTTAAATTTCTGCAAGTATACATGAAGAAATTTCTGGAGCATTGTGCCTGAAACATTTTTCAAATAACATTTAGGGTAGAAAAGTATTTTGTAGACTTTTATCTTCAATTTTAAATTAATATCAGTACAATTTATCTCTTATTATTATTGATTGAAAAATTGAAACTAAGTAAAAGTGCTTATGCAAGTTATGGAAAGTATTTAAATAAACTAGAAATAGTGAAACAATAAGTATTAATTGTTGGAATAATTCTATAAAATATTACAGTTGTGATGTATATAATAATATTCAAGCAAACAGTTTTGAAATGTGAAAGAAAAAATCATTCAAGTAATCAGTACTTGCAGCCAAATTATAGTTATTTTAAAGTTGCAATTTTTATCAATAAATGACTTTTATCAATAAATTAACTTTCACACATAAGATATATTTTGTTATTAAATTTTATTTTTAATGTATTTCAGGAGAAAAACCATACTTATGTACTTGGGAAGGCTGTACTTGGAAATTTGCTCGATCTGATGAACTTACTAGGCACTTCAGAAAACATACTGGCCAAAAGCCTTTCAAGTGCCCGTTATGTCAGCGATCATTTTCTAGATCTGATCATTTATCCTTACATATGAAAAGACATTAGTTCATTTTCCACACTGCTGTTACAAAGTAAGAAAAAGATTATTTTATTGTGTGTTTTTTCAGCAATGCTATATAATGTTTGATTTTGTAAACATTAAGAGTACTGAACAATTATCTGTTTAATGCATTATTCATTATACTTATTTATTTTTCTAATTGCTGCCTTAATTCTTTAAAAAGCTATGCTATCAATTTTTAACAGGCTGTAGGTAAAAATATTGGCAATTTTATCTTTAATTATAAAAAGTTAAGTAAGAAATGCAACAAGATCAAACATAATTACTCGTACTTTTCATAGGATTCTTATGTAATGCTTTTGTAATTTTCAAAGATGAAATGAAGATTTTTTGCTTGGACATTTTTAAATTTTTTTTTTATTAAAAATCATGTATGTTGATCATAAACTCTTTTTTTAAAACAGAATTTGTGGAGGTGTCTGGTGAAGTGGAATTTGATTCATTTCCAAGATCAGTACAAAGTCATTTGCTAGTATCATTCCACGAAAGTAAAAGTTCTTGTTTTATTATTATTTTTGACGACCTCTAATATTTGAGAGTGATAGAACTGTTTACAAATCTTCATTTTGGAAGACTAAAAGATTGTTACAAGCACTTAGTACTATTGCAGGACGATGTGCAATTGTAATTTGCCAGTAACGAAGTATTTACGTTTTCATTTTCTGGAATGTGATAAGATATTGATAATTTTGTTATATCTACACACTAAAATTTTTGTGACGTTTGATAATGATACATTCATGTGTAACTGGAGATTAAACATCTTGTAATTCTGTTTTACCTAAACAATATTATAACCTATGCAATTTTTTCTACAAGACTATAGCAAAGCTGTTGATTTCCTTTGATCATGAACAACAAATATTCTTTTTTTAGCTGCTTTTAAAACTCATTTAACTTAATTTTCATAAAAATCAGCTCAAATAGAATTCAATTATTGTATATCTCTTTTCTCATATATATTCATATTTTTATGACTTTACTTTATAAATTTAATTACTCAGAACCAAAGAATATATATATTCCTAGGTCTAAAATTTTATATCTAGTATCCATGCCTTTATATATGCATTTTTAAATAAATTTTAATCTGATTATTGGTGTATGAAAATTTTGTTATACACACTTGTTTATTGTACCTTGTTAAATCCAACCATATAATCCTATTACATATATGTGGGCAAGTGCAAAAAAAGATTATTGAATAAATGTTTTATATTTTTTATTAAAAAATGTATCCCATGCCTAAAACACGTTTGCAGTAATTTATGAACTTGAACTGGTTAGTTTTACGTTACATTCATTAGTCACCATTATTCTGTTTTATTGATGTGTTATATTTTAAGAACAATCTTCAAAATTTATTACTTTCAAATATTTTTCTGTACAAACTGAGTCTACCTAAAAGACCTTTGTAATATAGTAAAGAAATTAGGTTAAGATATTTTCAACATTTTATCTTGAATCGATTATTGGGTAAAAATTATAATTTCTCTGCCTTAAAAGGTGTTTTCAAGATTTGTTAGCTTTAAAATTGATGATACTAATTAATTGAAATTAATAAAGATTACAATTGCAGTGTCATGTTTTTCTATACATTTGACATTCCTTTTCTTATATTATGACTAAAAGTTAAAAAGGATCTGTAACACTTCATTTTATATGTTCATGGTTGTTACTTTGTCTAGTAAGTTTATCTAGGTATATATTAGGCTTCTTTGTTGCATTGGCCAGTATTTCTGTGCATGTGCTTTTTCATTGTGATTTACATTTAAATTACTTTTGTGTTTGTCTTGACGAAGTACAATTTATGTACAGAAGTTTTAGTTTTTTGTTTTGAGAACTTATTGTACTCATACTCATTGTTGTTAATTCTGCAAGTTTCATACGGAGCAGCTTTATTTATTTGACGAAAACAAATTCTTTGTTTGAACTAATCTTATATAACTTTCTGTTAGTACTCGGAAAATCATTAGAGAGATTTTAAAATGTAGACATAAGGCTCTTGTGATAATTTCCTTAGCGTGTCTTAAATATTATGAACAGAATCTAGTTTTTTATGTGTTTAATATGAAAGATATATTGATTTGTGTGTAGTATATACTGGAAAATTTGTGGTTTCGAAACATTTGAGAACTTATTGCTTTGAAAGTAAACAAAATATTTCTCACTTCTATATGTGTGACTTAACGAATTCATTCACTTCAAGATAAATTTTTAAAAGTAATCTAGATTTGTTATAAGTTTGCTTGTATGATTAAAGAAAGTGAAGGATCTGCCTTTGGGAGATTTTGCTGCTAAGCACATGTTTTTCCATCAGAAAATTAAAATTAAATCTATTATAATATCTGCAATTCTGTCGTGTATAAATATTGTCAACAAAAGTGTTTATTATTAGTATGCTGTTAAGTCTAAAAAATTAAAATTTCAATAGTAAAGCACTTTATGATGCATTTGTTTTAGAAGAAACCCATATGTGATTCTTCAAAATATTTTATTTTATATGCTTTCACCCTTAGTTATAAACTCTTAAAAAGAAAATTTTACTCAACTTAGCAAAATTATCTCCATTGTTTTCCAGTGAAAATGTTTCTTGATTATGAAATCTCATTAAGTACTGTAACTAGTCATGGTTTCTCAAAATTTTGAAAGTATAGTAGGAATTGTTTTCTAAAGGGAAGTAATTCAATATGAGTTGATTTGGTTAAGAATTTTGAAAAGCGGTAATTTCATTAATATTTCCCTGATTCAGTCTTCAAGTGATCCATAATACAACTCTGTTTAAATAATGTTAAATCTAAAAATTATTAAACATCTGTGATGCTTGAAATGTTAAAGAAAGAACTTTTTATTATAGCAGATAATGTTAGGATGGCACTTGCTATTAAATTATGTGTTGTTTTAATGAGATTTTATGCATATGTGTGTTAAGTCATTCTTTTCTGAGAATATTAAAAAATAAACGTCCAGTTATAAAAATATTGAAACGTAATATTAGGACAAAAATTATAATAATCAAAATCAATAATATCATTAGTCAAACTCCCTACAAATATAGACATTTAAATGCATTTACCCTCTGAGCATCTTGCAATTTCCAAGAGTAATTGTATTTACTCCACCTTTCATTTAATGACGTAACGTCATGTCTGTTAAAAAAAAAATCAAGGAAAATTTTCAGTTTGGTTAAAGAACTCTGTAACTGGTTATCGTGAGAACCGCAGGTTAAGGAATAATTTGTGTATAACACTGAAGAGTGCTAATGTTGATGTTTCTCTTTGTTATTACTCAAAATCTGTTGTATGTGATCTATAAAAATACCACATCTGCAAAGATTTGACTTAACATTGCTGCCAAAAATATTGTTAGAATATTTTTATAAAAATATTATGAAGAAAACTGAACAAATGAATCTTGCTCATTCTGTAAATGTGTTAGTTTGTACTTTGTATTAATCTTAAGGTTCAAAAGAAAAAACATTTTCTATTTCTCTGAGCCTTTATCTTATAAATTCTGAAAAAGTGCTGAATTAAATTACTATTGGAAAAGAATCCGTGATTAGTGATGATCTAAAACAGTATTATATTTCAATTAGTACTCAAATTGGGTTAGAATACACATAAAGTAGTCATTCTGAATAAAATTGTAAAACATTGGAGTGTTTATAAAGCATTGTTGCTTCTTCAATTGTGAAAAATGAAAAAGAAGTAAAATTTGGAGCTTATAATTACTATATGTATTTAAATAAGGTTTTTCGTTCAAGTTAATTTTTAAGCTACCACTATAGGAAAAAGAAATTTACTAAATATTTCCTGTTTTACTATAAATTTCTTCTGGTTGATGGCTCCAATCTGAGTACCGGATTCAAACTAAAAAACGTTTAACTGTACAAAATACAATGCTCAAAGACTTTTTTAATGTTGGATGTTGCATTATTTTTGAAGTTACAATAAATTGAGTTGTAGAAAAGTGTTATGATGAATTAATTCATTGTTATTGATCACTTCTAAGAATGTAAAGAATGAACACTGTCGCACTTTCTTGTTAGACTTGCAGATAACTTAGAATTCAGACTTTTAACATACATATTTGTTTTAAACTTTATTCAATCTAGAATGCATTCGTGTAATGTGTGCTTAGTGATCTAACTTTCTCTGAAATGATCCATTTTTATAATCTATGTTAGCAGTATTTTCAGTTCTTTCAGAAACTTTTTTATAATGTTTATTCAACCAAACTACTTGTAATCAGATTTAAAATGCTTGTTTCCTAAACATGTCTAAGTTTTACTCTACTCTAGTTTTGCTTGGAAATATGGCTGAGAGATATAGTTTGAAGTCATTGCTTAATTTTTTCTTTACAGAGAAATTAAATATATATCATTTCATTAGTTTATATTCAAAATTGAATCTTCAAGTTATATAAACTAACACTAAACATAGCACTGATTACATCTATGTATCATTTAAATCCTGACCCTTTGCTCAAATATTCTAAACAGTTAAAACTTGGATTTTGAAAACCTTTTCCCACTTAAATGGTGCTAAATCATTGTAATGATTTACTTTTAGCCATTTAACTGTATTTATATTACAAATCAATTCTACAAAAATAATGACTTGTCTTATTAAGGTAATATTGTTTGTAGGAGAACTGTTTTCTCCATATGACACAGTTTTCTTTTCCAAGTATTCTGAAAATTTTTAATGTTTCTTTTATTAACTGGAAAATAGTTTACTAAAAAATACAATTAAAGTTAAATGTTATAAAATCTGTTTACAAAAGTTATTTTACTATCTGGTTGGAAATGTTTTCCTGACTATTAAAATATGTACATAATAAGTAGCAAAGAAAGATGAATAAGAACAAGTTACTTTGAAATCAAAACCGAAGAACACAATTGACAACTGTATAGTGTAAATCTAAAGTTTTCTTACTTTTTATTATCTATGTGATGTGGAAGCCTTAAATGTTACAGCAATAGTATATACATAAAAGTGTATATGGACCGTTTATTTTACATTACTGTTTTCTACTCACACTTATTTCATTCCTATGGTGATCTATTTATATTTTTCAGAGACGATGGGGTAAAATTTGTTTCTCTTATGGTTACCCAGATATTTATTTATATCCCTTTCATCGCATGGAAATTATTCATTTGTATGCAGTTGCTTTTACAATCTGCAAGTATTTTGAAATTACATTGATAACTCACACGGATATTAAGTTTCTATGCAATTTGAACTTAAATTTATTTCTCATTGCTGTATATTTTTAGGGTATCAATCTATTTAAAGTATACCAAGAATACAGGTGGTGTTTTGTCCTACTGAAAATATGTTATACTGTCCGACTGTCTTAGATGCCCACTGCAAATACTCAAACTAAATGAGTCCCATGCAAAAAGGATGACTAAATTTTAGGGGTATTTAAAAGTTGTTTTCATACTCGTGAAAAAAAGCCTTAGGTGCATTGGTGATTTTCTGAGGAAAACCACCAAACAATCCTAATATCGCCCTTTTCTGCTTCATGATCACAAAATTGAATTCTGCTTATGTTTGCCTTACTTTGATTAAGTTAATTCACAGGCATCACAAGAAAATCCTTGATGTTAGTAATGCAATGCATATACAAATAATGCCAAAGTACGATATTTAAAAGCATACGTTTCTTCCTACTTCCCCTTTTACTTTGCCATCATCCACTAAATCTAATCGCATCTTCTGCAGTCGGACAGTACTATGTAATTTTTCAACTCCAAATTGCTTTGAAACTAAATGTTAGATTGCTGCAAGTTAATTCTTTTGTATGGTGTTAAAATATATTGCACAAAGAAATCATATTAAAATATTTTTATACTCAAAATTGCTATTGGTGTTTCCAGTAGGTTCTTAACTTATGGAATTCTATACAAGTAACTTCTCAAATAGTGCCACTACTAACTTAATCAAACATTCCCTTTGTTTTTGTACTATATAGTGTGTTCTTTATTGTATGTATAGTACTTGGAGAAGAATTTGACGCCTGCATTGCAGAAGAAATAAAAATCAGGACAATTGTATATAACTATATTTTGTACTGCATATAAATTATAATAAAAGCGTTGTATATGACTCTTTATCATATTAAATATATATTTTTACATCTCATATTCAAAATATATAATTTGGAATCAGATCTGTGTATATAAAACCTAGAAATAATAAGATATCCTTCCCATTCAGAATTTAATGTGACACATGTATTATCTAATGTAAATAGCACACTTAAATCGATAACTAGCTTGAATAAAAGTATTGTATATACTTATGTCAACAAATTTTGAAACTTGGGATTAATCAATGTACTGCTTATTTGGAATCAGTGTATGAAAATATGATTTAAAAATGTGATTTAACTTGTTAAACTAGGGCATGCAAGCTACAGTGCTTTATTGAATATTTTAAACATTAATTCATATAAGTGGATTAGGATATATTGCAGAGCAAATTTTTACCCTATATTGAGGGTTTTTATATTAAAACACTTTTCAAAACAGGATTCAGATAAATGTATTATATGACGTATAGTTTTGTAGTTAAAACACGAGTAAAATCAATTGTGACTTTCTTTTGTCCTAATACACCTTTTCAACTTACGACCACAAAAAATAAATAAAAATAGTAAATAAAGAAAGATACCCACATTGGGTAGGGTCGAAAAGATATAATGGAGTACATATGTATTTTTCACATTATGTACGATAATTATACGTACATAGATTGAATTTTTGGGTTTTATGTACAATTTTTATAACCCTTTTGAATGAAAATAGTGTTGAAAAATATAAATCCGACTTACGACCTGTCAGTCGGAACGGAACTCGATCGTAAGTCTTGGAGACCCTGTACTTTCATTTGAAATTCCAATTATAAAAATAAACATTTTAGTAGGTACGAAATTTTATTCAAATATTGCACATGCCAGAAAATTTTGGGGGTGGCCTGTGTTTCTTATACTATATCAGCGAATTGTCTCCCACCTATGAGAGAATTGAACTGTTTGAATTCAGTACTCTCAACTTATCCTTTGTAAGATCTAGAGTAATAAATAAAATGAAAAGTCTTAGAAAATCTAGTAGTCCATAGTGATTTAAAATCAATTAAAGGTTGTAAAAACAAACTGGTTTATCAGAACGAAAACAAGCAACAAGAGAAGAACTTGTTTCTAATTCCTCTTGGTCTAGCAAATGCTTGACCAAGTTCATGAAACCACTCGTTTTTAAATCTCCAAAACCACCGACACACGAAAGCATGTGAACCGGAGAAGCCTGCGAGTTCGTGAATTTAGGACCAACAGGAAAATTTTATGTCCATTTTGAAATTTGAGTGTAGTATGGCCACTTCTGAATCTCGAAAAGCCGTCTGATTTTCAATCGAGAGGAAAACAACATTCTAACACAGGGAGCTCTTGTTGCTGATTTCGGTTTTGATGATAATGGGGATGTGTTCCGCCTCGACCAGTTACTTTTTATGTTTTTAATTTTCATTTTTTGAAGGATTTACTTGGTCCAAAAATTTCTGCACCATCAGTCATATAGGCGACCTAGGAGCATGTTCTAGTGTCAATTTGATCAGGCAATATGGCTTGATCAGATATTGGAATATCTGCAGAAAAATGAAAATTCTAATTCCACTCTAAACTTAGATCAACTGTTTGAAGTATGGTGACTGCCGAAGCATTTTAATCCAAACAGTACATAAGAAACAGAACTTTTCAGAGATCTGATCACTGAACTCCAGCCAAGTTGTAAGGTACATTTTCTGCTTCATAGATCACTAAAATACACTACCCAAGTAGTAACAAACGTCCAATTTCTGAAATTGACTTTCCAACCCTTTTACAAGTTAAAAGTAAATGATCAAGGATTTCCGACCCCTAAAAAAAAACTTACTGCCAAGCCCTAAACCATCCAGTTAACACAAGCTGTCCCGACTCAAAATAGATCTCATGCCTCAAAAAATTGAACCGATTTTATAGTTGAGCTAATTCCAAATCATCACAACTTTTGAAAAAAATTCGGAGATGGTATATAAAACAGACTCCGGTGAATTACCTAAATATTTACAAAACTCTTGAACAACACTGCTGCACATTACATGGTATCTCAAGGAAAAAATATAAAAGGTTATATAATAACCCATTCTATGAAACCAATAAAAGCTTGCTAAGAGACTAGCACCGATGAAATTAAAACAACTGTAAAAGGGTACCCCATCAAAATAGTTGCCCAATTCGCACCAAAAATCTTCCCTATTTTTCTGATCGAACTATAGAACAAAATTTTTGTTTTCATTTATAATACTTCTGAACAGGGAGAGAGAGACTATATACCATGTGCACAAGAACTAAGGGTGATTAAACATTGATTTTTGGTATATAATTAACTTTATCAGTAGACTTCTATTAATTTTAAGGGCCGCGGTAGCTCAGTTGGAAGAGTAACGGATTAGCAACCGGAGGGTTACGAGTTCGAAACTAGGTCCAACCAAAGACCGTCGTGTACACCGGAGCTGATGAACGTTTGGAGAGTGGAGTGCCTCCTCAGGTGTTTCGTCGTCATCTGACCGTGGTTCAAAATTACGTGGTGTTCTCGGATCTATCCTTTCGGGATTGATGCCGGACCGTCTCCAATAACCCATTGTGTTGCTCCAGTGCGACGTTAGTTAAGTATCTACCTCTATTAATTAAAAAATGACGTTAAGTTAGCATTTCCAACACCCACTGTACTTTATTCGTGGCTAGCTGGTTGCCCGGGTATTTATTTATCACAATCTTCTATTAAACAGGAAAAGAAATCATCTATCTATAGTATAAAATCAAAGTAATTTTATTTACAGGTTTTTAAAAGTATAAGTACCAGTATGCAAATTATTAAAGTAAAATCTTTTACAAATTCACTATAATATTAATTTAACACAAAACTTGATTATAAACAACATTTTTAGTTTCACCTCCAGGAGCAAGAATAAATAAATTCTTGGGTGAACCCACCCTTGAGCAAGCAACATAAACATGGGGAGAAACATGGCTCTATCTCTTATCCTGCAGTCGGGCCTCACGCTGCTGTACTGTCTCTGAAGTTCTAGATGTAGTAGCTCTCCCTTATCCTGTAGTCGGGCCTCACGCTGCTGTACTGTCTCTGAAGCTCTACATGTAGCAGCTCTCTCGCGGAGCGTCGCATGTCTTCTATTCCTCTCCTCGGGAGTTCCTTGTCTACGTTGTTTAATTTTTTAGACTTTGATTGTACTTGGCCTTACGTTTCCTTGGAGGCATTGTTACAGCAATGAACAATGAATGTTGATTAATGAACTTGAATCCAAAATGCACATTATCACTGTCAAATAAAGTAGGAAACACTTATACAATCAACTAAAAGAGCGAAATGAAACTCACATTCATTGAAAGATGATGAACTGGAAGACTTTCCGAGTTAGATCCTCTTAAATATGACCATCTAAGATTCGAGTGGATGCTGGAATTTTCTAGAACATCATGAGGACAAGACAGGGCATAATGATTTCTAAAAATTTCCAGAAGGTTCTACAGAGTTCTATTCATTTCCACAACCTTCTAGAAGGTTTTGCAGAGTTCTTTTTATTTCTACAAATTTCCAGAAGGTTCTACCCCGACACCGAGTTTTATTAGTTTCCACAATCTTCTACAGAGTTCTATTCGACTAAACTTGGGCTTAAATGTCATCGGGACTCACCAATCAGCCTAGCGACCCCGAAAACTATGGATTCGACACTTATCTCGGACATTTTGGACATTCTATTTTTCACCCCTTCTTACCCCCATGCCGATGGGGGCTGAACTTGGCATCGGGAGTGTCACTATTCATCTCAGCGACCCCGAAAACTATGGATTCGACACTAATCTCAGTCTTGATAGTTAAACTATTGAAAATTAGGGTATAACTATTGAATTATAAAGTTTAAATAATGTAATGAGTTAAAACGTTGCTGATTACAGCAACAAGAATAAAAAAGCAAGAAATAAATTATAAAAATAAGAATTTAATTTATTACAAATTTAGAGTGGGATTTCAGCTATCCAGAAGAATGGTTCTTTGTGGTCTATTATTTTGTAGTAGGGTCGGATAATAGATTTCAATTTCTTGAACAGCTGCATTGTTATCGTTGTAACGTCTTGATTCACGGGTAGCTAGACTAGTTACCATTGAAAATATCCGATTCTGGACTAAATTGGTTTATTTTACAATTTGTACAAAAAGTCGGAAAATGAATGTAAAGTTCATTAATATTAGTTCCTTGGAAGGTCCAAAGTTCTATCGAGGCGCTTAGGGCTGCTGGCGAGCCTCACAATTTCGCTCGGGGAAGTCTAACGCACGGCTACGGGTGAGCCTATTCTCAACACAAAATTACTCGAATGAGTACAGAGTTCCAAGGCAGGAAATCTCAGTCTTTCCGGACAGGATCACTACTAGGATGAGCAGTTACACGGATCTCTAGGAGGGTTCTCCTTTACGGCTACGGTCGAGCCTTTCTCACTAAAATACTCCGGCGAGTATAGGATCCCAAGGTGGGATAAATGCACAACAGTGAACGGATATTCACTTCAAGCTCCAAAAACGGTCTCTACTGACCGCCTCTCCAAGCTCTCTCTCTGATCCTCTGTGATCCTCCGTCTCTCCTCTCGTCTTTCCTCTCGTGATCTCTCTCTGATGATATCTCCAAAAACTCTATATGTTGGGTGCTTATCGACTCCTCCTTTCCGTTTCTGGTCCGTCTTTTAGTCGGTGCTGGATTGGGTGTTGAAGATTTCTCACGTTCTTGATTGGCTGTCTCACGTTGGTCTTTCCCCTCAACTTTTACGACAGACTTCGGCGGACTTGAAAGGGTCCATCAAACCCTGTCGGAAACTCATCATCATTTATATCAATCTTCTTGGTCTCGAAATGTCGAAGAGAGCGACAGAAAGGCGCCTGCCCTTTGTTTTGAAACCACAGCGATTTCCGACCCCTGCTGGCTGGCTGTCGTTAAGAAATCATTAAGATGTTTTCGGGTGGTCGTTATGGAGTGTGGGCTTTTCCTCTCGACACCTGAGTCAACAAGACTTTTCATTTTCCCACGCTGCCGTGGTGATCGTTTCTCTAGCCGCCGTTACAGAATTCCTCCCCCCATAGAGAGATTTTGCGATGTGTTAGAGAGCAAAATCTAAAAGGAAGGGGTTAGACATACAGGAGGTCTTGACAATACTTCAGAGGCAGCTATAACTAATGGTTTTAACCTTCCAACATTTTACAATCTTATTCAATTATATAAGTTACAAGCACAAGCATCATTTGTATTTACATTTTACATAGATCACAATTTATACACTATTAAATATTTACAATCAAATTTTCATTTGAAGTGTCAGATATTATTTATTCCACGCGACTTAAGCAATCAGCGTGCTTATTGTCTTTCCCTGCTCTGTGGACTATTGTATAGTCAAATGGTTGCAACGCCAACGCCCATCTCATGAGTCTAGGGTTATTTCCTGCGTTCATACGCAACCAAACTAAAGGGTTGTGGTCAGTTTCGATTGTAAACTTTTGACCATCTAGGTATGTCGCAATTTCTTAATTGCATAAATGATAGCTGCACATTCCTTTTCTGTAGCACTAAACTTCTTCTCGCACTCGCTAAATTTCCGACTCAAGAACAAGATCGGATGTTCGTTATTGTGTGGCCCTCGTTGAGCCATAATGATCCCGATTCCTTTATCTGATGCATCGGTTTGCAGGATAAATTCCCTACTATAGTCCGGGGCATAAAGTACGGGTTTTTCGGTGAGTTTCCCTTTTAGTGTTTGGAATGCGTGCTCATGCTCTGGTGTCCATTCTATCGCTTCCTTTCTATGTTTTCCCTTTAAGGCGCGGGTTAAAGGCTCCGCGATGACAGCATAGTTTTTAATATATCGTGAATAAAATCCACATAAGCCTAGAAATTGGCGTATCTGTGTTTTCGTTTTGGGGGCCGGAAATTCCAATACTGCCTTTGTTTTGGCTTCGGCAGGGGATCTGAGACCTCCACCTACCTCGTGTCCCAAATATTTTACGCTGCTTTGCGCGAACCGACATTTCGATGGTTTGATCGTTAATTTGGCCTCCGCGATTCTATTTAGAACTAGGCCTAGGTGTTTTAGATGATCTTCCCACGTATTTGAAAAGATGGCTACATCATCTAAATATGGTACACTAAACTCGTCGCATCCTTGCAAGAGTTGTGACATGAATTTGGAAAAACAAAAAGGGGCATTTACCAGACCAAAAGGAAGGACTAGTGGTCGGTAAGTTCCAAAAGTAGTCACAAATGCGGCTAATCTCTGAGCCTTGGGGCTTAACGGAATCTGCCAATACCCTTTTGTTAAATCAATGACAGTGATGTACTTTGCTGCTGATACCTTCTCTATTCTTTCGTCGATATTCGGTAAGGGAAAATATTCGGTTCTAATTATAGAATTTAATTTGCGGTAGTCTACACAAGGCCTTGGTTCTTTGCCTTGAGCTTCCACTAATATCATTGGAGAAGTATAATCTGACTCTCCTATCTCTATCAGTTGGAGGTCCAACATCCTCTTGATTTCAGTTTTTAAAATTTCCGTTTGTCGGGGTGACGTCCTATAGGGTTTTGACCTCACTGGTTGATTACTGATCAATTCTAGGTCGTGTTCTACCAAATCTGTCCTACCTGGGTCATTTGAAAATATTTTCTTATGAGACAATAATAACGTCTCGAGTTGGGCGATTTGTTCAGGGCTGCATTTTCCAGCTAAATCACTATCCCTCACTATCTCCTCGAAATCATACAAATTGGGGTTTGACGACGGGTAATTTATCTCTAAATCCGAATCTGATGTTCCGACATTCTCTCCACTAATCAGTAAGTTCACTGCTTCCGCCCGCTTATTATAAGGTTTTAGAAGATTTACGTGATACACCTGAGATTTTTCGGTTTTACCAGGCATCTTAACTATGTAGTTAGTATCTGAGAGTTGACTCTCGATCACTCCAGGGCCTATCCAACTAACAGATAATTTGTTTGGTTTGGATGACGCTACGACTAACACCTTATCTCCCTTTTTAAAAATTCTACGAACGGCATCTTTATCGTACCAGGTTTTCCTTTTATGTTGCATGTCTGAAACTCGTTCATAGGCCAATTCCTGACAATGCTTCAACCTGTTAATTAATTCGAACACGTACTCGGTCACGACATTTTCTTCTTCCTCCGGTTCTACCCAATGTTCGAAAAGTAAGGTTTCGGGGGTTCGAAGATTCTTTCCATGCACGAGTTCAGCGGGGCTAAAATTTGTGGACTCATGAGTCACCGTTCTTAATGCTAAGAGAGCTGCGGGTAGATTTTTCTCCCAATCTAATCCCGATTCCAAACACAAAACTTTCAATAATCTTTTTACGGATCTGTGCCACCTCTCTACTGGGTTACTTTGTGGGTGTCTTACAGAGCTGTGTGTAACCTTAATGCCAAATTTTTCAGAAAACGTGGTGGTCAAATTGCTCGTGAAACAAGTGCCTAAGTCACACTGTATTTCTCTGGGAAATCCCAATCTACTAAATATAATCATGAGAGACTCCACTATTGATTCTGAACTGATGTCGCGAACGGGTATCGCTTCAGGATATTTTGAGGCCATGCAGATAGCAGTTACTAAGTATCTATTATCCTTACTTGAATAAGGAAGGGGTCCTACTGTATCTACATTAATTTTCGAGAAGATCTCTTTAATCACCGGCACTAATTTTAATGGGGCTTTCTTCTTTTCCCTTGGTTTTCCCACTCTCTGGCACGGGTCACATGTTCTTACGTATTCTTCTGCATCCTTAATGCAGTTTGGCCAAAAATAATATCTCAATAGTTTATCTTTGGTTTTTGTTGAGCCTAAATGTGCGGCGACTTCTTCGTGGCATAACCTTAGAATTTCATTCCTCATTCTTGCGGGAATGACTAATTGTTTCCTTTCCTCACCTCAGTGATCTGCGGTTATCCTAAACAACAAATTTTTATCCACCCTATATTCCTGAGTTCGCTTTTCTTCCATTTTTTCCCACAGCGTACTCAATTCAGAGCATTCCTTTTGTGCGTTGGAAAACTCCTCGGGGGTTACTTTCAAAATCGCAATTGTATGCTTTTCAGCAGGGGGTAGATGAATGGGAAGCTCGCGCTCCTGGCTATTCGATTGAAGAGGTGGTTTTTCGCTAACGCAGTTGGGGGTTTTGAGTTTCTCCAAACTCCCTGATCTTTTGTTTCCCCTGTTTTGACTACGCGTAACGACAGCATTAACTAAATGTGGGTTTTTCTTTGCCTCCTCGAGCAATTCTTGGGTCGAGTTTCCCAGGAGATAATGGTTCAATTCTACCGTTTTATCCACTACCGCTGCTTTAGTGATTATCTTGCCGAATTTTTCACTTTCTAAACTAATTGTTGCTATCGGTAAACATCGGAAATGATTTTCCAGAGCCTGTTTCAACCAAACTGTTTCTCCGGTGTAATCATCTGGACTTACTAAGTGGTTGGGAGCTACGTCCAAACTGGTTCCACTATCTCTCAATATCACGGTATTTATCCCATTAACTTTAGCCTCACTCAGATAAGGGGCAAACGAAGGTGCGAAATTCTCCTCCATTTTTAAATGATTCACGCGTTCGTGATTCGGGTTTCTCCTTAATTCAGGGCATTGCGGTCTCAGATGATCCGTCGAATGGCATATGTAACACGCCGGCGCTGTTCGCCGTTCAAATTCTCGCTTCCTCCACTTTTGCTCATTAGAATTTGGGTTCCTCCAATTCGAGCGTTCGCTCTTTTCTGGCTCAAATTTCCTCACTACTGCAGGTTTGTTTTCAGGTTTGGGCTTATCTGGGAAACGTTTTTCTGGGAACTTAGCTGTGAGAGGTCTTCTAACAGTGCGTCTAGCGGCTTCATATTGGTCTAATTTAAATACTAATTCTTCGGGGTCTACTATGGCTGCCCACTGATCTATGAAATGCTCCTTAATCTCAGGAGAAACTCTCCTCTTTATTTGATCCGTTAGCATTAGGTTTTTGAGGTCCTCAAAACTTTCCACTCCGACTCCATCTAGCCATCCCTCTAAGTAACTCCTTAATTCAAATATTAGATCTTTCCAGGGCGCTCCTGATCGTCTCTGATGCTGTGTAAATTTGGTTCGGAATGTTTCCGGATTTAATTTAAATCTATTTAGGAGGGTACTCTTAACATGATCGTAATCTTCTGATTTTTCAGGGGGCTCTCTCATGATAATTTCTGCAATATCCATCGGGAGTAGGTAAAGAAGGTGAGTCACCCAATCAACCTCATCTATTCCCATCTTTTTCGCCTGTCTTTCAAACAAGGTGAGAAATAGGGCCATGTCTCCTTTTTCTGGGTCAAATTTCTGCATTACGGATTTCAAGTTTTTCGTTGGTCTAGAATTATCCGTTTGTGACGAACCTAAGCTATTTGTTTCAGCAGCTTGCGTAATTCTGAGTTTTTCTAACTCGAACATTCGAATTCGCTCTTCTCGCTCTTCCGCCTCCCTAGCATTTCTCTCGGCTATCTCCCGTTCCTCTCTAGCCTGTCTCATCTCCCGTTCCTCTCTAGCATTTCTCTCGGCTATCTCCCGTTCCTCTCTAGCCTGAGTGTCAGTTATCTCCCGTTCCTCTACTATAACCAGCAACTGAGCCTTCACCCATTCTTCGTCGTATTGTGGATGCTCTGATATCTTTGTGGTTGTATCTAACACCCTATCATTAGGTCCTAGGTCGATACCTAACTCATAAGCGAGTTTCTGCAAATCTGCCTTACGTTGCCTTGCTAAAAATGCCATTTTAAAATTCTCCTGTCCCTTACACACAATTATACACACAATAATATACTAATATATGTGACCAATACTTAAAACACAATGCAACACTATAAAACAATGTACCTTAAATTTCAAAACAATCTTAACTCAAATTTCACAAAATATACTAAGCGTAACTCTACACAGAATACTTCGATAACTTTTAGATTACAACAGTACTTAATTTCAATAAATGACTTTTACTCTAATTTCAAAGGAAAGTTCTTCCTGAATTGATAACACAATAGTTTTCTAAATTTTTCAAATCAAGCACTTTGCTAAATGTTGCAACCACTCAATTACACATACAATATAATTTCATTAAGACAATTTTAAATTCCTAGCACATTAATTTACTACAATTTTTGCCTCTAAAGTAAAATCAAGCCTTACCTGCTGTCGTGCTGCACAGGATCTCGTCACTTTCATCTACTTCAGATCAGGGTTATTGGTCGGTCACTTTCCACACAAAACTTGGTCTTCTATTTCTTTTTCGGGACTCGGCGTCTTCCGTAACTGTATTTCGGACCAGGCGTCCTTTTCTCCGGGACTGGATGTCGAACGAAGTCGCTACTTCTCCGGGACTGGATGTCGGTCGGTTCGATGCTCCTTCAGAACTGGATGTCGAACGAAGTCGCTACTTCTCCGGGACTGGATGTCGGTCGGTTCGATGCTCCTTCAGAACTGGATGTCGAACGAAGTCAATCGGTTCCGCTACTTCAGGACTGGGCGTCGGTCGGTTCGATACTCCTTCAGAACTGGATGTCGAACGAAGTCGCTACTTCTCCGGGACTGGATGTCGGTCGGTTCGATGCTCCTTCAGAACTGGATGTCGAACGAAGTCAATCGGTTCCGCTACTTCAGGACTGGGCGTCAATCGGTTCCGCTACTGCTTTACGACTGGGTGTCGATCGCTTCCGCTACTGCTTTACGACTGGGTGTCGATCGCTTCCGCTACTGCTTTACGACTGGGTGTCGATCGCTTCCGCTGCCACCAAAACGTTAACTAGTCTGTAACGTCTTGATTCACGGGTAGCTAGACTAGTTACCATTGAAAATATCCGATTCTGGACTAAATTGGTTTATTTTACAATTTGTACAAAAAGTCGGAAAATGAATGTAAAGTTCATTAATATTAGTTCCTTGGAAGGTCCAAAGTTCTATCGAGGCGCTTAGGGCTGCTGGCGAGCCTCACAATTTCGCTCGGGGAAGTCTAACGCACGGCTACGGGTGAGCCTATTCTCAACACAAAATTACTCGAATGAGTACAGAGTTCCAAGGCAGGAAATCTCAGTCTTTCCGGACAGGATCACTACTAGGATGAGCAGTTACACGGATCTCTAGGAGGGTTCTCCTTTACGGCTACGGTCGAGCCTTTCTCACTAAAATACTCCGGCGAGTATAGGATCCCAAGGTGGGATAAATGCACAACAGTGAACGGATATTCACTTCAAGCTCCAAAAACGGTCTCTACTGACCGCCTCTCCAAGCTCTCTCTCTGATCCTCTGTGATCCTCCGTCTCTCCTCTCGTCTTTCCTCTCGTGATCTCTCTCTGATGATATCTCCAAAAACTCTATATGTTGGGTGCTTATCGACTCCTCCTTTCCGTTTCTGGTCCGTCTTTTAGTCGGTGCTGGATTGGGTGTTGAAGATTTCTCACGTTCTTGATTGGCTGTCTCACGTTGGTCTTTCCCCTCAACTTTTACGACAGACTTCGGCGGACTTGAAAGGGTCCATCAAACCCTGTCGGAAACTCATCATCATTTATATCAATCTTCTTGGTCTCGAAATGTCGAAGAGAGCGACAGAAAGGCGCCTGCCCTTTGTTTTGAAACCACAGCGATTTCCGACCTCTGCTGGCTGGCTGTCGTTAAGAAATCATTAAGATGTTTTCGGGTGGTCGTTATGGAGTGTGGGCTTTTCCTCTCGACACCTGAGTCAACAAGACTTTTCATTTTCCCACGCTGCCGTGGTGATCGTTTCTCTAGCCGCCGTTACATCGTTTTCAATTTGGTTGAAGGAATTTTGAGATAGTTTTTAATGAAGTTTTTATGGTCGGGGTTTTAGAATATTATTATTGCGGTAAGACCATCTGGATTTAGTTATTTGCTTATTGAAAAGATTTTGCGACTTCAATTTTTTTATGTTTACTTCGTTAGTAACCCCCTCCCCCCAAATTGAGCAAGCATATGTTATCATTGGTCTTACAAAGTATAAATAGATGAGTTTTTTGTTGTTAATTGATAGTGTTTAAGCTCAGAGACGTGAGTGGATACACTCACTGAGAAAACTTTCCGAAATTTGTTCTGTAAATATTGTATGTGGGCTTCCAGTTGTCGAATCTAGGATAAGCCCCAAGTATTTGGCCTATACGTACCAAGGGAGGGTTTGTCCGTAGAGGTAGTTTGGGTAATTTTGTGTGTTCTTTACGGTGGAACCTGATAGCGCTGTCTTTTCTACATTAAGTTTTATTATCCATCTGACAAACCAGGATTCAAGATAGTGTCACCGCCGGGAGGACGCGTCCCCCAATACGCTTTGATTGAGGCTTAATTTGGTATGTTTTAGGAGATTTAAGTACCTTTAAAATATGGTCGGAGGCATTCAGAATGCCTCATAAAGTGTTTTTAGTCCTTAATTCTTTCAACATTTTCCAGAGAGACCCCTCCTTAGACCGCTGGTAATCTATACCCTATCTATTGAGTTATCCCCAATAATTTGGTGCTGGTGACGCCCATGGTACATATGAACACAGCGGTCGAACCCACTTCGGCCCCATTGATTTTCAAAATTATTTATACTTTTACCGGGTACGGAAAAAATATTTTTCTTTATTTGGAGTGAAATATATATATATATATATATATATATATATATATATATATATATATATATATATATATATATATATATATATATATATATATATATATATATATATATATATATATATATATATATATATATATATATATATATATATTGTTTTGAAGCAGTGGTCATTTAAGCATTTCGAAAAAAGAACTGTAAACGCTCTTTTGAAAACGAAACAAGAACTATGCAGACGTCGAAAAGAATGCCTCCATTTTCTTATAAATTTATTAGGTAGGTAGTTAATTAGCGTAGTACTGGAGCAACACACGGATTTTTTACTGGAGATGGTCCGGGTAGGTAATTAATTAACTTCACACTGGAACAACATAAGGGACTATTGGCGACGGTCGCGGATCAATCCTGAAGGGAAAAATTCAAGGACGCGCCTTATAATTTTGAACCACGGTCAAATGACTAGAACATCTGACATGGCACCCCACTCTCTAAACTTCCAAACCACGTAAGGACATTTGACACCATTACAGATTTAACGTGCACCAGCCCCTATGTACACGACGGTCTTTCGCCGGACCGAGTTTCGAACTCGCAACCCTCCGGTTGCTAATCCGTTGCTCTTCCAACTGGGCTACCTCAACCCTACACGTTTTCTGTAAAGCTAAATTTAAATGGCACTAGTTTTCATGTGGTTTGTTTATAAAATGGAAATCTTAAATTAAGATGAAAGATAACATGTAAAACATTCTTATTCCATTCATTTTTTAAACTATTTTTTATTAGAGTTCTGTGAAGCTAAATGCTGATGAGACGTTAGTGTTTTGGCAACTTCCTTCGTATAACTAAGTATGTTGATTCGTTTCTACCATAGAGGAGATATAGAGTGAGCTATGGCAACCTTTTTATGTCCGCATAATCATGTGACCAAAAACAGTAGTCACGTCATCCCTAGACTCTTTTCTCCAACGCGCATATAGTTTGCGCATTCCTTCTTCCATAGCAAATGCATTGAAAGTGAAAGCTAACATGGTTCTATCGTGCTGTGTATATGGATATAATTACAAATTTATTAAAGGTGGAAACATTGCATTTCACTGGTGAGCGATTTACTTGCATTTTACATTTGTTTTTTGTGTTTTTCAGTATTTTCTAGTATGATAAAAAATAGATGTTCTAACTTAAGAATTCTTAATACAACCTGCGGACATTTCCCGTTCTATAAAAAAGATTTCATAGATTTGCTATCAATATATATCTAAAATAACGTTTAAAATAAAATAATTGATGTTCGAATGTGTTTATTATTGTAAATTGTACATCTATAAGGGCTTAAAATATTAAAAATAATAAACCAAACTTTAAAAACTTGTGAAATCGTTCTCTGTCTTGGCGATGATTTTTTTTGGCGCCAATTAGGATCACTATATTCTTTCGTGTCTTATACAATAAAAATGTTATAAATTGAAAACATGAACTTAAGTACATAATTTAAATTATTTTCTTGCTGATCAAAATTGTTTTGTTTGCACCCACCTGTGGCATTTCATAATTAAAACAAAAGATAAATTTTGAAACTTTTAAGAATTATAAATTAAATAAAATCGATTTGTTAAAAATAGGATTAAATAAAAAACCTTATTATAAATGTGAACCACATTTATGCGCTTTAGGGAACCTTTTTTGTTCATGTTTTAAAATATTTGTAAAATCTTTATTATAAGATTGTGCCATTTGACAAAAGAGCTTTTCTTTCAAATTTCCCATGAATCTATAACTTTCTACTGGAATGGCGAAAAACAAATTGCCATTCTCTTATGTGAAAAACAAAAATAACGCATGAACGGAAATTGAGATATTGTACCTGTTTTGACGTATTTTTATTCTTGTTAATGAAGCATGCAATATAGCAAATTGGAAAAGCAAACAATTAGAATACGAAATTAAACATCTTTTGAATTAATTACAAACAATCCGCACAGCTCGAAAGTTCCTTTTCTAAAAACACTTGCGTGACATCCTGATTTTTTTGCTTCGTGTTCAAATAAACCTAACATTAAAACTTAATTATTTTCCACTTCTAAGTCCGTTTTATCTTCCTTATATTTTTTAATCTTGAGATAAATCATGCTGAATTAGATTGTTTCTAACAAAATTTGTGAGCATTCCAATGTTTATATCGTTCTTTAACTCGATAAAAAAGCATGGTGGTGATAAAAACACATTCCACAGCGAAATGAAATCCTTCATTCTATTATTCTGAAAAAGGGACACGTTTTGATTTTTTTCTCTAAATAGAGTATTTTAACGAAGTATAGTTGTGAAAATTTATGTACACGAAACATGCTCCTCAATTGAGAGAAACATTTATCTTCCACAATTTTTTAAGATGAAAAACTATTTTTTTAAAAAGCGTCAAATCTGTGATAACTTAAACTTTTAAGGTTCCATTCCTTGAAACAATAAAAATAATTTCGTATTAATTTTAGAATTACAAGTAAAACAATTTATATTTACTCGTAATAAGAACTTGTAGAGATGTGTACCTGCTAAAAATTCGTTTATTCAGTTCTTATGTATTTAAAATTATTATTTTGTTCCATTTATTAGTTTTCCTAAAGATGAAGAAAGATGGGTAGTAAATGGCTACATGTTTCTATGAGTTTTATTCAGTGGATTTAAAATGTGATGAATGTGACAATAAATTTTATAAGTTTACTGTTTCTTATTTATCTTTCGTATTTATAAAATATTGATTTCACACACAATAATTAATACAAATTTAATATTAAAAATCCAGCACAGAACTTCTGCACACACTTAGAATTATAAAATTTGTCAAGAGTTATTTACTCGAGCACTGATAAATTTAAAATCCATATATAGACACACAGGTGTAACTTATTTAGTTTTTGAACCAAAAATCAAATTGTGTAAAATAGCTGACAACTTTAAGTACATGGTTTAAAAAAGTTACCTTCCATCTTGTAAACATTATATGTATAACTTTTCACGTTAATAATACTTCTATGCGTATTTGTCCTAAAATAAATTTGCGTTTACAAAAACATAAGCAATTATGTATCCATAATATAAATGAAAGCTTTCAGTGGTAACCCAGACGTGATTTGAGCACACAACCTTCTTATCGGTTTTCACTATTTTATTTTATGCATCAGTAAAATATTTATTGAGGAGTCATTTCTTAACTTATTTTTAAATTTATTCCAATTCGTGTTAACTTCATTATGTTTAAAAAATGAAGTTTGAATTATTTTCTGCTATTAAATCTTTAAGATAATTTTCACAACATTTAATACAGTTGTTAAAGAAAACTATATAATATATTGAATTAAAGGAGATCAGGTTTCGGACAACTATCTTACACAAAATTTTAATCAGTGACGATATACTTGTGAGCATCCCCTAACCCTTTTGACATTTTCTCTTAATATACTGGTTTGGAGAGTGGGGTGCCAGCTCAGGTGTTGCCTCGTCATCTGACCGTGGTTCAAAATTACGTGGTGTTGTCCTCGGATCTTTCCCTTTGGGATTGATCCCGGACCGTCACCAATAGCCCATTGTGTTGCTCCAGTGTGACGTTAATTGAAATTCCCCTCCTCCCTCCCCCCTCCCCCTCCTTAATATACTGTTGCAAAAGGTAAACATCAAACCAGCACTACAGGACCGATCTCGACTGCGGGTCTGGTAACCTGCGGAGGATTGTATCTGGACTGCAGGCTGGTTAAGCCGATTTGGAGGACCGGGCCTGATAAAGAAATATTTGGAGGATTGTATCTGGATTATGGGCTAGGTAAAACTGTCCTGAGGGCCGTATCTGGACAGCGGACAGGTTAAGCCAGTATCTGGTGTGTTGTCCTAATAAACATTTGGTGAACTGTATATGGACTGTGGGCCAGGAAAACCTGTCCGGAGACCGTATCTGAACTGCGGTCCTGATAAAATTTGGAGGGCCATATCTGGTCTGCGAGCCGGGTAAACATATCCGACGGGACGGGGCTTATTCGGTTTGAGGGCCGTATCTGAGCTCGGGGCCTGCAATCAGTCTATTCACTACAAGGTATTTATCTTACACGTACGGATTTTTGTTGTATACGTGCTAGTTAAACTTGATCCCAATGCGAACTTAAGCTAATTATATAACAGCTCAAATTGCTAAAAACATTAAAAAGTTACACCAACTCGATAAATATTCAGAAGTATGCACATTCGCATCGCCTAACAATGTTAAAACGTAACTCAAATTCAAGAACTATATTCAGTATTATACTCATTCGCATAGCTAACTTTTTGTAAGTAAATGTTATATCGCCAAGAGAAACGATAAAAAATCAAATAAATCATCCAAGCTGAATTTTTCGCGTAGCAGTCACGTGACTACTAGCGACATGTTGCTCCCTTTTTTAAGCTCTTCTCAATACGATGCTCAGTCTACTTATATTTCACGTCTATGGTTTCTACCCCCCGTTTAATTCTTTTCGATCCAATTCATTTGTTGTTTTATGCAAGATTTGTTGTTTGTGTTTGTTTCCATCTCACCCCACAAGTTTCAAGAGGATGAAAAACACAGGATTTTGAAAGGTGGGAAACAGGAGGAAAAGTTTGATCTTTCATGTATCCCTTCACCTATCATTTTCTTGAACTCTTCCTCAACAAAAGGGACTACTGTTTTTGGCAATTTATGGCAGATTCAAAATCTAAAACAGTCGCTATTGAAGTTCATTCTGCACCTTTGCGCATACGCAGTTTGTTGCTTCGTAGGAGTCCGACTGGACATATTAGCCAAATGAGAGTTCGTTGGTTGATTTACTGGGGCCAGATGCAAGTATTGCAATCGCAGACAATCACTCCTATTTTACGAAAATAGTTGGCAACGCTTGTACTTTCGGTGTGATTTGTTTTCTTTTTTTGAAGCTTTTTCTGTGGGGGTGGTGTCGCGAATATAAAACCATGGTAAAACTTTTAAAGCCTTTTTCATATTATATTCTAGCATGAAAAGAAAATTTTCTTCTCCGTCCGTGAACAGTTCGATCTCTGAAATTTTTGCACACAGGATAAATTCACTTCCTGTTTTGTTTTATGCTGATCATTTCTTGTTGCTATTCATGCGAATTTTTTTTTTCTCGTTGATACCATGAATATTTTTTTCCATACTTTAATAATATTACCTATTTTCAGCTGGTCTTAGTGCTTGGTGACCTACATATTCCTCACAGATGTCATAGTTTGCCTTTGAAGTTTAAGAAACTTTTGATACCCGGAAGGATACAACATATTTTGTGTACTGGAAATTTATGTACGAAGGAATCCTATGACTACCTAAAGACTTTGGCAAGCGATGTCCACGTGGTCAGGGGTGATTTCGATGAGGTGAATATTTTATTTTGTAGTAATTGAGTTGTGTACACTCGCACTCGATTGTAAGGTGCAAAAACTAATTTCATAGATAATTGAAATGTTAAGCAACTTCAAGCATACATATGTATAATATAAGCAATATCTCTAAAATCTAATAAAAATTGTCCAATTACTATTTTAAACCAATTAATTATAGGACATACTCAGAATCATTCAGTTTACTGATGTATACAAGAAATGACCTGAAAAAAGTTTTCTGTCCCGTTTGGAAAGATGTTGTGGAAACAGTCATCTGATGTTTAGTCAGTACTGAATATAATTCAAGTTCCTTTTCCCCAAGTGATAGTAGCTCAGGTGTTCTCGTCATCTGATCATAGTTCAAAATTATGAGGTGTCCTTGAATCTTTCCCTCCGGGATTGATCCAGGACAGTCGCCAATAGCCCGTTGTGTTGCTTCAGTGAGATGTAAATTAACTACCTACCCCAAGTGATAGGATTTGTGTCAAGTTCCCTTTGAATCATGAAACTGAATATTTAAATAATAATTCGAACTGAATACAGTAGACTCTTGATTATCCGCGGTCTTCCTTTTCACGAAGATAAATTACAGTATTAATAGAAAATTTACAACTGTAGAATAAGTTATGCAATTAGGCCTACAATTAAACGTACGTACAGAACCTGTAAGTACAGAAATCTACTGTTTATTAAGTCATAATTGTATGTGTAGGCTCCCTACTGTAAATAAAAATTGTTCAAAAGCATTTTCGTGTTGATTTGTGCTTTTTTTCATCCATTTTGCTGATTATTCGCAGAATTCGCTTACCCCCATTTGCCACACCACCCAATTCCGCGGATAATTGAGAGTTTACTGTAATAATAACTTTTGTTAACACCAGTACACTTACCTAATTTCTATTAGAATTTTAAGTGTTTTGAGGGGCATTTCCATAAATTGATATCCAATTTAGCTTGGGGGCTTGTGCACATATAATCTGTTGTGGCCTTAAATGTCCTCACATTGGCATGGTGTGGAAGTTTGGAGAGTGGTATTGACCCTGTCATATGACTGGTTCAAAGTTATGCGGTGTTCCTGGATCTTTCCCTTCAGGGTCGATCTGGACCATTGCCAATAGCCCGTTGCATTGCTCCAGTGCGATGTGAATCCAACTACCCAACTCCTAATTTAGATAGAATCTCACGGGCACATTGATTTTATCAGAAATTCGTGAATTATCACTAAATCAGATATTTAAGTTGAATCATGCAAATGCACCATAACATAAAAATCGACACACCATGAAGGAGTTATCTGAATGGGTTGAAAATCAGTAGATGTGATGTACATGTATTGAAAATGAAATGATAACAGTATCATAGGAATTGAATGTTTTATTCAGGAAATACAGCTACAAGAGAAAAAAAATCAATAATGCGTTGGCCCACCTCTGGCCCTGATGCAAACTGTTATCCGGCAGGGCATTGACTCGTAGAGTTGGTGAATGTCCTCCTGCGGGATTGCTTGCCATACACGTTCCAATTGGCGAGTTAGATCGGCGTGATCCAGGGACGGTCGTAAACGTCTGCTCATCAGAGCCCCAACATGCTCTATTGGGGAGAGAATTGGCAATCGCGCTGGCCAGGGAAGTGTTGGAGAAGCACGAAGACAATCTGTAGAAAGGTGTGCCATATGCGGCCGGGCATTATCCTGTTGGATTGTAAGTCCAGGGGTCCGTGAAAGGAAGGGCAACACAACGGGGCGTAGAATCTCGCCGCTGTACTATAAGGGTGTCACAGGTGACAACGAAAGGGGTCCGGCTATCAAATGAAATGACGCCCCATACCATAACTCCTGGTTGTCGGGCTGTGTGACTGACGACAGTCAGGTGAGTATCCCACCGCTTTCCTGGACATCTCCAGACACGTCTTCGCTGGTCATTGGGCTCAATTCGAAGCAGGACTCATCGCTGAAAACAATTCTGCTCCAGTCCGTGAGATTCCAGGACAAATGCACCAGGCACCACTGCAAACTCACTTGGCGGTGTACAATGGTGAGGGGCAGTTAGCGCAGTGGCCTCCTTGGCCTCAGCCCTCGTTCGCTGATTTGCCTATCAATGGTCATTCACTCACTGGTGTCCCGGTTACACGTCGGATTGTTGATAAGGATGCGCATCAGGTGCTGTGATTGCTGATCGGACGATCACTCTGTCCTCGCTCTTCGTCGACAGCTACCTTCTTGACGGCTCTGTATGGCCATGGTTTACCCATTCCTGCCAACATCGTCGAATGGTAGCATCGCTCCGACCCAAATGTCGAGCAATCCTGCGATTTGACCATCCTGCTTCCTTTAGTCCAATTGCAAGTCCTCTCAAATGGTGACATTTGCTCATACTGTTCGCGAACCCGTCTGCGAGGCATTATTAGAGTCCACGTAAGTCGACGGAACCACATTCGCATGGAAGTTATGCCCTAGCATTGGAATGTCCTCTGTTTTATACACGATTCGGATGCTCTATTGCAATGCGCTGGAGCTGCACCTATTCAGTCATAGGCCGCCAAAAGTTAATCATTTGCATATTCTATCGTAAGGTATGTGCATACGCAATTTTGTTCCATTTGGATAACTTTTTTGTGCGTTGATTTTTTTGTTATATAGTGTATTATAATACACTGAAGGATTGAAATGGTCTCTTAGCTGTATAGGATTCTTTTTAGTAACAAACTTAAGTGCTCCTCGATCTTTGAGATTGCGAAGATGGGCTTTTGCACTACAAAAGTTATAATGTTATTAAACATTGCCCCAGTGCAAAAATGCCTCATGCTGACGCACTCTCACGCTTATTGTAAAAATTTATTATAATTTTGGATAAAGTGAAAAATAATTTCATTTTGTAATGATCAATTTTCAATTATATGTTTAGGTACTTAGAATTGTGTTATGGACCTTTAGTGTTCTAATATTTGTTTAAATTGTTAATAAGTCATTATATTTTTAGAATTTATGAAATGTGAGTCTTTAAAATTGTGATATGATAATTTCATAGCCACAGTAATTGCTTCTAGTACATTTATTTTCGATCTCTATAATCAGTGTGCATTATTTATCTATATTGGTTATCATACTACATGAAGGTTGATGCTAATTTTGTGTTTGGAGTGATAGTCGAATAGAGCATAAAGTATGAGTACTATTATATATGTGTTGATACGATTGTATGTTTTGATTTCTACATTTTTGTACAATTTTTATGGGATTGTCAGACTGAGTATTGTAGGTGATACATCAATCTTGCATGTGGAGGTGTAGCGTTAGCCCTTCTCTCTAGAGGGTGCTCCATACTCCCTTGATCCAGAGGGAGTAGACTAAAAGGGAGATTAATGTCTGACTCCGCCATGCTAGGTCGGTGGTCTGAGGGGCGTGTAATCTGTTTTGTTGTAATAAAGTTAAGTTTTCGTCGAGTACAAAAGTACTTTGGTATGCTGGATCCTTGAGATACATAACCCCTCCTATTACAACAACCTTTCACTTAAAACAAATAAACAAATTGTTCGTTTGAAATTTACTGGCTTCTACTCATATTTTACTCCATGTGCTCGTAGCTCGTAGATAAGCTCGTAGAGTGTCAGGTCTGCCCAGTAGCACTAATTTGAGGGATTTATTGGAGGAGCAAGCAAGACTCCATTGTGTCATTAGTGTTTTTAGAGCAATTTATTTTCATACTAACTACTTATATAATTTATTCTGGAAATATTTATCACCAAGTTTTTTGGGGACGACGATTGATAAAAATGTTGGAAAGTGGGAGGTAATAAAATTGAAAATCTTTAGAGGTTGCTGCCTGGTTGTAGAAGTCATACCCTAAAGAATCAGGTCAAGCCACAACTAAAAATATTGGGAGCCCAATCAGTTGAGGCCTATATGACTTGGCCCCATAGGTATGCTAGTAGAGTGCATACTGCAGAAGGTTATTTGGATTATTTTATCTCATGCTGGTAGGAAGTTGAATTTTCATTGCATTGGAGCAACACAGGTTATTGCCACTAGTCTGGGATCAATCCTGCAGGGAAAGATCGAGGGCAAACCCTTATTAGGAACTAATCAGATGAGGAAGTCAACACCTGATCTGGCACCCCACTCTCCAAACTTCCGTACCATGCCAACATGAGGACATCTGAAGACATGCCTGATTTAACATGCACCTGTCCTCACATATACGATGGTCGTTTTTTGGATCGAGTTTAAAACTCGTAACCCCCTGTTGCAAATCTGCAACTCTACCAACTGGGCTACTGTGGTCCAGTCTCATGCTGGTGATTGTCTCTAATTCAGAGAAGCATCATATTTTACAAAACTTAGTTCGTTTGTCTGTTTGATTTACTTTTCGTCATCAACCTGAAATGGACATTTTGATCAGTTCAAGTTTACGTATATTCCAGTGTAATAGTGCAGTTTTTCTCAAAATAATTGTAATGTAGCTTTAAAACTCACTACTATTATCTTCTATAGCCATCAGTTTTCTCAGAAAAATTATTAGTGAGCAGTTATCACTTAAATAGTTTCCTTTCCCCTTTTTTCTTATCTAATATATAAATTTTTTCAAATGTCTTATGTTTTTAAGCATTTAATTCCTATTCCTAATACCTTGAACATAACACATTTGATTACCTGACTTTTTTAATAGTCAAAATGAGTATTTAGTATAACTACCCTTTCATGTATTTTCATTAATTTAAAATCGGGGTTTATTTTATTGTCTTAACTTAAATCATTTTTAAACAAAAAATGTAAATTAGAAAATTCTTGCATTTCTTATTAATAATTGATTTTTCCTTTGTAGAATATGAATTATCCGGAACAAAAAGTTGTGACAGTTGGTCAATTTCGCATTGGTTTATGTCATGGCCATCAGGTTGTTCCATGGGGAGATCCTGATAGTCTTGCTTTAGTTCAAAGACAACTAGATGTGGATATTTTGATATCTGGCCATACTCATAAATTTGAAGCTTATGAACATGAAAATAAGTTTTACATTAATCCTGGATCTGCTACTGGGGCTTATAATCCATTAGATAGGTAAGAAAATATGATAGATTCTAGATTTATTTTGGTTTTGATTACACATTATACTTTATGATTTTCATACATTTATTGAATTTACTAGCATTAATGTCGTTCTATGCATACTATATTGTGCACTATATCATAAAGGTCAATGCCTTGAATCCATTTAAACAATACTCATTTTAGTTACAATTTTTATAGGCATACATTTTAGGTCTTTCCAAGTTCACTGTATTAACATTTATTCTTTTAACCAATGATTTAAATTAATAAACAAAACAAACAAAAATTATTGATTATAAAACAAGCTGGTTTAAGATTTACTCTAGGATTTTTATGATTTTTGCAAAATTTGAACATTAAAATTTATAGAAATGCATTTCATAAAAACTAAACTGACTTTAGTGATTTTGTTAGGGCATTTTCATGCATTTTTTGTATACTATGACCATTAGGTTGATGTTCATTTTTTTATGCAAAATGTCATTTATTAGGTTTTCTAACATTTTGAGGCATTTTCTCACTTTCGAGTCATTTGTATATTTTGGTTCTTTCAAGAAATGGGAATTTTTGGATAAATTTTCCTGAACCCCCATTTCTCACCCCTATTAGGATAAACTACCTTTCATGAAATTTCCGAAGACTGCACAGTGATGCAGTCTTATTTGATGTGTGTTACTGTGGTTCCCGTCTTAGTGAAAAACTTATTTTCAATGTTTCAAACTTTGTCGGCAGATCATAGAAAATCGTTCTTTGAAATTGAGTTTTTCTTTGTAATTCTATTACGGATAAAATAAAATTTTGACTTAACCCTGGCTAAACAAATATAATTACATAATTGTACTTGTGAATTTCAAACTAATTTTAGATTGGAATTTTCAGAGAATTCAAATTACATTTTTCTTTTTTGGACATTCTTATTAACAAAATAATGACATTCATGTTGACAGAAATTACAATTTCTTTTGAACAAAATTGAAACATTCTTAAAATTTATGTTTCTGGGACTAAAATCTTTATTTTCAAGCAAAACAACAATCTTACTGGTCAGATACTGTGTCTATCACAAGAACTACTCTTGCCACCAAGTGTACACTTGTCTATTGCCATAGAAATAGGCCTTTCCATAGGAGATGTTTAGAGAAATACTTTCTAGTTTGTGTCACATTGGTGCACTTGATGACAAATCGGAAAGATGAATGGTACCTCTCTTTTCACTGCCAACCTTCACTAAAAACAAAATAAACTCCCATCAGAGTCTTCCTTACTCAAAATATTTGAACCCTGTTAAAGTGACTGCAATCACCCGGACTTGGCAGTAGGAGTTCTGGTAGACAATGTGTGGCTCACTGTTTTAAATACCCATTGAAGTAAGGCTGTGGTTACCTGGTTGGAAGAGTAACAGATTAGGGATAGGAGGGTTGCGAGTTCGCACGAATCCAACCAAAGACCATCGTGTACAAAGGGGGCTGGTGCATGTTAAATCTATTGTGGTCTCAAATGTTCTCACATTGGCGTGGTGTGGAAATTTGTAGAGTGGGGTGCTAGGTCAGGTGTGACCTCGTCATCTGACCGTGGTTCAAAATTACGTGGTGGTGTTCTTGGATATTTCACTTTGTGTTTGATCCCGGATCGTCGCCAATAGTCCATTGTGTTGCTCCAGTGCCACGTTAACTAAATACCTACCTACCCACCCAATGAAGTATTCCATACTTTTAACTATGCCACTTATTTTTAGATGCTCTCACAAATTCTTACTTTTATACACTCTTAGATAAGGAAATCTTTGAACAATTTTTAATTGAAATTAAGAGGAAAAATTGTTGAATGGAGATTATGATCCCGAAGAACATTTTGCAATCATGTCACATGTTATGGTACATGGATATGACAGTGATGAAGATATCCACTCTTGTTTATTTGCTGTATATATAGTGATAATTATTGGCTTTTCGGTTAAAAAATTTAAATTTTTAATACCATTTTGTCTTGAATAGGCATTACATGTTGGTATTCTTTTAAATTTTATTTACATGCTCACCCAAGTTTAGAAATATTTACCATTTGTTTTCAGGGGGTTCTTTGAATTGGCCAATTTTTCTAAAGCGTATTCAGTGTGAAATCAGTTCGATTTAAAGTAAATCATAAAATTCTCAAAAATTGTAAAATACAAGGTGTGGCTTTAATGATAATTTTTATATTACTAGGTACTTAGGTGGCAGTACAGGTAAGATGAGAATGCATGTAGACCAATTCATTGCTATCCTAAGTGTATTGAGCTCCTTTTTTATATCATCTTCCATAATTTTATAGTATTCTTTTTGCATTTATTACGGTTTTGACAAGGCAGAAAAATGGTAGATTGGCTTTTCGAGGAAAGTTTTAATCAAGGTTCTTATAAAATCACGAGAAAAGTCAGTAGAGATATGGGCAAAATTAATTAGTATTGTTGAGTGTATAGAAGTAATGTTTATCTTAAGTGAAGTATTTAAGTGGGCTTAATAGTTAAATGTTGGGCAGGGATCCTCGCTTCTCAAACTAATGACAGTGTAATGTAGTACATGTGTGAGACTGGACTCACTTGGGTTGGAGTTAGTACTGGTGTTTGATTTCAGATTTCAATAAGTTTTCAGGACATTTTCATACCTAAAATGCAATTAAGCTTTATCAATAAGTCTGATATTTTGTCAAATTAAATTTTCTGAAACAAAACATTTTCGTATTTCAGTGGAGTCTTTTAAAGAGTTAGATGCATTTTAGATTTCAGTTTATTACATTTTCATAGTATGGTTTATATTTATAATAAGTGATAAACATTCATGCTTGAAATCTTACTTTATTTTCAGTTGTCAGACTGTTTATTTTGTGCATATCTGCATACTTAACATTCTCTGCAAATAGGTAATAAAAGGGAAACAATGTTCACAGAGCACAATAATTGTAACTGCTTCCTTTCTGATTTAAGATCTAAAATTGCAGTTTATTGTTTTCTCTTAACATAAAACTCATAATTTGACTTCAAGCATTAAGTTGACCAAGTGAACTTGTCATCACCCTCTGACAAATTGCATTTATATGATTAAAGCTTCGTATAGGGTTTGTGTCAAAGCTTATAATTTTAAGTAAAGATTGAGTTAATTTTGTTAAGTCCTAAGGTGTAGAATTTAGCATTAATGTTTTTAATGCTTCAAAGTAATGCAAATTTATCTTTAAGGTCTCAAAATTTTAACATTGATTTCAGAGGGTTGGAAGAAGTCATAAGAACTGTTCAATGAATAGGCCATTCTAGCATAATGTGTTGTCTTAATATTTTATGGTTAGAATAAATCTATTCTGTTCAACTGTTTGAAAGTGATTTTTTCATAGCATTAAAGAACAATAGACTTTCCAGCTTCCCAAAAGTACAACTTAAAAAATGTATTTTTGTTCGATCTGCTGTATTGAAGCATAGGCACTTTACATGTATTATAATACTAAGGGTAAAAAATGTTTGAATGAATTATGAAAACTAGAAGACATGCACATAGCATCTGTGCTGAAATTTCCACATATCAATTGATGGCAGTGTCATTACTCACTTGTCATGCTTTATTTAAATCTGTTTATAATCGGTATGAGAATTGATATGCACATTTCATTTCCAAATGGAATAAAATTAGTCAAAAAATGTATAACATTTTGTGTACTTAGTGGGTTATTTTCAATACAGTGAGTGGCAAAAAGTTCATACCTCAGTCATGTTACCACAATTAGTTTCTGGATATCCACTTCGAATACATCACATCCATTTGAAAGGCGATTCGATAAATTTTAACTTCTAAACCTATTTTCTCTTTTGCTCACATTTTCTTTTCTGTGCATGATTTCTATCTTCCAGATTCCTCATTGCCTTCTGTCATCAGACAGCTAAAGAATTTCATTAGTATGGTGAACTCGTCCCCAGTATTTTTGCACAGTATTTAATGCTCCTTTGCTCAAATCAAGCACACATAATGAATTGACAAAATCAGTAGTGGTTGATTTTGTATGGTTTATATCAGTTTGTTGCCACATTTGCAAATATACAAATAATGTTAATTTCTATGTCACATACATGTGTGAAATACATATGTAGATGATGACTTGCTAAGAACATTTTCATATACAAAAGCTTCAATTTTTTTATCACTACAAAATTTTCAGCAATATATTCAAAGTTTTTCTATTTTATTAATGCATTTGAAATTTAATTTGGATTAAGAAACTTAACTAGTAGTAGTTTGTAGCAAAGCATCTTACTACAAACTACTACTTACTGACTTTAATTTTAGTATAAAAAATGAAATGTATTAATTTCTATAAATCTAGATGTTTTATCACCTTAGGGGAGTTCAATTGTATATAATACCAATTTTTCATATATTTCTAGTTTCAATAATTTTCTATTTAAAATAAAATTTATAAATTTTTCTACAGCGCTGTCATTCCATCATTTGTCTTAATGGACATCCAGTCAACTACAGTTGTCACCTATGTTTATCAGTTGGTAGGTGATGATGTGAAAGTTGAAAGAATCGAGTACAAGAAAGCATGATGAGCAGACTGTCAGTTTCATAAGCTGCCATTCCACACAACCACTTGTGGTTCTTGTATATAAAATGTATAATTATTATTCTATTTGTAAGAGAAAATATGTAATTATTAAAAGTCTTGAATAAGGAGTTGTACTTTCCTAATTGAAATCAGTTTCATGTATGTCTGAGAAACAATATTTATTGCCTGATTTAAGTTCTGTTTCAATAATTTGCATGACTTCAAAGTGAATTTTGTACTCCTTGTGAAATTAGGCTAAACTATCAATTCAAGTTTAAATTGAATGCTTTGTATTGAGCTTTCTAATTTTTGAAAATCAGAAAAATCTTCGTTTTATAGTGCTTTTAAAAAACTAGTTTTTAAAGAACAAGAATTATCTTGAACAGATATTTTCCTTATTTATGAGTGAAAAGGGTTCATATTTTTATTAATTCTTCAATGCTATATGAGCTTAGTTGACTTGAAAATAGAAAGTTAGAAAATTTGTAATAATATGTGTTATAAAGCTTAGAAATTCCTCAACTTAATTCTTTCAAAAATTTTGAAATAGTAGATTACTGGAAAGACTCGGATTACATTAATATAGGTTATGCAACATATACCTGTCAACACTTGGATTTTCTGGAAAACCATTTTTCTTGTCTCCTGACGGAAATGTAACTTTTGGATTTTTCTTTTGTGAGAAATTTTCAAACGATGCCAAATTCGGCATTTGGCGCCGTATCATTGCAATCCATGAAGGTACAATATTGTATACATGCCAACTTTTCCGGAAGTCTTACTAACAGAAATAATATCTGGATTTTTCTTTAGGAAGAAAATGGTCAAATGATGCCAGTTTCGAAGTTTAAAATGTTCCATTGTTTCATGTGTGGAAAAATTGTGTTAACAATGGCCATAATAATTGAGATGAAGGAAAAGCATATTAAAGAACAGGAATTCTAAAATTTCTGATGACTAAATAAATTACGAGTTTCAGTAAGAGTAGACATTCTTTAGGACTATAGCAAAGGCATTCTTTAGGACTATTAGCAAAATAGATAAATCAAATGGTGCTAGACCACAAATGGTGCTGTTCACAATTACCTAATTTTATTCTGATTTGCTTTGTAAACCTCTAAAAAAGAAAATAGACTTTATTTTTCAGTAAATTTGAGTTATGCTCAAGTACTTTATTTGAAGCATTTTTGTGTTCACACATAATTGGATGTAATAGTTCATCAAGAACGCTACTTTCCCCTTAGCTGATTTCAAGGTGTATATCCATTTACTTGACACTTGGCACAGCTTTTCCAAGCATGTCCCTTGTGCCATAAAACCCAAGAACCAACCAATCAAGGCAGTCATCTGTTTAAATTTATTAAAAATTATCAGGACATGAAAATAGTACTCCATCAACTACATCAGCTCCATTTAAAGATTCAATTTGAAAAAGTTACAGAAGCAATTTTTTATCAAGTCAGAAAGGCACCAGATGTATTTAATATTGGATGTTATGCAGTAGACTCATCACTTCATAAACTATTCCTTGTGATTGTATGCTGTGACTAATATTTTAGTACATCACTGAACATGAGCTGAAACAAGACAAAGTTTTATTCAAGTGCCATAAAGATGGACAGTAAGAAAATGTCCCAGAAAATGATTAAACTAACTCCTGCGTCCTAGTTCAAATGTTTAAAATTTACTGCTAATAGTATAAAATCTAAATATGTTTAACAAAACAGTATTTTAAATTTGGTTGTGTACCTTATGTGTGTGTGGGAGTGGCAAGAGAACAAATTTTTCAAAAAGTATCAGGATTTTATTCAGGATCAGGAATGTAGGTCAGTCAGACATTGCAGACCCACAAGACGACGTACATTCATAATCAAACAAGTCCACTGCCGGCCTGGCAGGGAAGGAATGCTGAAGGCTCCATCGTTGCCTAAGTACTATGACTTTGTAGTGACCATGACGCCAGCAGTGATCTGGTGAACACTGCTTCTGTTTCACCGTGTGGCACGCATGGCAGCATTCCGTGTTCGACGAGCCACCGACAAGTGGATTGTCACCCCCTTTACTCAAAAAGAGAAATTACATTAGCACCAAAGCAGTACATCTTACACATCATTTGGAAATACTTTACATTCCTACTACTGAATTTGAAACAAATTGACATACTTGGAACGAATTTAATCGACAGTTTAAAAAATATGGCTAAAATAATTACACAGAAAATAACAGATTTAAAATAAACATCAAAAGTGAATCTCCACAAACTAAGTTAAAAGCAAATATCACTATTTCAAGTCTGCTAACTTCCTATAATTAATCTCTTCATCTGACTGTGATTCAAAATTACGTGGTGTTGTCCTCGATCCTTTGGGATTGATCCCAGACCGTCATCAATAGTTCGCTGTGTTGCTCCAGTGTGACGTTAATTAAAATGCCTACGAATGCCATGCCTATAATCAATAACCCTATTTTTATTGGATCGGCTGGGTTCTCGAACAACTCGAGCATTTATGCCTCGTACTAGGTACAGGATTTACAACTGGATTTGTTCAAATTATCGAAACGATTCTCCAAAACAGTTTCTCACTAAGAATCAATCACCTCAGAACTCGGCCCTTCACTACCTGCTTCAAGCTGAGACTCCTCGATCGTTCAACCTTTCAAAGTATGGTTTAAGGTGAACAATGTTATGTACCCCTAAATTACGATCATTTTCTACTCTACCTAGGAATAAACTAAAGGAGTAATTTTGTCCAAAACTACACGATCCCTTCCACTTGGGCATGAACTTCGCGATGCGATGTCTCGGCACTCGACTGAGGATGCAACCTGAGCCATACCAAATCTCCCACTGAAAATTCATTATGCTTGCCATGGTTGTCGTAATTTGCATTTTGACTCCTCTGATCCCTAACTACATTTTCCTTATCAAATCGGGAAGTTCCTACAAAATTTGAGACTTCTGCCGAACATCTGACTACAAGCACCTAATGAATGCCTTATACCCCACGGCAATGCAAGTTCTCTTCCAACAAAAAGTTTGGCAGGTGTGAACCTAGTGGTTTCTGAAATTGATCGCATAGCAAAGGCATACATCGGCAGGTGCCTATCCCACAAGCCATGTCGTTGGCAGTAGAACGAAACTTGCAATCATGACGCCCAAAGTTCGATTAACCAGTTCGGAAAGGTTGGTTTGCGGATGGTAAGGGATAGTTAATTTCCTCCTTATTCCAAAAGACGACGCTTTTTCGCAAATTTCAGACAAATTGCGCTCTATTATCTGACAAAATTGATTTGGGACCGCCATAACAGCAAAACACCTTTGACCCGGCAACTGGCTGTAGCTCTGCGTAGAGTAAACATTTCGGCCCACTTTAAGTGGTAATCTACACCCAAACAGTAAGTTTCCCTTAGTCTTGGTCGGAGGAGGTCCCATTAAATCTGCACCCATCATGCGGTGTCTTGATCTCCAAGTGTCCTGAGAATGGAAGATATAATTCAATAAGAACTCAATTTCTCAGGGTGGTTGGCAGCGCAAGTCTACGTGGACTCGATTTACTGTGGAAATGCAGCACACCATCCACCAGAACATAGTTATTGGCACGACAAATTGTCTGCTGCCATAACAGGATCAAGATCCAGAGCACCGTCTAGATACATTTGTACAAAGGATCAACTTTCTGCTGTTGAATCATCTCTAATGTTCGTAACGGTTGCCAGGCAAGCGGAATCCATTTCAGCAGGCATCGAATCTCTGGACAGGGCATGTGCGGCTACCAGGTGTGGACAATTTGAAAATTGAACTCCTGTAGTTTGATTACCCTTTCAAATCCTTCGTCTGGCCCTCAAGGGCATATCTTCTATAAGGGCATCACAACTCTGAGGTAACCTAGTGATCTTTTCTCTTCATTCTTACCCTCGCCTACCCTTCTGCTTTTTGTCTTTGATTGGCGCAGCTGGCCAAATATGGTCCTTGGGCCATAAAATCGAAAACAACCAACCAACCTTCGTCTGTGGCCGATCAAGAGCCGAAATGATGAACGGTTTGGACAAATACAGCCTTAACTTTTCACATGCCCAAAGTACAGACACATTCTTTGGTGGTCAAGTAGTTCTCGGCTATTCCTAAAGTTCTGGCATACGAGACCACCTGTTCAGACTGTCCATCCTTCCTCTGGCACAAAACAGCACCCAGATCAACATCAGAGGCATCGGTGTACAGGAACAAGTCGTCCTCGTCATCCGGAAGCGCCATGACGTGAGCGTTTGCGAGTGTATCTCTCCATGAAGGTAAAAACTGCATCTTGTTTAGGACCCCACTTTCATCGCTGACTCTTCCTGGTTAGGTCACAGAGCGGTTGACCAATAAAGAAAACAAAATGTGGAATGAAATTCTTATGCCACGAACAGAGCCCAAGAAAACGTCTCACTTGTTTAATATTAGTAGGTCGAGGCAACTTTAAAATAGCTTCAACTTTCTGAGGCTGAAGAAAAATATCATTAGCAGTTATTTTGTACCCCAAATAGTCTATTTCAGTTTGAAGGAAATGGCATTTCTTAACATTAAGAGTCATTCCCGCTCTTAGTAACGCAATAAAAATTTCCGCCAAATGTTCGATATGAGAAATAGGGTCTGCAGAATACAGTTGTCATCCAAATGACTACGCAAAATTTTCCCACGAAATCTCTTAGTACACTGTTCATCAGGCGCTGAAATGTTGCCGGAGCGTTCTTAAAACCAATGGGCATTACCCGAAACTGATCTATCCCATTTGGCACAACCAAGTCGTTTTTCCACGATCCTCGGGAGCCACCTTTATTTGCCAATACCCTGACGCCAAATCTAACGTAGTCCACACTTGCCGAACCCAAATTTTTTAAGTATTGCCTGTATCGGAGGTTGAGGAAACTTTTCTCGACAATTAATATTAAGTAATCTAAAATCAACATAAAAGACGGTAACTAGCATCTTTCTTAACCAAAACAATCGGAGAAACCCAAGGAGAATCAGCTGATTCAATTACCCCATCCTCTAACATTTTTGATACTTGCTCTTTTACAAGTTTATCTTTCGAAAGCGGATAAGGACGTCTATTAATAGGACTATGATCCCTGTTACAATTCGATGCTCCCTACAATTACTTAGACCTGGCTTATCGCGAAATAAATCAGAAAATTTTACAAACAAATTTCGAAAAACACCAGAATAAACACTTAATAAAGTCAACTGAACCTGTCAGGTTCACTTTTCTTTTCAATCACTCCGGTGGCTTTCCTGTCAATGAAATATACTATGTTCCCTGGTTTCAGTTCTTTAAGGACATGGATTCCATGACATTAATCGAATATACTTTTCTGGCATTCTATTCTATTTTCTTCCTTAAGTCAACATTTATCCACCAATTGCGGTTCCAATTCAACATATGAAATTGGCAGAGTAATTTATTATATTCATGAGAAGCACGGAGGACTCCATTTTCCAATAGAGTTGCTCTATATACCATAAGATTGGAGAGTGGGGTGCCAGCTCAGGTGTTACCTCGTCATCTGACAATGGTTCAAAATTACGTGGTGTTGTCGTCCGATCTTTCCCGGGCCGCGGTAGCTCGGTTGGAAGAGTAACGGATTAGCAACCGAAGGGTTGCGAGTTCGAATCCAACCAAAGACCGTCATGTACAAAGGGGCTGGTGCACGTTAAATCTGTCGTGGCCTCAAATGCCCTTTCGTTGGCGTGATGTAGAAGTGTGGAGAGTGGGGTGCCATCTCAGGTGTTGCCTCGTCATCTGACGGGTTCAAAATTACGAGGCGTTGTCCTCGGATCATTCCCTTTGGGATTGATCCCGGACCGTCACCAATAGCACGTTGTGTTGCTCCAGTGTGACGTTAATTAAAATACATACCTTTAATATTTCCAGTGAATTTGACAAATCATTGCTCTGAGGAAAATGAGAACTCCGTGTTACATGATGAAATCGATATTTTCTAGCAAACGATGAACTTAGTTGTCTTAAAGGGATCAAATTGTAAATTATTATCTGACCACAGAACATCTAGAATTCTATTACAGTAGGTAAGTATCTTAATTAACGTCGCACTGGAGCAACATAATGGGCTATTGGAATTCTATTACGACTCTCCCAGTTTGCGAAGATGAGTTTGCGAATTAACTTCGTCAATCATTCAAGATAACAAAAAGTTGCCTGAACCAATTTCTTGGTATGCAAATAACAAGATCGAATGATGGTTCAATTTTTATAAATCAATATGTTTATGCGAAGAAAATTCTCTTAAAATTCACATGAACTGTGCCAATGCAGTATCGACACCCATGTGACAAGTTACGCTTGTGGTGATAATGGTAATGGTAATTAATTAACTTTGCACTGGAGCAACACAACGGGCTATTGGCGACGGTTCGGGATCAATCCCGAAGGGAAAGTCCGAGTACAACACCACGTAATTTTGAACCATGGTTATGACGAGGTCAACACCTGAGCAGGCATCCCACTCTTCAAACTACCGCACCACGACAACTTGAGGACATTTGAAGCCACGACAGATTTAACGTGCACCAGCCCCCGTACGGTCTTTGGTTGAACCGAGTTTCGAACTCGCAACCCTCCTATTGCCAGTCCGTTTCTCTTCCAACCGGGCTACCGCGGCCCCTGTGGTGATGAGGGAAATGTATTGATATGGAAAGAAATTCCTTATCAACAGGCAGTTGGTAGTATGATGCATTTAGCTACTACAAATAAATCCGGTTGGAAGAACAGAGAGGAATTCGCAACCGCAGGATTGCGAGTTCAAAGTTCGGTCCAACCAAAGATCGCCGTGTACACTGGGGCTAGTGCACGTTAAATTTGTCGTGGCCTCAAATGTCCTCACGTTGGCGTGGTGTGGAAGTTTGGAGAGTGGGGTGCCAGCTCAGGTGTTGTCCTCGTCATCTGACCGTGGTTCAAAATTACGCGGTGTTGTCCTCTGATCTTTTTCTTCGGGATTGATCCCAGACCATCAACAATAGCCCGTTGTGTTGATCCAGTGTAACGCTAATTATCATCTACTTGTGGATAATATACTGTGAAAAAGCAAAGCTGTAAACATAAACAAGAGCTGCGAAGCTTTCAATGAATAATGAATATCATAAAAGATCCAAACGCGAAGTGGGTTTTCACTTGTGGTGTGAAAATGTCCTTGAAGACGAACTGGATATTAAACATATTCCTGGAGAAACCCAAATTACTGCCATTATGACAAAACCATTAGCTTATATTCGATTTGGTAAATTACGCGAAATGCTAAAAGTACTCTCTTGATAATTAATATTTATTGTAAAATAACGGGGAATTGTAGTTTGTGGAGGAGTGTTGGAGAAACAAAAGCCGCATTACAAGTATCAAAAAGGAAAAACGTTATGGGCGTCTACGTAAAATAGTTCGGTTGGATAGGTAGGTAGTTAATTTACGTCGCACTGGAGCACCACACCGGGCTATTAGTGACGGTCCGGGATCAATCCCCAAGGATCCAAGGACAATGCCTCGTAATTTCGAACCTAGGTTAGATGACGAGAACAACACCTGAGCTGGTACCCCACTCTCCAAACTTCCGCACAACGCCAACGTAAAGACATTTGAGGCCACGACAGATTTCACGTGCACCAGCCCACGTGTATTCGATGGTCTTTGACTGTACCGAGTTTCGAACTGGCAACCCTCCGATTGGAATCCGTAGCTCTTTCAATTGGGCTACCGCGGCCCCTCGTTCGGTTGGAATTCAGTTAAGAAGTTCTTTAAAGATAAAAAAAGTCGTTTTGTTTTTCTTTCTTGTGGTTTCGTGTTTCGTATTTATCTGCTTTTGTTCCCTTTTGTGGTATCTCTGCTGACCTTAATAAAAAAAGTTAGATGTCCAACTTCCAACGCCTCTCTGGGGCACATCTTCTTTAGGAGTGTACGAGCATTTTAACCCCGAGGTACACGAGAGATCTGTCGTCCCTTTCGTTTTTATCTTCACCTACCCTTCTGCTTTTTACTTTTTTCCCCTCATTGTGGTTGCCTCTTCGGAGGTAAAGGCTCCCCTTGAGAAACTTTTAGCCACTTTACTGTTATCAGCTTCTCTTCTAGATCATTCTATTCTCAGCATTCCTCGTGTCTTTCCTCAGAGCCTAACCTTCATTGATGAAGGGCCTGTTTTACCTGAGCTTACAAGTTCGTCATAAACAAGATCCCAATTAGGGCTGGCGTACTTTTTCTTTTGTTTTTTTGACGACCAATTGATTGGTATCGAGTATGCCAAATTCCAACGCGATAACCAGGGGATGCAATTTGAGTACTACCCCCAACAACAAACCATTCCTCCGGAATATAATTGGATGCAACAAGCCTCATTTGATGATTTAAAAAGTAGAAGTGCGCGGATCACTGAGGAGATCAATGTCAACGCCGCTTATATCCATATCCTAAATGAACTGGTTCTAAACAGCAAGAACACAGAGGAGTCAACTGTGAAAATGAACCTCTCCGTGTATATTCAACAACTGACCTTATTGAAAGGTGAGTCAGTTTGATTTCTAAAGCAATTGATGAGAAAATGATACCTGTATCTAAATGTTAGGCTGTTAAACAGCCAAATTAATCTGTGCAATAACTCTGCTAAAAAACCTGTTTCAAGTGTAAACAATACTATTACTATAGAGGACATAGACGACGCAGTGGAGACCACTCAGGTTGTGAAGGAAACTAAAATTCCGCCTATAATTGTCATTAACTGACAATTATAAAACCCTAAGGAGCGCGTCAGGACCGAGTCCAAGGTAGGATATCTGGAGAAATGCTCAATATCTACCCTAATACAAGTGACGAGCATAGAATCGTAACGCACTATCTTGATAAAAACGAAATTGATTATTTTTATCGCTCCAGTAAGGAACAACTTCCCATCAAAATAGTTATCAAGGGACTCCCCACCTGTACTCCCTGTGAGGAGATTAAAACTGAACTCTTACTGACTTGGGCTACCAAATAGAACAAGTCAATCAACTCAAACGCTTCAGAGACAAGAAAAGTCGATACAATATGTGATTCAAAGCAATTTCTTTCCCTTATTGTACGAGTGGAGAAATTCACTAACTGTAAAGTTCCCCTGTAGTGTTACAAATGTCAAATGTACAACCATTCGAGAGCCAGCTGCAGAATGTTACTCAAGTATGTCATATGTAGCCAGGCTCACAAATCGAGCTATTACCCCAACAGGCAAAAGAAAACGACGTATGCAAATTGCGGCGAACAGCACACGGCTAATTACAGGGTGAGTGTTAAATGCCCGAAACCTAGAACATTCACATCCAACTACTTCGTTTGCACAGGCACTTAGACCTAAGCCTAATCCTCCAGTCGCAATCCCTGCAGTTGTCGCCACATCACAAACTGAGAGGCCACAGATTCAGATCAGTGTATCTTCCTTCCCCGAGGGATATATCGTACAGCTTTTTGTGAACTGCTAAAGGAAATTAAATCTATCTTTAGCTGTATTCCAAACATCCCGCAACTGTTAAATCAGTTGAAAAACTACAGCATCCCAGCTGACACCCTCATTGTGTTGGTAAACAACATTAACTTTAACGACTGTCTCACATTGAGCACACCCATAACAGGGCAATTGGAATGTGTTTGGCATTCGCAGCAAAATCCAAGAGCTGCGAGCTTTTATAGATGAGCACTCCCCGATGCCCTGTTAATACAGGAAACCTTGCTAAAAATTGGCGAAACCGCCTCACTGCCAAATTATAGTTTCCACAGTACACCCAGATCCGTTAGCCACTGTGGCGGTACTGGAATTTTCGTTAAACACTCTATCTCACATTATAGAGAAACAACACTGATTACACGCAATTGAAGCCACAGCAATCCCAATCAGATTACATTCAGTACCTCCCTTAACACTTGTCTCCACCTACATCAAAAACAATGCACCGATCACATACACACTGCACATTGAATCCCTTCTCGGATTAAATTGCTCCATAATCATAACTGGAGACATGAACGCACACAACAAACATTGGAATTGCAGCAACACAAATAGACAAGACTCTACTCCTTTGCGGCCAACGCAGGATTAGAGATTGCTGCATCCGTCACACCGACTCGTTATGGACCCACTAGTGCATCGACAGTTGACCTGGCGTTGATTCGGTACTTCTTCCATCACACTATTGATTCTCTCTCAGAGCTATCTAGTGATAACAACCCGGTCATATTGTTCTTTGACACACAAGTGCCGTCCACCAAGGCGGAAGGAGCATTTCGACTTAACTGGAAGAAATTTTTTGACACTCTGTATAACATACCATACGCAATACCACACACCTCTTCCATGGAGGAGCTTAACTCCTTTACCGAAGAGACCACACTCACTAGTGCACATCTCGAGACAGGAAAAGTCGTGCACGGCAAATCAGGCAGTTCCCTTCCCTCCCAATAAGAGAATTGATTTGACACAAAAGCAGAACTAGAAAAACTTGGCAAAGAACGCGAAACCCAGCAGACAAACAAATCATGAACAGCCTTGGACTGATTATATCACTTCATTTGATGCAGAGGATGGTACCCTCTGGGAAACAGTGAAGAGATACAAGAAATCTTGCACAGCCCCTTAAAGGCCCAGCACAGAAATTCCGCCCCTTAAAGGCCCAGCTAGTACTGTTTACACTGACTCGGAAAAATTTGAATTACTGGCCGACAGTCTCGGAAAACAGTTTTGAGAAAATGAGACTGGATTGGACGCCGTAGGCGCACAATGTTTCACCTGTGCGGCTTTCAGCTATATAGTTCGCCTTACGGAAGAGTTTCGGGGAGTAGGAAGAGACGAGCAATTCACTATACACATAAAACATTCAAGATAGGACACAAAAAATAGAAGGTAAGTGAAGGGCAAAACACGTATGACAAAAATACAATATAGTAAATATACAATAAACGGTAACAATACACAATGAGCGAGGATACTTATTTAGAACAAAACAAAAAAATTCTAAGAGCAAAACTTCTAAAAAGACAACTATAAAATAGATATACTAATTTCGTAAGAAAAGCTAAGTTATTTCGACTTCTCAGCTTTCTCATATATAATCAATGTTGAAGCTGAGAAATTCCATCAATTTAAGGATTTTGTGGAGAAAATGAGACTAGCAATCCAAATACAATTAGTATAGTTAACAATTCACTCAACAACTTTCTTTAATGTTACACCTTCTGACAATATTGAGCCAGCCAAACCATCGGAGGTCATTGACTATATCGGGAAGATCAAAACCATTAAAAGCCCAGGCATTGATGGAATTTCAAATACAATGATAAAAAAGCTTTCTTTGAAGACTGTTTTCATCATTACCCACTTGAACTGCATTCTGTTGTTAAGACCCTTGCCACAACCCTAAAAAACAGCTATCATTGTTCCTATCCTGAAACCGGATTCGAACCCAGAGAGTTACAGGCCTATCAGCTTGCTCTCTGTACTCAATAAAGCTATCGAACACATAATCAATACTTGGCTTGAAGCTTACTGTAGTCAAGCTAAAATTCTTATCCCGCAGCAATTCGGTTTCAGCTCTCTACCACCCACCAACTTCTTCGTGTTACTGAACACATAATAGATGGGTTCGACACAGGCCAGAGCACTGGTGCGGTCTTCCTGGACATTGCCAAAGCCTTTGATAGGATTTAGATTAATGGACTTACTATTTAACAAACTCATAACAGTAGGTTCCCCCAACCCTACACATACACCTAATATTTTCCTATCTTTCAGATAAGCACTTTGTCGTTCGCACCAATAAATCAATATCTACAACACGTACCATTCAGGCTGGCACACCACAAGGCTCAATTCTGGTCCCAAAACTATTTAACTTGTACGTGAACGATATCCCGCAGGATAAATCCTTACTACTCTGCATGTACGCAGATGACACAACAGTACTAGCTCGAAAACATGAACTAGAAGACGTTATGTTTGCATTATAGAATACCACAATATACTCGAGTCATGGCTTACTGCATGGAAAATTAAAATCAATGTGGACAACACTCTTTACCAGGAAAAGGATCGTTCCTCCCCCTTAAATTCTTCGGAAATGAAATACCTTGTCCCCTAAATGTACTTATCTTGGTGTCATGATGGACTCGCGCTTAACTTGGAAGAATCACATTACCTCCCTCAGAAACAAATTCCTAGTAGCTAGATCTACCATTTACCACTTAATTTCTATGAATTCTCAATTCTCTATTGGCAGCAAACTGCTCATACATAAAGCCATGCTAAGACCAGTTCTCAGCTACGCCAGTCTTGTCTGGGAATACGCAGCACAGACCCACCTTAATAAACTTGAATCTATTCAAAATTCAACCCTGCGTATAATCAGTGGTTTCCCTGGTTTTACAGAAACACTAAAATTAGACAAGATCTTAACATCCCTGAACTGAAGACCATTTTTCACTAAAACTATTCTTAAATTCTTTATTAAAATAGACACTTTTGACAAAATTTCCATCCAGTGTATCCCCAGGTATGACTTTCGTCTCGTTGAAAACTCCAAAAGACCAAGAGCCGTACTCAATAGTAAATAATAACAAATAATTTATGTTAATCGCAATTTTTAATCACTTCCTAAGTTCACTTCTATATAAATTTTCTCATAATTTGACTAGAAATCTTGCTGACCCCCTTGCGAATCCTGACTCCGTCTCCTCGAGTCCCACTTTATTTTCATTAGTGCTTGCACCTGAACTACTTTGCTGTCTGCGGACCTTATAAATTCTCTGTCAAGCCCACCTTTTGCTGAGTTGAATTCTAATTTCAAAAGAAGATAGAGAGCCATGGCCTAGGTTCTCCGCTGTACGCATCCTCTACATTCTATTCTAGATCTTATCACCCGCGTGTTTGCCATGCGTGGAGATCCGTGTCCTTGGAAAAGGAGACCCTGGTAGTTGAGGGGCGACAAATTGATCCAACACACTGATTTGGCCTTCGCTTCAGGTAAACGGGAAATGTGCACAGGTCTCGTATACATCATCTCAATAGATTGGTTCACGAACTTCTGGCCCCCTTTATTTTGTTCGGTGACATAAACGGCCATAGTACCCTCTGGGAAAGCGATAGTACGAACAGTCGAGCAGTTGATTTCAAATCACAGTCTTTGTTTACTAAATAATGATGGAAAAACGTGCTCTTTTTCACGACCCCAAGAGGTACTTTCACTCACTGGACTTGACCACCTATTCTACGCTTCTGCCGTTGTTGAATTCGCAGTAGAGGGTGACTTGCATAACAACGATCACTTCTCCCTCTTCATCTCTCATGATACCAGTGTTAGAGTGAGCCATCGACCACCTACCTACTCATATCATCGACTGGACTGGACTGGACGTATCATTACGGAGTACCTACTGCAAGCAGCTTATCTCCACATCATAATACGTGCATAAGTGAAATCAGAAGAAAATTTTATTGGGATAGGAAAGAAGAGAGCTAGATAGTCCTAAGAGAGAAAAGTTAGCTTTCAAAAGACGGTGGACTGCCCTGTGGGCGGAGCAACAGCTAGGTCGGTTTTTACCTTTCTAGTGCTGTCCATGGCCAACAGATGGCGTTGTTCAAAGGGCGTGTCTTTTGTCGGTCCATTGGGCGGGCTAAATCTCACCACAGCACCGTTTAGTTTTGAAAGACATATTTACGAGATTAAAACATATAATTTCAGAAATTTGGAGGAAGAATAGATAGAGAAACTATTGGGTTTTTATGATACAATTAGGGGTCCAGTCGAGCCTACCTAACTGCCCGACTCTACGAGTGATCTAGTGCTATCCATAATTGGGATATTGCAGATTAATTTGCAGGGGAGATAGAATTGTTGGAATTGAAGTCAAAGACACCAGGGTCCAAACGAAATACTCCATAGCGACGCTTGGGTCTCAGTGGAAAGGTCTGCAGTTGTTGTTGCAGAAAAGCTCTGGGTCTTTTTTGAGAGCTTGAGACCGCTGGGTCATATGGTGGTAATGCTTGAAGTGCTTCGTTTGGCACCTGAGGTAGTTTTTAAAAGAATGTAAACGAATTGTGCTGTAGGAATTCAGCAATGGACTAAATTTTGGTATCCGAATGTATGACTTCATTCCGGACATAATAAGGGGCTTCAGTGATTATCCGCAATGTGCGGTTCTGAAAGGACTGCAGTTTTTTCATATTTTGGGTACTAGTCGATGCCCAGATTTGGGAACCGTAAGTAAGGGTAGGCCAAATAATGGCTTTTCATATCATCGAGCGAATTGGGCTACATTTTCACAAATGGTGGTTGTTACGGAAGCAATGGTCTCCAGTGGAGATACTATAAACGTCGCAATGAACAATGCCACCGAAACCATTATAAAAGCTGCAGACACAGCTATTCCTAAAAGCTCCTCTAAACCACGTAGACTTCCTAAGTCCTGGTGGAATGCTGAATGGCAGGTTGCTTACAAGAGACAAAGAAAGCTCTGAAACATATTTCGGAGGTACTGACGACTATCAATTTGATCGTTTTTAAATAGGCCAAGGTATTTTCTCGTAAGATGAGATATCAAAGCCAGGAGGAATCTAGGACAAGATACACGTCTTCAAACACATTGTCACATCGAGCAAACAGTTGTAGAGGAAAGTGAAAGCAACATGGTCTATATTGTGAATTTTCCATTCCGATTTTAGAAACCACGGCTGCTTTACTCTCTTCCCCACGTGATATTGCCATCATCATGGGGGAGACGTTTGCTTGTGTATCAAGCTCTCTGACTCTTATAATCTTACTTTCTTATCAACTAAGAGCCGCTCTGAGCGAACACACACTAATTTCAAAAGTAAAATTAACCTTTTATAACTGTGAGCTCACGATGGTGGATTTGAAGATGGCATGATCTCAAACGCATAAGAATAGTCGTGGGCGGGATGGAATCACCTATCGGATGCTTCACCCCACCTGCCCTCAGATTCTGTAAGTAAAATTATCTATGCTAACAGAATCTGGAGGGAGCCCAAATTCACTGCCCTGTGGCAAGAGAGCATTGCGATTCTAATTCTGAAAGGATCCTAAAGACCTTCTGAATTACCGTCCAATTGCTTTAACGAGCTGCCTATGTTAGACCCTGGAGAATATGGTCAATACCCATTCTCACTTATGTATTAGAGAAAAGCAAATGCATCCCTCCGCACCAGAGTAGCTTCCGAGAATGAAGATCCACTCTTATAACATCATCTATCTTGAATGGCAAATTCGTAATGCCTTTGTGTAGAGAAATCACTAAGTTTCCATTTTCTTCGATATCGAGAAGGCACATGACCGTACATGGTGATACTGTATTTTTCGAAATATGTTTGATATTGGTTTCAGGGGTAACGTGTCCGTATTTATCCAGATCTTTTTAACCTTACGCCATTCTGAAGTCAGTGTTGGAAACGTTTTATCTGACTTTTTCTTTCAGGTCCTCGTATATCAGCATTATACTTCATAAACTTTCTCCATTAGTTCATGGGTCATTATAAGTCGATGATGACTTGCAGATATCTTGTCAGGGATCAGATATGCGATTGATCGAGTGACAACTTCAAATAGCTGTCAACAACCTTGTCAAGCAGTGTGATCAGAACGGTCATACATCGTCCAAAGTAAGAGCAGCTGTGTCCATTTCTACCGTAAGCTGAGTCTACATCCAGTCGCAGTAAATCAAGACTCCACATATAGTTATAGCTTACATCCATCTTGCCCAGTATACACAGCTGAACCTTTGAAATTTATCACGCGCTTCAGAAAATAAGTTCTAACACTCATCGCAAATTGTATGGGCATGAGTATTCTACAGTTAGAGCATTTTAATATAAATTACCATCCTATCGTGCCGGATTTATTTACCATCCTACGTATGATGAAAAGCAGGGGTTTAGGCATTCTTTTCTGTTGGGTTCCGAGGGATATCAAAGGTAACGAACTTGCTGCGAAAGCAACCTCCGTTTCATTTCAGCAGGCCGTTCCTTTACCTGACATCAAGATGTCTGTCTACAAAATAACTTCAACTCATCATTTAAGGAGTCATGGGATCTGCAAGTCAGCAATAAATTGCATTCCATTAAAACATCTATTCATTCGAGGCCATCTACCCCAATGCTAGGGACTGATGCCAAATTGACTCGCCTTCGCATTGGGCACACACAATTCATTCGTCGTCATCTTTTATTGGGCGAGAATCCTCTTTTCGTCATAGATGTTCATCAAATTTTAATTGTATGTCCTACTTTTGATCACCATTGCCTAAAATATTTTAAAAATGCAATTTTAAACAATTTAACGATTACTTTGTTGTACAATTTAATTTATTTGGCCGAGAAACCCCAACCGACTCTTCCCGTTCTTAAGGACCATTGGATTTTAAAATTTGATATAGAGTTTTTATAACTCACTTCCTTCATGCTGTTTATATTGTTCAGCATGTGGTGGATCAATTTGTTTTCAATCATCCCTTTATATTTATTCCATGTTAGCCATTTGTTTAATTCTTTTCATGTTGACTAACATTATATGTTAACTAACATGTTTAATTCATCAACAAATTAAATTCATATTTTAAGTTTATAATTTGTTTTTCTATCTTTTATTATAATGTCCACCACGTTCCTTAAATTTCTTATTTTACCTTCCATACTATACATATCCTGCGCTTTTATGTGTGTGACGTTCTACCCACTTTCTTTTATAAAGCTTTTATTATTTTCTCTTGCACTTGGTGCATCTTGTCCGTTTTTGGATCTTGCACCATGAAACTCCAACATCGAATCCAACCTACAATGTACATATAGTTGAGTTATTTCTTGAAATAGTAATATTTGAAGTGGAAATTTGTTAGAATATCAAGAAAGAATGGTAACTGAAATTGTAATTTATACAAATTCTTGCTGGAGTCAATGCTAAAGGTGTTTTCCAGCTAACAATTGTATGTAATTTTGATGAGGAGGAGGCTGCATTATATGACACCTCTCGAAGAGTTTTTATTGCATTGTTATTGCAGAAATTCATATGTCTAGAGAAATGTTACAAAATCTGTTTCAAAGTGATGCTTTGTAGAAGTGCAGAAAATTACTGCTACCTTAAATTTTCAAAGGAAAACATCTGACTTGACTACAAGTAACTCGTAATCAAGAATGACTCAAAATATACTCATGCCCAAAAGGTAAGCATAATTCGTAAAATGCGAAAAAATCGGAGTAAATATGGATACAATGGTTCAAAATCACTTGTGGAGAATCGTGGGACGAAGGTAAAACATTGTGCATATGCAAAACAGTTTAGTCGACGTTGACATGCGCAAAGCACCGGCGCACGTCGGAACGAATATAAAACGGCCTCGAACGGCATGTTTTGACAGAAATTTCGCAATTGCTGTGGTACGGAGCGTTGTTAACAATTAATAAGGACGAAAGATGTCACAAAGATGCCAACTGGACATGTTTGTGAAGGGACGAATTATTGAAATGCTGGAATCTGGTCGATCCCAAACCGAAGCGTCTCGAATTCTGAATGTGCCTCAGTATGTGATCTCCAGACTATGGCAGAGGTTTCAAACCACTGGAGATGGGGGATGTTACCCGGCGACTAGTACCAGGTCGGCTAAGGGTAACAACCGCTTGGCAAGACCGATATTTGGCGATAACTGCGCAACGTCAGAGGAACCGTTCTGACAGACTACTTGGGTTCAGCCTTGACAGCCGCCACAGGAGTCATAGTTTCGAGACAAACTATTCACTGGAGACTTAAACACGTTGGTCTCTATGCCAGACCACCAGAAGTTTGCATCCCCCTGACGTTTGCACAGAAACGCGCCTGTTTATAGTGGAGTTCGGAACATCAGCAGTGGTGTCGACAACAGTGGGGCAATGTAATGTTCAGTGACAAGTCCAGATTTAGTCTGCAAACTGATTCTCGTCGTACCACGATCTGGAGAGAACGTGGAACGCGTTTTCTCCGGGAACATCACGGAAAGACATCGTTTTCCTTCAGGGGGAGTCATGGTCTGGGCAGGCATCATGCTGGACGTCCGCACAGACCTCCACATCTTTTACACAGTTTTACATGGGATCTTTTTACCGGTTCCTGATCTGAATCCTATAGAGCATGTGTGGGATATGCTCGGGAGACATATTGCATCCCCTCGCTACGAACCAAGCTCCGTTCCGGAATTGAAAACTGCTCTCTGTGAGGCTTGGAACTCTTTGAGCACACAACTCATCCATACACTCATCGAAAGTATGGGAAATCGTTGTGCAGCATGCGTGGCTACCAGAGGTTCCCACACACCGTATTAAACTTCAGCATCACATAGTTTTAATCATTCTGTTTCACTAAAGTTGGCACTCGTATTGTGAATCTTTTTCTTTCAACCCTTTTCTTTGGCTAATAAAAGTCATTATTACCCTTGTCTTGCCATTGTTTTCTTCTTCTATAACCCTATTACATCCGCATACTGCATTTCCTTTCATTCCGATGTAGATTTTCTGAAATATTCACATAAACAGCAATTATGCTTAACTTTTGGACATGAGTGAGTTCGATTTATTAAATGTGTATTTGAAGATTAATAATGTTAGCTGATTTGACTTGAGCAACTCCCAAAATATATCAGGAATGGGTTGTTCAAAATAAAAAATGATTGTTGTTTTAATCGAAGTAAATTTACGAGTTTCGTTAATCGTGCAAGGTAAAATAGTTGATGTGTCTGAAAACTATTTCAATGAAAATTGGTAATTGAAGTGCCCCCTTTCGACATTTTGCCCCATTCTATCCAGAGAACATATTCCAATACATTTTTCTGAATTTGAATACCTGGCGGAATTCAACTAAATTCGGTTGCTTCTAAGAACTGATCAAGTTGATAAAGGGGTCCAGGATTGATTTAATAGTCTTACCTCCCCCCCCCCACCAATTGGAGAAATATTAAAATTTTTGTTCATGTAGGTAGGTATTTAATTAACGTCGTACTAAAACAACACAACGGGCTATTGGCAACTGTCCGGGATCAAGCCCGAAGGGAAAGATCGAGGACAGTACGTAATTTTGAACCACGGTCATATGACGAAAATTTTTTTATTTCAGACTAAACTGTCCAAGAATGCAGATAGGTAGCTAATTAATTAACGTCGCACTAGAGCAATACAACGGGCTATTGGCGATGGTTAGGGATCAATCCCGAAGAGAAAGATCCAAGGACAACGTCTTGTAATTTTGAACCACGGTCAGATGGCGCGAACACCTGAGCTGGCACCCCACTCTCCAAACTTCCACACCACGTTAACGTGAGGACATTTGAGGCCACGACAGATTTAACGTGCACCATCTCCCGTGAACACGACGGTCTTTGGCTGGACCGAGTTTCGAACTCACAACCCTCTGATTGCTACTCCGTTGCTCTTCCAACTGGGCTACCGCGGTTATGTTATTTCTGCCGGTCGCTCGGTTTGAAGATCTGTCATATGGTTGTGGGGAAAAACATGAATAATAAACTATTGTAGCGGACTTATAGGAGTAGAGGACTAGCAACAGGAGGGCTGCGAGTTCAAATCCAACCGAAGATCGTCGTGTACAAAGGGGGCTGATGCACGTTAGATCTGTTGTGGCCTTAAATGTCCTCACATTGGCGTAGTGTAGAAGTTTGGAGAGTGGGGGCAAGTGTGACCACGTCATCTGACCGCGGTTCAAAATTACGTGGTGTTCTAGAATCCTTCCCTTCGGGATTGATCCCTTCGGATAGACCGTTGTGTTTCTCCAGTGTGACGTTAATTAAATACCTACCTACCTGAATTATTGATTGGTTAAAGTAATTATCCACCGTGATCGGTCGTCATCTGACCGTGACTCAAAATTACGTGGTGTTGTCCTCGCATCTTTCCCTTCGGAAAAGATCCCGGACCGTCGCCAATAGCCCGTTGAGTTACTCCAGTGCGACGTTAATTAAAAATGCACACCATACCTACCACCGTGATCGGAAACACTAATCTGCGCTTCGATGGCAATCCTGCCATCTGACCGTGGTTCAAGATTACGTGAAGTTGTCTTCGGATCTTTCCCTTGGGGATTGGTGGGGCCGTCGTGGCCCAGTGGGTATGCCCACTGCGCTAGCAACCTTCGAGTTGTAGGCGGTGCAGGCTCGATTTTTGTCAGGTGCATTCCTCCCTGGGTGTATTTCTCTCTTCTGTGTCAGTAAAAACTTTCATTGTGTGTCTGTCTATTATTTGATATCGCATGTCTTGTGCCTGGCGTAGCATGGCCGAATATGGCCCATGTCTTGTGTCTGGCGCAGCATGGCTAAATATGGCCCAGTAACGGACTAGCAACCGAAGGGTTGCTAGTTCGAATCCAGCCAAACACCGTCGTGTACAAAGGGGGCTGGTGCACGTTAAATCTGTCGTGGCCTCAAATGTCCTCACGTTGGCGTGGTGTGGAAGTTTGGAGAGTGGGGTGCCAGCTCAGGTGTTGCCTCGTCATCTGACCGTGGTTCAAAATTACGTGGTGCTGTCCTCGGATCTTTCCCTTTAGGATTGATCCCGGACCGTCACCAATAGCCCGTTGTGTTGCTCCAGTGTGACGTTAATTGAAATAAAAAAAAAAATAAAAATAAATATGGCCCTTGCGCCATAAAACCCTCAAACCATCCAACCAAAATTCACACCACGCCAACAAAATTTTTGATGGGGGGGGGGGAATTTCAATTAACGTCACACTGGAGCAACACAATGGGCTATTGGTGACGGTCCGGGATCAATCCCAAAGGGAAAGATCCGAGGACAACACCACGTAATTTTGAACCACGGTCAGATGACGAGGCAACACCTGAGCTGGCACCCCACTCTCCAAACTTCCACACCACGCCAACGTGAGGACATTTGAGGCCACGACAGATTTAACGTGCACCAGCCCCCTTTGTACACGACGGTGTTTGGCTGGATTCGAACTCGCAACTCTTCGGTTGCTAGTTCGTTACTCTTCCAACCGGGCCACCGCGGCCCTAAATTTTTGATGTTATTGTTATTGTTATTTCAATTAACGTCACACTGGAGCAACACAACGGGCTATTGGTGACGGTCCGGGATCAATCCCAAAGGGAAAGATCCGAGGACAACACCACGTAATTTTGAACCACGGTCAGATGACGAGGCAACACCTGAGCTGGCACCCCACTCTCCAAACTTCCACACCACGCCAACGTGAGGACATTTGAGGCCACGACAGATTTAACGTGCACCAGCCCCCTTTGTACACGACGGTGTTTGGCTGGATTCGAACTCGCAACTCTTCGGTTGCTAGTTCGTTACTCTTCCAACCAGGCCACCGCGGCCCCAAAATTTTTGATGGGTAGGGTTGGGTATTTAAATTAACGTCACACTGGAGCAACACAATGGGCTATTGGTGACGGTCCGGGATCAATCCCAAAGGGAAAGATCCGAGGACAACACCACGTAATTTTGAACCACGGTCAGATGACGAGGCAACACCTGAGCTGGCACCCCACTCTCCAAACTTCCACACCACGCCAACGTGAGGACATTTGAGGCCACGACAGATTTAACGTGCACCAGCCCCCTTTGTACACGACGGTGTTTGGCTGGATTCGAACTCGCAACCCTTCGGTTGCTAGTTCGTTACTCTTCCAACCGGGCCACCGCGGCCCTAAATTTTTGATGATGACAAATTAACTTATGCAGATTAGTTTAAGCACAGAGCGAACTGTCGAATCTCGTTGCCCACGGTCCTTCGTTCAATGACGACATTTTGACGTCACCAATTGCGTTTTCCTTATAAAATTGTATTGAAAGTGGCATCGGTGATAAGCCGGTAGTGACGTCAGTTTATGTCCACGGATGTTATTCCAATCCACTCCAAAACTTGAGTCGTGAACTTGGCCGTGACTTTGCTCGTCTTCCCTCTAGGCATGTTCTTCACTCTCATCATGTTAAATTCCACTTCCTTAAGATATTAAATAATTATTGCGCGTCATTACAAATCATTCTGAATGGTGAATATTTCAAAATACTCCAAGCCGCTTTAGATAACAGATGAATCGAATAATTGAAACTTTCATAGATTGTTAATTGAATGTTTTGATTTTTTTCTTGTGACGTGTGCTACTCTTGTCCATCATATTCCTTTAAGTTCTTCAAACTTCGAAATCAGGTAAGTTGATGAATCTAATTTGCTTTTTTATTTAAATTCATAAATGGAGCGATTGTTGTAGAACTTGTGTAAACACTCGATCTTGCCTATGTTTACTAAAACAGACTTAAATTCTACCGATTATTAGTTTGCTTGAGGGGCCAAAATGGGGAATTTTTATTGAAAATAAGCTTGTTCGTCTTCATGAATTAAATAGTGCTGTAATAGCAATGCATGTCAGAATTTTGTTCATGCTATGGCTCTTAAGTCATGTAAAACCTGCTCAATAACTAAAAATTTCTCGTACGAAATTTTAAAATTTCTGTCAACTGTTAAATACTTGGCATGCGATTTCAAATAATCTGCTGCACAATATGAACGAATGTCTCAAATAGATGCAATCTTTCCTTTAATTCTATTGTTTTGTCTATAAAAGATAAATGTATGAATTTGAAAGAAGTTGAATTACACACCATAAATTCATTCTATTTGTTGAATTATTCAAGAGATATCTACATTATAAAAATGTCACAAATCTATTTGTGTTAGTATGTCATGTTATCGGGGTTTATGAAGTTGTTTCTTACTTATTTGCATAGTTGATTATGATTGTAATAAATTCTAGTTTATGTTATGCTAATTCAAAATCATGAAGGTTCCTTTTGTATGAGTGGATCACGAAAGTACTCTCAAAATCTTCGAGGTTTGATTTGAGGCAATCTCGCGCAACTTCTACTCAAGAGAATCGTACTCTTAAGATAACCATGTAGCTAATTTTTCTGATCCCTCCAATACTTTTTGGCTGAGAACCAAGCCCCTTAATAGAGATAATAATACAAATATGGTTTTTTAAAGAAACAGAATAAACCTGTATAACCAGTACACAAAAGAAATGGAAACAAGCGGGGGGGGGGAAATTCATACATTATGCAGCCTAAATTTTCAGCACTTGGGATGCATATTTTCTCTTCATGAAGAACATCTATTTTATGAATTGTGTGTATAAAACTTAATATGCATAGGTCCCAACACGCCTGCAGTAACAAGAAATCTGATAATTACTGAGGTTTGTTGAAAATTGTATAGAATTAATTGTGTATTTTCACTTGGGATCCCCTTAATAATTTCCTCAAGTTATCACTGCTGGTGAAAACCTTAAAAATTGTTACTAATTTTACAAATAAATTTTTCACACAACAAAAACAATGGCTTCAAGATCTAGAAAGTCTCGCTTAAAGAGGATCTTGAGAGTAGTCTGTTTAAATCAATTGTAGAAAACTTTAAAATATTTTTTCTCAATGTTATTTTAAGAGTTGTAATACTTTTAAGTTTTATTTTGGAGTAAAGAATTTTTCTGCATTAAGTTTGCATTCTAATCTGTCAATTACCTTACCCTGCACTCTACAATAGGCTGTACATATCAGGATCTTTCTGTCGACCTGTTTTGCATGACTCAAACTACTAAAATAGCAAGACTTGACTTTCTTTTTCATCTGCAGGCTAATTTGAAACTTGTCACTTATCTCAATATGATCACTGCCTACACTAAATTATTGTATTGAGTTGTCTGCTTTTATTTGAAATTGCTGAAGACTTGTGTATTTTTTACATGTTTTAACACTATATTAAATTAATCTTAAAATATTTGCAAAAAATATTGCTGTACTTAAATTTGCTATATTAGGCATAGAAATATGGTATTGCTGTATAGAAATATTTTTGTTGTAATTCAAATATTTAAGGAATATTTGCTGATTTCAGATTTTATGCTGTCGGATAATAGATATGGTTTGATCTGATAAATGTCCATATTTTGATCTCTTATCTCCTAAAATGAACTGTTCTAATAGTGAAGATGTGAATATACTGGATGATTTTTCTTTTCAAGGATATTCCTATCTTCGTTCTTCAAAAAAGGTTGCTTTTATGGTATGAATACCATATAACGCTAAGCTACACAAGACAGTCAACATCAAGTACATACACACAAGGAAAATTTTTATAACGGGAATATACCCAGGGTAAGTTACAGGAATTGACTGCCACCTACAGCTAACAAGGGTAGGGCATCTGTAAAAAGCTTAGAAATTTATTTGGGCCTGTTATGAAGTAAATATTGAAGGAATGATTAAAACAAACTATTGTTTTTTTTGAGGAATTGTTTCCGGATCTGAAGTTCCTTCCAGAGGCTTCATTTTCAGTATAAGATTTGGAATAGATAATCTCAACTAATGATTTGTTGATATACTATTACAGTTTATCCAGTTATTGGAACAATAATTAATATGCAAAGCAGAATTTAGAAATATCAAAGGCAAGTAGGCTAGTTTAACTGGATGTTGTAACAGTCCTCCAGTTCTGTCTCGCTGCTCAATCTTTATCTGCCAAGGGTTCATATTCCACTATCAGCTACTAGTTTTCCATTTACTAGAGTAAAGTTGGTGGAATTTTCAGGGAAGTAATGTAAAGCATTTAAAAAGTAAAGATTTATCATAAAAATAGCTGCATTTAATTTTCTTTTCTGCCTACCTCAAAAGGACAAGCATAACAGTGTTAAATAGTATCCGATATTCAGTAAGGGGCCATCATGGCTCAGTGAGTGCCCATTGCAATAGAGCAACCTGCAAGTTGTAGGCAGTGCAGGTTCGATTTCTCCCTGGGTGTATTTCTCTCTTCTGTGTCAATAAAACTTTCCTTCTGTGTGTATTCCATTACATGATTGTCTTGTGTCTGTAACATGGCCATGAAAGGCCCTTATGCCATAATAACACAAAAATAATCAATATTAAGCGAAATAAATTGAAGAAGCATTATAAAATACTCTGATTTTGTAATTAGTTTTACATCGGCAGGAAGATCTTCCTACTTTCTCTTATTTTCAAAACAAAGGAGATTAATGATCTTGTTTACTTTTTAAAGTCTGTCTTAAGAAAACTCAAGTTTAACAAAATTTTAAGTGCATGTAAATTGTGTCAGGCTCTCTTAAATATTTATTTTTAATTGCAAACCTTGAAAGGAGAGTTGTGCAGATATTCACTTGGAAGCATTTAAAAAGGTAAAAATAAGGTTTTAAAAGTTAATACACACCCTACCTCAAAGATTTGACACTTCTCGAAGTCATGTATAATTGTGGAATATTTCTAAGCATGCAAATCAAACATCTTTTTATATCAACTTGTTTTTCTGATTGTTGAATTTTGCAAAAACAAAGTATCCCACCCTCAAGATTTTGACTGAACAAAAAGAATCGACCAATTTTCAAAAACATTTCATCTTGATCCAACTATTTAAAATAGAATCTATTTGAGCTATATATTTTAAAATTTGCAGCTTGGATGAGTTGAAAAAATGCAATGAGAATGCAATGTCTATTTGATAAGCTTAACTGGTAGCTGCTTCTTGGATACATCTATCAATAGGGAGTTTATTTCAAATGTATAAAAATAATTAATAAACAACTTGGCAAGCCAAGATTTAACATGTTGGTTGGTTTTAAATTTCGCATGGTCCCATCTAAATGCATGCCTTGTCTAATTAATTAGTCCTCGTGTAGCAAAAATGACTAACTGAATACATGCACCTCTAATTAACATTCTACATTTGATCATTAGCATTGAAGTTTAATTCTTAATTAGTTTTAATATTGATATTTCTAATTATTTTACGAAGCCTTGTTTCAATTCTTCATTGAAATGTGAAATAATAGATAACATTCTCTCTTAATATTTTAAATCATAATTGTTAATTATCTCAAAAGTTTAGGGCTTTGAGTATTTTCCTCGTTTACTAGTTACCTTCCATGTGATCTTAGTTTGGCCTTTTGAACACATGTTCCACTTGAGCACATGAAAATGTAATAATTGGTAGTATGGAACATGGGAAGAAATTCTGCTTACTTGGTTTCAGCTATTCTGAGGACTTCACTCCGTTCAATATCAATTATTGCTTTTGTTATTTCAACAATTTCTGTAAAATATCCTAAAATATCTTGTACCTAAATATTTCTATAACATTGCATCATAAATTTTATAATTAATCCTTTTATGAAAGATTTACTAAGGTTATGAATTTTTAAAATTTCTTAGGCATAAATTTAGCAAATTAAAGTACTCTAACAGAATAATACATCTATTGAAACAATTGTTTAAATGCGTATAAATCGGAACATTATTGAAATAGTTAATCAATCAGTATAGATATTGTTTTATGTAAAAATTTGGATTTCGTTATGTTACTGAAACATGTTCTCATTTGTTTGAAACAAGTCCAATGATAATGATACAGATCTAAATGCCTAAATTTGATCTAGAAGGTATGGGAATATTGTCGACCAATTAATCTGCTCTTCTAGATAAAAAATTTCCTCTTTTGAATCCAGACTTAGTCATGGATGCTTATCCCATCTGGAGTGAATGTGTGGCCTCTATAAATATATCTATGCCTTGACTAAATGGTATGTGTGAAGTGCAACTAGACACACTCCCCTGGTGCATCAGGGTAACGCCAAGTGGTTCGCAATTCTGCCCATGACTAAAGCACTTCTCTTAATGCTCATATTGGCCAGGCATTTGCAACAAAGGTATGGGAATACTGTTGAGACCCTTAACGCCCAGTTAAACATTTGAAATTGTTCATTGTTTAAGCCAAACATGAATGTATTACGGAAACGAAGTATGTAATACGAACAAAGTATGACTAATACTAGTTATGGCTCCTATTATACTAGTAGTTCAATTGTTCTAGCACACAGTGGGGGTTATACTAGAACTATGTAAGCCGCTACCTCTAGAATTAGTATTAGATACGTCCATCGGCTAAGTTCTAGTACAGAAAAATGTACTCTAACTCGGCCGAAGTGGGTCCATGAATATTTTGATTTTTGAAATGATCGAATAATTGAATTAATTTCTTTTTAAAGCTCCTGAATTTTTCATGTTTGAAGACCAAGCTGCCTAGCAATCATCTCCATTATCTAAACGAACTGGGTAACATCCTAGGAAGGGCATTCGATTTTGATCAGTATCTCATGCATAGGATACAAATACATGATTAATTATGAAGTTTTAAAACACTAATGTTACGAATTCCCAAATTATTTCATCTTGTATCTAAATTTGTTAGAAATCTAGTATATGAATTCTGCATTTGTGTCCAAAAGATAGCTAAAGCTTTAAAGCATTTAAGTATAAAATAAATAATTAAAGCTAATGGAAAAGCATTTTAATGGGGAACACTTACGCACTTAACTAATATTCACTTTCAAATATCAGATGACATCAAATAAGCAAATCATTTTACTCTCTGGATGTCTTATTCCATTTTCTTGCAAAATACATGGAAAGAGAAAGTTGAGATTCTTAATAGAATAATTATGAGATTTTTTGTGAAGTCGATTACTATTTGACTGCATTTATTCTTTTGTGGTTATGCTTTTTCAAACAAACTATGCTGTTTTATTTTTACTTACTTTTTATGATCGCGGAGTTTCACTAATAGAACCGCGAGACCGAAATGTTTCTCTAATTGGTAGATTAGTCCGGGGCTTCAAAATGGGGTGCATTAAAGGTAAAGAAAAAGCAGTAGCATTACCGGAAATTTCCTGAGTGGAATTGCTGCCTATTTTGACCTTACACCCTCTCCTTCGTACTTAGGACCCCGTATTCGACTTTTTCAGTAAGCATATTTTTTGTCATGGATGGGGTTCTGACCACTACCCCTTATCTGCACCAATAAAACGTTTTTATTCGGCTTGTCGAGCACAAAACGTATACGATTAATGTTGAAAAGGAAATATCCCAGTGATTACTATCATCCTCTTCCATAAAAAAGTCACCCTTTTTATATTATGCGGGATGAAAGAACGTGACTCATTCAATTGATAATACTCGCAAAATTTCATACCATGAAGGCAAATAGATCCTTGCCCTTTTCAAAAGCGAAACAATGTTGCGCACGGAGTCCGAAATGACAGCGGACTCGTTTTGGGTTTTGCTGTTTTTGGGGTCATCTCCTTCGTGACTCATTTGGAAACGACTGGGGAGAAATTGGGCCAAAGTGTATCAGGTGCGTTCCATATTTCTAATTGATGGAATGCACGGGCGTCATCCTTGATCGATAGATTTTACCCGATTTTATTTTCGAATACCAAAATTCGGTTTCTAGATTAAAGACTTTTATTTGCAACTTATGTTTTTGTGTAATTTTTTTATTCCAAATTAAAATATACTGTAACTAGCTGTGTCTCAGGTATTTATGTGAAGCAAAAACTGAGTATTTTCTGTGGCAACTGCATTTTATTTCAGAAACTTCAACTGGTATTTAGAACATTTTTGATTGTTTTAAAAACATGATTTTAAATTATTTGAAAACTTTGAAAGTTTATTCGTTTCACTCAGATCCAGTTTGCCATTCAAACACAACTTGGAAAATATATTAAAATTTTTTCAACTCGAAGGCGAGTTATCCAACTTATTACTCGAGAAACTTATTTTAAAATGAAAGGAAGTTGTAATGTAATTTTAAAATAAAGGGACTGCTTTGATTCTGGAACATCTGTCATAAACACGCATCTCAATATAAGAATTAGTGACTAACTTCTCTTCAAGGACTGAACGTCTGAGAAAAATTGGTCATAGAATCTTCAATAGTTTTGAAATGTTTCTTTGATTTAAGCACAGAACCGACCATGCATTGTTAGCACTAGTACAATTTTAATTTCATTAAATTAGAAAATTAAGTATCCTGGAATATTTCAATGGCAGAGATTTGTAGTTTTATTTACTGTATATGAACTTAATGACTCGAAACGAGAATTAAATTGTCTTCTAAAAAATTAATTTACCTTGGGGAAATTTGAATGCATTTTGCTTTTCTTAAGGAGGTTTAGTGTAAAAAATAGCAATATTTGCACTTCAAGAATACTTAGTTTTTAATGATTTGATGCTAATAGCAAACAGTACCAGTTAAAGGATAAAAATTTGGGTTTCAATGGTGTTAGAATATTTGTCCAAATCAAAAATGTCGAAAAGCATTTTTTAAATTTTGAAAATACACGTTAATAAAGGAATTGTTTCGCATCACGTTTTAAAATATTCAAAATAATTTTAAGAATCCATACATAAAAATGGAATATTTGTCTATTGAATATTTTCGTCCCATTCAAGTTATTTATCCCTTTTGGGCCATTTTGATGTGATTTCTGTGTTTCGTTCCTGTCAATAGGAGTGTGCCCATACTACGTCCAAACGGCTTTATATAATTTGAAATTTTTTGTACTTTGAGTACTCATTAACATAGTGAATGTGTAGTTGTGCAAGTATCAAATAAAGTGTTCAATATGTATTTTCATGAATTTATATTATAAATTAGTGAAATTGATGGAATGGCAACTGGTATCATGTTTAGTGATGAATCTCGCTTGTGCCTTGGGGCAGACGATCACCGCATTTGCGTGTCGCGGAGACCTGGCCAGCGCTACCATTCTCATTTTAATGTGGTTGTGGCACAACGTTGTAACTCTTAGTGTAACGGTGTTGGGATTTACAACTGGGATTACGTTAATGGGTGAGGATCACTTACGATAGCCAGTCCTCTTTACGAGGTAGTTTGACTGCACAGCGATACATGTAGCAGATCCTACAACCTGTTTTGGCTTCTTGCTTCGTGTCCGAGGGGCTATTTACCAGTACGATAACGCACAGTTCGCCTCTCCCAGGAGTGCTTCCGTGGTGTTGAATCCTTTCCTTGACCAGAGACATCCCCAGTTCTGTCTCCCATTGAGTGAGATGATGGGCCATCAATTGCCCTCTTCCAGAATGGGATCTAGAGCAGCAACTGCAGAATACTTGATATAATTTGCCACAGGATAGCATAAGGATTCCATTTGATTCCACTTCGTATATCGGCATGCATCGTCGCCAGAATGGGCTTTACAATTTACTAATTTATGACCTTTCTGATATATATTTATACAGAAACAGTCCTATGTTTGAAATTGTAAAAATTTCTTTCTCTTCGTGTTCATCACATGCTAAGCTTCATTCCGATCGAATACTCGCTTCGGGTTTCAACTTTTTGTGTGGTATTGAGGGTATTTAAGAGCTATATTTTTAGCGATTTGTTTATTTTGTCCAATATTGCTAAAGACTGGCCCCACCAGTGGCCAAACGGCTCAAGACGTCTCTAAAGAAACTGAGAACCTGAAGCAATTGGTTACGAGTTCGAATCTCGTGTGCCGAAGACTGATTCGAATTTCTTGGTTCCTTCCTAGACGTCATTCTAATGCAAGCCAACTTCCCCTTTGTCCTCCAGGAAGACATGTCCCTCCCCTACAGTTCGCGGTTGTGCAATGTGGCAGCACTTCCCATGGCGCCCTGGGGTAACGCAGAAACTGCCACGTTCTCTCTAATTAGTGTTTGAAGGTCGCTGGCATTGGAAAAAATGTTGCTTTAGACTTGTTCATTTTATGACGGCATGTATTTCGATTGATTTCCTCAAATCCTCGCATGTGGTTGTAGAATTCCGTTTTATGAAAATAAGTAAAATATACAGCACAAGATCTTATTTTAAGTCATTGTATGCTGTAATTTTTCATGTTTTCCTACAAGAAATTAAATTCATTCCATTTGGTTTTCCAAATACATTTAAATTTTAAAATAAGCTCTTTGTTATGTTTCTTGTGCCACTAAATAGAATTTCCAAGAAAAATATGCTTTCTTTAAAAAATTAGCCATGAATATCGTATCAAATTAGTCATTTCCGAATTTCAATCAATGGAAGGATATCGCTCATTCCTAGTGCTAAAGTGCCTCGAGTAAAAAAAGTATTGATAAGAAAGACTTCGCCCTAGATTCGTCATCTTTGCGATTTGAATCATGGCAATTTTATAAGAAATTAACTTGATAAGGATTGATGAATGCCCCTTCTAAAAAATTGACTTTTGTACAGAGTGTCCTAAAAGTTCCCGTACTCCAGCTTCAAAAAAATCATTTGACCGTGATTTTTTTTTAAATTGAATTTTATCGTCTGTTTATAACTTTATGGATTCTTTAATTTTTATCGTTTGGTTTTCTTCTCGCTCAAGTTGAGCGATAATAAAGTTCCATGTCATTTTGTTCATTGTAAAATGAGTTTATCACGCATTCAGAGAATTGCACTTCTTGAGGCTTATTTTGAATGTAAATTATATGAAAGATGTAAAGAATTTTGGGGCGACATAAATATCCAGATGATGCAATACCGAGTAAATATACGCTATATCAACTCGTTCGGCGATTTCATGAGACAGTTTCGGTGGAAGACGAACACAAGAGTGAAAGACCGAAAGTCGTTACACCAGACTTAGTGCAAGGAACTCAACGAAGGATATTGCAATCTCCTCATCAATCCGTGAGGCGTTTGTCGCAACAAATGGGCACATCACGTGGATCGACACATAAGGCTTTAAGAGCTTTGCATTTTGGTGCTTATCGTATAAAAATGTTACAGGAGCTAAAGCCACCGGACAATGAGACGCGGCTTTATTATTTGCCGATGGTTCCGGAGATTTATTCGCAACAACATCAACATTTTGAACAAAACATTTTTCTCCGATGAGGCATGGTTTCATTTAGGCGGTTATGTGAACGCGCAAAACTCCCGCATTTGGGCGACGACAAATCCCCATTCATTAATGCAAAAACCTTTACATTCTCAAAAAATTGGCGTTTGGTGTACCGTATCACGCAAAAGGATTGTTGGGCCTCTGTTTTTCGAGTCAACTGTTGATGGCACTGTATACAGAGAACTTATCCAACAATTTGTTGCATTATTAGAAGTGAATGAACTAGATTCTTGGTTCGAACGAGATTCTTGGTTCCAACAAGACGGTGCAACCTGCCATACAAGTTATGAAACCATGGGCATGCTTCAAGATTTTTTTGTCTTCGACTCGTCTCAAGAAATCTTTGGCCACCTCGTTCCCCTGATCTGAGCATCCCTGACTTTTTTCTGTGGGGATATTTAAAGAACAAAATTTATGAAGATAATCCTCAAGCAATAGATCTGAAAATTGCCATTACTCAAAGGATACAAGAAGTCACTCCCAGCATCTTGAAACGAGTTTCTAAAAATATGCGCTAACGACTTCAGCTTTGCCTCCAAGAAAGGGGCGAACATTTATTATAAATGCGAGTTCAAATTTTTTTCCTACGTTAATGTTAAAAGTGCTTTTCACCATTAGCATAAAAATAATTGTTTTAAAGATTTTTTTGTATAATGAATTCACGAATCGTCAGTACGGGAACTTTTAGGACACTGTAGTAGTCACCCTGGAAACTATAAAAGGTGAATATTTGTAATTTTGTCTTACACCAGAGGTACGATGTATGTGGAATGGATTATAGACTGATTTTGAACAGGTTTGTATGGAATGTCGAAATGGTGTTAAAATCATTTCCCCAGACATTTAAAGGATATTTGCATTCTTCCATGTGCAAAGAATGCAAATTGCAAATATCCATTAAAACCCTTCAATGAAAGAGAAAATGATTATTCTGGACAGTCTTTTAACCGGCTTTTGTCAGTTGAATTGGTTAATTCTGTTAGTAAATAGAACTTGTTTGAGATGTTTTAAGGATACTCAAACTGCCCTGTACCATTTTTGTGCATGTGTCTTTGAAACTTCAGACGTTAGATGCACCCAGTAGACGTTTCAGCCTGACCATGAACCAGCGTCGTTATTGAAATTTTTGTCCATCAAATAGATGCCCTGAGGAGTCACATTTATTAACAAATTCTACTGTGAGGATCGATACCGAGTTTATATGAAAATGAATGTCATGCATGTGAAAGTATCCTGGAGTGAAGCCAAAAGGAAGTTTTGAATAACCCCTCCTAGTCACATGCATATGAAACAGTTTATTTGCATCCACGAGTTTTATAAAAAGCCTTGCACATCTTGTTGATAATTGAATTCAAGAACAGTTTCGAGTTAATTTTTCCCGCTTGCTCAATATTTGCCTAATATTCATTTCGAAATCTTCATGGTCATCTTTATATAGCGTAGTCAGAGTACATAAATGCGCCCAGCTGTGAAACATTCCATTCAGAACTCCCGTGGTATGTTTTCCAACCCTTGAAGTGACAATTCGAATTTCACTTTGTTACGCATTGAAAGTAAGCACTATTTAATTTCTTGCCAAAGGAAATGTGTTTTGATATTTTTATCGATTTAATAGATGAAGTAATTAAAGTGAAACTCTTAATCTACGGACTCCATGTTTTAGAATATTGTTATTTGCGTTCTTAATATCCACCAGTGCTAATTCAATTGTTTATTTAAATGATTTTTTCTGAAGCGACGATATATGCAATCAAAATGAATTGAAATTAGTGCACCGAGCTGCTATTATAATCTGAATGATTTAATCATGATAATGTATGAACTTTCTCAGGAATGTCTTGCCTTGATGGATGATTGTTTTTAATATATATTTCTTGCTTTTTCTTTAATTTATATTCAGGCAATGTAGGTTAGATTCCTGCAACTTACCTTGGGTGTGCTATTTCTTCCGTATTAGTAAAATTTCTCTCGTGTTTGTATGTCCATCACATGACGTTGCCTGTATTGTATTTGACGCAGCATTACTCAATATGGCACTTGCGCCATAAAAACCAACCAATCTTTTATGGAACTACAGACATTCTAATTTCAAAGTAAGTTATTTTAACAAAAGTTAATTTAATTTGATGGAATTATTAATACGTTAAAACTGTCGTTAGCCGTTCACTCTTTTAATCATGCATACTGTTTTCACATGTTTTTAGAAAGCCATAAAGCTAAATTTTTCCGCATTGTATATTAAATTAATAGGGACTCTAGTTCTCTGGTTTCAGGTTCGACTTTTTTATTTAATAATACGTATTTCATAATTACATGCACTTATCTTTTTTTGAGCATAAATCTGTCTGAAACAACGAAAACTGAGCTCTGGCGTCATGAAATCTGCTCAGCTACATTTATCTGTTCCTTTTCCTGTGCAATGAATGCATCAGGCTTCCTTAATTACTTTTATCAACTCTTTTCCTTCTCTATTCCAGTCTAATTATTTTCATCAGCAGCTGTTAACAATTTAAGGAATCCAAGTGCGGTTGTTTTTGTAAAAAAAAGTACTACATATTTTGAGAGAAATAGTTGCCAATCGCAATTAAAATTATTCAATATACTACAATTATAGCATCGGTTTACAATTGAAACACAATATATAACTTAGTTCTGAGAACGAAGGGCAAAAAATTTATTCCCTTCTATATTTTGCCCACCAAGCATGTTTCTCAATACGAAATCTAACCTTCGTGCAAAGAAAATATAACTTGGTTGACTTCACGTCTAATAAGATGCATTGTGATCAAGAAAAGCCAAAAAAGTCTAGTGCTGTGGTTTTATAATTAACAAAGAAATCCAGAGAAATGTTGAAACGCGTTGTATTTATCTAGGACGACCCAGAACAACGCGTATACATCACAATGAATATTTAGAAGAAAAATCGTTTCATGGGTTATATTTAACAGTCTCCGGACGTGTTTCACTTGTAAGCCACACTTATTTTCCTTTTCTTATCTTTACAATTTCTAATAGTTATGCAACAGGATAAAGGGATTAATGATAATTAATTTTGAAAATCGCTTAGAAAAATTATTGTAAAAAACAAATTCTGGCCAGGTTCTTAGCGGAAGTGTTAAAGAAGGATTTTGGGTTTGTCATCTATCCATGTAAAGCAGAGTTGGCATCTGTTTGGTCAAACGGTGTAGATTTGTAGAGAACAATCTACACTATTTGGTACACTTATTCTTTGGAACCCTGCGGGTAACGTAGGCTACATATGTATTAACCCTCGTTCTATTTATCTTGGGTGTGCAGAGGGGTGTAACGGCTCATCATATCCTGGACAGAGCATTTGTTAGGGGCGCTCTCTCCCGGTTTAGTGTGCGGCGGGCCATCGTGGAGTCGTCTCTCAAGATGACTTTTTAGAATCTTAGTATGGTGCAATCGCAGATGGGTGTTGCGCTGAAAATCGCTCAGTATCATATCGTTTATGTTTCCTGTCTGTAAATTCTTAAATTAGCATTATTGGAATGTAAATTTTCATGATAATATGAGATTATTTTCATGGAAAGTGGTCTTTTTTTTATCGTCGTTATGGTACAGGGGCTAAAGACAACTCGAAATCCTCATAGGAATAACATTGCGTGTTTATACAATCAATGTCAGACCAATTCACACTAAATTTGGTACATTCATCCTGTAGAATTCTGCGGGACACAGGTTACATATTTAACCCTGTTCGATTTGTCCTGGGTCTGCAGGGGGCTAAAAACAATTAGAAATTTCCATAGGAATAATATTGAGTAATATTACATGAATTATAAACAATTCAACCCGAGCAACGCCGGGTAATTGAGCTAATATCAAATAAAATTTAAAACAAATCTTATATTTTTGATAGTTGTCTTTTGTGTTCAGTTATGGGAAATATGAACTGTTTGGTTTTTGGATTTCGACGATTACGATAAAGTGTGCTAAAAAATGCTTTTCGTGTTCCTTCCTGTATCAAGCTTCAAAGGAAGTCCTTTGAAGCTTTATTTTGCAATGCAGAAGTAACACGAACAAAACCACACATTTTTTAGTGTCATAATTTGATTCCCGTTTAAAAAGCAAATGCGATCGATTTTGGAGTTAATCGTTTCTAAACTTGATTTGTGGAGACTTAGCATTTTGTGTAGTTAGCGAAAGTATAAACACCTATTCGAACAAAACGATAACATCTCCAAGGTATTTTACTTTTTATGAATCTTAATTGTTAATTTTTTCATCTATTTTGCATAACCTGTTAATTTTTAAAAGTTTACTGAATTATGGAAATTTTATGTTTTTTGCCAGTCCATTCGTCACAATGCCTTCGGGGTGTGTGCAGGTGGTGGTGCGGGCTTGACGAACCCGAAGCATTCTAGTGATCTTTTCGTTTCATACTGTCTTTAGTCTTGTTTAGTCTTTAGTAAACACGGGGTTACGATCCCGGGAATACCCAAGCGATCTTTTTCTGCTTTCATCCCACTATTTTCCCAATCCTCTTGCATTTTTTACTTGACATTGTTTTGGAATATCATTTTTATAAATATTGGATAAAATCTATAACATTTTAACGCATTTAAGCGTTAAGTAGTTTATGTACAGGTCAAAATAACTCCATTTTTAATGATATTATAACTCACGTGTCGATTTCGAAGGATAATTTAGGTCAGTTCGGCATTCAAACTATCTTCGATCTCCGTATTCTCTTCAATTCAATGCTGTCTGAACGAGAACCAGTATTTTTAAAAATGTATCTAAATAGTGATGATTTTTATGGTACTTTTCCTATTTTTTCCTCTAACAGAAATTGGGGGGGGGGGGGGAAAAAACGTTTTTGTTTTCATCTTTGGAATTTTCAACGCTGAATGGTGTTCGAAAATAGTTAGGTTTCAAGGTTTCTGAAGCATTGATAAGAGTTGCTTTAAGGGTTAGTGTTTGCTATCATCGAAAATATTTGCTCCTAATTTCCCAGTCGTGAATTTCACCCAGAGAATCTTAACCTTATGGGGCAAAGTGCAAACGTATCTAAAATATTTTTTATAGATATTTAGAATGCGGTAATGGTTACACAAGAGACTTGTTTGAAAATGCATATGATGATATTGCTAAAAAAGAACGTTATCTCTGGAGTTTATCAAAATGTAAACACCACCAGGAAATATTTATTGAAGTGTTTTGTTAAGAGAAATTTCTATGCCCCAAACTATGCTAGGGGTTATACAATAGTATCATTTTGTTATATCGATGAAAAAGAAACTCACCCGGCGATATGAACCACACAACGCAGTCATAATCTTGCAATTTATGCAGTAAATGTGAATATTTTATTCGGGGAATAATTTTATTAGAAATTCCTCAATTTTAGTGTGACTGAATCCAGCAATTCTGTCGTCGGCACCACGCCGAAATCACGAATCTGTCTTTGTTTTCTCCTAAATTTATTTTCCAAGACCAGTGGTTCCCAAAGTGATCCGCAACCAGATCTTGGGGGTCTACTGGAAAACGTGCAATATATATGTATATTCTCTTGCAAAATGTAGAACTTTTAAGAAAAATAAAATATTCCAATATTTTCTCCGATTCTTGAATGTTCTAAGAAACTTCGTTATGTTCTAAATAAAGATTATTAAAAATTATCTCCCAGCTCATGTATTTGAAATCCTTATCAAGAAATAGACCTGAATTTGAGTGACTTATATTGAAATTATCGGACATTAATCCAAACATTGCTGTGCTAATTGCTAAAAAGCAGCTTTATTCACATTTGACCCTCAGGGGCAAATCTCCTTTATGTGTGTCTGGGCTTCATGGCCCAGAGGTACTCAAGTGATGTTTTCTTTTCCTCATGCGGTATACTGTTTTTTATTAAACACTGGGTCGGGATACCGTAGCGATCTTTTTCTACTTTCATCCCCAATCCCTCTTTTCCCCTTTCACGACATTTTTGTTTGAAGTTGTGTCTTGTGTTTAGCACAGCTTGGCCATGTGTGGCTCTAACGCCATAAAACCCCAAAACAACCAACCATTGTTCCAATTGAGATTGAGGTATATACACTCACTGCCAAAAGTTAAGCACTGGGAGGAAAATGTTAATTTCCGGAAGCCAATCTGAATTTGAGAGGCTGCATTTCGTTGCAGAGGTAGATGGAAGTATGCAAATATGTTTTGTAACAACCAATCACGGTTTCGTGTCGAGAAATATGCAAAAAAGGCAGTCGTATAAGAAGCCAGCGTTGTGAAGGGTCAGGGGTTTCATGTAAGTGCTGATAAAAAGGGTTTAGAACTTTCGTACGATTAGTTTTCAAGGCAGACGTGTTTCTATGACTTTCAGAAGACGAATGGCAGATAGTGAGCGCTGACGTTCTGTGGGACGCCTTGAAGCAGGACTGTCAATCACAGAAATTTGTGATTGACAACTCTTTTCTTCGGCGTTCATCATTCCGTCCTTTCACGATTATGGAAACGATTCCAAACAAGCCAAACATTTGTCTGAAGACCTGTGGCCGGTCGCCAAGGGTTACGACCCCGCGGAAGATCGATATATTGCTGTTTTAACCAAGCGGAATCGAATAGCAACCTCCACACGTGTGACATCTATGGTTGCAGCGTCCATTGGTAAGACTATATCTGCCACTACTGTTTCCCGAAGGCTACACATGAATGGACTGTACGCCTGGGTACCACGAGTTTGTTCCTCTATCCGTCCAATCCAGAGGGGCACGATTAAAGTGGTGTCGGCAACATGTGAATTGGACTGTCTGATTGGGCCAACGTTATGTTCACGGATGAGTCGAGATTTGCCCTGGAGCCAGATGACAAGCGTGTAAGGGTCTGGAGAGAACAAGGCACACGCAATCGGCCCCAGAACATCATCGAACATCACGCATTCCGAGGTGGAAGCATCATGGTGTGGGCAGGGATTTCGTTGGGATATCGCACCGACCTGCATATCTGTAGACGGGGTTCTGTGACGATTGTCCGGTATCGGGATGAAATCCTAGAACCCACTGAGCTTGTACGCTGCAGCAGTAGGTCCTGCTTTCGTTTTAATGGATGATAATGCTCGTCCCCATCGAGCCAACACGGCGTACTCGCCCAACTTTAATCCTATTGAAAATCTTTGGGATGCCCTCGGCCGTACTGTGTCTGCACTTTTCCCACCCCAGTCACTCTCAGAGTTGCAAACTGCTCTACAGGAGGAATGGTGATTACTTGACTCTGGGGTGATTGATCACCTCATGGAAAGCATGGTCACACGCCTTAAACTTTGTATGAGGATGAGGGGTGGTCACATATCCCATTAATGTCGGTTTTGTTTGTTTTGGATTTAAACATAATTTTGTTAATGACTGCAATATGACTTCATCTTACAATTTATGAAAATTCAATATTGTTTTCATCTTTGTATGTAATTTGTTTTGTTTCATGCATAAACATATTTGCTACTTCCTGCCACATTTCGTGTCAATAAAAACTACTTGTCGATTTTTTTCGCACTTTACCGCTTCGTGCTTAATTTTTTGGCAGTGAGTGTATTTTGATGTCAACTTATTTTATAATTTTGAAAGTTAAAAGCTTAAAAAATATTAAGTATCCAATAAGCTAGAGGCTGTCTTGGTAAGAAGCCCAGTTGCTTTCTGGTCTTTTCCAAATTTCAAGACAAGAATTCAGGACTTGAAAATAATGGAGCAAGTGAATCACGTTTTTCGTGTAAAAGTGCAGAATAATTTTGAGTTAACGAAATTTTTCAAAGAAATTTTACCCCTTGATATGTGCTCCTGTAGCACATTTTCTCCCGAACTAAAGCTAGTTCTTTCTGAAGATTGCAATGTAGCTTTACCTCGAGCAATTTATCTTTGCATTTAATTGTATGTAAATATGTAAAATTAAATTTTGTTTCAAGTTTGACTTACAAACATTGTAAAAAAGCACTTATCACCAATTCATAGAAAAAGCGCTGCAGAAACTGATGCAATGTGAAACAGTACTGTCTTGTCTATTCTACACGTTGAACCCAAATTTTTACCGTATTAAAAATGTTACTTTATGAGGCCTCGCTTCTGTCAAAACAAACTTATCTAAAATATGGACTTGATTTTTAAAAGAGCTCTTGGGGCAAATCTAATTTTCTGTATTTTATCTAATCGGTTAACTGACAAAGCAGATGCAAATTTCTTTTGTTATTAGAACTCGCTAAACTGTAAAATTTTAAAATTTCTAATTTCGTATGGTTAAAACCATAGTTTTTGCCAGCAGAATTGCAATTGTGACAGAAGCTTTGCATTATGACGATGGTTAGCACTGAAAAATTGCCTTCGTGAAGAGTGCTATTTGGTGTAATTTATTTGTCTAGCATTGTGTTAGACGATTAGTCCAAATGAATTCCGTTGATTTCTGATTTAGGAAAATTAGGGATGTTTTTTGTCCCTCTGGCATTGGGGTATTGCTTTACGAGTGCTAATTATACGTTACACACAGCTATTGGTAAAAATAATTTATTAATGGAAATTATTGTATAAGTCAGAAAAATTTTGACTTAAATTTTTGCAGCATTATATGTTACTACAATATTGTACTTTTTATAAAATTCTTATTATCTAAAGTGATATTTTTGTCAACCTATAAAAACCCAAAATACAAGTTGCTAAAAATCTTAAATTTGGGTTTTTCACCTGAAAATCCGGGCCTAATCATGACTAATCCATAATTTGTTGTGAACCAAAAGCAGTAAAGAAATTGCGATCTGGTGATCTTTTCATAGAAACTATCTGCATATCAATCGGACCAACTAATGAAATTAAACCAAATTGGGAACTAAAAGTTAATGTAACTCCACACAGAAGTCTAAATTCTAGTCATGGAGTTATATCTGAATCTGATCTTTTAATGTATCTGAACAGGAGTTTATCGAAGAATTGAAATCTCGGGATGTTTGATGCAGATGCGTTTGGCTGAACAGACGAGATGATAGAAGTATTAACACAAAACATGTACAGTGAAATTTCGATTAACCGTCAGGGTCGGGACCGTGACGGTTAATCGAATAGACGGATAACAGGAAAACCTTAAACAACCCACCCCCATCCATTTCATATGAACGAATGATAAAAAATTGCACCTTTACGAACTGGAAATACATTACATGTATTTTATTTTACAGAAACAAACAATATACATTAAGTACAGTATAGTACATATTTTTACATGAACTTACGCTCTAGACGTACATACATATTCAAATTTTAAAACAGTCTAATTTTCTTCGTTTCTTTGAGGCTCGTGCTTTCTGAGCTGTGAGTACAGTATATATGTACGCATGTGTACGTACTAATAACTTTTAATATTTAATTAACTTTTAATAAAACGGACTGACGGTTAGCAGAAACTGATGGTTAAAAGAGTGACGGTTAATCGAAATTTCACTGTAATATTAACATTCAACACATCAGACATGCCGACATCCATCAAAGCTGGATACTCAAATTGCAGCGTTAGACCGTTCATTCCAAACCCTCAATGGTGCTTTAAGTGTCAGGTTTGGACATTCTCAAGCTTCGTGCCGATCACCTGCAATTTTCCAGTTGCTCAAAACCCGAACATGGCGAAAACTGCACTTATGAACCTGTATGCTTCAATTGTAAGGGAAATCATCCTACTTAATCCAGGTATGGTACTCAATGGAAAAAAGAAAAGAAATCCAAAGCATAAAGATAAAACAAAAGATTTCATATCTCGAAGCAAAAAACTATTAGATAGTCACACCAAGAGCAAATATTTCATACGCATCTAATTAAAACGATGAAGTAATCCGTTGCTGTCCAAACAAATACCATTCCCAATGAAGAAATTGAAAATACAATTGTACAAACAAAGAAACAATCGTCCAAGGAAAAGATGCAACCATTAAAAATTCAACAAAAACAAACATTCCCAAACCATCTGGTCCTTAATCTTACACTTCTAAAACAAAATCACAAATGAAATTAGATGCTATAAAATCTTATAGGTCTCCCAGTATTTTCATCGATTCTATTCTTCTGACTCATCTGGTGAGCAAATGGAAATAGAAAAAAAATAAATAAAAAGTAGGAACAAGCGCAAAAATTTGAAAGAATATCATAATGGTTAAAATAATTTGAAATTGCGAAGGCTACCGTAACCATGTTAAGGATGTGGAGGCTTTGATTGTTGCCATCCTGTATGTCTTGGTCTGCAGGAAGCTTTTTTGACACCAGCAGTATGCACAAAAATTAGAAGATATATAGCAAGTGATAATTTAAAAAACAATCATGCTAGTGGTGTAGCGCTTCTGACTTGTTTGGATTGCCTATCTTCGGCTGTTTAAATTTCACTTTCAAAAATTTATGCATTTTTTATTGTGTACATATGTAAATTAAATTCTTCAGTCTCATTAGTTATGCCTCAAATGATCTTGTTTTTATTATCTAACTATTTAACATTTTTATTCTCATCTACACATTTTACATGTTTTAAATTTACCTTTTATCTTTGTCTTGGATTTCATTTTTAAATGTTCTGCGCTTTTATTGGGCTATATTCTGTCTTGTTTGGCGCAGCTTGTCCACTTTTGGACCTTGCGCTATAAAACCCCAACATGCAATCCATAATTTGTTTTAACGTTTTATAATCTGCTCAACATCAATCTAAATGTTTTACTCTGTATTTTAAGGTAAAATGAGGATCACTATGGTCTTATGCAGGTCTACATATGACCTATTCAATGTTATAATCTCAAGGGGGTCCGAAATTTTTTAATTTTTACTTTTTGGACTGAAATGTTTGGGAACCCTGTTCGATATCTGATTCTTTTTTACCAAAGCATTTGGAAAGGCATGATTTCTGCTACGTAACTTCAGAGAACCTAAATAGATACCTTACTTTCACAACTGTTTGAAGCGTCAAATTTTTAGCATGGTTTTTGTTTCGCAATTGCAATTATAAGTTAGCGGTTTTGGCGTGTTGCCGAAGATAAGTTTAAATCGTGAGTCGAGGGTTGTTTTGGAATATTATGTTTACATAATAAGCTCGTACACACGCAGTTTTCTCTTCGCGCAATATTTGTTATATAAATCTTACTGTTTTCAGACGTGTTTGTTGGCCCAGGATTTTAAATTAGGAGCAGAAAGTCAAGCGTCAATGGCGCCTAAACATTTTCCCTCAATCGCCGAAATGTCTTACCTTTAGGTGCAATTTCAAGCTATAGAATCTCTCCTCGACTTACGACTTGTCAGTCGGAACGGAACTCGGTCGTAAGTCGGATTTATATTTTTCAACACTATTTTCATTCAAACGGGTTATAAAAATTAGATTGAATTGTGTTTTGTCAATGTACGTATAATTATTGTACATAATGCGGAAAATACATAATATGTACTCTATTGTATCTTCTTGACCCTACCAATGTAGTTATATTTCTTTATTTACTATTGATTTTTTGTGGTCGTAAGTGCGGATGGTCGCATAGGTCGTAAGTCGAGGAGAAGGTGTATATTTTGTTTATGTGGATATGTATCATCACACGGTGTTGCTGCTAGGGTCTCTTGCAACTCATTTTCATTTTGAAGCTTTCTTTTTAAGGGCAATATTTTTGTTTGGTCAATGGAAGTTGATGGCTAATAGCATTTTGGGTTTTTTGAGGGGAGTCCATTATTTTACATTTGAAGTGCAGATTATTGCATAATGTACAGATAGGTTAGAGTAGATTATTAGAAGAATTACCGGTTGATTTTGAATTTTCGTCATGTAAGCGAAAATATTTAGACAACTCAAGCGTCCAAAATGACTCTAAAATTCGTCGAAACTAAACCTAAAGCTACAAATCACAACTTACGACCGCTAAATCTAATTTTTGATTTAATAAATTATCGTATTCAAATATTTCTTGAATTCATTACGTTCATTCGAAAGCATCCATCAACATTACTGTGATACTTGGAACCATTGACTAACTTTCAGTAGAAATGTTAGTACTACAAACATGCCAGGTTGCTGTCTTATTCTAAGAAATAACATCTTTATGTAATGCATTCTTGGCGTAATTGCACTTGTTTATTGATAATGCGTGCAAATTTTGTTTAATTGTATTTTTTAAATTTGTAATTGTGTTTCGGAGTGCAAATAACAGTTGTAATTGTTTCGATTTGCATGAATATTTCAAAACATTGGATTGCTTGATTATGTCTTAAAAGTGTCTTAATATGCAATAAATATGATGGGGAAGAAAATTGTCCCATTTAAAAGTAAAATTTGATTATTAGCACTTAAAAAGCACTGCTGATGTTTGGCAAGAAAATTTATAATTCCGGAATTATTTACCCATTGAAACTATTTTCATGTGTGTTCTATTCTATAAAATATGTACTTGGTTGTGATCTTTTTTCATATCATTTAATTGTCGACCCTCTTCTCATGTGAATCTTTTCTTATAGTTAAAAATGAGTTACCAGAATGGACATCACAGTTGGCCAGAAGATGTGGGAATAATTGATATTGAAATCTATTTTCCATCTTATTATGTTGATCAAGATGAGTTAGAAGCTCATGACAATGTTTCTAAAGGAAAATATACTGTGGGTTTGGGTCAAAGTAAAATGGGCTTCTGCTCTGATAGAGAAGACATCAATTCACTGTGCCTTACTGTTGTTGAACAGCTGATGATAAAAAGAAACCTTAGCTATAGTCAAATCGGTCGACTTGAAGTCGGAACTGAGACTATTATTGACAAATCGAAAAGTGTGAAAACAGTGCTAATGGAGCTATTTAAAGAAAGTGGAAATCACGATGTTGAAGGTGTGGATTCTACAAATGCCTGCTATGGAGGAACTGCAGCTCTCTTCAATTCAATTGCATGGGTTGAATCCAGTGCTTGGGATGGTGAGTGTTATCTTACTTTTTAAATGTAATATACAATTCAGCACCCTCGTTTGGAGTAAAAAGCGATTCATATTTTGGAAAGACATTGTGGTGACTTTTCCAAGAAATTTAAAAAAAGTAGTGAGAAAATATTTAAAGTTAAATTATTTTTGAGAGTACATAGAATGGGGGGGGGGGCAAGAAACAACACACTTGATTGCTATTTGAAAAATTTAATTTTTGTAAATTTTTGCTGTCATTAGGATTGTTTCATTTATATGTACCGCAAACAGTTTTGATTTTGGCACATGGGGTTTTGATGAATCAGCATCTTATAGCTCACACCAAATAAACTATTCAAACTTTCCTCCTCCCCATATCACATATTTTCTCTTCTGATGGACTGAAAATAAATGGAGAAAGGACATTATCTTGTTTTCCAATGGTGCCATATTTCATTACTTTTACTTTGAATAAATTTCTCCGATTTCAACGAAAAATAAAATAAGAAATAGTTAAGGAGTAATGCATAAGAATATATTAATTTTAACTTAGATACAAATTTGTTATGCTGTAACTTTTATCTCAAATGCTTTGGATGTAACAACAAACAGATTTTATTGGCAAACTCCTAATAACTGATTTTGTACTTGTGATATAATTCAATGCTGATATAACTATTAAACCAAGCAAAGAAATACAGAATTTTATTAAGTTCTGTATTTGCTAAGAATGGGCAGAAGTTGTGTACCTTGCATTGAGAAATCTTCTGGTTAATTTAAACCCAATCAATAAACTATGAATTATATTAAATTATTAAGTTATGTACCTTTTACTCTTGCATAAAATAGTTGAAATACATAAATTTATTTCAAAACAAGCTATTTCAAATTAAAGCTTTTGTCTTGAAGTTTATTTGTATATTTTATTATACTGCAACAATTTATTATATTTTCAAAATTTACACTTGTCTATTCACAGGTCGATATGCATTGGTTGTTGCTGGAGATATTGCAGTGTATGCTGAGGGCAATGCACGACCTACTGGTGGTGCTGGAGCAGTTGCAATGTTAATTGGACCAAATGCACCTATAGTTTTAGAAAGAGGTATTTTTATCTGGTTGTGTATATTTCTTATCTGGAATATTCAATAATTTAGATTCTAGGTTTAGGGGCAAACATTGACCAGGAGTATATTTAATAGTTGATATTCATAGTCAAAATAGTTCAATTTTGCTCTGCTGTGTAATGCATGTCAATATTAAGTCTGGTGTAGCTGCTGGAGAAAATAGAATATGACGCTTAAAAACAAGATTCAAGTTTTCTAAAGGTACATCAAATCAGTTTGAAGCAGTTTCAGCCATTGATCTGCTAATAGGTTCAGGGGAATGTTTACATTTTACAAAAATAATTTTAATGTGCTATAGTCTAGCTCCTGTGAGAAAAGGTAATCAAGTTAAGAGGTTTTGAATGAATATTTTTTAAATTAGGTGATAGGTTGGAAAGTAAACAAAGTTCTTCCACACAATTGGTGTCTTTAGCATACTGTTTCCAAGTTTATTGTAGCCCCAAAAACGATGCAGTAATAACCTGTTAGCAGGCAGAAAACCATCCACTGCAATGGCCCCATTTATGTTTTAGTGTAGGGTCATTTCCATATTCTTAACACTCAATCTTGATATCTCAAATTTCTACAAAAATTGGTAAGAAGGTACTCTTTTTGTAGGAAACCAAAAAAAACCACCTAAAGTTATTGAAAAACGTTTGATTTGCTTACAAACTCTTGTTTGAAAATTTTTTGTGCATGTTTTTATATTTTTGCAACGACTCTGCTTTTAATATCTTGCTATATATCTATGATATAAGGCTATTTTAGGTGTCAAATAAAAGCTTATTATACAAGGTTTAACATTTTATGCATCTTCTCTGAACATTTTTCTCATTAAAAAAAATCTAAATTTAAAGAATTAAAAATTTTAAACTTATCTTAATGCTGAAAAAAATTATAAAGGGAATAACAGCTAATATATTCGAAAATTTTAAAATTACAAGACTGAAAACATTTAAATATATTTTGGATTGAAAATTTTACATATGGCTCAATTGGCAATATGAAGTTCCTTTTTTACTCGCAGGGCAGCACGTAGGCCCTAGCATATTAGCCAAGTCTCTTCGTTTTGTCACTGCACCATAAAATATATATTAGCTCTATCTAATAAGATTTCCAACTCCCCCAAATTTACAGCATATGTTAAGCATTCATGGGTAACAAATATGTTTCATAAAATATAAAATAGATTTGAAAATCGGGTAAAAAATGTGATTTGACCTTGGTATCTTTTCTATAATATGTCATGGCTATAACATACCAATTAAGAAACTTGTTTCATGGGCTCTTAAAATGAGCCCAAATTTCGCTTTCTAACATTTGGAACTTGATGAAATGATATGTTAGATGATTATTGATGTTATGAAATTCATTTCTAATGTGACCTAAAGTTTGGTTTTTCAAATTTTCTGACTTGTAATTTGAAAAATAATTTAGATATGTATCTCATATTTTACAAATTCCATTTCTTATGCTACATATATATTAAATTTCATTGAAATTGAAAAAGTTCTGGCTAAAAATGATACTTGGGTGTGTTGGTTTGATATAGAATTACCCTATAGCAGCCCTTTTAATGACTTCATACCTATTCAAAAGTTGACTGACAAGTCAGTCACACTATAAAAAGATTAGTTTGGGCATTTCATGCATGTCATTAAAACATAGCATCATGGACATTGTGATTAAGAAAAACCCAATATAAAGATATAAAATAATATTAACATGAATTATGAATATTTAGGGGTGAACAGAATCATTCCTTAGATATTGGCTTCCACGTACAAACCTCAACTAGCCTCTTATTTCAAACATTTAATGTTCCATGCAAATCACCTTTCATATATAATCTTATTGCTAATCTAAACAACTTAAGACTTGATTTACAGGAATCGGTTGACAAAATACTTGCTGTAATGTAATAAGTTTAGTTGTTATAACAATTTCGTAAATCATTAATCTTATCAAACTGTCCCCTTTGAATTTTTATTTAAAAATGTTTATTTTATGTTGGTCATCCCTATTTTATTCCTGACTGTGCAATTGCATGTACTGAACACCATTCAGGAATGGTTAGGGGAATAGAATTCTCATCCCCATATCTTTTTCCCGTTTCACGACTTTTTTTACTTGAAGTAGTTAGTCTCGTGTGTTTGGGGGAGCTTGACCAAATATAGCCCTTGCTCCATAAAACCTAAAACCAACCAACCTGGGATGAAGATGACCAAAAGAGTGTGGAGGTTAGCTTGAAAGTTTGTGCAAAATGGCAAGTGTAAAGGGCACGAATGATGCATAATCAGCATATTAAGGGATCTGTTCAGAGGCTTCCTTGAGGAATGCAATGGCATTAAATTTATGAATATCAGGGAGCTTGACTGAGGAATGAATAGTGAATACAGAGTGTATAAGTGCTTCAGACGTATGTTACATGTATATATACTTCTGAAGACTTACAGATGTTATAGTATATACTTAAGAAAATTTACAGAAATTGTCAAACATAAATTTAGTTTGACAACAAAACATTAAAAAACCTTTTTAAATATTAACTTCTAATATTAATTTGAGAATGATATAAAACTTAATTTACATAAGCTAAGATCTTAAAAATGTGTATGTCGTTTCAAAAGTCGGAAGAAATAAAAGTATGTATTGGAATTGTCACATGTATTTATGTAAAAGAACATTCAGATCAAAATATTAATTTTTATTAATTTAAAGAAAGTGGTTTATATATAAGCTAAAAAGCCTAGAATATAATTGCACTTTTTTAAGGTTTGCGCTCTACTTACATGGAACATGTCTATGATTTTTACAAGCCTAATTTGATGAGTGAATATCCGACTGTTGATGGAAAGCTTTCTGTAAAGAGCTATGCGAAAGCACTTGACAAGTGTTATGATGGGTTTTGTAGAAAAGCTGAAAAGTTATGTAAAGTGAAAGGTAAGAATAAATTTATTTTTAAAACTAATGTTCAATTATTTACCAAGAATCTGGTAATATGCTTAGTATTTAACATAAATAAATCTATTTCTTGGAGTTTTTAGCATTTGAAAGCATTCTTTTTACTACTCAAATAGGTATTTTGTTCCAACTTTTTGAAACTGCCATTTAAAAATAATATTTATCAAACCTAGATGCCCACGCCTTTCCTCTTTTACATTTCCTTTGATTTGGTCAGAGATAATGTGATAAAATTCATCAATACCAGATATTTTCAGTGAGAAATACAATATTATTTTAGATGAAAACTATCTTAATCTTTCTATGTGACAAGCTACATATCTTTGTAAGAAAAATGCAACTTTAAATAAACCTTATGGCAATTCTGGAGTTTATCAAAGAAAACAAATTCATATGCAACTTTTAATGTCTTCTGTTAATTATAAAGTAGTGGAGAAAATTATATTACCCTACCATTATCCAGCTATCTCATGAAAATTCTGTACCGCTGATGTCATGCAAATCCACAAAAGCACAACCAACTACAATCTTCTGAACCAATCTTGTTCCCATGCTTACATATTCATAATCAATGCATGGCACAATAACTTGTGTATCATGCAAAAGTTTATGATCTTGATGCAATACTTTGCATATATTTTAGATTCAATAAATTTAAAAGAATGGTGCAATAATTTCTTCCTCTACTTCAAATAAATTTTGTCTTTTGTTTTATGCATTTAAATTCTATTATAAGGTATACAGATTAATTTTTCAAAAGTACTAATGGAAACTTTGTTGACAAACATGTCTTTTCTAACATTTATAACAAATTGTAATTGTTTCGATTATTTTTGACTATCCTTTCCATGGTTTCTAACCTTTTAACTTTTCTTCAGTTTTTGATATTTTAAACTTGTAATTCCTTGATCTAATATATTTTTCACAGGATTCCTACTTTTAAAAATATTTTTTAAAGCTTAGCTTGCTTCTGTTAAGCATTCAGTCAATTGAAAGATTGCATATCATGCATTTTGTGTAAAATCTTAAATTATGTACTTTACGTATTCCTGAAGGATTTGTGTGATATGTTTTATGGCTGTAGTTTTTATGGACTAACACACAAAAGAGTGGAACATTGTTCTGATAGGCTAACATAGAAAATATTCTCAATTTTTGCAGACTAAAATCTTGAGTTCAAAGACAAATTGTTACGAAATAGTAAAAATTTATCTCCAGATAATCTATTTTATTTTGAGTATTGCATTCACCTTTTATGAATTGCTATTATGATTGTTGAAGAAAAAGAAATGTTTCTTCTGAACCAGTTTTTTAAAAGAGGATTAAAAGTATGAATACTGTTTGTATACTTCCACTTTTTCAGAGTAAGCTGTTTTTTATGTAAAATTCTTAAAACGTAGAGATGACACATGTTTATTTTTAGGTAAAAACTTTAGTCTGAAAGATATAGATGCCATGCTCTTCCACACTCCATATTGTAAACTTGTACAAAAAAGTCTTGGTCGTCTTTCATTCAATGATTTCCTTAGAAGTTCTGATTCTGATATAGAAAACGAGTTTAAAGGCTTGGAAGGGTACAGGTAGGAACAAATTTTTTAATTTGGATACATAAATGCTTAATATGAAAAATTAAAAAGAAAGCTTATTAGTTTTTAATTTAAAATAAATAGGGATTTTTGCATAAATGTAACAGACATTGCTTGTGTTAAATTTAGTAAACATGCTTTAAATATGGGGCTTATTTACAAGGTTTGTCTTAAGTTTTAATTACAGAATAATTAATCATTATTTACTCTGACTCTATCTCTGAAGCATAATGTCTATTCTGTGAATGATATTGATGCCAAAAGTTTTGTGTTGAATCTATTCAACTTATTGCACACAATTCTTTTTAAATATGCTATGTAGATTTATCTGTCTTATATCCATATTTATGTTAAAATTCTTAAAACAAAAGAAAGAACATTTTTAATCTCATAAATTTAAATTCAATAGCATATTTTCCAAATGAAAAATTTCAAATTGTAATTCACAATAATTTTGAAACTGAGACAATATAAAATATTTAAATTGGTACATTGGTTAAAAATGTTTGTTTTCAATCCATTTTACAATTTACACTGCTTGACAATTGCTAAGGAACAGTTGCATTTTTCGGAATAATTCATAATAGACATTGATTGAAGAAATGAAACTTAGTACATATTTAGAGGTAGTGTGCATTTATTCTGCAAAATGGTACAGATTTCGCCACATGGAAAACGAAGAAAACGAAAAAGAAAAAATATGCTCTTTGGAGCATTTCCCAACAGCCATGAAAAATGGGTCTTCCTGCCAGAATGAAACAGATATGAGTACCTCAGTAAGATGTGTGACCTCCTCGGACACTAATGCACATTTTGCATCTGTTATTCATGCTATCTACTAAACTATTGAGGATTCTTTGGGGGATATTGTCCCACTCCTCTCTCAAGGCGTTTTTCAGTTGCACGGTTCAGGGAGGGCAAGTTCTTTGAGAAACACGTCTGCCAAGAGCATCCCAGGCATACTCTGTAGGATTTAGGTCCGGAGAGTAAGCAGGCCATTGTGCATACGTTCAATATTTTCACTTTCTAGTGTGTCCGATACTTAAGCGGTCCTGTGTGGGCGCGCATTGTCCATAAACAAAGTCTGGACCTACAGCACCCCTAAAAAGACGAACATGATTCAGAATAATCTCTCTGCAATACCGCGTCGATGTAACGCTACCTCGCTCGAAGATGTGAAGCAGTGTTCTGCCACATTGTGCATAATGCCTGCCCACACCATCACGCCTTCGCCATAGTGAGCACGTTCATGAACATTCTGCTGTGCATAACGTGTTCCTCTCTCCACAGTAACTGGTGGCCAGAATCACTAGTCACAGTGAAATGGGATTCGTCGGAGAATATCACTCTGGACCACTGTTGCTGACCCCAACCAATATGTTCCTTACACCAACGTAATCTTTCTCGACGATGGCGTGGTTGAAGTGGGATGCATTGAACAGGCTTCTGTGCATACAAACCAACCTGATTTAATCGCCGAGAAATGGTTCTGGCAGAGACACGTGTACCGGTAGTGGTTGCAAGGTCTGCAGCTATCTGACTAGGAGTGAGATATCTGTTCCTTTTCGCCACTAGGGATACATAGCGATCCTCTTGAGGTGTGGTGTTCCTTCCACGACCACCGGCATGCTTTCGCATAGCATTTCCACCTTCGGCGGCCTTTTTTAATCGCGAGATGACACTTTTTGACACTCCCATTACTGTGGCCACAGTAGTGACACTTTGACCTGCTTCCAGCCGTTCAACTACTCGTCCACGATCGTAAGCACTCAAATGATATCTTGCAGACATTTTGCACTTAATTATTGCCACACCACACTGATTTTCACAGAAATAAGTTCAACAACTTACGTCGCTATTTTCATCAAACACCTAACTGCATGAACTTTCGAATAAATAAAGAGCTTTTAGGCACTGCCTTTTATACAGATAACAGGTCCTGCTTTACTACGCCCTCTGCATTTAATTTTACTGTTATTGGTTGGCTGTCAGGAACGCTACGTTGCAAAAATCGGTTGTTCCTTGGCAATTGTCAAGTAGTATAGTATTAAATTTTTACTACACTGTAAATGAATAGAATACAAGCTACTGTATTGTTACCTAGCAGGAAAACAATAAAGATGTGTTACTACAATTGGCATCCAAATGTATTTTGTGTACAATATTCTTGGAAATGTGATTGACACTGGTGTTTAAAGTTACTTGTATTACTTTTAAATATTAGTTTGTTTCTATATGAATTAAACCGAATTTCTTACATTTTCCTAATTAGAAAAGTTTCATATGCATTTTGGAAGATAAAGACGTTATTTTAAAGTTTGTTACATAGTGGGTATGCACACAGCTCTCATGCGACTGCTTGAATACCACTGATAAAACCACAAAACAACCAACATCCATCAAAACAAACTGCTATCTAAAGATGGACCTGATTTTAAAAATAATCTTTAGTCGTGTTTAATTTTCCATATTCTATCTAATTAGTTAATTGACAGAGCAAATGTGAATTTGTTTTGTTATTAGAACTTGCTATAGTGCAAAATTTCCAATTTCATACAGTAAAACCCGAGTTTTTCCCAACAAAAATGCAATAGGAACAACATGCTTACAATGGTTAGCACTGAAAAATTGCCTTTGATTTCTTAATATAATAATTATCAAGCTAATTTAGTATTGCAAGAGCAAGTTTACATAAATTCCATTGATTTCCAGTTTAGTATAATGTTTTTCATCGCTCTGGTCATTTATTGCTATAAGATGGTTAATTATACATAATGTAAAAAGACGACTTCAATTTAAAAGGAAATTATTTAATAATTGGACTAATAGCACTGCATTTTTAAGATAACTTTTGCAATGGTAGATAACTCTCCAAAGCATTGTAAAATATTTCTTTATAAACTTGTATTTTTATCTAAAGAAATATTTTTATTGAAACCTATATCCTCAAACAGTTTTAAAAGCCTAAAACCTAATTTGAAAACATAATTTAAGAGTTTTAGCACCTATCCTGTTCCTTTCGAAGATTTTTAAAGTTGACTTTAATCAAGAAAATTGCATTAATTTTGCTCTTTTGGCAAAACTTGGAGAATTTTATCTAGGATCCCATTATCCTTGATATAATGCATAAAATTTATTAATTATATTTAACAATTCTATGTTTTAACATTGATATTTGTAACAAATAAAAATAACTACTTTTTCTTGATAAAAAGTTTTACTGCACATTGCATGTTTTTGAGATTAATGTGAAATAAATAGTTTGGCAAACCTTGATTATAGATGTCATAAAAGGTTCCTTTTGTAATATATTTTTGTTGAACTCTCTAGTGTTAATGATTCTTTATTTTATATGAACTTAATTTCAGGGGCCTGAAATTAGAAGATACCTATTTCAATAAAGAAGTAGAGAAAGCATTTTTGGATCACAGCCAACCAATGTTCGAAAAGAAGACCAAACCTAGCTTACTTATTGCAAAAGAGGTTGGCAACATGTACACACCATCCCTTTATGCCTGCTTAGTGTCTTTCATTGCATGGTAAGTATATATTGAATGCTAATTATTTTATTTATCTTATTTTCGAATTAAATGGTGTTTGGGTGATTATTTTGCAATATACTCGAAAAATTCATTAGACCAGTTCAAAATAGGGATTAACAAATGAACTATAAAAACTGGTTTCATATTTTAAGGATTATATCAGGAATATGATTAACTTGACAATTCAGTTGAAATGAGAAAATAACCAGTCTTGCATATGTATTTAACTTACCAACAAATCCTGCTTTTCTTTTTTTGTTGAGCATTATGTTACTTCTAATTGTTCAATAAATCCTTATGTAGTTATGTTTGATATGCAATATATTCATTTGATCAATAATGACTTGATTTAATGATTTAATTTAGCTTCAAACTAATTCCATTCTGATTAGCCCAGTTGGTAGAGCAACGGATTAGCAACTGGAAGGTTACAAGTTTTAAACTCTCCAGCCAAAGACCGTCGCGTACACTGGGGCTGGTGTACATTAAATTTGGCCTTGAATGTCCTCGTGTTGGTGTGGTGTGAAAGTTTGAAGAGTAGGGTGCCAGCTCAGGTGTTGACCTCGTCATCTGTCTGGTTCAAAATTACAAGATGTTGTCTTTGGATTTTTCCCTTAGGGATTGATCCCCGACTGTAGCCAATAACGCATTGTGTTGCTCCAGTGCCACTTAAATTCAACTACCTACCTGATTCCACCAAGATTTGATTGTACATTGGAAGGTAAAACAATGAAATTCAAATGAAACATGTCATACCTTGTGTGTGTATGTCGTTAAAAAAAATCTGCTTTATAGATTATAATTGTTTTATTAAACTGTTTTAAAATTTAGAATATTTAGTTTTGGTATATTTTTTATGTACTTATTATTTCTATACTAAAAATGCATGCCAATTTAATGTTTCAAACAAAAGTAAGATCTTTGTGAGATTCTCTAATGTCTTATGAATTGAACGGCAGAGACTCTTTTATGGGTAATAAAAAATATTCTGTATAAAATCCCATAAGTTCCAGATTAAAATTTTTATGTTAAAATAAACTACATTATTTTATTAGAATAGGTCTTGTTTTATCACTGAGAATTCCAGTAGAATTTGTTTTTATGTTTGTACAGTTATAAATTTGTGAATTTATTTCAGTACTGTGGCCTATACTTTTAGAAGTTGCTTTTATCAAATGTTCCTGAATCTGTTCTGGGGTCATGTGGCTCGGTGGGTATGTCCACTGAGCTAGCAACCTTTGAGTTGTAGGCAACGCAGGTTCGATTCCTGTTGGGTGCATTCCTCCCTGGGTGTATTTCTCTCTTCTGTGTCAGTAAAACTTTCATTGTGTGTATGTCTATGACATCATGTCTTGTGTCTGGCGCAGCATGGCCAAATATGGCCCTTGCACCATACCAACCAACTTGAATCTGTTCTGTAGTTGGATCTTATCCCACTTTTTAGAAACAAAGATTTACCAAGCTCAACACATGTGATTAAAGTTAATATTCACTGTTACTACGTGCGGTTAGCTGGCATATATTCTTTATTTAAGATAGCAAGAATTTTATTAAAAAAATGAATTAATAAAAAATAAGGAAGTTACAAGGTAACATTTCAGTTTCAAATGACAAAACTTATGTTTTATGTGTACCAGTTTTGGTAAAACGTCTTGGTTTTGTGAATATATACTATGAGATTTGACTAAATGTATTTTACTGAATATTTTCGATTCGAAACTCGGTCCAGCCAAAGGCTGTTGTGTACATGGGGCATGTTAAATCTATCATGGCCTCAAATGTCCTCATGTTGGCATGGTATGGAAATTTGGAGAGTGGGGTTCTAGCTCAGAGGTGTTACCTCATCATCTGAATGTGATTCAAAATTAAGTGATGTTGTTCTCGGATCTTTAACCTTGAGATTGATCTTGGACACTAATAGCCCATTGTAGTGCTCCAGTATGATGTTAATTAACTATCTGCCTTTATGAGTAAAATTATGCTATTTTAGAAAGGGAAACTATTTTTATTTATAAAGATTAGTTTTTCCTGTTTTCCAGCCTCGTATGAGCCTGAGATCTGAAATTTTCATAATTTCATCATTACTTGAAAATTCTCCTTGAACACTTTGCATATCATTCAAAATTCCATTAATTTATTTTGTACTCCTCAAATAGTATTTAAACAATTTACTTAAAGGGACCTTTACTTCAAGTATTTCAAGTCCATAGACATTAGATAATTTTTTTTACTGAAATGTGTGTTATCAAAAATAAAGTTCACATTACACTTATAAGATTTGTTTTATGCTGTATTTATATCAACACAAAGGCACAAATAGAAAATATTTTTAAAATTCAATTCAACAAAATTCAAAAATTAAATGAGTAATATGGGTAACTGATTATTCAGATACGTGGATTTCAACTGCAGTTACATAGTATTTGATAATATTGAATTTGTCTTCAAATGGATCCTGTATCTGTTACTTTTCGCTATATTTGCTATTACCTTTAATGAAAATTAAGAATTTATTAAGAGAATTTCTTTTCAGTAAAAAGATTGAAGATTTGAAAGGAATTAGAGTAGGCATGTTTTCATATGGTTCTGGTCTGGCTGCAACCCTTTTCTCATTATGCTTCACAGAAAACATTGCTAAAGGATCGTCATTACGTCACATGCATGATAGCCTTCAAAACATTAAATCGCGTCTTGCCAGCAGGAAGAAAATCAGTCCAAAGACATTTACAGAAATCTTAAAGCTCAGGGATGCAACTCATCATCAAGGTAATAAATGCATTTCTATTCTTCACATAAAAATAATTTAATAATTTGTATACAATGAAACCCGGCTTTTATGTTCCTCATGACACCATTATCAAAAAATGTGCTCATAAATTTGAGGTTTCACTAGTGCATTATGAAGATAGTATTGGAGGATATCTACTGAAGTTGTATCTCAAGATCTATCACACTTATTGCAATATACACTTCCCTTTAAAAACAACAAATAAGCAAGAACTGGATTCAAAACTTGAATCAATTAGTTACATTACTTGGTCTTTTAAATAAAAGTTTAAAACTGCACTGCACTGGACCATCGAAAACGCAACATTATGAAGGATAAGAGATCAAAGCCATATTTATATATTATACAGATGACATAAGACAATTATAGATCCGTTTGACTTGAGGAGTATGAAGAAATCAGTATTTTGTGTGGCCGTCCTATGCAGCAATAGCTGCTATTACATGTCTCGGCATTGAAAGAAAGGCTTTGGTTGTGTGTTTTGGGTATGTTGATCCAACGCTGGCTTCCACACATTGCCAAAGTTAATCTGGCATGGCCCTGGGTGGTCTGGTATGAAAGCTGTTGGGTAATCATCAACTGACAAATTCAGGTGAATGGACTAGCCATGGAAGAAGTGAAACCTGATAGACATTTAGAAATTATTATACATTGCATGCCATGCGCGATTGCACTTGTTCTGTTGAAAACTAGTAATATGTAAACCCTGAAGATAAGGGAGGACAACAGGCTCCAAAACTTCAGATATGTAGCAGTGGCTGCTGAGTGTACAGTCAATGTGTACTTGGTAGGTACGGGAGTGTTACTGGATTCAAGTGCTACCATCATGGTGCTGTAGTCGGAATCAAAATTTGTCTGAAAAGACTAATGTCGGTCTTTTGTCCATGTGCTGTTCTATATACCATTGCATCAGCAGACGCTTGTGTAGTCAAAGGTAGTTACAGTAATGGGCACCTTGAAAAAATTCCCTACTGCTGCAGATGTCAAATTGTAGTCGCAGAAAAACCGAACCCCCTTTATTTTGAGCTCTATTTCTAGAGCGAATTCAAAATATTCAATAAGGAATAACGTCCTGTACAAATTCAGATGCAAAAAAATTGCATAATGGTTTGTCTTCATATCAAATGCACAAACAATTTCTAATGGGAACACCATGTTTTGATGTCTTAATCAGATTCGACATCGTTAAATTAGTCTAAATATGAAATTTCATGACTGCCATCTTTATATCTGGAGATATTCAATTTTAAAGGCTTTAAATTTCAGGAATCATCTCCACAATGAAAATCGTATTAGTAGATGGAGATTAATTGTAGTTATAGTTACCGAAATTTCAAATTTGAACACTATTTCAAACGTATTTGTCAGCGCATGCGAACGATCCGAGAATTATGCAAGTGAAAATGATTGGAGAATTACATTGTATTTATGCAAGTGCAAACAATCCGAGAATTATCCAAGGTTTGTCAGACGTTTTTAAACTTTTGGTTGCTCCCTAAAATCGCAATAATAAGGAAAATTCAATGTAACTTAAAAACTAACGATCGGAATGAGCTGAAATTTTGCATGGTCATATTTGAAGTCCTAAATTGATTCCTATCAAAATATAGCAAGTTTCCAATTCATGCTTTTTCAAACATTAGTTTAATAATTATTGCATACTAAAAACTATTTTTAAAATAAAATAGGTGGATTTTGTTTGGGTTTAACAGTAACATGCTACAACATATCAGCGCTATAGAAATGTTATTTAGGAAGATATCCATATAAGTCTAAGAAACTGATTTAACATTAGGAGCTCAAATCTTTCGGTACTCATAACTTCGAAATGGTAAGACCTAATGACATGAAATTTGGTATCTGAAGTTAAACTTTGTCACACAATTTTGGATCTATATCAAGTAGGGGTTTCCATTGAAAAATTATGAAGTTGGTGCTCAATTTAATATAAAGATGGCCCTTATGCAAATTTCATGCATTTGAATTTATAGAAAATGGTAGTTCCTGTCAAATGCCATCTTGGAATTTTCTCTACTGTTAAAATTGCTTGAATTAGGACGAGTGGTTCGTTTTTCTGCGACTGTACATGCTGACACATGTTGTGCAACACATCCTAATTCTTGAACTATAGGGTTCTTGATGTTGCAATACGAGCCACAATATCCATGTACTCAAGATATCTCTTGTTTGGTGGTGTGTGATGAGACTTCTACAACCATTCATGTTGGTTGTCCCTCCTGCCTCGCCGATTCCATATTCAAGCCAATGATGCGATTCCGTATTGATATCACTGGCTTGATTTTCTCCAATGCAAGCACTGATTTATCGAAAAGATAATCTGCAGTCTTGATAAGCCTCAATTCTTCCTGTCAAACTCGGAAATGTGCTTCCATGACTGGTATTTTTTTACGAGGCATAATTAACCTTTCTATACACAGGAACAGCAAGAAAATTATTCCAATACTTAAAACTGGCTCTTTTGGTTTTTGCTGTCTTGTGTCACATTTTTTGTATATTCCATTTCTTATTTTTTGATTATCTTAGTTTATCTGGCCAGAATCCTTTTAATCATATCTGAAAAAGTGTTTCTCATTGCCAAAATGTGTATTAAAATTGATACCAATCTTTACAAGCAAGTACAAATCTAGAAAAATGCTAACTACTGTAAAAGTATAAATGATATTTTTATATTCAATCCTAAATATAAAATCCCTTTTTGTTGTAGGTTCTTAAATATGCCTGTTTCAAATTTTAAAATTAAGTACTAACTCATATTAGTTCCCAAATAAGGTATATATTTGATTTTATTGCATTCTTTAGCACCATACACTCCTATTGGGAAACTAGAAGACCTCTTTCCAAGGACGTGGCATTTGGAATATGTTGATGACAAACACAGAAGAAACTATCTTCAAGTAAAAGAAACATCATATATTCAACGTAATGGCTGCATACCAAAAATGGTAAGATGATGTTGCTTATGTTGATTTTTGATGTTATTTTTCTATCAGAATTTTAGATTTCATTTATTCAGATTTATGTGTCAAAATCCTACCATTTACTTTGTCTATTAAATTCTGTGAATCTTGAAGAGCTTTGTGAAAAATGAATTGCATTTTTAATATCAGAAAGAGCGAAGAAAAACGTCTTGGGTAAATTGATGTCTACATGAACTGTATATTCTTTGTGCTTAGCATGTTTTTCTAAAGCTTTGTTTTGAAAGTGTATGTATACTTTTGAATTATTAATCGCACACCAAATCAGAATGCACCGATTATCTTGTAACAACTGCCCAACAATATTTTTTAAATGTATGTTTGCACTTATACCTTTTATGTTAACATTTACGTTTAAAGGCCAGGTCCAAGGGTGGGAACCTGCAGCCCTGATCCTTGAGTGACCTTTCCACTGAATCCAAATTTTATGGAACAAGTCCTTTTTGTTTTATGAATACATTTTTGCTAATTTTTTATTTTTATTTTTAAAATGCATGTATTTAAAATACCAAAGAATAAAATAAGTTTCAGCAAAGTAATAGACATGCACAAAAGAAAATAAGTTTTAAGGGCTAAATTAATGACTGCTACACTCATGATTTAGTTCTAATGTGACTCTAAAACATCATAATTTCTCCAGTTTGTCTTCATGTCCTAGTGACTCGCTGCACTAGCACACGAAGCTGTTGACCAGTCTATGGGGATTGAGTCTTCCAGTCTGTTATCAACTTTAGACAACTGCACTGTTTCTATTTGAAGTGGAATTTGAATAGTTGCACCGCTAATCAGTTTTTTAAAATTCTGCTTAAAGCCCATTATATCAAACACCAAGAGAAAGAAAACGGATTGTTTAATGGGGATTGGGAATTGCATTATTACTTTGTTTCTGCTAAAGTTGAGGTGATTTGCTTGCATTGTAATACTGCAATATCAACATTAAAGAAATTCAATCCTCATCGACATTATAACACTCATAAGGACCACAAATACTTTAAATTATAGGGAGAGGTACGATAGGTTATATTGCAGAAATGGAAAGATGAAAAGCGAAAGCAAAGACAATTCTTTCAAGCAGCATTAAGATCTGGAAATAATGCCACTGAAGGAACTTGTAAAATAGCTTATATACTGGGGGGAAAAAGGAAAGCCATTCAGTGATGTAGAACTAAGGCATGATGCAATTGAATTTATAATTTCTAGTATATTGCATTTCCAATATTTATTGCTTACAATGTTGGAAATAGAGATATTTACAAGTTTCTCTTTTATGAGCGATGAATACATTTTTTAATAACTGATACTTTCAATTTTCAATGAAGATGGGGTCTAGTATGCAAAGCCTGTTAATAAATATATCAATAGTTATAACTTTAATTTAGAAGTATAATAAACAATGGTATTTTTTAAACTAGTTTTACTCCAAAGATACAACAGACAAATAGCCTGGGAACTAAGATAAAATTCTTTAAGATAAAAACGGGTCTCATTTAGATCTAATATAATAACTGTTTTATGTCTAAGGAATAATTCACAAAGGCCTTAATGTATAAACATTTTACCATAATATTGATTTATAGATGTATGTTTTACTTTTAGAATGCAATGCTTTGCGAGAACACCAAAGTTGCTGAAGAATTTTGCAAAATTAGTGCCACACCTATCTCCGTGTCTGATGGTGTTCAGATGGTTTGATGGGTTGCCTTTTAGCTTCTACATTCAAGCGCACTGGATTGGGTGGTTTCTTGGAAAACGCTAATCTTGATTGTGCTGTAATACGTTCTGCTACATGTGCATCACAATTGCCAGAATTGTAAATGTATTGGATTATTCTTGAATTCCTTCCATTTCATCTAAAGTGACTACTTATATACAAAAACTATTGGTTTGGGTTTATATGCTGATATGTTGATTTTTATATTCCTTTAAAAGAGTTATAAGCAGCAACTTAGATTTCACAACTAACATTTTCATTTTAAATTACATTTTCTCACTTTCTTTTTATTGAAAACAATTTAACATCTTTGTTTCATAATGATGTGTTTAACGATATCTTGTCACTAACAATAAACTCATTTTATGCAGTTTTATGATATATTATAAAATTAAATGGTCAGTACAGGTCTTGCAAATTTTGTGTTGAATTTTGGATGTACATCGTCATGCATATAATTTATCAATAAAATCAGTGCAATTTATTTGACAATGTTTTTTTAACTATACATAGGTGTTTTTGCTTTGTATATTTATATAAATTTGATTTTGTGGTACTATTTTGACAATTGATTACTACATGCTCTTTTAGGAACTTCATTTTTAGTTTAGGATAATTTACTAAATTTGTAGCTTTGAATGAAAATTTGTGAATTGATTATAAACACTAATTTGTTTTGTAATTATTTTTAGCTTTGTTTAAGGTTTAGACACTTAAGTTTGGTAAACTCTGAAGTGAGTATTTAGTACATAACTTTTGTGAGCATTTCTATTTTATGAGATATTTTACCAGTGTTGGCCTTTACGACAGAATTTTATGTAGATGTTTTGATAATCCATACATTGGGTTATGAATTTGTAGTGCTCAGATATTCATTTGGAATGGTTTGTATATAAAATGTCTATACACTCAAATGTGAATAAGGGTATTTTCCCTTAGTTAACAAGAATTGTGTGTTTTAGTATTTACCTTTCGTTTTTATATCATTGTTTGATATGGTGTGTTAGATTTCTTTTATTGGTGATGGTGATATTGAAGAGGTATAGCCTGGGTTGATATTAATTTGTGTTAGTGAAAATATCAACATAAGACTTTAAAGCAATCTATTACTATGGTTAAATAAACTATGTGCAAGAACATGGGAAAGAAATCTTTTTATAAGCATATTGATGTAAAATTTAAAATGGTATTTAAGATCTAATATTACCATGCAATTAATTATATACCATGCAGTTGTTTCCTTGCAATGAAGTATTTGAATATCAGTATTTTCCTTTAGTATAATACAGTGAAATTTATATTGGGACCATCTTTTGTGGAGATAGCTGCTACTTTTCGGTAATTTCTCACATTTGGCTTTCTTGGATTACTAAAATATTTTTACCAAGAAAATAAGTAAATCTATAATTTTACATAAGTTTGGTCTCCTGGCTTGAAGAATAAACCTAACATGCTTAATATGTACTTGATAAGTAAATGTAATTAATGAAATGCACAAAAAGTTATGAAAAATGCTTTTTTAATGTTAAAATCTCTAATATTGTCGAAATGTTATTTGTTCTGAATACTAATCTAAAATATCAGAAAAATTTAAGGATTTTTGCTACGCCTTTGGAAACTTCCTCTGTTTGAAAGTGCTATTTTTAAGATCCATGACTGATTGCTAATACAAGTTTTACTATGTGCCAGCACTGTTCACATTTATTTCTTTACCTGTTAATGCGTTTTCCTTATGTAATTAATTTATATGCTCAATGATATCATTTGGTACGTGTTTTTAATGCACTGTTGAAGCACTGATAATTTTCGATATATTATACATGTTTTTCTGATTAAAAGGCTTTAAAATGCTTCCAAGTTATTTGAAAGATCTACAAGATGTATATAATTTAAATTCGTCTATGCATACGATTTAGTCACCAATATGATGTATTTTACTATTGGATGTTACCCAGATCTAGTAAATGAGAAATGTTAAGTTATGTAACATAAACTAAAGTTTTAAAGTCCTGGCTTGTCTTGTTTGCTAGATCAATGTTTGAACAATATTTTATGAATACAAATAGCGATTAATTTTGCATTTTAGTCTTTTATTAACTTATATAATGGATACTTAAACACATAAAAAGTGTTCTAATTCAAAATATCTTCATTTATACTATGCAGCATTGAATACTGGATTATGTTTTTAACTAATGCATGTATTTGCAGGATATATTATGTTTCAAGTTTTGTTCTTTCAGTATATAGGTATACAATGTTTTCTAGTTTGACTGCGTCTTTTAGTTTGTCACAAAGAAGTTTCTCAGATAATTAATAAATTTCATAGATTTAATTTTTAACTGGATTTTATTACATTTATGTGCCAACCCCATCTATGAACTTTTAAAAATTTAATTATCTTTTTATAATGAATTCATTCATGATTTATTTTTCTGGACACAAAACTGCCTGCTTTATCAGATGAGTTTATAACTGTTTCACTTTTCTTTAAAATGGAAAATGTTGCACAACATTTAGTATTTGACAAATATTACCATGTACAAGAATTTATTTTTGAAGCTGTTATATTTTCATTCGGTTGGTCTGCAAATAAATATGATTATCTGTTTATTCTCTTAGTGCATTTGTATGGATTCAATATCTTCAGTATCTTTGTAAATATATTTTAATTCAGTTTTAAAATGCTATTAAAACTAAGACAAGCATTGATTACTAATATTTGGGTAATTTTACAGTTATCATTGTTTTATTTATTCTAACCATTTGTTATATAATATGTAAATATTAACCCAGGTATTGGTATGTATGAATATTTGATGTAATTCTAAATAAAAGTTATTTTTTATAGATTTTTAAAAGATTTCATTCTTTTTTTAATTGAAATTCAGGCCACAGATGATAGAGTATATCTGATTTTAATCTCATCCATTTTAAGATGCGATTAAAAAATAATTTATTACTGATGTGTTGAATAGATACTTCATTAACCTTTCATCTTCATAAACTCTTGTTATAGGGAAACAGTTTAAAATTCTGTTAACAATTTTAATTAGACTCCATTTTTGATTTAAAGTTAAATATTGGATAAAATAGAGCTTTGAAAAAATGTTGCTCATACTTTTGTCTTATTGTATTAGATTTAGTTTGTATTAAATTAATGTTTCCGGTTACAGTTTCTAACTGTTGTGTTTCTTTTAGCTCATATTGAACTTAAAAACAGATTTATAAATCATACCATAATATCAATTTTGTAAATAAAATTTAATATTTTTCTTTTTATGGCATTTAGCATGAATATTTTTGCATGAATTTTAATCTTAATTGCAAATATCAGTGTTTTAATGGAAACGTTATTTATGACAATTTCTGAATATTTGTAATTTGTTTAAATGTTAATTGCTATTTTAATGAGTTTTGCTTTTGTTTAAACAAATTGAAAGATCAAATGGGCATTTCTACTTTTTTATCTCCATAAGTTATTGCTTGTAAGGTCACAGTAATTATCTTGGTTATTATTAGCTAAGTGAATTTATTTGTAACTAAAAGCTACATTAGAGTAATTTTATTAACTACTGACATTAAATTTTCAGTTCATCTTAAAATATTTTTTATTCAGATTGAATTATAAGTTTACTTGCATATATTCTAATCCATTTTATGAAGTAAAAAAAATCACGATTCAAATCAGTATTTTTAATCTTTGGTAAATAAGGGAGGAATCTTAAGTTTACAGCTCATTTAAAATATTTCAACTAAGAAAAAAATAAAGTTGACTTAATTCTTGTATTATAGTAGTATGTTAATGAATGATACGAAAATTTTGTTTAAGCATAAATTTCTGCCAGTGATGTCTTTATTGTACTTGAATATTTCTGAAATAAATGCAAAGTAATTTTTTACTGAGTTTTTTGTTGCGTACTTTTAATCATTATAAAAAACAGTTTCGACCAAACTTTTGCACAAGTAAGGGTTTGTCACGCATGTTAAAATAATTTAAATTGCATGTTAAAATAATAAAGTTTGGATTTTATAAAATGAATTTAAGTTTCATATACTAATTATGCATGAGTTTTATCAGTGCATGAAATACTGAAGCCTCAAATGTATGCGTTTATTAAGTGTACCATGCTAGTATCTGGATAAAAAGCATTACAGCTGATCTTTGGTTTATAGCCTTAGAATTCAATTTAAAAATAAGGTGTCTTGAAATGGTCTTACACACTTCTGGTCTATGACCAAAGAATTGTCAATTGTTTTTCCTCTTAATTCTCCCTATGAATATAGGACATTTTCCATTTCATGATATTAACCTCAAAAATGTCTAATTCATAATGAGGTATTTCATTATTTTAAATATATATTTCATCATGAATCCAAAATATGATTTAGATATAAGTTATTTGCTCTTTAATTTTGAATCATAAGTTATGTATTTGCTTAAATTTAGAAAAGCTAATCTATAAATTCAATCTAAAAGCTAATCTATTATAAAGCTAATTTGCAGTTGAGGGGATTGCTTGGGATGTTTTTAAATCCAAGTTGACGTATTCCATGTTTCGATAAACACTTTAATCCTAATTTTCTAAGTAGAAATGATTGATAATATTTTATTCTGATGTCTTTAATTGGTTGCATTCAGTAATTTGGAGGAATACAAGATAAATGTCAAAATATTTTTCACTAACCATTCTTTTTAAGTCTTAAATTATAATTCATTTGGATAGATTGATGTTTTTAATTAATGAATCATGATGGGTGTGGTTTTGGATGAAATAAAATACCAAGCACAACTTCAACAAGTCAGTAAACAATTTATTTACAATATCTTCTATGTTATTAGAATTTGAAGCTACAGTCGTTATCAGACGGTGTGAAGAGAAAGATGAGTTCTGTATACATATATGTATATTTAAATATATGTATTTATATAGGGGAAGTGGGTCTCCCCTCGACATTCAGGGGAAGTTAGGCACTCTGTATATTATTATTGTTTTGAGCTGAACCTACCCTTTGGTTCATGCTTCTGATTCAGACTAGAGATAGCAGACAATGGAAGTGTTCACTGAGCTCAATTTGAGTGGAAGAACATGCTACTTTTCAAGCAGGGTGTGTAACAACTGCCACATCTATTTTACTTGTAACAGTACATTTATGGATACGTAGTGACTAACATAAATGCTGTTTCAAGATACAGGTGAAAACTTTGCTCTTGAATTTGAGTCTACAATGATACTTTTTATGATTATGCATTTTAAATGGGTTATATCTATAGCATTAGCTCCAGATGAAAGTAATAATTTGATTCTATTAAGATTTTTTTTATCAATATTAAGCAGATTAAAATTAAACCACCAATTCCTCTTGCTTTTTCAATCTGAATCCTCTTTATGAAGGATGTAATCCTCTTAAAAATGTGACAAAGGCTGATGCTGTATATGGATTCCTTACAATGGAACAAACCTACAAATCGTAATTATGTTTTGAACCTTGTCTAAAATTTCCTGAGACTAGTGTTATGTTTTAGGAATAAACTATTTCAGTTGTAGGGCACATGCTCTTTTTCAGGGATTTACTTAAGAGATATTTTTGCATCTAGAGATAAAGGATTTTAATCTAAACTCCTTGAAGTTCTTAGTACCTACTCAAGGTGTCCCTTATAGGACCAAATCCCCATGTACTTTGTTACATAATGGAGAAATCAGTAATCCCGTCCTGAAGAACCAAAATTCCATGTGTGCAGCTGCCATGCAAAGTAAATTATTGTTGCTTTAAATTAAGCCAACCTGTTCGAGATAGGACTGAACTTGTCTTCTATCTCCAGTTTTCTAACTTCACAAGGAAATTGAATAGCATGGAGAACATAGACTTGTGACAAGGGAATATGAATTAAATAGCTCTCCAGAAACATTTCTCAAATCGAAATGCCTAAATTAGTGTTTCAAAATTTTTGAATTGTATATTAAAAACGAACCGTGTAAAACGGGTATTGTTCCTTATTTAATAGTAACTTAAATAGATGTGGCAGTCTCGACATTTTATTTTTGATATAAAATAATAAGCGATTCATAAAAATTAGATTATTTGCTTGGTTCATTGAGACTTGCAATCTGGGATTGATGGCATCGAAAACGATCCATTTGCAAAAAAGTATTAGGCTTCAAATCTGCTTGCAATTTTGATTTTGTTAAAATTTAACAATTTTGTAAATTCAGAAGGTAATCTTAGGTACCTATAACAATAATCCAACATTAAGATGGTTAACTTGGACGTATTTCAATCACAAGTTTCAGCATCAGCTTGAAAACGGGAAAAGATTACATTAGAATATTTTTGCGTGCTCTTAACAAAAATGATAAAGATCAATATTTTTAAAATCAACCATTTAACATTATATCAACAATTTATTTTGCTCAAGAGAGCCAACATTCTGTAATAAAGTATATTTTTAACAATAACACTCCATATAAGGCTTTTAAAGATTATTGCATTACACTTTAATAAGAATGTTTCGTGTATGGATTTCCTATTTTGAATGAGAAGCTCTGATAATGTATTACTGAATTTTTTCTCGATAGGACTTGCGATAAAATATGAAAAACTAACGCAATGATTTGCACTTAGTCTTTGAATGCTTCGTTGGCTTTAATCCCAAATATTTTCAGTCTTGTACATCTCGCTTGTGTTTGTGGAATTCACAATTTATCTTTCACAACATGACGCGGTCTAATAATTTGACTGACGAACTCAGGGTTCCCACTGGTCTTAAAAAGCCTAAAAAAGACCTGACTTTTCATTTTAGATTTTAAGGGCACGTTAAAGTCTTAATGTTTTCTTTAAGTCTTAAGACAACAATTTTAAAAAGCCTATTTTTTGCAATCGCACTGCATTTTTATTTTACCTGCATTCATAAACCAAAATTGCTTTTCAAAGTTTATTTCAGTACATTGCACAAAAAGAGTAACTCCTTTAATCGTTTTTATTTGATACAATTCCTGTAAAATGTTACATTATAGTCCGGCTCCCACGACTTGGCAGTCGAGTCAAACTGGCATCTTTAGCGTGGATTTTGGTTCTGAGTTTATCGCTCGGTGCCGAAAGCGATAGCAGTGATAACGAGTTGGTAGAGGGATCGCCATTCATGCTTTTGCGTATGGCAACCTTTTCCAAATAAGCTTTCACACCTTTCAAAAATCGACTGACCCAAGGTCGACTGCCTTCTCGACGGAGCCGCACTATTCTTTTTGCTCGAAGGAAGGGGAAGCATTTTATTCCCTAACATTTGCAGGGAAGGATATTTCATTTCAATGGTTTTAATCCGCATGGGTTTGTTAAGTGTGGTCTTAAAATGAAGACGTTGAAAACGCCTTATTTCTTTTGCTTGAAGAGGGAACCCTGGCAACTGGAAAAGGAGAAATATTTTTACAACGAAAGCTAAATTTAGTTTTGATCTGTGTTCATTTATGTATATCGTAATTTGGGGTTTTTGAATTTGTTATGGATTGAAGCCCTATGCAAGAGAAGTAACAATTCTTAGCGATTATGTGAACACAATTCCAATTCTGATGTCTCCAGCAACAACACATAATATAAACAACAGCCCGAGGCATGAACTTTCCTTTATATCAAACTCTGAATTCTTTTGTTACCGTGACAAACATTTTTCCACTTAAGTGTCTGCAAATCTGTTCACAGTATAGTCATCCAAAGATCTCAATTTAGAATCACGAGTTTCTTCTGTACTGACGTTGCGAGGGTACAAATGACAAACAATAGAATGTTCAAACTATACATTAGAAAGTTAGAAAATCAATAGGAACTGTCTTTTAAAATTTGAATGTTTCGGTTTCTAATTTCATTCACTGTCGGAGGTGAAGGTTTCCCGAAATACGTATTAATCTAATTAATGAAGCAGCGGCAAAATAGGGTTTTGTGTTGAAAATTCCTGATTCGTAGTTTGGATTTCATTTATCATTAAGATATGCTTCTATAATAAAAGCGAGGAAATGGAAATAGTTAAATTATTTAATTTCAATGCCGTTTGGATCCAATCTTAGTGTTTAAATTTTACTGTTCAAGCAGTTATAAGTTGTATGAGAGGGATTTTCAGTACAAACAAACCTGACGGAATGCGAAGATTTTGCTTTCGCTACAAAAAGTTCTAGTATGAGACATCGGAGTTGCCTTAAAATGTATTTTGCCAACGTTTGGCGTTTAATCTAACGCGTTGACCAGTCAACTACTATTTATTAATTCGGTATTCATTGTTTGAATTTTTATTGTCGATGCTTTGAATCCTATTTGCAAAACAAGTCGTGACGTCACGCTCGGAATACGTACAGGAAGCATGTTCCACCACAAAAACACTACCGCTACCTACATTTAGCTTGACAGAAAATACCTCTCATACGATGTCCATAATAAGACCGTTTAGTTCTGGACATCGTGGAATCTATCATCACTTTTCTAGCACATGCCCGCTACATGTTAAAAGTTACCCCTTAAGATTTATAGTTATTCAGTTTCTTAATAAGTGCATAAAGTCAATCGACCTTTATAACACCAACTAATTCATTACTTTATGCACTGTAGCGGCATATTCCTAATACAGGAATTATCGAATCCAGATCGTTCTACCTGCCATCTCAATACGATGACTAAGATTAAGAATAATTCGAATTTATCAAATAAAAATTCAAATCGATTAAGTTTTTAATGGCAGGAATCGTGAGCTGATTTCTTGTACGAGAATAGTTTCCACCATGGTGATGATTCTCAATAAAGGAATGATTTTAAAATGTAGCTGAGTATAATCTTTCGAATAACCACATTTGAATGAATTCGTTCAAAATAAATTGACAAACCTCATCTGACCAGTTGAATATTTTAACATGTTTTGTCATAAAGGTAACCTGATTAATCAAAAAGCTATCAATTGTTTATTTGTTAAATTACGTATGATAAATGAAACCAAAAGTAATTAAAAATAATACTTCAAAATTTAAAATTTCTGCTTCTAGATCTAGTTCAGCTTTCCCAATTAGTTTAATGAGCCAAGTATTTCATTTGAATGGCGTATAAATAAAAAAAGTATGACTGCATCAAAATGCATATTTTCTATTATAATTTGGAAAAAATATTGCATTAAAAAATTCTATTTTAATTTAGAAACTTTTTAGAAAAAATTCTATTTTTAATTTTTAGCAATAATCATCTCACTCATCTTTAAAAACGCTCGAAAAACAAACGATATCTAAAAGCCTTTTCACAGAAAATATTTCTTTTGATAGCTAAGCCCAATTTCAGCTGTCGGATGTTCCTCATGTGCATCTAACACTTGCAGTCCACGTCGCTTAATAAATAAGACTGAATCTCGAATAAAATACCAACTCTACACACTGGGAAACACGATTGCTTGGAAATCTAACGTCACAGCAATGCTAAGGGGAACGTCAGTAGAGAAGATGCGATTCTCTTATGTTGCTGTCAAAATCTCACCCGAGAGTGTGGCAGTGAAGCTGTCGAACGCCAGAAGGGGGCTCTTTACAGGACTAGGGGGCATCCGCCATCATAACTGAGTGTCCCCTAAATTACAGAGGTTGTACCTCTCTACATAATGAATGAGTCCACGATATAGAAAATCATATTGCTCCTGGAAAAAAAATAGAACAAGAATTAACATTTTTTTTGTTGAAGTTACAGGTAAGTATCAGGTAACCAAAAAGTTCTGACGCTTTTCAGTATACAGATCGTTGCAAAGCTGCTTTTATCGCAATAAAGTTTTTTACGTTTTTAGCTGCGTCGTAAAGTTTGAATTTGGAACTCTGGGAAACTTTGAATTTGGTCTTTCATTTAGGAAAGTTTTACTGCGTTTGATTTAGTTTTTTATCAATGAGTTACAACGCATTGGAAATGTCTGTTAAACTTAAAGCTCGATGGTATTGCTTTATGAATTCGAACTCCCGCACAAATGCCGCCGAAGCATACTAAACATGCATCGCATTTGGAAGCAATGCTGTAACAAATCGTACCGTATGAAGGTGGTACAATTTTTTTTCTGGCCAAGAATAGCTGGAAGATGTATCCCGCTCTTGAAGAACTTCTGTCATTAATTAAGAATATTTGATGAAAAGAAACTATCCGCTTGCATCTGCACTAACTTGAGAAGGTGTGGAAGTTCAGTAAGTGAGCCCCATACGATTCGCGCGCGCGCGCGTCTGCTCGCGAAAGATTTCAAAGGCTTCCCCACCTGCTCCACTTATCTCAAAAATTCATCACTTCTGTTCACTTATAAAAATGAACAATTTTTGGATTTCTTGTACACGTGTGATGGAAAATAGGCCCAATATGCCAGCAACAAGCGATGCGTAATTTGTCTGTTCTCGGACCTTGTGCCATAAAACCCCAAATCCAATCCAACGACAAGCGGACTCATCTTTGGTTGTCACCGAGATACCCATTCACCATTTGTAAAGGCTCCATTCCATCTTAGCCCTCTTGGCACATTCTTTTATGTGTGCACGGGCTTCACGGATCCGAGGTACTCTAGAGATCTTTTCCTTTACCATGGGGTTATTGTCTTCAGTAAACATGGGTGTCTTTAGTAAACGCTCCCGGGATTCACCAAAGTGATCTTTTTCTGCTTTCACTCTATTATTCTATTCCCTAATCCCTCTTTTTTTCCTTTGTATACTTTTTACTTTAAGTTGTCTGTCTTGTGTTTGGCGCAGCTTGCCCTTGCACAGTTTGGCCCTTGCGCCATAGAACCCCAAAACAACCAACCATTCCATCCTACGGAGCCTATGCTTTGTGTATGATAGACTGGCCAGTATTGTGTACTACCGAGTCTCTTCTAGAAGCTAAACAATTTCATCCTGCACATATACTCGTCAACTCTAATATGTGCAGGATGCATTGATTCACAAACAGCCAGTGAACAGTTAAAAAGTGAGGTTCCTACAGGACAATATACGTATATGCCAAACGCAGCAAAAGTTATCCACAATTTGATTAGAGCTTTAGAATGAGAATTATTACCTAGTCCATCTCAGTTCCCAGACTTTTCCCCGAGTGATTATCACTGTTTTCTTGTTCTGGACAACTACACGCAAAAGAAACTTTAAAAATGAAGCAGGAATAAAATCGGAGGTGGACAAGTTTTTTGATTCTGAAAGCCAATACATTTTACGAAAACGGTATATATCTGAACTCGTATCTCGTAGTTTAAAGGCTGTCGAATGGAATGGTAACTATTTTGACGAGTAAAATCATTTTTTAAATAATTTCATAGTACTTTTGAAATAATTTCCAGAACTTTTTTGGTTACCTGATGCTTCAAGAATTTAGACGCAAAAGTAGTCTACTACCGATAATGAGCGGTGATAGGCACACGAGTAAGTCGGATAATCCAAAGAAAATGTCTAATGAAATTATCTAAGTACACGAAGATTGCAAAACAAACAAAATTTAACAAGTATTCGAACCTTGTTTCTGGAAATTCCCTTTTGACTTTTGTGTCATTGTTGAGGAATTGATACACTTAGAGAAAGAAAAAAAAAACCGATGCCCAATCATTGCTTTCATACTTCGCAACGAATATCAAGTCCAAAACTATAATACTATGAGATGAATAATTATTTTATATGTATGAATAGAGAGAAAATAACTTTATATGAAGAATATATAAAAAGTATATCATGTACTTATAGTATTTTATTTGTAGATATTTAAAAAATAAAACCAACACTTTTTGGAGGCAGGGAAAGTACTGGCTCAGGATGTGGATGTGTCAGCGATGACAGGTCCCTGTTCTAGAATGACAGATCTCTTTCATGGACTAAATAACCACATACATTAGTAATAGCCCGTTGTGTTGCTCCAGTGTGACGTTAATAAAAATACCTACCTACTTACCACATCCATTAGTTGAAAGAATGCTACAAGGGATTCTATTGGTCAGGAAGTCTAAAGCTGGTTAGAAGTCTAAAATTGGTTAAAATTTATGTAGAGAAAAATTGCAATTACATAGTGGGTGGTAGTTGAATTTACGTCGTACTGGAACAACATAACGCTCAATTGCCAACGATCCTCGATCAATCCCGAAGGGAAAGATCGAGATTGCATGGTGGAATAATGCGTGCATAATATGCAGAGGGCTACTGTTGGTGTTTAGTTAAACAAGTTATTTGGCTACTTAATGGTATTATTTTAATATTTACCTAACGCTGTGTGTGTGTTCTTCTCAATATAATTATAAGGAAGGGTCCTAAGAACTTAGCGCCCCAGAACGTTTTTATTCTAGCTCGTAGAATGCAGCAAGGTGAAAATTGTCTGGCTTCGTGAGGGGGTGAAGAATTTCCTATAGTATCGAATGAGAATTGTCATAGGCAATAATTTTTCGGCAACCGCTAGCTAGCCAACCTTGAATCGCCAAAGTATAGAACTATTTAAAAAAATTTAACTTGCCATCCGTATCCTTCCGTATGGAAAATGGATGCTTCATTCATGCTTTGAGGATGGCAAATGAAATTTTTAAAAATGGCTATATGCTTTGGAGATTCAAGATTGGCAAGCTAGCGGGTTGGCGAGAAATCATTGCCCTGGAGAAATCTCATTCGATGCAATAAGAAATTTCTCAATCATACACGAAACCAGACGATTTTCACCTTGCTGCGTTCCATAGCTAGTCGTTTTTGTTAAGGCACAGATCTGAGAATGAACGAGCATTTTAGCTTGAAAATAGTGTTCGTTCTTGAAAGTGATGGATAATCGGGAGTTTACTGCACAAAAGTCCTGTGTAGAAATGCGGAGATGGAGGAACACTCACCAATGTCTGTAAGAGGCAGTGCCGTTGAGCTCTGGCGTACTTAGTAGTTTGGAAAACGTCCACTCTGTCGTCGCAGCGGGCTTGCTCTATTAAGTCGCTTAGAGCCACATAGATGCCGCTCCGATCCCCGCCGCCACTGAAAGTAGAGATGGCAAAACCACTACTTATTTTACGACAACAACGTTGACATTTATTACTTGATTACTATAACAGGTTTTATTAACTGCAAATATTAACAGTTGCGTTAGCAGACCTGCAATGAACTGTGATGGGGCCTGTTGAGATTTGACTGTTATGATATTGCTGCACATGTTCAATGGCTACTATCAGAGAGGAGAGGTTGTCCGGCACACAACCACCGCTTGAGGACCAGTTGATCAGCTGGAACTGACTGAGCATGTGTTTCTGCTCATCCTGCGGATAGTTTCCGGAATCATAAAGAGTTCAATCCATGCGAAAGAAATGTAGCCTATTGTTGAAAGATTCACCTACCTCCATGTCCGTCACCACAAACTGCCGAAGGATGTAATGGGAAGTTTGGCTGCAACTTTTCAGCTTCACGCGAACTGTTTCGTATATTCCATCCTCATTTTCATCTGGCCAGTATTGAGGGCACTTATTCTAATGGTGAAAAACGTGATGCATAAGATAAATGAGTAACATCGATTCAATTAATCAATAAAGAGCTAACTAAAGAATAGATTACAAGCAAATGCCGCCCGACTTTAGGAACTATTCCCGATTTACAAAATAATTTTGCAAATAGTCAAACAGGCGAGAAGATATTTTAATAACCAGATGTAAAATTAAGATGATGTTAATTACACACTTATTATATTGATTCAATCTCGAAGAATCAGCGGAATGTATTGCATGTAAAGAAGATTCTAAAGATAGATGATATATATTTTACTTATTTGTACAAAATATAATAACGAACGAAAATTCCTATCCTTAAAACAGGTCGCGGTAGCCCGGTTGGAAGAGCAACGGATTAGCAACTGGAGGATTGCGAGTTCGAATTCTGCCAAAGACCGTCGTGTACAAAGAGGCTGGTGCACGTTAAATCCGTCGTGGCCTCAAATATCCTCACGTTGACGTGGTGTGGAAATTTGGAGAGTGGGGCGCCAGCTCAGGTGTTGTCTTGTCATCTGACCGTGGTTCAAAAATACGTGGTGTTGTCCTCGGACTATCCCTTTGGGATTGATCCCGGACCGTCACCAATAGCCCGTTGTATTGCTTCAATATGACGTTAATTAAAATACCTACCTACCTATCCTTAAAACACCTGGAAACTTCTGCAATCTGATGACCCAAGCATTTGAAAATAAAACTACAACAAAGGTCTAATCCGATTTCTAATCTCTACAACAAATTCTAAACTTCAGCAACTATATTCCACTTATATTAAAGATGCACAAAGCCTAAAACTCGAATAGAAAGTCGGCAACGCCGTAACCATAAGCCCCAAAGTACTAAACAATCTTGAATCGTGAAGGTGAATAACATGTTGAAAACAAAGAATATCGTTAGTTGGATTTTGAAATATATCATGTTCAACAATTAAAAGTAAAAGCAACAATTAAAATTTAATTAAAGAACTCTCCTTTTAAGAAACAGGTTTTGATAGAATTGAAGTTTTATGATCAGAGGAAAAAGTTTCGCGTTCAGATCATGACTATGATAAATATATTTTCACTAAAAACCGGACGGTTTAGAATAAAAAAGAATGGAAAAATATTAGTTTATACCATCCAATCAACCTTTTCTATCGTCCTAATTTTGTCTCAATAGTTGAATTCATAATTGGTACTTTTTTTCTTCATTTCATTTTTGAAAACTAAATACTTATTCTTAAAATGACTGGTGTAAGATACCAACAAGTTACTGGTATCCTGATATGAGAATGGTTTATGAAAAATAGATTATCTCAAAATATTCTTTAATAAGTCTAATTTCAGACTTATGGCGACTGATGTTAAGTCAAGTGCCTGACATTTGTTTCATTCATTTCAGACTTGTTTGATAAGAAAATATGAATTTTCTTTGGAATTATATTTGAGATGATAAATGAAATAGAAGAAACGTAGCAAAGAGCCTACTAATCTATCTTATTTAAAACCGAGTTCATTATCTAACAAACATTCACACTCATGCAGCTGGGAATGGTTGATTCAGATTATTCTGTGTCTTTTGAGTCGCAACAATACTTTATAATGTTTATTTCACTAAAGTAACAGTCCCACAATTTTAATTACAGTGCTTCGTAATTAAACATGTTTAAGATTTATGAATGGAAAAAAGTACTCTAGAAGAGAGAGACGAAGATCCTTTGGGATTCTTTACCTCTGTCCATAGAGGAGGAAATGTTGAGTTCCCAGTTTTCGTATCAGGCAGTGCGAGGTTGACTTGTGCACTGTAAATTCTTTTCTTATCTAATATCCGGCCAACTGAACTTAATCATTACGGCACTACAAAGGCGGAATCGTGAATCACTTGGCTTTACACTTGGTCATGCCGGGAAGTGGGCTCACGTTACACCTCACATACATCCACAAATTTTTACAACCGTTTATAAAGAGGCCACACATTCATTTTAGACTGTAGATAGGTAATCAATGAACGTCGCTTTGGAGCAATACAAGTGGCTATTGGCGACTGTCCGGGATCAATTCCGAAGGGAAATATCCAAATACAACGCCTCATAATTTTGTATCCCGGACCAAGATGATGAGAACAACACTTGAGCTGGCATTTCACTCTCCAAGCTTCCACACCACGCCAACGTGAGGACATTTGAGGCCACGACAAATGTAACGTGCAACAGCCCCCGCGTATGCGACGGTCTTTGGCTAAAACGAGTTTTGAACTCGCAATCCTCCGGTTGCTAATTCGTTGCTCATCCAACTAGGCTACCGCGGCCCCCATTCTAGACGGACAAACATTCATGCCTTAACCCCGGATTGCGCAGTGTAAAATGAATAATTCTTTATGTCATTACTTGTGTAGGGCTAGGCAGCGCAGTGTAAAATAAATAATTCTTTATGTCATTACTTGTGTAAGGCTAGGCAGAGCAGTGTAAAATAAATCATTCTTTATGTCATTACTTGTGTAGGGCTAGGCAGCGCAGTGTAAAATAAATAATTCATTATGTCATTACTTGTGTAGGGCTAGGAAGCGCAGTGTAAAATAAATCATTCTTTATGTCATTACTTGTGTAGGGCTAGGCAGAGCAGTGTAAATAATTTTGTGCCAATACAACGTCTCTCTTTGTGAGACCCCAAATCACACTACAGGAATACGCCGCTTGTCCAGAATCTGACAATATGTTGCAATTACGACACAATGTCGTCGGGAGATCATCCGTCCGTCCTTCGCACGCATTGGTGTTTTATATTACGAATTTTTGCAGCGACCGAATATACTGAAAAATACCATGTTAAAAAATAAAGTAGAGTCACGAGTTTCGTAAGTAAAGGGGAAACGTACCAGATCCGGTCCAAGATCTGAGAGCATGACTAAGGTGGTGATGTGCTGTTCTTTAACCATTCTCCAGAAGTCCCAAATGGTTTGCGGCAAAGGATCTTGTGTGATGATGAATGATAGAGAGCGATAGTAACCCTGAAAATAAAATGAAAACAATTTATTTCAGGGAATCTATATGTATATATGTGTATTATACTTATTTTTATGAGGATTCCGGATGTTGACGACCTAAATGTCCCCAATAATGCCCATAAACTTCTTGGTGATAGTCTCAACGAGGCATCTGGTCATTGGAAAAACTGATCAGATCTTGATGCACGAGATAATTCGTCGTTAGAAGAAAACTGACCAGATACTAATCTGATCATTAAAAATCGTTGATTTCCTCTTGACGAGATATCTTATCATTAGCAAAGTGGGTCGAGACGGGATATCTCGTCTAAACTACTTGGAGGTTAAAAAATAAAATAAAAGTACTTTAAAATTTGAAAGAAAAATCTTATGAAACAGTTTGCGTTACCCAAAAGTTTCCGTAACTACAAAATAACAAAATTATGAATAACCTTAACATCTTTTCAAATATGGGCAATGGCTTTTCTTCTAACTGGATTATACTAAACATTGTTCTAAACAGAATTGCGGAATTAGAGCACCTTTTCTTGATTTTTACTTTAGTTATCTGGCAATCCTATTTTCAAGTAAAGCGTTATTAAAATGAATCAAAATTTGAAAAATTACCTAAAACTGAAAAAGCTTCTCAAACTTAATAAAAACGTTCTGACAGGAAAATGACCAAAATGTAAATGTCATCCTAGTCCGGGACCTTGATAAAACCGTTAGAAGCTATAATGTCCACAGAAATTGCCGGATATAAAGGTTTAAAATACGCTTTTCATAAGAACTATTGCAGTGATAAATATGAACATGAAGTATATTAATGCCAATGTACCTGAATATGAGATGCATTGATATAGGACGATTGATCAGTGATGGAAGGCAAAAGAATAACTCTGTTCATGTCATCTGAAAAATTAAAAATATCGAATCGATTAAGTTATTCTTAAAAAGCATTTTAAACAAAATTAATATCTAAACAATTTCATAGATTAACAGTTCATTTAAATTTCAAGAATAAGAGATAAAACAATTCTACAAAATTTAGAATTTACTCGATCTCTATAAATTTTGTTACTTATCTCAAAAAGTTAATTTTCTGTACTTTTATTGACCATGTTCAAAATCTAACCCACCCAATTTGCATTTATATTAAGGTAAAGTAATAAAAGTTTGTAAAAAATGACATTTTTCATCAGCGGAGGCTTTTATAAATATTTTGTTTTTAATCTTTGGAGTTCAGTTTATATATATAATGCAAATTTAATTCAAACTTTTGTAAAACAAATTATGTTGAAAGAATTTTTTATTCCACAACCTATCGTAATTGGCGATTCTCCAGTAGAAGAAAATAGAACATTAGGATAATCTATAATAAGCGAACATTTTTAATAACGTTTTTGAAATGTAGGAAGTAAGCAGAAACATGTGTTACTGATCTTAGAGAAGGTAGCATATTTTTAATCGATTAAATTGTTTTCCTCTGTTAATGAAGGAATTCTCGAAAATATTAATGACTCCTCAGTTTCTTAGAAAGTGATAGAAAATTTTAAGTTATAAGATGATACATATTTTTAATTCATGAAATGGAAATTTTTCGTCTAAATGTTTAAGCCAATATAACCCAATATTCTAAGCTGTAACTGATTTGAGTAAGTTCAATGCCTTTTCAAGCCATCACACTGGTTTTATTTATTAAGTAGGAGAAATCATTCAAGCTTTAGACTTCGTATATGTCGGAATCAATAAGTTGAAAATTGAAGTGGATTGCTGATGAACATGGAGTACTGATAAACTGAATAGTTATGAATGCGCGTGACTATTTTAAGCTAGGATATAACTATTTCTAATATCCAGAAATTTAACTAATATTAAGTTTTCACCATTTTCAGACTACAATTAGCAGTTTCCATAATTTATTTTTTTTCAATACCAACTTGAATGGATCATAACCCTTGAAGCTCTAATTGGCGAGAACATGGCAGCCTCTACATTACCCCGACGCACCATCGGAGGTACTGCTAACACTGCACTTCCTGTGAATTTTCATAATTTGCAAAATTTGCTGAAATTAGAGATTTTCTTGAATTGATATTCCGTCGTGTAACGCAGATAACGATGCTATTCTGTTAATTTTAATAATTGAGAAATGATGGAAGTGGTGGAAAGTGACAAATTATATCAGTAATTTATTTTTATGGGGAGAAAAGAAATAAAAGCCATGCTGGAAAACATTGAAATTGCCAGAGAAATTTCTTTTCGGCTCATAGACTTCTTAGTTGGGGGCACAGCTTCTCCTCTCCCAAAAGTTGAAGTCACTACGGATATAGGGAAAAATATAAAGTTCGAGCACTCGAGGAGTTCTTGCAGAGGTCTTGGCTCATAGACTGGCCGAAAGGTAGTCTCAGTTCGAAGTTCCGAATATCAAGATTAAAATTCGCTTGAACAGGACAAATTTCTTTTGGGTACTTTCACCTTATTCCCTCAAAATGAATTCCTCACTCTATTCTATAGTTCCTAATTTGTTGACAGAAATTACAAAAAGCTACCGATAAATTAGTGAACAACGTTATTTTTTAATAGAAATATGTAGTCACATTACTTTTTAACATAATTATAATATAAAACAGTAAAAAGAGGTAGGTAGTTAATTAACTTCACACTGGAGCAACACAACGGACTATTGGCGACGGTCCGGGATCAATCCTGAAGGGAAAGATCCAAAGACGCCTAGTAATTTTGAACCACGGTCAGATGACGCGAGCAACAACTGAGTTGGCAACCCACTCTCCAAACTTCCACACCACACCAACGTGAAGACATTTGAGGTCACGATAGATTTAACGTGTACCAGCCCCCGTGTATACGACTTTATTTTTTGAATCGAGTTTCGAACTTGCTACCCTCCGGTTGCTAATCCGTTGCTCTTCCAATTGGGCTACCGCGGTCCAACGGTGAAAAGAAACTGATTAAAGAAACTGGCTTACATGGGATGATGCATTCATATCTGTTCTTACATCTATTGATGTCCCATGCACCTACACAGTAGGTCTTGGGTTCTTCGAAGACATCGTTTAGCTTCTGTAAGAAAGAGTATAAACTATAAAGATCCGAGTTAGCACAATTTATTGAAGCATTTTTACATAAATTACCAAAGGCACTATTCAGATATACTTTGGGAATGGTACATTTTATCCTTCTGAAAGGAGACAAGTTACATGAGTTGTTTTGAATACCATTTTTACGCTTTGATCCTCTGTTTCTTTTCATTAAGGTACGTGTTAAAATTCTGACTAGGAACGTGAGACATGTTTATGGCCTCGAAGATCCATTGAAATAAAGCGCTCGCTGAAAAATTCGGTGATTATTTCGGTTGACTTCAGCTCTTGCTTAAGAGCATCAATATTTCCGTGCCTTTCTTTAAAAATATTCAGTCACTGGTAGGAACAACGAACCTCCCGAAGTATTCGAAACTTTCGTTTTACGCCACTTACGCATTGATCGACACTATGCGAAATTGAAGCTGGCAGTAAAAACCCAGCGAACTCTATTTTTAAAACTCTTCGCTTCAATCCCGTGCGCTAAGAAAAATATAGATTGCCTCCACACACACTGCCGTCGTTTACACTTCATATCTACTCTTTGGGTGAAGATGAAAATTCCTTTTAAGAGGAGATCGATAAGGTAGCGAGCGTTACCAGTTCCTTTTTTCCCTTTTCTGCCCACAAAGTCATATCCCCACCTCAGTCGTTATTGTACGAAAAATGTAAGTCATCGGCCATTATCGAGGACAGCGTATGGCTCTCATGCGTCGAATGCTAATTTCTTTTGTCTTTGGGGCGAACGCAATATTTTAAAATTAAATTTTACTGCCGGAAGCCAGTGAAGTTGGGAAAAGAATTTATATACTGCATTGTCTTCGTGAGATTTACGTAATCAAGTTAGAGATATGCTTCCGGGTATTCGATGATTTAGAAAAAAGGCCCAAAATTAAAGGATGGTTGTGAGAATAGTCAAAGAAAGTTTCGTCAGATTTTTTTCGGTAGGCAATAATAATACGTACACGATTTTGTGAAATTGTTATTGCTTCAGTATGTGGAAGTGTAGAAATTGTGGATATGGTAATAATTTCTACTTTTGATCGGCACTTTTAAGAATTTAGGACTGAATCCTAGATTCTCGAGTATTTAGTGGTTCAGAACTATGTCGTTGAAAGAATAGCAAAAGAAATTAGTTTTTTAATTATTTTCCCAGAAAGTAATAATAATTCTTACAAGATTTTCTAGAATCGCTATTCGTTCATTCTATGTAAGTGCAGAAATTGTTAAATACGTACTTCTCTGTTTAGCACTCTACAATTTAGAAGAGTCCATTTCGCTCCTTATCTCTCATACTTTGAAATATATTTACTAGAAACCAGAATTGACTCTGAAGATATTAAACGCGTTGTAAGCAAATTTAATTTCATTCATGAATCTTTCAGTATTTAGACGTCACAAATATGAAGTGGTAACTGAATTCTATAATGAACACTACAAAACAAATGGCGTTCAAGGGCTTTTCATGGAAAGCATTCTTAAAAAAATTAGCAAAAAATATTACGGTTTTATCAGTAAAATTTCCCCAGTAAAATTTAACGTTATCTTTTAATTTGCAAAAAGTACATGATTGCGAAAATAACTATTATATTGTTATCAAATTAACGAATCACAAACGGGTTGGAAGAGAGAAGATTTTGGAGTTGGCAAATTTCTTTGTACTTCCCTATTTCGAATATAGAAATTTGTGAAATACCCTGTTTTGAAAATTTATTTTATGTGAATCATAATTTCGTTTACTCAAATTGAAATCAAGTTAGAAACAGAATTTCTTAATTTGTATACAGCTGAGGACATCAAGAATATGCAAGATATCGACAGGAAATCTTGTACCAAAGTGCTGCAAGTTCTTTCCGTGTAGCTGCAAATGAGACAGTTTATATGCTTCAAAGGAGACTACACGAAAAGGTGAGTCGTCCAGGAAAAAAAATTCTGTACGACACGACATTTCGCAGCATTCATTGAGGTCAGAACATAGATATTAATGCCACGGTGAAAGTGCAGAACACAGGCTACTCACCTCGAATTCGACCTCGAGCCCTGTCCTGCAGTTGTCCCTGACCTTGCCCTTCAGTAGCTCGTAGTGGTCCCTGAGGTGATGCAGCTCCAGTTCCGTGTCACCGAACTGCGCATGCTCCATGAGAGCCCGGTACACGAACATGTATTCTTCCTGAGGGAAAATAGAAAACAATCGGAAACTTCATTCGCATACAAAGGTTTCTGAAACAGACTGTCATTGACAGGCACCGTAGAACGAAATACAATAAATAAGTTTTTGTGACACGTCGGCGAGAGGATTCTCTTTGCCGAGTCTATTCGAAGGTTGGATATGAATTTTAAACATTCCCTCTGGAAAATTTCGTGGCTCTACATCTCATAATGCCCATCATATAATTGCTTGAATGTTAACAAAAGTATGGCAATTTAATGTCGGACAAGTCTGGAATTTGCGTGCTTTCCCCTGATTCCATTGGTGATTATAAATTGTACGGATTTTTCAGGGAAATCACCAATTCAATCCAAGTGTGGTATTGCTTGAATCGCTTTGTGTACAAAAATGTGTTACTCATTAATGATTGTTTGCGGAATTGTATGCGTCGATTAATTTTTTATTTAAGAGGTATTTTTATTTGTAATTCTGTTGCTTCTTGTTTGTAACATATTTACTTGACTGTTTCAATGTAATTTTTTATTAATACCCCATCAATTGAGTTTATTTGTTCGGACTTTCCCTGAAATGTTAGGAATTATAATTGAGCTTGTCGAACTTCCATTTTTAGGTCTGGTTACCCTAATTTAATGGGTCTCAACCTGATAGGAATTATAGAGATGAAATTTTCATCAAGGGTAGACCATAGATTTAATCACTTTCAATTGTACCAAAGAGGGAATATATTTAGAATTTCAATACAATGGAAGTAGTGAATATGATACAATGAAATTAATGATGAAAAGTTAAAAGGTTTGCGGAAAGACTGAGTTCGGTAAAATATCAATGCATGTTGTGTGTTGAATGTTTAATACAAGATTCACAGAATATACGCAAAGAAAACAATTTACTGTGTAAAGTGATTGTTTTTGGTTTTATGGCGCAAGGTAAATATATATATATATATATATATTGTTTTCTTTATTTGGGTTTTATGGCGCAAGGGCCATATTTGGCCAAGCTATGCCAAACTCAAGACATACAACATCAAGTAATTGTGAAAAGGAAAAAGGGAGAAAGATTGATTTGATATCCTGGAGTCACGACCCCCATGTTTACCAGAGACAGTAAAGCCCATAGGAAAATAGATCACTAGGGCACCTCGGGTTCTTGAAGCCCATACACACCTAAAGATGTGTATGGGCTGACACCTGATGGGTCATGTCGATAATATTTAGAGTTGAACATGTTCCACATAAAAAATATTCCAGATTAAGATTTCTAAAACTGCTTTCAATAGCATTAGTTTTAAACATGTTTTTCAAATTGCCCATAAAATTACACAGACAGATAGCATTTGAGTTCACTCAATTGATTTGGATAATGTAACTCACTAACAAATATTTTTACAATTTTATAGCTCACTAACGATGAAGATAAATCTACTTCAAATCGATTTTGACATAAATTTTTATTCCTTGATTCCTGTCTGGGGTAACAGTGATCCTTACCAACGTTCTGATGAGATGGTTTCTATGATATCTGAGATGGGTGACGAAGGAAAATATGTCGACAAGGCCCTCTTCGTCCAACTGCTGACTGAGCGAGTCGATAGCCACATACGTGCCAGTTCGACCCACTCCTTCACTGAAAGAAAAGAAATAAAAATTTTGAAAATATAATTATCTGATTTATGTAATAGATGAGATGGAGACAATGGAAGATTAATTAGAAATATCATGGTGAAGATGTTATTGGACGAATGTTTCTTAATTTGATTTATTAAATTTGAGGTTATATGATTTTTGAAAGTCTACTTATTAAATCAGGGGTCAGACTAAAAGTAAACAATGCGTTACCACAACTGACGTCATCAGTGTGGATTCTGGCTTCGAGTTCATTGTTAGATTCCAGAAGCGTTTGCAATGATTTCGTGTTGGCGAAACAAATAATCCCTATGGAGGTCGCAGTACATGTTTTTATGGCATGGCTGCCCTTCCCCTTGGAGAACTTAAAACTTTTGTTGTTTTGGACTTCCCAAGGTCGTTTGCCTTATTACCGGAACCACAATATAGTTCTCCCAATCTGCAGGGCCTTGATAGCGAGCGTTATTTATGCATTCATTATTATACGAGTATTATTTATACATTTTATAAAAATGTGTAAATAATAATAAACTGTATAAATGTCTAAAACTGTGTGTAATCTAAGATAATGAGATGTGCCGCCTAAGGCATAGTGGTCATAGCGCTTGTCTATCACACAGTAGGTCCCTGGTTCAAATCCCGGCAAGCGTAGAGACGGTGATTGTCATTGTTAGGAGTAATGGTGGCTGCCCACTGGATGCTGACTCACAAATTGCCGCCAGTTCGCCCCTTGTAATGTCAAAGGCAGTGAGGTCAGTGACAGAGCATAAAAAAGATTATGAAATGTGTTTAAATAGCTTACAAAAGTAGAAATTTTCAGCTAAAGCGTCCTAGAAAGAATATCATAGAATTCGCTTTGCGAGTTCGAAACTCGATCAAACCAATGGCTGTCTTGTATGTGGGGACTGATGCACATTAAATCTGTTATGGCCTCAAGTGTTCTCATAGGTCTCTAGGTGTTGTCCTCGGATCTTTCCCTTCGGGATTGATTCCGGACCGTCGCCAATGGCAGGTTGTGTTGCTCCAAAACGACGTCAATTCAACTACTTACCTACCATAGAATTCGCTGATTTGGTGAATGGCTAAACAAGGCGTTTGTTCCATTTTAGTGGATAGCACCATCAAATTAACCCTAGACATTTTTCGTTTTACCATCCAGCAAATCAGTAATTCTAATGTTTTTGAAAGTCATATTTTAATAAACACGTTATACAAGTTTTAAAATAAATCTGATAAGTTTCCTTTATTTAGATAATTAAAACGCTCACATGATATAGCCTTTAACTACTTATTGATACTGACCTACAGTGTACGAGGAGTGGCCCTCTGTCGCTGGAATAATGTTCATTGACTCTTTTAATGAACCTCAGTAACCAGGACGGCTGTCCGGGACTCAGGAAGTCACTCCACATCAGAAAGTGAAAGTGCAGCACCTCGCGTTGGCACACCTCCTCGTTCTGGAAAATATATTATGAGGACAAAATAAGCAAATTATTTATAACAGCTGGTTCATGTTATACACAGAGTAAAGAGCTGTTTTAGCATCGACCTTCTAATGAAATAGACTGAATATGTGGGCGGAGTCGCTACCAGAAGATCTCTAGTATATCACGTGAGCTTGGGAATCCACTCGGACCGATTGGCTATCGAAGTAATTATTATTACGCTTGTCAATTAGTCCTACAATAGGATTTGCGCTTTCTTCTAATACCATGTGACCCTGATCAAAAGATCTTCAAAATGAACAAAAGTAATGTTACATAGACACTTCATCCCATTGGACAACTTAACTGCTTTACTGCTAGACTAGTGATTATAAAATTTAACGTAAAAGAGGATTGTCTAGAACCATTACTATCGATTTGTAGGTTAACTTTTGAGCAGATTTATACAAAGGCAAATGTTTTAAGCTAGTTTGGAGGCCTCTTTTGCACGTGAATAGCATCAAGGACATCGTCCCAGTGCAACTCTCCAGTTCTCTGGGGACAGAGCGGATCAAATCGCCTTTCCAAGATTCAGAAGCGAGCATTTAAGAAGGTCCATGAAGTTTCATGGGGAGTAAAGAATTTTCCACTTTGCACCAAGTGCACGGCCACACCGGCTGCGCCTGAGCACCTTCTTTACTGTAAGTCACTAGTGAGGTTTTCTTAAAAAGTCCGGATCTGGTTCTCAATGAACTTAGGGATTACGATCTTTTGGACCGGGTCTAGCTTAGACTAAGTCAAGTGGGATAAGTAAGAAAATTAGTTGTGACAGAATCCTATGTCATTTATAGAGCAAAGGCCATTTCTGGCTCTGCTGCGCCGTACTCCCACTTACATACATACACACGAGTTTTATGACACTCCAACTCCCAGATTCAGGTTAGCGCAGAGGGTAGACCCACTGATTCATGGCCGGCGACTCGAAAAGAATCTTAGGAAAGATTCTATTGGTGAAGATGGTAAAACTGGTGAGAAGATTGCAGATTGGATTTTATTTATTTAAATAAATTTATCTTCCACCTTTTCTGTTGTATCTATTACTATCGATATGTGTTATAGAATATTAGGGTTAAAATTAGTGATTTTGTCTGTACAATTAGTAAAATCTATTAGATGAATTTCCCCCAAATACTATTTTCCGAAATTGCAGTTGTGCATATACATCTCGTGACAGCAGAAAATAAATAATTATTAAGTACAACTGCGGAAAAAAACGAACCACCTTTCTTTATTCGCGTATCGTTCATTGTATAGAGCAAATTCAAACTACCATTCACTAGGGAATAATGTCAGGCATGAATTCTTATGAATAAAATTTGCTTAAGGAGTCGTCTTCATTTTAAATTGTGTACAAAATTCCTAATTTGCAATTAAAATTAATATTTCCCCTTCATATTTCGAATTCACAATTTCCATATACGTTACAATCAAGGAATCCAAACAAAATCTACTTTATAATATTTCTTTTTTAGCACGCAATATTAACTATAAAATTAATATTCGATAAAACTAAAAGCAACTTTCGTATGTTTTGATAGAAATCGTTTCAGGACTTTCTATAAAACTATTTCAGCTCTTTCCTCCTTATAATTTTTCACTATAAATTCAATATTTATTTTTTAGTTATTTTTATGCAAAAAGAAATGATCTACGTCTGAGAGGAGGCAGTTGAAAATTTTCATAATCGTTTTAGAAGTTCTTAATGAATTTCCATAATTTGACCGAATATTAATTTCATCATAAATATTCCATAACAAGAATTAACTTAAAATGGTAATTAATAATAATGTATTAAAATATTTCAATGTGATAGGAAGATTATTTCGTAATATATGAAGTTTGGTAAACTAATTTAATATTAGGCACCCCAATTTATCCATACTCATAATCCAGAAACGGTTGGAACAAATGACTTGAAAACTTATATTCTAGGTTAACTTTTTTTATATAGATTCGAAATTAAGCATCAAAATTGGGTGATGTCATTGGAAATTAAGAAGGTTATGAGTAATTTTATATGAAGACCACCTCTTAGACAAATTTTATACATGTGAAATTATAGAAGATGTTATATTCCCTATTGAATGATAGCTTTGAATTTTCTCTACTATGACTGATGCGCAAATAAAGAGGGAGACTTCAATTTTCCCTTCGAAGGCTCAGAAATGTACATCGATTAGCTTTACCGTTTTGTGTATATGAAATTTATATCGTTGCCTTAGAGAATACTCATTAACTAACATTTTTTTCGGAGACACTAAATGCTTATTTACATAATGATCAGCAATATATTATAATCTGTTTAAAAGATACTATAAAAATGCTTATAATTTTTTACTTTTGAGCCAAAAACGAAAAGTTACTCTTTAAACAGCTATAAAGTAAAAATTTTGTTTTGTCAGATAATGGGTTTCTGCTCTAAGTCGACGATATACGTAGTTTGTTTCAAAATCAGCAATACACAAATAAAACAAAGTAGTGCTTAAGATAATTTTAAAGATTTAAAATTTGTGGAAAGGAGAAATATTGTGAATTTTACGCATTTCCAAATTACGATTTGTCTTAATCTACAAAGTGAAACTTGTATATTTCAAAAAAAAATTTCTCATTCTTTGAGAGATTACAACTCTTGTCAATTTAAAAGACTTCCTTGCAAAAGAACCATAAAACTCAGATTACACGGCTCAGATGCAGTCTTGTTCCATCTCGTCCCATTCAAGGCAGCCACCCAGATCCATACATATTTTGTTTTTTACGCTTTTCCTGTGTACTATCTGGATAAAAAATTTTTCGAATTACTCAAAATAAGTTAATTTCATTTATTTTTTGTTATACGAAAATTTTCAGGGTCTCTTGGAAAACGTCTCTGTTTGTATTATCACTTAATTTACGCGAAACCTAATAATTTACACTGAGAACCCTAACCCGGTTTATTTCTGGAAGATTTTATTTTCTCACCCATATCTATCTTCTGATAACGCACATGTTTCCCCAGATAGTTTATTACCACCGCTTGTTAGATGTCTCAGACGTGATCTAATTATTGAAATTATATCACTTTCACCTTCATTGTCAGTTTCACCCCCCATGGGGACACATCCTTATTATTTCATTATCTCCACTCACACCAATAAATTTTTTCACTTTTCCTCTTTCCAAAAATATTTTGAGTTCCTTTAGACATTTAGACCATATTTTATTGTATGTGCTATAGAAGACATTGTAATGCTACTTTTACGCTTTGAAATTGTTATTTAAATACCAATATAATTTTTCAAAATTGCGCAGAGAAACTTGCTGAATGTAATTTCAAATATCATAATCAGTATTCCTCGTCAATTGTTTCAATTTCCTCCGTTAAAATCTTCGATAATGTTGTTTCAGATTGTTAAATAGAAATGCTCGTCAGTGTTGTTTTAGCGAAAATCTTTAAATATAAAGTGACTAGTGATGCTCGCGTCAATTCTTTAAATTGCCTCTGTTGAAATGTTTGACAATATTGTTTCTATTTGCTTTGATGACACTTTAAATTTTGTTGCGTTGCTCATTAATTGTCGCTGCAATGCGTTCCGTTGAAATGCGTAGCATTATTGCTTCAATTTGCTCAGTTGAAATGCTTCCCGACATTGTTTTAATTTCCGCTGTTGAAATGCTCTTAAATGTTGCTTCATTTTGCTCGGATGGAAAACTTTACATTTTATGAGGAGTATTCCTCATCATTTCGTGGTTTACTATAATAGATTATTACACGTTTTATACTTTTGAACCGGAATGAAAATAATAATCCTAGGGTGAGCTTTCGATACTTAAAATGTAGCTTAAAAATATAATAAAATATTTGTAATAGGGATGCAAAAATTTAGAATCCAATTTAAAAACGAACATTTGCTTACACTTTTAACGTTTGAAGTATTGTTGAGTGTAAATACACTTCAATATATCTTGTTTAACAAATCTTTCTATTTGGTCTGATAAAAACAAAAAAATGAGAGAGAATTTCAAACTCAAAATTTACATCGTTAGTCTTTGATTGCTAACTTTGATGCTCCCCAGTGTATTTTTAAAAACAAATCATAATAATTTGTGCAATTCCTCAAATGAGTAGTATTGCTTTTGAAAGAATTATGTGTTATTACAGATAAAAAGTTTACCAAAAAGAACAAGTCTGTTCCCAACTATATATTTATAACTCGAAAACTAAGTAAATCACTGAAATGATTAATTCATTCTCAGAAAGTAAGTACAGTAATTGTTCACTTTTTATCTAAACTTTGGCACGGGAACAGCCTTAAGAAGCTAATTTCCGACGAAGTAAATATGGCATAACATGTTACTTCACCATTAAGAACGCATGTTACTAGATCATTAGGCTGGCTGTCATAAATCTCCACTGTAATGATATACTGTTCTTCCGATCACCTAAGAACAGTGTAAGTGATAATTTGGCTTCTTCGAGTGATAATTATTTTACACCTTGAGCAATTGGTATTTTTCAATGTCTTGTTAAATATTTTTTTCATGGAAACGTAAAAATTTCGATAATTACTTTTCTTTAACATAGATTGAGACAGTATCTTTATGATGTATATAATTCCTGATGATCTCAAAGTACCTATTTTTTATTTACGTGACATACAACCTATGTCCAAAAAGTTCCAGGACTGCTGCTAGAAATATATGAAAGTAACAGAATTACAATTATTGCTTACTTCCTTCAAAATAACTGCCTTAGGAATAAACATGGAGCTTCCAGCGTTTCTAAACGTTCATGAAATAATTCAGGGAAGCATTTGTTGGTGTATCTGTGAATTGCTTTACCACATCTGCTTGGATAGCTGGAATGTCTTCATGACGCTGTTTTATCCTGGGAAACAGGAGACAGGGAAGAGCAACGGATTAGCAACCGGAGAGTTGCGAATTTGAAACTAGGTCCAGTAAAAGACTGTCGTGGGATGTTGCACGTTATATCTGTCGTGGTCTCAATTGTCTTCACGTTGGCGTGGTGTGGAAGTTTGGAGGGTGGGGTGCCAGCTCCGATGTGTCCTCTTCATCTGACCGTGGTTCAAAATTACGAAGGGTTGTCCTTGATCTTTCCCTTCGGGATCGATCCGGGACCGTCGCCTATAGCCAGTGTTGTTCCAGTGCGACGTTAATTTACTACCTACTTGGGGAACAGGAAGTAATCACAGGGCGATAGATCAAGGAAATATGGGGGATGTGGGAACTCAGCTATCTGTTGGTGCATCAACACCAACAAAATGGTATGTGGTACCGACAAAATGGTATGTGGTACCATAGATCAAGAACTGGACATGGAGGACTCCCGGCTGTTACGGAAAAGTGTATACCACTCAAAAATCCAGCTGTGGGATAATACTGAAACCCCATAAGAGATTCTTTTAACATGTGTTACGCTTCTGTAGCTGTTACCCAGTTTCAAACAAAAACGAAATTGTTCTATGCTATTCCATGGCAACGGGACAAGTGTGCTAGCTATCACTTTCGTAATTCCATTGTGCTGCTTCTCAGAAATGTTAAACAGCGGTTTATGGCTGCTTGTTTACTGGACAATGACCGCTGCTTCCGAGAACACACATGCAAATTTCCTGACTAAACTGTTTCAAGCACTATTCCTTTAGTCCTGAAACTTTTTAGACATGGGTTAAATATTCATAAATGACAAAAACTATCGAAAAAAGAGAAAACAGAACTTATCTGATTTCCAAATTAACAATTTAAAAATGTTGTAAACAGAGTGTTTTAAGACTTACTGTATAAACTTTAAGGAGGGTGGTGGTGTAATATATATATATATATATATATATAGCACGTGATGCATCTTGGGTAACGCTATATCTGCTGCAGTTCTTTGGAGGTATGAAATTATCCGATGTTTGTCGAAAGGAGGATTCTCGGAGACTTGCTATGGAATGCTGGTGGTTTGTACACGGCTAAGGATGTGGAGTTGGAAAATAAGATTAACAATCTTGATGTGGATATCTTAGCCCTGGTTGAGGCCTATGTTTTAGAGAGAAGACTGTGACCACCTTTTGGAATGTCCGGTATTATCAGGGGAAGCTATGCCGTACACATTGGAAGGCTAGAGAACTTTTGAAGCAGCTAGAATCTTTTTGTTTTGTGTTTCTAACTTTATATGTTTGTTCTTCAACTTATAGTAATACATGGGGGTTAGTAGATCTATTCGCCTGAGTGCTTTTGCTATAAAAAACTTTAAGGGAAGGTAAGGAACACAAAATTATAAACCGCCAAGCAACGGATCCAACTCGACTAACCAATCGATTCCCAAAAGTACCCTTGTGGACATAAGTCCCTTTGTGAACCCAATTAAATGTTGTGTCCCCTAAAAGTTTGTCGTGAAATTTTGAAACACTACAAAATTTTTTCTATCCTAAAATGAAAAGTTAATGGCCACGGCTCAACACGTAGATAAAAAAATGATCTTTACTTTGGAACATTTGAGGAGAAGAGTTCTGAGAATGTAGTCTGAGCATTTCTTGAAACTGATGAGCGTGACGCTGAAGCAGCCGACTTCCAAAGACTTCGAATCACACCAATACTGGGCACATTTGTCCTGAAAAGAGATTAACAGAACATATAAGACATCTCCAAAAAGTCGCCACAAAGAGAGGTTCAAAAAGGCGAAACGGGCCTTGCGCTCATCTAAAATTAGAAATTCTATAAACTAATTTCCATACATAATCCATACAGACATTAAAAGAAAGCATGTTTTTGTTTCTTTTAAATACGAGAGTGAGTCCATTTTTATTGTTTCTCTTGGCAACACTGGTTGGCTGCTTCTCTTTCCTTTCGCAACAATGGGCTGCGTTCAATGATACGTTTTATCTGTGATTGGAAGGTATATCAGGGGCCGAAATGTAACAGACATACAGCAGAGAACGGGAACAGTGGAACAACTTTTGTCGCAATGGAGTGAATGCGAATGGATTCAAAACTTCAAATAGGGTTACAAATGTTTTCACCATAGATGAAAAGTGCAAGAGATGGTCGTCTGCTTGCATAACCGGCAGCAGCGATATTTCACCAATTACTATCGTTTCTGTTGGTTGCAGTGTCGGTTTTGAGCGAGGTTTTTATATTTTCAATGCTGGCCAGGTTTGATGTTGTTTAGCCAGTTACTTTGTTTATGCTGTGACGATCACCATGGCCGCTTCGCTTTCCGTTCTTACCCAGTAGAGTTCACTGATCTTTATTTGTGATTGGAAGGCACATCAAAGGCCAAAATCCATCAGACTTTCAGAACAATAGGGGAACAGTGTTTCGTCACAACGGAGTAACTACGAATGGATTCAAAACTTCGAATATGCTTCCAAATGTGTTAAGCAGATGCCAGACTGTCATTCGCTTGCACAACTGACATCAGAGAAATTTCGTGTACGTAGAATAGTTCTGCTACACACAAGAGTGACTATTGTTGATGAAGTGGCAAATTAGAAAATTCACTATGAACTGAGAGCTGAAAGAAGTGGTGCATGCATGACTCTGCTCATCCCAAAACTTTTTTTGAGAAAAAGAAAGATTGCGCAGCAATGGAACAAGTGCGTTGAAAAATAAGGGGTACAAAGTTGAAAAACGATGTTATTGTAAGTTGCTTATTTTATTTAAATAAAGTATACAGCTGCATGGCGCCTAATTATTGGCTCACTTTCGTATATTATATCGATTTATTCATTGTAAGAGTGACACAGCTTAGAACCTGTTCAGCTCTGAAAATGTAAACAAAATTAAACTTCTCACATCGCTTAAGACTAATACAGTAATACAGTAATGCAGAAGCTATCGCCTTTACTTTTAAACGTTAAAATGTTATTTTATTAGCGAATTTTATGATGTATGAAAAAGAGTAATATTATTTTCAGTTGAAAAAATGTAGGATGAAACTGAGCAAAATTGCACATAAGCTATCGATAACGGTAAAACCATGAAAACTGATATAAATCAAATTCTAACCGAAAGCTTTGGGCCCTGGTTTGAAGTACAAAACGTTAGGTATATTTTTAAATGTATATTTCTATGCAAAAGGAAGTTTGTGTATTCAGTATTTCTTCGAGCAAAAAATTACACTAATGGTAAAAGACGTTTTCTTTAGATATATTTGGATAATGGCTACCATAGAAGATTTCGTGAAACTCCTTAGTAATCCCTCGATACATTACACTTCTTGGGGATAAGAAAAAAGCGCAATGTACTGAAGAAAGAAAAATTCTGTTTAAAAAAAAGAATCAGAATCCCAAATTAAACCTTAAATTAAAAACAAAATCGATATAAAAACCTTCAAGATAATACTAAATACTGCAAATATACTTTTTCATCTACAATTTTAGGACACTCAATTCTTTCTACCCATTAAGTTTAAGGTAGGTAGGTAGGTATTTTGATTAAGTCGCACTGGAGTAACATAACGGGCTAATGGCGACGGTCCGGGATCAAACCCGAAAGGAAAGATCCGAGGACAACACCCCGCAATTTTAAACCACTGTCAGATGACGCAATTTAGTTTAAGTTAACTCTTGAAAAGAGTGGCTTTTGGACTTGCAATTCTAAAGAAACATGTTTCCTCTGTCAGCAAATTTAAAAATTAATGGGGACAAGTAGAAAAAAGTGTCATAACCAAACACGCGTTATATCGAGAACGTGTTATATCGAGAACGATATAACGTGTGTTTGGCAACGAGAGATTACTGTACTATTAGGTGGAATTACCATAAATAAAAACTATTTTTACTAGTCCTGCTTTTATAAATATTGAGCTAAGGGCCATGTAACAAAAATATATTTCTTATGAAACTACATGTTTAAGAAAGCTATGAAGTGCTATTCACAAAAAATTTACTATGTTGTGATTTTACTATGTGCAGCGATTTTCAAACTTTTTCCGTCTTATGGCACACATAAACTAATTACTAAAATTCTGGGCCACACCAAAATGTAAATTTTTTTTTTGCTGATCTGACAAAAAATAAGTATAATTTTGATTCATAAACCCCCATCCAATAATAATCGTAATTACTTACCCTCTTTTTGCTCCAAAATGGCTTTAAAAAAATATTTGAGAAACAATTTTGTTATGATACTTTGTAACAAAAATTAAAGCTATTAAACATTTACATGAGATTATTTGTGAACATCCTAGTCAAAAGTTCAAGACTACGCTGTTGAAAAAGAAATAAATATTACTCAATTTCAACCACTTAATCATATCCAAGGAGCACCAGTGCCATTCTAACGGCACATCACTTGAAAATCGCTTCTGTAAAGAAATATTATCGAGGAGTATAGCAATCAACAAGGTGAATTGAAAAAGGATTTATTGAAATTATGTTTATGAGCCAGTCATATCGCGATCCACAGTTAAATAATACTAAATTTTTTTATATATTTTTAAAAGTCTGATTTCATTTACCTCTCCGTTTTCTTCTAAACCTGTTAACATGATGATCGCAGAGATCCCTTGTTGCCACACCATTCGCCAGAAATCGCATACGGTATTTTTCAAAGGAGCCTGGGCACATACATAAAGCTTCCTTTCCCGGTAGCCCTGAAAACAAACAGATGGTTTTAGGAAAATGTAAAGCTGAAATGAGAAGGTTAGATAGAACATCTGCATATGCATACACTTTAGGTCAACACCAATAAATCATCTTATGGGTTATGTAATAAATTTAAGTGAATTTAAAGCATTCTTATGAAAATGAAACAAATTCACTCAGTTAAGAACCTCGGACGCAACAGCTCATTTGCATAAACAAACATGGCTGGCATGAATGAAAGATTTAAGCTGTCAGTAATTTATTAAATAGGTTGTAAGTATGAAGTTTCGGTTTAGCTCCAGATTTTTATTTGATACTGGCCTTCACAATTCGCATTTACATCACTGCCGAATGGAACAATTTGCTTAAAGCATGTGAACCAAGAGTTTTATTCATGCTCCCCAAAATCATCTAACGAATCTTACAGTAATTTTAAGCGTTATAATATTAGAAAAAGACGAATCCTACAGCAAGATAATATCACAATCTGAGTTTAATGATACCCTGCTTTTATTTGGCGCACAAAAAAGGAAAGATTTGATAAGTCGTCAAGACACGAATTAGGAACCTAGATATAGTCGGCTTACCAGTGAAACACAGTCAAAATTTTTAAGATGAGATTTTTAGCTCTTCTAGATCAAAATGTTGTGATCTTTAGACTGGTGAATGCCTCTAAACAAGTATAGGTTCTACGCCTTCTAAAGAAACACTTCGTGAGTTTTGCTTAGCGAGAATTTTCCCCCTTTCGTTTTCGTAGAAGTTTTTCGATTCAATATGTTTCACTTGAAAGCCGACGATACTCGTTCACTTTGGTTTTCAAGATAAATACCCTCGAGAAATATAAAATTTGATAAAACTCCGGAACTACATATAATTGATTGTTCCAGTCGAAAAGCTGGCAACATTTGAGGTCAAGCACTCGTTATTTACACCCGAGAAACTTTTCCACACAGAAAGATTAAAGGTGATTTGGAATTTTATTTCTTATTTAGGTGCATAAAGAATAAAATGCCGCTACTAAATGGGCAGTAAATGGTTCGGACTGGAAGCTGTGCTTCTTTTCCCCTCACAAAATACTGGTGACTAAAAGTAAGAATGACGACACAAAGTCGTTCCTTAAGAGGAGCCACGTCCCAGTAGTTTTCATCTTGCTTTCTTTTTATCATTATTTAGGGCAGAGATCTGGAGATTTTTTTCCCTGCTGCAACGTTCTTGGTTTTTCATCGTCGTCACTCTTCCAAGCTTTACTTCCTTCTTCCGTTTTTTCTTTCAAAGGGAGTTAAAAAATGTTTCCGCGCGGAAACATTTCTCTTGTTGCGAGGTCTTCCTCTTTTCCAGAACCTTCCGCTTCCACCTACCCCAAGTTCACCATTTCTTCTCGGATTTAAGCAATAAAACGGGAGTGGTTTGGGATAATCTTGATTTTTTGCTAGTCTTTTTGTTGTTCGGAATTCAATGGGATATAAAATGGATATATTTGTATTGCTTCCTTTTTAAGAAAGTAGGATGGATATTACTACTATTTCCAAATGATCTCAATGATCACTAACGTTTTCAATAAACCGAAGGCCTAACGGACAATACATCGAATATAAAAAAGCATCTATTTCATTGCATTTAATAAATATATAAATGTACTTCTGCACTAAAAGATTTAAAGCTTGATTTAGTCAGGATGCGTAAAAAAGTACGGAAAAAAGGGAAAACACTATTAGGAATGAACTTTATTTCTAACTAAATGCATCTGTTCATTCCTTAGGCTTCTATTTCTAAGTTATAGTTAGAAAACGTATTTGAATAAAAGCCAAAAAATATTTTAATTTTGAAAAGTTATACATTTTCTGATATGCAAAATATTATTAAATAGTAACTGCGGGTTATGAAAATGAAACGTTGCTTCGAGTTTGTATTAAAAAGACCGATAATCCATACGAGGTATCTGACTGCAGAAGCACTCTAGTGTTTTTATTTTTCCGTTGTTCTGGGAAGTTGTCCAGGACCTGATGGTATTAGTACTTTAGAAAGACATGTGAAAGACAGTGCAACTTTGTCTACTAAAAGAAATCAGGGGATTACACTGCTGTATGTACAGTAGGTAATTTTTGTAATAGGGGGCTAAGATATCACCACAATATCATTAAACTATATATAAATAATTGTTCCCTTTTCCAAAGGGCAATGCATTCTATAAAATTACTAGTCGTATTCTCCAGATTTGAAAGAAGATTCTCCAGATTTCAGTCCTACTGCTACTTAAAGTGTACCCACCTAAGGAGTACCGTCGACTGTCTTTAAGACCTCAGACTTGAGTCTAAAGCAGTCAACCGGGGTTCCAATCCCGGTTTGCCAGCGCATGGATGTTGATGATTTTAGGAGTAACGTCGACCTACCCAGGGTCCTCCACAAATATCCGCCAGGTTCGTTCCTTGGTTGACCGAAGGCCTATGTCAGTGGTCTGACATTAAAAAAACATTGATTATATCGATGCTATCAAAACTCTTCAGTTTTTTTATTGATTGCTAAGACTTTATTTCACTGAATGAATGAAGTAGTGAATTTGGTTTGAACAAAGGCTTGTATTGCTTTTAAGACGACCCTGGCCAAGGTACACTTTTGGGCATGATTTTATATATAACACGCCTGGTGGTTGTCTCGACGAGGTATCTCGTTAGTAGAAAAATATTCACCAGATCTGGATGCACGAGATACCTCATCAACAGAAGAAAACTGACTAGGTCTGATTCTCATCAATAGTAAAAATAGCCAGTAATAAGATATCTCGTCATTAGCACAATTGGTCAGATTATGATGGACGATACATCTCATTGAAACCACTTGGAGGGTTAACCTACCAGTGTACATTGCTTGCTTATGTGATTAAGGTAGCGTCTTGCATGTTTTTTTGTCTTCCCATTGCCACAGTTATTGATTTTCACGTGAAGGGATAGTATGTCTTCACAGACAGCATGAAGCTTTCAAAGAAATCTTGATGGATTCATGGATTAACAGCGTTTTAGACAACAATTCGGAATTAATTCTATAGAAAAATTGACGGCGTTGGAACTGTGGTCGCTGTATGTGTCCGTGAATTAAATAGTATCCGGAACAAATTTGAAGTATTGCTTCATTCACTGCCACCAAACACGACATAACATTTCACACATCGGCATAAATAAAGCCATTTTGTGATTTTTTAATGTGCCATCATTAAAAGAATTTCCAAAAAATCTTAAATAACGAAGTTAAACTTCAGAACAAGTAAAATTATGCAAAATAGATCAAAGCTGTTGGGAGGCAATTCTGCAAAGCTAAAACACGCTGAAGACTGTCAACGATAATAAATTGATAAATATAATGAAAGTTTAATATATTTAAACTTTAACTTTTCTTAATTTGTGTGTAAATTCCCATCGCCATTTCCCCATTTCCCGTTGCTGCTAAGTGCAATTTTTTCTTTTTTAATGGTCAGCCCAGAAATCATAGACATAGCACGTCGACTATAATAGCGTCATAACTCAAAAATCGCCGTTGTTCAGTACGACGAAAGACGAATGAAAATTATATATCTTTAAGGTATCCTCAGAACCACTTAAAGAAACTGCTCTAGTGTAGGTTTCCTACATCCTTTAGAAAGATGTAAAATATTCAGATTCCTTTTCTTTCCTAGAGAACCAACCACTAGTGGCAGGAAGAAAGAGGCATTTCGAGTAGTGTCAATCTTGTTGATTAATATTTTGCGGTGATTTTTTTGAGTTGCGTCCCTTTGGTGTTTTTTTGTGTCACTCTTGTCATCCAAATATTTTAATTATTTTTCATCTTGTTACAGAAGTTAAAACAATAACAACACTTTTTGAGTTATGACACACATGAAATGATATTTCACTTACTTTATTTAATAAGTGGCAATTTGAGACGTTTTTGTACTGAGATTGACATGACGTATCCAGCCTGAGCGTCATCTATTTCTAATAAAAATAACGTCACAACTGTTCTTTGGGTCCAAATTTCTGAGCTACAGAAATGCCATTATGCATGGTAATGGAGTCGAACCTCGCTAATAATCTGGTAATTTCTCAAAAGCACCTTTTTTGAGTTATTGACTTACGCTATTGTAACCGACGTATGATTCATCAAATTTTCATTTCGGTAATCTTGGTGCATACATTTAGAATAAGCTAAACTTGGGATAAAAAGATAGTCAATACGGTACTAATAAAACAGTTACAGTTATGAATTACTATTAGTTGAAATTTCATAAAACTTTATTCGTCACAAATTGCAATAAATAATATTTTTTCTTTACGAATAGAATTATTTGTTAGATAATCTTTTGTTATTCATTTAAGCACCGTATTTGGTTTTAATGTTTTTAGTCTCCAATCAACATTAAAAGACGCAACGGACACTCATTAAAAATAAAGCTTCCTTCAAATAAATTGATATTTCAAATATTCCTCAACTGCGCTTTAATGTAAACTTTAACAAGAAATAACTATTTGCAGTTCTTTGAAATTCAAAGAAAAGCGATAAAGCCAAAGGATGAAAACAAAAGTTCCGTTTCTTTCATTTATTAGAGCTTCTAATGTAACTGTGACTGATAAATTGTAACTTCGATAACAATACACAGTGCGTCAAATAAGTTTTAAGACTCGTCCCAGAGCGCTGGTTGTAATGGCGCTGTGAGTGTAAATGCGCATGCGTCATAACGTCCATCGTCTGCTGGCACACTGCCAACAAGTTGTGCGCATTTCGTTAAGTAGCTGAGAGAAGGCGAGCGTTCATTGCAGAAGTGAATTTTTTTCATGTTGATTTTTTACGATGGAGCAAAGAGCTGTAATTAAATTTAACACAAAACTTAGTAAAAGTGCTTCGGAAACATACAAACTCATGAAACAAGTTTACGGTGACTGTTGTTTAAGTAGATCAAATGTTTTTGTGTGGCACAAACGTTTTTTGGACGGAAGAGATACGGTAGAAGATGATCAGCGTAGTGGAAGACCAATTTCATCTAGGACACCTGAAGTTATTGAAAAAGTACGAAATTTCGTAACAAACGATCGCTGTGCGTCACTGAGAATGATGGAAGACTCTTTAAACATCAACAAAGAAACAATTCGAACCATCCTGAATGAAGATTTGGGCAAAACAAAAGTGTGTGCTAAATTTGTTCCACACACTTTAACCCCTGAACAAAAAGCAATGAGAAGTGCACATTGCAGAGACATCATTTCAGCCGCTTAAAACGATCCAAACTTCTTGAAGTGCATTGTTACAGGTGATGAAACCTGGTGTTTCCAATATGATCCTGAAACAAAGCGACAAAGTGCGGAATGGAAGTCACCAAATTCACCGCAAGCCAAAAAAAACAAGAAAAGTTCCATCCAAAATCAAAACAATGCTCATTACATTCTTCGATAGTAAAGGTATTATCCACAAAGAATTTGTTCCAACTGGACAAACAATTACAGGTCAATACTACTTAGCTGTTTTAAAGTGTTTGATGGCCAGAATTCGTCGCATTCGTCCAGACTATAGGACTGAAAGCAGTTGGTGTTTGTTACACGACAATGCACCCAGTCACACCTACCTTATTGTTCGTCGATTTTTGGCAAAAAATAATGTTTGTGTGCTGAACCATCCACCGTATTCACCTGATTTAGCACCCTGTGACTACTCCTTATTCCCAAAACTTAAAATGAAGTTAAAAGGGTGTTATTTTGAGGATATTTCGACCATACAAGAAGCTTCGACGCGTGCTTTGCAGACCATTCCACAAAGTGATTTACAACAGGCTTTCGATTCATTAATAAATCGCTGTAAAAAGTGCATTGAAGCCGGAGGGTCCTATTTTGAATAAAAAACCAAAACAGGTATTAATTTCTTGTTTCCATTTCTTTTTACAGACCCAGTCTTAAAACTTATTTGACGCACTGTGTATATGTAGAAGGCGAAAGCTCTAACTGTATGCGGTATGTAAATATTTTACTTTCAGTTAAATCAATAAAAATCTTTGTGTCTATAAAATCTGAAGAGTAATAAATATTGATTTTAACGTTTTCGCCTAATAACAGGAAAAAGATAATAAAACTAATAAGTAAATGAGATCCACAAAAGGGAAGATTAAGTAAGGTTGGAAGAAAAGTTCACATCGAGTTGCTTAATTTTCTTTCTTGTTGAAATTTTAGCATGTATGTTGATATCATGTCACTAGGAAAAATCTATTTGATTCCAAAAATTGTTTTCCTTTTAACCAATAGCATCCATAGGAAAGATATATTCTTTCTGCCGAAAAAATACCTCCAATCCAATCAGGTTATGGATCTGTTTATTTAACAATTCAAACATTGATTCAAACAAAAACATGGAAGATGGGGAAGAGCATCAAAGAAGACGGATGTTTATTCAAAAGAAACAAACACCAATGTTTTTAAAAATACTATTTCGCTTATTTTAACATGTATCAAAAGAAACATTTGACATGATCATAATGCTCTATTTATTTTATCTTTTAAGTAATGCTGTTTTAGAAGCTAGCTTTTAACATGAGAATGTGATTTAATTAAGGTTGAATGATTTAATAAAATGTGATTTGATGACATACACGGTAAACTTATTTCTGACACGAAAAAAATTAAAGTAACTACATTCAACATTTAATTTAGAACTGTACCTTCAAGAAATATCTTGGATGTATTCACATGTACATCACTTCATAGAAAAAAAAATTGTAAGTTTCACTAGGGTATAGTGAAATTGGGCAATATCCTTTTGACTTTCCTCCTTGTGCAGCAATACATGCTTTTACGGAATGTGAAAGACTGATAGAATTATATGCTTCATTGTGGAACATCTTGCTTCACTTCATGAAGACATAAAACGGCTCAATCACATTTGAATTCAATGGTTACAGATGCTGCAGTTGTCTTCAGACGTGTTACATAGGTGAAAAGTCTGGTGAGTGGGTTGACCACAATAACATATTAACGTTATGAGCATTTATGCATCGCAGACACTCTGACTACGGGCATTGGTAAATCACATATTCATACGTATGCATTTGCACTGCATATGTAATTCAATGAATTTCCTAAAAAATTCTTTCACAGTAGATTCAAAATAAAACTGATCGTTTCGGTAAATGGTGCAATTATGTGTTCATTTAAGTAATATTACTAGACATATACTTTTAATAGTGATAGCTTGAACAGTGTTTTATAGATTTATAAGTTCCTGATTGTACATTAACAGAGGCCGTGGCTCGGAAATAATGATTTCATGCGGAGCTTTAAGGCATAAAGAAAAAAGATCGTCATACAACTAGTCGAAGAATTCTTGACACGAACATTTCTAACGATAACAAGAACATAAAAATTCTAAATATCTTTTTAAATGTTACCACAACTGGAGTCTAATGAATAAAATAAAACAAAAATAATTAAACTGCAAACGATTCGTAATTCTTCACAAGCCGCCAAGATTTCAAGATGTACGCACGCAAACGATATTCATTTGGCATTTGCGCAAAAGATAATTATCCGGTCTTCGCGCACAAACGCTGATTCAATCAAGATACCTTCTTGGACACAACTTTTAGAATAGTAAAAGCAAAAAAAATTCTATCGGCGTTTAGTTTTAAAAACATTTGAACTACTTTCGATGAAAATGACCAAATGCACAAACTTAATTAAAAACGCGCAGAAATTAATTTGTATATCTATGAAACACGAGTATTTATTTTTATCCAATCTTATAAATATTTACTATTCATACCTAAAACTTGTGTTTTGTTTTAGAAATTCCTTCACGGGTCATTTGGAAGTCTAAATATGGGGTAAGTAATTTTGACTGCATTCCATCTACAGATAATTTCAGATGTATTTATAAATGGAATTAAGTTAGGTGAGTTACTCATCTACGTCAGTAAGAGTTAAATCTTGGTGCTAAAGCTATACTTTAGGCATCTGCAGTGAAAGTTTGATCTTGTCTCAGCGTTTCAAAGTAGATACGAAATCAGAAGAAATAATGACGTTATGGAAATAGCTGTCTTCATACGGATCGGAATAGGTAACATAGTTATGCTATTTTTCGGATAACTGAATACATTCATTATAAAGATTCAGTCTGGATATATGTGTTACAAAGTCTTCTGTGTGTGTCAGTATAATACTAGTCAAAAAGGAACACTATCCAAGTTTGGACCGTTTAATTTGACGGTTGTTGCTTGCTGTATTTATAAGTATCTAATACTTATTATAAGATGTCTGAAAAATCTCTCAATTCACTCTTGACTGGATGCTCTTTCCTTTTTCTAGCCACTCATTTTCTAATGAGGCAGAACATGTGGGTGGATTGGTAGGTAGGCAGTTGAATTTATGGCGTACTGGAGCAACTCAACGGGCTAAAATTTGTGGGGGAAGTCGCTGTCGTAAGATCTCAGATGTGTAGGTCACGTGGGCTAGGGACGATTGGCTACTAAGCACAAACGAGTGCCTTGATTACGCTCGTCAATCTGTCCTACATTAGGATTAATGCTTTCTTCCAATACCACATGAAATCTCACCCGGAGATCTCCAAACCGAGCGATCGGGAGAAATTACACGAAGAAGCGTGCACACGATCCGTCTATTACATTAGAAGGATGATATTTCTAGCGTTATTAGGTATCAGATATGTATATGAGCAGATTTTTAACCCTAATACTGAAACTTTGAAGTAGTATGGCATAGTAGTAGAATATGAGCAAAAAAGCAACACTTACTCTTAAAAAGAAAAATATGAATTCCGATACATAAAATGGGAACATTTATAACAAAAAGTATCAAGATGTGATATTGTTTGATACTGATGATAAAGGAATAATTTCTTTTCCTTCTAGGGGTGTTAAATACTTAATAAACATACACCCGGACAAAATTGGCTGAATTTTCTCAGATTTAATAGCGGAACAAGGAAAAAAGTTAGTTCATGATAAGAGTTAAAACATAAAAATTACTCGCCACATTCAATTATAAAACAAAAAAGCACATACCTCCACAAAATTGGCATTGATATAGTCTGACCCTGGAATGTCAACATCCGAAGACAGTCGAATTCTAGTTTGATCGTCTAAAATGTAATAGATATTAGTACTTAGAAAAGATGGAGAAAGCGTTGCATAAATTTACGAGCACTAGCTACAGGTATTTTCAATAGAAAACTGCTTGTACCCGACGTTTTAGATAAATAGTGCCTACAAGAACATATGCACATCATGATTTTGCCTTACAATATTACATAAAACGGCGGCACGTGATGAAGAAATGTGTTATTTTATGTATTCTATCACACAACAAGCCAAGTGTCCTCATCTCCAAAAAAATTAAAAGTACTAAATTTATGTTGCGTGCAAAATATATTCATATAAGGTGATTGGTCTTGACCTATTAAAGAAAACCCCTTCTTTTTTTTAGCATCGTGTCTTTCAAAATGGTGAATCGATATAGAAGCAATTCTGTTCACTCATAAATGTAAATATAAAATATAATTCTGAGTTGCTAGTTGAATTTACGTCGCACAGGAGCAACACAAAGGGCTACTGGCCACAGTCCGGAATCAATCCCGAAGGGAAAGACCGAAGACTACACCTCGTAATTGTGAAACACGGACAGATGACTAGGTCAATACCTGAACTAACACCCCACTCTCCAAACTTCAACACCACGCCAACATGAGGACATTTGCAGCGCAGATTTAACGTACACCCGCCCCATGTGTACTACGATCTTTGGTTGGATTGAGTTTCGAACTTGCAACCCTCCGGTATTATGTATATAGTTTTCTATCAGAAATGAAAATAAAACTACAGATGGCCTAATAAACAAACCACTTAAATATTTAACCGCTAATTCACATCCAAAGAAGATGAAAACGTTAAACAGTATTACGACGAAAGATTAAATGAATAAGGAATATTTTCAAACATTTCTTTTGAATCAATTTCGAGTTTGAATAAAAATTCGTACGTTTTGGAGACAAGATGCTGCACAAATACCAGGTTGCTGCACCCCACCCTACGTTAGTTTATATCCTCTACATTCATATTAATAGCCCAGCATATATCGGTACTGAACAGGTTTCCTTTCGTCCAAACGCATCGCACATTCAAGAAGTAAAAGATTTCCTGCATCCAGATTTAAAAAAGAAAGGAAGAAATCTCACTCGAAAGCCTATTGTACAATTCTATATCGGCTTAAATCAAATTATTTCACAGATATTGAATCGTGTCACAAATATTCGTCGGACATCTAAGGAATTTTGTGTGAGAACGATCGGAAAGCAGAGTTTTGGTCATTTGGGAATTTCCGATCGTGTTCCACTGTAAACCCCGGGGAACAGCTTCATTCTGTTTGCTCCGAATTTTCAGTTGAGTCTAAGCAACTCTACCCCCCCCCCCCCTACATTTTCAGCGCACTAGAATTACTCCTGGTCTTATAGGATTAAGTTGGTCGAAAGTCAACATCACTTTCAAAGCTGTGTCCCAAGGATTCAGCCCAGTTTTCCGATAGCAAATTTTCTTTCGATTAATCATGTTATCAAATCATTTAGGACATTCGTTATCAATTTTTCAATCCACTTTTTTTCCATTCAAACTAGAGATAATGTTTTCGAACGTGTATTGGGAATTTGAAACGCGTGTTTTTAATACAGGGGTATTTACTATCCGCATACTCCGATTCCACTTTACGGTCGTGTTTTAAAACATAATATTTGCGTTCTTAATATTTGCTGGTTTTATTATTCATGAACATGTTTCACCTGGTGTTCTGAGGAGTTAATTTAGAGAATTATAGCAATTTCATCGAACTTTTAACTTTTTCAAGCATTTTGCAACTTTCTAACGTTTCAAATAGCTGAAGTTTCTTGTTTACAATTTTAGCGTTGGAAGGGAGAAATACTTTTTTATAATAAAATATTTTTAGCATTTTTATTTTGTTTACATTTTGAAGAATATGTAAATGCTTTTGCTATTCCGAATTTAACTAGATTATCTTTTATCTTAACACGTTTCTTAAACTTGAGTTCGAAACTCGATCCTACCAAATGCGGTCGTGTACGTGGGGCTGTGCACGTTAAATATGCCTTGGCCTTAAATAGGCTCAGATTGGCGTGGTGTGGAAGTTTGGGGAGTGGAGTGCCAGTCTCAGGGGTAGACCTCGTCATCTGATCGTCGGATCTTTCCTTTCGGGATTGATCCCCGGACCGTCGCCAATAGCCCGTTGTGTGCTCCAGTGCGACGTTAATTCAACTATCCCGACTACAAGTATTATGGATGAAAAAATAATCTAACATTTCCTCTTGATGGAAAAAAATAATTCCCCATAAAAATGGAGTATTGTTTTCAGCTCCTTCCCACCTCAACACCCCCTTCAAATAAATACAAGTGGCCCCATTTTTCACAATCCGGCCCGCAGCCCTCATGAATGAATCCTGTTAGAAAGCTTCATGTTCCATTTATATCTCTTGTAAACAGCAAGTAGTATTTCAATTTTTAATGAATGGACATTTTATATAGGTATTACACGGATATTATTTAAAAGAATATTTCTGAAAAGGGTCATACCAGAGCTCCAAAAACACGATTATGGAGAACTCTTTCAACACACCACCGTCCGGTTTGAACAAATCACCATCAAGTGTCCCGGTTTGAACCGAAAACAATTAACCTTAGCCTTTGGTCGTATCAAAGCTAACTGCGATTTTATCAACGGTTTAAGTAAGCGAATTAGTTCGCGTGGTCCCCTACAGATGGCACCGCACCGCTGTTTCGCCTGACATGCGACCTCTGCGATTGTTGAAAAAAAGCCTTTTCTCTTTCCGCGCTTTATTTCCCCCTGGGAGCCTGAGGAAAGACGAAAACAAATCCTAATGGCATCGCGAGGTCCCTAATGCGAACAGCGAGACTCAATCAATGAAATTCATTTACATAATTCATTAATTTGTGACCTTTCCGACGCCCAGGGAGCATTCTCTGTGAATCGCAAACGATCTGTGCGGTGAGATTCGTTCTGCCTAATCGCTTGTTTACAAGACCATTTCTAAACTCTGGCAATTGACGGAGAGCTCATCTCTAACAGCCCCTATTTAAGACGAGCAGAAAGAAAGAGGGCCGTGCTCTCATGCAATCGCGGTCAATTTTAGTTCCTTTGAGTCGGAATGGCGGCTTAGCAGAATGTCGAGGAGAATTAACAATTTTAAAAGCTGTCTGGGGACAACATAATTCTGCAACAGTAGCCCATTAAAGAGCAACTTCTCAGCACTTAACAAATAGGTATGGGGTTGGTTCATTAATTACGACGCTCTAAAGGACGCTGGAGGTACAAGTTTCTATGGAAAGCAGGCTTGTTTATGTTGAACAGAGATCAAAAGTTTTAAGCGAAGTTTTATGAGATCTGAACTCTTCGTTATATAATTGACATGATAGTTACTACTTTCGAGTAAAGTTCATAAGGACGACGCATTCTGTAACAACCGCCCATTAAATTTAACGGAAATGGACGAGCTGCTGTGAGATGGTATTGTGAATGATACCTTTGCCGAATCACCAACCGCTTGCGCGTTTGCACCAGACATTCTGTGAAACTGGAACATTCCACGGAAACCAGGATAGGCAACAATCGACACACCCCTTTTCACTTCTTACCATCACTTCCCTTTCCGTACATTACTGTTGGTGGTCGCAACTTTGAGTATCTCCGGTGAAACTATAAGTGTACTATTACAGTCAAACTATAAAATTAGGACAAATAAAATGTAAATTCTTGTTGTCTTCCATTCAAACCTTGTTCCAAAATTGTTGTCTTTCATTCAAACCTTGTTCCAAAATTGCTGTCTTTCATACCTAAACTTACCCTTTAACTCACCCGGAAGAGGGCGCTTGCTGATATACATTGCTGTGTGAACGATACGATTGAATTTTGTCTCCTACCTTCCCTTAAAATTTGTGCATGAAGGTTTGAATCACCCTGTAGATGATACTTAACTGCTCACATGGATGAAACTTTCAAAATGCTATCTTTTGCATAGTAATGGCTTTTTTTAGCCAGAGGATGATTCACGGCCTAATATAGATGATATGCTCCTGAAAACAAAGTGTTAGGCAATAAAAAATGCCGTCTGAGGCAAAAACGTATTAAAAAACATCTTACGCTGAGCTAGTATCGAATCATCCAGTATTAAATGACTATGGATTTAAGATGAAACATCATAGTAAACTGCACCAAGGAAGCATAATGCTCAAAATTTTAGGTTCTACAATTCTATCTATTTAGAAAAGTACCGAAATGAAAAGATTTAATGCAATAATCATATTTAATCGAACAGGTATGTTATGAAACCCCATTCAAAATCTTTAAATGCAAAATATTGCCATCATCGTTTAAATGAAAGTTGTCTTTAAAATACTTGATGCAAATTGAGAACCTTTTCCCTCTGTTAAATCTATCTTGTATTTATTCAAGGATTTGTTAACTAAGCAAATATATCTGCTTCTAAGTTGGATGAATACCAGGTATTGTGAATGAAGATGTCTGCAAGAAAATTCATTTAAATCTATCTTCTAACCTGGGTGTATTTCTGTCTTCTGCATCATTAGTTTTCCGTGTGTGTATGCCCATTTACTGAGGGTGCATAGTAGACCTACCTCCACGCGATATACTATGGGCAACATCTCTAACGGCAAAATGGTTTACAGTTTTCGGCATGCAATCTTGTGCTTTTCCCCATTCGGGGATTCTCGAAAATCAATGGATTTAAAGTTAACTAGAGAGCGAGAGAACTTTTAGGGCAATAAAGTCCGGTTATATATCGTTTTTTTTTGTATTTTGTCTTTTATGTCGTGGTACAGAACTCGTCTGTGTTGCATTGTAGTAGTTTGTGGTGTAGTGTTGTATTTCTTCTGTTTGTACTTTTCCCTGGCTAATGGAAATAAAAAATGTCCATTTACTTGACAGAAAAAGATTGCTTGCCGCAACTTGGCCAGATATGGCCCTTGCTCTTTACGAAAAAAAACCCCACTTCTTAATAAAAAACCTATCTTTCTTCATAAACTAGAATCGATGTCTTCCATATTGAAAATGCCGATCTCTCGATCTCTCGGATGAAACAATTCTCAATTTTTAACCTACCCCTTTCAAAACATCTTTTGTTTTTGCCGAAAAATCCGCGATGTAATCTAGTTTACTCGACAGATCAGAAGTGCCTTGTAAATTTGTCGAGCAACGAGAGATTACAACGACAACAAATCAAAACCAAAAATGAAACTCACCCCGCAATGGAGAAGGCCCGCGAAAGGAAAGAAATAAAAAAACGGGGACAGCCTTTAAGAAAATTAAGCGCCGATGTCATACGAGGCTAATTACTGACTCTTTAGGAAGTCTTTTTCAGCTCAAGCTCTATTTATCGAGTTATTTTTTCGCTATCGCAGAGCAGAAGCGTTAACGCTCCGTTACCCAATGCTGGCCGTCCAAAGATTGACGAAGGCACATCGGTTTGTCTCCTTATCCATCATCTACGAGTGAGATTAAGCGACAAAAAAGTGGGATTTTTTTGTTCTTTCCTCGAGGTTTTGTGAAAATGACACTTGATGTATGTCCTTAGCTTTCTCGTTAAGCCTGACATTGAGTGGAAACTACAACAACCGTCCATGAAATGGGATTGTTTTTGGAAGCCGATGATTTGTTTTCCTTCACAGGATATTGCCGAACGAATCTGGCCGATTGTGTTGAGTGAAAGAAAGAGGGGAAGATTAAAATTAGAAGCGGAGAATCGTCATTTTTTTATTGTTGGAAAGCTGCATGACATTGTTATGAGTAGCAACACATTGTTCAGATTAAAATAATTAACAAGATAGAAGGTTTTTGATTTTCAGGACGTTACAAATGATGGAAGCCGATAATTTGTTTTCCTTCACAGGATATTACCGAACGAATCTGTCCGATTATGTTGAGTGAAGGAAAGGGAAGATTAAAATTAGAAGCGGAAAATAGCCATTTTTGTATTCTTGGAAAGCTATAAGACATGGTTATGAGCAGCAACACATTGTTATGACATTAAAATAATTAACAGGATAGAAAGTTTTTGGTTTACAAGACGTAAAAAATAAATCAGATTGTTATGAGACGCAATTGTTAAAAAGCCTGTGAAAACTACAACAAGCATCCATGAAATGGTATTGTTTTTGGAAGTAGATAATTTGTTTTCTTTAACAGAATATTGCCGAACGAATCTGATCGATTGTATTGAGTGAAAGAAAGAAAATATTAAAATTAGAAGCCCAGAATCAGCACTTTTTTGTTCTTGGAAAGTTGTATGTGGTTGTTCTGAGATTGAAGTAATTAACAGAATAAAAGGTATTTGATTTTCGTGACTTAAAATGGTGAGGCAGATTATTATGAAGAGCAATTGTTGAAAAGTTCGAACAGTACCTACAATTATGTGAAGCGTTGAAAATAGTAATCAGAATTAAGGCCTTATAAGTTAATTTTGGAAGGATACTATCATGAAATTGGAATATACTATATAGGGTAAAGGGATATGTAATGTGGAACACCTGATTTTAAGATTGTCAAAAGTGGGGAATTGATTTTTTGAATGGATCAAACTCCGTATCAAGACAAAATTATTTTGTTGGTTTTAGGTTTTATGGAGCACCATATTTGACCAAGTTGCGCCAAACACAATGTCAAGTAATTGTGAAAAGGATAGAGAGACCTACGAAAAAGTTACACTTGTTTTAGGAAAAATAAGTCCAACAGAAAACCAGTATTGAATATTAACAAAAAACCGTATTTTATGACTGGTTTTGGGTACTATGGCTTTACGGCCGCATTTAGCCAAGCTGCGCCAAACACAAGCCAAAGTCAAGTAAAAAGTGTCGTGAAAGGGAAAAAAGAATTTGGGAACAGAGGTAGTGGAATGAAAGCAGGAAAAGATCGCTTGGGCATCCTGGGGTCACGACCCCATGTCAGGCATTAAACCCCATGGAAAAAGAATAGATCACTAGGGTACCTCGGGTTCGTGAAGCCCGTACACACCTAAAGATGTGCCTCCTGAAGGGTGTATTTTATGATAAATTGCTCAATAAAAATACTTCTGCAATCATTTTCATTACAAAAATTGGCCTTTTAAATGAGCCTATACAATATTTTAAGCACCTCGAAATACAAAAATACTTCAATTTAAAAACCAATTCTCGATTGACCCTCAAAACAGAATGAGTGCCTTCTTTTAACGCAAATGTTTTGTACAAATTCTTTGATAGATTTTGATAATTACTTATCGAGATAATGTGGTGTTCCAAATTACGTGCACACCCGATGTAGCCATAGTTTAGAGAACTTTTACAACACATTAGGTGGTAAGTGAAAGACTTGCTTAAAATTAGATTATCAATTATATATACAGAGTCCATAGTAAAGTCCTTATACACCCAAGTAACTCTCGAAAGCAGATAGGGTATACAGTGACTGTACGCTACAAGATGAGATCGATTGCAGGGAAAATAGGAAATTAGCGCTCCTATCTCGAAAACTATACAAAATATGGAAAAACATAATCTACAAAGTTGTAGAGCATTACCGATTTGATGCAAAATGACCCCCTTCGTATACGAATAACGTGGATAGAAAGTGTGAAATGCAAATTTGACGGTATACGATTCTCGTCAATGCTACGTCACTCAGCAAAATTGTTAAAAATAGCCATGTGCGATTACAAACCTGACATGTGTAAGCGATGCACAACATACTGCAAACAGTACTGAATGCACGAAGACAGGAAAATAAATACACAAACACATAAGAAAGAATGAGAACATATGAATAAACATATCAGTTATACTTATTTTACTGCCTGTACTTGATGTGTTCACCGTCAGCCACAGTACACAGTTGTATCTGGGGTAAAGCTTCTGGTTGCACGTGCAGCAGCATTGCAGGTATCAGGCTGGTACAGGTATCGGTATTGCGATGTCGTTCATTCTGTAAGTCATCGGTTCTGTCTAATACACCCGCTCTATGAGATGCTAGACGACAACAAAGAGCGACTTACACAATTTACCACATTGTGGCGCGAGTATTGACGTAGCATTGATGGGAATCAAATACCGACAAATTACCATTTTACGCTTTCTATTCATGCTGTTCATGTACGCAGGGTAGCATTTCGTACTAAATTGATGATGCTCTACAACTTTGCAAATAACTGTTCCGTACTTTGCATAGTTTTAAGACAGGAGCACTAATTTCCAACTTTTACCACTAGGGGCGTTGCAAGCGATCTCAACTTGTAGCACATAGTCTTGTAGCACCTATACATCAACTCAACTCGTAGCACCTATACATCACTTTCATAACCGTAGCTATCTGCGTTCGACAGTTACGTGGGTGTATAAAGATTTACATGCTTAGCATAAGAAAATTTATTAAACAGTGTAAAGTTCTCTTGAAGATTTTTAATTGCAGTTTTTTATTGTTACTGATTGAAGTTTCACTTCCCATGGACAGCGAAATCGTAAAAATAAAATTTTACTTTAAAAACAAAATTTCAAATAACATTAAGATATAATGAATATATTCCTTACATGCTTTTATTTCAGGATACCTGTTCTTGCAGATGTTGTCAAGGCAGTCTGACGCAGTAGTCGTTCTGTCTCGGAAAAGATCTGGCAATGCCTAGAAAGAAACAAAGAGGCGTTATATGAATCACGATTGAATAATTCAGGATGGTGGATTCAATCACGAATCTACAATCCGAAATTGCTTATAACTAATGAATTAAATGCCTTTGATAAATCGTGATCGGCATATTCTAAGATCCCGGTGCATTGGGAATATCCATTCCTCTGATGCAAGTTGTTCACAATTCAGATATAAGAGTTGTAGCATAACAACTAAATTGTAAAGCAATATTGACTAAACGAATTCTAGTTTATGGAATTATACTGATGTCAACCTTAAACAGTACATATATGGTGAGAAGGCAGATGACCCTTCGGGAGTCAGTTTCTTGGAAGGTAGAAAGATCGCCTGGGGCTCACACTCAAAATCGTGTGTAGTGATGGCCATAGGTGATTGTTTCGCCAACCCGTAATCATTGCTAGCACTCGAACAATAAACTCGAATTGAAATTTGAGCTAAAGAAGCTAATTAGGGAACGTGTTGTTGTTTACACCTTTAACCTGTCCCCTAATTTAATGAAGATTTGTTCCAAAACATGTGACTCAAATTCCAACAGGCCAAAGTCGAACTGTAATGTAGTCACTAGTCTTCTACCGGGCTAAACAAGAAGGCAAATCTCCAAATGTGATCTTTTTGAATTGACGAATGTTACGTTGTCTAATACTCCGCGAAACTAGGTAACAGTGCGATAACACTCAATCAACTGTTGATTGAGGGTGTTCTGATTATAAGCGCTATGAGACTTCAGTATACGCAACATTTTAAGAATTGTGCATCCTAAAAAATTTAACCTGAATTTGGTTTGCCACTACGGTCCCTTTTTGCTACACGAGGGCTAATTAGGCCGTGACTTACAAGACCTAACTTGGAATTACTTCTTTCTTGACAAGTACCAGGAGTCTTCCAACACTGATTAAAGTTTTGGTACACATATTTTGTACAAATTATGGAGCCGTTATATCTGAAATCTTCGTCGATCAGTTTACAAAAAATGCGAGCATTATTTTTTAAAACCTAAACTTTTTTCAAATGGAGGGGGAGAATGAGGTCTTACTTCGAATTCACTCCGAAACAAAAGATCAGTGTCGAGGTGCTTTTCTGCGTAGACGGCAGGAAGCTCTTCTGCGGCGATTGGTCCGAAATACGGAAGTTTAGCAAGGTGGCTGCCTGTAAAGTCAAATGATTACTTCAGCATTGCATTTTAAAATGCCTTAGCTCAGGGAAAAGAAAAGCAAATATTATTTTGACAAACAAATGTTGGAAGGAAAAATGAGAGTTGCATAGTTAAATGTTACCTAAAGAGTTTAGGAATATACACTCTTTACATTTTAAACATTATGTGATGCTGGACATATACACCAAACGTATAAAGTTAATGCACGATGCCAAATTAATTAAAATAAATTCAGAGAAATAACTGAATATATTCGTGAACTATATGGGGTATTTAATGTCCAGGAATTCTGCAGACGAGAGAGAAAATTCACGCAATCCTGAATCTCCTTTTGCTCTCACAATACTGTAGCGAGTCGGGAACTCATGACATCTACTCATTATTTAGTTGCTCTAAGGAGTAATGATTCTTCTAAGGGTCATGTCTGTTACATAATTCCTCATATGCGGTTATAAATATCAAGCTCAATATTTCCAACCATACTTATTGCATATTGTACTTATACTAGATATACTTATTGTGACCTTCAAAGTGAGGTTGGACAGTCATATTACATAATCTCACCCAAGATACACTTTAATATAAAAATTTGGAAATGTGTCTGCTGCTTTATTTAAATGAGTTTATTATGTTGGCAGTATAATCTCTTCACAATCCTACCTATTAAATTGACAATCCATCAGTCTATCAACCTTCATTTCGAATTGTGTCTTGAAATTCATAACTAAGAAACTGTTAAACGAAGATGTGCTATACGATTGTTTCATGTCTGAAACGAATTGATACTGGGAGCAAATATCGTCCATATCGCGGTTATTTGAGGATTTTGGACTGCAAAGCATAGGGTCAATTTTAGGACACAATCCATACAGTTCCAATCTAACACAGTTATTATAATATGGTTGGTTGAGTTGGATTTTATGGTGCTTGGTTGCAGGTTGGAGTGATAAGGCATAATTATGAATGTAATAAGTGAAATACTTAGTTAAAATTATTAATTAAAATATACATTTATCACACTATAGTCAGACAATCAACTTAATTTTGAAAATATAGAAATCACTACAAAAAATATCCACTGAGCACACTTGGTTGCTTGGGTACTATAGTTCAAGGGCTATATTTAGCCAAGGTACCCCAAGCAACGTCAAATGGAATTCACAAAGGAATGTTTTAATGATACAGAAATACAAACAGGGAGGGATAGAACATAAGCTACCTACAACTCGCAGGTTGCTAGAGCAGTGAGCAGAGTAGGGAGACTCGCACATTTGGATTAAAAACATTTTACTGAAGAATGTAACAAAGCTGATGGCTTCGAAAATATAAAGTTGTGTTTCAAGCTATTGACAGTGAAATATTTCAAAATTACAATGACCTTTAATGCTGAATTAATAAAAATGTCTAGGCAGTGATGTGTACATGGTATCTTAATTTTGGATTATTGCTCTGCCAATTAAAAAGCGATCATTTAGCTTTCATGATTGAAAAATGGTGCCACACTGTTCATAAATTCCACCCTTACTGACAAAATGTAGAGACTTATTTTAACATTTTTCTCACCACTGCTGACTTAATTCTATACTTTCATTAAAACAACTGATCTTAGATGATTTCAACATTATATTCAAATGCAAAAGACCTGTACGTTAATGGAAATGGCAAAACAAATAGAACAGCAAACGGTAAAATCGAAGAAGGTCGTAAAAATTAATTGATTTTGCCGATTCATAATTAAATAACGTCGGCGATTTTTGAAACCTTTCCCCTTCCTTTATCCCGTCCCTCAGAACAAAATTTCTCTCTCATCGTAAAAATCACGGAATGAATTAAGTGATTCTCCCCGTTCACAGCGACGAGCAGTTATAATCTCATTTGTTTAGTGATGTACTAAATACGGTTATTTTCTCCCATCTCTTCTTAATGTGGGGCTCCTCAGCAGAACAACAGCAGTTTGAGAGTGGAAAAAAGGAAATCAAGGGGGTGACTGTGATTAATCCAAGGAATCTTCTCAACTAATCCATCTATTCTTTTTTTTCGTACTGCCTCACGCGCGTTCTTTATCGCCAAAGTCCCTTAATTCTCTTTGCTAATGAAATACTTGAGAAATGAAGAGCCGGTCTGTTGGAAGACGTCGCGACGATTTAGTGATAACTCAACTCGACTAAGCGATTCCAATTATGCAGTATAAAAATTTGGGCACAGGAGAAATGAATGCGCTAAGTGCTTTAATACGGCTCTTACTTTTAACAGAAACTCAATAAGATCTAATTTGATGACGATAGATGGCACTGTTTGCCAATGCCACGTAGATTGACTGGGTAATGGTATATTTTCGTTCGTCTTGAGCTTTGGTAACGACTTAGAATAAAAGAACTCTGCAAAAAAATTAAGGAGATACACAAAACGATTTGTCGGCATTAGAAACCGTTTAGTCTGTTATTTAGAACTACAAAAGAAATTTAGAAGCATTGAGGAAGTTTTCGGATGGACTCAAATTGCAGAGTGTTCGACAGCAAATGGTCGAGGGGTTGTATAGCTTGATGTGCACACAAGCAAGTGATCTGGAAAAGCAGAGGGGAAGACTACAATCTTAAGAGATCCTTATTCTTGATTGGCAATAAAGCAGTTTGGATTGTAAGGGAAATCGAGGTCTTTTTTGTGTTTTTGAAAAGTTAAGCAGTATTGCCTTTTCACGTCGATAAAATCATATATTAACACTTAGAAACAGAATTAGAAGCTCGAGAATCAAACATGATTTTTACTGAGTCCTTAAGTAGTTCTATTTAATGCTTCGTTCAGAAGAAAACCTATACAATCAAAGCAAAAATGAAATTCTTAAACAAGTATGGCATTCTTATTTGAAACGTGATCTGGAATTAAAGTATCAGTGGGGATATACACTTGTTTGTACATACAACCTTCTTCACTGTTCATGAATTGGTGATGCCATTTCTTAAAACCAAGAGAAAAGTTGGATAACTTCGATGTACCAATTATTTTCTTATTCTCACTATTGTTTGAAGAGTATTTTAGGGCTTTTAGATTTTTAAAAATGTACTCTATCTCGACTGTAAACGCAATCTGTAAAATAAATGTTTTTTAAGTGGCCACTTTTCTGCTACTTTCAATCATATGAGATGATCCATTGCTTGGAAACGTACTGCTATGATATATAAGAACATTAAATATTGAGTAATTAATTATGCTAAATTAAGTGAACACACGTTTACAAGATTTTTCTTTATTTTGAGCCACGGAATGCACTGATACTTTAAAAACGGGTTATTATTTTTTAATAGTGATGTTTTGCTATAAATACATTTGACTTTATTTTTTTGAGAAAATTGAAGTTATTTTACTACAAACGAGTCTTTTCCCACACGATAAATAATTTGTCACTATAAGCGTTTAGAATGGAATTTCGGTTGAGAAGATAAAAGGAATAATAAATAATAATTTTGTGAGTGCTGAAACAATATATAAAAGCTTTTTATGTGTCATCAAGTACTGCGTATATGATATGTGCTTCCTTTAATTAATGTGTTAGTTAGAGCAAGCAGTTTTACCTCATCGTAGGCTGACTTGTATAAGTGACTTATATCAATTGCATTGCCTTTATTCGAACTTTAATCACCTCGTAACTTTCTGGAATGTAATTTTAAAACTATCAATAGTATATAAATTTTTTAAATAACCCCCTTAGGCCTCGTGCTTTCAGAGCTCAATCTAGTTAAAATTGAAGCAATAAAAGTTTTCGTGTTCATGTTAGAGCTAAACATAGTGAGAAAATACTCAGGGCCGTTCCAGAGGTATTAACTGCAACGAGTAAGCCTCAACAAGCCGCACTTTCTTTAAAAACCAACATGGACAATATTTTAGAGAAGACGTACAAGTGCCGCAACAAAATTTAGAAAACCCATAAAAACCTCAGCTATTTTGTCGAACTTGGAAAAAATCCATCAAATTTTTTTTAAAATTTTACCGGAAAAACACTCCTTCGGGTTTGATCCCGGACCGTCACCAATAGCCCGTTATGTTGCTCCAGTGTGACGTTAATTAAAATACCTACCTACCTACCGAAAAAACCAACCAATCGAATGACGATATTTGATAATCGCCCTTAATTAGTGCTTTTTGAATACTCTAATGTAAATTAATTAATCACAGATTCATAGGGGGGTATATTTTATTATAATCACTAAATCCCCTAACATATGACCTGGAAATTATAGAACAGGAATATTGCAAGTTTTTATTAATGAACATTTTTGTTTCAAGTTGAAGGAATACCGCCGATCGATTCATTCCTTTTTATTCTGACTACATGTAAGTGCACACCCAACACTACTCAGGAAAAGCCCTGAAAATACATCGCCATACATTGAAAATGTAACACAACGAAATAGTTGGACTAACCGGATTATTATGGTATAAATGCAAATGATTAAAATCTCAACTGAATGTACTAATAGGATGCGCGTACAATACAGGTTGAAATGTGGCTCGGAAGATATATGAAAGTCTCCAAAAGCAAATCACAAACATTGTTTCTGAGAATTCTAATGGTATTACTCTGCTAGTACGTAAGCATGTCTCGTCGCAAAACAAAACAATATTATGAACAGTTGTCGGAGTTTGAGAGAACTATCGGGTTGAGGGAAGGCAATTTGTCGTATCGTTATTACTGCATACATTGGACGAAACATTAGTGCAATTATGTGTACTAGGAGACAATGGGCGAAAGAAGATTCAGCACATCGTCGTAAGGGCCACCATACCATAGCGTTAGGAAGAAGACCGGCACTTGCTACGTATGGCTGTAACTCAAGTCTTTGTTGGGGTTTATTTTCAATTAATAGCAGTGTACTTTTGGAATACTTAACACATTGGTATTACGGTATTTTCTTGAGAAGATTGATAACGCAATCACTTAAAGCACATGTAATGAACAATATTGTATTGCCAGTTACTCGCGTTTAGTATAGATAAAGAATTGAAAAATCAGGGAATTTTTTTTCAAAACCATAATCTCTTGAAACTGAAATAAGGAAGACTATCGTGAAAATTGCATGGTTAAATATGTTTTAATAATCGTTTAAATAAATTCAGAGTTAATTATAATTTATAAATATTGCATCATTTGCAAGTACTGTCAAAATCCTTTGCATAGCATCATACTTTATTCCTATAAGTCCTTATACTCCTCATCATGTGGATTCGGTAGATTTGTTTTTACCTATCATCTTGTGACAATTAATCTACACATACAAATGAAATGCATTTGAAAAAAAGCTCAGGTCTAACTGTATCCGTCCTTGAAAGGTCTTAAAAGAAATCCGTCTTTGAGAAAAGGTATTGCATTGAAAAAACACAGTTTTGAGAAACACGAGTTTAACCGAATAAATATTGATTTCAGCAAAACTACCTATTATATTTTTTCATTGGTAAACAAAATAGAGATAAAATATAAAAATAGCAGGAAAGATATAAAAGAAATGAAATATTGTAAAAACTACAAATCTACGCTTTAAATAGGAGGAAGGTTCAAATAATTTTATGACATGTTCAAATTCACGATTTAATCATTAGATAAAAATAATACACTTCGTGTTGATATGCCCCTCCCCATTTGTACCCCCCGTAATTTAAATTTACTATTAAGAAAATTTGGCTCATTACGTAAAATGTTTTTTCCCAAATGAATTTTTTTTGTATCTTTTGGAAAAGAAATTTCATGTAGAGGAGAAAGAATACACGCATCCATTTTTAAAATCTCGATCTTAATCTGTGTATTTGGGCTAACGAAAATGCTAATTAGTTTTTCTGCACAATGAAAAAATGATAACAATGACAGTAACTTCACGACGCATGTTATCGGTGAATAAAAATGTGTATGAACTGGGAAAAGGATATTTCTAAATTGTATCAAGTATGAGAAGACAACATTTCGCTGGAAATCGAAGATATTTCAGTATAGTTGTTAACCTCTCCTACATTTTTAAAAGTATTTCTCGAACCAATTCCTCACTGCTACAATCCCAATCCAATCAATAGCATAACTCTTCCATGAAAGGATAAAGACGCTGTAATTTTCTTCTTCCTTCTTTAATTACGATAAGGAGTCAAACAGAAAAAGAGCACTTTTTCTCAAGTTTCGCACTGAGACAGTTCTTCAAGGATTTGCACGAGTGAGAGAAAAGTGTCGTATTTAAAACAAAGTCATTAATATAATTAATCGCGCCATCGAACGGTGAAGCGTTAAAATAAAAGCAACATTTTTACGCCTAATTACGTCCAACGTCCCGATTCTAACGGGAATGTCCATTAGAATCTGAAGATCTAGTTCCTCCCTATTATATTCATCCCCTCCCCTTCTTGGTGTTCGCTTTCTGTGGCTTATCGGGTCTGATGATGATTGCTGATTTAATTGCTGAAAGAAACTATCACTGGTAGAGATCGCCATCTGGTGGACATAAAGGATGAAAATAATTTCATCGCTTCTTGTTGGACTTCTTTTGTCTTTGGACCCAGCTGCTGCAACTGATTTTGTTTCTAATTATTTGCAAATCATGTTGTGTTTTATACATTAACCCAGTTCATGTATTTAATCAATTCATCGAAGGGATTATCGTTTCCAAACTTGGTTTAAAATGAAGCCAGTAATTACTTTTCAAATACAGCTGTTGCATATCTATGTGAAATGAAATAATTAATTTGGTTTATACATGTTTTTGTTTATGGTATGAATTCTCTTATTTTTAATATGTGAAAACGTATATGCTTTCCTATATTCATTTGTATTGTTCATTCCTTAATTAGGATTTCTAAATGCTAAAGAAATTATTTCAAAAATCCCAAGGTAAAATCAAGATCACAAACGTCAAAAATGACTTCTGCAAAAAAATAAAGTGTATTAGCTTTTAATACCACTTTTTTCTTCTCTTAAAAGCGCAGTATTAATTTTATATTTTTAAAGTACCTTATAAGATTCTTTTCAATGAACAGTAAGGATTAACGTTATGGTACTCAAGCACAACATTGAACTCAGTTTAGCAATTCTACAATAACGGCTACGATATCTTTCTATGACTGTCTTATTACTTATTATGCAACACTATATATTATGTTGAATAAATTTAGCTTGTGACTCATTAGTTTATCCAGGAATCTTCTACCTTAAGTGTAAAGGACGTAATTTTACTTCCTATCTGCATGAAAACTGGAATTGACATGATTAATTATACGAGAGATCTTTATTCATGATCACAGTGGGGAGACTGTTTATTAATAAGTTTGAAAACCACAAATAAATGAAATATTACGTCGGTCAGAAAGTTCCGTTTGGTTTTTAAGTATAAACGTAACATTTTTCAGTGTCACAAACAACTTTATATTGAAAAACGTATAGACAGTTTTGTTCTCACAATCTTCAACCCCTCTTTCAGCCAACCGTTCATAATTCCCTCCTCCCAAAATATTTATCTTTCTGAACAAATAACTGTTCCAGGTGTCTTTGTAAGGATCGGAACAAATGGAAATATGAAGGTGCAATGTCTAGTGAATACGGCGGATGAATCGAAACTTCCCAACCAAGCTAACAGTTTTTGCCTGGTCATCAAAGAAACACATGATATTGCAATATCGTAATGGAAGACGACTCCTTTTCTGTTGACTAATTTTGGACGCTTTTGTCCAGTGCTTCTTTCAATTGATCTAATTGTTAGCAGTACTTTCCAGAATTAATCGTTTGGCTTTGAGGAAGGAGCTCGTAAGTACTCTTTTCCAATTACACCATATGCATAACCATATTTGGATGAAGATCAGCCTTTTGGGTGGTTCATTTTTCTTTCCCGACGACTTATAAAAATTCTTCAATGACCATTTTGACGGAGCAAGTCGTCCATCAACATCAGGACAGAAGTAAGCCCCGGGAGAAAAATGTGAGTTTAAATATGTTATTCAAGAAAAATGTTGCCGCAACTAACTTTTTTAACTAAGCCTTTCCAGGTCTCGTGTAAAGGCGGGGAATCACTAACGTTATTCACTAGTGTGTTCGATAACATAAAAATAGATGATGCTTCTCTGATGTTCAGGCTTAGTTGAAAAGGATGTTGTGGCCAACACACTATTCTACAATAATATACAGGGTGACCTCTAAAGTCCCTTTAAGCAATTTAAATTTGAAACAGCGTCTCGTATAGTCAAGAAAGTAACGTGTACCTAGTAGTAAAGTGAACATGCTGAATTTATTGAGACAGCTTACAGCGCTCCTAGAGGCGAAATGAGGAAGTTAAAAAAATAATTCGAAACTAAAGGAGATCGGCCAAAAAGCTAATTAAAAAAGTGTGCGCAATACCATAATAAAAGCACAAGAAAAAGTTTCATGGAGTTATCTGTAAAATTGGCGGAGATGTTCGCGATTGAAATTTGAAATATTCCATGCCTTGAAAAAGGGGTCGTCCAGAAATTAAAAAAAGTGTTCTCCAGTGTTAAACAGTTTTTCTGAGTTAAGCAACGACGAATTTAAAAATTCAAACAACAAAGAAAGTAAAAAAAAAAAAGATAAATAAAAATATATCTGAAAAATGCACTCGGAAAATAAAAAAAAACCTGACGATCCGAAATCACAAATTTCGCGCAGCAACTCGGCTAAATCCTCGGCTATATAGCCACAAACGAAGATTTACTATTTAATAATTTTATCCTGATAAACTTTAAAGCAGATGCGAAAATGTCAGAAACAAATGCGCGTTATTCAGTGTGGCACATTGGAAAAGTAAAAGACACAGATGAGCAAAAGCAAGAAATTTATTGCTAAACAAAAACATGGCGAGTTTGTTCAAAAAGGTCACCATCGGCCACAATACACATTTGTATTCGATCAAGTACGCCGGCATGCACATTTCTTATGATCTGCGGTGTGACAGTAACGCAGCTATCGATGATACGCTGCCGCAGATTCAGCAAACTTGTCGACGGAGCTTCATACACCCGATCTTACACCCCAGAGGAAGAAATCGAGTGGGGTAAGATCTGGTGATCGTAGAGGCCATTCAACACAGCCACCGTAGCCGATTATCTGTTGTTAATAAACTGTCGCACTGCGTGCGGTTTGTGCGGCAGGGCGCCTTCATGTTGGAACCACAGGGAAGACAAGAACGCCAGAGGAATATCATCGATAAAGTCAGGTAACACATCCTGTAACAGCTGGAGGTATTTCGGTCCATTTAGTGAACCGTCATAGAACATGGGTCCTATTAGACGATCCTTCCAAATACCGCACGACACATTCGTGGATCGCTGCACCTGCTGTCTGACGGAAACTCCCCATGAGGAATTTTCTAGTGCCCAGAAATGGGTGTTGTGTCGGTTCAGCATCCCGTTTCGGTGAAACTTAGCCTCGTCCGACCATATGTTGGAAAAAAATTCTGACCTAACCTTCAATTCATTCAATGCCTAATTGCACCAGTCAAAGCGTCGATGTTTGTCCCGGTAACAATCCTTACTGCGGAATTGCATGGTAGGGATGTGCACCATTGTCGTGCAGTATTTGCCATACTTGGCTTTGTACTAAGCCACTCTGGTTGTTGATTTGTCTAGTACTGCTGAAGGGATGGGCTAAAGCGTACGCCAGTATGTCTTCTGCTGGTATTCTACTAGGCATACGTGGTCTGCCCGAACGAGGTCGACTTCTAGTGCTGCCTGTGTCTCTGAGACGTCGAACAACGTTTCCAATGGTTGCCGAAGTTGGATGTGGACCATTTGGAAACCGAACGGCATAAGTTCGTGCAGTCTGGACCGCATTACGTTGGCATTCGCCATAGAGAAGCACCATCTCACAATACTGACTATTAGTGAAAGTCGCCATTTCCTCACAGCGTACCGTATGAAGTGAGAACACCGGCTCGGGCGGTTTTTATCCGATACGTAAAGGATGACGACACAATGTGGATTTGCATACATGCGAAACCTCAATAAATGTCCACTGTTTTGGCCCGGATCATGGGCATGGTCGAAACTTTCGTTCCTGTTTTAATCTACAAATTTCGTATTCAATTTTATAAGAACGTTTAATCCACGCTTTTATCTTATTCGTCTACAAATAAATTTTAAGTTTTACTGTTGCTGTGGATCTACCAATCATCCACTGAACGACGAGCATTTGTTGTGATATTTTTCCGTCTGCGCAAAGTTTATCAGGGAAAGGGGAAAATTAGTTATCATCGCACTGGAGCTACACAACGGCTATTGGCAATGGTCCGGGATCAATCTTGAAAGAAAGATCCGAGGACAAACTGCGTAATTTGGAGCCACGGTCAGATGACGCAGTAACACCTGAGCTGGCACCCCACTCTCCGTAATTCCACATCACACCAACGCGAGGACTTTGAGGCCACGACGGATTTTGCGTGCACTAGCCCCTTTTTTACGCGTCGGTATTTGGATGGCACAGACGAGGATCGAACTCACAACCCTCTGGTTGGCAGTCCGTCACTCTACAAATCGGGCTACCGCGGCCCCCAAAGTTTATCAGGATAAAATTATTAAATAATAAATCTTCGTTCATGGCTGTATAGCCGAGAGGTTTCAAACGTGTATTTTAGTTGTTGCGCGAAAATTGTGATCTCGTATCGTCAGTTTTTTTTTATTTTCCGGAGTGCGTTTTTCAGATATTTTTTATTTATCTTTTTTTTACTTTATTTGTTGTTTGAATTTAAATTCGTCGTTGCTTAACTCAGAAAAAGTGTATAACACCGGAAAACACGTTTTTGATATTTAGGACGACCCCTTTTTCAAGGCAAATAGTTCAAATTTCAATTGCGAATATCTCCGCCAATTTTACAGATAACTCCATGAAACTTTTCGTTGTGCTTTTATTAAGGTATTGAGCACATTTTTTCTAATTGAACTTTTTGGCCGATCTCCTTTGGTTTTCGAGTTATTGTTTTTAACTTCCTTATTTCGCCGCTAGGAGCGCTGTAGGCTGTCTCAATAAATTTGGCATGGTCACTTTACTATAGGTACACGTTGCTTTCTTGACTATACGAGACGCTGTTTCAAATTTAAAAGGCTCAAAGGGACTTTACAGGTCACCCTTGTATATATAACGTTTTAACCTGTATATATAACGTCACCCTGTATATATAACTGTCACGTTTTCGTGGCCTACTTCTGTCCCGATGATGGAATACGTCTTGCTCCACCAAATTGACCACTGACGAAGTTTCCATAGGTTTCTAATCTATATAAGCCGTTTTTTGAAAATTTACATTCTTATTACCAGTTCGACTAATTTTCATTTGTTTATCTAACCAAAAAAAGTTGGCTAACAATAAAACGGACGTATTAACACATAACTAACCTCTAGCTAAATGCGTGCTCCTGTGGACAGTTCTTCTGAGAAGTGCAGTCAATCCCAAGTGTTCACCATCTTCACCGTCATAGGGGCAACTGTTTCGACGCCTGGAAAACAGAATTGTATTACTATTGCTCGACTGTGGAAGATGCGACTACTGTCTGTCTTCCCCGAGAACTGCTCCCGGCACCAACTCTGTGTGGTGGTGGTTTCTATAGGAACAGGGTTCGTTCATTTTTAGTAGGATGATTTAATTTTATTTTGTTTTCATTGGAATGTTAGCTTCAGAAAGAGGTAGTCTATAAGAAAAGATCTCGGCGACAAGCAAAAATCTTAGCAAATAAATGTATTTCCAATTTACTATTGGTACAAATTTGAATATATTTCTTCAAGCACCTCCTATAGAAATATGAAAAGGTCCGTGTCTACGGCAACGGATATTTTTGTGTTTGGAGCAATTCTCGTGATAATTAGACAGAACCTCAAGAGGGAAAATCCAAACGCGATAGGGGAGTAGGAAGGAAGATGTGCTTTCTTGAACTACGGGAAACTTTCGGAGTTTCAGTTTTGCATATCGTTTGTGTGCTTTCGATCATTTTTCTTTTGATATTCGTGTTTGTAGCTCTGTTGACGAAATGACGAGATATTTTAACATAAAATGATACTTATTAGACAAACAGCACAATAAACGTAGCAAAAATCCATCAATACTATAGGTTTTGAAATGCTAACTCCTCTGGATAAAGGATAAAACACTGAAATTTACGTTTTGTAGTGCATAATAGATACCAACAGTGTTTATGTTTCACATTTTTATTTCCTCTTGATTTTAAGTGTTTGATGGGTGTTAAAACCCATAATTAACCATTCCTAAATTAACCATTCCAAAGGAGCCCTTATTTTACCAAAAGCAAAGGATATGCAGAAACGTTAAAGCTCTTTCTCAAGCAATTTTCTGCAATTGTCTGTCCCTAATAATACGACCATTAAAAACCTTAATATATAATCAACTTAAGGGTAGTGACACATTAGGCGTTTTGTGAAGAGCGACGAGGATCGTACTACTTATTTTCGTCGCGTTTTGGCTTGCAATCTTGGTGGCATCTCCTTAAGTAGTGTCTTCTCCCCTTCCCCATGCTTCCTACTGAGGCTAACATCCTGTCCAGATAATATGCGCAGTTGACCCTTGCGTATGGTCTCATTCTCTCCTCATTTCCACACCTTTATGAAAGATTGCCATCAAGTTATGTGAAAACGCTTTGAACATTCATACATAATTGCCAGGATTCGGTGCAATTGTGCCTTTTGGGCTCTTTAACTTAGGGCTAAAATGATTTGTATTTTAATTTTATTGTCTTTGAAGAAATGAAACAACTGCGAATTTAGTTGATTTATAAGATTGTCTAATTAAGCATTATATATTCTTTTGATTTTGATACAATCTTGGCATCCCCAGTTATCAAAGTTTCTAGTTTTTTTGATGTACTAATATTTTTACGAAATGAAATTGAGGTAGATTTTTACGATATCTATATGAAATTTTGGCATCTGTATGAATTCTTTTGAAAAGAACTGCTTTAAGGTATAGCTTGTTTACATATTCACGTAAAATAGCCCCCAAAATTTGTAATTTAGAATTGAGAACTCTTTTGGTATTAGACAGACTTCCGAACCTATTCATACACATACATTCAGGTGTCTTTGAGTGTAACATAACTTTATATTTTAAACTGCAAAAGTGTTTATATAAAGGTACAATGTATGGATACATACATATATATACAGTGCAACTTGGATAAAACTTGGTCTCTAATTCGAAATCGTCGTTAATTCGAAGATTTCTCTTAGTCCCTTGAACTTCTCATTAAATCAATGTTAAAAAATCGTGGATAATTCGAATTTTTTTAGTGGTCCCTTCGGCTTCGAATTGTCCAAGTTGCACTGTAATATATATATATATATATATATATATATATATATATATATATATATATATATATATATATATATATATATATATATATATATATATATATATATATATATACACTGCTGGCCACCGTAAATGCAACACCCTGAAGGAAGCATGCAAATAATATGAAATTTACAACATGCATTAGCGGAGGTGAGATATGCAAATGATTAGAATTTCAGCGCAGACGCACATCACGCGCGCCTGTGGCGCCACTTCAAAGCGCTATTTAAGGCTTGGAGATTTCGACGATTTCAAGTACGGCAATTGTGTTTTTCTTGTGGTTTTTTTCAAAAAACGATCAATTATGCCTCGTAGAAAACAGCGATCATCTTTTGATCAAGTATCCGAGTTCGACAGAGGAAGGATAGTTGCCTACCGAGATTGTGGATTATCTTTCAGGGAAATCGGTAGTCGTGTTGGACGAAACCAAACAACTGTAATGCGGATATGTGATCGTTGGATGCAGGAGGGTACGACGGACCGACGTGTTCGATCGCATCCACCTCAGTGCACCACTTCACGTGATGACAGGCATATTGTGCGTATGGCAGTGACGGATCGCTCAGCCACATCACGAACCATAGCACAGCACATTCAGTCTGTACCGCATCATCCAGTGTCTGCGCGTACCATTCGACGCCGTTTACAGCAGAGTGGTCTGTCCGCAAGACGTCCATTGCTTCGTCTACCCTTGACGCAGAACCACAGACGTTTCCACCGCCAATGAAGGATGTGGACGGCAGAATGGAATGAAATTGTCTTTACTGACGAGTCACACTTCTGTCTGCAACACCACGATGGTCGGATTCGAGTCTGGAGACACCGTGGAGAGAGGATGCTGAACAGCTGCGTTATGCACCGCCACACTGGTCCTGCACCGGGTATTATGGTATGGGGCGGTATTGGATATCACTCTCGCACTCCTCTAGTACGCATTGCCGGTACTTTAAACAGCCAGCGCTACATCTCCGAGGTGTTGGAGCCAGTTGTCCTTCCTTACCTTCAGGGCTTGCCCACAGCCATATTTCAACAGGATAATGCGCGACCACACGTGGCACGCATTGTCCAAGGGTTCTTCGTCAATCGCCAGATTGAATTGCTTCCCTGGCCAGCTCGCTCTCCGGATCTTTCGCCGATAGAAAACATGTGGTCCATGGTTGCTCAACGATTGACCCAGAATACATCCCCAGCTGCCACACCAGATCAACTTTGGCAACGCGTGGAAGCTGCTTGGTCTGCTGTACCCCAAGAACACATCCAAAGTCTCTTTGAATCAATGCCGAGGCGTGTGGCAGCGGTGATCTCCAACAATGGCGGCTACTCTGGCTACTGATTTTGGCAGGAACCACACTTCACAGAAGTCTATAAATTTAATCATTTGATACTTGGTCAACATGTTATCTACAAAATAAATTTTGTTGTGATATCTCTTGTCTTTCTTGGTGTTGCAATTTGGGTGGCCAGCAGTGTATATATATAAAATATGTTCCTTATTTGAAGAATTTCCTAACAAATTTTTATTATACACTACTGTTTGTGAAAATTGCAACACTATGAAACAATTATCAGAAATAAATGAAATTTATTCCACGTATTACTTATAGTGGTTTAAATTAACGATCAATTTACAGGGATGAAACAAAAGTGATGCCGAAAATCAATATCTTGTGCAGCCGCCACGCGCAGCGATGAGAGCCTGTACACGTCGTGGCATCGAATCATACAGATTCGGAATGTCATGCTGAGGAATGGCATTCCAGATGGCCTCTACCTGATGCCAAAGTTCAGCCGTACTCTCTGCCCGACGAGCGGTACGAGCGAGTCGCCGTCCGATGTAATCCCAGACAGGTACAATGGGCAATATATCCGGGGAAAGTGCAGGCCATGGAAGAAGCGGAACCTGTCATACACTGAAGAAGGCTTGCACATTCCGAGCAACATGTGGATGGGCATTGTCTTGCTGAAATACAGCTCCGGGAATGCGTTGCAGGAGGGGTAGGACCTCGGGCTCCACAACTTCCCTAATGTAGCGCCCGCTGTTCAGGGTCCTCACAATTTGGAATAGGTGGGTTCGCCCGTGATATCCAATAGCGCCCCAGACCATAGCGCCAGGCGTTCGTCCAGTATGACGCTGAATAAGACACTCCGGGAGAAGGCGTTCACCTCTGTAGCGTCTGACACGTACGCGTCCATCGTTACAGTCCAGATTGTAGCGGGACTCAGAGAAGACGACTTGTTGCCAATCGGCATGCTATTGGCTGTATTGGTGAGCTCATTGTAGCCGGAGGCGTCGGTGGCTCAGTTTCAAGGGAATCCTGCGCAGGGGAATCCTTGCACCTAGCCCATGGCGGTATAGACGTCAACGAACCATGGGGGAAGACAATGACACACCAGTAGACGTGCTCCAATGCTGTGCCAACGCACGAGAGGACGCTATACGGTCCGTCACCACCATGCGGATGAGGATGTCGTCCCGTGGTGACGTCATATTGCGTGACCCATTGCCGGGGTTTCGACTTGTCCGGTTCTCCATGATCCATCTCTTCCACACACGCATCACTGTTGTAGCATTACGCCCCGTGCGAGTGGCGATTTCACGATACGAAAGTCCACCCTCACGGAGGCCGATCATGCGGCCCCGTTCGAACTCCGTTAGTTGCTCGTATGGCACTCTGCGTTTTTGGCGAGGCATATTGACTTCTAATCAATCATTTACATCAGTCAAACGACGATACGGTATACATTTTAACTCACCTTAACAGTGCTTTTATACACGGCTCACTTGGAAGTTTAGAGGGTGTTTCTCGGCCCACACATGCGTGATCGATTTGTAATTCTAATCATTTGCATATCCTAACCTGTTTTGCATTTCCTGCAACTTTCGTTTAATTTGCATGATTCCTTCATGGTGTTGCAATTTTCACAAACAGTAGTGTAGTATATTCGGAATTTTAAAGCCGTTTTAAGTATCCGTAAACAGCGTAGTAGCTCATAAAAGAGATATTTTTAAAAAGGAGGTATACAATAGAATATTTTAAAGTTCCCAGTCACACACAACGACAAGGAGTAGCTTCTAGTATCATATAAACATGGATTCTAGCTGGTCAGAGAAAAACTTTAAAACAGCCTCAAGGAAAAGTAATTTGTGAACGCAAGACACCAGGAAGAACGAAAGGTATTTTAGGCATGCATTTTGAGTTAGATATTTAGTTGAGATAAAAATAAGAAAGAAAAATAGAACAGATCGTATTTCCGAAGACTGAAATTTTTTCGAAAAAGATGCTATTTTCCCTTTACGTTCTCATTCAACGTTTCGTCATGAGAAGCTTCAAGTCACGAATTTTTATTAAGATATAGCTTTGCCACACACACAACCAGATTAATGATCCAGTGTAGTGTTGATTATTTCGCAAACCATTTTTTTCTAAACGGGTAAGACAGGATTAAAAAAACTTTCATATCATATAACTATGTAGTCACTTGTTTATTGGTCGATAAAATATTAAGTTTCTATTAAAGAAGTGCCTTTCGAGATATACTTTTTGTGATTGGTACTTTGAATAAATGCAACGAAAATTCCAAACACTTCAATGACTCACGTACCTGATGAGACAGATGACGAGAATGAGGACGAGAACGACCAGGATTGTTCCGCAGATGACGCCGAACAGGAAGGTCATGGGGCTGTCTGTGGGTCTCACGGGGGGTGCGGTGCCCGCGCTCGACCCCGATGACGACAGAGAACCTGCGGGAGAGATCCTTCCGTCCGTTATTAATACAGACAATAGTATCAAAAACACAGGTACAAAACAAGGATATGCACAATTTCATTCCCATTAGTCAACATGCATTGAAACTAACTAAACATACTATACCTTATTCGTGACATTACAGACTACTACAAAATACTGCATAACTAAACGTTAATCTCTGGAGATTTAACTACTCCAGAATTTATGCATTACTTTGTACAATGTTTCAAAGAATTCTATTAAAGAAACCTATTAGCAAGCCCCTGCCCTCGTTGGTAAATACTTTGTTCTAGGATATGAGAGGGGGGGGGGTGAGCCTGTAAAAGAGTCATAATTGTTCGGTAATTGATGTGTGGTATAGTCTAGCTCTGGCGAGTTGGCATTCGAGTCACGTGGTTTTGAACGAGTCTATTCATTCAATAAGGGGAAGGTCAACAAAGCGCTTTTACAATATTGGTGTCTTTGAGGCGAATTGTGGTATAGAGTTCATCGTTCGTTACCGGAAGCGATATCAGTGCCCCCCCCCCCCAAGCAGTTGGTGAAACCAATCATTACCTATGTTTGTCATATACATGATTTTGTGTATGACAAACCTTTCTCTTGGCGAGCCTACTGTAAGGTAATATTCTGATGCTCTGCCCAACCCCTGAGTGATGGGGAAAACAGAGGTGCAGGTGTCACATTGTCATAGGGAGATCTCCATGTGACGCTGAGAGAGGTTTCACTTGTGTGTGTATTGAGAGAAAGAGAAACAAAAGAGAAAGGTAGTCGATCGTATAGATCGTGTGAGGTTCTCGACCAGCGGAGCAGATCAGGTGAAAGCAAACCTCCAAATCTAGACCACCAAACAGTTAGACGTCGGCGAAATTAAATACGCATCTTGAGAATATGGTTTTTTAAATGAACTTGTGGTGTAATAAACTCTTTTGTAAATAGCGAATGTATATATTGTAATGTCTTCGTCTAGTGTCTTCGTCTAATAAACGTGCTGTCCTCAAAGCTCAGTGTTTTTAATCAGATACCAATTCATCAAATCGAACCAAAGAAATAATCCTACATTATGAATATGAAATCCATTGAAATTCCACCAGTGTATCGGAAAAGCACGGCGTCTCACAGATCAGATCGATCTTTTCCCCTGAGAAATATTATCATTTGTTGTAATTTTCTATTTTAGCATTTATTTATTACGTATTGTTGAGTTTTAGTGTTCTCCTTCCTTTCCCAACAAAAGAACCGCAGTCAAACACGACACCTACCTTTCTGGATAAGAACTTCCCCAAGACCATCTGCCTCTTCACCAGAGCCACACTATTTTTATTGCATGTACACTGCTGGCCACCGTAAATGCAACATCCTGAAGGAAGCATGCAAATAATATGAAATTTACAACATGCATTAGCGGAGGTGAGATATGCAAATGATTAGAATTTCAGCGCAGACGCACATCACGCGCGCCTGTGGCGCCACTTCAAAGCGCTATTTAAGGCTTGGAGATTTCGACGATTTCAAGTGCGGCAATTGTGTTTTTCTTGTGGTTTTTTCAAAAAAACGATCAATTATGCCTCGTAGAAAACAGCGATCATCTTTTGATCAAGTATCCGAGTTCGACAGAGGAAGGATAGTGGCCTACCGAGATTGTGGATTATCTTTCAGGGAAATCGGTAGTCGTGTTGGACGAAACCAAACAACTGTAATGCGGATATGTGATCGTTGGATGCAGGAGGGTACGACGGACCGACGTGTTCGATCGCATCCACCTCAGTGCACCACTTCACGTGATGACAGGCATATTGTGCGTATGGCAGTGACGGATTGCTCAGCCACATCACGAACCATAGCACAGCACATTCAGTCTGTACCGCATCATCCAGTGTTTGCGCGTACCATTCGACGCCGTTTACAGCAGAGTGGTCTGTCCGCAAGACGTCCATTGCTTCGTCTACCCTTGACGCAGAACCACAGACGTTTCCGCCGCCAATGGTGCGATGAAAGAAGGATGTGGACGGCAGAATGGAATGAAATTGTCTTTACTGACGAGTCACGCTTCTGTCTGCAACACCACGATGGTCGGATTCGAGTCTGGAGACACCGTGGAGAGAGGATGCTTAACAGCTGCGTTATGCACCGCCACACTGGTCCTGCACCGGGTATTATGGTATGGGGCGGTATTGGATATCACTCTCGCACTCCTCTAGTACGCATTGCCGGTACTTTAAACAGCCAGCGCTACATCTCCGAGGTGTTGGAGCCAGTTGTCCTTCCTTACCTTCAGGGCTTGCCCACAGCCATATTTCAACAGGATAATGCGCGACCACACGTGGCACGCATTGTCCAAGGGTTCTTCGTCAATCGCCAGATTGAATTGCTTCCCTGGCCAGCTCGCTCTCCGGATCTTTCGCCGATAGAAAACATGTGGTCCATGGTTGCTCAACGATTGACCCAGAATACATCCCCAGCTGCCACACCAGATCAACTTTGGCAACGTGTGGAAGCTGCTTGGTCTGCTGTACCCCAAGAACACATCCAAAGTCTCTTTGAATCAATGCCGAGGCGTGTGGCAGCGGTGATCTCCAACAATGGCGGCTACTCTGGCTACTGATTTTGGCAGGAACCACACTTCACAGAAGTCTATAAATTTAATCATTTGATACTTGGTCAACATGTTATCTACAAAATAAATTTTGTTGTGATATCTCTTGTCTTTCTTGGTGTTGCAATTTGGGTGGCCAGCAGTGTATATGGAATTAAATAAAGTCAAAAGCAAAAATCTATCTCGACATATTTACAGAAAAAGGCTTAAATATTCTCTAACAAAAAGCAACAAGCAACCGTTTTGTTCAAATCGTTTTGTCTAATAAATTTGTATACACAATTCCAAATTTAACGCAGGGCTATTGTAGCCCAGTTGGTAGTCACAGATTAGCAATCGAAGAGTCACGAGATCGAAACTTGATCCAACGAAAGACATTCGTGTATATGGGGACTGGTGTATATTAAATCTGTCGTGACCACAAATGTTCTCACGTTTGTGTGGTGTGGAAGTTTGGAAATTGGGGTTCTAGTTCATGTGTTGACCTCGTAATTTCACCGTAATTCAAAATTACGAGATGTTGTCCTAGGATATTTCCCTTCGAGATTGATCCCGGGCAGTTGCTAAACTAGCCCGTCGTATTGCTTAGAGTGACGTAAATTCAACAATCTAATCTAACGTAACCTACACAAATTTAAGGCATGTGATCCTTAGCATCTACAGTATAAGCTCATATCCCAGGCTGCTTTCACAGAACTGTTGGAATTGATTACTTTCGACTTCCTAACATTGTTGTAAATATGCTGAGACAGATGTTTGCTTTTGACTTTATTTAGTTCCTCATGTATACAATAAAAATAGCGTGGCTCTGCTAAAAAGGCAGATGATCTTGGGGAAGTTCTTTTCGAAAAAGGTTAGTGTCGTGTTTTCTGTGACTGATTCTTTTGTTGGAAAAGGAAAGAGAACACTTAAAACTCAACAATACGTTTATTGAATAAATGTTAAAGGAGAAAATCACAACAAATGAGAATATTTCTCAGAGAAGAGCCTCAAACGCACGACCGGTCTACAGTATACGATCAACTACCTTGCCTTCTTTTTTCTATCCTTCTCTGTCAATTCCTACCACTCACAAGTGAAACCCCTCTCGGCGACACGTAGTCCCATCTCTCTGACCACGTGACACCTCATCACGCAGGGGTTGGGTTAGAAGAGCAGAATATTACCGGATATGACTACTTACAAAGGCACTTACAACGTATTCCAGTAGCAAAATCAACTATCTGTCCTCTTTGCAAACTGAACAATGAATGACTGGAGACCTCCTTAAGGACTTCTGCAACATTTTTACAATGCAATTGCAAGTAATGTAGGCAGTGTTTTTAAAGTTTATTTTTTATCCCTTCAGATCTTTATTGGGATGCTTGTTGGATGATGGCCGAGAAGCTTGGAGATATGTGTAGGATAAAAAAACCCTCTACAGTTCACGTTCATGGCCCATTAGTTGTGAATGTTCTTTGCCCCTAGTAAATTTGCCGTCTTTCTTTTAAATTCAGCTTCGAAAGAGCAATCCTCTATGATGCAGTTTCAAAATTACCCTACCTATCTTATGGTTTCTGCTTTTTAAGACTTCTGAAGTTAAAACTTCAGAATCTTTTATATAAAAAGAGGATGTCCTTTTATTGCGTTTAAGCACCTGCCCTTCAATGCTTCCTCTGCATATCACTGCCTAATAGGTTTCATACCGCAAAGACACATTTTCGTGAGTGTTTGACAAGACGCGCGAAAGACAGGGCAACTTTGTCTATCATAGGTACTTCGGGGAGTATAGGCATAGTCAAATATGGCCTTGCGTCATAAAACCCCCAAGCCAACCTACCAACCAACCATCGGGGAGTATAGATTGCACTACTATACACACACACACTATTGTCAATTAGTTTTTGTAGTGGTGTCTAAGTTTACAATACTCCCCCTCACAATTTAACAGTGCCTGAAATCGATAGATGCTACCACTAGTTGATACATTGCCAATTGCATGAGATCGTGAAATCCGTATTACGATGACATCTGTATTTTCATATGTATGGACATGCATGTGTTGCCTTTTTTCAGCTGAGTGTGCTCCGCCGTGTGGAGAGAAGACTGAAGGTAACGAACTGTGAAGCCGTGATAGGAATAGAAACATTGTCATCATAGGGCTTCAGACAATTATTGGAAGTGATTATCACCGCATTAGAAATTCAACTATTCACCATGGACCATCCATCGAAGTGAGTGCCGATTGTTGCGAGCGCCATCTAGTATTTGTCAGAAGCGCCATAAGGCTTGTTTGAAAGTGTGCGCGTTCGTAATTACATCCGCTAGTCACCAATTTAACATAGACCTGTGAAAGACAGAGAGACTTTATCTACCTAAAAAGTACTTTTGGGTGGAGATAGGTTGCACTGATAAATGTATACTATTGTATAGTAATTAATTTTTGTAGTGGTGGCTAAGTTCACCACAAGTGATGCAGTTTTTGAACATTATGGGATATCAGAAATGATCCACATTTGTTACAGAAATATTTAATAGCCAACCATCTTAATGTCTTACCGGGAAAAGATGATGCTTCCATCCCCAAAAAGACCCTTCAGTCGGGGTTGAGACATAGGAGACATTGAATTGTATCAAATACATTATTCCAATTTCTTCAACACCAATAAAGTATGGACGAAATACTTAATTTAGCATAATTATTAATAACTGCCTCAATAGCTTCAGTGAAAAGCCTTAAAAGTTTACTGAGTATTTTTCAAAACTTTGAATGCGAGAATTCAGAGTCAGGTGTGCCTGGAAAAAGTAAATAACGAGATTTTACATTTGCTGCCTTTAACTATGATTTGATTCCTTAATATTAATGAATAACCAGCCCTTTTAATTCTTAGTGAGGGATCCCCTTTTCTATTTGTCATATTTTAATTGATTGTCCTGTATTTAATCTTTCGCCAATACTTTTTAACAACTCCTCTTCCTCCATTAAATTGGCAAGATTTGATTGGGAAACCTTCAGTCAAATATTTTTAAATTTTTACATAGCATTGGTTCCTTAAATTCTATTTGGCGTTTTTATCTTTCATGTTTTTACATAGAATCATTATTCATCTTCCAACTTTTTCGAATCAGTCAACATTTTTACTGGCATATTTTAAACCACATTTCACTACATTTTATATTAATGACTACGAATTTTAATCATTTACTGTTCTCATAACTTTGATTAAAGTGTTTTATTTTATGTTGTTTTCCCTGTTATGCACCCATATGATTTCAATATTGTTGATTTGGCTGTCTGTTTTAAAGTTCTATATTAGTATTTTTTAAATCTTATTTGGTCTTGGTTCAGCTTATCGGTTTTTGGATCTTGATCTATAAAATATAAAAGTAAACCCACCTTTAATTCTTAATATATGAGAAAGCGTGTGATGGATGGGATGCTGTTATAGGGAATAATAGTTTTTCTTGTCTTTGCACAAATATGTAAGAATTTTGTAACTTATTCTATAATTATATCTCAAGTTCTTAAAATGGTCTGCCTAGAGAGAACTAGAGAAATTAGAACTTGGTCTTCTCCGATTCTTTGCAAAAATATATTCATATTCTTATATAATAATATACTTATTTTATAAGCACATTTGTTATGAGTTAGGATTCATATAAACGAACTATTACTCAATTTTCACATCTTATTTAATAGTTTGAAAGCATTTAAATGTGTTACGTAGGTTCTCTATTAATGTCAGTTCCTCTTCAAAAGACTAAAATGTTATATATTCTTTCGAGAACGCGTTGAAAAATGGTATGTATGCAAATATCGAGAATACGGATCATTAAATATGAGTCCGTAATGCATTGTGAAGGGGAAATACAGAATTTAAAAATGCCTTTATATTCCACTAAATTTAATTCCATTTAATGTGTACAGTAAGTACACTGAACTTGTACAAATTTTCGGATAAGCTAACCTCTGTATTACTTTAATTGAGGTAAATTTAAATTAAATTAGGAAAAGGATCGGATACTAACACTTACTAGTCTGCACAGGTTTAAAGTATTCACTTTGTTTGGCCAAGATCTGAAAAGAAAAAACAACTTATTTACTTTAATTTATAAGAAATGCGTGAATAACAAGATCTGTTAAATATATTTGGGTAGAAACAGTTTGAAACTACGTACTAAAATAAACTACTTCAGAATATTTCTTTAAAATTAAATTAAAATACCTTAAATATCAAATATTATTTTATACCACAACTGTTCTATAAATAATGCCATCTGAAATGATCATACCATGATCATTTTAATGAATCAAGAGCTAAAGTCACGATATCGCCCGATTTCTGAACATTGCATATTATATATATGAACTACACATTACTTAAGAAATAAAATAGTTTTAATATCCGGAGAAAATTTTTATAAATGAATGGAACTGTGAAACAATTGTAATTATGTGTGTCATTTCACTCCAACTTTTCATTTTTGTACGTTTTTCTACTTTCAAAGATGGTGAAAATTATTACTACAGCTTACTTAGAAGTATTTTAAATACATTTATGAAAAGTATTTGGTGCTGTCAATATACAGTTTTTAATACAAAAAATTAAATGTATCACAGAATTACATTTTTAAACGCAAAAGAAACAATTTCTTAAATGTTATTATTCCTAAAAGATTGAAACTTTTAAGATTTATGCCCTTAAATACTGCATTTTAACGAGATTTTCTTTTTAAACAGCTCTTAAAAATTACATGTCGGAATGTATGATAATTTTTGCAAACGCTGTATGGGATATCAATGTAGTAAAGTGATTATTTTGCTCAAAAACCTTTGTAGTTTGTATCACATAAAATTAATTTGAATAATTAAAAACATAAGGACAATGATTCAAATGATAAACATTTGAATCATGAAATTTATGACTGAAATGAAAGTCTTCCCAAAGCTAATGCAAGTACACAGAAATATGTATTCACTCAAGTTTATGAATTTTATGAAATATTGGCGCGTATTCTTGCATCTGGGGAATTTTTTGAAATATGGAAATTAACATATATTAGATTTCACAACTGTATAGAAATATACATGTTCAGAAAGAGGAAAAAACCCGGTGTTTTCGACCCATACGTATTTGAGATATATACTTTCGTTACTTATGAGGACAAATATTTTTCGCAATCCTGAACTGTATTTAAAATTTAAAATTTTTTGAGTAAATAAGTATTTACCATCTTAATGTAATATACTTTATTGCACGTTTTATACCAATCATGACTATTCATTCGGTATTATAATTAAAAAAACTCATACTCAAATAAGAATCTAAACCTCTCGAAATCACACTAATTTCTATTCAAGTGCTTCTTATTACCTTTTGCGGAGTAATCATAAATAATGAATGCGCGTTTGTACATATCCTTGATGTTCTTTATTGTTAATGCATAGACGTTCTCAGAAGCGTAATATTCAAAATACTCAGAGAATCTAAGTCAACTAATAAATTTCACTTTAAAAATACATCTCCAATTTCAGTAAGAATCTCACAAAAACTCAGAATTTAATTAAATCCATAGCTCAAAACTACATCTCAATTAATAATTCTGAATGGAACTAAAAATTAAACATATTATTAGCGTTGGCCAAGTATAGAAAAAATTACATACTAAAAAATTTAATTATACTATCTCCTGCTCATTTTAGTTTCAGTATAAATATCTCTTGAGCTTTCTACATCTAAATATCGCTTACGTTACTCGTTTCCTTACATCTGTAAGACATAATTTACTATTTATTTACTGTGCACGAGCAATTTCTCATGAGAATACGTAAATACGACTTTAGTCAATGGGAGAACGAGCATAATTTAAATATATCTTCAACCAATGATAGAGAGATTATTTAAAGTGATCCACGTACTTCATGGCCAAGTTGGCATCGACCTTCTAATGAAATAGACAGAATATTTGCGCGCCTTTATGCTATTTCTTTCGGTCGCTCGGTTTAAAGATCTGTCACGTTGTTATGGGAGAAACCATGAATCCTAATGTGTGACAAATTATCGACTAGTTAAAGTGATTACCTAGGAGGATTAAAAACACTATTCTGCACTTCAATAGCCAATCAACCCAAGTCAATTCTTAAGTCCATGTGACTTACCCATCTGAGATCTTACGACAGCGACTCCGCACACATGCTCTGTCTATTTCATAAGGAAGGTCGATGAAATTTTCTCTTTTATATATTATTATGATGATGATGAGAGAAGCAGAGAAGTAAATTTATTTTTTAGAGAAAGAGAGTAAATCCGTGTTAAAACTGAACTGTAAAGTTGAATAACAATTATTAACGTGTTTTATAATATAAATTTTTTGTTATCTATATATTAATACGTGAAGAAAAAACTTTGTACCCCTTTTTAAGCACATTGCGCACACGGAGGAGTATGAGATTTGGCATAATTTGCCACCACAGAAGTTAGTATTGAAAGTTAATTGCATCGTTTTGCTGATCAGAAACTTAAATACAAAGGAAGCATTAGTCAATGAAACAAGAATGCGCATCAAATTTATGCATCGTAATACTATTGATTGCGAAGTTTTAACTGGAACCGCACGCAATAAGAGAATTTTGATTCCACGTATAAATTTAACATATTCCGGAACTATTTTACCATTTAACTTTCAAAGAACTCAATTTTTAATTATACCTGCATTTGCGATGACAATAAATAAGTCTCAAGGACAAACATTCGAAAAAATTGGAATTTTATTGAGGCAGCCAGTTTTTTACACATGGTCAATTGTACGTCGCAGTAAGTAGAGTTCGATCATTCGATGGTTTGAGATTTTATATTTCCGAATATAACGGTCAAGGGCATTTAGCAAACGATGAAAGAGTTTTTACAAAAAACATCGTCTACACAGAAGTTTTGAATCATTAAATTCATTGTCGAACTATTTCAAGTTCAATGGACAACATTTATATTTTTAACCACCCGGTTTTTTGTTTCAATAGAAAATATGTAAAAAAATACGAAGCACATATTCCTTATTTCATTTTTTGTTTTTATTTTCTATTTAAATTTTATATAATTTGAAAAATATAGGCAAATTAACTGCGTAGCCTTGGCGAAACCTGTGGCCAGTATAGCAATAAGAAAACCCAAGAAAATGTCAAACAACGCGTTATTGTTTTTTAGATATGGCTTAACCAAGCTATTTTTCATATGACGTATTTGTACATGCTCGCAGATTACGTAATAGAACAAAATTCAAAAAAATTATATGCAATGAATATAGAGGTATACTCTTTGACAAAAGAACCTTATTAACGTTCAAACTTAAAAATTAAATGAATTATGGTCGAATTTCGACCACTGGGCGGCCACTAGTTCTGAATTAATGCATAAAATTTGGGTCATTTTACTGTTGGAAATGTAAATTTGTACCTTAAGTAACAAAAAATATAGATATATTACCAGGGTAATTTAGATAACTAAGTTAGTTTTCTAGTAAACGATAAAATTGTCGTTGTTAAGAGATAGAGTAAGATAGGGCAAGTGCATTCGCGAGGTTAGTGCGTCCCCTGAATATAAAACACGCTTGTGATTAAAGTAGATGTTGAAGTGCTTGAAGAAGTCCTACAGATTAGTTTCACTGGTAGAGAGCCCGGATTTCGGCAGGGAAGCCGCGCAGACCAAAGAAGGGCATGACTGAAACGATTTCCTTTTGCCTCATTCACACGGTACATTGCAAACAAGAAAACTGTCCATGGTATGCACGTATCACATAATGTGGGGCAAGTACCATGGGGTATTATTATTTTGAGGGCATTGCCCCATAAAATAGCAATGAAAAATACCAAAAATTATATCATGGTAAGTTTAAGCAAATAAGAGTGTAAACATATTAATAAAGGGTTAGGGAATGTGTATCAAAAACATGAAATTAAAAAAAATTCACTGGAATAGAGAAGTAATTGGTTTAATATGACTCGGAAGATTTGGGTTCGCACTTGCTCCATCTATCTTTACAATTATAAGACAAAATAATGTACAAATAATACAAATGCATTAGGAATATAAAAGAAAATTATTAGTTAGCTTAAATTATTTTAGACAAGGATTAAATTAATAAACACTGCATGAATTAGAAGCAGGTTGGTTCAGAAGGCAGGTCAGGGTATATAAGCGTTGTATTTATAATTTTTGTGCATAATTCTTTAATTAATTAAAAATACGAAGCACAACTTTATTATATTGTTCCTCTGCTAAGAAACTTACAGAAAAAAGTTTTCCTATATCGAATTAAAATTACTAAAATGATTTCATGTTTATACATGGATTATAACGAAAGAAATTTTTTAATTATTTTTTTTAAATTCAAATTTTACGACCTGTACCACCTTACCAGATAGATGCGTTAGTGACTATTTCTGAAAAATGATACTTCAGGGGACTACATAGGAAATGAATTGCAAATTTAATCAGTGCTACATCGTTTTTCATTTCTGAGATATTTAACTATCAACAAATGTTAAAATTCAGATACATGATTAGTATGTTAATTTGAAAGAAAATTAAATATTGCACTTTAATACGCAAACGACGAGAATTAGAAGTCAAGCTCAGAAAGTCGTGTCACTCGCATATAAACATTATGTCCAATAAGTCAGTGTTTTATTTAAGAGCAATTTGAAAATTGTTATGTTTACGTGGATATGATAAACATACAATTGAAAGACTAGTGCCTATATTAAAATGTGTATTTTGGAGGCCTTTTACTTTTAACCCTCTGAGGGGTTCAAGTGCATATATTTTGAAGCCTCTAATCACCCCTGCATGACTTCTAAATCAGTTTTGACCTTCTTGCCCAATAAAATCTTTCATAGGATTCTTTAAACCAATCGATGTGGTTATTTAGTCATTATATGTGTTGTTGGCTTTAAGCAATCCCACATTACACGGAAATCTCGTGATGGTCACAGGGTTAAAGTAATTTGTTTTTTTGGGGTCTGTTTTACATTTTTGCTGAGTTCCAATTGCAAAACTCAAAAACCAGGATTGGCAGATGACCTAATTAAAAACATTCAATTGTTGCTCATTCTAAGAATTGCTCTCTGGAATAGTGTTTACTGTATCCCCAGATGGTAAAAAATAATTTATCTCTGGATCCGGATATTTCTACGAGAAACGCTATTAGAAGTGATTAGCAGGAGTTTCTTCTCTGTTGAGATTTCATAATGTACTAGCCTTATTACTCTGCTTCACTTGGGAGTTTTTGTTGCTTCAGACAAGCCAAGTCGCGCCTCTGTTATCTCAGCAGTTTTGTTGCCTCGACGAACAGCTTCGTCCACTTCACATGCTTGTGTTTTTCCTCTTTCGATTGTTTGGCTCGTGAAAACTTTTGACGTTTTGTGTTGATTGGTCTCCGCTTGCGAAATGTTCTTATTTCCACCAATCGATGTGGTTATTTAGTCATTATGCGTTGTTGGCTTTAAGCAATCCCACATTACACGGAAATCTCGTGACGGTCACAGGATTAAAGTAATTTGTTTTTTGGGGTCTGTTTTACATTTTTGCTGAGTTCCAATTGCAAAACTCAAAAACCAGGATTGGCAGATGACCTAATTAAAAACATTCAATTGTTGCTCATTCTAAGAATTGCTCTCTGGAATAGTGTTTGCTGTATCCCCAGATGGTAAAAAATAATTTATCTCTGGATCCGGATATTTTTACGAGAAACGCTATTAGAAGTGATTAGCAGGAGTTTCTTCTCTGTTGAGATTTCATAATGTACTAGCCTTATTACTCTGCTTCACTTGGGAGTTTTTGTTGCTTCAGACAAGCCAAGTCGCGCCTCTGTTATCTCAGCAGTTTTGTTGCCTCGACGAACAGCTTCGTCCACTTCACATGCTTATATTTTTCCTCTTTCGATTGTTTGGCTCGTGAAAACTTTTGACATTTTGTGTTGATTGGTCTCCGCTTGCGAAATGTTCTTTATTAAATTTTATTTTATGGTAACGACGTAGCGAGCTAAATAATCAATAATACGTAATTAATACGTAAAATAATTGTGTTGACGTAGAAATTCCAGACAGAATAAGCGGTGCAAATTTCATGACGTCAGAACCTCAGCGTTCGAGTTTTGTTGCTTTAAACAGATTTTCTGCTTTGTATATACGATTTTATAAAATGTCATTCAAGTAAAAAATTTAGAAGTTAGGTGTTAAAATGACAATCGGGTCTAAATATTCAATGGTCATATCGAAATTTAAGGGTACAAAATACGACAAACAACCAATAATTTCGAATTGTATATGCGACTTGTAAAACAACGATGCAAGCAACATATTTACTTGATTTGAACACTTCAAAGGTAAAAAGGTAATGACCGAAAGATAATATTCTGAATCTCAACCTGTTTATTGTTTTACATAAAATATCATTAAAGCGTACGTACTGCTTTATAAAAATAAAATGTAAATGAAAATTATATTAATTGAACACATTTCTAATTTTTATTTCTGAGTCTTATTGGCAATCCAAAGGAAATCATTACATCCCTGAAAATTAAAAACAACGTCTAAATAATTAAGGGGTGAACAGTGTGGAATATTTAATCTCCCAAGGGACAAATATTATTTTTAAAATGTATTTTGATCAAAATTTCACTTTTGGAATGAAGAACTAATGTAAGGCGATAGAGTGTTACGTTGATAGGTTTAATAATTCCCTAAGCTCTTATTCACACGGTTAGTTGAGATGGAATTAAATATTAAAATATCAGGGCTAAAAATGCATACAAAATTTACACTAAGTAAACTCATTTTCAAAAAATGTCATTTGCATTAAATAAAGTTTTAAGTAGACATAATGGATCTTTGTTAACTTACTCCTGATATTACGTATTTTGAAACTAATCTATTAAATTTACTTATTTAGAAGGTTTGTGGTTTTAAATGCGTAGTGTCGCGCGCGATGAAATGGAAACTGAAAAGAAAAGCTTGAAGTATATTTTAATTAGTTGGTCCATATTTTGCTTATATAACAGCCTGAATTTGATTTGGTGTATAATAAGAAGTTTTGAGTAGTGTGTAGAAGGAATCGTATGAAAAGAAAATCTAGTTACTGGAATGAAGATATGTTAGGAATTTTGGTAATTTTCATTGTGTGTGTAGCTCAAAAATATTTCATAAAATAAAAAGGATTATAAAATATTACTGTTTTAAGTCACGTAAAATATTTCCGATGCACCAATGGGGTGAGAATATTCGCTTTGAACTTATGTTCTATGTAACTTCTGAAAAGATTGGTAGTGGACTATGTTTTATATAAGTGAAATTGCTCAAGTAACTCTTTTCATTGAATACAATGGCTCTCAAAATTGTATAAACCATGAACAGATATCTTTAAATTAATTAGATTAATTTAGTTTTTATAGAAATGACGAAGTAAACAGGCTGAAAAGCAATTCCATATTAGCTAAAATATTTTTAGATAGGGTTCAAATGTCAAATTTACAAATTGTGTGTACACCCTGTCTATTTCATACAGATAACGCAATTAAAACGCAACACAAAGTTTTGCTGTGCATGCTTTTGCATGTAGAACAGGATCTAAGCCAAAAGGCACTAAATTAAGAATTTGTGTTTTTCCAAATATTTTTGCCCAATTTCTCATAGAATTGTTGTTACATTCAGTACTCAGAATATGGTGATTTTCAACCACTTTTTCCTACTAGGATCATAAATTTTCAAGCCAGTTGTGGTCCTGAGGTTATGATAGTGTATAGTTGTTGTTTAAGGCGTTACAGAAACTTAAAATTGAACATTTTTTGCTCTTTGTACCTCTCCTCTCTCTGTGTAGACGTTATCTATAGACACAAAAATATGGCTCTAAATCCCAATTTTGAGCACTTTAAAAAAATTGTTCTTCAAAAAGTTAGATCTCACTTTTACATGATTTCATTAATAAAAACTAACTTTCCAACTTACAACTTCATGCAAGCACCGAAAGACATTCATGCTTGGGAGTGGGTATAGTATGTTGAGGAAGCGGTTCACTTGTTTAGGATTCTGATAACCATCGATCAACACCTCTAAAAAACTTAACAGTTTTTAGCTTAGTTTCAATGTTTATCGGGGTTATGACCGATAATAGGCTTATCAGAACCCCGATAAAAATTTGCTTCCTCACCACACTATACCCACTCCCTAGCATGAAAGCGTTTCGAGGACATACCTCGTAATTTTGAACCGCCAAAAGTATTCAGAACACAAATTATTTTCAATTTAGTGCCGTTGGCTGAGAAGCTTATCTACATGCAAAAATATGCGCTAAAGACATTTTGTTTTATGTTTTTATTGCATTTCTGTACGAAATAGGCTGTATGTATACTCAATTTTATCACATAGAATTTATTTTGTTAATTTAACATTTAAACCCTATCTTTAAAAATATTATTGCGAATATTGCTGCAAATATTTGCCTTGTTTTTCAGCCTAATATGTGCACTTGTCATTCCTATAAAAATTAAGTTTCAATTATCATTTATTAGTTTTGGTCTTTTAAAGAAATCTCTTCATGGTATATACTTAATTTAGGAAACTACTGTATGTTCCAGTATTAAGCAATGATAATTCTCCTATGGAACATGTCAGAAAGCATCCGTGGAGAAGATCCATTAAGCCGAACGTGTTTAAAGTTGAATTGTTCCTTGAGTGAAATATCTATTTTAACATTTTCGAAAATATTCCACAACTAATGATATCAGCTTCTGAAGCATTAAGTCAAGCACCAAAGCTAGCTACTCCATACCCACGAAACGAATATTTATTGTATTGAATTGAGTTGTAAATGCTCAGAAGTGCAATTTGAAGATACTTGAAATGAATCCATAGTCCTGCCTCCCTTAAAAATGTTTTGTGCAAACTAAATAACTTTTCATCAATAATAATTATGTAGGAAATTAATCACCAGAAAAACAGCATTTCTGTACAACTCATGTACAAGATGACCTTTTAAATCTGATGTTTTTAAAGATCTTTCATATTCGAAATGGGAGAACTTTTGCACCCCAAACGAACATGCCCTCCATTTTTAGAATATAACTCTTATAATCAATAAACTTTTTGATATAACTCCTTGCAACGGTACAGCTATTACGAAAAGAGAGCAATAAAGAGAAAAGTGAGACACAGAAATTAAATTCTCTTCCCACATACACCTGGAGAGCACAAAACAAGACAGTGTATACCTTTTCTTACTTCGCCTAGGATACCCATTAACAAAACCTATTTTTTGTGCCTAATCAGTAATTATTTGAGATAAAAAATTAATATAGTATAGAATATTTTATTTACATACATAGTAGGGTCCTAACTAGTACTTTTATCCTATGTATTTAAATAACTACACTTTATTTCATTTTAATTACATAAATTTTGTTTTTAACCAAGTGTAAGTTAGCCCCATTCTCCCAAAAAGTATAGCCTCGCCTCTGTCCAAGTGGTTTGTTGTATTGATTCTGTGAGTCGTTGAGGATTAGTGGGACACACCTAATAAGAACATGTTCTACTCGAGGCTTACCTGTCCGTCAGGTCCCCAGACTTGGACTTCGACGAAACCGGAGTAATTAGTGTCGGGGTCCAAAGATCCGTCGTACACCCTCAGGGTCCTTTCTTCTTCTTCTATCTCCTCTTCGGTTGACCTTCGTATTCGGAATGGTGGTCCTGACCTCGGGTCACACAGACTAAACTCGCCATCACCCAGTACCACCTCGTTCGAAAAGTTTTCGCTACGGAAAAAGAAAAATAATTTAATCACTAATAGCACACAGTAAATTGAAGAAATGGAGACTTATTAACCCTCCATGTGTTTCGACGAGATATCTCGTCCAAGATCTGGTCAATTTTGTTAAGGACCAGATTACTCCAAGGGGAATTTAGATGCAAGTAGGAAAGCAAGTTATCCCTTGCCCAGAACTGGTGACAGTTTAATAGGATTTTACACAGGAAACAGGATTTTACACCAGATACTGAACATTACAGGACAATTTTCGACGTGAAGATAAACCACCTGGAGGGTTAAGGATTTGTGGGTAGTTATTGACTGTAATGCTATTGGACGATCTCAGTTCACATGGAGATTTCGTAGCTTATCAAGTTGGATTACAAAACAATATGGATTTTCGCCCTAGTGGGGGAAACAGTTGGCAATATATATTTTAAAACTATGGAAACATGTTAAGACAAAACAATCAAAAATTCAGTTGGAACATCGATTTTATGGAACTGATCAAGAACAAAAATAATAGAGAACGTATCAAACTAATTATACATGTGTTGATGCAGACTGTTTTCGAAAGTTGAGACTAAATCTGCAACTTTGTTTTCTCATTTCATGTACTTGATATGCATTTTTAATTCAATAAAATTTATGTGACTTTTGATGGGACAGGGATTTTAAATCTACCTTTAGTTTTTTAAAGATATTTTGAATTAACTTCGTTCTGGGAAAGAATTGTTTTGTAATATTTTTAATATTTCCAGAGTCTTGAGAATTGTCAGCATAATTTTCACACTGGCTTATTTTTTGTTTTTGATTTACGAAGGCCAATGATGACATTTGAACGAGAAAGGAGAACCAAAAACAAACCTATATGAAAATCATATTAACAATTTTTACCTTACACATATTCGCCGAAATTAGAATCATCAATAGCCTAGACCAGCGATTTTCAGCTTTTTCCATCTTATGTCATACAAAACTAAATACCAAAATTCTGCGGCACGCCAAAATATATATATATTATTTTTTACCGATCTGGTAAAAAAATAAAATTTTTATTGTGACTTACAAAAAATAATAGTAATTACCTACTCTTTTTGTCCGAAGTGGCTTTTTAAAAGATCTTTTTTAAACAATTTATATTTTGTAATATAACAATAATAAAAATCCTTTTTATGGGTATCCGAAATTTTTTGTGAACACATTTGTCAAGAGATCAAAACTAAACTGTCAAAATGAATTAAATTGTACACAATTCAAAACGCTTTGCCATCCATAAGGCACACCGTTTAAAAATCGCTGGTCTAAACTACAGGAAAACCATAAATTTTGTACGAATATGACAAAAAAAGCATTGCGTATACTGCATTTCTTGAAACTTTTAGCGAAGCTCAGTACCTGGGATTAAAGTAAGTAAAATCAACCAAAGTAAGCACTCAATAAGATTAAGTAAGATTAAATATATATAGTAAGATTAAATCAACCAAGCGAGCACTCAATTCCTAGGCTATTAAACTTTTCATGTTGATAAAGTTTGAATTATCACCGACATTTCCTTAAAAAACACTATTTTTTCTGTTAGAGTAGGATATTATTCTTAATACTTGGGCGTTTTACGAAGCACATGATGCAAACCTTCCCTTTGATCGGATATAAACATATTGGTTTGGCTTCCCTAGAGCCATATAGAAAATATCAATTTAAGAAAGTATGTAATCCATTCTATACAAAAGATTTTGAAATTCGCATCATATCTGAAAATTGCTCTCTTGGGCATAGAGCTTAGCTGCTTGATCGCGGGTTTAAAACATTGGGGATATATCTGTTATATACTGCATTTTGTATGATTTTATTACTCAAGTGAACACTACGATCTCTATAAGAGATTACTGTTGAAAGTTTACAAGAGCAATGTAACAAATATATGTACTGTGGGGATAAGATATAATAATTTAATATTTTTCCAATACAAAGACTTAAGTAAAGAGTGTAATCAATTCTGTATCACATAATTCGGCCATAGCAGAACATATATAGAAATAATAGAACAGCCATAGCCAAATAACTTTATTCTCTGAGAAACCAAATAAATTTTTAATTTTGCATGGATTAGCATTTTTATTTCGTAGCATCCACACCATGATTGAAGGAATCAGGGTAACCAGAATTTAGATGGAGCAAAATGCACCCCGTTCACTGATATATTTTGTATCATCGCATTCTTATGCTAGGACCATGTTTGGAAGGAACGTAATATTTCACCTGTGTTATCACCTGAATCTAGCATTTTGTTCATGAGCATTCGTTTCTTTACAATTGCATGATTGTTTTCATTAAATTTTTCGGTCACTGGTGTCATAATTATGTGGCCCTATTCAGATATATTATTAGCTTATTTTTATTCCTATTTTCTTTACTCGGTATTATGATTTCTCAACTGAATTCTGATTTTAAATGTACAAAAAATAGAAGTAAAAGTTTCCTATTTTAATGTCCAAGTTTCTTTTCATGGAAAAGGTAAGTTGGTTGGTTTTTATATTTGGCCAAGCTACACCAAACAACGTGAACTAAACGGACATACACACAAAGGAAAGTTTCATTGACACAAAAGAGAGAAATACACCCGAGGAGTAATCAAACATGCGCCGCCACCTCGCAGATTGCTAGCGCAGTGGGCAAACCCACTCAGCAACTCATAGAAAAAGAAGACTTTTTCTTAGTAGGCTTGCTCACTATACTAACAGCCTGTGCACTGTAGGTGCCACAGATTCACTTCCTGCAACTACCCTGAGTATATTTAACTATTCTGTAACCCTGAACGTTCCGTGTATGTATATGTCCACATTATTTGATGGAAAAACATTGCTATGCCAGATCTCCAAAAATCCAACTAGCCTTTCATAAAAAATTTATTAAATGTTGTCTTGCGTTCAAATGCCCTCAATTTCAATTGAGACAGAATGAATGTTCGTTCTAATGAATAGAAAAAAATGAATAGTTCTTTCAAATTTTTCATCTTGTAACTCCAATTATACCACGTATTTAAAAAGGAGGGGTGTTTACCAGTACTTTCTCAGATTTCTATCCTTACTGAATTGGCAAACTGTCAAAGGAGTACTTCGATTACCGATTTCTTTCGATCGGTTTCCTAACATGTCTGCAATTTACTTGTGTGCCTAACTCTTTAATTGACTACTACAATAGCAAAAATATTTTTCCAAATACTTCGGAATGGCTCATGCTCCACGAGCCCTGAATCAGGCATTCTCATAAGGGGGCTTCTATTGGTACTAGAAAGCTCTTCGTTTGAACTGAAATGTGTTTAAGTGTTGCATGCCTTAAGATTTCTATTCATGTGAGTGATTTGGTACAGTAGTTAGTATAATATTTTTTTATGATTTAGTATTATTTCAAGTAACTTTATATTTTCGTGCCTTTTTGTGACATTTTGGCAACAAATAATTTTGAGTTGGTCAGTCCTGGAAATAAGGATTTTTTTTTTCAAAATGATGAATCATAATTCAGAAGAAATGCCTATTTAATTGCGGAAAACGTCATATCGATTGATTCTGCTTGTAACTGGTGTTACATATACTTTTTCTGTAATGAGCTAAAAACTTTCTCTTTCACAAGTCATCCTGTATTAAATCTCGTATTTTCCATAGTTTCACCGATATCGTGTAGTAGGGTCTATGATGCCCTAATGTGCGACTTCCCTTAGGACACTCAATGTTTAAGGGTGACCGTATTTTTTTTGCTTTATTGAGATTTAAGGCAGATTTTCCTGATATTTTAAATCGAAACATCTCGAACACAACGCAATTTTCGTAGTTCTCGCGATTTAAGCAGAATTATAAGTTCCCTTACCTTGAATTTTGGTCTTTCACTAATCCTAATAATGTCAATGAACTTTGTTTTAATCAAGCTAAAATTTCTATGCAGCTAAATATAATGTTTCTATGCGGCTAAATTTTTAACTGGATAAAAGCCTTTGAATATATTTATCCAAAAGCTCTAATTTCTTATCAAAAGAATTTGTCACGGGATATAGAATATAATCAGTTATGTTCCGTGTGACAGTTTTGAAAAATAGTATACAAAGACAGATCAGTTTGTCAGCTTATGTTTGAGTTCCGACATTAACGAAATAATCTGGCTTTTATTTCACGCTGCACGACTTAGACTGCTAGAAGATTGTAAGATCTAATTTTTATTTCTACTTTTCTCGTTTGATGTATTTCACTAAATATTATTCAAATATCCTTTTCAATTATAGCTTTTCGTTTATTAAGCTTAGGTCAATACGAGGCCCAGAATAAGTGACTTCGCCCACTTATTGAATCTTTTTCCAACAGGCCTCCTGCCAACCCATCAACATATTTTATTAAATAATTAATGTTTCTAATAAAGATAATTCACCACACACATTTCATTTCCGAACAATGCGGGGGTTGGGTTGCCTAGGCTCAGTGGTTCTCCGCTGTTACAGCAACCTGCACGTTGTAGCCACGCAGGTTCGATTCCTCCCTGCGTTTATTTCACTGTTCTGTGCCAGTAAGATTTTAGTGAGTGTGTACGTACATTTATTGTTTGGGGCAGCTTGGACAAATATGGTTCTAGCGTTTTATGGCGCAAGATCCAAAAAGGACAAATTACGTCAAAAAAAAGCCGAATCCAAAGTAAAAAGCACAGCAAAAATATGTTATTAAATAATTTCAAAATAGCCATCCAAAACGACAGTAAAAGTCCGAACAATAAGATACTAATGGCGGTGTTTTCAAATGAACTTTCAATTAATATTTTTTGAGAAAATTGTTATTGTTTTGTAAATAATGTTTAAGATTCTCGTAAAGCAGAAACTCCTTCTAAGCAAAAACCGTTTCGATCTCGTTTGTCAGTGGTGACTCAACTGAGGTGGGTCCATCGACCTTAAAATGAAATAGACGGATCATGTAGGCGGAGTCGCTGCCGTAAGACCTCACAAATCGACTTAGCTGATTGGCTATGGAAGCGCAGACTAGTGTTTTTGATCACGGTAGATAATCACTTTAACCAATCAATAATTTAGGATTCATGGTTTTACCCGCAACCACGTGACAGATCTTCAAACCGAGCAACTGGAAGAAATAACACGAAGCTGCGGGCACATGCTCCGTCTATTTCATTTTAAGGTCGATGTGTGGGTCAGTGTGGCGGTTATTGACTGACTTTTTACGTTGCACATGTAGAATTGCAATCTGGGAGGAAAAGTATTTTAATTCGAACTCCAACAGTTAAAATTTTTGGACCTTGCGCCATAAGCCCAACAATCAATCAATCAAACCAACAATTAAATGTCTCAATGGGAACGAGAAAAGGCTAAAACTTTTTAAATCGACCCTTTTCAGTTATGCCATTGTATAAGGTTAGAATAATTATGCATACAATTTCTTTTTCATTATTTTTGTTGCAACTAAAACATTTCCAGTACATTTTATATAAAAACCTCTAGTTCCAATGCATATTCAAGTAGATCAACCTGTCAGCCCTAAGTAAAAGCGTTAACATGGTAGAAACAAAAATATGAATGCAAATGCAATAATCCTTGAGTTGGATGAAAAAAATTATTATTGGAATCAAATTACGTAGGTATCCCGCTGTACTGGAGCAACACAACGGGCTACTTGGAATCAAATTAGATAGAACCAGTGTACATACATCAGATAGTGTACACTGATCAATTAGGCGTGAACGACAATGATAGCATTTTTGTTGCAGTGATTTGAAAAATGTTGGCAATTTGCTTTGTAATGGCAATTGCATAATTGTAGTATAAATGCATTGGTGTTACTCGGATCTTTCTTCAGGGAGATTCAAATGACAACTATAAATGTGTATTGAAAAAAATAGTTTAGCAAAGAAAGTTAAGTTTTTTGCAATAGCATGACTACGGAAAGAGAATTTCATTCCCGCAATTTCGATTCGTGTACCTTTCTACCAATCACTTAATTTGTGTGGTCCCTAAAAAGGTTTAGCTTTAAAGAGATTTATTATATAGCATTATTTTGTAGTAAAAGGATTCTGATCATCCTGGGTCCATGGTAGCTCAGTTGGTAGAGTCGCGCATAAGCAACCGGAAGGTTGCGAGTTCGAAACTAGATCCAACAACATCGTCGTGTACGTGGGGGATAGTACACGTTAAATCTTTGGTGGAGTGGTGTGGAAGTTTGGAGAGTGGGTGCTAGCTTATGGGTTGACATTGTCATCTGACCATGGGGGAATATTACGATGTGATCTCCTCGGATCTTTCTCTTCGGGATTGATCTTGGACCGTTGGCAATATCCCGTTGTATTGTTCCAGTGAGACGTAAACTCAAGTACCTACCAACTACCTATCTGTATTTTTAATAGTTGTGTTACTGATAAGGATTTTTTCCTAACTGCACTTCGAGCCCTTTGTTGTTGCTCCTAGTGCGACGTTAATTAAAATACCTACCTACCTAACTGCACTTCGATCTTTTAATATAATTAGTAGAGAAGTAGGCATGTAGGGATCATTTGAGGCTTTATTTTTATCGAGAGAACCTTGATTTAATATCCCCAAAGTTAAAAATAATGTCTTAAATAGCGGATTTTTCACAATTTTAAATGGGATTTTCTGTAGACTCTTTAAGCTCTATACAAAAATTTGAAAAATTAAAAGAAAAGCAACTGAACAGAAGGCATATAATTCAAACATAATTGCCTCTCTGTCAAAAGTTCATGATGAAATTTGCAATTCTAAATTGTTTTAAGCATTTTGTAAATTCTCTCGACCGCGTCTGTCAGAACTCAGCTCATTTATAAAATGTAAAATAGTTTGAAAATGCATATTTTACATTAACTTATTAACATATCTGTTTTGGAGATTTTACGGACCCCTGGCCGTTCGATGGGGCATAGACGTTACCTTGGCCATTCTAACAAGCAAGACCGTTTTGGCCCCAAGAGAAAAAGAGCTGGAACGATTAAATTAAAGGGGCTTTGAAATGCACTCAATGTTTTCACCAAACTTCATGATCGACATGTAAACTGGCACCTGCAACCATGGTCACGAGTGGCACATTAGCCAGGACTTCCCAAGTGGACAGTTCCTACTATGAGAGGGTCTCTGATACTACAGTGCACCTCTTAGGATCCACTTTTTCTCTCTTATTTTTTTCTTTATTTCCTTATGAAATCACAGAAATGCTCACTGATCTGGTCGTTCCTTTTATAAGACAGGTACAAAGATACTCCTGGTGTTTTGTAAAAGGGCACTTTAGACGCCAAGAGAAAAAGGGACAGAGGCTCAATTAAATTGAAGATTTTTTAAACACCTTTACTGAATATTCTTAAAACCTTGTAAATAGTTTAATCTAAATTCATGATCAATACTTTCATGCAAAAAAGGCACCAAGAGGAAAAGGAGTGCGACTGGATTAAATTAAAACTCTGAGTGAGGAGTGAGACTGGTTTGAAAGTTTACGCAACGTAACTCGATATTTTACAACGCACGCAATGTTTCATCAAACTTCATGATCGACACGTAAAAGGACATCTTTGACCCTAAGACGGGCAGGGGCTCGATCAAGTTTAAAAAACATTACTAAATACTTTTGAAACCCTGTTAATGGTATCATCAAATTTCATGATCAAATATTCCTGCAAAAGGGACTATTGACCCTAAGAGAAAAAAGATTGGGGTTTAATTACATTGAAGACATTTAAACAAGATTACTAGACATTTTGCAATACACGCAATGTATTCTCCATGATCGCCATTTAAAAGGGCCCTTTTGACCCCTAGAGAGAAAATGCTGGGGCTTTAGCCCTGCAAGCCCTCTGCACGGCCCAGTACAAGAGGGCAAAACCAACGCGGGGTGAACGCACTATCGGTGAAATTAGCATAAAAACTCGTGAGCGGTATTGATTACGCCTTACCTTTCGGCTTTTCCGATCGCCTTCCGTTAGTGACTACCCGAAACACCTCGGGCAACGACGGTTGCCATTGCGATGAGGTACACGAATCCAACTTCAATGGGAACGGGGAGCAAGAAAAAACAACGGAAGGCAATACTACTTACGATTTCTGACGGTCTGTTCCTTAACGGCTTGCAGAAGGAACTCTAGCTTCGGGAATGGAGAATTAACGGGGAGAGGTGTTGGGGAGATCGGTCATGGTCTGATAGGAGGGGTTTTTCCCAGACGCATACCTTTTCCTACTCGCCCAATGTCGACGGACTTTTGAGTCTCCCCATCGATCGATGATTCCGTCACGTGTCCGAGCGGACGAGCAATAAAACCCAACACCGGACGCGCCCTTATCTGGATGCTTTTTAGAATCGACACTCGACAATGGTAACGGATGGCCGCCTGACACGATGGTCGGCCGAAATTGGTTTCTTCCGACGTCTTTTTTTGTTGTCCGGGGACCCGTATTACGCGGCAGACAATCTAAGGTTCAATGTTTCAGCAAGGAAAAGTTCTTATTTAAACAACGCGGAAGTAAAGTAGCGGCGAAAGCATAATACACCATACTCTGCTCTCTGCCGCTTAATAAAATCATACTCGTTCCAATAACTGATGGAGCCGCCGGCTCACGAATATTTTAGAATATGAATACTTGCCTCAATTAAACTAAGTCGATTGTTTCTAAGAACTGATACAGTTAGATAACGTATAGGATTGATTTTAATCGATTTAAGATTCTTACCTTTTGAATTGAAAAAATATTAAAATTTTATTCAGACTGTTCAAGTACGCATTTTTCCTAACAAATCAATCAGACTTTCGAGAATTCACTAATTTTTCAGAGGTTCACCTATCTTCCAAACCTTGAGGAGTCTCTTGCTTAGTGGGTTTGCCCACTGCGCCAGCAACCTGCGAGCTGTAGGCGACTCGGATTGATTCCCCCGGTGTGTATTTCTCTATTCTGCATCATTAAAACTTTTCTTGTGTGTGAATGTTCATTTACTTGTTTGCTGCCACGTGGCCAGATATCGGTCTTGCGCCATAAAACTCCAAACCAAAAGACAATTTTGATTTTAATGATTCTTCTAATCAAAGCGATTGGAAGTTTAAACTTTATGAACGCATTACAATCCGAGACACCATAACTAAGCGATTTTCAATCGATGTGCCACAAGAAGGGCATTGGTGTATAGTGAAACAGTTTAAATTGTGTGATCCTTTTTTTAGATCCGAGGACAACACCACGTAATTTTGAACCACGGTCAGATGACGAGGTCACACCTGAGCTGACACCCCACTCTCCAAAATTCTACAGCAAAACGAAGTAATCGAGAGTAAGTAAGAGTAAAGAGTAAGTAAAGAGAGAGAGAGAGTTTTTGTAAATCAATCAAAATCCTATCTATTCTTTTGTCAGATCGGCAAAAATATAATACATTTTTTGGTATGCTGAAGAACTTAAGTCATTAGTTTATACGTACCATGAGGCAAAAAAGTTGAAAATCACTGGCATAGATGGAAATCAGAAATAAAAAATGACATCAACGCAAAATCAACATGATTAATGTCCCTTTGGAGGTCTTACAGCTAAACAATGATTAGAAAAAGCTCTTTAAAGTTTTTTCTAATTCCTACTTGGTTTTAACGAGTCTATTTTTTTAATTAGGTGATTGGTTGGATCGTAAACAAACACATTTGTCGTCTTTAGCGCTGATTCTAGTTTTATGCTTATCGTTCGGTGCCTAAAGTGATAGCAGTGATAACGAATTGACGAGTGGAAAACTAGCCAAGGGCAATCGCTATTCACGTTTTAGATATGACAGCCCTTCTCTAACGACCTTTCACATCTAATCAAAAGTCGACTGCCCCAAGGTCGATTGCCTTCTCGTCGGAGGCACACTATACAAGGGCGGATTTGTGAACCCCATGCTTTACCCTGGCGTCCAGATTGAACAACTGCTACTGTAAGATGTTCACAAATGCAAATTAATAAATGCTACACCAGCTTAACTGCTTATTTCGATGTTGTTCTGGTTAAGTGATTTATTTGTCAGGAAAAAAGAAAATTCCCTCGAATGTTAGTTAAGTTCTTAAAGTATTGTAAATTCTATCAGAAAAATGTACTTCAGAAGATCTTTCTTTAGATCTACCAGGATGCATCCATCATCGACAGCTTATGTACGAGTGGTACGCTGGTACCTTAATCAATGACTCTGCATCGCATTCTTTAAATATTTTTCTTTTGAAAGTCATTATTGTTTTGCCATTTTGTTCCTTCTCTTCTGTGCCACCTGAAAAATTTGATTGCAGTTGAACCCGGGGCTTAGAACTGTTACACCAATAACTTCTTCCACATTTTAACATTAGTACAACACTTAAAGTTTGATTATGATGGAACGATAACTTCTAGAAAGAATGATTTGTTCAAAATATGTATCTAAAACAGCAAGCAAAAAAACTACGACAGCATAAAAACTTTTCAAACGTTGTAAAGGAAATATAATCTTTAAATCGCCTGAATTCATCGAAATGTTTTTATGCTTTTTCAATTCATAGACATCTGCGATTAGAAAATAAATATAAGTAGAAATATTTTCCGAAAGGAAAAGACTAAAACATATATTTTCTTCCCCGCTCTGAACGGAATGAAATTTCTTGTATATACTACATCACTGGCTATAAAGTTGCAGGTTTTCTAATCGCTGTACTGTAAAATATGCATTTTTCATGCATGTCAATTAATAGATCCTTTGTGTTAAAATTTTGTTCACTAACATACTTTTGTAATGTTTTCAAAAGGGAGCAATTAAAATATTGCTGATGTATAACAGTTATATTTTAAATTGACTGCAGTTGTAATTTGTATGTTATTATCATGTTACTTCAAAGAATCCATGAAGTGTAAATATAGATATCCGTTAATTTGCGTGTGTGCAAGGAATTCAAGGAACGAAAGTTTACAGTTCAAAACGACTCTGAAGAAACAGTATTTAAATGTAAATTCTGGTAAATAAAATTAAAAAAACATAGAAGTTAAAAATGAAAACAAAAATGTGGCCAATTGCATGACTAAGTAACATATAAATAGATTCGCAGTTGCCATTTACATTAAGTTACAATTTTCATTTTACAGCTGTTTTTAAAGTGCAAAACGATTCGAAAATATGCGAACTAAATGATTAAATTTAAATTTAGAGAACTAACGAAATGAAAAAAATGCTATTTTTAATGACGTGATTTCTACTTAAAAATAAAACACAACTAATTACTTTTCATTAGTAGAGTAAAACAAAAGAATAATTATTGAAAAATAATTATGTTCCATTACAAAAATTACTACAAGAATTTATCAATGCAAGAAAAGAGAATTAAATTCCTAAATGCACGAAGAAAATATATTCCAGTACCATAGGAGATTATTTTCTACGATGCACAAAAAATGAACTCAAAGATACAGATCATACAAAAAAAATTCAATTTGTTTAATAAACATTAAACAAATGCCTAGATGGCAACAATGACTTTTGCCATCTAGTTTAAGGTACGAAAATTATAGCACATTTAATTGGTAGAAAAATATGTAAAATTTCTGAAGAGCTATAAATAAAAGTGACGTTAAAAAGGAAGAGAAATTTGAATTGAAAATTGTTTCAACAATGTATGGAGCGAAAAACATTTTAATATATTTAATTGAAACATTTTTTGAATGTTATAATAAAAGATGATATATATAAAAAGCGAAAGTAGAAAGGAACAAAAGAGTTAAGATAGGAAAATTTTTGCTATTAACTATTTTAACAAACGCTATTATTTATTTTAGGAAAATAATTTTCCTAAAGTCGGGTGAAACGAAGTATGAAAGTTAAAAAATATAAATTTTTAAAAAGTAAAATTTTTCCAATTTCTTTTTTTCCGTTTTTCCATAAATTACTATAATACAGGTCAAAATTTTATATTCGAATCTTTCCTATTAATTTTGATTCGTTTCATTTTAAATGTGCTTCTAGTATGAATTTCTTGTACATAATTTTTATCTTCTGCCATGACAAATTACACTGCTGGGCATTGAAAGTGCAACACCACGAAGGAAAAAAGATATTAAAGTCACATTTATTACACAACTAACGTAAAACAAAAGGGCGAAATGTTTGAAGTAACTTCTCCGTTTGAATTGCTGAACGTGAAGAAATCCTCATTTTGTGCAGCCGCCATGGAGGACAATAACTGCGGCTACACGTTAATTAAAGAAGGAGACTTTGGATGTGTGTTCGTGGTATATCAGTCCATGATGCTTCCACACATTACCAAAGTTAATCTGGCGCATCCACGGGTGATCTGTGGTATGCCAAGCTTTGAGCGATGATAATCGACCAGACGTGTTCGATTGGTGACAGATCTGGTGAACGGGTGGGTCATGGAAGAAATGAAACCAGGTGGGCGTTAAGGAATTGTTGTACGTTGCGTGCAGCGTGCGGTCGCGCATTGTTCTGTTGAAAACTGGCCACAGGCAAGCCCTGTAGATAAGGGAGGACAACAGGCTCCAAAACTTCGGAGATGTATCGGTGTCTGTTGAGTGTGCTGGAAATGCGTATGAGGAGGATGCGGAAGTTGAATTAAAAAGTCATGCGCATAAGATATCTGTCCTCTCGTTAGGAGTTGTGATGAGGCTGCTGCTATGGTTCACATCGGTCAGTTCGTCTCTCCTGCACCCACCGATTCCATATTCGCATCACTGTGCGAATATGGAAGTCTCAGTCTCGATAAGTCGCAACTCTTCCTGTCAAACTCAGAAACGTGCTTGTATGGCTGCTATATAGTTTGACGAGGCATAATTAAGCTTCCTAACACAGGAACAACGAGGAAACACAATTCCAATACTAAAAATCATCTCATTGTTTTATCCTGTATATCAGGTTACAGGGGAGCACATGATTGGTGTATATGCTGCAGAGCTAATAATTTCCATATCCTTCCATAATCTACACATCATATTAAAACGCAAAATTGAAACTTCTGATTCAAAACAATATACGTACTTTAACATGTTTATTTAATATTAACTATCTACGCTTGACCTATTATAAGGCGGTCTGCCTACAAAATGGATTATGGCTATTGTTAGGGGTCAGACCCTTCAAAAGGAGAACCAGATCGTTCTCAACCGATTACAAAGAACGCATTAGATCGAACGCCTGCCACGCATTAAAAAGCACATAGTTAACCAGAATCCTTTGCGTGGAGGATCACACAACAGCGCCATCTGGTGGAGGATTACACAACAGCGCCATCTTATGGAGGATGATTACAGCGCATCGCCATCTGGTGTGGGATTACACAACAGCGCCATCTGGTGTGGCCACTCACTTTTCAACACATCATGCAACTCATACATCATCATGATCAAATGACTCTAAATTTTACTACCGATATTAAAATCACAGGAAAATTAAAAGTATCTGTGCAGGGGAAAGAGGAATAGCACTTAATGGTACTCAGTACAATTGCAATGGGGGCAGCAAACATTTCAAAAACTTTGCTTCCCTGTGGTTGAATTTTCACAGTTGGTTTGAAGTTATTGTTCAATACTTGACTGTAATTTGAGCTTCTGAATTTTGCTAATTACAAAGAAATTAAATTAAATGAGAACTCTGAGTCTGTAATTTGTGTGTGAAGTTTCAATGGCTACTTTCCAAGCTCTAAGCACTATTACAATTCTTCCAAGATATAAGAGAATTTCCCTTAAAGTTTTCCGTCTGTCAAGTTATAGTCATTAGAAGAGACTAACTAGCTTTAACTTTACTTCCCAGCTTCGCCAGAGTTTTTCTGCTTCGGAGAAACTAAGTCTCTGTTACTTCAGCAGTTTCGTTGCATCTTTGAGCAGCTTTTTGAGCTATGTCTGCTTCACCTGCTTATGTCCTTTCCCCTCTAGACTTCGCTCTTGAGAGTTTTTGACATTTTGGGTCGATTGCTCTCCTTTTACTTATGTTGCATATCAAATTTCCCTTCTATGGTTCTAAAGGAATGATGGAGCTAGCTGAAAATAATTGCGTTAACCTAGAAATTTCAGACAGAATGAGCAGTGCAAATTTTATGACACCATTGTTCACTTTTCGATGATTTGTGCTTCGCCAAACAGATTTTCTATTTTACATATAAGATTATTTGGAAGCAACCTAACTACCGCCGCGAGAGCAGTATTGGATTTTGTCATTGCGTGGGAACAAGATGGAACACTGCGAAATTTGAATATTTTATTTGAGCAACATATTTTATTAAGTCCATCACACTTTCCAACTAAACCAGCATTCACGTTTGCTTAATTTACGACAGCTTTATTCATTTGCGGATGCAAAATAGAACCGTCTTCATGCGGAATGCGGCACAAAAGGAAACTCATCAACGACCGAAACATACCATTGAAAAAAAAATGAACTGCAGCTGCTCAAGATCATTCCCCGTTCATACCCCCAACCGAATGTCTCTCATCAAAACTGTATTTAAATTATTAAGTGGTTGGTAATATTCTTGTTTCCTTTCCTCTTAATGGAACACTGCCACGAAAGTCGTTGTCGGTACATTTTAAAAAAACCATCTACTTCTGCTATTCCTTTAGATCGGACAAAAAGTGCGGATCGCATTAACTTTAGAATATATCTGAGAAGTATTTTCAGAAAATATGCAACGGAGGAAACGACTTTTTTTTCTTTGGTTAGCTTCTGTTAAAAGGATAATTCCGTAATTATTTGAAAATGGGATGTGAGATTTTCTCGAAATCGGCGTCTTTAATGTGAAAAGGCGAATAAAACTTAGGACGTTTTGTTCAAGATGTAGCCAGTTTTATCATGGGAAGTTATCTTTTGCTGAATTTCATATTTTAAAACGAATATCTGTACCTACTGGGTGTTTTAAAACTTTCGGTACAAACTTGAAGGGGAGGAGGAAAAACCAAAATAAAAGTTGTATTCCACATGGGATTATGTCCTCAAGCGCCAACTGGATTTGCTAGAGGGTGCTGCTTGGAGACTCGGGAGTTGGTCAGTTTGTACAGCAATCCACGCTATTATGTATGCATTGGTGCTGGTGGTCGGAACTTCGAGCACCTACTGTGAAATTGTAAGTGTACAGGTACTGTCAAGAATTTCGAATATTGACTATTTTATTTCACAAATATGTAGTAAAAACGTCAAATACTTTAAGGAAATCTAAATTGTTTGTAAAGAAAAATTACTTTCATTTCCATTTTACAATGTATTACGCGTCTTGTTACATAAGTATTTTCAAAGAAGTAATCTCTCATATTACTAACTTGAAGAGTTGGATTCCAGAAATGGTTTTACAAAAACTGTATTTTTAAAAATATCTGTGCTTATTTTCATACCTTGTAAATGTCATTTTGAAGATTCAATTCTGCTTTATGCTTTTCAGATATTTGAATGAATTCAAAATTACTATAGATTTCTCTTCTGTAATATGAGGTATTTTATTTAAGAAAATTCTTTATCCTAATGTTTCATACATTTTCGTGTATAAGATTATTTTTAGGGTTTAAATTGAAATAGGCTGAGTTTGAGATGTAAATAGAATATTGAACATGTACAACAATAAGAATGTAACATTTTCTTAGAATAAAATTGGGCAAAATACTCTCCCTGTCGTTTTCCATAACAACAAATAGAATAAATTCATGAAAAAAAAAGAATCCACTTCACATGGAAGTCTTATAAAATCCTTAAACACGCGCTTATTGATTTATGAAAAATTGTTTTCCCTCAGAGGAAATATGTATCTAAAATTGGGTTCAACATTTTTATTTAATCTGCATATTTCATATGAAAAACTAACTTTAAATGTCATTACTAGAAAAATGTTTAAAGCAGCAAGATAAAGTGCTCTACAGATATTTAGTAATACTTTTTTCTTACTTCGGGTATAAAAAATATTTACTCGAAATATTTTGTTATTATTAAACTATGGACCGCATGTTGTGAAATGTATATATTTTTATTAAATTAATATTTGATTATTAGATTTGTGACAAATCTAGTTTTATATTTTCACTCAGAAGTTCTTCATCGGTAGATGCTGTTCCTTGAACAGAAAATGTTATCAGCATTTCATTTATTACATTATTGAATTCATACCTATTTTGAAAATTTTAATTCAACACTCACTTATGATTCTATTCGGTAAATAAATTACTTGATATCAAAATGTCAAAATCAATATATTCGTGAAATAAATTCTCTTAGAAATACACACTTGTTGAAAAATAATGCAATCCGAGATTAATATAATGCCAAGTACTACATCGAAGTACCTCAAATGACATGAATAGTCCCCAAGTTATATGGAATAAAATAAGAACAACCACTTACCAAGTGGTGCTACTGGGAACTAAAAAATGAAAAAAATTGCTTAGGTAAATAGATTATGGGCTTTAATTATTGACAAAAGAATATTTTTTGTTCTCTTAAACTTAACCTTATAGGGAATGTGATGGCCTCTGACCATAATGCAGCCCTCACAACGAACAGACATGCTTTACACAAGGTTGTTTAAGAATTCCTGTGCGGCACGGAGTCTCATTCGCGAACTAGAGTACGTCTTTGCTCTTGTGTGGTTCTTGGTGTTGTGTAGGTTGCAATGCAACATCCGAGAGTATCCCAAACATGCTCTATTAAATTGAGATCAGATGACCTTGCTTGATACAAATTCAGAATTTTATTTAATTTTTGAACATGTGTATAGTTAAACATAAATTTAAAATTCTCAGAACAGTTTTTTGAATTATTTGTGCAGTTTGTGTGTATAAAGAGATAAACGCGTTTTGTATTAACAAAAGTACCGTTTATTATACTGTTAAAAAATTGGACGTGGGTTAAAATAATCACTATAATTCTTGTGTAAAACCCTTAGCGAAGTAAATGCATGCATATTTTAGAGTTTTGGGATTATAATCGATACATTTCATTCTAGATTTCAAACTGCCAACATTTTTTATTATTCTAAAAGGTGGGTAATAAGTTTATTTCTTGTAATTCCATGAGAGGTATTTTCAGTATAAGCAAACAAATCAGACGAAAAGTGAAGATTTTACTTTCGCTACCCAAATACCTTCACACGATACAAATCGGAGTTACCTTCAAATGTCGTTTATTGCCGTGGTTTGGAGACGTTTGGTACTTAATTGGTATTGACGTTAACCAATCAACTATCGTGTGTGAATCCAGAATTCATTCTTTGGAATTTTTCTTGGCGAAGTGGCGAAATTGTTTTAGAAAACCAAGCCAAGTGACGTCACATCCGGAATACGTATAGGAAACACGTTCAGCCGCAGAAACACTACCTCCACCTGCATTTAGTTCGACAGAAAATACCTGTCATAAAAGAATGGTGGTTGAAACGAATTTCTTGGATGGATCTTGTCATTTGAACTTAAATTAAAAAATATCATGTTAAGTTTAATTCCCAGAAATATAAATTCACGCTAAAATTCAAAAAAAATTATCCCCAAATAAAATTGTGTTGAACAAATTTGCCGTATGCTACATTTTAGTGCATCTTGAAAAATTTCTTTCGGACTATTTTCACATCCCCTTATTTCTTAATAACTTCACATGACTAACGTATTTTGTTGACTTTTTGTGGAACACATTTAGTTTTGATCACAATTTAGGTTTGGTACTTTTTCTAAATAATTTGCGATAATTTAAAAATTACTTTTTTAATTTACATTATGTGCAAATGCTGCAATAGCTATACATGCAAATTAATTCACATTATTTGCCCTGACAGTCATGATTTTTTAATACAAACATTTCTGATTCGAATTTCTTTGATATGATTCTCTGAAAAGTTTAATATAAATTGGCTGAGTATAAGGAAAAAATTTAATTTTTAAAACGTTCCTTTTTAGTATTTACTGAGGAAGCATACATATAATTCATATATAAAATTGAAATAAGCCAATTAGGTAGTCACTGGTGCTATGTATGCACCCACATGTATCGAATTTTAAGTGGAGACAGTACCTTTTATGTTTGAAAAGTAGATGTTTTATATATATAAATTACCTTTATGAATAGTTTTATACCTTTAAGTGCATTTTAGAATAAAGAAAATCAAAACCAGGCAAAAAAATGCGCTCTATTTAACAGTAATAGTATTTAGAAATTAAAAAAGTCAAGTCAGTGATTGCTTTTGATCTAGAAAACGACTTACATTTATTTTCTTTTAAAATATTTATTAAATGTTCTTTATCTACATACCTAGTTGAAGAAAATATTCATTACAAAACATCGGTATTAAAATGCATTTATTGTTTAAATTATTCGCTACTCTTCAAAGAACAATGCATTAGATCATTGGGCTTTGTGCGCTTGAAAATATTAGCTTATAAAAATAAGTTTTCTGAAAATCTTATGTTAATAGCATAAGAATCTTAAGAATTCGATAATTACCAACATTAAAAAAATTTTAAATAACTAATTCAGTTTCCAAAATTCTTCTCTAAAACTATTTTCGTTTTGAAACTATTTTACTAAAATTATTTCTTTAAAAAAGGGAAGCATCAAGAGGCATCGGATGACGAAAATTTCTTATATTAATTCATAAATTTACAATCGAATAATTTATTTTTACATTTATTTTTTGCAACTACAAAAGATCACAATCTTATAAACAATAAAATCAAACTGCTACCTTTCATTTTTATCCATTGAAATAAATAACCATTCGAAGAACATAAGCATTTCAAATTTCAAAGCTGAAACCAATCAATGTAAAAATAGACTTGAAACATTTGATAACTTAACCCCATGACAACTGAATTATAAACTTTTTGTGATTCTTTAGCTGGTCTCCATAAAAAAATTACAAAGTTTCTTAAATAACAAAATCAATTTCATCACAAGTACAAATATACAAAATAGATCAAAGCTGTTGGAAGATAATTCTCTATAGCTAGAGCACACACCAACTCAAATGACTTTGTAAATGATAATAAATTGATATGATGGATGGGGATGCTGGACAACTGTTTCTAGAATACCGTCTTCAAGTAGCTGCATCATTTGTGAAGCCAAACCATCAGAATGCCATGAAATGAAGCAGCCCTTGAATCAGGATTGCACGCACGAATACGATTAATGAAATATACTTTAAGTTACTTGTTGTTACTTTAAGTTGAAAAATACTTTAAGTTTTAAATCACGGTGGGGACAAATAAAGCTACTCGAGCTATCAAAGAAAGAAGCGGAAAAACGAATTCCAAAATCAAGAGAAGAGTTGGACAGAGATGGCATTGTTAAGCAGGGAATAGAGATAACGAAAGTTGGCAACAAAGGTGGTTTTTATGAACCACCATAACGGCCAAAGGGAGGTAAATTCATGAGACCTTAATAAAAAATATCATTATCTTGGAATGATTTGAAGCAATTACAGCAGTGGAGACAAATTTAGAATTCAAGCACGAGAAATAGCTAATTTAGCTATTTTGTTATACTAATGGTATAACATGTCAGCATAAAATTCTTATGCATAGAAAACAAATCATAAAGTGTGTTGTTTTCTCTACAGGTTCACTCTCATAGGGATGCACAGGAAAACATAAATAAAGATTATAAGAATCATCTGATCCATGAGTCACATGAGGTCCGAATCGAAAGTTAAATCAATTCCATTTAGCAAATAATCACAAATCTGATTAAAATAGCATCACATTGTATATAAATTCTACAACTATCACATATTTCAGATGTTTTTAGTACAATATTTACGTTAGGTTCTTGCATAGTGTGTAATGAAAAATTATTGAATCACTAAGTGGTTATCAAATATGGTTTGAGAATCAATATTATTATTATATTACATAATAAACGCAGATTTATAGTAATTTATTTCCTCTTAATTTTTCGTAGAATATATTCGAATCATTCTAATATTTTTTATTGAACAAAAGCAAACTCCCCGGGCACCACAGAAGTACAACACGGGACTTACAGAAATAAGTTGATTCAACAAAGAAATAGTGGAAAACAATTTAACTAAAATTACAAGATTTTATGAACTTGATAAATGAGTAGAAAAGCAGATTAGATCTAACTAAAACATTGACTTTCACCTGCCATATTTTACTTAATTTTCTCAAATCTTTTTGAAGGCCCATTCTTGAATTTTCAAATGCAGGACAACTAATATTGATATATATTCTAATATTGATACGTTATAAAGTCACAATTCAGAAATTATATATTTGTAAAAATTACACTAAAATATTGACAAATGCCAAAATTGTGAGGTTTACCACAAATTCCGCTTTCCGTCTCACAATTCAGAGTTACTTCACTAGGACATTTTTTTAATTCTGAAAAAAGTTAACAGATATGTTCATCTGTGTTGGACGATCGAACTTTTTTCACTATTAGAATTTGCTCTGGGGAAATTTTTCTGCCCACCCTAATGTTTAGTTTCAGATAAAGAATAGTTAACATCGTCAATTTTTCTTCGAAATCAATATAGTTTCTATCTTAAATGTACAAAATAGCTGACGGCTATTTTTACTCAAGGATTTCCCTAACCGTATCATCACCATAGTGTGGTTATCAAGTCATAAGGTATATCTTAATCAAATCACTGTCCATACATTTAAACACTAAACCTGTCGTTATGGCCCCACCCTAAAGTATGTAGAGAGGAGCAAAGTTTTATAAATGGCTACTTAGGCACACGGGGTTTTCCCAGCCGTTTCGTCATCACAGAGTGCGTGATTGCTCGATTGCAGGTGTTCTCAATCAAATGACATTCGCTCATACTTTAAAAGTCTAAACATAAAGCCGGTCCCTGATTGGAATATGAAAGAACAAAAGACAACGTTAAAGTTAATACCTGAAATGGGGAAAGTCATTTAAAACTTTTGAAATAAAAAACATAACAAAAAATAGTAAAAATGATACATGGCACAGTTTAGCAATATGAAGGAGCTTTTAAATCATAATACTGAAAATAATGAAATTTTATTACCTTTTTTTCTAGCGCAATTACCTTGATTCTTTTTCATGAAAGAAATGAAAGTTTTCTAGAAAAAGACATTCGATTCTTTTGTTTGTCCCGCCTTAAGCCTTTTCTTCAAATATCGAGAATCTTATTCCGAGAAAGATGTTTTTTTCTCTTATTATTTCTCAAGTTATACTCGTATTTATTTGAACGTGTTTCGGCGAGGAGTATAAGGTGAATCTGTATCTTATTCTCCACAAATGCTTCTTTTCTTCTTTCTAAGCTAAGCAGTGTAATTTCGATTCCGAAGCATCGGAGAATGTTTTCCAAAAACAGGGATTACTTCCAAAAGACTTATTACTTATGAGGGCTTGTATAAAAGCATGTAACGGCTTTATGGGAAGAGAAATATTTTGAGAATAGCTTTGAAGTAGCTTCGAGGAAGAGAGCTGATACGTCCATGTAATGATCCAGCGGATAATTATCTATGTTTTAAAAATGTACTTTTCGCTAACAAAACTTTTCATCACTTGTTGGGCCAATGTATGTGGACGGCAGTGAAATTGTATGTTCACGAAAAATAATAGTACTATGATGTACATAACGAAGTTAAAGGAAACGTGAAAATTGAAGCAATACTTGATATAAGTAATTAAACAAGAGTTGTAGACTCGTCAAAATCATTTCAGTTAGACATAACAATTGTGATGTTCGATTATGTCATCGTAATCGATGTGACTGTGAAGCATCGACCCTTTAATGAAATAGACAGACCATGTGGGTGAAGTTCGCTATCTTAAAATCTTGTCGTAGGTCACTTGAGCTTAGAAATCAACTAGGAACGATTGGCTATCGAAGTGCAAACTAGTTTTTCCGTCACACTCGGCAGTTAGTTCTATATTAGGATTCGTGCTTTCGCCCAATACCACGTGACAGATCTTCGAAACCGAGAGCGATTGGGAGAAATGACATGGAGCTGCACACACATGTTCTGTTTATTTCATTAGAAGGTCGATGCTGTGAAGATATGACACAATGAACTGTTGATTCCATGCTAGGGTGGGTCGAAAAATATCGATTTTCGCCGGACCAAATTCTAACTGTGGAAAAAGTTTGTTAGTCCACTTTGAATAAACATATCTGTTAATTTTTACGAAATAAAAAATATCTTAGAGAAGGGACCGGTGGTTGAAGTTTTCTAATTCTGGCATTTTGGTCCTGTAAGAAAGACACTGCTGAAAATTGCTCCAGCTAAGGGTTTTTTCACATGGTCAATGCTAAAATAACCTAAAATAAAGGTTTTCTGTCGTAGAATTTTAGTAAAACATTTTAGGAAGTTGAAAAACATTAAAACCTAACTTAACCCACTTTTCGTATAAATGGCCACATATCTCCATTAGTTCATTGTATTGAAGATGCTGTACACTACTTGAATTTTCTAAGGATCCCATTTTGCACAATACACGCTAAATAGTTTATATCTTGAAGAAAACTGGGTAGATATTCGCATAAACGCGTATAAATCATGTTACTTTATTCTAAGGCAAACCCATCGTGGGGTTTGCCTTAGAACAAAACGTGACCATTTATAGGGTAAGTGGGCTAAGTTTGGTTTTAATGTTTGACACTAATTCAACTCAGAAAACCATTATTTTAGATTTATTTAACACTGTTTATGAGCAAAAACTCTTGGCTTGAGTGATTTCAATCGATTTCTTGCGGGACTGCAAAAACGCCAGAATTCGAAATCTTCAACCTCCGGTCTCTTCATTAAGATATTATTTCGAAAAAATCAAAAGATATGTTCATCGAAATTGGACCAACAAATTTCTCTCAATATTAGAATTTGTTTCGGCCCATGGTATAATCCTGGCTCTAACTATCTCGATTATTATTCCTTTGTGTAGTTATGAGAATTTTTGTCAATCGCAAGTAGAGATGATTATTTTAAAAATGTTTAGGTGTTGCTTTTGAATAAATTTATTTCCATCCTTAAAAACAATCTGATGAAATGTGGTAATTTAGTTAAGTGCTCCCAAAATAATATAACGCCTCAGTCATGCGATAAAGAAGCATTCTAGTAATTTCAAGGTTTCCATGTTGAGGCACATTTAAAAAAATGTTTTTGAAAATGGGATTCTGATAAGGAAAGGAAAAAGCGCAAGATTTTAATTCCTAAAGTTTCCCGAATTATAAATATTTGTTCCAGTGCAGGAGCAGTTATAGGTTAATCGATTATATCATTAATTAAAATTTCAATCGGTAATATCGAGAGATTTCCCGAAAGGTCGTGTTAATTTGAATATTGCCGTGTTAATCAAATTGATCAGGATCTGCGGGTCAGATATTTTTCAGATTTTTGTTATTGCAGGTCAAAAGGGTAGTTCGGGGATATAAGTTAACAAAGACCATGCGATGTAAATGAACTATTGCTTACAACACTTTTATAATTAGTAAGCATTAAAGTTTTTGAATATAGGGATGTGAAAATCAAAACATTTCTAAAATCTATCTGTCTTGATGTTAGTTTCGGGGTTTTCACTGTTTATTTAATAATGGTGTTATCAAAATTCAGGAAACAACATGAATGATCACAAAGGCAAAAACAGAAAAAGTAGAACGGAATTCGGGGGTATGCAAATATATTTCTGCAAATGACATTCAAATGTCAAATTTTACAACGCTGAAAAATTCATGAAATTGACTCAAGCGAGAGGATAAAAAGTGGCAAGATGGAGAATATCATGGTGCAGGGGAGAGTTCAAATGAATGTTTCTAATTATTCATTTTAATGTAATTAATACATGAAAAGTTTTAGGACCTGTTGTAACAAATATTTCTGTACTTTATTATTATAAAAACTACTTTAAACGGTTTTATCGCCTAGGACATTTTCTTGTTGCCTACAAAATTCAAACTCTATAGGATTTCTTAAATATGTATTGGAAACAAATTTCTTCTGGCTTCCACTATTTATAGTTAAAAATCGTAAGTATTATGTTTTTTGAAAAAAAAAATACTAAAAATAAAAATGCATACACAAGACGTCTCTTTTGCTCAACTAAGGTTTTCGCTGCAGTCATTGCACAATTTTAGATGTTTGTACACACTTTTTCAAAAAGTAATTGAGTTATCCAAAATCTGATATTTAGTATTTTAGATGGGGATCATCTAAGCATATTGAAAACTATACTTTTCAAATATGATATTTTCTAAGTAAAAGTAGTTTCCGACTTAAAAAGAATCCCATTATGAAAGTACCTCTTATCCACTCGTGCGTTAGGTTTTATAGTTTCTTGGTTTTGCAATTTTAAAAAAATAGTAATTTTTGACGCAATACGCTTATTGGTAAGGTGTTTTGAATTCAAATTAATTTAAGTTTCACAATCGTGATAGCTAAACTTCAATGCGAATATAATGAGTTGTACATTATTATTATTATACATTATTAAAGTATAAGAAATAAGTTTTTCTTCACAATGAATTATTTTATTCCTATTTTAGTTCCTCAGAGAATCGCTTGTATTTTATTGATATAAAGCGACGTATCACTGAGATGGTTGTTTTAGGGTTTTATGGCGCCAAGACCCCCAAAAAGGATAAGCTGCTCCAAACGCGATGTATCTCTTAGATACTTCTCGCTTACTCGTGGTGCTTTTCGACCACACCTACGGAAGGGTTAATGAGCGGTCTCATTTCAATGATAAATGTTAAAAGAAGGGCCGCCAAGTCCGAAAGGGGTCGAAACCTTTGGAAACTCCAAAAAATTTATGAGGTCCACCTCCCCGAACATTAGAGACAAATATAACAGATATTCGAAGTACGACTATCCAAATATGAATGGTGGGTTGAACTTAATTCATTAAGTCGTATGAGATCTACATCACGAGTCAGAGTTGCCAAATCCTAGGAATACGTAAGCTTTGGATCAACCAATACCTACCGTGTCTTATCTTATACCCCTCAAACATTAGAGAGAAATATAACAAATATACAGACACTACGGTTATCCAAACATGCAAGATTGTTGACCTTATTCAGTGGGTCGTATGAACTCTATATCAAGAGACGGTGGTGTCAAGTCCTAGGGGTCGAACTCTTTTGGTTCCCGTATACCTTGTGAGTGAGGTCGCCCCTACCCCCTAAATTCTAGGGAGAAAATCTTACACCCCCTAAAATTTAGGGAGAAACAGCACATATACATGTTTATCTAAATATACAAGGTAGGTCGATCTCCCTCATTAGGTCGTATGGACTCTGTCACAAGTCCTAGGGGTACCGATGCTTTGGGTCCCCCAATATCTTATGGCTTATCTTATGTAAAACAAATATACTGAATACATTGGTAATGATATGTAAAAACAAAATAAATTGTTCCAGAACATCTTACTTGCCTTTTCCCCTCTCTAATCCCCAAGTTCGTATCACTGAGAAAGGGGAGGGACAATTCCCAAAGGACCATTTCAGAATAAGAAACACTCCACTTACTTATCAAAAGCTTCTGCCAAATAAGCTCCTCTGTTATCTCCATTTTGATGCACCCCTTCGTAGGACGTCAAGTTGAGGTTGTTCGGATTCCTGGGCAAAACGGAAATAGAGTCCCCTTTAGCCAGTTTGATAACGATCACCCGATAGCACCTAGAATACAAATAAACAGACGTACTCAGCGTGGAGGATAATGGCTGAGATCTTCCACATGTTTTGGAATTTCAGAAACAAGAATGGGAATTCTGCTTGTTCTCCCTACGATGGAGGTCAGCGATTTCATTAGTGGGTTGACAGCCTAATTATATTTGCGCAAAATATTGTGTAAGCCACATTGGGACAAACAATATTAAACAGCTGATAAGCGACTTTTGCAAAGAGATGTTTTAGTAGATACGCGATTCTAAACATGATAGCAAAAATTAGTTGAATTGCAGCATAATAGATTCCGTGCGTTCTTTAGACTTATTTACTGAAGAAATTATTTCAGCTGGGATGAATGTTACGATTTTTAAAAAGAAAGTACGAATTTGAAGCAAGAATTAGCCCCCATTCATTTAAGCATCTTATTCTATGTATGATAAATCATAAAAGTTAATTAATATTCAGAATTTGGAGATTCTAAAGAATTTCTTCAGAATCTGACTAATATTATTCAGAAGCTTTGTATGGATATGGTTTTATAATTAGTAATAAGAGTTTTGAAGACCCAATTGAAAATTATCCACTAAGATTTACTTTTCGTACTTGATAGAAACAAGTTAGATATAAAACTAGATAGGTAGCAATAGATATAAGCTGAAGAACATAATTTTTAAAATTAAAATGTATAGATCTTATTTTAATCCCTCTTATATTATGAAGAGCAGATAATTAAGGTACTTTGAACACGTTCTTACGGCAAAACACAAGAATATGGCTCTAAAATCAATAAATACTACTCTAATTTTTAAAAATTAAGTAACTTCACGAAAAATCGATTACATTTATTTCTATTTATTTCATCCATTAAAGATAAACATAGTTTTACATACTTATCGTGCAAGAAAAATGTTTTTTTTAAATTTTGTTCATGTCATTTTGGTGTCCCAAGCTGTGTCACAGGAAAATTGAAAGGGAAAAATATTTAATTTCGAGGTCTGTGATTGTATGCTTCTTACCTGATGAAACCATTCCTTTCAGAAATTCGCTGCAACTTAAGTTTAAGCTGCCGACATTTTTCGTGTCCCTCCATTGGGTTTAATTCAAATTCTGGTAACCACGATGGCACTGCAATTGATATGTAAACGATTATAAAACAATACATCACAGAATTTACTATCTAATAGATGGATTCTTAGTTCACAAGATACATATTTGTCAAAGGGTAAATATCTCTATGATAAGGATTTATAGTTCATCTTATTTAATTGAAAATTATCCATCAATATATACTTGAACTTTGAGAAAATGTGATGACAGATGTCACCTGTGATAGTCTAGTTTAAGTAAAAAGTTTCGCACGAAATTAGTATGAATTAAGATGGAATGTAAGTTGCTGATAAATTCAATCGAGTTCAAAATAATATACCCTCAAATTAATTCATTTTGCGACATTCGTGTAACGGACCATATGCACGGACCCTTCTCCATGGCTTGTCGACTCTCAAGACACAAAGAACACGTGATAAATATATTGCCAAAAAGGCAGAAATAATTCATAAAATTGGAAGCAGAACATTAAATGATATGCACAAATGATGTGACGTTAATGTTTTTTATATTTAATAAATAACTCAAATCTCCACAACACTGAAGTAATATTAAATGTTGATGTGTGGATTCCGATGAGCTTCAATTGTCGTGTGTACGAGAGGGGTTTTCGGTAAAACTAAAACTGAAAGCGATATAGTATATTCGTAACCTCTTTCGTAACTTGTCATGTTGCTGGAATGCAATTTCAACATATCTCTTGCATTAAATATTAATGTCAAACGTCGTCAAAACAGCAATAAATTAAATTAGTTCTTAACCGGAAGTATTTTTCATCTGAGGTTTCGTTTACACTTAAAAATCCTCTCATACGACGATTGAAATTTTAAAAGTGCCAACACGTCTATAGAATATGTGGCAGGCAATAAATTTATGCCCCTTACACCAAACGTTGGTTGGGTACCTGGTACACCTCATTATGCGAAATTGCTTATTCCACTCAAAGTGAAACTCTGCATAAATAAGAACATAAGCTGTCTACTCGCGGGTATAGTTTGATAAACTTCTTTTATTACGATGGTCACGCCCGCGAAAAGAACACATCTTCACGGTATGTCTACGGGGCTGAGGGTGTAAACAAAGAGAGCCAGTGAAATTATTTGCAAATTAGCGCTGAGACAGCAATAAATAAATATATATACACCTTGCACCCAGACAACACAACCTTGTGTTGTGTCTGGGTCAGGCTCCTCCCTGATGGCATCCTGACCCACAACACCACTCGTGCCACATTCCTTTTCAAAAATTCCTTCCAATTTCTACTACTTAAATTGTTATTATCTCACACACCATGGTTATGTCTACCTACCTTAGCGCACGTACTTAGAGTTCTGTTCGTTAAAAATAGTGTTATTTCCGTTAAGAGTATCTTTCACCTAGTATCTCCTCGTTTTTATATTTTTAATAAGAGCTTTTAAAATATATACATGAGAGCCTGGGGTAGTATTTACAACTAGCACTGAGACAGCAGCATTCAAATGGGAGTGTGAAAGAGCTAAATGAAAGGCGAAATTAATGCACTACTAAATGAATTACGCTGAAATAAAACGGAGACTTTAGACAGATATATATATATATATATATATTTAGACTTTTAGATATATATATATATATATATATATATATATATATTTGTGGTGATGGTCTATATATATACATATATATATATATATATACTATACATATGTATATATATAGACCATCACCACAAATCAAAAAGGAGAAAACAAATAAAACAAAAACATATATATATATATATATATATATATATATATATATACATACTCGCTCAAGAGATAAGTATCATGAGATGGAAATATATGAGAGCAAGTATGAGCATCAAAAAGCAGACCTGAAGGTGGGGACAGGCATTGAGTCTTGTCTGTCGGAGAGCTCGTGTGTCCACAACCGGCTTTATTAACGGTGCACACTTTAACGGAATAGTTCGTGTTCGGTCGGACGGTGCTTTTGAAAACTTTGTTCTCCTTCTGAACTTCGTTGAACTCCTGAAAACTCTCCGAGACCACTTGACCACTCGTGTTGCGGTATCGGGCTTCTCCCTCTAAGGTCACCTGGGTTTAGAAAAGACAATGGGATAGAATGTATCGAACTACATGGAGAATGAAGTAAAAATGCATTATAAAGCTAGCACGCCTTGCTTTTTGAAAGCAAGAACCTTGCTTTTCAAAACATTTATTTAATGTGGTTAAGATATATTGAACCTTCTCGAGATAAAGTGAAATAACTCAGGAAAGTAAGTACTGCCGGCGAGTCAATGAAAATTGAAAATATAAGCTCATTTTATTTCTCCTTTTCCAATTCATAAAATTTGTTCTCATCCTTATTGAAAATATGTAGCACATGTTTTGATTTAATTGCTGTGATTTGTACGAATTTAGAATAATTTGTTAACTGAAAATAAGCTTCACTTTGAGCTGAATAACTTTTCTTCTCAAGAAGTTGCGATATATGCTGTAGTAGTAGTGAACAAGAGTTCATTTGATGGCAAAACTCTGTGCTGGTTTTTAAAGGCATATATTTATGAAATTTTGTTTTTAGAATCATTAGTTTGTTTATCAGGATCAATCTCTTGTTAGGTCCAAGTTTATATCTTGATTAAATATTTGTAGCATATCTTCTTACTTGCCTACCACGGGTAATTTGAATTTAATAGATTCATTTGTTAATTGGAAAACAAAATCTTAATTCTTATTTGTGCTATATTCTCAAGAAAGCTAAATATATAAATTTACTTCGAAAGGATTTTGCAAAAAATTGCACATAAAATTTGCTTAAGTACATTTATTAGCATCAAGACGTGCACATTCATTAGCTCAAGTATTAATAAAATTTAATTCAATGTGTTTCGTTTGGGAGCTTGTTGGAGTCAAGAAATTCATTTTCTGTAACAAGTTAAAAAGATGGACGAATAGAATTTTAAAAGATCGGTTTGATGAATTAATCAAGCCGAATGAAAAGCTACTGAACTGTAGGACAAGACGTCGATTATGATTTATCGCCAAGCATTTGAAAAACATTACAGATGGATGGACTTCTTTTCAAGTTTGATGTTGAGATGCTCGCAAAGAACCAGGTGCGCAACCATAGGAGCTGAAGATTAACGACATGACTAAATTTGCTGTTCAAATGCGAATTTGAATAAAAGTTTTACCGGAAAATTAATAACTGTTAATAAATAAACCATTTTTAGATGCTCATAAATAAACGATGAAGCATCTGCTTATGATTGAGGATGTTAAAGAAATGTATAGAGTCGGAAATGAACAATACCTAAAAGAATTCCATAAGACACGTATTCTTTTTTGCACCTCACCCTTTAAATTTTGAAAGTTCTTTTAAATTGCAACCATATGGATACTCCATTTCACTGTCCGTTCTGATATAACGTTACAGAAAAAAGGTGGAAATGTTCTGCTATTCTCCATAACAGGGAGATTCATAATTCTCATTGAATTACTAGATGTTGTTTGGTGCAGCCTGGCCAAATATGACCCTTGTGCCATAAAACCCAAGAAACCAACCAGAATAGGGATAGGTTGTCCTTACACCATAACTTCATATTATCTCAATTTAAGAAAATCGAAAAGAAATTATATAATGTAACATATCTCAAGTTAATATATCATCAATTTATATTTTCATTACAGATTGGTGAAATTTTTTTAGCGAATTGACGAATGCACCAATAGATGTTTTAAAGTCAATAAAACTTAATTTTTCTATTGCTTTGGGGGTCGCTGATGTACTTCTATCCTCCCCTAGGGATGCACCACTGCAGAGAAACATATTTACAGAGAAATACAGAACATCTTGTGCTAAAGAAAGTGTCAAGTATTCTTAGTTGGGTGGTATTCCGATGATTAGCTGAGGTCACTACCGATATAGCGAAGGCTCCGAGGAATTCTGACAGAGGTCTCGACGAATTCGTTTTTTACAGGGTGTGAAAAACAAACTTTGGACATCGCTTGCAGAATTTGAGACCGGATGTAGGTGCACTTCAGGTCAACCTTACATGGACCCTAATAGTTGTTTTTTAAACCGGGGATGGATAGAGTCTTATCTCTATCCATCCCCCGGTACCCGACCCGTCGTCATACCATTAATAGCCTGGCTCGGGCTTAAGTTTGCAGGGTTTAGATGAAATTTCTACATAAGCATCTATGTTTGATTTCAATTACTGTCACAGAAGTTTGACTTGCATGAACCCACACGCCTTGTCTTGGTTCCGATGCCTGAACCATCTTCCTAACCTTCGGAAGGAGGTAGGTGTTGTTTGCCACGCAGATTTATACAAGCGACTTATCACTCGGAGATACATCGAGTAATGATTAATGTCACTAGGTTGATCTCTTATGAACTTAGGTCCTTCTCGGAGATGCGCCGTAAGCCTGTAGTATGCCAAGTATTACCAATGTGACGTGCATGGGACGAAGAAACACAGATCCATTATTAATTTGAGATAACTCACTAAATTATTATAACAAATCTTTGCAAAACTAAAAATTAGTATATATTATACGTACATTGAAGAGCTTCTATTCAACACCAAACAAATCGTCTTAAAATTGTAGATATCGCAACTATCTAATGGAGAAAGTAATATTGCGTTCCTTAGAAGTGTTAAGAATTTAGTAAAATCTATAAATCAGGAACACTAATAGAACTGTAGTTTCTATCAAAAGCAAATATAAAGCTGAATAGCGATTTCTCCATTCTTACTAAAAAGAGATTTGTAATAAAAGCTCTTGTGTTTGTGCACTTTTTAATAAAAGTGTGTTTTAATAAAGAGCTTCAATTATAAAAGCCATAGACCTTATTTAATACCTACTATATCATGTTTATTGTTTCAGTTACAATCGTATGCATTTGACTTAATCACTTTCGGATGATCCTTAGCTTATATTAAAGTTAAGGATTCTTTATAAGCTGATATAAGCTAAGCTTATATTAGCTTATAAAGACTCAATAACGTTAAAACCTTGAAACAAATTCTTCACTTAGCCCACGTTATATTATTTTACAGACCTTTAAAAGAGCAATAAGCTCTTCAATTATAAAAGTCAGGGACTACATTATTTAATACCGACTATATTGGGTGTATTGTTTCAGTAACAATCAATAACGGTGTCTTACAATGCATTTGACAGGCGTTTTTGGATGATCCTTAGCTTATGTAAAAGCTAAGAATTCTTTATAAACTGATATAAGGCTAAGCTTATATTAGCTTATAAAGAATCAATAACATTAAAACCCTGAAACAAACTCTTCCACTTAGCCCACGCAACATTATTTTACAGACTTTTAAAAGCAATAACGCAGGAAAGCATCCTATTTATTCGTTTCTATTTTATTGCATAAACATCCGCTCTGACTTTGTAAACGACAAAACTTCTAGTAAAGAGAGATTTTATAGCGTAAAAATCTCATAAAATTGGTAATCGAATTTACCATTGCCCCATCTGCGTCTCTTCTTATTGTAGGACAAGAACCCGTGGAAAAGTACTCACGTTATAGGCCTGCACGCTGCCTCTGACATTCTTGGGCTCATCCCATGTGACCACCACGTAGTTGATGTTCTGCGTGTTGTCGTGATAACAACTCATTTTGACGTTTTCCGGAGGATCAGCCACTGAAAGATTGATAGCGTTTGAGTGAAAAGAAATGACGAAAACAATGACGGTGTAAAAGTGCGTTCTTTTTACGCACTGTCGTTACAAAAGAAAGAATTTTAGGGAACCATCAAATTTTTGGAAATAAAAGCTAATCTATGAAGCGTTCGGCCATTTTGTTTTTGAAGCGTGCGTGAGGAAATGCATTCTTACATTTCCGAATTAACAGGATTTTACCTATATCCACGAAACAAAGAAAGTTTGACTTATAAAATCAATATCATAGTGCTTTACTTTCGTCTATGAACATTAAAACTGCTTTTAAGTATAGGACAATAAACTACTCTTATAATCACTGATATATTTCCATCCAAGTTAAGAAGGCAATATTTCAAAGTTTGGTCTTTAGAATTAACGGTTGTTAAACCAAAACATCTGGTATATCACAACGCTAGAAAACAGTCCACAATCAACATTGGTTGTAAGATCATTAGTTATCTACTGTTGTGAAGTACGCAGCGATTAACAATCAATTTGAAAAGACTAAACTGGGAGATTCTACTTTTTTGACTAACATGGCAGCATCGACAAGCACACACACTGAAGTGCGAGAAAAACTGGTACACACGAGCCTATGCAAAATACATAGCAACGCCACCTTTGTACTTTATTGGCTGTGTCTGCCAGTTCATATATAAAGCGATAAACATCTGTAGAAATTGGGGCTTGTGAGGTGGTTCATAGCATTTCGGAGGTAGAGAAGTTTGGATTTTCATGTACTACCATTTAATGAGGGTACAGTGACTACAAGAATTATGACTAAACCTGTAACTTACGTGTGGAAGTAAGTGTGGAAGCAGTGTGGAAGTAAAAAGACTCTGAGTGAACTTGAACAGCGTCGGCTGGTAAGAATCGTTCACGCGATAGAGTTTAGGAGCGGACGGCCCAACTTGAGTACCCCTGATAAATACTAGATTCAAACATATGCGCCTGGACTCCTCTTCTTCTTAGTTGGGGGCGCAGTCCTTCCACTCCTACCTGATCGAGCAAATTACGGAGTACCGGGCTCATATAGTCGGGCCCGGGAATTATAGTAGTATTGATGGGCTACTCCTCAGGCCGTTAGCTACAGGTGTCTCCTCGTAGCGATTGCTGGTAACTGGTTGCGGTTGCTTGACCGAGGATCCCGCCAGGCATGCGAAATTCAGTCCGGCTGCCCTGGGGATAGCCGGGACGGATGGGGACGTAGTGAGCCCCGTCCGTCTTCCTGGCTATGTCGGAGCTGGGCAGTACACTGAGATCTCGGGCTTCATCAACCGGGGAGAGTGCCGCCCCCGCCTTCGTTTTTCGATTCCCCAGTGGCGGCGGATGGGCAAAGCGGTAATTTTGCTGGAATCATCGTGGCGTCGGTGATGTGGGGGCCATTGAGGCTCTCTCCCGAGACTTTTTGGGGAGCTCTGCTGGTCTGGTCAACCAACATCTCCCCCACCGGAAAACTCAAATGGACTAGAATATTGGGAAGATTTCCCAATTCCCATAAGACGAGCGAGCCTGGGTCACTCCTCGCCAGGATATGGTTCTGTGAGAATGTTTCGGACCTTAACAGTGTTGCGACAGCTCTGCGGCTCGTGTGCTCCTTGAGCCTGCTCTCTGAGTATTTGGGGAAGTCTGCACCCCGGTCGATGCTCTGAATTCATTTCATCTCGTTAATAGAAAAGAGGTGCATCTCCTGTATAGGCAAATTGCAACTGGTCTGCTACCAGTTTGCGATTAGCGTGGGGAGACGCTTTGATGGTGTGCCAATCCTCTTGAGCGCGTTGGTGTTGCGTTGCATCAGAGCATACTTACTGTCCCTGCTCACCCAACCATGGAAGGTTTAGCTGGTTTTCCCTTCCACGTGATGCAAATGCGGGTTGGTTCGTAAAAGTCCTTCCAGCAAAGGCAGCGCCCATGAGATTGGTTAGTTTTGCTTCATTCTACGAGATGCTTGACCAATAATCTCATTTAACTTTATTATTTATTAGCCAGCAGCATATTTTCAAGCTAGGTTCTTTACAATTGTAGGTGCATATTTGCATGGTCCACCCATTTTGAATGGGTCGAATACGACGCACGAGGTACCATTCATTTACCAACTTTGAAAGGAGGATGTATGTGGGGCAAGGCCCTCTCCATTCACCGAACTGGATGTTTGAGTAGCACAATTTTATTCGTCAGTCTTCAACTGTCGAGACCGTCAAAAGTCCATAAGACTCAGGATTTTCGAGTCTCGTCCCTTGTTCTCGAGACCTTGCTTTCGGTTAATGAGGCACGCAAGCATCCCAAGCCTACTCACTCACTATAGCCTTGTTCACCCTGACCTGGGCTCTGGGACACTACCACTGGACACTTGATGGCTGGAAACGAATAGCCTTGTCTGACAAGTCACGTTTCCAACTATTTCGGGTAGATGGAAAGATCTGTGTGCGGATAAAGTTCGATGAAGCCATGGATCTCGTAGGTCAGCAGAAGATTGTATAGGCTGGTGGGTGACGTCTCTGACAGGTGAACGCCATGTGTGCATCCTTTCAAACGAGTTACACCCGTTCATGTCCTTCGTTCATTCTGATGGGTTTGGCGTCCTCCAACAGGATAACACGCCACTTCACAAGTCGAGACACGCTAAATTGTCGTTGCATGAACACTCATCTGAGTTTGAGGTTTTGCCATTCCCATCTAAGTCACCAAATCTCAACGTTATCAAACACATCTGGGATGTCATGCAACTCGCTGTGGAACACAGAAATCCGACACCTCGGAATATCACAGAATTGTGGACCGCTCTGCAGGAAGTATGGTCAATGCTCACAGAATACTTCAGCTATATATAGCTCGTGGAGTCCCATGATTCGTCGTATTTCTGAAGTTCTACGCTACCATGGGAGGCCTGTCAAGTATTATATTGTCATACCAGCTTTTCTGGCACTTCAGTGTATGTAAATAAAATATTTACGCATTTCGTATTGTTGTAGGTTTTGAAAACCGGTAACTAAATACTAGTATAAACCGGTTAGGAAATTTGATGAGAACTGTCGTTGCCGAAACATTATTACCGATTTTCTTTATTAATGTACTTGAAAAAAAGCCGTATTTGCTTTATGTTTTAAAGATCTTACTTCGGGGATCAATTTACAGCAAGCACGAATCAATATGATCATATATTTACAGATAATTTTTTCGGACTACTCTGTGAAGGAATTCATAAATCGCTTTGCACTATCGATGCAGCATGTTACAAGTAGCGATAAAACAAGCTTCTATTACCTCCATCTGTTGTCGTAGCATCCAGTTCATCAGACCAAGTACCACAACCTATTTGGCTGCATGCTTGAACCTAAAGAAAACAAAACGGGGAATTTAAAACTTCAGAAAAGCAGTTATTTTGGACTCAAACACTATTAAATTGAATTGAGCCGCATGAGAAGAGGAAACTACCCTATTTCGTTTTAATTAAACCAGTGTGTGTAACTATAAATACAGTTAATTTGTTAACTCTTATGAGAGAATGCACACAACTCTTTAAACGCCCCTTTGTTTTTATCAATGCATAAGCCATGCATATTATAATTCACAACAATACATTTCATCGAAATATATTTTCTCTGGCTTGTTTTATACCTATGCATCTGTCCAAGATTTTTTACAGTTCAAATTGAAGGTTTAAAAATGAAAACGCCTAAAAGAAAATAAATTTTCATCTCCTGTACACCTAAAGGTTCATTTTATTACTTTTATAGCTTCGACTTAATAAAAAGAATTTTCTTGATACTCATTTTAGCTCAGTATAATGGTAAAGGTACGTTATTTTATTCCTTAATTATTACACATATTACTATTAAGAAATTGATTATAAGTTAAATTGTAAAAAAGAAATTAACATATTTGAAGCTGTACAAATTTAACCAAATTTATTTACAAAGTAACCTGATGCATGGTGCGCAATTTGAAAAATCGTAGAAAGTGGATACGTCGTAAAGTTGGTTGATTAGGTTTAATGCGCAAGGTTCATATAATACAAACTACTCTTATCACTTGCTACACTAAAAACAAGTGATTTGAGATACTCGAAAAATGAATATTGAAATTGAATAGGGACAAATCAATTGTCGATAAGAAATTATCAAACAATTACAAATTAATAGTTTAGTATAGCTCTGGAGAGAAGAAAGGCTCTTAGAAAAGTGAATCTAGAATCCACGCTAAGTGTGCCAACAGTAGAGACGTATTGCTTACGTTCAACAAGTCAGCTTATCTAATAGACTCGTTCATAAACACGCGACTCAAAAGGCCAACCCACCAGATTCGGACCGACAACTTAAAAACAAATCAACTGTACAATTAACATATAGTATTAACCACTATACGGAAAATAAATGAATTAAAAAATGTTTTCAAACACAAGATAAAATTAATAAAAAATAGAATGAAAACATGTCGAGCAACATGTAAACAGTAAATAATAAAGTAAAGGCCCGACGATCTACAAAATAAGAAAACGACTGAGTTAAAAACAAGTTGGTGAACAAAGTCTCTTGAAGATTCGACACCAATTAACGAAGAAATGAAGACAAAATAAGGTATTCAACATCAATTCTCAATTACGTTTGATCAAAGCAAACAAACTGAAAAAATAGTAACCCTTATAAATTTCCCTTCTTAGACGACAATAAAAAGATCGATGTACTGAGTGTGGAGAAAAACATCGTTTGGAATAAGAGACATACATGACAATACACGCGCTCTTTGATTTAATATTGTTAAAAGGTACAAGAATACAAATCGATAATAAACTTTTCAAGATAATGTGCAAAGTATAATATTATTATCAACGCTAGATACATAATAATACATACATTTTCTCTTTATAGAATCCAGAGTTGTCGGTTTCTTTGATTATTTATTTATTACTTAAGTTATAGAACATAAATACTGATTAGTCTTAATCAGTTATATGCTTAGAATTAAGATGGACAACCAAAAATGAGTGACGAAGCAGAATGCTGGATATATCGCTGGATATGCAGGATGTTTTGAAAATATCTGACACCAAATTGTAAAGGTGGGCGAGGGGTCCAAAATAATTTTTTTGACAAAGAATGTGAGTTCGGAAATGCCTTGTTTAGGTGGTAAATGGCGCGGCTTTGGTCAGTCGATAACATCGTTTCTGTGGCGTAAGACGTCATTCCCTGCTCGGATTTTCAACGGCATGCATTGCTACACGAATTAGGAGCTCGCAGATATGCATCTGATGTATGAGGCTGCGAACGGAAACGGACGAGCTGCTTAAAGAATGTACAATGGTCAAAATGTTGCTTCTGGATTAAAAGGTTCCTGGTTCGAATTCGGGGTAACCGGGGTAAGGCATGGATGTTTGTTCACCTTAATGAACGTGTGTTCTCTCTATAAATGTTTATTTTGGACCCCCTCTACCACCTAATTTCGCCAGATATTTTTGAAACACCCTGTATATGAATTTAATCGAGTATTACCCCTGATTACTATCCTTTCGAAGTTTTCCGCAGTCCAAAAATTTCCCATTTATAAATAACAGAAAAGACAGATTTATAAATTGTCTTGGTTGGCACTATTATAAAGGCAAATTACAATTTTCTTTCAGATATGAAGTATTGGTAACTATTAGAGTTTTGCTAAGTTGTTGGAGAAAAGTAGAAAGTAGTCCTTAAGGCACACAATTCGACAAAACTCTTTCAAAGCACTAAACATTTAGAAAATTCTTCTCTTCGTTAAACCAAATAATGCCGTTTCGATAACTAAAATCGAACAATTCCATGTTTGTACGAAAAAAGTTGTAAGACTGATTTTTTTAATTTAACATTTTTCTCCTAACTCCCTCCGCTTTCGAGTGTACGTAAACTAGAGAGGTAATTAACTTTCCTGCTCTTTTTTCATTTTCCAGTTCAGTGCCCCTCTAAAACTTCTGTCGCTCGTTTAGAAATCTCGCAATGGGCGGATATTTTTTCTGAAAAAAGGCTTTTTATTTTTAAAAAATCCGCTTTGAATTCGCATTGAAATAAATGCTTTTATAGGATTAGTGAATGCCCGAAATTGAGACCACCGTAAAGTGCCTATAAAATATATTTAAATGGGTATGATGATTTGACTGTTTCCTTTTCTTTTTCTACCTCGTTACACTTCTTTCAACATTTTTGTTCCAGCACACATTTAATGAGATTTAGTTGGAAAAGAGGAACTTCTAAGATATTTTTCTATTGAAATTTAATTTGTATCTTCTTGTGTTCTGAATTTGTTGCATCCAAAACAGAATGATACTTTGAAGGTTCTATGAACCTGTTTTTGCTTTTGTTCTGTTTCTAAATTTAATCGTTTTATAACTGTTATGAATTTTCATTTTTCACAATTCCTGATCTATTTTATTGAGTTAGACTAATATAGTACCTCGTTTAACATTTCTTCCCTTTTTATATCTTTCATTTGTGCTACATCACTAAAATTATCTGTAAAATGAAAGGTTACGCATGGATGCTAAACTTAAACAACAGTCGTCGAGAGATTGCCTCTATAAAAATTGCTTCTTTAACCCTATTGGTGGTCTATCTTTGCGTCGAAAACTGCCCTATAGCGTCCATCCTCCGGTTCAAATACCTTATTAACCAAACCTTATACCTTCTGCATTAGAACTGTCACCATTTCTAGACAAGGAACAATTTATTTTTTACTTGGATCTCGATTTCCTTTGTAGTAATAGGTCAGTTTTGTATAAACAAGATATCATGTTCTTACAGAGTTTGGACTAGATATCAAGTCGAAACACTTGGAGAGTTGAATACGAGTAAACAAATATGCAGGGGTCTAACCTTCCATTCATTATATCATTTGATACCTATATCAGTTGTGCCATGTCCTAGGTACCCGAAAGACTAGAGCCTCAATGTTTCTATGGTTGAGGTCTTCTCCAACAAGAATGATAAATATCACAAATATACATATGATAATGCTGATAATGATCTATGCAAACAAAGAAAGCACATAAATAAGATGTTTTTACTAGTTATCCCTCACGTTACTCTTACCCTACCCAACTCCAATCATGGTAACGTTGCTGCAATGGATGTCTAAATTTATTAATCCCCTTCAGTCAGCCCTCCAAGAGATTTCGATGAAATATCTCGATCATCAAGATACTGCCGATATTTTATAATGACGAGATCAAGATCTGGTAAGTTTTCTTCTAATGATGGGATATCTCGTCTATAAAGATCTTGTTAGTTTTGCTAAAGACTTGATACCTCGTCAAGACAACCAACCATCAGGAGGGTTAAAGCGAGTTGGAACCCATGTTTCAAAAATATAGATTTTGAGATTTCTTATAGATTTGGATAGTTTATTTATTCTCTTTCAAGAAGTGATGCTTCCTTTTTTCTACTGCTATTAGGAATTTTAAAATATAAATAAAACTAAAAAACTTAAAACTGTACCCAGAGAAAATATTTATGTTATCTTGATGCTTACAGAGAACAGTGTTTCGTATTTCAGACTGTAGACCGGGCACGATTGCTTACGAGCTGAACTATTTCGAATTGTATTGCAGATTCCCCAATATGTAATTTATGCGACCATAGACCACCTATGACGACTGAATACTCAGAAGCTTGTACTGCACTTATGCGTTTTAGTTGTGCCATTTAAAAGTATCGGAGAGCTCGTGAGCTAATGGCAAAAGAGAATGTCTGGCATTTGTACACAATACACTTAAATTTTGAATTTTCAACTCAATTCTTTCGAAATGAACATTTTCCATTTTCGTTGTATCTTTTCGTGGTATCTTTAATATGTCAAGCAAAACTTTTCCTAGATGTTCTAAAAGCATTATAGACTGGTTACCAATTTTTATATACAGAGTACTTTTGTTTACAAGTTATGGACATAAAAATAAATTTTACTATTTTCTTGTTAAATTTTACATAAATATTAAAAAAATTATTCAATGTTACACAAAATCCTCTCTTCTGTATGCAAACGTCAATTTAGTATGTACAAAAATTTCAAATCGGTTTCTTATGTATATTTTGGGGCAAAAATAAATAAATTAAATTCTTCTTAAAGGGCATCGTTTCATTTGTAGAGGATTAAGGTGAAATCCAAACATATCACTGGTCAAGTAAAGTGAGGAAAGTGAGTTCAGAAAATTGGACGATGGATGCAACCGGAATGGGTGGGCGTAACCTTAAAACAGATATTTAAAATTAAGGTAAAAGGATTCTACCTGAAAGGTATAACACTCTCCTGGTTCCAGGCCGACGAATATAAATATATAGTTCTGTCTCTCGGAGGGTTGAACTGGGAGTGTCTCGTTTGCAGCAGGTTTCTGCTCTTGGCTTAGTTGGACCACATAGTGACTGATGTCCGCCCCGTTGTCGTGGCTGGGGCGGCGCCAGCCGAACAGCAGAGTCTCGTTCGTAGAGGCCATCATCTGTACCCACGTAATCTTTGGCGGAACTGGAAGAATAACACAATAAAAAAATTATTCATGCAGTAAAGTCACTTAAGAACTGTAACATGAAATTTTGTCGAAATCGAAATTTAAAATTTGTAATTTTTATAAAAAATAATTTTAAATTAAAAGTCCCATTTCATAAGAATTCACAAATTAAATGTATTCAATGTTTATTCTTTAGTTCTCTGATTTTTGCTATAAAAATATATGCACCAACCTATTCATTTTCAACTTATTTAACAACTTATTACATTCATCTATTGCCCAATATCGACCTTCTAATAAAATAGACAGAGAATGTAGGTGGTCGGTTGTCTGGGGTTTTTCATGGCGCGAAGTCCGATAATAGACAGAGCGTGTAGGTCGAGTCGATATAATAAGATCGCAGAATTGTTGGTCACGTGGACTTGGGATTCGATTTGAGTCTATTGGCCAGCGAAACGCAAACTATCGTTTTCAATCGCTCTTGATAATTACTTTAACCTATCAATAATTAGTCCTACATAAGGATTCATGCTTTCTTCCAATTCACCGACTGATTTTCACCTCTGACGAACTCTTCACTTTCACGAACCTCCCATGTCTTGTTTTATGCTCCCTAAGCTATGTGAGATGAGGATACACGATTATAAGGGGCTACATGAAAGAAAAAATAGATTTTAAATATGAATAGTAAACAAACTACCCACCATCGTCAAACCATCCAAAGCCAAAACCTCATTCGACTCATCCCTACTCAAAATGTACAAGCCCGATTTCTATAGTGATCTCCATTTCATAGACTTTGTGTCTAGAAAGTTTCCGCGGTAGACGGACAGTACGTTGCGTCGAACCGAGCCTTTCTTTGTACACACTGCAGCATTTTGAATTCCTCGGAGTACTGTGGATTCGATTGTTCATGACATATTATAAGGCTACTGTAGATGTAGCGCCCACGTTTGAAGCTGGTTACATTACACGCTATAGTAATGCTAATGAGTATGTGACTTAAGTTTGCGTTAAATGGTTTGCAGACATGTAGCAAGTCGTCTCTAGGAACAGGAAATCCTCATTATAGAGGACGTGTAGTAACATCAAATGATAGTTATTTGTTTTATCGCTCCTAATTAGAATCCTCTACCGGATGGCAATGTGCCACAGAGCTTACTTCCATACTAATTATAGTAGCAACCATACCCAAAGCAATTATAGTTGTTTATGAGAGGGAATTGATAATTGTATCCATTAAAATAATTAAAAGATTCAATGGGAGTAAACTCTTGGGATTTATGGTTTTCCTCATTGTATTATATTGAACACGGGAATCAAATACATTTCTAAAATTGAAACGAGCGAGAAAAGTATTTACTGTCACGTTTTGCGCGTTTGGACCTCTTTTTTGGAAAAGTTAACCCGCCGATTGTTAAATTTGTATTTGTTACGTCAGTTGGTTTATTGAATCGACTTTCCAATGAAATAGACAGAGCATGTGGGCGGAGTAGCTGTCGTAAGATCTCAGAAGGGTAAGCCATGTGAGCTTACGAATCGACTAGGGCCGATTGGGTATTGAAAAGCGCAGACTAGTTTCTTTTATTACGCTGGTAATCACTTTAACCAATCAATTATTTATTCCACATTAGAATTCATGCTTTTTTTCCCCACAAACATCTGACAGATCTTCAAACCGAGAGATCGGAAGAAATAGCATGAATCTGCGAGCAGGTATTCCGTATATTTCATTAGAAAGTTGATGGTTGTTTATTGATAGATTATATTACTATATAGATCCAATTGAAAAACTGGAGTAACGAGGAAAAAATATCAATTCAAACACTTTAATTCAAACTTATGAACTATTTGGAGGGCAAAGATGGATATTAAGATATATAGAGAATTCAAAAATATACATCAGATAGCTCAATTATAATTTTACGTTTAGGCCTTTATTTAAAAAGAAGCACCAAAATTATCTTCAAAACGAGAATGCCCCGAAGCAGTTCAAAATATTAGAATATTCTGAGGTAGGTAGTTAATTAACGTCGCACTGGAGCAACAGGTTATTGGCGACGGTCCTGGATCAATCCCGAAGGGAAACATATAAAATATTCTAAATAATGATTAATTTATGCACTATTTGGAGGTCAAAAGATAGCTTTTGCAAGTTTACAGATAAAAAAAGACATCAGATGTATCAATTATATTTTTACGTTTAAACCTGTATTTAAAAAAATTACCAAAATTATCTTCAGAAACCAGAATGTCCCCCGAAGCAGTTCAAAATATTAGAATATTTTAAATATTGTATACTCATTGTTTTAAGGTGAACATAAAACGAATATAAATTTCGAGTGGTACTGATTTAAATCGTGCATTAGAAGTTTGTTTGGAAATGGGGGTAGTATTTTCTCTACTTGAATCGACACACTCAAATAGTCTCAAGGCGGATATATTTAATAGAAAATGCGGGTTACTTGATGCAACTGTCACTTGATGCAATCAAGTCACTTTCAAACTTTAAAGTTCTGGGTTATTACAAATGATTTATAGAGTTTCAAAATGCTGTATTTCGCAAAGTATTACCCACAAAACCATGAGTGCTCCATGAAAAGAACTAGAAACTGTCAACGTTTCAGTCATAACACTACAAATGCTCTATGTGTGCTCCTCTACACGATACACGTCCATGCAGTTGCCAAGTTCGACCCGATGAATCATTTGTAATAACTCTGCGTATAATTTTTAAAAGAAATAAAACTTACAAAAAAGACAAAAAATAATTACATTTGCAATAAGGTCTCGTGATTTTAGCAATTATAGGATGCGCATGGATGTTCTTTGATGTCAAAATTTTCAATATTCTTTCTGCCACATTTTACACGCAACACTTACTGCAACACCATGTTTGAAACACAACATACATAGAGGTATACAGTTATTTGTTTTTTTTTAATCATTAACTTACTATTAGTTCCACGGGTGAAAAATATTCCTCTTTTCTCTTTGCTTCAGGAAGAAATAGCTAAATCATCATGAACGATTGAATAGAATCGATATAGTCAAAACATGACTTCCATTGCTATTACAATAGGATATCGTTTATACAAGTTGCTTCTATGAGTCTAAAGTTTCAAAACTTAGTAAGCATGCCAATTTACTGTTCAGTATCTTCTGTTAACCTTGCAGAGAACATGTTGAGTTCCTTTTAAAGGCACGATTCTTTGAACGCTTCAATAATAAGTGTTAAAGACTATTTGGCTACCCTGTATTTATCGACAACCCTCAATTAATCCCTTGGCGCAGCACGAGTATTTTCATGGTAAAAAGTTATGAGGCACTCGAGAAAATTGGAAAAGACTCTTAACGAGTGATGTTGCTGAGCACCAATTACTAAGGCCAGTAATAATTCCGTTTCCTGAAGTAAGGACTGTTATTTAAATCAATTATCTGTTTCGAGAAGGATGCCGTACGTTTTAGGAACTGTTTACTGCGGTTGAGGGTTAAATCTACGGAGAAATGTTTAGAGTAATAGATAGAAGGTGGTTATTTACAAACTGTAATATTCGCATTCTGAGAGATAGAGAATTCACTTTAGGGCCCTTTTGCGAATAATTGAGTTATTCAAATAGAGGTTCCTGTTAGATATAAATTCAACGATTAGTTGGAATTCAGAGGCAAGTTAGAGCTCTCGCAAGGTTGGTTCTGTTATTTGGGATGTAATTTTAGATAAATTAACTTTTTATGACAACGGAGAAAATTGGTAAGTGGCAAGTGACATACTTTGTACATACATCATAATACAAATAAGAGACAGATAATTTAAAATTCTTTAGGTTATTTATGAAGCAAATATTCGAGATACCACCTTTTCTCTACCCGAATCATGATAGGAGTTAAACCTTATAGTCAGCATTTAAGCTGTAATCTTAGCTTACATACTTTAGAAAACTCTTAGAAAACATACTTAGAAAATATACTTTAAAAATTCCGAGGATAATTCTACAGCCATTTTTTCAGGTAACCACGTGACAGGTGCTCTAAAGTACTGCCATCTGTCGATCAATAGCGTAAAATTTGTTCAAATACATTCAACCGCTAATCGAATGGAAATTTTAGTCGGTACTTCTCCAAGTTGTAGAATGAAACAATTAATAAGTTGCTCACTCATAATTTTTCAACGTTAAGGGTAGAGAAAGTGGTCATAATCGTGAAGCTATAGTCATTTTGGGGGTTGAAATTTCTTCCCCTCTCTTCATAATAGGTCCCCAGATTCAATAGTCCTCCTCCGATTAAGGGCAAGATAAAGTGAATAACGAAAAATTAAGAAATAAAACTGTTTTGTAGTAAAAATTATACATACATTTTATTACGATGGACAATGTTGAAACACTCGTTTTGGGAATCGTAACAGATCGCCATCCTTATTTCTTTGACTGAGAACGTGAAGAATTACATATGCAGTGGAACCTTGATTTTCCGAGTTCCGATTAACCGAGTTATCCTAGCCAAATTTGGTACTGAGTTTTTTAAATAACGATTCGAGCACGAGTGTGCATACTTTGTACTTGATTGGTTTGGTTTAGCAGATAGATGGTTTGTTTGGGTTTTGTTGCGTAAGATCCTAAAATGGATGTTGCCTTAAACTCAAGACAATATAAAATTCTATGTAAAAAAGTGTAATTAAAAATAAATAAAAAGATTTTAAAAATAGATTAACAGCCAGACCAATATTAAAAGCATGGTAAATCATTTAAGTAAACAACATAAAACAAAATACTCTTCAAAAATATGAAAAAAGTAAATATTTTAAAAACATATTAACATATATAAAAAAGTAAAATGTAGTTTAAAATGCATTGATGCAGTTTTCTTGTGTGAAAATGTTGCGAAACAGAAGGATTTTAGGAAATGTTAAGGACTTTACAAGAGAGTTTAAAAGGTACGTAACTCTCATACAGATTTATAGTAAAATTATCACAATAAATACATACTGTGATACAGTGTATATATTATTCCTAATCCTTGCTTTATGAATCTCTTAGTAACATGTCATACAGAAATTTTTCTGTATTTTGTATAGGATGTTTTTTGCTACTACGTCCGCATTATCTGGGTTTCTAATCCAGGGGGGCTCGATCCACATAACTTCAGATAATCAAGGTTTCTCTGTAGTTAGAAGTAGAAGTTTCTTTAACATGTTATTTTCTGTTTCACACTTGTTATTTTTGGTAGCATACAGCCAGTTGGCCATCTCTATCCCAGTTTTGGTTTAAATGTACGTTACTGAAAAGGATGTAAGTTTACTCCACCAGAACTCGGGAGAGACTTGTTTCCTCACGATGAATTATGTTTCCTCTTCCTGAAGCATATCCCTTCCCCTTGGGTGTTCTGCTTGGATAGAATGCTCCATCCAGATTCCTTCAGCTGATTTCAGTGATCGAAATGCATTCTACATCATTCCACTGAGATACTAAGATGAAAAGTGGGAGTATGTCTATACTAAAAATGTTAATGGTGTTGCTTTTTTGCCAGTTATGTCGAATGGTTATTAATTAGGTTGGTTGGGCTTAAAGGTACAGAAACAGAGAAACTGGGTCAAATGTAAGATAATGTTAATTAGGTTGGTTGGACTTAATGGCACAAGGCCTAGAAACAGAAATTGAGCCAAATGCAAGAGGCTATCAACTATAGAGGTTGGTTGGGTTTAATGGCACAGTGTTTGGAACAGAAATTGTGCCAAATGCATTAACTATGTTGATTAGTATTAATGGCACAATGTCCAGAAACAGAGAACCTGTGTCACACACAAGAAACTATCAATTAGGTCGGTTGGCTTCATGGCAAAAATAATTGAGTAATTGCGGCAAACGCAAGAGTATGTTTGTTTACCAATTTGATTGGGTTTAATGGCACAAGGTCTAGAAACAGACAAGCTGCTCTAAGGGCTCTTGACTAGGAACAAGAAAGAGATTTTTTTCTAATTTCCCCAAAACTAAAATAGCCTTTACAATTCCATCGAATTCTTTGGTATTAAAGCAACGATTTTAACAAGAATGTATAGATAGATCACTATTATTCTATTTCAAGTCACGCTGTACTAATCGTTGATAATGAGGAGAAATTCTGAAACAGATATTTTATGCAAACTATGTTGTTAAATAAACAATTTATTATATAACTAAAGATAATTGCAGATAAAAATAAATTAATTTAATTAAAAAGTGAAAAAAGAGCTCTCATAGGAAATCTGTCCAAAATATCTTCCGCAAAAGCATTAATTTTTTGACTTTGAGCAAGAATTTGCAGTTAATTATAAACAATTGCTTTTACTACAGACAGGAAAGATAAAACAAAATACCGGACACGTCAAGAGAATAAAAAATTTTAAACATTTTTTCAATTTTAATATAATTAGCTTCTGCTTCATCACCAACTTCCAGCGATGTAACATTACTCAACAAGTAAATTCTATTCATGATATATATATATATTTACGCTTCTCATTCAGTTTTCAACAAGAATTCTGCGGTGTGAAAAAAAATGGCAGAGTTACAATAAGAGATTTTAAAGAAATGATTCTGCGCTGTCGTCGCAGAAGTGGGGAAATTGCATAAAGTAAAACAAAAAAACAGTCTAGGAAGCTAGTTTCATTTGATTTTTCTTTGTTGCACAAGAACTCTAATGTACACGGAGCTAATGAAAAAAGACCTTATCTATTTATTTTATTCGATAGAAGGCAATAAGAGACAATTTTACGCTTTTTTTTATTTCGAGATACATATTTTCCGCAGTTAAAATCTTTTTTACGAATGTAGTTTTTATTCGAAAGGAATTAAACTGCTTCCTTAGAATTGTTTTTCTTTCCGCATAATAGATTATGAATAATCGTGGCTGTTAACACATGGCTTTCCTATTTTTTATTTTGTTACAACTCTCTTAATATCAAAATATTTCTCTTAAGGTGATTCGTTTTTTTCGCCAGATATTTAGAATAAAAAAGGAATCGTTTCCAAAAATAATTATAAAAGAAACTCGAGAAAAGTAAGCTCGAAATATATCATTATTGGGTTAAGTAAAATAATTTCGTCACAAATATAAACACTAAAACACGCAAAGAGAAATGAAAGAATTGAACAATTGGAATAAAAAAATTTCATCCATGTCAAGAAAAATATCGTAGTTAATCTGAGAATTGGAAGGATGAAAATACGATACTGTATACACTACTGTTTGTGAAAATTGCAACACTATGAAAGAATCATGAGAAATAAATGAAATTTATTCCACATATTGCTTATAGTGGTTTAAATAAACGATCAAATTTACAGAGCAATAAAACAAAAACAATGCCGAAAATCAATATCTTGTGCTGTCGTCACGCGCAGCGATGAGAGCCTGTACACGTCGTGGCATCGAATCATACAGATTCTGAATGTCATGCTGAGGAATGGCATTCCAAATGGCCTCTATCTGATGCCAAAGTTCAGCCGTACTCTCTGCCCGACGAGAGGTACGATTAAGTCGCCGTCCGATGTATCCCAGACATGATCAATGGGCGACATATCCAGGGAACGTGCAGGCCATGGAAGAAGCGGAACCTGTTGTGCACTGAAGGAGGTTTTTACATTCCGAGCAACATGTGGACGGGCATTGTCTTGCTGAAATAAAGCTCCGGGAATGCGTTGCAGGAGGGGTGGGACCTCGGGCTCCACAACCCTGATGTAGCTCCCGCTGTTCAGGGTCCCAACAATTTGGAGTAGGCGGGATCGCCCATGATATCCAATAGCACCCCAGACCATAACGCCAGGCGTTCGCCCAGTATGACGCTGAATAAGACACTACGGAAGGCGTTCACCTCTGTAGCATCTGACGAGTACGCGTCCATCGTAATAATCCAGATTGTAGCGGGACTCATCTGAGAAGACGACTTGCTGCCAATCGGCACGCCATTGATTCTGTTAGTGAGCCGATTGTAGCCGGAGGCGTCGGTGGTTCAGCGTCAAGGGAATCCTGCGCAGGGGAATCCTTGTACGTAGCCCATGGCGCAGCAGACGTCGACGAACCGTGGGGGGGGCAGACAATGACACACCTGCAGACGTGATCCAATGTTGTGCCAACGCACGAGAGGATGCTGTAAGGTCCGTCACCTCCATGCGGATGAGGTGTCTGTCGTCCCCTTGGTTGATTTTAAGGCAACTTTCAAAATTGTATAGATAATTAATCAACAAAAGTTTATGTCTATAAAATATTGATCTATAACGAAAAAAAATAGTTAAGCAGTGACAATTTTAGAGAAGCAAGTAAAAAAATACGGTCATCTGTGGGTAGGTAGTTAATTAACGTCGCACTGGAGCAACAGAACGGGCTATTCGCTCAATCCCGGAGGGAAAGATCCAAGGTTGTCTGAGCGATTTCTTAGCTTACGCTCTCCTCAGACACGAGGCACATGTGCCGGTTTGAGAGTATATATAACGTTCACCCATAGTAATGTGCGTCTGGTGTTGTGTGAACATTTTTCTGTTCGAGAAGTTCTTTAATTTTCCTAGTGGTTGTCTCTTCATTAGCGACACTACCAGATCTATAAGCTAGTAGGGGAGAGTGGGGCAAGACGGGGTAGTTGAGCTGCTGGTTCACTTGGCACTGCAATCGAGCTGACAACGTTGGTACTAGTGGTAGAGGTGGAGAAGAAGCCTTTGTGTAAGCAGCAGCCATTTTGATTGAGTCGTTTGGCTTGTGCAAAAGTTTTTAAAAGAAGTGGTCTGGTTTCTCTTGAATATTTTATTTGCATCGTTGCAGTTTGGTGCTGAATGAAAGTAACTTATACTTATTTACTTATAACTTCATATATACTAGTAAAAAGTGTAGTCCTTAGCGATTAATTTACATACTTTATAAATACTCTTGGTAAAAACTAACCAACAACGAGCATTAATCACCTATTATCGCGTCGGTGGGGCAAGACGGGTTTTTTCCTGTGGGTTATGATGGGGTAGTAACCCATCTTACCCCACTCTTTCAAACTCGTCCTTTTTTCTTCACAGAATAACGGAGATGGTTCGGACGTATAAAAGGAAGACTGATCGAGGAGGGTGGGATCCGGAATCGATGAAAAATGCAATTGAATCTGTTATTAAGGGGGAAATGGAATACAAAAAAGGCAGCTGACTCCTTCAAGTTCCCCAGTCAACACTTGAAAGAAGAATAAAACTCACTCGGGAACAATCAGGAAAAACTGAAGAAATTTTTACTGAATCTACAAGTGGTACTGTATATACAGGTCAAATACACTACCTGACATTGAAAATGCAACACCCAGAAGGAGTGCGCAGAACTGGATGAAATTTACAGGGTAGACGCAGCTCACCGAGATATGTAAATGATGCAAACTGCGCAGCTGTCCCGCGCAAGGCGAGTGAAAAACCAGGGAAAGAACCTGCAAAAGTGGTCAGTTTCGTGCCGCTCTGTTTGCCAGGTAAATCAAATTGTAATTTGTTTTGGTGTCTCAGAGGAAACGTCTAGTAGCGGAGAATGCCAGGACGCCGCCAATCAAGACAGTTCCAGCAAACAGACGACTTCACGAGGGGTATGGTGATTGGCCTCAGAAGGGCAGGTTGGTCCATACGTCAAATCTCAGCAGATACCCACCTACACGCGTCCACGGTGCACCGGTTGGGGCACAGATGGTTGGACCAAGGGAATGTGGCACGTTTGAGGGGTTCCGGTGCAGCCAGAGTGACAGCACGCGTGGACCGACGCATCTGCCGGCAAGCATCGGCGGCCCCACAAGCCACGTCTGTAGCCCTTTTGCTGCATGTGCAGGACACCCTTGATGCTCCCATATCGTCCAGGACCATTAGCCGCCGATTGATCGCTGGCAGCCTGCACTCATGGCGCCCGTTGAGACGACTACCATTGACCCAATAGCACAGACGTCTCCGTTTGCAATGGTGTCGGGATAGAGCCACGTGGACGACGGAATGGCACAGGGTGGTGTTCTCAGACGAGTCACGCTTCTGTTTTAGCAATGACAGTCGCCGTGTACGAGTCTCGCGCCGACGTGGTGACAGGGCCAATCCGGCCGCACCTGTGGAACGAAATACCGCGAGACAACGCGGTATAATGGTTTGGGGCGCTATCGCCTACGATAGCAGGTCACCTCTGGTCCGTATTCAGGGCACTATGACGGCCCAACGATACGTGGATGACGTGCTGCAGCCGGTGACACTACCTTTCCTTCAGGGGGTGCCCAATGCCATTTTCCAGCAGGATAACGCCCGGCCGCACACGGCACGCATCACCCAACATGCCCTGCAAGGTACCCAGGTGTTTCCCTGGCCAGCTGTCTCCCCTGATCTCTCACCTATCGAACATTTCAGGAACGTCATTGGACGTCGCTTGCATGCGTTGCCACCGGCACGTTCAGAAGACGAACTCTGGCAATGGTTGACAGGGAATGGGCAGCCATCCCTCAGGACACCATCCGCACGCTCATTGCGTCTGTACCTAGACGCGTTGCTGCCTGTATCGCTGCTCGCGGTGATCCTACAACCTACTGATCAGACGTTCCTGCTGCTCAGTGGCAAGGTGTATAATGTTGCAATAAAGATCACTTATTACTCGTTGCTGTCTCTCTTTGTTTGCCAAATTTCATCACTTTCTGCCAACTCCTTCTTGGTGTTGCATTTTCAATGTCAGGTAGTGTAAATACAATTCTCGTACAGAGTCTAGGCCCATTAAAAACTGTCTTTACTGTTGAGGAAAAAAATTGTTGGTTAACTATTTGTTAAAAATCGAGGAAAGATTATTTGAACTCACATCTTACGACCTGAGAGTGCTTACTTATCAATGGGCAGATAAACTGGGTAAACAACACACATTTTCGGAGACAAAACAAGTAGCTGGTAAAGACTGGCTGTTTAGGTTCAGATCCAGACAACCCCAGCTAAGTTTGAGGAAACCGGAAGCCAAAAGTGCGGCAAGAGCAACAGTATTTAACAAAGCACACTGCTGGCCACCCAAATTGCAACACCAAGAAAGACAAGAGATATCACAACAAAATTTATTTTGTAGATAACATGTTGACCAAGTATCAAATGATTAAATTTATAGACTTCTGTGAAGTGTGGTTCCTGCCAAAATAAGTAGCCAGAGTAGCCGCCATTGTTGGAGATCACCGCTGCCACACGCCTCGGCATTGATTCAAAGAGACTTTGGATGTGTTCTTGGGGTACAGCAGACCAAGCAGCTTCCACACGTTGCCAAAGTTGATCTGGTGTGGCAGCTGGGGATGTATTCTGGGTCAATCGTTGAGCAACCATGGACCACATGTTTTCTATCGGCGAAAGATCCGGAGAGCGAGCTGGCCAGGGAAGCAATTCAATCTGGCGATTGATGAGAAACTCTTGGACAATGCGTGCCACGTGTGGTCGCGCATTATCCTGTTGAAATATGGCTGTGGGCAAGCCCTGAAGGTAAGGAAGGACAACTGGCTCCAACACCTCGGAGATGTAGCGCTGGCTGTTTAAAGTACCGGCAATGCGTACTAGAGGAGTGCGAGAGTGATATCCAATACCGCCCCATACCATAATACCCGGTGCAGGACCAGTGTGGCGGTGCATAACGCAGCTGTTCAGCATCCTCTCTCCACGGTGTCTCCAGACTCGAATCCGACCATCGTGGTGTTGCAGACAGAAGCGTGACTCGTCAGTAAAGACAATTTCATTCCATTCTGCCGTCCACATCCTTCTTTCATCGCACCATTGGCGGCGGAAACGTCTGTGGTTCTGCGTCAAGGGTAGACGAAGCAATGGACGTCTTGCGGACAGACCACTCTGCTGTAAACAGCGTCGAATGGTACGCGCAGACACTGGATGATGCGGTACAGACTGAATGTGCTGTGCTATGGTTCGTGATGTGGCTGAGCGATCCGTCACTGCCATACGCACCATATGCCTGTCATCACGTGAAGTGGTGCACTGAGGTGGATGCGATCGAACACGTCGGTCCGTCGTACCCTCCTGCATCCAACGATCACATATCCGCATTACAGTTGTTTGGTTTCGTCCAACATGACTACCGATTTCCCTGAAAGATAATCCACAATCTCGGTAGGCCACTATCCTTCCTCTGTCGAACTCGGATACTTGATCAAAAGATGATCGCTGTTTTCTACGAGGCATAATTGATCGTTTTTTTGAAAAAACCACAAGAAAAACACAATTGCCGTACTTGAAATCGTCGAAATCTCCAAGTCTTAAATAGCGCTTTGAAGTGGAGCCACAGGCGCGCGTAATGTGCATCTGCGCTGAAATTCTAATCATTTGCATATCTCACCTCCGCTAATGCATGTTGTAAATTTCATATTATTTGCATGCTTCCTTCAGGGTGTTGCATTTACGGTGGCCAGCAGTGTATTTCACCAAGTTTTATGATTTGTTAACCCGAGTTGTCGACGAATACAAATTTACTGCTGACGAAATCTATAATTGTGACGAGACTGGGGTAATCGTAGTACCTAAGCGTAGGTCAAAAATTCTGAAAATAAATATTAAAAAGAGAAAGAAGTGGGGAAAAAAGGAAAAGGCTAAAAAAATTTGGCAATGGGTTTTTGTGAAAGAAATGGGGAAAAAGGTAAAAAAAGGCAAAAAGAATTTGAAGCGTAAGATTGTTCATAGCAAGGAAAAACAAAGCAAAAGTAAACAAGTGAACAAGACAAACCGAAAACAGTCACTCCTCTTCATCAGAGGCTTCTGATGCCGAGTGTCTTTACTGTGGTTATTTATACTCACAGTCTACTTAGGGCTGGATTCAATGTTGGAAGTGTAAACGATGGGCTCATTGCACATGTGCAGGTGAAGAAGACGAAAATGATGAATCAATTCATCTTTGTGCATTATGCCAAGATTAGCCCCATCATGCCCCACCATCGACCTCATCTTGCCAAACCCGGTGAGGCAAGATAAAGTTTTGTTTTTCAATCGAAAAAGGTTTTTATAATTAATTAAAAATAGAAAATAAGTTCATTTGTATATCATTATAAACATTAGTAATATACAATAAAGTATAGTTTTTTCAAAAACTTCCAAGATTAATTGTTGATTTTATGAACCCAAATGCTCTAGGAACCCTGTCTTGCCCCACTCTCCCCTACACCATGAAGAGATAATAGTAATTTGAACTTAATTTTTATAGGAATGGTAAACCACACATCTAGAAACATATTAGGCTAAAAATCTATTCAATATTTACTATAATATTTAAAAAATAGGTTTTAAATATCAAATTTGCAAGATTCTAGGTTGCAAAATTGGTCTTGGAAAAACTTGGTCTTAGGAAGACGTAATTCTTTACCCTCTCACCCTATTATTGGTTAAAATCATATTTTAATACTTTCTCAAAAAAATTGCTCGCGCATAGTAAATAAATATGAAACAATGATATAAGAGGGATTTTCAGTGTAAACGAATAAATCAGAGAAGACTTTTTCTGCTGTGCAAATGCCAAATATATATCGGGATTCCCTTAAAGTGTAGTTTATAGCAATTTTGGAAATGTTTGGTGTTTAATCGAATTGATGTTGATCTAACGACTATCATACCTCAATTCAGAACTTATTTGGAATTTTTATTGGCGAAGTACTGAAATTGTATTCAAAAGAGTCAGTCAGTACGTATAACCGCATAAACACTACCGCCACCTATATTTAGCTTGATAGAAAATGTCTTACAGATGTTAGGAAACGAGTAATGCAAGTGATAACATTTATATTAAAATAAGAAAAAAGCACAAGCGATATTTATTCAGAAACTTAGTGAATTTATTTTAGTGATATTTATTCAGAAACGTGTATGCGTTAGTATGATTAAATTATTAATAAGCATGTAATTTTCTATATCTGGCAGGCAACGAGAGTAATGTTTTCAAATTTTTAGTTCCATTTAGAATTATTAATTGAGATGTAGTTTTGAGATAAGGGTTTGAGTTACTGAGTTCTGTATTATTGAGTTTTTAAGATTACTAACACAGATGTATCATTATTTTAACGGGATTTACAGTTAGTATTTTTATATTTTACATAAAAATCTCATTGATGATCATTCAAATTTGATATCTAGGAGCTTTTCCTTTTTTATTACTCCCAATTTTTAATTATAATGTAAACACGTCTAATTTTAATTAAATATGCTGATCATATTTATATTTTTATCCCAGATTTTCTTTTCAGCGTGATATAATTGCTAAAAGACGTTTTAAACAGTAACGAAATGTGGAAGATTGGAACAAATCTATGGATAATTAAAAAAAACCGCACACCTACGAAATTTCAAATTTAACTACTGTTAGGTGAAAAATTAATAATTTATGTCAATATTTTGGTTCAGTTGTAGTTCTTCCCTGAATTGGATTACAAATATTTCCATTAAAAATGTAATTACGCACAGGCTGCTTAATTAAAATATTTCTCTTGTATATATCCTTTTATTCATATTTTTCTTTAGCTGTTAAATTACTCAACGTATTAATTTATATTTTGGTTGCCTCTCTTTTTTGATTCATTTAGTTCTTACGAAATCTTGAAAACTCTATTTCATAAGCGTGGTTTTCTAGTACAGATTACATTAATATATTTTATTGATTCGTTACAAAATACAGAATGCAACATTTAGATTTTTGCAGTGTACATTACTGCAAAATTTTGTCATAAGAAAAACTTGGATTACATCATCCGTTTCTTCTCCCTTTCTTATTAAAAATTGAAAGTTTCTGCTTTCAGTGGTTTCGTATTCAACATGGCAAATATTATTTCTGTTATAAGTGACACTTTTTCATTTCAAGAACTAAAAGTTTAATTAAAAGGTTAATTTAAACTAGGTTTACACACAATTATATTTATGGGCATTAAATAGTGAATTTATTCATGATTGTAGCTGTTATCGTATCCTTGTTAGACTGCACTGGTTAAATTCAAGAACACGGTACCGGCGTCCTATCAAAATACCCGTTTGGCGACGAAAATTTTTGTCGCCAATTTGGCTAGGGGCCGATACTCACTGCACATTTCATCCTGTGAGTTATCTTACCACAAAGGTGGCATAAGTTTCATACGTGTTATTAATATCTGAAAGTTCTTTTATATAAGTGTGATTGAAATGCTTTTTACTTCTTAACTATCAATGAAGATGTTTTCGGTGTTATAGAAAATCGAAGCAGTTTTATATTATCTTCAGTGAGTTTGTAATTTCTCTTGGAAGTAAGATTTAGAATTACAATTCAAATCTTATCAATCTTGTCACAGCATTTAAAGATATTTATGTTAAAAACTTGCATCACGTCTTATTTAAAAATTGGAAGAGTAAATTGTTCAAGTCAGTTTTCCAATATTTCGTGTGACAAAAAGAATTTAATTTCGAATTTTTTGCTTAAATGTTTTTCTTATACATATTTAATGAAATATTTATGTAATTGTTTTGAAAATTGATACTATCTTCCACAAAATTGTTTGAAGAAATTTACAAATATCTTTCATAAGAATGAATTAATACACAGTGTATTCAAAAAGTTCCAGGACTGATCACACACAGACCATATAACACAGAGGATATACTTAAATTTGATATTAAGCTTCGACATAGTCCCCTCCCAATTCAATACAACGCTTGGAACGAGTGTACAGGTCCGTAAACGCCTTCTGGAACGCCTCCAACACTATTGAGTTCCGATGTCACAGCCGCTTCAATCTCCTCTATCGACTCGTACCGCTGCCCCTTCATCTTCAATTTCAACTTGGGAAATAAAAAATAGTCCGGGGGGACGGATCTGGTGAGTACAGGGGGTGGTTGATGCCCACAACCTGCCTTATCGCCAAAAATTGCTGCACAAGGATGGACTTGTGAGAATATGCATTGTCGTGCAAGAGGCACCAATTTCCACTGTGCAACAAATCGGGCCTCACACGCCGCATTCGTTTCAAAAGCAGATCCAAAACATCTTTGTAGAATGCCCCAGTCACAGTGGAACCTTGACGACGAAATTCTCGATGAATGATGCCCCGACTGTCAAAAAAGGTGATCAGCATCGTTTTCGTTTTTGATTTCGAATCGCGAACTTTCATCGCCGGTGACAATGTTTTGCAAAAAAGTTGGATCCTGATCGGCCACGACAATCAAATCTTTGCAGGAGGAAATTCGGTGTTCTTTTTGTTCAGGGAGTCAGAATGTGCGGCACAAAGCGCGCACAGAGCTTCCTTTTTTTCAAATCCTCCGCCATGATCGTGAAAATTGTTCCCACACTAATGTTTAACGACTGTGCAATCATTTCTATCGTTATTCGGCGGTCGGATCTCACCAACGCTTGCACATGCTCCACATTTTCATAATTTCGACTCGAACATGGACGACCTGATCTCTCATCGTCTTCGGTCGAGTCTCTTCCAGCTTTAAACCTCGAAAACCACTCAAATACTCGCAAACGACTCATAGTATCGTCACCATACGCAGATATAATCATTTCGTACGTTTCTGTGGCCGATTTTCCCAATTTAAACAAAATTTGATGTTCGTTCGTTGCTCCATTTTTTTCGATGACAATGACGCACACACACGCTTTACGCAAATGAACGCTGCCAAGTCGGAACTAGTCAGAATTGAATGCAACCCACGTGTTACGAGTGGCTGAAGGTCCTTGCTACGTCATCCCGCCGGTTTCGCAGCGATAGCGTCATCTGTACTTTTTACAAGCGGGAGTCCTGGAACTTTTTGAATACACTGTGTATATAACTAGATTTTTGGGTTAATTATAATATTTCGACTTTTTAGAATCATTTGAATCATTCTTGATTTGCTTCTTTTAGTACATCTCACATTTTTGTGAAACATGATTTCGTATTTTCTTATTCTATCATGACTTTGTTCAAAGTAAAACTAAGGTAACAAATATCTCAGTGAGGTCCATCCTATGGATAAAATTTATTTAAAAAGTACAATAGACTTCTAATTTTCTTGGTCAACCTATTTATTGTCAACATTATTACTTTTTTGTAGCATTACTTGAATATTCGTTTTAAAATGATAAATTTTCTTATTCTCTTCAATCAGTCTAAGAAGTATTCATGAGCTTACTTTTCCAATGTTGGTTTGGTTGGTTTTTTTATGGCGTAAGGTTCAAATTTGGTCACGCTGCGTCAAACACAAGACAGAAAACGTCATGAAATGGACATACACCTATATAGAAGGTTTTACTGACACAGAAGAGAGTTTTCCAGGGAAGCATTAAAACTTTTTAAACCACTTAAGTTTAGAGTTCTATATACGAATTTTATTTTATTATAGTTGATTACTGGTATGTTTCTTAAGCATGTCACAAAGTAAATTTCTAACCGTATTTTACTCTACATAAATATGAGCTTGGCAAATAAAATTAATGTATTGGATTATTACATTTCAATGCTCTAATAATCAAACTGAGATTTTACATTTTATCTGTTACTGGGAAATCTTTACATCATCTTACTTATCTCATCTTACATTTTTTCATGCTTCTCAAAACTCAGATTAATATGCAATAGAGCCACATGAATTTTTTTCCTACAGCGTCCGTTTTCTCAAACTTGATCGTGCTATTTCAAATTGCTCTGAGAGGTAATTTTTTACTGGACCAGAGAGACGAGCATAAAAATTATTCAGCATATATGAATATAAATATTCACTTCAGAATTAAAAAGCGGAGAAAAAACTCAGCGGAATACGAGCTAAAAGTACTAGTGCAAAACAAACAAACAAAAAAGGCACCGCAGCTTTAACATTGCGTCCATAAAAAGGCTTGGTAAGATAAGAGATTAAATAAAAAATGACATTAAAAATAGCTGACAATATATATAGGGAAGCAAAAAATTTAATAAGGGAGACTTTGAAGACGTAGACTGAGGGGAAAAAATAGAACGTTCAAAAAATTATTCTGGGTGGAAGATTTTTCTTCTTTAACGGTGATGGTGGGGATGCTTCATAGTTGTATGCATTTTGTTCATAACGTAATAAATCCTTATCACTGTCTGAAAATCTTTCTAAAGAATTAGATTTAGACATTTTATCGCGGTGAATTGAAATCGCTGTCTATTCCAGAAAGAGTAAACTAATTTGTTTGTTGAAGTTTGCATCCTCATACTCTTATTTGGTATTATTTTCCAGATTTAATATCTTTTTTTCAGACTAAACTTTTACATTTTAAGAGAAATGGAATGAGATTTGTTAGTTTACATATGAAATGTACAGAGTTCTAACATCGGGGTTTTAAATTTAGATGAAGATTCTTTTTTTTCGAAGGATTCGAAAAGTATGCATTTATTTATTGATAGCGATGCAAATGTTCATAATGATTGATATCAGAATTTTGAAAAGATATCAGGATTAATTTATTACAATTTTATTAATTTATTATCAGTACATACATGCAAATTTTACGAACCATAAATGTAAGATTTTAAAGACAAATTTGTTTAACATTGCACTGATAACATATCTGAATTTTAAAAATTTGTTATGAGTTAAAACTTCCAATAAACTTGAAATTAAACTATCATTTATCTTGAAGATTTAGTCTTTAGAAATAAAGTTGTTTCCTAATAATTGAGTTTTTTCTATGTCAGTAACTGTTATATTTAAATAACTATTCCCCTTTTCTATGTTCCGTATGTCCAACAGTACGAATTGTACTTCTCATTGTAATATTATAAGTAAGTTTCAAACATTGTTGTCTTTTTGCTGGTTTAAAAGTATTGAGGTCAAGTTCTCTCACTATAAACTAAGTCGAATGAACTACAAAAGTATGTAGTGTGTTTGATATATCATGCCATATAACAGATTTGGAACGATGCCTTTCAATTTGAGGTATCTTAATACCTTTAAAGTAAGAACGTTTGATGGTGATTCATTTGCTGTCCAAAGTCTACTGTAAGATGTTCTTAAGCGTCAGCTTAAATAAAAACAAGCAAAAAAATTTTGATTTTACTTATAAAGTATATTTTTATCATTACAAATCGTCTTAAATTTAAATCTTACATGGGCCATGAAATGTAAGCATAAAGCAAGAATACCGCATTGAAGTATTTTCGCATTTCCTAAAACATCAAATGTATATGCTTAAATTTTTACCTCTAACAATCGTTGTTTAAATTTTTCTTTTATACTTCAAATAAAGAAAGGAACGTTGTCTTCATTGAACGACTTAGTGACATTTTTATGTTTTACGTTTTACAGAACATTTTTTTTCCATCATCTACACCGACAAAAAATCTACAAAAATAAACCAAAGAACTAACTGGAGTCGTAGAACAGGAACTTCGCCCAAGCGAGATTACCCCTGGAAGACACTTGAAAATCTCCTCAAAATACAGTGACCTTCTTAAACTGGGGAATGGCAGGATAATAAAAGAATTTTCCTATCTGACTCCTGGAAGTCAGGGGTCGCCGATGGAAACGGATGGACCCTTTATGGTCCCGAGTCCCGCCTTTGTCGTGTTCCACCTGGGGATCGATTGATGCTCCACCCAGATTGTCAGAATTAAGGACGAGCCTCAGTGAATGATATCTGCGGTCGAGGTCGCTTATTTCTCTTGTGTGGGTGGCATCGACCCTCAAGCTTCGATCAACTGATGGCGAAGAAGGTTCTGTGCATGTGACGGCACTTATAAAATGCTGCTGATGTTTAAATCAGTTGACGGTGTGACGTCCAGAACAGTCGTCGTTTATGACACGAGATCTTAGTTTATTTTTAGAAGGGTTTGGAAGCATTTCTTTCTTTAGATGCTGAGATTACGGGTGAGGATTCGCACGATGAAAAATAAACCAGGGTCACTACCTGGAGTACCGGTACCATGGTACCTGGAAATGTGAAAAGATTTTTTTGCAGTCTCTTTCCTAAGTTTGAAGGTCTAAATACTTTCATCGTGTTTATAAACAGTTGTACATCATCCAATTCTAGAGAAAAATCGTATTTTTGGTTTAAATTGAACATTGATCATTCGGTTGGCAGTTTTGAGGTTTGATCGCGCAAGGGTCATACTTGGCCAAGCCGCGTCATACGCAAGACAACGTCAAGTAGTTGTGAACAGAAATAAAAGGGGAGGGGGAGGAGAAAGATCGCTTGAGCATAATGGGATCGCGACCCCCATGTTTACCCGATACAGTAAACCCCATGGGAAAAATAGATCAATAGGGTGTCTTGGTTTAGTGAAGCCCGTACACAACTAAAGATGTGCCCCTGAGGGGATTGATTATTTGGAGTGCTTTGTATCTCACTAGAGAAGCGTCGTCTTTTCGGGCTCTGGGTTCCAGAGTGAGGGACCAGGACATAATGAATATTATATCTTTTTATTATTAGTTAAAAAATAGCTAATTCTTAATTTAGAGTATGAAAAAAGACGTTATAAGTTTCTCGTATTTATAATTTACAAACTCTCTCTGGGAATGAGGATATAATTGTAATACAGTTAATTAGTTTCCTTTGTAAACCTACCTTGATTTATATAACTTTAAACTATACTTTGTTAATTTTAAAATCAGTTTTATTTTATACGTACATCTGGCAATAATTTCATGAAGCGTGAAAATACAGAGAATAAAAAAGTTTCAGTAAGCACTTTATTATTTGAAATAAATAACTTTATTATTTACAGAATATAAATATTGAAGGAATAAAAATGGAAAAGCAGATGAGCATAATTGCATAGAAAGTTTCTATTGCATCAAAAAAATATTCATATAATGTAACGCATAATTCACAATACCACAAAAATGTGACAAATAAAAAGCTAAAGTCTCCGTACGATGAAAAATACGGCTTATCTTTGCTGCTGGTATCATAATTTTTCAGTTCACGACCGATTTCTTCCCATAAGCGTTCCATGGGGGTTCAGGAGACTGGTTGTATGTGAAGTTGCTGCAACGCATGGTAAAGGCACCATCACTTACATATCGTTGCGGCGTGTTTTGAATCGTTGCCCTGTTGAAAGATAAACGTTCTTCCAAGAGACAGTTTCGTACCACTAGCAAGGACATTTTGTTTCAAAATGTCTAGGTACACATAGCTATCCATGTTACCTTCAATAAGACATAAATTATATACACCAGAAGAACTAATGCAATTCCATACCTTTAAATTTCCTCCGCCATGTTTTACAGTTCTACATAAGTTTTTTTCTTTGCATTTTGATGTTTTGGTTCTCTCCATGCCATAACTCGTCCATCTGAACAAAATTTTGATTCATCCCTGAAAAGTGCAGAATCCCAGAAAGTTAAGGGCGTACTTAAGTGCTTCTTTGCAAACTCGAGACCCTTTCTTCTGTTAAGTTTGCTGATTAATGGCTTCTTACGTGCCACATGACCATTATAGGCAACTTTTGTAATTACATTTTTTACAGTCTGAGGGTATACTTCAAGATTGTAATCAGTTTTCAACAAGGATGCAATTTGTGATGCACTAATTCGTGAATTATCGCGAAACTTTAGCAGAATATCCCCTCTTCTATATACGGCTCAATTTCTGAGGTCTTCCGGACCTGTACCTATTTTCCAGTTTCTACCTCATTACAACCTGCAATAATTTTTACTGTAGATTTGTAATTTTTATTACGTCAATTTTCCTCATTGATAAACGGTCATTTCTCAACTTTATCACCAATTCGCTAAAGCTTTCGGAATTTCCCTTTTAGGCAAACCACTGGTATGAAAATCGTTTGAAATGATTACTTACATTACACTGAAATTATTTTTCATTCGATAGTTATAATAATTGAATATGGGGCAGCTAGACTACGTTCTAGTCGATTTGAATAGTGCGTACGGAAAGTTTTTTTGCCTTTCCTTTTGTACATTTTTCTCAAAGGTTAATTAATTACTTTTTGTTTATGAAAATTAGGGAATTTTTGTTGCAAACACATTCTTTAGTGTGAAATAAGTTTCTCGTACAATTTCTCATTTTTTTTGAGATTTCTTTAGAAATTATATTAATTTATTAGCCGTTTTCATTTGCGTGCGGAAATTTATTTAATCAATATAAATGAGAAAGAAAATTAATAAGGATTTAAATCTGGATAATTATAACGACCGAAAAAGTTCTTTGCTGGACTTGAGACATGTTATAGAATATAAAGATGTATCCACTATATATTCTGTTGAACGCTGTATATGCTCAGAAATAGACAATGGGCTATAGAAAGCGGATCGTACGCTGTGTAAAAATTAACAATTTTGGAGATCGAGCTTGGGCTCATTTCACTGAACACGTATGGATATATAATCTCAATATGAGAGAGAGAGAGAGAACATCAATAATCTTAATTTATTGCCAATTGTTTAATATTTACTGAAATTTAATTGGATGGTGTAATTTTATATACGAGTGAAGAGTAAGAATGAGGCGCGTAAAAATGCTTCAGTACATTACAAGAAACACAGAATACGACTATTCATATAGTGTTTCACATTAATTAATTAACGTCGCACTGGGACAACACAATGGGCTATTGGCGATGGTCCAGTATCAATCCCGAAGGGAAAGATCCAAGGAAAACGTCTCCTAATTTTGAACCATGGTCATAGTGTTTCACAGATATTATCAATGTTGTAGCGATGGTTAACTTATGATTTGTATTATTTGATTCTCCTTTTTTTGTTTTTTCAAACATTTGTACACCAAGAGTTGAAACCAGCATCAGTTGGTATTTTTTGTTGCTTCTAATTTTCTTGGTTTATATATAACCTAGATCTAATCAAAAATATCATGCTCTACAAGTCGCACAACGAACTTCTATTCATCCAGGAGATGTTCCAGAACCGATACAATCTAAAACATGGCTAGAAGCTGCTGAGGTTGTGGAGCATGGACAAGTTGGAAAGTTCTTAGCGCCTCCACAAAAGTCATAAATCTTGCCTGCTCTCTTCTAAGTCTTACCAGAGAAGTCTGATGCAGTCTGAAACCTTTAAAAGACAATGATAATTCAGGGAACCTTGTGGGACATCAAGAATGTGGAGGAGGTTGATTGGTCGAGTGGTGTTTTTGTGGCACAAGGGCCATATTTTGTCATGTTGTGTCAAACACAAGAGACAGGCAACATCAAATAATGAACATATACACACAAGGAAAGTTTTACTAATACAGAAGAAAGAAATATACTCAAGAGGAATAGAAACTGAGCGTCCTATAACTCGCAAGTTGCTAGCGCAATGGCCATATCGACGCAAACCCGACTTAGGTGGAGGAACAGATCATGTTTGGTGGATTTTCGACCTGTGGAAGGAGTCAATTTTCGTGGTGATGAGATCACTACTCGCTGTTCTGATTGGTACTTATTTTTAAATGCTATTTACCCAAGTGATATGTGTTGAAAGTAAGAAGGTTACACTTACCATCTGCGGGCATGGTGAGATTCTTGGCCTCCCAGTTGCTGTGCCCCGCCTCGTTGACGGCTGCCAGCTGAAATCCATACGTGACCGCCGGGGCCAGGTAACGGACTGTGTAGCTAGTGGCGTTCGACGGTATCTTATCGTCCATATCGAGCCAATCCGCCCCACCAGTGCTGTAGTTCTTCATCTGCAGGTGGTAGCGTTTGATGGGCAAGTTGCCTTTGTATTCCAGGCTCCAGCGGAGTAACGCGGTGCGGGAGTCGAGAGCTTCCACGGAGTCTACGGAGATCTCTGCCGGCTCTGAAAACAAAACAAGGCCTCCATTACTCTCTAACCCTTATGCATGCCAAGTGAACTGTAGATAGGCTTAAATAGCACTTCTTTTGAAAATTAGCAGAGGTAGTTAACTAACGTCCAGCAGGAGCAACACAACGGGTTATTGGCGACGGTCCGGGATCAATACCTAAGGGAAAGATCTTTGAATTGTGAACCACGGTCAGATGACGAGGTCAACACCTGAGCTGGCACCCTTCTCTCTAAACTTTCACAACGCGCCAACGTGAGGACATTTGAGGCCACGACAAATTTAACGTGCACCAGCCCCAGTGTACACAACGGTCTTTGGCTGGACCAAGTTTCGAATTCGTAACCCTCCGGTTGCTAATCCGTTGCTCTTCCAACTGGACTACCGCGGCCCAAGCAGTTTACAACTACTATGGGAAGGATTAAATGTTATGGATTAATACTATTTGAGAACTGTTGATAACTCTTAAATCTAATCTGTTAACCCTCTGATATTTGCGAGTAGTATGGTATTGCCTTTCCCTCACAACACACATAATGGTTAACACTCTAAATTTTTTTGACCAGATAACTCGTCCATAAAGATCAGACCAATTTCGCTAATAACGAGATATCTCGTCAATCCCTATCAGGTCAGTGTTGCTAATGGCGAGATATCTCGTTGAGACATGCACCAGTAGGGTTAAATAACCATTATATTGATTGAAAGAATCCCGGGAAAGAGATTCTATTGGTCAAGGAGGTCAAAACTTATTAGAAGTCATGTTAGGAAGACAATATGTTTCAGAGCGGGTATAAACGTGTGAACCGTCAGTGGGTTAGTAACAATCAATTGAATAGTTGTTAACGAAACGGCTAATATTAGCAGTTAGTAATTTATGCTATCGTAAATTGGCAATTATTGTTAACAGTGTTAGTAAACGGTAGGCATAGTGAGGATATGGTAAGGTAGATGACCTTGATGATTTCCTTTCTAAAGAGGTATTGAAATATTGTCCAAGGAAGGGGCAATCATACGAAAAAACGATGTAACTATCGTCATAGGTGATTATTTGTTCTCCACATCGTAAGCATTTCCATCGTTTCCGGCACTGAAAGATAAACTCAGAGCCGGATCCCTCATTAAAAATGATAATTGCAGAAGCATTTCCTTACATTTAACTTGTCTCCTAATTTTGCGAATAGAATCACGCTCGAAACCACGTGACTCAAAGGCGAATTAACAAGAACAGGAAAATAGTCTTCATCAGGATTGCCCATGCTAAGAGATAAATGGAAACATGGTCCTGGGACTTAGTCATGACCATCAACGATAACTAAACAAGCCAAACAGCGAATAAGCGCTGATTAATGAGTCCATTAACTTAAGCGGTACAATTAACTAACTAAACGAGTCATACAGCGAAAAGGGTGGTTATAGAGAAAGGGGCGAAATAAAGGTGGTTAAATAATTGAATAAGAAAATAAGGGTCAAGCTATGGGTGGTCTTTCTAACGAAATAAGTGACAGATGCATGGTAAAACATAATTTTTTCATTTTAACATTGAAAATCAAGTTTTTATGCTTCACTAAACAATTAAATTTTTATCCATCGAAAGTATTGGATGGGTTATTGTAGGTTAGATTTTTGTAAGTTAGAAGTATTAATTTATTTCGTATAACATAAAATGCAAACATCTAAAGAGAAATCAATTAAGTGCAAAAGAACGGAATATGAGACGAAAATCTTAAGAGCTTTGAACATTTTTCGGACTTCCAAGCATCATCTTCCTACTCTACCTTTCGCGTTTGGATTCGTCTACTGGAGCAAGTCACTCTATGTATGATGAATCGTATATATCTGTAACGCAGGTCTGCAATATTAACTTCAGAAAAGTTTGAAAATTTTTTTGATATTTTTACTTACACTCGTAAACTTAATAAAAAAATATTTTTCCAAATATTTCTATCACATAGCATTTTCTGAAAAAAAAAAACGATTTCAAGTTGCATGTTCATTGTATTTGGTGGAAAATACAATATTCAAATTATTATTTCTATATTCTTTTTGTCAGTATCACTATTGCTTTTTATAGTCTTAATGGAGAAACAGTGCAAATTTATTAATACTTGGCATAAAATGCGTTATTTTTCTAATTTCTTGGTTTTTATATCCAAAACAGTGCTCAGTGGTAGGACGTTTTATACTGCTTCAGGTCCGTCTCAGTGAATTCCAGAACAGTTATCCGCCATCCTGCTATCATCCCAGTGTGCTTAGTAACTCATTTTCATGTGATTTATTGTCACTAGATGGCCACAGAAAGCAGTGTATTTATTTCCACGAGAGAAATGTACTGTCGAGAACAAAATTTCGAGTTTAATAGTAATATCACGTGAGGAACTGTGCAACCAATAAATAATTGAAAGAAAACAAAAGATCCATGCTTGAAAACGCCATTAAACTTTGGTGACCGATTACATTTTTCGTTCAATTATTCATCGTCTACGCGTATCATTACTTTCTCTTATAAAGAACAGGGTCTCGCTGTAATGGTAACTTAAACTGCAGCTTTAGTTCTTGAACGAGTCAACTGTTCAATCGGTCTTTCCCTCACAAGGGTGAACCTCTCTTGAATACTAGTTTGACTGTCCTCAAAAGTCATAGTTATCATCCATAATTTGGTCTTGGTAAGTCTGGAGCCTGGATCGTGATAGGGTTTCATGCGAAGTACATGAACAGTGTCCTTAGACATCCGTCGCATTGATGTATGATAAAAATCTATTTACTTCGTACATAATGTCGTACAACTGTCGTAAAACTTGGACAGGGTCGCAGTATCTCTTCAGGAGTTTTTCTAACAGGCCCTGCGTTTCTCTTTTCTGCATCAACCTTTAAATTTTCTTCCTTCGAATTGTTAATGATATATCCTGCGTTATAATACGAATAAAAAAATCTAGAATTTTACGCAGATATTTGGAAAAAGGTTGTGTCGAGGGACACAAACCTTAGTTTTGACGTGAATACTCGGGACTGATGTTGGATTATAGATGAATGAAGCAGACATAGGAAGTTTGAACGATTGTTAATTGTGAATATTCAACAATTCATTTACAGTTTAAACGATATTAAGTGCAGCTTGATGTTAATTGTTGCTGAGGATTGTGGTTGTCCAACATTAATTGTAGCGTAGTTACGTAACTTTCGAAGGACACCACTTATGCAGTCCTCAATCCACGCAATTCAAAGTTACACTAGCCCAAAGATCACCCAGTACCGTAGAATTTCGCCACATTTAGGACCACCCTCCCCGAGTCCAATGCCCTTGCGCACTCAGACCGAAGGTCATGTCAGGTACGGATATCCTTTGTCTACACGCTATATTTATTTTCTCGATGTTTCTTCTAGTTCTCAAATCACAAGATAAAACAGTTGTAATGTTTTCTTGAAACGCTAGATTTTTCATGCGTGTCCCTCAATACTGTTCCGATTTTAAATACGTATTCATGTCAGAAAACAGTACAGTAATATATTGGAATTAGGAAATGGCAGGTTAATACGGTCATATAATTTAAGAAACAGCAAACTTTTAAAAGGTTTTCGTGACCCAAACATGATTTTTTACTTATCAATAACAAAAAACGTGAATCATTGGACAAAGTAATTTCATGTTCCTTGTAATTCTAAATTTTTCAAAGGTTACGATTACTTTCTGTAACCGGATAAAATACGCATAATTTTACAAAACTCAGAAAAACCAACTGACTCTTTCAGGCTACTGATACGTTATTCCATCATGTAGAGACATTGTCAAAATGGATATCACATAAGGTTACTTAAAACCTTCTTTTTGTTTTGTGATAACATACAAAAAGAATCATTCATTTCCACTGACGTAGATTGTTCTGTTTTTGAATGTTAATATCGCGTGCAAAATATCATTAAGTCAAAAATATGGAGATTTTTCGTTACCCGGTTTGTAACGATTTTCCAAAAAATTTGTAAAACTAGATTTACTTAAATCCACTCAGTCCATATCTATTTATTGATTTCTGTAAAACGTATTCCATGGGCAGAAGTATTATAATTATTTTAATGGTTTGATAATTAATATGTGTCATCGAAAAAATTTGCATCAATTTGAGTTTAACTTTACTGAAATGTAATTAAACATAATTGTTCAAGTTCTACGAATCAGTGCGCATAGCTTTTATATTCTTTATGAGATTGTATTCAATATTGTTATTTGTACAACTATACTGAAGAAAAGAGAGCCAAAGCCGAGATTTAAAGTAGTCTCTTGACTTTAACTCTAATATAATAACTTCACTCACTGCCAAAAGTTAAGCACGGAGAGGAAAATGTTAATTTCTGGAAGCCAATCTAAATTTGAGAGGCTGCATTTCGCTGCAGAGGTAGATGGAAGTATACAAATATGTCCTGTCACAGCCAATCACGGTTTCGTGTCGAGAAATATGCAAAAAAGGCAGTCGTATAAGAAGCCAGCATTGTGAAGGGTTAGAGGAGTTTCATGTAAGTGCTGAAAGTGTTTAGAACTTTCGTACGATTAGTTTTCAAGAAAGACGTGTTTCTATGGCTTCCAGAAGACGAATCGCAGATAGTGAGCGCTGGCGTTCTGTGGGACGCCTTGAAGCAGGACAATCAATCACAGGTGTTGCTCTTTTCTTCGGCGTTCATCGTTCCGTCATTTCACGATTATGGAAACAATTTCAAATAAGCCAAACAGTTGTCCGAAGACTTGTGGCCGGTCGCCCAAGGGTTACGACCTCCACGGAAGATCGATATATTGCTGTTTTAGCCAAGCGGAATCGAAGAGCAACCTCCACACGTGTGACATCTATGGTTGTAGCGTCCATTGGGAAGACGATATCTGCCACTACTGTTCGCCGAAGGCTACACATCAATGGACTGTACGCCCGGGTACCACGAGTTTGTGTTCCTCTATCCATCCAATCTAGAGGGGTACGATTAAAGTGGTGTCGGCAACATGTGAATTGGACTGTGTCTGATTGGGCCAACATTATGTTCACGGATGAGTCGAGATTTGCCCTGGAGCCAGATGACAAGCGTGTAAGGGTCTGGAGAGAACAAGGCACACGCAATCATCGGCCCCAGAACATCATCGAGCATCACGCATTCCGAGGTGGAAGCATCATGGTGTGGGCAGGGATTTCGTTGGGATATCGCACCGACCTGCATATCTATAGACGGGGATCTGTGACGGCTGTCCGGTATCGGGATGAAGTCCTAGAACCCACTGTGAGATTGTACGCTGCAGCAGTTGATCCTGCTTTCGTTTTAATGGATGATAATGCGCGTCCCATCGAGCCAACATCGTCGACGATTGCCTGGAGAGTGAGGGGATTGCGCGTATGGATTGACCGGCGTACTCGCCAGACCTTAATCCCATTGAAAATCTTTGGGATGCCCTCGGCCGTGCTGTGTCTGCACGTTTCCCACCCTCAGTCATTCTCACAGAGTTGCAAAGTGCTCTACAGGAGGAATGGCGATTACTTGATTCTGGGGTGGTTGATCACCTCATGTAAAGCATGGTCACACGCTGTAAACTTTGTATGAGGATGAGGGGCGGTCACATACCCTATTAATGTCGATTTTGTTTGTTTGTTTTGGATTTAAACATCATTTTGTTAATGATTCCAATATGACTTCGTCTTATAATTTATGAAAATTCAATATTGTTTTCATCTTTGTATGTAATTCTTTGTTTTATTTCATGCATAAATATATTTGCTAATTTTGTGCCACATTTCGTGTCAATCAAAGCTGTACTTGTCGATTTTTTCGCATTTAACCGCTTCGTGCTGAACTTTTGGCAGTGAGTGTATATTAAGGAAAATATAAAATCAAATAATGGAGAAAACTTATTTAACTTTATATAAGATTAACTAATTTTATTAAAATATATAATAGAAATAGCAACCTTGCCTACAATGCTGCTTAAATATGTCTTTTTCTTATAATGGTTTGTAAACTTTCCGTAATATCAAGCATAGAATAGAAAGTAAAATTATCTTAAGTTCGAGCATAATGAATCTTGCAATTCTTTGAGAAAAGAGTTTAATATGAAAAATAACAGTGTTAGAATTTTAGAATATTTGCCCAAAGTCCTGTTTTCAAGATTATTCAAGCTTTACGGAGTACAATTACCTCCATCGTTAATGCCTGTTTAATGTCTTTAAATTTTATTTATTTACTAACTTCCTTACAAAAGCCGTGGAATAACTTTGCTTTTTCATTAGACTGGCTGCTTTAGTCCAGTCGTTTAGAACTTTAATGCCTTTGAATGAATCATAGTTTGTGGTTTTATTAGAGTCTGACTCTATCTCTAATTACCTATAGCTGTAGTTTACATAACCAAGTCGATTGGATTTAATCTAGTTATACGTTTTTACGGTTTCAATAAACTGAATATAAAATCATCAAAGGACTATCATAAAGTTGGAAAATGCATTTCTATAGATTTTCTTATACACTGCTGGCCACCGTAAATGCAACACCCTGAAGGAAGCATGCAAATAATATGAAATTTACAACATGCATTAGCGGAGGTGAGATATGCAAATGATTAGAATTTCAGCGCAGACGCACATCACGCGCGCCTGTGGCGCCACTTCAAAGCGCTATTTAAGGCTTGGAGATTTCGACGATTTCAAGTACGGCAATTGTGTTTTTCTTGTGGTTTTTTCAAAAAAACGATCAATTATGCCTCGTAGAAAACAGCGATCATCTTTTGATCAAGTATCCGAGTTCGACAGAGGAAGGATAGTGGCCTACCGAGATTGTGGATTATCTTTCAGGGAAATCGGTAGTCGTGTTGGACGAAACCAAACAACTGTAATGCGGATATGTGATCGTTGGATGCAGGAGGGTACGACGGACCGACGTGTTCGATCGCATCCACCTCAGTGCACCACTTCACGTGATGACAGGCATATTGTGCGTATGGCAGTGACGGATCGCTCAGCCACATCACGAACCATAGCACAGCACATTCAGTCTGTACCGCATTATCCAGTGTCTGAGCGTACCATTCGACGCCGTTTACAGCAGAGTGGTCTGTCCGCAAGACGTCCATTGCTTCGTCTACCCTTGACGCAGAACCACAGACGCTTCCGCCGCCAATGGTGCGATGAAAGAAGGATGTGGACGGCAGAATGGAATGAAATTGTCTTTACTGACGAGTCACGCTTCTGTCTGCAACACCACGATGGTCGAATTCGAGTCTGGAGACACCGTGGAGAGAGGATGCTGAACAGCTGCGTTATGCACCGCCACACTGGTCCTGCACCGGGTATTATGGTATGGGGCGGTATTGGATATCACTCTCGCACTCCTCTAGTACGCATTGCCGGTACTTTAAACAGCCAGCGCTACATCTCCGAGGTGTTGGAGCCAGTTGTCCTTCCTTACATTCAGGGCTTGCCCACAGCCATATTTAACAGGATAATGCGCGACCACACGTGGCACGCATTGTCCAAGGGTTCTTCGTCAATCGTCAGATTGAATTGCTTCCCTGGCCAGCTCGCTCTCCGGATCTTTCGCCGATAGAAAACATGTGGCCCATGGTTGCTCAACGATTGACCCAGAATACATCCCCAGCTGCCACACCAGATCAACTTTGGCAACGTGTGGAAGCTGCTTGGTCTGCTGTACCCCAAGAACACATCCAAAGTCTCTTTGAATCAATGCCGAGGCGTGTGGCAGCGGTGATCTCCAACAATGGCGGCTACTCTGACTACTGATTTTGGCAGGAACCACACTTCACAGAAGTCTATAAATTTAATCATTTGATACTTGGTCAACATGTTATCTACAAAATAAATTTTGTTGTGATATCTCTTGTCTTTCTTGGTGTTGCAATTTGGGTGGCCAGCAGTGTAGATCAATAGCAAATGGCTTTACTGCTACTTTTCTGATAAATTGTAAATAATAACTATCTATGAGCAAAATAGAGAAAAGTGATCATGTGAATGATTTCTAGTGAAAGTATATGAAAATTCGTAAATATTTATTTGGACAACAGTTAAGGGCTGATTACGTCTCAAACTATTTACCTTGCAAAGTTGATTTGGGATTTCAAAAAGACGATATTTCTACTTTTATTTCAAGGGGATAAACTTCTATATTTATTTTGTCTTGTGGTTCAAGAAACACAATTGCAACTTTTTTGGTTCAATAATATTTCTTGAGTATTCAAATGCTGCTCTATATACCGAAAAAGCAATTTAATTTTTGTTCTTATATTCTTCCCATCCCAGATTTTTTTATGCTTTTAGTTGGATTTGCCAAAATCTTGTAAAATACTTCTATGATAAAGAAATCAAACATTTCGAAACACCTTCGAACATGTTTTTAATAGTATTATTAATGAATATATATTACAATATGGAATTCCAAATTTTCCACATCCAGATTGATAATGAGGTTGATCGTTTTAGATTACTTATTAACAAAAAGCAAGCCAACAGTGAAATAAATCATGCATCGCTTCGTGTTTATTTCGCTAAATACAACTACCAATAAAGTATTTTTTGGGACAATTATTTTAGTTTGATAAAAATTCTTGTAATCATACCACTAAATTAAGCATTTTTGGGGTACCTTCACACTGAACATTGAAGGAATTTCTATTTTACATGCAAGTAGGTAGGTATTTGAATTAACGTCGCATGTTTTATAGGAATTGATAAAAATTACTTCTTTAATCTGTTCATTTTTCTAGCAAAAACGTTTTTCTGGAAAAAAAATGCAGCCAGAATTCTAACTTTGATTAATCAATTTCAGATTATTCACTATTTACACTTATTGAAAGAAGATTTACTCTTGGTAAACAGGAATCATTATGCTTTTCTCTTTTTTAAATATGCACTTAAAAATTTAACTAACGCGCATCAAACGTTTTACATCTCCTTATTTAAGTAGCAGAACAAGTAGCAAACAAGTCAACATAACGAAATTTTTAATGGGATAAACGGGGTGTTTCATTTTCTGGTTTTGGTGGTAATTATTTAACGTTGCATTGGAGTAATACAACGGGCTATTGGCGATGGTCCGGGATCAATCCCCAAGGGAAAGATCCGAGGACAACACCACGTAATTTTGAACCACGGTCAGGTGACGAGGTCAACACTGAGCTGGCACCTCACTCTCCAAACTTTCACATCATGCCAACGTGATGAAATTTGAGGCCACAACAGATTTAACGTGCACCAGCCCCTGTGTACACGACGGTCTTTGGTTGAACCGTGTTTCGAATTCGCAACCCTCCGATTGCTAATCCGTTGCTCTTCCAACCGGGCTACCGCGGCCCTTCATTTTCTGGCAAAGTGATAGTTGATTTTAATAATTAAAACCACTTAAAATTTGCCAGTTTTCTCATTAGTTTTGAATTGCTCTCTTTAATCACAATTTCTCATTCCATAAGGACGTTATTCATCTAAGAGGAAAGCCTACAATAATTATATACCCCTTTCAGGTTATTATGGTCTCAAGTTGTTGATAAGACTTCCTTTCGGTATTTTTCTAACGCTCACAACAATCAAGATTAAACACAGAATAAAGCTCAAATGAAGGTGTGCCTCACTTTTGGATGGCTTCACATTTCAACCAAGGTTTCTTAATCCAAATGAAAAGCCGCTAGAGCGAAAATAATGTGTCATAATCCCTGTCGTCTTGCGCTGTCAAGAACTTGAAATTGGTTTGACAGTGAAGTCCTGCAAGCATAATCACCTTAATGGTGTCATACTTCTTGGAGACTAAATAAGTGAATTATTGCTGTGACATAGAAATAAGACACAAGTGTTGCATTTGTCATTTGCCTGATGTTGTGAAATGCACGCTGTTTTATTCATAGCTCTGAGAGTCGACGGTAATTTGAGGCAGTAAGTCATGGGTGTTAATAGGAAACAAGTTTTCTTTTTTTAAACAACCACCAAAGTAGACCACTTAAAACATTAAAGCATTCAGGGAACTAAAATAAAAATGTAAGTCATATTTCAGTCAAAGAAATGGATTGTGAAGGCAAAATAAGGGTCTGAAAGGTGTAAATTAGCACTCATTCAATTCGATGCATCTTTCAGAAATAAATTCTTATCACATACTATTGTATGGAGATATTATGGAGGTATTCAAATAGATATGATGCGCTCATGTGTAGTGAAATGAATACATTACAAACAGAAGACGTAACATGGTATCTAATTAAATAATTTGCTTAAACTTGCAAAGTACTAACTGAATAATTACATAGAAGATAAATTAATTTAAAGTAGGATAGCAAGGATAAATTATTTATGACTTACATAAAATTAAAATTTCTGATATTACATGCACTAATTAACGAACTTATTTGTTCAGTAAAATTATGTTATGATTAGATTTTATAGCATGTGGATCACTACTTCGTTCCACCGAATGCTCAAAATCGAAGATTTCATTTAAACACTTTTTGATGATCCTTTGATTTCATAGAAGGAATTAAAAACTTTTATTGCTCTTTTATTTGGTAAAATATTGAATTAGCTCACACATCTGGGTTTAATTTTTATCTAAAGTGAAATAGCTGTTCAAGACTAGCATTTATTTTATTCATTCGAATAATTTATTTGGAATTAAATCGTAATAATATTTAAAACAGTTCTATATGATATACATGTGAATACCAATTTATTTAGACAAAATAATGATTTAGAGATAACAGTTTTACAATGTTTTGTTTACTAATTTTCGCAACTATATAAATATTTTTAATTTGTAACCAGAATGTGCAACCGTACAAATCTATTGATTGTGAGGAATTAACAGTGATTAAAAATGGAAAACCAATAACGGACCTCATTACTTAGCATCCGAATGAAAGTGACATACGAAACGTTAAAATGTTCAGACAACTGCTTTCAAACAATAGAAACTATTTTCAGGAGCTTAATCAATATACCAACTGTGTATAATGAATCCTAGTATCGAGCGCTTTTACCGGATTATAATGTAATGAGTTCAAAAATGTGAATGCTGTCTGGTTTAGCTTTCCAGTATGTTTTTAGATGAAATCAATATAAACAAAAAGGGATTACAAAACATTACAAAACATTACAAAACATTCTTTTTGAAAATGTATTTTTTATTTAGGTATTAGACACACAATCGAGGCAATAAAGTACAAAATAGTAAAATGAATTTACGATTATTTTGATAGTAAATGATTAATAAATTTATGGACAAAAAAGAGTTGTAATTGAAATATGTGTAGTTGAAAAAATATCGTTGTAATATGGATATCCCATAGAATAGCTCATACGCTTAAATACCATTAACTTCCCATTCTCCAAACGGTACTTCATTTTTACTATTAAAAATAAAACGCATGTTTTATAAATATTTAGAAACTTACAGTTGACTGATTTCATTTGTAGAAGACTAAATTGGCATCTTCCTTAGAAACAAAATACTGTAATTGAAAAAATTATTGCACTACTCTATATTCGTCAAATTTTTGAAATGTATTTGAATTATTGCACGAGAACAGTAAACTATTGCATAACATGCACCAGCTACTATAGAGGATAATTTTATTTTTAGATACTACTTTACGGATATATAGATATATACACTGCTGGCCACAGTAAATGCAACACCCTGAAGGAAGCATGCAAATAATATGAAATTTACAACATGCATTAGCGGAGGTGAGATATGCAAATGATTAGAATTTCAGCGCAGACGCACATCACGCGCGCCTGTGGCGCCACTTCAAAGCGCTATTTAAGGCTTGGAGATTTCGACGATTTCAAGTACGGCAATTGTGTTTTTCTTGTGGTTTTTTCAAAAAAACCCGATCAATTATGCCTCGTAGAAAACAGCGATCATTCTTTTGATCAAGTATCCGAGTTCGACAGAGGAAGGATAGTGGCCTACCGAGATTGTGGATTATCTTTCAGGGAAATCGGTAGTCGTGTTGGACGAAACCAAACAACTGTAATGCGGATATGTGATCGTTGGATGCAGGAGGGTACGACGGACCGACGTGTTCGATCGCATCCACCTCAGTGCACCACTTCACGTGATGATAGGCATGTTGTGCGTATGGCAGTGGCGGATCGCTCAGCCACATCACGAACCATAGCACAGCACATTCAGTCTGTACCGCATCATCCAGTGTCTGCGCGTACCATTCGACGCTGTTTACAGCAGAGTGGTCTGTCCGCAAGACGTCCATTGCTTCGTCTACCCTTGACGCAGAACCACAGACGTTTCCGCCGCCAATGGTGCGATGAAAGAAGGACGTGGACGGCAGAATGGAATGAAATTGTCTTTACTGACGAGTCACGCTTCTGTCTGCAACACCACGATGGTCGGATTCGAGTCTGGAGACACCGTGGAGAGAGGATGCTGAACAGCTGCGTTATGCACCGCCACACTGGTCCTGCACCGGGTATTACGGCATGGGGCGGTATTGGATATCACTCTCGCACTCCTCTAGTACTCATTGCCGGTACTTTAAACAGCCAGCGCTACATCTCCGAGGTGTTGGAGCCAGTTGTCCTTCCTTACCTTCAGGGCTTGCCCACAGCCATATTTCAACAGGATAATGCGCGACAACACGTGGCACGCATTGTCCAAGGGTTCTTCGTCAATCGCCAGATTGAATTGCTTCCATGGCCAGCTCGCTCTCCGGATCTTTCGCCGATAGAAAACATGTGGCCCATGGTTGCTCAACGATTGACCCAGAATACATCCCCAGCTGCCACACCAGATCAACTTTGGCTGCTTGGTCTGCTGTACCCCAAGAACACATCCAAAGTCTCTTTGAATCAATGCCGAGGCGTGTGGCAGCGGTGATCTCCAACAATGGCGGCTACTCTGACTACTGATTTTGGCAGGAACCACACTTCACAGAAGTCTATAAATTTAATCATTTGATACTTGGTCAACATGTTATCTACAAAATAAATTTTGTTGTGATATCTCTTGTCTTTCTTGGTGTTGCAATTTGGGTGGCCAGCAGTGTAGATCAATAGCAAATGGCTTTACTGCTACTTTTCTGATAAATTGTAAATAATAACTATCTATGAGCAAAATAGAGAAAAGTGATCATGTGAATGATTTCTAGTGAAAGTATATGAAAATTCGTAAATATTTATTTGGACAACAGTTAAGGGCTGATTACGTCTCAAACTATTTACCTTGCAAAGTTGATTTGGGATTTCAAAAAGACGATATTTCTACTTTTATTTCAAGGGGATAAACTTCTATATTTATTTTGTCTTGTGGTTCAAGAAACACAATTGCAACTTTTTTGGTTCAATAATATTTCTTGAGTATTCAAATGCTGCTCTATATACCGAAAAAGCAATTTAATTTTTGTTCTTATATTCTTCCCATCCCAGATTTTTTTATGCTTTTAGTTGGATTTGCCAAAATCTTGTAAAATACTTCTATGATAAAGAAATCAAACATTTCGAAACACCTTCGAACATGTTTTTAATAGTATTATTAATGAATATATATTACAATATGGAATTCCAAATTTTCCACATCCAGATTGATAATGAGGTTGATCGTTTTAGATTACTTATTAACAAAAAGCAAGCCAACAGTGAAATAAATCATGCATCGCTTCGTGTTTATTTCGCTAAATACAACTACCGATAAAATATTTTTTGGGACAATTATTTTAGTTTGATAAAAATTCTTGTAATCATACCACTAAATTAAGCATTTTTGGGGTACCTTCACACTGAACATTGAAGGAATTTCTATTTTACATGCAAGTAGGTAGGTATTTGAATTAACGTCGCATGTTTTATAGGAATTGATAAAAATTACTTCTTTAATCTGTTCATTTTTCTAGCAGAAACGTTTTTCTGGAAAAAAAATGCAGCCAGAATTCAGTGTGGTTGGATCAGAAGATTGAAGTCAGACATTGATTCTGTGGGTTTGTGCGTTTTAAGTGATTTCACTGGCGAGAATTGTGGAAGAAAAGTGAACGATTTGGTTTCTCACTCTACGGTCATATCTTTGTATCAACTTTTGATGGGGGTTTCAGAAATAAGGCCAAATTCACTGATCTGAAACTGGCTTGGGAAACAGTAAGGATACCAAGACAACAGTACTTGGTATTTGAACGACATATCAAAACTCACACATTTTAAACGGCTGCTGCTGTTTACAGAATTAAACCACATTATCTTAGAAATAGTTTCAAAAGTACTCGTATACCTGCTTTTGAATACACGTGTAGTACGGATATGTAAGCCCGGGTGTATGGATGGTAGACTTAACGGATTGAGTCACGGATTCATAAACACGTGTTCCGTCAATTAAGTATCGTGCAATCGTGATTTCAACAATAAATACTTTAAGATTAGGTGAAATAATGTTAAGCGAAACGAAAAGAAATTGTAGTACGCGCGTAAAGTGAAATTCACAATGAAGTTTTGCATTGATTTATTTAATCAATATAAATGAGAAAGAAAATTAATAAGGATTTAAATCTGGATAATTATAACGACCGAAAAAGTTCTTTGCTGGACTTGAGACATGTTATAGAATATAAAGATGTATCCACTATATATTCTGTTGAACGCTGTATATGCTCAGAAATAGACAATGGGCTATAGAAAGCGGATCGTACGCTGTGTAAAAATTAACAATTTTGGAGATCGAGCTTGGGCTCATTTCACTGAACACGTATGGATATATAATCTCAATATGAGAGAGAGAGAGAACATCAATAATCTTAATTTATTGCCAATTGTTTAATATTTACTGAAATTTAATTGGATGGTGTAATTTTATATACGAGTGAAGAGTAAGAACGAGGCGCGTAAAAATGCTTCAGTACATTACAAGAAACACAGAATACGACTATTCATATAGTGTTTCACATTAATTAATTAACGTCGCACTGGGACAACACAATGGGCTATTGGCGATGGTCCAGTATCAATCCCGAAGGGAAAGATCCAAGGAAAACGTCTCCTAATTTTGAACCATGGTCATAGTGTTTCACAGATATTATCAATGTTGTAGCGATAACGGATTGTAGTACGTAAAGTGAAATTCACAATGAAGTTTTGCATTGATGGTAGAAAATGAAGTGCACGCTATTAGTACTTGTGGTAGCAAATTGATCGTTGTTCAACTCTTTCGAGGCATGTCACGGGTAGAGGGAATGGTAAATCCTAAGCTCTGTAAACTAATTTACCTAGAATTTTAAGCAAACATTCAATTTTGTTAGCTAATTGGTTAGTTAGTCACATTAAAGTTGCCTCTAATCAAATTAAAGGCTAACACTTTACGTCTATTCTAAAATGCATTAGGATTTGAAGCGATATTTCCAGTTTATCGTTAACGGTTGTACCAAATGTTCTAGTTAAGCTAATTCGGAACTGTCCAATGATATTTTGCATTATATTTATACTTGGAAAGTAAACTGTTGAAAAACTTAGTTAACTTTATTTCGTAAATGCCTTAATGGATAATTATTTAAAGCAGTAGTTTCAGGCGCGCGAATTTCGTAACCTCTATATATTGAAATGGAAAGTCATAGAAAGCATCAAAACAAAAAAGGCACATGATGAGAATAAGAAAAAATATACATAATGTGACAATATAAAACTTAGGTTCAAACTTTTGAGAAGGGCATTTGGTGAAAAAGTTTAATAGACCTTATTAGGAATTGTAATGTTTTTTACAGAGAATTATGGGGATGAAGACCTATCGTTTTACATGAATGCATTTTGCACGTGAAAGTTTTTTAGAAAGTTGTTTAAGAAGCAGAGGGTCTCCTTATGTCTCAGCACCTATCTAGAGTACTTTTAACCACGTGAATATCAAATGAGGGAATATTCATATTTATTAGCAGCATTAATTTACTTTGAATACTTATGTACCTAACGTTAACAATTTCGAGAAGGTGGGACTGAAGAAATTTCTGCTGTTTGTTTATTCGGGTATTATTTAAGATTACGCAGTCATTTAGTCAAAAACGACTAGAAAAAGATGGAGAGGGATAAAGGGAGATAGGGAGAGATAGAAAGGTTTGGTTTGTCACCGCTCAACTTTCGTTTTAATGAAAAATTATTCATTTTTAAAATTATCAAAAATCGATATTGGATATGGCATCAGATGTTATCATTCGTCATGTTTGGAATATTTGTAAAAATTTATATAAGCAATAAAGACTAAGAATAAAAACAGCTTTTCAACAATGCATGCTTATTGTTCCAAGATAAGATACTGTACTACAATCAAAATAGATTATAAGTGTACCGAAAATCTGTTGGAATCATTTTTTTTCTTTGAAAAATGAGATTTTTGTGAATGTTATTTTATTAACGTAGGAAATTTTAACGAATTTTGTAAGTCTAAAACCATTTGCATTACTCAAGAGGTTAATTTCTCTTTTACCTGATTTATTAGTTGGTTGGTGGATTTAAGTTTTATGGCGCAAGATTCAGGAAAGGATAAGCTGAGCCAAACACAGGACAATAAAATGAGAAAAAAGAATAATCAAACCAACATTAAAAGGAGGAATGCAAGGAATATAAACAAATGGGTTGCATAAAATTTAAATATAAAGGTACAATTTTAATTGAGAAGTGTAAAACCTTATTTTTTAAAAATGATTACTAAAATGGGATATACCCAATCTTAGATAAAACTTTATGAAATTCAACTTAAAATCTTATCAATTATAAATGTGTTAAAAATCTTGAATGATGAAGGAAGGTAAAAAGAGATGGATGAGTAGGATGATCCAAAAAATCCGATAAAATTGAATGGATGGAAATATATTAAACAGTTTATTGCATGTCTGTTCACTCCAGTCTTCGCACCATTTGTTCCACACGATGTCCCGAATAAAATGACGGATATCATGGTATGGAACGCGAATATTTTTAAAGTTCATGGTATTTTTTGTTGACATCAGTCAATTCATTTTCAATAATTCCCTGATTTATTGAGCCAATTTATTAGCTATTTGAGAAACAGCCGTTGTTCTCGTAGAGATGAGGTTTCACCAGCCCGTCACAGGACAAAAATAATCCGTAGAACAGCGTCAAATAAATCAGTTGTAGCGGAGAGATTGATCTCAGGCCCGAAAACTAGACAAATATTTTTCTATGTCCCGCAGTCTAGATACGGCCTTCCGAATAGGTTTAAGCTATCCGTCCAGATACGCCCTTACGGACAGGTTTACCCGGCACACTGGTTAGATAAGGCCCTCTGGATAGGTTTAACCAGCACATAAAACAGATACGGTCTACCAAATATATTTATCAGGCCCGATGGAAAGATAATGCCCTCCGGGCAGGTTTACTTCACCAGCAGGTTAGATACAGCCCTTCAAATACTCTTACCTGGATCGTAGACTAAATGCGGCACTTCAAACAAGTTTAACCAGCCAGCAGACCAGATGCGGCTCTGTGAACAGGTTTACATTGACCGACTACATACAGTGGGTCACAAAAGTGTTCATCCCCTTCACGTCTCTTAACATTTTCTCGAATTTTAGAAGGATGTTGTTAAAATTGCGATTTGAAAATTTACTACTTGAAAGCTGTCTTACTACATATTTCAACTTTGCAGCAATTAATCGACTATTTATTAAATGCTTAGTTAAAAGTATTTAAAATGTAAGCCTCAAATGCCGTGGGGAAAAATTCAAATTTAAGGCCTGTGTTCGTCGACGGAAGACGCTCAATTAGAGTGTGGTTCAGATCAATGACATTCGAGGCGACATTGAATGGGAGGATAATCTGTATTATCAATATAATCTTAAGATAGAATATGTATTTGTTGATGCGTTGTATTTATACTCGTTGTTGATGCCCATTTATATTAAAAAATCTTGAAGTATGAAAGTAAAGCGAATTGTTATTTTTTTTGCAAATATCCCCTTTGAAATTTGAGCAAGTGAATTTCATTTTATTTTCTTGTTCATGAAGTTGTCTTTCCCAGTTTATTGTATGGTTCATTCTGGTGCGGCATGTAACAAAACTTTAGTTCTTTCTATTTGAAGAAGGTTAGGGGAAAAGCACAGCTCACACAGAGCAATTCTCGACATCTGATATATCAAATAAAGTATATTTACATACCTTAACCTGAAAGGGGACATAGAATATTTATTTGCACTAAATTTTATCTCTTTCAGAAGCAAAAGGGATTCTAGACGTCCCACAGCTCTAAAGAGGGTAGTATAAATAAATGTTCCAAGTTTACTTTCGAGGTAAGGCTTTCTCAAAACAATGATTTTGCAGATTCATGCCTTGGGCGTGATGACGACGATGTTATGTGCTGCCTTATGGCTAAATGTAAACTCCCACCGAAAAGAGAGGCCATCATGGCCCAATGGGTATGTCCACTGTGCAAGCAACTTGAAACTTGTAGGCGGAGCAGGTTCGATTCCTTTCAGGTTCAATTCCTGCCTGATTTCATTTCCCACTTTTGTTTCAGGGGCCGCGGTAGACCAGTTAGAAGAGCAACGGATTAGCAACCGGAGGTTGTGCATTCTAAACTAGGTCCAGCCAAAGACCTTCATGTACACGTTAAATCTGTCGTGGCCTTAAATGTCTTCACGTTGGCGTGGAAGTTTGGAGAGTGGGGTGTCAGTTCAGGCGTTGACCTCGTCATCTGACCGTGGTTCAAAATTACGAGGTATTTACGCGGAATCTTAAATAACACAGAAAACAGAAATACACACAGCTAGAAATCGAGTACCTTTAGGGGGGCAGCGGTAGGCCAGTCAGTAGAGTGTCGGATAAAGAATCGGGGGGTTGCGAGCTCGAAACTTGATCCAACTTAAGACCGTAGTATGTTTATTCTGTCGTTGCCTTAAATGTCCTCGCTTTGGCAATAGTCCATTGTGTTGCTCCAGTTTGACGTCAATTAAAAAAATACCAAAATACCAAATACATCACGTTGGCGTGGTGTGAAAGTTTGGAGAGTGGGGTGCCAGCTCAGGTGTTGTTCTCATCATCTGACCGTGGTTAAAAATGACGAGGCGTTGTACTTGAATCTTTCCCTTCGAGATTGATCCCGGACCGATGGCAATAGCCCGTTGTGCTGCTCCACTGTGAGGCGTTAATTAATTACCTAACCTAAAGCTTCTGTGCCAGTAAAGCCTACTTTGTGTATATGGTCCATTATTTGATATTGCCTGTCTTGTGTCTGGTGCAGCATGACCAAATATGGCCCTTGTGCCATAAAAACCCAATCAACCTCACAGTAAAGGATTTAGAAGCCCTTTTCTAAGCGGTTAGTTAATTCAGACATTATCCAGAATCGGACTGGCCGAGGTACTTCATTGTCCATCCAAGTCGATCGTCATTTGTTCGCTCGTGTGTGTGTGTGTACACTCCGAGGTGTGCATTTAAACTGAACCAACAACTGGATATCGACCCCGGGATGTTTAACCAACCATCTGCCGAAATGATCGCCGATCGCGCTATCTTATCTCCGATGCAAATGAATCAATTCCGCGCCGCGCTCACATGGAGTCGATTGTTGCATTCCACCCTTTGCTCTCATTAATAATAATGCGGTTGCCTTTTGAATAAATGATGGAGCCGCAGCGATAAGTGAGATAATTTATGCCTTCCCCTGATGCTTTTTTCTCCTTCGCCTTCAATCACCGTCATTACCGGAGCGGGGAGGACGGCTTCTTGCATTATGGCAACGTCACGTGACGGCGAGGACGCTAAACACGTCGAGGGAGGGTGTTAAGAAAATGGAAGTCGGTAGGTCGGGAATCGATCTGGAGAGTAATCTTAGAGAAAAACATAAAGTTCTGTCGGCCATAACACTTATATTTACGACGTGAAGAGAATCAATAAGAAAATTGTGTTACTGTTGTGTTTATACGAGGGCCGTTCAAAATGTAACGAGACTGTTTACACATAGCTAAGAAATGGTAGCTCTAATACCACAATATGGTAACATACAATGTATTGCATGTACAATACATTGCTAGAATACCGTAAACATACCCTTACATGTTTTCAAAATATTCTTTCTTGCACTGTTCCGCATTTCTATCCACTTTTTTCAAAGGCGTGTTTGAAGCCTTTCTCTAATAGTGATCTGTGCCTGCATGTTCTGGATATAGTATGATCTCCATAAGAGACCCCTACTACGTCACGTGGTACCGGACATTTTGATTAACTTACTTTAGGTAAGTGTCGACTGAGCTTTAGCGTGATGGGTTGCTTTATTCAAATTTTTAGCTAACTTTTTAGCGTCTCATTAATATTTTGAGTAGATAATGACCTTTAATAAAAATAGGTCAACCTCAAAGGCAGGAAAGTAAATGTTGGATGGGTTCTCTCATTTGAAAACCTAGAAAGGTCTCTACCCTAAGTGAAATGAACTTACTTTCCTTAAAGGTGTGCCGAGGTCTCATGATGATCAGACTATATCATCATAATGTTCAGCCACTATTTCATGTAAGTGCCTATGAAGTTGATTTCCTCTTCAGGATATAGATGGAAGTCGCATGTCAACCTGGTCTGGTGAATACAGAGGGGACGTCATTATTTCGAAAAACATTGAAAGGTAGTTGAGTTTCCGTCGTATTGGAGTAACACAACGGGCTATTTGAGACGGTGCAGAATCAATACCGAAGGGAATGAATGGTCCGAGGACAACACCTTATAATTTTGAACCATGGTCAGATAACGAGATCAACAACTGAGCTGGCCCTCCACTCTCCAAACTTCCACACCACGCCAACTTGAGGACATTTGAGGCCACGGCATGCGCCAGATGCACCAGACCCCACGTACACGGCGGTCTCTAATTGGATCGGGTTTTGAACTCACAACTCTCCGGTTTCTAATCCGCTACTCTTAAAACCGGACTACCCCCTAATTTTATTCAGCCTTCCATTACTCTACCATATTCAAAACCATAAGTTATACAGAATGCAATGACACTTTTAACTTTAAAATGTACAAAATTTATAATTTTTCTCCAGTCTACAAAAAAATATGCGGAAATCGTAGTTCCCGGTTCTTCTATCTGTTCCTTCCACTCATTCCATAGATCATATTCACTCTTCTTTCAATTAGCATTCTGACCGGTCACGAGATATCCAAGTATAGTATTGTCCACAGCACGCATAACGACTAAATAACCGAATCGACTGATTGAAGGAATCCTAGGTAATAATCTTTGTTTCAGGAAAATCAAGACTGATTAGAAGTCATGCAGGAAAGGCTGCAGGTTACAAATCGGATATATGCGTGTGAATGAATATCTCAGAGGGTTAATTACAATTTAAAATAAATTTCACAATCAATTAATCATTTATTTAATCAATCCATTAATTAAAAATACGTACTGATTAATTTATGAAAAATTATATAAATTTATTAACAAGTAATTTTAATAATAAATTATAATAAACACGTTTAGAATTTTCCTCAGTAAATTTTGGAAACCCGTCCGCTCCTGATTTCCAATAATAAAGGCTTACTCCCTATTTAACACAGAGAAATCTTGTATCTGGAGTCGGTTTAAAGCAAGATCATTGGAGCACTGCTCCTGATATCGAAAAAAGAATTATGCCATTTGAATAAGAAATCGGCGAAATGTTTTTGTCTTCCTTATCAAGGTAAAGAAGAAATCGAATGAAGTGCCCCCGTTTCCTATTGTGTATTCTGAATAAGAAATCAGTTGAAGTGCTTCTTTTGCTGCCTGCAGTGCATGTTTTTATCCCACAAATGTGTGCGCGTTGGCGTCTCGTCCCATTAGACCCTCAGCGTCTGTCAATGGAATTTCCGCGGATTGAAAAAGCTAAGGGTGGAGAGATCGGAAGTGGCTGTGTAGATTGCCCCCACCTGCACGTCTTTCGCTCCCCTCGTTAGAAATGGATCACCGCATGTGCCCTTCCAAAAGAACAAAAGCAAAACAAGTCCGTTCGTGCAAAAAGCCGTTTACCGTTTCTGCTCCCAAGAGGGCGCTGTGGCGTGACTCTTGAACTTAAAAACGCAGGCTTGCGAAAGGGTCGCCGGGAAAAACGCAAAGAAAATAAATCCTAAATTATTTATCACTTTCGGAGCGACACATTTTCATCGCCGGAGAAAACAAGAAACGCGCAAACCTGCCCCCCCTCCGTTATTATTCCCAACATCCTTTCGGTGTTTATGACGCGGCTCCGCTTTTGTGCCCCAAATTAGTTAGCTCGCTGTCACGAGAGCCAAGAGCCAAAGTGATTTTCTTAATGCGGCTTGATTCGTTTTAGTTTATTCATGTGCGTCGGAGGGCAATAAATAGCCCCTTTTTCTTATTAAATATTTATAAAGCTAGTTAAACGCCAGCGCTGCTGTGCCTGTGTGTTTGCGTATTTATCTTGCTGTCAAACGGGACTCTAAACACAAAAGGTCGAAAAGCTGGAGAGGAGCAGTTTCATTCTCACAGGAACGGGGTCGAGGGAGATATTGAGTGATCGCGTCCTTTCAATAAATGAATTTTAACCAAGTTTGGTTTGCATATATTCTCCTGTTTAATATCCCCAAGGAATATTTTAATGTTAAGCATAAAAGATGTCACTGATTATTTTTCTAATAAAGCTTTTGCTTTCTCTGAATTCGAGCTAAATTTATGTGCTAATCACTTACTCATGCATTTGTTGTGTAGGGTGGTTTCGAATGGATATTGCGGCTATTATCTTTGTATTCATTTGTTGCAGGAAACGTACTTCCAATTACAAAAGAATAGAAATCGTTTAGAGATATGGGTATAAATTTGAATATATTATGTCGGCACTTTGTCAGAAACATAACAAGATAAATTTAATGTATCCGATGTGTCGAATGAAAAGCTCTACCTTTATAAGGTGAACATTCCTTTAGGTGTACATTTAAATCTTTGGTATTTATTGTCAAAATGTAAGGGGCAAAAATTTATCATTTTCCTACTTTATCTTTTTAAAAAGTAAGAAAATGTGAACGCCTTTCGATTAAATTCACGATTTGCGTTAACATTTCGCACATCAAAACCGCTTTGATGTATGCGTTCTTTTAGTCTTGCAACACGTCATTATGCACATTTATCCAAAAATTAAGGATTATATGCAATCCGAGATGAATTTCGGGCTATGTACTTGCACCGAAGTTTCCGAAGTGAAAAAGATATCTCACAAGCTATATAGAGTAAAATAAGAACACCCACATGCCTCGTGGTGCTACTGGGAGCTCTAGAAATAGATAAAAAAATGCTTAGGTGAATACAGCAGATTTTAATTATTGCAAAGAGGGCTTTTTATCCCGTTAAAATCAACCTATTAGGGGATGTACTGGTCTCTGACCCTAATGCAGGCCTCACAACGTTCAGACATACTTTCCCACAAGACTGCCCAAGAGTTCCTGGGACAAAGAGTCCCCATTCACACACTAGAGCACGTCTTGTGCTCTCTTGCAGCCTAAATAACACCACCACGACCATGTGCAGTCTATGATGGTGTTGTGTAGGTTGCAATGCAATGTCCGAAAGCATCCCAATCCAATGCATCCCAAGCATTGGATTGAGATCAGGTGACCTTGCTTGATACAAACATGGCCATTTTTGAACATGTGTGTATTAGATGCACTAACCAAAATGGCATGGATTTGTTAAGAATTTTAGAGGTATTGGTTAAAACCTATGAATGAATATTGCATAACACCAATAGTATTAACGTTACTATCCTATAAAGGGATAGACTAGTTTGATGGTAATCTTTGCGATTTTTATTATTTGAAAAAGGGCACTTACAAAGTGAATCCTAAAGAGTGCGCATTGTAGTATCACAGGCCCTCTCGCAGGGAGGTATGTCTACCTGCCTACCGCTTTCATTTTGTAGCCTTGACGATGTAGGAAATGAATTTCTATTGGTTTTACTTAGGAGTGGAGGCGATAGATGTATCATGTCTGAAGATCTGACGTATGTTTAATGTGGAGAAGGTTGGGTTTAATGCACAAGGGTGGGCCAAGCAAAAGACATAATCCAACATCAAGTAATGGATACGTAAGGAAAGTTTTATTGACAGAACAGAGAAATACTCCCAGGGTACTATATAGAATAGTTGGTTTTGGGTTTTATGGCGCAAGGGCCGTATTTGGCCAAGCTGGACCAAAAAAGGCAGACAACATCAAGTAATGGACATACACATATAAGGATAGTTTCGTTGACACAGAAAAGAGAAATACACCACGGTAAGATGTAGGATGTTTGGTTTTGTGTTTTATAGCACAAGAGCCATATTTGGCCAAGTTGAACCAAACACAAGACAACAACGGTAAGATACATAAATCGAACTTGCCCCGCATACATTTATGTGGAGAGATTCCATAATTTTGCATTTGGTTGCGCAGTGGAAATGAGTTCTATTCAATGCAAATTGTAGAGTGTCCTTAAGTTCGTCTGTTTCTTATGGATGAATAGATAGATAATGTCGGAAACCCATTATGGAACTGATTAATTCAATAAACTAACTAACCTTCCTATTTTATTAGCTTATTAACCCCAACTTTTAATTGAATTGAGAACCTACAGGGAGAATAGAACACCAAGCTTCTGATGGGATTCAAGCAGGTTGAAAATTTAATTGTATGTTCATATCCTGTCCTTTTATTCTAACGATTTACTCATTATTGAAATTCCTCTGCATCACAGGGTGAAATGCATTCATCAGATGAAAACGTTTCGCAGGTTTTGTGCAGACTGCAGACTTCTCTGACACAGTGATTGCGGAGCAGATGTAGAGGTAAAGGAAAAAAAGACTATTATCTCCTAGCTTGTTTCGCATAATTATGACCATAAAAGTGGCATAATTAGCTCTCCTCAGTTTAGCTGTGATTCAGTGATTCAGTTATCTCTGGCAGTGGAATCATCACTTCTCGTAAAAATTAACGACTACTCCTGTTTTAATGAAATGGTATTGTTGAACTCATGCATGTTGTTTTACTTTTCATTAAATCTCGAATGGTTTGATTGGTTGCGTGCTGCATTCAGAATTCTCTTCATCGAGTATTATAACGATGGTTTACCGAAAAAGAAAACAGTCCATTAAAATATTTTACATTGGTGGCATTGTATTGTGGAAGCATTTTAAGATAAATTGTCATTTTACTCTACCATATAAATACTAAATAGTTGGTGTGAATTAAAATGCCGACTTGGCTTAGTTTAAGAACAGGTGCGAATATGGTTTATCCAATATTTTAACGTGTATCCTTACAAAAATCAACATATCTTTATAATAAAGGTGAGACTTTATTTTGAATTTTGTGTATAGTAAGTTGACATTTATATAGAATCTGATTTCTACCAGTACGAGTTAATTTCAAAATCCAAAGCAAATAAATTTAAATTGTGTTGCACAAATAAAATGTACTGGTACCTAATATATCCAGCAACATAAAAATGATGATACCGAGTATATCAAAGCGGTTTTATTTGTGTATGTATTAAAATGACAATGGTTGAATTATTTACATCCATCGTAAAATAAATCAAAAACTTTTTGTAGTTAATTAATGACGCACTGGAGCAACACAACGGGCTATTATCGATGGTATGGGAACAACCCCGAAGGGAAAGATCCAAGGACAACACTTAATACGTAATTTTGAGCCACGGTCAGATGACGAGATCAAGTTCTGAGCTGGCACTCCACTCTCCAAACTTTTACAACACACCAACGTGTGGACATTTGAAGCCACGACAGATTTAAGGTGAACAGGCCCCACATTCACGATGGTCTTTGGTTGAATTGAGTTTCGAACTCGCAACCCAATCAAAAACAGGAAGTTAAAATATGTATAAATAAATGCGAGTAAGTATTAACATGTGATTTACAGCTTAAAATCGGACTAATGCTCCAAAAAATTGTTAATGTAACTACTAATAGCATCAACATATGAAGATATATTAAAAAATGGCTTTTTATCGTTCGGAGCGATATGAAATAGTATATTAAAAATTTTAGTTATTTCTAAGATCTATAATTCTATTTTTCTGATGTAATTCAATTCGAATTGTATATTTAAGCTAAGTTTAATCAACTGATAAATATCCGACGCGATATTTTTTTCTCAAACCAAGAACTATCATTATAAGAAACATTAATTCACAAAGCGAAACGCATTTAAACTGAAATTTAAGTAATTTTCAGATAGTTTAAAACTTTGGAGGAAATTACATAACAGGGTAGATTTAGAAATAACAAGGTTAGCTATATTGTCTTTTAAAGCATTCTTTTCTCCTCCAAAAACTTTGTAACATAAGTTAATAGAAAAATTGATTGATATACATTTTCCTTTAATTGAAACTTATTTTCAGAAGAAATTTCTGGAGGATTAAGGTGAATACTGTCCCGTAAATAATTTGAAACCCTTAATATTAATTTAAAATCATAAAAGATGAGATTTTTGCATTTTCTAAAATTTTTAAACATGTTTTGTATAAATTAAAAAAACCCTTAGAATTAAATATTTTCAATAATTCGCATGAAAGTGGATCACTTTCTGATGGAAGTTAAATGATGTAAAAAGCATTGAAATCCATTTTCCCCAGAAAATATTTTGTTAATGAAACAAGCTAGTTTCAAAGATAAATTATTTTGGATTTGTATAAAATTTTTACAGATCGACATACTAATAATTGATAGCTCTAAGAAATGAAGAATTATCCATTAATTAAAGCAGTTGTCCTCAAACTTAGGAGTCCAAAGATCTTGAAAATTAAAAATTTTCACTTACACCTTGAGGTTGTAAAATTAAACGGGGCACATGAAACTTTCATAAGAATATAGTGATCCTTATTTTTTATATTAATATTGGGAGTAAAATATTTAGTTCTATGTCAAATTGATTATACATGGTTAAAACTTCACACTAAGGATTATTGATAACAATTTAAAGTTCTGAAACAGAAAAACGAGTTCTGAAATAAAATAAACAGTAACTATTATGCACTCTTATTTATTAATTAAAATGTATTCAAATCAGAAGGCTCTTAACTGGTAAAGTTATAATAATAATGACATACAAAATATATTTTATTCTTAATGTAAACATCGAAGCTGCTTTTCATTAAATTAGTTCAGAAATATTTGAATTATGTCTCATAACTTCAACATTGAGTGAGTCATTCTCAACTTCAAGTCAGTAAATACTGGAATCTCCTAATTGATTTGGGGGGGGGGGCTGGTGCATGGTAAATCATTTGTCCTGTCCTCAAATGTCCTCACGTTGGAGTGGTGTGGAAGTTTGGAGAGTGGGGTGCCAGTTCAGGTATCGACTCTTCATCCGACCACGGTTCAAAATTACGATGTGTTGTCCGATGATCCATAAAGGAAACTTATGAATTACTTTTTTTCAATTCAATCATTTAGTGAATTGTTTATTTATGTATTATTATTTGTAATTGTGACTGGATCCTGTTCATTTTGTAGTTTGTATTTGTTCCTTATGAATCAATCTCATTTCGATTGTCCGGTTGGACTAAGGGCCCTGAGTATTATATGGGGCCCGAAAAAGGTCCCCCCGACCATCTTTCGTGCAGCCTTATGCCCCCTGGGTAGGCTTGGTGGTCAGGTAAGTTCATTCATTAGTTAATTTTGTTTAAATTTGCAATGACCATGTCTCAATGTTTCATTTAGTTTTGAAGTGTAAAACCACAATTTGTTTAAAAATAAAATTTGTAATTTAACTTTATAATTAAATATAAATAATTTAGTTATAAGCATAAAAATACAAAAGCCACGAATAATTAAATATTATTCCTATAAATAATTGGGCAAAGCTTAACATATGTAATAAATCACACGTCCATTTTAATATAACGACCCATCTCACTTTAAACTCGCTTTTGCATCGCAAACTTATCTTTCTTCTCTTAATAACAGTGTATGAGGGCATCAGAGGAGCGGTGAAAGTTAGTCGAAGGTCTCTTTCGTCCCAGAAAAATCTTTTAAATTTAATCAAAGCCTCAGGTTAAATATTTCTGATTCGACTCCAGAAAAGAAGAATACATTCCTCGGAATTGAATTCAGATAAGGCTACTTTATAAGACCAATTTCAATCCCTATCTGGTGAATTCGAACGATTCCGAGCTTACAAACTGTTTTTCAATAGATTCTATCGAACTTTTTCCCGAATAGCAGTTACCCGTCCCGAACCAAGACAGCAACGTTCGGAATCAATATTCTATTCAAATATTCATTTTCTGTCGGAGCACATGGATGAAAGGGGGATATATAGAAAGAAGCAAAAAAAATCTTTGATATCCCTTTTGATTTGTGTCTTCCCTCATCCCTTGTAGCAAGATGAGAGATTTTCTATCTGTAGCATTTTATTACAGTGCATATTGAAATTCTCATTATTATAAATCATGGGTTATGACCACAGCTTAGGGATATAAATTTACGATGCCTGTTGTTTTATGGAAATTATATGGAATGGTTTTTTCCCTTTCGTTCCCTAAGCCGCCTTTATGAGCTCTCCCTCCGAGAAAAGAAGTTAAAATGTCTCTTGATTTACTGTTCCAGGAGCATTGTCTCGGCATTCCTTTTTTATTACAAATTGCTCCACTAGTCACCCCCTCAAACGCTTTAAACGTTGTTTTGGTGTTGAAGGATTGTTCAAATAAATTCAAAATTTTTATTGACTTATATTGTGTGTGTTGGGTAAAACACTGAGAGAATTCTGGTTCTATCACTTTTATTCATGCTACGATATTTTATGAAAAACGTAGTACAAGTTTTATTACATGGATTTATGTTTTATTATATTACACAAAAGTTCCGTCAGCAAAGATGTTATGTTTCCAATGGTTTCGTTAAAATGATTTGTATTAACTCCAGTTTAGTTCCTTTGTATCATTGGGTACATGCATATCGATTTAGATAAGACACATCCGATCTGCAACCCACAGTCTTCCTTGCATCTCTTCCAAGCAGTTTTCACCTTCTTAACCATTAGAATATCTTCTAGGATTATCTCAAACAATAGATGGGGTTATTTAGTCATAGTATTTGTTGAGAGGTAAAAATAATTTTTTCTCATTGGGTACAAGGATGTCAATTTAGATAATACATCATTCATCAAAATAAATGTTTGTGAAAATTGAATTCATTCTGAGTGGTTAGCTTTTAGTGATTTTAAATCTTAGGGGTTCACATGCATTTATCATTTCTGCAACCTGCAGTCTTTCCTGTATGACTTCCAGCCAGTTTTGACCTTCTTGACCAATATAATCATCTCTAGGATATCTTCAACCAATAGATGTGGTTATTTAGTCATTATGTGCGTGCTGAAGGGTAAAAGCAATACTACATTACCCAGAAATGACACTCAGAGGATTGGGAATGAGAAAATTCAGATTCAGAAAATTGAATACCAAAGTATGAAATTATTATTTAAAATACTAAAGAATTTATATAATGCCTGCAAAATGTCTATTTTTAAAAAGTGTATTACGCAAGAGAGAATAATATTTTCTTATTGTTTTCAAGTGCTTAACTATAAGCTGGACATTTTCTGAGCTTAGGCAACTTCAATCCTTCCATTTAGACAATGATGGCAGGATTGACTTATGGGTTTTGTAGTGAATGGTCCGAAAACGGACATGCTGTGTTAACACTGATGGCAGATGATAAACAAACGTATCTTACGATATAAGAGAAACAATTTTCATTTGGTTTAATGGCAAATAAGAAACAAATGTATATAAAGAAAATGAAAATAATAGTTTGTTTAATAACTTTGTTTTTTTTTCTATGTGAGGACCAATTAGACTATAGAAATAATAGAAGTTTAACTTAAAAATGGGTAAAGAGATTTTAAAGATATGGGTCAAATCAACATACCAAAGTACCCTTTTCAATTTGACATTTTTTGATTTCAATAAAATTTAGTATATATGTAGCCTCATTTATGAAATGAAATTGTGCAAAATATGAGATGCATATCTAAATTATTCTTTTGATTACAGATAATTGAAAACTTGAAAAAAATCCTCTTGAAAAGAAAAATTTGTGTCACATTAATTAATACACTATCTACCAATAAGTATTTGGACACCTGTGATAGAAAAGAAAAACAAAATTTATTCATATTCAATAGTTGGCAATTACAGCCTTACAGCGAGAGGCAATTACAGCCTCAACCCTCCGGGCATGCTTTCCACAAGTCCTTGTATCACGGCTAGTGGTATTTTCTTCCACTCGGCTTGGAGAAGACATGTAAGTTCCTTCACCGATTTTGGACGGTTGTGCACCCCTTAATTCGGCGATCCAACTCGTCCCAGAGGTTCTCGATAAGGTTCAGGTCAAGTCATGGTATGCAGCATATCAATTAGAGGCTTGTTTCATGTGCTTTAAATTAAGACAAAATTTAGCTTTCTAACAGTACTGGGGATTCGAGATTGTATGAAATTCGCTTCTTAATGTGACCCATATTTTGACCTATATTCAAGTTTTAAATTAATATTTTAAATGTTTTTAGTGTTCCAACCTGAAACTTATAGATCATATAAGGCTAATATAAACTCATACAATTTTTTTCAGAATTTTGAAAAATGTAGGTTTCTGAAAAATTAAAATTGAGAAAAGTATTTGGCTAAATTGGGCATAAAATGTTAAGCTCAGTTTAATAAGCTTCCAATGGTCACCAAAAATAGCCTTATAAACATCAACTCTGTTTATAATGTCTCAGGATATGATATTAAAAGCAGAGTTGTTTCAAAAGTTAAAAAAAATATACATAAATACGAATTTTCAATTTGCGTTACTTTTTAAAAGAATCAAACGATTGTTTCAAAACTTGTATTTTTGGTTTAATGCCAAAAGTGTATCTTCTCACCTTTTTTGTTGAAATTGTAGTTATCAAGTTTGATTGCTATTTTGTATTGACATGGAATAACTCATGAAACGAGAAGAAGGACAACTTGAATGGCGGCATGTGTTTTAATTAGTGTTACCAATCACTTTTACCGTTTACTTAGTCATCTCGTTTCTATGCAATGTAAATAATAAAGACGACGGATTCTTAATAGGTGTCCTGTACAAAATTTTAGTGTTGGAATAAAGCATTTTGAAAAAATAATAGATTTTCATGACAATGAACAAATATGTTATTAAATTAGGCTTATACTTCTAATTTAAAATTAATGCTCAAATACACTACAGCATAGACCTATGGCATTGTAAAAGGTTTTATCTACAATTTTATTGATTCACTTACGCAATTATTCGAGGACTTATAACTACACACATGCTGATGCTGATTAAAGGATAATAAAATTTCAGGTAATTGAAATATTACCCGCCAATGAAGTAATGCTGAAACGATTCAAGTCTCGGTCTCGGAGAAGGACTGTTTAACACTAAAACTCTTCCTAATTCTTAACTCTGTACTTAACTATTTCTATTCTATGGATTATGAAGATTCGTGTTGAAAGGAAATATAATAAAATCACTTGATATATCGCAGACAAACTCAGTTTTCGCGTTAAATGTATGAAGTTAGCATATTTTATTCAAATCATAGCATAATAAGTAGCTTAAAACACCCTTCTCAGTCACATAATACCTAAATTCAAAAATTTAAAAATTCACCAATAACAGAAGCCACAGCTCTAAAACGCCCCAATTCCATGAAGTTATCGAGTGGCATCAGGTTTCTCTGATGCCACAACGAAAACAAAAATAACGGATTTCTCAATCGAACTAGTTCGTCGTGGAATTCGAATCCAGTAGGATCGCATCAACTCACTTCGCTTCGCATCCATCAAACTCAAAATTCGTAATTTTCGGCGGAAACGTCGAAGTAAAAATAATAAGGAAGTGCATTACAGGAAATTTAATCCGGAAAATCCTCTTAGGAAAGGAGGAATTGAAAATATCCAGAAAATAACATTCAGAAATCCACTTTTTCGTCGAAGCCGTGCATTAAATTGAATTTTCTCTGTTTGCCCATGGGCCAATTTTCTGCCGTTTCTACTCTCTGAGGCGGAGTGACTCCGTAATTTCCAATTTAGATTCCCTCATACGCTTAATTTTCTCTCCTATGCCCATATACACGGGTTCCAAGTTGTATATTTTATGCATTTATGCATTCCACTTCGGCAGGTTTCTTCGAGTGATTAAAAATGGCAAAAGTAATGCATCTCCAGGAATTTTTCCACCCTGAATTCTAAATTTTTTGATGATGCAGTTAATATATGACTTTATTAAAACGTATAACAATTACGCAGGAAGGTTTGAGTAGATGTGACTCAGTCGCTTTGATCACTGCACTAGCAACCTGTGAGTTGTAGGTGACGCAGGTTCGATTCCCCCTCTAGGTGTATTTCGCTGTTTCGTATCAGTAAAAAGCTTCGTTCCGCGTGTATGTTCATTACTTGACGCTGTATGACTTCTGTTTGGCGCAGCTTGGTCAAATATGGCTATGAGCCATAAAACTCTAAGAACAATAATCCACAGGAAGGTAGATTGGGTTTAATAGCACTAGGACCATATTTTGGCCAAGCTGCGCCAAACAAGAGACAGACAACACCAAGTAATTGATATATACGTGCAACGAAACGGTTTAGTAAGTTTCGCAGAGGGACAACATCAACATCATTGCTTTTATAAACCGGGATTTGAACCCGGGACTTAATGTATGGCAAATATCATCAAATAATATCAATAAACATATAAATCGGAATAAAAAGAAACAATTAAAATACCACACATAAATTTTTCACGAATCCTTTATAACTCGGTTGGTAGATTTTATGAGTTTTATGGCGCAAAGGCCTTATTTGCCTAGCTGCGCCAAACAATGTCAGGTAAATAAGGATACATCCATAAGAAAATCTTTACAAACATAGAAAAGAGAAATACACCAGGTAGAAATCGAGTCCCTTCATGGGAACCGTGGCAGCCCAGTCAGCAGAGTGTCGGATAAACAATAGGAGGGTTGAGTGCTCGAAACTCTATTTAACTGAAGACCGTACTATACATAGTTACACCTGACATGTTTACATACATATTACATACATACATATGACATAGTTACATGTTTACTCTGTCGTAGCCTCAACTATCCTCTGTTGGCATGCTGTGGGAGTTTGGAGAGTGGGGTACTAACTCAGGTGTTGACCTGGTCATCTGCCCGTAGTTCAAATTATGAGGTGTTGTCCTAGAAACTTCCCTTCGGTATTGATCCCGAACCTTTCCAATAGCCCTTTGTGTTGCTGCAGTCCGGCATAAACTAAACTTCCTACCTACCGAAGTACTTTATGACTCGGTAGTCTTATCTCGAACGGGCTGTATAAAGCAAATAATCATATTCGTCATAGAAGATGCTGCCCATACATATATGGAGAATGGGTTGGGTTTTATGGCGCAAGGGCCATATTTGGTCATGCTACGCCAGACACAAGACAGACAATATCAGGTAATGGACATACACTTACAAGGAAAGGTTTTACTGACACAGAAGAGAGAAAGACTCCCAGGCAGGAATTGAACCACATTCGGAATATGGAAGTAAAATTTTGCTGGTGAAAATTAGTATTATTCCTGGCTGTATCAACGACAAAGCTCGTACAAGTTTCGTACACAATATACCTGCTATGAATTTAAGTATCCCACTTTTGTCACATTTACAGGCTTTAAGCTACAATTGGTTGGATCTCACAACCTATATTAGATATGAAGTTTCCAGGGTAAATAAATATTTATAATCCGAAAAAGATCGAAACCTTAATTTAGAATATATTTAAGAATAAACTTGACTTTAGAAGAGCTTGTCAGTAAACAATTAGAGTATCCATTAAGCGCCATTATCATGGAAAAATTTATCATCAAAAGAATAAATTTTTAAGCTTCTTTAGGTGAAGATGTCACTCAAAGGGTGGAAGGCAAAAAATGAAAGCTGTCAGTTACAATGAAAAATAAAGCAACGTCATTACTTTTGACAACCAAGATCAGTAGGATGGATTCATAAGAATCACATTTTTCTAACGTGCTTGAACCCTTTAGGCACATTAGAGTTTATTATGAAACAGTGACATTTTTTTTATCATAGTTTAGTTTTCCTGATCTTTATTCCATTTTGGATTTGAAAATGTGGGCGGCACCTTCTTAGGAGCTGTTAAATTTCAAGTTTAACTACAATTTTTTTCCGATTTCCAATGAGCTTGTTTGTATTTGGATTTGCGCCATAAAACTCTAACCAGCCAATATCCAATGAATTTTACTTCTGAGTTTATAAGCTGTTTCTCTATAGTTAAAAATATATTACTTTTCTTCAAAAAATAACATAATTAAAATTTGTACAAAAAAGTTCTAAATTAGTCTACAAATTTTATCTTCAAATTTTTTAGAAGAGGAAATTGAGTACAGAAAAAACTTCATTTAATAAAAATGAGCATCAAGGTTTAACATATTTTTTGCATAAAGAGTGTATTTACCTTAAAAATAACATTACTTTCAAGCATCCGATTATCACACATTATTTATAATTTTGAACAGCACAATTCATATATCAAGAAAATGTAAAAAAAATCGAGTAGGTTGAGTCGGACACCGCCGCAATATCTTACCTGAATACGTCTCGTTAGCGCATAGTATTTATTTGGGTGAAGTAAATGGAAGAAAGACAAATTCAGTAGTGAGTTCAGTGTTTATCGAAAGCTGACGAGACATTCTACCGCATAGACTATGTTCGATGTATTTCTGTCTGGCTTTTCGACAAGCATATGACGACATAGTGAAATTTTTAAAATTTGTCAAATGTGATCCAAGGTTTCACAACCAAAACTGCATTAGATTTCCCTTATAATGCTTTAAATTGACATATTTCAACGTTATCTTTCGGTTAAGATCAATTTCTACGTCGTAGAGCTTTGCAGTCCCGAGTTACACTGATCTGAAGTTTGCGCGGCACAGCGGAAAGTCCCCAAAGCGCCGCCCCCTACCGCATATCTCCGCTTAAGGTCACTAACAAGTCTTTGTTCCCTCAGCTATCGAATGAAATTAGGTTGGTTTGGTTCGCATTGATAATATTGAAATTATTAGATCGAACACGATGACCTTTTTTTCGCAATCTTTAACTTTCCATACTAGCCACCTGGTACTGATATGATTTTAAAGACGTATTCACGTAAAAAAATCAAACTTGAAAGTGCACTTTTTTTCGATTTTTGAGATACTCTTTAATCAAAAGAAACGAATAATATATCTGCTGAATTCAATATTGATATTGATTAATATGTTAAATTCGAATCTAATGAATCGCATCAGAACGTAAAAGATTGAAACTTAATAGAGAAGAAAATTTTCAATGAAAAGTTATATGCAAATATTTAAATATAATAATTGCAATTAAAAAAACAAAAAGTTATCCATTCAGTGTTCATGATTGAATGCTTTTTAGTTTTTTAATTGCAATTATTATATTTAAATATTTACATATAACTTTCATTATATGTATGTAAATATTTAACTTTCAGTGTTAATGTATTTACGAAGCTAGTATTGGTGAAAACGTCATTCATATACATTATTAGAATACTATACATCGAAATCGTTGGAATTCCGAAAGAAATGCACTTTTCGTCTTAGAGAGACTTAGAGAGGCTTTAGAGAGAAAGCGCAGTTATTTAATCATTAATATTTTGTCTTACCACAGCATTTTCAAATCTTCCAACACGGTTCCCTAAATTTATTATTCTGCCACGATGAATGAAATATTTTCGAAGAACAAGTTGAAATTGCCTCAATTTCACAAACTCACGTTGCTTCAAAATATTTACTGTAAAGTCTCATCCACATTTTTTAAGGAAGCGTCACCATTAGAATTTGTTTCTAATGATTAAGAAATACACTGTAAGAAAATGAAAGCTCTACGTTAAGTATAGTAATCATTATTTTATTCTCGCTTTTATAGTATATGCATAGTATTAAATCCCGAGTTCGGACACTTTAAAAAATAATTTTTTATATTGTAACATATTTTCTTGTATAAAGGGAACAGTGACGGCGTAGTATGAACCTCGCACTGATAAAGTTATTGTTCAAAACTCGAGTGATTGGAAAGTTATCTAGGGTATGCGAAGAATATAAAAACTTAAAGGGGAAGAGAGAAGTGAGAGATAGACAAGTTATGTTGAAACATATCTACTTATTCGAAAGAAATTAAGTTCAGAATATTTAATTTCTGCAATCATTTTCTGTTATTCGTCATAAATGAATGTATGAGAGGGATTTTTAATGTAAAAGTACAAACCAGACGATCTGCAAAGATTTTACTTCTGTTCAAATCCCCTCGCATGATACATATCGGAGTTAACTTAAAATATAATTTATCGTCTTTTTAGCAACATTTGGCGTTTAATCTTATATTGGCCAATAAACTATCGTGTATCATTTGGGGATTCATTCTTTAGAATTTTTATTGGCGAAGCGCTGAAATCGTATTTGAAAAAATACAAGCCGTGTAGAATTACTTCAGAAAGATCGTAAATTAGTAAGTTGTAAAGCTCCTTCTGCGGCGATACGTGCCGAGACATGAATTCTGCAGCTGCTGCTCCAGATGCAATGCTCCAGATACAATGCTCCAGATGCAATGCTTCAGAGATCCTCAATGGGAGACATGAGGATCGCTCAGGCCAAGGAAAGATTTCAACACTACAGAGGCACTCGTGTGAGTGGAAAGCCGTGTGTGGCCGGGCGTTATTGCGTTATTAAATAGACTCTTGAACACGTGGCATGAAAGGCAAAACAACACATTGAAGGATATACAGAACGTATCACTGTGCTGTCAAACTACCTCGTAGTAGATGGGTTATCGTAAGTGATGCCACCCCACCATTACAACTAAGAGTAACAGCGGTGTGCCACTTGACATTCAAATGAGAATGGTAACGCTGGCCGGGTCTCCACGACATGCGAATGCGGTGTCAAAGCAGAAGGGAGATTTGTTACTAAACATGATACACTGCCCTTCCATGTCTGTCTTCGACTCTTGGGTAAGGAACGACTCCAGTCTCAGCCGACGGTGTTCGGTAACTTCGTAATGGTGTGAGGTGACATCACTTACGACATCTGGTGCCCTCTCTAGTGATGATTCTAAGTAGCATGACAGCATAAGTATATGCCCATCAGGTTGTTCAACCCGTTGTTTTGCCTTTCATGTCACGTGTCCAAGAGACTATTTACCAGCACAATAATGACTGGACACATGCATCTCATCTTTCCCAATAGTGCAATCTCCCAATAGTTCCTTGGCCAGAGATCCCCAGATTAGTCTACCATTGAGCATGTCTGGAAGCATTGACAAAGCATGTCTTGGCATGTATAGCTGCGGCAGGAGCTTTGCAACTTAATCACCTTTCTGATGTAATTCTACAATAATAAAATCCTTGATATCACGATCAATTCTTCATCTTTTACTGTGCTTCACATGCTGTTTCATTCCTATCGAATGTTGAATTCGGGGTCTTGCAATTTTAATGAATGATTAGTATTTATTACATCGAAAAATATGATTTGACTAATTATACCAGTTCAAACTGATTACTACATATAAGTATTAAAGTAAAAATAATAAGTACAATAAATAAAGAAATAATTATACTTTAGGCAAAAATTAGAGACACAGGCAATTATTTATCAAATGTACCAAGTAAATAGTATTCTTTTATGACTAGTAATTTTAAATCTTATTTTCTGGAGATAAAAAATTTAAATTGCAATGAAAGTCGAAAAATTTATAAAATTATTTTCATTTGATAAAAAGGTAACTATGTTTTAAAAAAGAAAACGGAAAAAAAGTTCATACTTTCTAGAAAAAATAAGACAAGTAAAAAAGATATGAATCTCAGAAAATTCTAGTGAGATGGAAATGTTTTAATTAAACGGAATTGCATTAAGAAAAACCAATAATTATTTGTTTTTAAGAGCAAATAGGAAATTTAATAAAAAAGGCTAATTACGAAGGTTATTATCAAGCAGTACAAAGACCAAAAACAAATCAGTGTCAGGAAACAGAAAAAAAGAATCTTTTAAGAAAAAAATTCGTTTCTTAAAAAGTTCAATTACTTTTCTAAATGATTTTTAATTTTTTGTTTTATTTATTTTGCGTTTCATTTAAAATTTATTTTTTATTTAAGATCGCGGATTTACATACCAAAAGCCCTCTTTTTAAGAGCACACTCTTTTCGTATCCACAACATTTGAAGTGAAGTGAAAAGAAGTGAGCAATAGAAGAGCAAACAAGAAAAAAGTGAGTTGAAATCGAAAAATTTTTAAGTTCACTTTTTTCGTATACTTAGGAAACTAAACAACTTTGTGTGTTCGTGTTTAACTTAATGCATGTCCAATCCCTTTGTATATTTGTTTTCCTGTGAATAAGGTAATCATATCTATTACAGGGCTTTCGCCTACTAGGGTAGACTAATGTAGGAAGGAGAAACCAGCTGTAATAAATTAATATCAGCGGTAAATCAAGCGAAGGCTCACTACTGATGTTTCTTAAAGAGCGCTGAAGTAAGTTTTATCACAGCCGCCATGTTGATTAATCCAAAACATTAGACGTTTATTTCTTGACAGATTTAAGAATAAAATATGAATAAAATGAATTGATTCTTTATTTGCAATTAATGAATGAAAATAACAAAATTGAAACTTAGGATCACATAGAAGGAATGATTAATGTTTCGAGTTAACAAAAATGGTCAAACCTGATTCAAATTCTCTTCGGAATGGTCTCTACATTAAACCTCCTAGGCAAAAATACAGTTATAAGTGAATGAAAATGAAGGTTTGCTATCCATAATTCAAAGTATAGTGAAATATGAATGTTGCCTATATTGTATGGCCTGATCCTCAAACTGTCATTTTTGTTGCTCTATGGAAAGCCCATGTAATTAATGAATATGACCACATCTTTGATCTGTGTCATCTTCAACTGACACGGTCATGAAACTGAATAGAAATGCAAATTCTTTCTTATATTACGAATTGTATTTTTTTCGCGATTCGTTATTTCAATACAATGAGAAAGAGCTCATTTCTAAACTAATTATTGAGATGAATTCATAGATGTTGTCGATTTGAATTTTCATAATTTGGAAGGATACTATAGTTGGTAGCCATTAAACAAAGCATTATTGATAAGAATTCAACAAAATAAATAACATATAGAGGTAGATAATATTTACGAAACAAAGGTAATATCTCAACTAAAAAGGAAAAAATAAGATACGAATGTTTTGGAAGGTTTGCTTAATTAAGGTATCCTATTCTTTACTACTTTCGTGATTCAGTTAATGGAATTACTATCAAAACGGAATGAAATATATTCTACGAAGCGATGAATCAGGAAAACAATATTCAATTTTATCTGTCAACTTTTGAAAATGTAAATCTGTGACTGTCGCTTACTAAAGCCGTTAGGTATTCAAGACCCATCGTAGACTACTGCAAATACATTTCGTTAAACCAAATTGCATAATCATAACCACATTTATAAGCAACAGCAAAGTTCACAAAAGCGATTAACTAATAATTTCCTTGACAATCATAATACAAGAGGCATTTTAAGAGAAATTAAGAGGCTTAATACAAGAGGCATTTTACTAGACGGTCTGCGAAGATATAACTTCTGTTGTTCAACTGTTCTCATATTATAAATATCGGGTTTACCTTAACATGTAGTTTATCGTTATTTCGGCAGTGTTTGGCATGCTGTTGCTGACCAATCAACTCTGACACATCAATTCAGAATTCATTCTTTGGAATTTTATTGTCAGAATGCTGAAATCGTATTAAAAAAAGCCAACGGACGTCACATTCAGAATACGTACAGGAAACACGCATCGCTGCAGAAACACTCTGCCATCTACATTTAGGTGACAAAAAATGTTTCTCATATGAATATCTGCAAAATATCGACACAACCTTAATAAATATTATAGTTAACCCTCTGGGTACCATGACATTTTCGAGTAGCGCAGTATTACCTTTACTCCGCAACATACGTTTTGACTAAATAACAACATCCATTGGTTGAAAGAATCCCACAAAAGTTTCTATTGTTCAAACTGATTAGAAGTCATGCAGGGAAGACTGCAGGTTACAGAATGGACATATGATATCTAGAAAAAGTATCACTGATGTGTGCTCATTTTAATGATCCATGAATGATTACGACCCCTTTTTGATCAAAATAGTTTTTAAATCCGAAGCAATTATTATAGAGGTCAATTCCATTTCGACAAATGAATATCAAAATGGTACTACCTTATATAAAATTCATATGTATATAAGTATTAGTCCCGAACCCGTCTGGGGCATATCTTCTTTAGGTGTGTACGCTTCTCGAACCCGAGGTACCTTAGCAATCTATTTTCCCCCATACGGTTTACTACCTCTGATAAACTTGGGGTCACGACTACAAGATACCAGTGATCTTTCTTTATATACTTTCTTCTCCATCCTTTCTTTTCACAATTACTTGACACTGTCTGTCTTGTTTGGCGTAGCTTGGCCAAATATGGCCATTGCACAATAAAACCCAAAACCAATCAACTTAGTCGAAGAAGTTTTACTTCTCAATTTCGTCAATTTTGTAATTGCGGAAATTGAGAAGTGCGAATTTTTTTATTACAAAATAAAAGACCGTGCGCTCCAGAAAGATTTTTTGACTTCTCTCCCTAGCTTTGTTTCAAACCCATCAGAAAGTGACGGGTAAGAATGGATTACTCTCAATTTTCACATTCGTCGGAAATCTATTTTCGGTTCCTTCATCAATAACGTTCACAATCAGATTTTTCCATTTCCGCATTTTTCCTAGGCTACACTCCACTCCCTGATATTCCGAGTTTTTATTTTTGGTTGCCTCTTCCGCAGAAGGAAAAAGGATGGCTTATTTGTCTATTGCTGCTGTTGGTTCTTCTGCTTTGGTTATCCGTATGATTGGCACTTTCTTCGGACGGAATTTATATTCTCTTTTGTTCCGGTTCTTACGAAATGAAGAAAGATATCTTTTTTTTGGAAAGTGATCAGCTTGGAGAGAAGAATTTATTTCCTTCGAAAAATAGAAGGGTGAGGTTTCGGAATAAGGAAGTTTGGAGCTCAAAACTGGATATTTGACATCGTTGCGTTAGATCTCACTGGTTTCACAGTTAAATGTTTCTGAATACCGAAATAAAGGAATAATCGTATTTGACCGACAATTTCTCACTCTGGCAACTTAGGTTAATGGGTATTCTAGAACGTGGACGACACCAATTGCTCTTGAGATATTTGACGAGTTTAAAAATATTTGAATTTGCTTTAAATGCAGAACAGAAAATAAAATCCATTTGCCTTGAGCATTTGGAAAACAAATGGAAGATAGTGAAGAATTTTGCAAACGAATATTCAAACATATAATGTATAGAGATCATAAAAAAAAGATAAATTGAAAGATATAGTAGAACTGTGATTATCCTAGCTCCGATTTACCAAGTGTCCGTGTTATCCGAGTTGAATTTGATATAAAGTTTATTTTTTCAACGTTTTGAACACAGCTTATAGCACGAGTATGAACACTTTGTACTTGACTTGTCTGGTTTAGCCGGCATAATGCTGCCGTAAGGACTTTTTACAGAGAATTTAAGAGGTACTTTATCACGTCGAGTTTTAGTGTAAAATTATTAAAATAAATACATGAATACAAAACAAAATAATACTGTGACACAAATTCGAGTACAGATTATTCTTGATCCTTGCTATATAAATCTCATTTCCACGAAGTAGTAACGTGTAGATTTGTAGCAATTTATTCTGTATTATGTATAGTCTGTTTTGGGTAACTAAGTCATATTATTCTAGTTTCTGGTTATCCGAAGTGGTCTTGGTTCACATTACCAGTATTAATCAAGGTTCTACTGAATAAAAGAGTTGTGAAAGTTATTGTTTCACTAATTTTATAGTATTACAAGTATGAGATTTTATTCTTTTAACATAAATAAACTAAGCCATAATAAATAGGAAACTTAAATAAAGAGTTCCGGGCAACATACAGTGATTGATAAGCCACAGAAATATGCTATGTAATAAAAAATATTCAAAAGGAACAAAAGAATGTCTGTTTGAATGAGAGCTGAAATTTTAAGATTTATGATAACATGACTTCTGAATAGGATAAACCATTAAAATTTTCGAATGTTTTAGCTGGGCTTTTGGAATTTTAAATTACTAGGATGAAAAAAATTGAAAAATGGCTCATAGCTTTGTTGACCGAAGCCCTTCAAATTAATTTTTCCACTCACGATTTTGTCCAATTTGAACAAAACTGTAGATTTTGACAGTAAGTATTAAGAAACTATTACAACTATATACCGAAGTTAAAACTGAAAGCATTTTACAAAGGAGTATACCGTTTACATCTACCATAGGCTAAAAAATACACACTATAACTTAAAAATCGATGCACCAAGAAGGAGTTATCCGAATGGAACGAAATTGCGTATGCACATACCTTACGATAGAATATGCAAATGATTAAACTTTGGCGGCTGATGACTGAACAGGTGGAGTTCCAGCGTATTGCAACGGAGCATCCGAATCGTGTATAAAACAGAGGGCATTCCAATACTAGGGCATAACTTTCACGCGAATGTGGTTCCGTCGACTTACGTGGACTCTACCAATACCTCGTATACGGGTTAGCGAACAGTATGAACAGATGTCGCCATTTGAGAGAGGACGTGCAATTGGACTAAAGGAAGTAGGATGGTCAAATCGCAGGATCGCTCTACATTTGGGTCGGAACGAGGCTACCATTCAACGATGTTGGCAGGAATGGGTGAACCATGGCCGTACCGTCAAGAAGGTAGCGGTCGACCAAGAGCGACGACAGAACGCGAGGACAGAGTGATCGTCTGATCGGCGATCACAGCACCTGATGCGTTCTTATCAACGATCCGACGTATAACCGAGACACCAGTGAGTGCAATGACCATTGATAGGCGAATCAGCGAACGGGAGCTGTGGTCACGGAGGCCATTGCGCCGACTGCCCCTCACCGTTGCACACAGCCAGGTGCGTTTGCAATGGTGCCGGGTGCATTCGACCTGGAATCTCACGGACTCGAGCAGAATTGTTTTCAGCGATGAGTCCCGCTTCGAATTGAGCCCAGATGACCAGCGAAGACGTGTCTGGAGACGTCCAGGACAGCGGTGGGATACTCACCTGACTGTCGTCAGCCACACAGCCCGACAACCAGGAGTTATGGTATGGGGTGCCATTTCATTTGATAGCCGGACCCCTTTGGTTGTCATCCGTAACACCCTTACAGCATGGCGGTACGTCGACGAGATTCTACGCCTCGTTGTGTTGCCCTTCCTTTCACGGACCCCTACATGATATTCCAACAGGATAATGCCCGGCCGCACGCGGCACGCCTTTCAACAGATTGTCTTCGTGCTTCTCCAACACTTCCTGGCCGGCGCGAACGTCAGATATCTCCCCAATAGAGCACGTTTGGGCTCTGATGAGCAGACGTTTACAACGGTCTCTGGATCGCGCCGATCTAACTCTCCAATTGGAACGTGTATGGCAAGCAATCCCGCAGGAGGACATCCGCCAACTCTACGAGTCAATGCCCAGCCAGATAACAGCTTGCATCAGAAGTGGGCCGACATATTATTTATTTATTTTTTGCTCTTGTAGCTGTATTTCCTGAATAAAACATTCAATTCCTATGATACTGTTATCGTTTCGTTTTCAATACATGTACATCACATCTACCGATTTTCAACCCATTCGGATAACTCCTTCATGGTGGGTTGATTTTTATGTTATTGTGTATTTTAAAATAGAACTCTACCAAGCAATGTAGACATAATGCTCTTGATATCATAATACAACATAATTTCAGTTTTCACATAACCTCTAAATATTTCGTCATTTCGTCTCGCTTTAAAAAGTGACACCATTCAAAACTATGAATTTCACATACACAGTAATAAGAATAGTAATAAAGATTGTTATTAGTTAAAATAATCGTTAAGCATCTACAGAGGTATTTAGACTCGTCAATTGATCCCATTTCTTGCTTGATGATTAATGAAATTAAACTCAGGATTAACAAACAGATTTATTAACAACAAATAACGATAGAACAGAGAGGGTTTGTTGCTCGGATTTTCTATGATGTCAAGGCCATATTTGGCCAAGGTGGGCCAAATAGCGTTAAGTAACTGAACATACACACAAAAAAAAACCTGACCCACCGAATAGAAAAAACACTCAAGAAGGAATCGAACCTGCACCGCATAAAACTTCCATATTGCAGTGGGCAAGCCCACTGAGTCAGCAGATCTCGTCGAACCCTAGGACATAGGTAGGTTGTTGAATAGTTACATCGCACTGAAACACCAAAAGTGGCTATTGGTGACGGTCCGGGATCACTCCCTTAGGGGAATATCCAAGGACAACACCTAGTTATTTTGAACCATGGTCAGATGCCGAGGTCAAAACCTGAGAGGCACCCCGCTTTCTAAACTTCCACACCACGCCAACGTGATTACATTTGAGGCAACAACAGATTTAATAAGTACCAGCCCCCATGTACATGAGGGTCTTTGATTGTATCGAGTTTCGAACTTGTAACCCTCCATTTGTTAATCCACGAATCTACCAACTGGACTACCGAGACCTCTAGAACAGAGAGGAAAGTAGCGAGATTAGTTATCGGCAGTCTAATACCCACCCCTAGAGAAGTAGAAAACAAAAACAAGGGAGTGCTAAGCAGTCCTCCAAACAAAACCGATCATGCACCATGACATCCCGAGTGTCTGGGATCTCTTAGGGAGTACTCAACAGAAGTAAACATTCTCGGTAATGCAAAGTAGTTAATATACTAGTTAATATTGTAAACCATGGGAACTAATAAGAACTCTTTTATTAAAAAGTCTAGAGAGCTAACTAAACACTTCGACAAAGATAAGTAATATATTTTTAAAATTCCGTTTTTAAATTAATTAAGGTTAAATGTTGACTTATGGAATCCAGGATTCAATGGTACCCTATTACAGATTCGACTTAATTTTTTATACCTGTACTATTAAACTCTCACATCATTTATTATTATACTCAACATCCTATTTGGCGTCGCCAGATTCCTTAATAGTTAGCGTGGCAGACTGTCATACCTGCATTGTCGTTTAATAAGCGAATATATTTCTCTCTAATCGTCAGTCAGCCGCGTTAATACCAGAATTCTCGGGATGCGTTGAGCAGCCAAGCGGTAACAATTCCAAATTGATTTTTCTCCCGGCAATATAGGGTAAGATCTAGAACAGCTTATGTAGGACAATTATCCCTGTCTAGGGCTGAGCATATGTAGTAAGTTAGGGCAACACGTCTGTACTCCGAGCCCAGTACCAAATTAAACGAAGGGCCCCGTGTGGAACATATGCATTACAAATATCTGCTCAAACGAATAAAATTTTATCTTCTTTGGACACTTCCACAACATTTCATGAAAACCGAAGATTTATAAGCTTTTAAACTTCTAAAACAGACTGCCCCTTACAGTACAAAAAAACTTTACACATTTACTGAGCCCTTCATAAATTTAGGTTCCTGGTACCATGACGAGACAAATTTAATGGTTGGTTGGTAGTTAATCAATGTCACACTGGAGCAACACAACGGGCTATTGGCTATGGTCTGGGATCCATCCCGAAGGGAAAGATCCAAGGATAACGCCTCGTAATTTTGAACCACGGTCAGATGACTGGAACAACACCTGAGCTGGCACCCCATTCTCCAAACTTACACACCACGCCAAATGGAGGACATTTGAGGCCATGTACACGGCGGTCTTTGGCTGGACACAAATTTATTGGATAGCCCTAATTTAAATAGGCTTGTAATCCTTAAGCCCCTTTTTTGTTAAAAATCTTCTCAAATTTAGTCCTGTGGGAGTTGATTCTTTTTAATGTATGATAAAGTTTTTTCCTTTAAAGGTTATTTGTGATGCAATTTAGTATGATCCTGGTAAAGAGAATTTACGTTGCACTGGAGAACACAATGGGCTATTAACGATGATCTGCGATCAATCCTAAAGGGAAATATCTGAGAACACCTTAGTTTTGAACCATGGTCGGATGATGAAGGCATGCTTTTGGAATGCAATTTTGTCGCTAATGGGAGGGATTTTAAGTGTAAGCAAACAAACCGGATGGTTTGCAAAGATTTGAATCCTGCTCTAAAAATTCTCTCGTATGGTTCAGATTAAGGTTACCTTAAATACACTTTTAATGTAGTTAAAATAGTACCTTAAAGCGTTTTGGTAATGTTTGGCGTTTAATCTAATTGGTATTGACCAATCAACTATATCAATTTTGAATTCAGTCTTTGGAATTTCTTTTTGTCGGAGTGCTGAAATTTGAAATACTAGCCAAACGACGTTGGGGTGTTGAGAATATGTACAGAAAACACGTAAACACGTCTCATAAAATGGACCATAAAAACCAACACCAAATATCGCCAACGCGGTGATGTATCAAAATAGTTCTTAACTGGAAACATTATTTCTCCAGTAGTTTATGTTTACACTAAAAAACTCGAATACAGTGTTACAATGTTCTGTTATACAGAGTGTTGCAAATGTTATGCTGCTTAATTTCTAAAACGTTTGTCATCGGTTTTATTTAGAAACAAGTATTCAAATCGTTTATAGAAGTTGCAAGAATTCATTATTTTACAAGGGGTAATATGATTAATTAATTGGCTATTGGCTACTGTCTGGGATCCATCCCGAAGGGAAAGATCCAAGGACAACGCCTCGTAATTTTGAACCACAATCGGATGACAAGAACAGCACCTGAACTGAGCACCCCACTCTCCTTTTAAGGAGACGGAATTGTTTTATTTGACTATTAGACGTAGGAAAATAGTTTTTTAATTGGAATTTTCTTGTCACTTTGTCTATATAAATATATCATTTTTATATTTTTATGCATGTACAATCTCTTGCTAAGTACATAATTCCGACATTGAAATGTTTTTATGAGGAAGGGCGAAAAAAAATCTGCCGAAAATCAATTTGAGTATACAATAATTTTATTCATTTATATAACTATTTTAGAAGTTTCAGGTTACTACTAAAAATAGAGCCTTGTAAAAATATTCAATAAATACTAAGACATAAAAGTATAACGGGGATGTGTGTGTCCTCTGTACTACATTTAAAAAAATACTTTATCCTGAAAATTTTGATAGTTTAAAGAAAATTAGGGTGCCAGAAGGTAAAGTAAAGCTTTTGACAGTAAATAACACAATCTATAAACACAGTATTACGTTCATTTTTCGGAGCAATAAATATTTACTGAAAAGTTTTGAGGGATACAAAAAACTTGTTTAAAGTATTGGATAACTTTCTCAATTACCAAAAAAATATACGTCGAATTCGCATCATTATTTTCAAAACAATGTTTTTAAAAAAGCGAAAAAGTTGTTATGAAAGAGCGTGTGTTATGAAAGATTGTGATGTTTCTTTTATTGTTGTAATACTTTTGGCAAGAAAGGAAATTTGAAGGTGGATCATTGTGTTATCTGAGAATTTAAGTTAGAAATCTGTAAAGAAACCTTCAAGACTCCCGAAGAATTCTTATTTTAAGGCTATATATTCTTCAGAACTGTACATTTACTCTATAGTGTAAAGTGAAAGATCAAATGCGAAATATAAAATAAAGAACGTTTATTATTTTCTCTTTTTAAAATAACATATGTGAATAGAGCGTTTTCTCATGCTGTTTGTCATGTGATTTAACTTTTTGGAATATTTAATTATTTTATTGTATTTAATTTATTTCAGTTTAACTTAGACTTGGCTATATTTATTCTTCTCGACGAGACATTTAAGTAAGCTTCTGGGAATGAGCTGCTTTATTTACCAAATTATTTAATTTGTGACTTGAATAAATTGGAAAGTGCAAAAAAAAGGTTAAATATTTCGTTTGTTAGAGGTAAAATATGATATTTATTTAAACATCCCCGGATAGTTGCTTCCCTGAATATTTAATACGATTTAAGGTGATTTAATTTTAATCTGAATTCCTGGAATTACTTGCATAAGAATGTTGTGTTAAGAGTCGTAAGTAAAGATTTCATTAATGGCGCTTTTATAAGCTAATCAAGAATTTGAAATGACTGAATTGATAAATTAAAAAGGTATGATCGAAATCAGAATTTTCCACGGCAATTGGCATAGCAGGTTCGTTCTGTTCTGAGCAGAAAGAATCATTGGGTGAAAAATCCCTTTCTTACCATCCAAATGGTTTTGACGAGCTATCTTGTCCATGATCTGCTAATGACGAGATATCTAGTCAAGACTAAACTTCCCTATTTAACCAAGGGGAATGAAGATCCAAGTGGTTAAAAGAAATTATGCCTTGCCTAGAATTGGTTTGGAACAGATTTTTGGATCAGAGGCTTGCCACTACAGGGTGGTTATCGACGCGAAGATCAACACTAAGAAGGTTGATTAGATGATTTTGTTCGCCTTATAGGTAATCCTCACTTAACGATCTACGTGTTTAACGACCGCTCGGACTTACGATCAGTTCTCCTGTGCGGGGACCCCCTTTCTCAGCCTGAACCACACCCATCGGCAAAACCCAAGATTTGGGGAATCCGGAACCAGTGCCAACATTGGCCCCGGATAAAATGTAATCAAATGGAGGATTTCACACGTAGTCTGGACCAGCAACCGACACCTGAAAATGCAGTCGGTATTGAACTCGATAAATAGGATGTCCGAATGTTCTGAATTATATGTTGGTGATCACCTGTCATTTCCTTTTACGATGACTCAGCGAAGCCACTGTTATGGATAGTCCCCAAAACAAACTAGCTATCGAAACTAGTTCCCCCAGACCATTTATTTATTCGGAATAAATAAAAACGATTAAGCTCCTCGCTTATCAACCAATTCGCTTAACGACTTAGATTTCGGAACGGATCTCGGTCGTTCAGTGAGAAGTATGACATGACCAGAGTATTGACATGACCATTTTAAGAAAATAAAAACTGACGTTTTAGAAATATGTTTAGTATTTAAGCACACACAGTGGAGATTAATTAATGTAATGACGAAACTCTCAAGGAGAATCATTGATTTGTGGCCAAGGAAATTGTGATTGTGTGGCCAAAGAAATATCAGAGAAGCCGATGAAGTCAAGAATCCAATTTTTTTACCAGACGTTAATAGATTAGATCATGGAAAGGAATAAGGAAACTAGAACGTGTCATGTGATTCATAGAAAAATTGAATTGTCCACTTTGAAAAGGGAATAACTCGAATTTGGGGGAGAATTTCGTTCTGAGACGTTTTTGTGTAATATAAACCATGAGTTACAACTTCCCAGCGAAAAGGGCTAAAATCGAGTAATGGTTTCCGAATCGAGTTTGACCTCACAGTCACTCAGAAGTCGTGAGTCTTGTTTTAGAGAAGGCATAACCACCAAAAACTTGAAACTAAAATTTAGAGTTGTTCCTACGGTTCAATCTGTCCCTTTTACGATTCAATTTTACAATTGTACTCGACATGACAATTTGCCAAAGAAGGTGTAATTTGGGAGGGATATAGTTCTTGAAAAATTCATGGCTATCTTAGGATGATTTAAGAGTGAGATTGATTAGATAGTTCAATATATCAAGCTAAAAATGAAGCTGTACAGGGCAAGATGGAGTGATAGAGATAAGAAAGAGAGCGAAGAGATATGAATGGTCAAGTAATAAGATAAGAGTGAAAAGAGGGAGGAAAGATAGGGAAGTGGTAGAAAAGAGAAGAGAAAACAGAGAGAGAGTGAGCGAAGAGAGAAAACAGCGAAAGAGTGAGATTTAGAAGAGAGAGAGAGAAAGAGAAAAGAGAAAAAACAGACAGGGAGAGAGAGTGAGAAAAAGAAGATAGAGAGACAGAAGAGAGAATGAAAGATGAGAGAGAGATTGAAAGAAAATAGAGAAACGAGAGAGAGGGAAGAGAGAAAGAAAACAGAGAGAGTGAGAGAAGAGAGAGAGAGAAAAGAGAGAAGCGAGAGAGTGAGAGAAGAAAGAGAGAAAAGAGAGAAACGAGAGAGAGAGTGAGAGAAGAGAGAGAGAAAAGAGAGAAACGAGAGAGTGAGAGAAGAAAGAGAGAAAAGAGAGAAACGACAGAGAGAGAGTGAGAGAAGAGAGAGAGAAAACAGAGAGAGAGAGAAGGAGATCAGACAGAGAAAACAGAAAGTGAGAAGGGAGAGAGAGAAAACAGAAAGATAGAAGAGAGCAAATAGAAAGAGAGAGAAGAGACACCACAGAAAGAGAGAGTGAGAGAATGAGAGAAGAGAGAGAGAGAGAAGAAAGAGAGAGAAGACAGAAAACAGAGAGAGAGAGAGAAGGAGATCAGACAGAGAAAACAGAAAGTGAGAAGGGAGAGAGAGAAAACAGATAGAAGAGAGAAAATAGAGACACCACAGAAAGAGAGAGTGAGAGAATGAGAGAAGAGAGAGAGAGAGAGAAGAAAGAGAGAGAAGACAGAAAACAGAGAGAGAGAGAGAAGGAGACAGAGAGAAGGAGTTTTCTCTGTCTGATCAGAGAAAACAGAAAGTGAGAAGGGAGAGAGAGAAAACAGAAAGATAGAAGAGAGAAAAAGAAAGAGAGAGAAGAGACACCACAGAAAGAGAGAGAGTGAGAGAATGAGAGAGAAGAGAGAGAGAAGACAGAAAACAGAGAGAGAGAGAGTGCTAAGAGAATAAAACAGATTAATCGCATAAACATCACATATTAGATACACGAATGGCCGTCTGACTCCAGTTAAAAATTAGGCATCGCCTGACCATCCGCTTATCCCTCAACAAGTATTCACAGCCTGGAATCCTCATTCCAGGGGTGCAGCCGCCTCCAATTACCCGGCGGCGGCACTTTGGCAAAACATATCTGCAAAAATACAATTCCAAGTATCCGAGTGTGTTCCTCATTGTTCCCCCAGCGGAGGAGAAAAGGAAGTCGGCGATACGGAACGAAAGGACGGATAGAAAATGGGTTAGTACCCGGGTCCCGACTAACGATCGTAATTCAGGGCGGCAGCAGTTCTCATTTAAAGTACGCCTCTTACCCGGGTAAACCTAATGAATTTCCTTTTCAACGACACCCGCCTAGTTTAATTTCAGATCTTGCCAGACCTCCTCCAGTCGGCCCGCCGAGAGAGCTTCTGTCGGAGGGGTAGGAATTATGGTGGACGTCACCCCGGATCGTTCAGGCATCCATTTGTTGTGATTGCTTACTCGTTCCGGAATAGGGAAAATTGGGTTTGCAGATACTGCCACCGGGATCTTTTTATGGGGGAGGGGAAGCAGCTGTTGTTTTTCCATTACGGCTTCTCCGGAGTGGTGTCGCTAATTTTCCCAGCTTCTAACGACATTTGATTTGGATTAAGATTTGTTTTTGCTTTCGTAAATCTCCCTCGCTGACTGAGATAGAGAGTGTGTTCTCTGTGGGTTGCAAGTTGGTGATAAAATGCTTATGAATAATGCTTTTTGTTGGTATAGAAAGCTCATTTGGGAATTCCAGTATCTATGTAGTAGTCTCTAAGTCCCATTACCTGCGGTTTTGTCCATATATATATTTCACTAACAAACATCGCACAGACGTTATTTGTTTATTGTTGAATGGCAAAACAACTATTGGTTGCTTTTGGTTTTTATGGCACAAGGGCCTTATTTGGCCATGCTGCGCCACATACAAGACATACAATATCAAGTAATAGACAAATAGGCGCATTAAAAGTTTTACTGACAGAGAAGAGAGAAATGCACTCATTGAGGAATGCACCTTAAAGTAATCGAACATGCACTGCCTACAACTCGAAGGCAGGCAAAACAACAGATATAAACAATACAAAAAATTAGTAGATTGTGTAGAGGACACAAACTGTAATTTTGACGTGAATACTCGGGTCTAATTTTGGTTTGTGGAATGAATGAAGCAGACATAGGAAGTTTGAACGATTGTTTAATGTGAATATTCAACAATTTATTTACAGTTTAAACGATTAAAGTGCAGTTTAATACTACTATTGAAGAATACTTTTATTGATTAAGGCCTGTGGTTATAGCGTAGTTTGGTACCTTTCCAATGACGCAGTCGTCACTCCATGCATTTCAAAGTTACACTGACCCAAAATTCGACCAACACCATAGAATTTCAATATATTGCGGACCCCTTTCCCTCGCTCAGCGGGCCTACGCTCTCTGTCCGAAGGTCATGTCAGGTACGGACATCCTGTATGTAGTGTGTCCTTAGATTCATGCCATTATTGGGTTTTGTCCAATAGTCAGTCTTAAATCTCTAAATAATGATTGAGATAGATACCCATTTGGTTTATTTCCAGGCATTTTCTATTATTTTTAAGAACTTTAATTTATTCAAATAATGAAAATATGTTGATACAAAAGAGTTGAATATATTTTGTTAATTTCTAATAAGTTCACTCAAAAGAATATATAACTGGAAACAATAAATCTTGTTGAAAACCCATTAATATAATAAGCACGTCTATGTCACAGTCGGCCTTTAAGACAGATTTTACTGGAAACTATTGTACTACAGAATTATGCTTTTCTTAAATTAATGATTAGTGTTATACCAGTGATTGTTACATAAGACGTTTTCTAAAAACATAAATTTTTGTTTAATTTAATTTATTATTGCATCAGTGTATGATTTGGCACGGTGTGCTGTTTTGTTTATCACCATGTATGAAATATCCCTATAAATATCACTAGATGCGTGGGAAATATTTCTGGTATATAATATTTTGATAAACGTATCTCAATTCAATACGCGAATAGGTCGAGTAAATCACAGTACTGCATTTTTCGCTACTTACGAATTAATCCGATAATTGGTTGGGTTGGTTGGGCTTTATGGCTCAAGAGCCATATTTGGCCAAGCTGCACCAAGCACAAGACACATATCAAAAGACACGCATCAAGTAATGGGCATTGCATACACACAAGAAAGTTTTACTGATACAAAGAGAGAAATACAGCCATGGTAAGTTACAGGGCCTAAAACTCGCAGGTTGATAATTCAGAGCAAACTCACTAAGTCCCATTAGTTTAAGGATAATTTTTTTGTCTAACTGGTTTAGTGACTTGGATGCTTGATGCCAAAAATAAAGTGTTACTAAAATTAAACTAATTGCGTCATTAAAATATTGCGAGATTATTTTACCACTACTTACATTATTAAAGTTTTAATAAAATGGTGTAGAATCGTATTAAGAAATGTATAGTACAATAAAATCCATTTAGGCTACTGTGTAAACTGTATTTAGGCTACTTACATTATTAAAGTTTTAATAAAATGGTGTAGAATCGTATTAAGAAATGTATAGTACAATAAAATCCATTTAGGCTACTGTGTAAACTGTATTTAGGCTATTGTGATTGTAGATCTTCTTATTTAGATATTTAGATTAATTAGTTTTCTTTCTACACATTACGTTTCCAGGGACACATTTATAAAGTTAACGGGTTGAAAAATTAAAAAAAAAAAAATAAAACACGATTGTAACTGTCCTTAATTACTAGAGCATTATGGGCTTCAGAAGCCTTAGAAGAGGCCAAAGTAATGACTTTTGTAGGATATGCTAATCTAGGATTTTAGCTGCTACTTAAATAATACGAACGTAGAAAAGATTAACGGGGATTAAAAGCATTTGAAGGGGACACGCTTTTTGTTTTCACATAGTATTTCTTGGCATACTAAATTACAATACGTTCAAAGTAAAAACGAATTGTTTTCCTACAGGGTTCAGAGGCATAATAAAAAGCAAAAGTAAATAAACAAATTTAGTTACTTTCTTTCATTTAACCGTTGAACAAAAGAATGTATACAACCAAACTCCAATGCACAAAGAGTAAATGAGACTCCAGTGATTTAATTGAATGGTCGTGGTTTATTAAGGTCAGTAAACAGGAAACTAGTTAAGAAAACTTTAAATACGAATTGCTTGCAGCAGTTAAATTTTAAATCAAATCATAGCATTAGCTTCAATAAATTTAAAAAATGTATATTCAAGGATCTTGAGGGTGTACATGAGATAATGAATAGCGAACCAACATAACTGATACAAAAATCTTATTACCGAAAATAATTCCTCATATAGTAATTTGTACTCACCCTTCACGACACGAATCCTCACACCCTGCATGACAACTTTATTCCTTTTGGATGTAGTCTTGATAGAATTATGGATCAGCTTCGAGGGCACGGAATAACTATAAAACATCCACGGTTAGCGTCACCTCATAAATAATTGCGTTACCCCACCATTTTAAGACCGCATTGTGATTCTCTGCCACATCTTAATCTCCCCTAGGGACTACCACGGAAAGCCTTTGGAGGTCTCGATCTCATTTGCATTTAGCCAGACACAATCGCAGGGAAGTGATCATAATAATCCCCCAACATTTGCCCCACCTCGGAATCACGCATTGCCCTGCTCCTAAAGGCGTCATCGTCTTAAACTTAAAGTCCACACTTAGAATGGTCATAGAATCTTGATGATACGTCGGTGTAACGACTGGCACCCGCCCAGTTAACACAGCAGCGAGATCATTAATATAGAATACCCTTGGAGGAAAACTGATCGGTATTTGGAATTCAAAGGTTCAACCGCATTGCAGGTTGAGAGGCGGGGAGGCCGTTAGGGTACTTAAGCGAAAGTCTGAGAGGTGGTGAATCTGCATGAGCTTTGAATACAACTTCGATATAAAGTGCTATGTGATGGTTGCTGTAGTTAATTAAAACGAGCTGGCGATATATGCATTGATGGTGTGGAACACGATAGTTGAAAAGCGAATTCGTAAATGGCATTAATGTTTAAGTGTGTGGTAGTTATCTGTAGAGATGGCTTGAATCGAGTACTTTTTAAAAATCGAATACTTAATATTTTCGAGTATTTTCAAGCATAGAATAAGTTTTCGAATATTATATAAAATAAGCTTTAAATATCTCAAAAAATAGATTAATTGAAATATGGTAATTTTTCCAGTAAAAGTAAACAATAATAGAGTGAATAGTGTATTGTATAGTTAGCTCATCAGGCGCATATCGGAGAGGGGAATCAGTAGAGGACATTTGTTTTTGATTAGTCCACTCTTGCATATCTCGAAGTCCATCTGCGGCGTCAACATCAAGTTAGAAGAGGGATTCGTCACTAAACATGATGTGCTGCCATTCCGTGCCTGTTCATGATTCTTGAGCACAACAGCATTCCAGATGCAGCCGGCGGTGTTCGGTAGTCCTTTCGCAATTTTCAATTTACCGTTGAGCGTCGCACCGCTGTAATTCCCAGTGTAATGGTGTGAAGAGACATCACTTACGACAGGCAGACAACTCTAGTAGTTTGACAACACAGCAATACGTCCAGTAAATTTTGCAATAAGTTTATTTGGCTTTCATTTCACTTGACCAAGAGTTATTTACCAGCCTACCACAGGGCTCGTTTTATAGTGAAACCTTCCTTGGTCAGATTTGCCCCTCATTGAGCATGCTAGGGCGTCAATTGTACCACCCTTGGAAAATAAGGGATCTGGGGCAGCAGCTTCAGAATCTTCGGCATGATTTACTACAGGACAACATAAGGACTCCAATGATTTCATCCACACCATATATTGGCATCACTGCCAGAAGGGGCTTTAAACTTATTATTTTACGAACTTCCTGATGCAATTCTATAATGAAGCGTCCTCTAGGATTTACATTGTAATAATTTCTTTATCTCTTCATGTATCACACATTCTAAGTTTCAATCATATCGAACAGTAGCTTCGGGATGTTCCGAATTTTTGGCATAGAGTGTATATTATATATAACCTCTAAGTCTAGTGGCTTCTGAAGCTTTTTCAATAGTCGTGTTTATCCAATGAGACGTTAATTCAATAACTACCTACCTCTAAAGCTTTTTACTCGTCAATGTGCACATAATTTTTGTAGCAATTATAAAGGTATTTTTTCAACAAATTATTTTAAATTCATATGCTTAAAATTAATTATTTATTTTTTGATACCTATTTTAACTCATGATTAAATGTTTTTTTGATGCATTGTATAAAAACAGATGACTTCACAAGGGGCCAGTTCGAACTTTTTATAAAATACATGAAACATAATATGTGCGCTCTTTGTATGCATTATAAATGTTAGTAACAATAACTCTTTGTAATCGCATATATATTATGAATGATTGAAGTATCTCATAATATTATTTATAGCTCATGAGAATTTAGTTTTCTAATGCCAACCATGGTTTTATTTTAATTTTAAATACTCTACACTGAAGCAGGCTTGTTATACATAAATAAATACGATTTGCTATTCAAAAATTACGCAAGACCCCGTATATCTAAACTTTTTGAGCGGTGAATGTAGATTTAAATTTTGATATTAAAAACAATTATTTCAATTATGTAGCATCATAAAAAATCAGTGTTTCAAAATAATTTATTTCAAGTGAATATAGGAGTCAAACACATCTAATTTTGCTGTTACTCTTTCATTATTTCCATTTCTAAGCGTAATTAAAACTTCTTATTTTTTCATTTATAATACAAAAGTATAAATTTAAAGTTTGCACAAAAACACTAATAAACTACACCTTTTATATAAATTTTATTTTTAAAGGCAAGAAATTTATTGAGTTTTGCTAGCCTTGTCATATTTTAATTTAAAACTGCTAAGCGAGGTAAATTATTCAGTTGGTGGGTACTAATTAACAGATAGTATGCAAATCCCATCGTTACTTAGAACGAAACGAGAATAAATCTTTTCTGAGAAAAATATTTCTCTTTTCTTCGACATTATGTATTTTTCATCCGGAAAAAACTAGAGTCAAATGTTTTACAGATATGAAAATATGTAACTTGAGAAGAAAAATACATTTCAACGTTAAGGTATGTGTTGTAGCGAAAGTTTCACAATTGAGTAAAAAATTTTCTGTTTAATACACTGCTGGCCACCGTAAATGCAACACCCTGAAGGAAGCATGCAAATAATATGAAATTTACAACATGCATTAGCGGAGGTGAAATATGCAAATGATTAGAATTTCAGCGCAGACGCACATCACGCGCGCCTGTGGCGCCACTTCAAAGCGCTATTTAAGGCTTGGAGATTTCGACGATTTCAAGTACGGCAATTGTGTTTTTCTTGTGGTTTTTTCAAAAAAACGATCAATTATGCCTCGTAGAAAACAGCGATCATCTTTTGATCAAGTATCCGAGTTCGACAGAGGAAGGATAGTGGCCTACCGAGATTGTGGATTATCTTTCAGGGAAATCGGTAGTCGTGTTGGACGAAACCAAACAACTGTAATGCGGATATGTGATCGTTGGATGCAGGAGGGTACGACGGACCGACGTGTTCGATCGCATCCACCTCAGTGCACCACTTCACGTGATGACAGGCATATTGTGCGTATGGCAGTGACGGATCGCTCAGCCACATCACGAACCATAGCACAGCACATTCAGTCTGTACCGCATCATCCAGTGTCTGCGCGTACCATTCGACGCCGTTTACAGCAGAGTGGTCTGTCCGCAAGACGTCCATTGCTTCGTCTACCCTTGACGCAGAATCACAGACGTTTCCGCCGCCAATGGTGCGATGAAAGAAGGATGTGGACGGCAGAATGGAATGAAATTGTCTTTACTGACGAGTCACGCTTCTGTCTGCAACACCACGATGGTCGGATTCGAGTCTGGAGACACCGTGGAGAGAGGATGCTGAACAGCTGCGTTATGCACCGCCACACTGGTCCTGCACCGGGTATTATGGTATGGGGCGGTATTGGATATCACTCTCGCACTCCTCTAGTACGCATTGCCGGTACTTTAAACAGCCAGCGCTACATCTCCGAGGTGTTGGAGCCAGTTGTCCTTCCTTACCTTCAGGGCTTGCCCACAGCCATATTTCAACAGGATAATGCGCGAACACACGTGGCACGCATTGTCCAAGGGTTCTTCGTCATTCGCCAGATTGAATTGCTTCCCTGGCCAGCTCGCTCTCCGGATCTTTCGCCGATAGAAAACATGTGGTCTATGGTTGCTCAACGATTGACCCAGAATACATCCCCAGCTGCCACACCAGATCAACTTTGGCAACGTGTGGAAGCTGCTTGGTCTGCTGTACCCCAAGAACACATCCAAAGTCTCTTTGAATCAATGCCGAGGCGTGTGGCAGCGGTGATCTCCAACAATGGCGGCTACTCTGGCTACTGATTTTGGCAGGAACCACACTTCACAGAAGTCTATAAATTTAATCATTTGATACTTGGTCAACATGTTATCTACAAAATAAATTTTGTTGTGATATCTCTTGTCTTTCTTGGTGTTGCAATTTGGGTGGCCAGCAGTGTAATTTTTGAAATTTGTTTTATTTTAGAAATGATGAACATTCACAGATAATGACAAGGTAAATAATCTCTTGAAAATATTAGACTATGTACATTTCGCTTTATTACAAAGCAGATAAAACATTTTGACCAATCATTATTTGCCAGAAAATAAATGCAGGCTTTCAAGATGGACAGAAGTAATGCGTTTTAACGTGAAAGTTTGAACTATTTATACACTTTTTGAACAAGCGGGGTAAACGTGGATCAGTGAGTTTTCCCGGTGCTCTAGCAACTTATGAGATGTAGGTGGACAAGTTCGATTCCTGTTCTTACTCTATATATTTCTCTCTTCTGTATCAGTAAAACTTTCCTTGTCGTGTCCTTGTCAACGCCCATTTCTTGACATTGTCTTGTGTTTCGTTAATCTTGGCTAATTATGGCCTTTGCGCTATAAAATACAACCAGCGAACTTTAAACAAGTTCATTACCAATGTATTGGTGAATATAGTTCCCTTCTCACCTACACTCTGAATACCAACACCAGTTCAATTTCCTAATGTGTAACCCCTTTATCTTTTCCTATCTCAATTACAATACACCTTTAATAAACGCAATACACACATTCATAGCTTTTAAACTTAGAAAATAAATTATACATACCAGTACAAAATGTACCGATGATACCTTCCCCTTACGTGGGGGGCCCTGGATAAATTACACAAAAATAGTGGAGTGAATAAGAACGCGCATTTTCTTATTAATATCGCTTTCCTGTTGCAATACCCGCTATAACTAACAAATGAATTTCCAGTTTTATGTGTAGAAAGACTAAATGCATGATAAAAACTACCACATCTAGATTCTAGTAAAGGACAAATGAGGCTCCAGTAGAGGGCAGTTGAAGAAATATCTGTCTTTCTACACATAAAACATGAAATGAATTTTTTGAGTCATGGCGGCATTGCAGCCGGGGAAGCGATGCATTGATAAACAAGAAAACATTTCTTAAAAAATTATGACGAGTCTCGTAAAATATGTATGTAAATAAGGCCACTTGTGCAGGTGCTCACGTATCGACCGAGTTCCACTCCTACGATATTCCGACATTCGATTTGTCAAGTTCAACGGCGATTGTATTTACCTGTGTCAAAAGGGCGGACCGGGTTAAGTGTGAAATCTTCCATGTGATAACATTTCATCTGGGGCTGGTGTGTAGAAATACTCAAAGGTATTCCCGTACTGGTCGTAAGATCGAGCGGTCGTTAAACAAGTAAGTCGTTAACTGAAGTATCTTAATACTTTCGCACCAAACTTAATAAAAATTTAACTGATTGATCTTGAAAAAGGAACTCCATACTTCAATTTGGAGATAGGAAAACATCTCGTTAAACAATTTTGTGCATTCTTTGGTGGATACACATTAAGGGAACCATAATTCATACTTATCATAGATAACGCTTGTTCATACTAGGTATGAAAAGTGGCTATCGCATCTGGAATAAAAATACTTTCGCACCAAAAGGGGAAATACCTTCGTTCCAAACTAGTTTTGGTCTTGGTCGTTAAACTAGTAGGTCGTTGTGTGAGAAATACCTGTTATACCCTCCCCCTTCGCACCAAACACAATAAAAAATTTCACCGAGCTGATCTTGAAAAATGAATTCCATACTTCTTGGAGGAAAGAAAACATCTCTAAATGAGCCGTTTTGTGCATTCTTTGAAAGATACACATTAAGAGGGACCATAAATCTTAGCACAGATACCGCTTTCTGATACTAGGTATAAAAAGCGGGCTGTCGCCATCCCTGGAATCAAAAATTCCCCTTTCCGTCCTGCCACTTTCCAATGGAATCCCCATTCGAAGCAGTGATCGTGCCTAACAGACCAGTTGTCACAAAATAAGTAGCTCACTTGGAGAGAACGGATGACATATTCATCGCGGAACGTGCAGCCATTAAAAGGGAGGAACCAGCAGTTATGGGGTAGGAATCCGTTTTACGATCGCTCATAATCCGTGCTTCAGTTTCCGAATACGTAGACGTCACTTAGACTGGGTAGAGTATGGAAAGCTTTCACGAAATTTCACCCGATACGTGCAGGATACTTTGAATTTCCGATGAATAAGATATCAATCTAATTGCTACCATGTATATCGCAGACCCAAAACCATATACTATGTAAATAGCGGAATATAAACCTATATTTCAGATGAAAGCCAGAATTTTTTAAAAACGTTTCTTAATAGTGATTGGGATGTATGAGAACTCTCTTGCAGATTCTTTTCAATGTAGATGAGATGAAGTGGGATTCCTTTTCATCATTCGTGAGATTTGTATTTATAGTGGAAATACATTAAGAAGGTTTTGTGAAGATAGTTCGAAGAGTTTATGTGATTTTTTTATTGCACATACTTTAATGGGAATTCGTATATATACTAAATTTTTTACAACTTTCAAATGATTCGAATTTTGAAAATATGGAAGCTTCTATTTTGTTTGAAATTACTACGCCATTCTGTTGCAAAGAATCAGGGCTATGATGATGGATTGAAATAAATAAATTAATTTGATGTCCATTATTTTTACAGGATGCAGTAATTTTTTGATATGAACTATGGTAAAAGAAATAATGAACAGTATTTTTATAAGTATTTTAATGCTTGAAATTGCAATTTATAGAAGCTAAATGCATTAAAACTGCAAATTAATTTATGTTTAGTTCAAATTCTCTACCCATGTATAAGTGCAGATGTATTAGCATACCATTTCAGTCATTTATGCATATTTGATAAATTATTTCGTGTTAGATAAAAAAAATAACAAAATAGAGTATCAGAGGAAAACAAGCAATTTAATAGTACTTAAAATAATTAGAAAGCGCTTTCTTTATTTGCATAGGTTGGATGAGTTTTATATCTTATAGCGCAAGGGGCAAATTTGGCCAAGCTGTCCCAAGAACAAGACAAACACCAAGTTGTTGACATACGCGCACAAGAAAAGTTTTACTGATATAGATGAGAGAAATCACAGAAGGAATTGAATGCACACAAGGAAAGGTTTACTGATACAGATGAGAGAAATCACAGAAGGAATTGAACGCACACAAGGAAAGGTTTACTGATACAGATGAGAGAAATCACAGAAGGAATTGAACGCACACAAGGAAAGGTTTACTGATACAGATGAGAGAAATCACAGAAGGAATTGAACGCACACAAGGACAGGTTTACTGATACAGATGAGAGAAATCACAGAAGGAATTGAACGCACACAAGGAAAGGTTTACTGATACAGATGAGAGAAATCACAGAAGGAATTGAACGCACACAAGGAAAGGTTTACTGATACAGATGAGAGAAATCACAGAAGGAATTGAACGCACACAAGGAAAGGTTTACTGATACAGATGAGAGAAATCACAGAAGGAATTGAACGCACACAAGGAAAGGTTTACTGATACAGATGAGAGAAATCACAGAAGGAATTGAACGCACACAAGGAAAGGTTTACTGATACAGATGAGAGAAATCACAGAAGGAATTGAACGCACACAAGGAAAGGTTTACTGATACAGATGAGAGAAATCACAGAAGGAATTGAACGCACACAAGGAAAGGTTTACTGATACAGATGAGAGAAATCACAGAAGGAATGGAACGCACACAAGGAAAGGTTTACTGATACAGATGAGAGAAATCACAGAAGGAATTGAAGGCACACAAGGAAAGGTTTACTGATACAGACGAGAGAAATCGCAGAAGGAATTGAACGCACACAAGGAAAGGTTTACTGATACAGACGAGAGAAATCACAGAAGGAATTGAACGCACACAAGGAAAGGTTTACTGATACAGATGAGAGAAATCACAGAAGGAATTGAACGCACACAAGGAAAGGTTTACTGATACAGATGAGAGAAATCACAGAAGGAATTGAACGCACACAAGGAAAGGTTTACTGATACAGATGAGAGAAATCACAGAAGGAATTGAACGCACACAAGGAAAGGTTTACTGATACAGATGAGAGAAATCACAGAAGGAATTGAACGCACACAAGGAAAGGTTTACTGATACAGATGAGAGAAATCACAGAAGGAATTGAACGCACACAAGGAAAGGTTTACTGATACAGATGAGAGAAATCACAGAAGGAATTGAACGCACACAAGGAAAGGTTTACTGATACAGATGAGAGAAATCACAGAAGGAATTGAACGCACACAAGGAAAGGTTTACTGATACAGATGAGAGAAATCACAGAAGGAATTGAACGCACACAAGGAAAGATTTACTGATATAGATGAGAGAAATAACTAAATTGAACACACGTTGGAAGAAATCAAGCCTGACAGGAATCCAACCCACTACGCGGACCACCACGTGTTCACCTGTAGACTCACAAAAGAATTCCATATCACTCAATCAGCATTCGAAAACAAATTTAACTTGTCTAAATAATGCTATTAATAAGAGTCTCTCTGGCGGATTCGGAGTGTGTCCGAGTATCTTCCGCCACCACGAACAGTGTGGTGTAAATCCTGGATTGGATACTGAGTGTAGACGCCTCTCAAATCTATACATATTCATTCCATTGGGATATGGATTCTGTATCTTATCTGTATATACTTCTTGACAATGTCGTTTATCGATTCTGTTCGAATACTTTTATTTATGATTTAGTCTTTGCATTTGTGTTCGTCTTTGTTCAAAATTTTTGTTTGTATCTTTTAAATGTTCAGTAATTAAGTTGATAGCATTTTCTCGTCTTCCCTAATAATTATTGTCTAAATGTATAGTAATTAAGTTTTGGCGTTTTCCACACCTTTATTTAAATTATTTGCTTCTGTTATTTAGAAAGAGGTCTGTTTTTCCTGAAGCTTTGAATTTTTCCTTATTCTGTACCTGATTGCAGTGTGTGATTGTAAATATATATGTAACGTCTTTGGATGACTATATAAATGCTACTTAGCTTCTAGTACTGATTCAAGCCAAAAGTCCCCTCCTGGCCACCCCTTGTCTGGCCTGAAACCCTTGTTGGTAGGCTGGTGGCCTGGGTCAGAAGAAAGGCTGTTGGGGGCTTTCTTCATTGTGTTGCATTTTTGATGTCAGCAGATTCTGTAAACTACCTAAATAGTATAAAAACACATATTTGGGTATATATCTGTACAGAAACTGACACTTTTGACCCTTAAAATTAGTTGTTCAGCAGTCTTTGTGGTACAATCTCTAATCGCAGAGTACTTGGCAACGCTTCAAAAATTGTCGAGGCTTCCTTGCACGCTGTTGTCTGTAGTTACAAATTTCCCTACCTGGACATGCGAGGGTAATGACGCATAAATTACTATGTAGGGTTTCCCATTCGGAATCTTCATAATACGAAAAAAGATACCGTGGTATGCAGATTTTAGTAAGGCTTCCACGACGTTGTCGTATGTAACAGTTTCCTAATGGGGAAGCTACTGCACCCATGCGATTGTTGAATGAATCTTGGTGGACAATGCTGATACCCAAAGGAAATCATAGACGTGAAATACAATTAGATTGATCATTGCTGTAGAGAGGAGCTTCAAAAGGAGAGTCCCAAATATCGACTAGTTGTCAAGTGAGTGATTTGTGAAAAATTTACTACTTTGACCGATTTGGCCTTTTATCGCCTCGTTCGGCTATGAAACACATCTTATGACAGGGTAAGTGTGTGAATGCGTATATTAAAAGAATGGAGAAAAACGGTGAAATCGCCAGTCTGCTACTGCGGACCAATTATTATTGAATGGAATCGTCTTCTCCCAACCCGTTTACCAATCAGATGATGAATCTTCATTTCCTCCCAGCAAACGAAAATAGTCTAAGGGTCACGTTATACTAGCTTTGGTCACATGCTCAATCACCTGAAGAGGTTAGCATTAATCACTTCTGTATGGAGAAACGGTGTCGTTAGGAAGCAAGAGTGGGTAAGGAGGTGCTAAAAGAATTTGTAGTCTAAATATATCTTAAGCAAACCATTATCCACTCGGCCATACTGACACTCACTTCAGGGATGCATTGTCGTTAGAATGCATGTTACAACTGACCTATCTAATAAAAAGTTGACAGGTCGTAGCGAGTGAGTGTTAGCAGGTATGTATTTGCTTTCAATTCCAGCGTACAGAGGTAGGAATCTTCATGTTATGTGGTTTACTGTAGAATGCAACACATTGGCAACATAATAGAAGACTCATCCTTCTCATTAGTGCTTATTTTTAAATTTCACTGATTTGACTGATATTAATCATAAATAATAGTGTGTTTACGATGCTTCTATATTCTACAATTACAAACAGATGCATAAATATTTTGGTGGAATTCAAAAATTACAGGCACTATTACATTTGCATTTCATAATTAGTTGAGATAGAATTTTAGGGGTGTGGCAAAAAATTGTTTATGAAAACAGGGCGTTGAACCAAAAACGTTTGGGGAACTGCTTTAACAGATTTAAAGCATTGAAGTTAGGCTGACCCTAGCTTGAAAGATAAGGGCAAGTTTAAGGATGTTGTGTCGTAAATACAGAAGTACAAAAAACTATCTTTAGTGAAATTTGCTGACAAGTTGCTTTTAAATAACATTTGATACAGGAATTCTCCCCATAATATAGGATCGCGGTAGCCCTGTTGGTAACGAATTAGGAACAAGAGGATTGCGATTTCGAAAACTCGGTCCAGCCAAAGACCGTCGTGTACACGAAGTTGGGGCACGTTGAATCTGTTGTGGCTTCAAATGTCCTCACGTTGGCGTGGTGTGGAAGTTTGGAGAGTGGGGTGCCAGCTCAGGTGTTGTTCCCGTCATCTGACAGTGGTTGAGAATTACGAGGCGTTGTCCTTGGATATTTACCAACGGGATTGATCCCGGACCGTCACCAATAGTCCGTTGTGTTGCTCCAGTGTGACATTAATTACCTACCTACCTATCCCAGAATACATCAGATAACATATTGTAGTATAATGCCAACACAACGAACCGGTATTACTTGAATTGAATTGATTCGATATATAGATTAACAGATCACAATGAAATTTCTCTATCTTGTTCTAAAATGTAGATAAAATACAACACGTTGAAATTTATTTTTATTATTCCGTATTAAAAAGTTCGTAAAATATTCTCGATTAATTCTTGACGTGAAAACGCGTACACATTTCATATGTAAATATAACTTATTTCGAATAAATACTTTAAACAAAAGCAAATAACTTGAAGTTCTATTACATTACTTTGTTCATTAGCTAAGACGAATTTTTAAGACAAAAACCGTGATCTCCATATCGTATTCTTAATTTTATTTTTGTATTGAATTCTATTTTCCTATAAATTTGAAAAAAAAATTCAGATTCAGTAAACGTATTAAAAAAGTCCACTTGCTCTACCGAAAGTCATAACATATTTTTAAAAGTCGTAACATATTTAAAAAAAATTTGAACAAAATTGAGAAATACTGAAATTACTTTTTTACTGCCAAATTTCACTGGTCAATTTTGCTGACTCACTATATACAGTGGATAAAAAAAACCGTACCGAAACGAAAACGGCGTATAAAATTATTATAATTTCTAAAGAAATCTCACCAAAGATTCAGAAACTACACAAGAAACTTATTTCATACTAGAGAATGTGTTCGCAACAAAAGTTCCTTAATTTTCACAAATAAAAGTAATTAATTAAAACTTTCAGAAAAACATACAAAATGAAAGGCAAAAAAATTTCCGTACGCACTATGCAAATTGATTAGAACGTGCAGTCCAGCTGTCCCGCATTCAATTATAATAACTATCGAATAAAAAAGAACTTCAGTATTGTGTAAGTAATCATTTCCAACGATTTTTATACCAGTGGATCGCCTAAAATGGGAATTCCGAAAGCTATTTTCGTGTTGGTGATGAAGTTGAGAAATAACGGTTTATCACTGAGGAAAATATTGGCGAAATCGAAAACAAATCTAAATCTATGGCAAAAATCACTGAAAGATGTAATTAGGTAGACTGGAAAATAGGAACAGATCCGGAAGACCTCAGAAATTGAGCCGTATACACCAGGAATATTCTGCGAAATATTCGCGATAATCCACGAATTACTGCATGTCAAATTGCATCCTTGTTAAAAACTGATTACAATCTTGAAATATATCCTCAGACTGAAAGAAAAGTAACCAAAACAGGTGGCTACAATGGGCATATTTCACTTAAGAAGCCACTCATTAACAAACAACAGAAGAAAGCATCTTGAGTTTGCAAAAAGCATGTAAGTAAGCCCTAAACTTTCTGGGATTCTGTACTTTTCAGGGATGGATCAAAATTTTGTGTCTATGGTTCAGATGGACGAGTTATGGCATGGAGAAAGTCAAAACATTAAAATGCAAATAAAAAACGTATGTAAAAGTGTAAAACACGGAGGAGGAAATGTAAAGGTATGGGGTTGCATGAGTTCTTCTGGTGTGTATAATTTATGTCTTATTGAAGGTAACATGGATAGCTATGTGTACCTAGACATTTTGAAACAAAATGTCCTTGCTAGTGCTACAAAACTGTCTCTTGGAAGACCATTTATCTTCAAACAGAACAACGATTCAAAACACTGCAACGTTCTGTAAAGAATGATGCCTTTGCCATATGTCACAGCAGCTTCACACATCATCAGTCTCCTGATTTAAACCCCTAGAACAATTATGAGAAGAAATCGGTCGTGAACTGAAAAATTATGATACCAGCAGCAAATATAACCTGAAAAGGGCCATTATGGACGTCTGGAACAAAATTGCTTCAGAAACAACAAAAAAACTTGTGGGAGTCATACCTAAACTTCTGAGAGAAGTCATTAAAGCAAAAGCAGGTTCAACTTACCATTAAATGATGAAATATGGGGGAAATAACATTTAATGAAATATTTTTCACCGTATGGAGGGAGACTTTTTTGCTTTATATTTGCCACATTTTGTGTTATTGTGAATTATGCATTAAATTATATTAATATTTTTTGTTTAAGTGCAATAGAAACTTTCTATGTAATTATGCTCATCTGTTTTTCCATTTTTATTTCTTCAATAATCATATTCTGCAAATGATAAAGCAATTTATTTCAAATAGTAAGTCCGTACGGAAACTTTTTTTATATAAATAAAGGGATTCTTGAGTAACTATAACGTAGAATTTGTATGCGTCAGTTTTGTTCCAAAAATTTCAATACCTATTTAATTCCTTTAAAATTTAACATTTAGTTAAAAAAAAGAATTTTAATACAAATCGATCTAGATATGTATAAATCAGTGTTTTAAGGATCTTTACATGTAAAATTACCTTTCAAATTTCAAAGACTAATTGAACAAGATTTTATCGGAAATATTTTATCAGTTTTATACTATTTTTGTTGTAATAGAGATTTTAATTAGATTAGTTCTTGCTTTTTCCTAACACAATAGTTCTCCAATCCGACCCTTTAGGTTAAAATACACTCACTGCCAAAAGTTAAGCACGGAGAGGAAAATGTTAATTTCGGGAAGCCAATCTGAATTTGAGAGGCTGCATTTTGCTGTAGAGGTAGTTGGAAGTATGCAAATATGTTCTGTAACAGCCAATCACGGTTTCGTGTCGAGAAATATGCAAAAAAGGCAGTCGCATAAGAAGCCAGCATTGTGAAGGGTTAGAGGAGTTTCATGTAAGTGCTGAAAGTGTTTAGAACTTTCGTACGATTAGTTTTCAAGACAGACGTGTTTCTATGGCTTTCAGAAGACGAATGGCAGATAGTGAGCGCTGGCGTTCTGTGGGACGCCTTGAAGCAGGACAATCAATCACAAGTGTTGCTCTTTTCTTCGGCGTTCATCATTCCGTCATTTCACGATTATGGAAACAATTCCAAACAAGCCAAACATTTGTCTGAAGACCTGTGGCCGGTCGCCAAGGGTTACGACCCCCGAGGAAGATCGATATATTGCTGTTTTAGCCAAGCGGAATCGAAGAGCGACCACCACACGTGTGACATCTATGGTTGCAGCGTCCATTGGTAAGACGATATCTGCCACTACTGTTCGCCGAAGGCTACACATCAATGGACTGTACGCTCGGGTACCACGAGTTTGTGTTATTCTATCCATCCAATCTAGAGGGGTACGATTAAAGTGGTGTCGGCAACATGTGAATTGGACTGTGTCTGATTGGGACAACGTTATGTTCACGGATGAGTCGAGATTTGCCCTGGAGCCAGATGACAAGCGTGTAAGGGTATGGAGAGAACAAGGTACATGCAATCGGCCCCAGAACACCATCGAGCATAACGCATTCCGAGGTGGAAGCATCATGGTGTGAGCAGGGATTTCGTTGGGATATCGCGCCGACCTGCATATCTATAGACGGGGTTCTGTGACGGCTGTCCGGTATCGGGATGAATTCCTAGAACCCACTGTGCAGTAGTTAGCCCTGCTTTCGTTTCAATGGATGATAATGCGCGTCCCATAGAGCCAGCATCGTCGACGACTGCCTAGAGAGTGAGGGGATTGCGCGTATGGATTGACCGGCTTACTCGCCCGACCTTAATCGCATTGAAAATCTTTGGGATGCCCTGGGCCGTGATGTGTCTGCTCGTTTCCCACCCTCAGTCACTCTCGCAAAGTTGCAAACTGCTCTACAGGAGGAATGGCGATTACGTGACTCTGGGGTGGTTCATCACCTTATGGAAAGCATGATCACGCGCTGTAAACTTTGTATGAGGATGAGGGATGGTCACATACCCTATTAATTTCGGTTTTGTATGTTTGGTTTGGATTTAAACATCATTTTGTTAATGACTCCAATATAACTTCACCTTATAATTTATGAAAATTCAATATTGTTTTCATCTTTGTATGTAATTTGTTTTGTTTCATGCATAAACATATTTGCTACTTTCCTGCCGCATTTCGTGTCAATCAAAGCTGTATTTGTCGATTTTTTCGCATTTTATCGCTTCGTGCTTAACTTTTGGCAGTGAGTGTACATGAAACTAGAAAGTACAAATTGTTTATTAGGTTAGGAGCTACCTTGATGACTTTGAAGTTTTTGAGGTAGCGGCAATTTTTCCATGTTTATTATTCAGAAATGTTTGTTTTACCAATAATCTGTTACATCCAAATGGCTGAGATTCATCTGATGTTTTAAGAATTAGATAATGTTCTAAATATGGTGAAAGTTTCACATCACTAATTTTGGAATTCTTTTGACACGCTTCATTCAAAATGATAAATCTGAGGATAACTTGAAATGTTTGTCTAAAGTCATTGCATTTCACATGAGAGTCAATTTGACATGAATTCAATGTCAAATATAAACTACCGAATTAGAAAAAATACTTTGAGAATTGATTTGAAGTTATCTCCGTTTTGGCGACGTTTGGCGCTAATTGAAAATAGCAACACGCTGAAATTGCATTCGAGTATCACTAAAAGTTACGAGTGTTACGAAAGAGGTTGTCAAAACACTAGTGGCCCTCTGCATTTAGCAGGAAATTTAGGTCTCATAGAGCTCTAAACATTTAAATGATTAGTCTATAAATTTCTAGCTTATTTATGTTTCTAAAAACGATAAGTTCGAATTAAAAGTGAGACAGTAATTTTCGTCACTTTTGACTAGTTTAGAATGTTTGCATCTAATGATAAATTTGTTTTATAATTCATTTAAAAGTTATAGTTCAAAACTTGCAAACGATATTTTGCCTTTATATCATTTACAAGAACAGAAATTAAAATTACCACTTGCCAATCTCTCAGTTGCGTTTGAGAATTGATGCGAGATTAATTTTAGAACTATTTTAAAGTATTTTTACTGCTTAATCTAGATTGATAATATATGTGCCTGATAAATCAACCAATCAATTTCCACAGTTCATTTACAGTCGTTCGTTGGCAACGTAAAGGTGAGAATCGGAAACTATCGACGCCTTTTTCAGGGAAGTTTTTTAAACGGATTTCGACTAATTGGACTCTTATGAGAGATTTTTTCTGAAAACTATATAATAGCTACTGTTTTGATAATCTTTTCGTACCGTGTGTCGATGCTTCTCATGTAGATCGAAAGCAATTATAGCATTTCACTTACATTAAAAATTAACAACAAAAATAACAGTAAAAATTGCTATAAACTGAATGAATTCTTAACACGAACTATTTGTTCTTCGGAAGTGTTTACATTGAAATACCCTCTCAGAGTGGAGCGAATGCTCACTATACTCAATTACGAATACTATTGCAAAAAATATTTGTAATATTTCTGAGGTCAAAGCCCTCATTGAATGGTAATTTCAATTTTTTAATTCATTTGTTTGTTAGTTTTTGTAATTTGTGTAAGGTAGGTAGGTAAGTAGGTATTTTAATTAATGTCACACTGGAGCAACACAACGGGCTATTGTAATTTGTGTAAGGAAATATTTTCATGTTTTCTGTATTCCATGATTAAAATTAAAAATATTTGGAAGGGTTAATTGGTATTTATTGCTTTAAAATCATTGTCTGCTACAGGATGACTAGATTTGGACAATAAGCCTTTTATTGGACAGATTTTGAAATCTGGTAATCAAATGGTGTTTCATAAATTTTTGACTTCAGGGAAACCGCTAAGAGCTTCTAATGAAAGTAGGGGCCGTCGTGGCTCAGTGGTATGGCCCACTGCGCTAGCAACCTTCGAGTTGTAGGCGGCGCAGGTTCGATTCCTGTCAGGTGCATTCCTCCCTGGGTGTATTTCTCTCTCCTGTGCCAGTAAAACTTTCATTCTGTGTGTGCCAATTACTTGATATTGTATGTCTTGTGTCTGGCGCAGCTGACCAAACATCTAATGAAAGTGTTCTAAGTATGTTATTGATTTGAATGTTAAAAGAGAAGTGAAAATTTATTACAAATGCTTTTTTAAAATTAAATTCGACAATTTTAGTATTTGACTTAATTTATCGTACTTCAACTATTTATTCCTTAACTTCTATAATTCTTAGAAAATTTTGAAAATACTTTTTCTAGTTTAGAAATTGAAAAGCATTTCCCTTCAGTATCTCTAACTCCAATTTAAGGTTCATTTACAAACATTTCACTCGATATTTCTGAAGTATGCATTTTTTCGCTCTTGTTTGAAGCAACAGAAATGAAAGCTAAATATGCTTGTAGTTCCAGCTCCTTATTTATTCAGTAACGTAATTAGGATTCGGAATGCTTTTGAATACCAATTTGAAGATTGTTTCATTTCTTAATCAGGATATACTTCTTATTGAAGTATTGCGTATGCAAATTTGTATGCTTTACAGAAATCTTTCTCAATCTTTTCTTTTTGTAATTTTCCATCTTTATTGTTGATAACAGGCTAGAAAACTATTTCTAGCTGAAATATTGTTTGGATACTGTTTTATTAATGAAATCGCACCTCATCGTTAATAATTGTGAGCTTAAAATATCAATTGAACATTTTGTTTGTTAATTTTTTTCTATAAAACAGATAACGATTTTCGTGTTTATGTAAGCAGAAAAGGAAGGTAGGTATTTTAATTAACGTCACACTGGAGCAACACAACGGGCTATTGGTGACGGTCCGGGATAAATCTCGAAGGGAAAGATCCGATAGCAACACTATGTAATTTTGAACAACGGTCAGATAACGAGGTCACACTTGAGCTGGCACCCCACTCTCCAAACTTCCACACCTCGCCAACCTGAGGACATTTTAGCCACGACAGATTTAACCTGAACCAGCCCCCTTTGTATACGACGGTATTTGGTTGGATTCGAACTCTCAACCCTCCGGTTGCTAATCCGTTACTCTTCCAACCGGGCTACCATGGCCCATGTAATCATACAAAATTAAATCATAAACTTAGTTTTGATCTTATGAGCGGCATGATACTCAATCGATAGAAATTATATGAGCATACTGTTCTTTTAAGTGTTCGATTCATAACCATTTTATTAGTTTACTTTTTTAAATAAAAAATGAAATATATTGCATGGGGATTAGAAAAATTAACTTTAAGATTTTAAAATTAAGTTTAACTGACAAAGCACTTAAAAATTTCTTTGCTTCCAAATTTGCTAACCAGAAAAGGTTTAACATAGGATTGAAGTATAGATAATATAATAATCTGTATATTTTGCTTGCCGTGGTGTGGAAGTTTGGAGAGTGGGGTGCCAGCTCAGGTGTTGCCTCGTCATCTGACCGTGGTTCAAAATTACGTGGTGTTGTCCTCGGATCTTTCCCTTTGGGATTGATCCCGGACCGTCACCAATAGCCCGTTGTGTTGCTCCAGTGTGACGTTAATTGAAATACCCCCCCTGTATATTTTGCTTGATGATGACTCAAATTCGTTTTTAGCGCTATGATAGGAATTTTCAGTCCAAACAAAAAATAACTAGACGAAAACGGAGATTTTACTCCTGTTACCCAAATGCTCTCACATGATACACATCGGGTTACCCTAAATGTTGTTAAGCTCCATTTTGACGACGTTTGGTGTTTAATCTAATTGATCAATGAACTATTATTTATCAATTTGGAATTCATTCTTTGGGATTTTTATTGGCGACGTGCTGAAATCGTATTCGAACCACATGCCAAATGACATCACATCTGGAATGCGTACAGAAAGCAAGCTCTCCTGTAAAAAACTCTATGGCCACCTACAGGTAGCTTGCTTTACGTAGCGTAACGCTAATACAGTTAACTTAACGCTAATTGTAGCTAACGTTAGGTACAGTTAGTGTTAGACAGAAAAAGCGTATCACAGTTTCGACTTCTGAAGTCCTTATTTCAAATAATAAGTAATCTAAATTCATAAAATAATTTTTTGAATTGGATTCGTATTTGAAAGTTGTTGGTTGAATTGTGTTTCTATGGTTCAAGGGCCCGTATTTGGAGCCAAGCTGCTCGCAAGAATCTTATTTGAAGAATAAATGTCCTTTTGTGTATTCTAAAGGACAATTTGGTTTGTTCATTCTCAGAAGCTAAGCCTTTAAATCATATTTATTGACTGTTTTTGTAAACAATAAATTATTGTTCTATTGGAATGAAACAATTACTAATTATTTGCTATTTTTGATCTCTGGAATGGACCTCCAGAAATTTTGTATTACCTTTGAATTTGTTAAAAGCCTTGAAAGCTTTTAGAAATTCTATTTAAAAATCACTCGCACATTCAAAAGCACTATCTCGTCTAATTAAAACTATACAGTTATTAAGAGATTCATATGATGTATGACATATAGAATAATTCCAATAAGACGATTAAATATGAAATGAAATTCCAGTGCCTTGGATTATAAATTAAAAATTTCTTTTGTCTCGATTTCAATGTAGTTTGTTTTAATTCTCTCTCTTACAGTTATATATTTTAACGCTAGTATCAGTTGCTATAAAATGTCCTTTTTATGCAACTCGGGAACAATGCTCATAGTGCAACCAATGACGGGGAAATATTCCATTACCTAGCCGGAGGTCTCGCAGATAAAGCAGTTTCATAAAGATCAATATGACATCAACGTCTTCTAGCGTTGATATAATTCCCCATTACAGAAGCTTCATCAAAGCGGAAGAGCACATTTGACAAATCAGCAACAGCTTAAAACAAAACAAAGAGAACTGGGGCGGAGGGGTAAAAGACATAAACGAAGAATGACCATTTTCCTAGAAATAGGACATTCTGGATGGCCCTTACCACCCGGAAACATTGTGGTGAATAGCCGTTGAAAGGTCCATTCATGTCCACTGTTTTGTTGATTGTCCACAACAATGTAATGGATAAGTGCCTAGGTTTTTTTTACTATCTGTGTTCCTGTTTGCGCTCTCTGTTTCCAACCTTTTAAGTTGCGAATTGCTTCGGTTTGCTTTTATTGGATTTTACTTCTACATGTCTCGTAGTTCTCTACTAGGTCTACATGTCTTGGCGTTAAAATGAAAGATGGTTTCCTGAATTAGGCCGTTTTCAATAAAATATGGATAAGGCTTTCAAATAGAGGAAGCGGAGGGGCGTGGGTTAAAACTGGTACTATGGTACCGGAGCCTATGGATTACGAGCCCCCCCGAAAATGGTTGGGTGGGTTTTATAGGGAAGGACCATATTTGGCCAAGCTGCGTTAAACAATGTCAAGTAAATGGACATACACTCAAGGATAGTTTTGCTGACACAGAAGAGAGAAAGGGAGGCGTCGAACCTGTGCTAGCGCTGTGGGCAAATTCGCGGAGTCACTCTCCGAAGATGTGAAACGTTTTCTTTCGTTCTGGTAATGAGCACTATGTTTCTAAATTTAAAAAATTTTAAATAATAATTTTACTTATAACAAAACTGCATAAGTATGCAACGGAAATAAGAAAGAAAAATTGCATTTGTGCATGTTAAATATTGAGTACTTGGTTATCGAGCTTGGGATCCGAAATAGTAATGGTGCCTGCCTTCTAAATGAATTTCAAACACATGTTCTTGTTTTATGGATGAAATGTTGTCCATAGATGAATTTGAAACAAAAGTTATTGCTCTATGGGTGAAATGTTCTTGTCTTGGACGAATTCCAAACAAATGTTCTTGTTCTATGGATGAAATGTTCTTCTCCATGGATGAATTTCAAACGAATATTCTTGTTCCATGGATGAAATGTTCTTCTCCATGGATGAATTTTAAATAAATGTTCTTGTACAATTTGACTGCCATAAAATTATATTCTGTCTCCTGTTTCCACATCATATTTAAATTCCAAGAAACATCGTACGTCAACAGATTACTGACGAAACACAACTAGTCTGCAGCTCTGATTAAAAAATTGCTGACCTTATTTATTTCATGCGGAAGGGGATGAAAATATCAAACGTGTTAAAATGTGAATGATGGTATATGAATTCATTTGAATTGTAGAATAAGACATAATTTGTAATTTACTTGTGTAATTGTGTCTAATATCCCAGGAAAAATGAATGAATTCGGGTTATTGATTCACTATAAAAATAAATCTAATATTCCAGTTGAACAGAAAAATAAAAGAAATAATTGTTCACGTTTCTTTCAGAGTTATAGATCATACTCTCCGCAATCTATTCGTTGGGTCGAAAACAATTTTTGAATCTAAGAACGTTTGAAAGCATATAAGAGATTAAATAAATACGAAAGGTGAAGCTGTCTTCGTAATGCCACATTCAGTGCTTTTAAACTAGATGAAAGATGTAAGACTAGAAAAAGGGACTTTCTCCCGTATATTCAGTGCAAAAAATATTGAATGATCAAAATATTGCATACCTGATGTTTAATCCATTCATCTGAGTATCTCTTTCTATACATATCGTATCAATATTTCTAAATACCATAGGTGTCATACTTATTAAAACCTTACCAAGTGATTTATAAAAACCAATCATTAAATCTGTTACTCTATCTAACTTTCATAGGGTTCACTAATAGTTCACCCCTTACATCTCTTCACTTGTCATTATCAGAACAAAAGTAAATGGGGTAGTTGGGTTGTTGAATTTATGTCGAACTGAAGCCGCCGCACAACGGGCTATTGGTGACAGTTCGTGATAAATCAAGAAGGGAAAGATCTGGGGACAATACTTCATAACTTTGAACCACGGTCAGATGTCGAGGTAACCACCTGAGCTGGCACCTCACTCCAAACTTTCACACACGTCCAATTTGAGGGCATGACAGATTTAACGCGCACCAGTCCCCACGTACACGACGGTCTTTGGTTGGATCGAGATTTGAACTCGCAATCCTAAGGTTGGCAATCCTCGACCCTACCAACTAGGCTCCCAAAAGGGAACAGAATTTTCTTTTGATTAGTTATGAGACATCAATCCGATTTCTTTTAACCAATTACAATGGTGGTGGGACCATGCGCCATGAAATCCTTAATCCAATCAATCTATAATGGACCCTTGAACAGCTTGGAAGGTATGTCACGAGTTATGACTAATCACTAATATTTTTATTATAAATTTTCACTAATATTTATTGCAACATGTGCAACAAAACAGGTGCCCTTTAACAAAAACTACAAATTACGTAGTATTTTTACATTTTGGGGTTGTTTCTTAAATAAGATAAAAGTCTATAAATATATTTAAACAAAATAATGACTGTTATAAACATAAAGCAAAATTATCATTAATTCTAGATACGGTATACAATTACAATATCGCGTATACAATTTTATCAATATCAACTGAAATCCTAAGCTCAATGCATACATAATACTACCAACCTTCAATTACTTTCAATGTTGAGTTTGAGGGAATAATAAATGTATTCTTTCTAATATTGAACTGCCTAAAATAGTTCTCCTTTTATTTCAGCCTAATTAGCTTAGTATCATACATATTCGGCCTTTCATTAGTCTGTCTCACAATCGTTTTGCCTCTCATTTGAATATTGCTGCTTATTGTAAATTCTTTCCAGGATCTCTTCTTTTACATCCTCAGCCCCGTAGAAATATCATGAAAACATCTTTTTGGCCTTACCATTATTATGTAAGGAGCTCAAAGTCGAGCTGCATCCTGTAAAGGGGCATGCAACCATAATTTGACTCACGACTGCAAATATTCTCTAATGAAATGATCGTTTTATTGCAGTCATGTGTTTTTATTCTTGGTGGTTGTTCCGAGGAGGTTCCCCGTCATTAGCAAAACTGACCAGATCCTTGATGGAGGAGATATCTCGTCTACAAAAATCTCGTCTATAAAAATCTCGTCATTATAAGAAAACATCATAAAAAATCGGCAATATTTCGATGACGAAATATCTCGTCATTAGCAAAATTGGTCAGATCTTGATGGACGAGATATCTCGTTGAAACCATTTCGAAGGTTAAGCACGATATACATTTAAAAGCTTCTTTCTTTTAAATCTATTTCATAAATACTGAAATGAGTAGTTGACTTTCATAAAAATGGGGCATCATGTTTCCGTTAAGAATTTATTGATTAACTTTAGGTATCAATAAACCTGCTCTTCTCGGTATAAACACAAAATTCTTATCCAGTGTGCATTTGGATAAACGGCATATCCAAATGCACAAGTTATCTTTCGTAGTAAACAAACATTCATTTAAATTAAAATGGAAATCAAGCAGAATTCTTTAGTTTTGCGTGCACATTCATGATTATTCAAGTAAGGCTAAGAAGTTTAAATAATGTTCCACAGTCTGTAAATAACAATTCAAATACCAACGAAAAACCACCGAGTAAAAAAGTATGTGACTGTAAGAACTCCATACAAAGTATTATTCTCAGTTTTTCCTAGTTTCATAATTAAATATTCTTATGAGAATCTTCGATTTTTCTTCTGAAAAAAAACAGGGCCGCCATAGTCACAACAAATGGGAATTTAGTGTAGACATAGTTTGTAGCATAGATTCCTTTCGTTTTTGGTATTATCAGTGGGGGGTTCTGGGTAAAAGCGATTATTAATGATTCGTCTGTCAACGCAATGTGTCCTTGAGGCAGCTAACCGTTAGTAGGGGTCACAGAATTTCTTTCCTTTTTTCTGTATTATTATTACTCTTATTCGCTTTCTTTGGAATGTGGCCCACTTTTCGATTCATTTACTTTTACTCTCAGCAAAAACATCTCTTACTGATTTCTGATCTACTGCAGGCTTTCCTTTGCCGCTCTTCTTCCGATCTCCTTTTTTTCTGTCCAAGGGATTTCTCTTTGGACTCTTTTGACAGGCCGCTGTGAGTTGTTAAAACATTTTCGTAAACGTCAGGAGAGTTTCTTGTCGCATTTTGGCATCTGGGAGAAGCATTAAAAAAAGACGTAGGTTTTTGAGGGAAAATTCCGTTTGGGGATTATAGAAGTGCGCAGAAAGTAGGAAAAAAATGAATCAATAAAGATTTCCTCAAACCGACATTCATTGATCTGTACATTATGGACACCCTGTTCTAAATGGTGTTGAGACTTCCAAATTGAATTACCTCAAGTGTCTTTGAGTTTTAAGACGTCACCCACAAAAATCTATGAAATAACTCATTTTGATTTCGCTTCTATTCTCTTTTATTAGAAAATTTCCGAAAGAGTTTGATGGGTGTAATTATTTTTTACTAAATTTTACTTTGTTTGGTCTTACTACAGCTTTATAGCCAGGTACTCTTTGTTTTTGTTGTATATATAATATTTTCTACATTACTTACAAATAAAACATGGCAATACAAATATTTCGGTGTGAAATGACAATATCACTTTCACATTGAAATCAATGGTTTTGTGAACTTAATCAATGGAATTAAATTACTTCAAGCTCTCTGAGTTTTAAGATGTCACCCACAAAAATTTGTAAAATAATTCATTTTGATTAGCCTCTATTCTCTTTCATGAGAAAATTTTCGAAAGAATTTGATGGGTGTAATTATTTTTACTGAACTTTGCTTTGTTTGGTCATATACTAACTACAGCTTGTTTTGTTTTTGTTGTATAATAATTTCTTCATTACAGAGTACAAATAAAACATGACAATGAAAACAATGACAAGTGCCATTTTCACACTGAAACTAACGATATTGTGAGACTTCCAAATTAAATTGCTTCAAGTAGCTGAGTTTTAAGATCCCAGCCACAAAAATCTGTAAAATAATCAATTTTGATTTAAACTCTATGCTCTTTAATTAGAAAATTTCTGAAAGAATTTGATGGGTGTAATTATTTTTACTGAACTTTGCTTCGTTTGTCCATGCACTAACTACAGCTTTTTAGCTTGGTGCTTTTTTATTTTATATTTTCTGCATTACTGAGTATAATCAAAGCATGTCAATGAAAACAATGACAAGTATCATTTTCACACTGAAATCAATGTGCAGGCTACCCACACTCTACAGACTACTTTGCTGCTATTAGTACATTAATGCATTATTATATCCATCCATACCATAACTATCCATGTATTGTTGTATTTTAATCTGAATGTAGACTGCTCTTTCCCCTTGGCAATTTTAAACCTGCATATCTTCTGATCAATCATAAAATGCAAAAATTTCATTATTTCAGTTCGAAAGAATACATAACCATTTTTGTATAACATTTAAAACAAACCTCCAACGAAATAAAGGTCACCTTGAACTAAATTCGGAAATGTTTAATTTCTTATATAAACTTAGTAAAATTATCAAAATCTAAGCGCTGAATATATTTATAAAAAATCATTTATAAGTTTAAAACAACAATTTTTGGGTCGCTGGGATTTCTTAATGTGTAATACTAACTTCTGTTCATCAATAAATATTTAAGTGAAGGAGCCAACCTAAAAACTTGCAAGATCTACTTCTAAGTTATCCTAATCTTACCTAGTCCGGTTGACAGAGTAGCGGATAAGCAACCGTAGGGTTGCGACTTCAAAACTCGATCCAATCAAAGACCTTCATGTACGTTGGGGCTGGTGCACTTTAAATCTGTCATAGCCTCAAATGTCCTCACGTTGGAGTGGTGTGGAAGTTTGGAGAGTGAAGTGCCAGCTCAAGTGTTTGACCACGTCATCTGAAACAGTGGTTCAATGAATAACGAGGTGATGTCCTTGGGTTTTTCTCTTCGAGATTGATCATGGCCGTCGCCAATAGCTAGTTGTGTTGCTTCAGTTCGACGTTAATTTAACAACGAACCCTAATCTTAACTGGAATAATAAATTTCGTACTTTGACTTTTGTAATTTAATTGTTTTCAACTTCATTATTTCTTTTACGAGCACGAAAAGTCGTGTGCTGGGAAGATTATATCGCTTTTTTCTAATAACAATGGATGTAAGGGGAATTCATCAATTTAGTCAGAATTAAAGAAAACCACGACTAACGTTCATGATTAATATTAATCACAACATGTGTGAAATTTTGATGGTAATGAAAATGGGGATAGTAATAGAATATTATATTATATTCAAATTATGCCACTTATGGAGACACATCTTGAAAATTGACATAATCTGTCTTGGGTTTGTTGTAGCTTAGCCAAATATGGCCTTAGTGGCATAAAAACTCCAAAAAACCAACGAACAAATTGAAAATTCACCCAACATTTTACAGGTTCGTCGTTGTTCTTCCGATATAGCGATATATTGGATTGATTATTAACCCACCTGGTGATTTTTCTTTGCGTCAAAACCACCCTGTAGTGACAAGCTTCTAATTCAAAAACCTGTTCCAAACTGTCACCAATTCTGGGAAAGGGAAGATTAGTTTTTCCTACTTGGATCTTTATTTTCCCTTGGAGTAATAGGACAGTTTGGACTCAACGAGATATCTCGTAAGTAGCAAAATTTACCAAATCTCGGACGAGATATCTCGTCGAAACAACTTGGAGTACAAAATTAATTCGATATTGGTTTAAAAACGTAGATATAAAACTTTAAATATCTATAATTAAGGTGCGAATAGGTTAATTACAATTAAAAAGATTTAGAATCACTACTGAAGAGGTAGGTAGTTAATTAACATCGCACTGGAGCAACACAACGGACTATTGGTGACAGCCCGGGATTAGTTCCCAATGGAAAGATCCAAGGACAAACGCCTCGTAATTGTGAACCACTGACAGATGACGAGAACAACACCTGACTGAAACTTTCACACCACGCTAACCTGAGGATATTTGAGGCCATGACAGATTTAATGCTCACCAGCCCCCACGTACATGACGGGCTTTGGTTGGACCAAGTTTCGAACTCGCAACCCTTCGGTTTCTAATCCATTGCTCTTCCAAACGGGCTACCACCACCCGACTACTGAGGAATATAATACAGAATTACAACAGTATTTAGCACTTCAAATAATCAAAATTGATCTTAGTTACATGCTTGAAAATATGGATTATATTATTCCCTTATTAACAGAGAGTCGACTTCTGTTCCCTAAACGAGAATCGAGGGCATAGAAGTTATCATATTCAGCGCGTTCTTTCATAAAAAGGCGAAGCTAATTCAATTTGAATGCTGATGATTAAATCCAATTCTTGTGTTTGGACTTCTTATAAACCGAAAGGCACCGAAATGTAAATGCAAACATATTTTCACACTCGATCCTATGGAACCCAAATGAAAAACGAGAGGGGGTGGAAGTGACATCAAATCTTCGATCGTTTCTGGGCTCTGGAAATTCCACCGTCCCAAACTCATACATATTCTACTTCTGATCAAACATCTTTTGAACTCCAGGGAGTTCTGTTAGTTCAACAAGCATGGAATTTGCATAGATAAACACGATCCAAATATCGTATTAGCTACTTCTTTAACGTGCAGTCTTTGTTTAAAAATACTTAAGGTAGGAATGGAAATGTATTGATTACTCACGGGAGAGGTTCTGTAAAAAGGCTTTCTTTTCTTTTGTGAAGGCTTCGTTCGGCCATCTTTTCGATTTTTTAAAGTTATCGTAAAAGAATAAATGTCACTTAAAAGAAAAGGCTGCGTTAAGTAACGTAATTGGAGGAGTTGATAAATTATTCTTTGGGGGGGGGGGTTTCAGTTTGGGCTTAGAATGTTAAATCAGATTTAAAATGGCGTTTTTTATGAGTTTGATACTTCGATTTACATTTTGGGGTTTGGGTATAACAAACCTCGCCTTTTCAAACTATTTTGCTTTTCTGTTCCAATTTCTTTTCTGGAGTCGCTAGAGTGGATGAACTGGCTCAATGGGTTTGCCCACTGCATTCTAGCAACCTCTAAGTTGTAGACGGCGCAGGTTCTATTCTTCCTTGGCTGTATTTTTCTCTTCTGTGTCAATAAAATTTTCTTTGTCTTTATGTCCATTTATTTGACGTTGTTTGGCTCAACTTGTCCAAACACGGCCCTTGTGCCATAAAAACCCAAAACAACTAATATCATTACTGTTCTTGGACGTTTAAGTTATGCAATTTCTTCCAAAATGTATAACAATTTATATTACGTCTGTAAACTCTATATTGTCTCATTTGACCGCATATTCTGATCTCAACAAATACTCTAAATGGGTGACTTGATACAAGAGTGCAATGTCCCTTTTCCTTTCAGGCGGTAGTCTTGACGAGGTATCTCAGGATTAGAAAAACTGACCAGATCTTGATCTTGTCATCATAAAAAAATGTCAATACCCTGATGACAAGATATCTCGTCATGAGCAAACTTGGTCAGATCTTGATGTACGAAATATCTCTTCAAAACCACTTGGAAGTTTAAGCAAATAGTCGGAGAAACGATTCAGTGACAGGTTAAGCGCTGAAGTGATATTGAACGATTGGGGATACCGGGTAACGAAATGGTGGTCGAACTTAGGAGGGCCGGCTGCAACTTAAATTTGCCCTAGGGAAACTCACTTAGATTTGAGAAATAGACGCCTCGTACATAAAAGAAAGTATGAGATAAGGCACCACAACCCTAATGGCATAGAAGACAAAGATCAGGAAAATTCGCAACTTCAAGCTACGAAGAGGACAGACAGTACTTTTGAACTAGTCACAACAAAGTTATAAAATATATGGCAGCGAAAAAGGTTTTTCTTGACCGTCGCAACTGTCAAGGTGACAGGATGGGTAGTTCTGTCTACGTGCTGTAGTGTTTCGGGGTGTCGTGGAAGGACATTGATGATGATTCGAGATAACTTTTGTACATTTTAGTTGGAGGGACATCATGAAAGAGACAGGATTTTGATCCTGAGATAAAAAAATGCGCACGCAATTATTACCAAAATCGTTTAAAACATTTGTAACGTCTCAGTTTTATGAATTTGGATGTATTCACATTTGCACTTTCTATTTGTATATTTGTATTTTCATTATACCCTATACCCCTTTTCATTATACACTCGCGAATGAAACCTGCCGATGACAATACAAACCATTTATATTGAAGTATTTCAGAGTGCCATGTAAGGACATTCATGATGATCCGAGACATCTTTTGGACATTTTTTCAAAGGATGGACATCATGAAACTAACCTGATTTTGACCCAGGATAAGAAAAAAATTGTACCAATAGTATTTAAGAGAGAGTGAAAGAATGATAGAGAGGAAGGAGAAAATGAGAGAGGAAAAGGAGATTTAGAAGGAGAAAGAGGAGAGGAGAGCGATAAAGAGAGATGGTGTGGAGGAAAGAGAGAAAAGGATAGGAAAGAGAGATAAAATGAGAGAGGAAAGGAGAGAGAGCTACTTACCTAAAACTACGACATCTTGCTGGGCCATCAACATGTCTTTATCGTTGCGGGCCGTGCAAAAGTAAGTGCCGTTGTCCTGCCGGTGTAGGGCGCTGATTGTGAGCGTGGCCAGCACCCGCACATGGTTCAGGGCGGCGGACTTAGAAAGGAAGCGGCCGGGATGCAGGGGCTCTGCGTCCCGAGACCACGTCACGGTCGCCCTCGGGAAGGACATGGCCACACATGATAGCGTCACGGCGCTCTGCAATGTCCCAGAGGTCACGTTCGATCCCACTTCCAAGCTCAGGGGCACTGCGGAAGACATAACGAACCGTTAATACTCGGGACAAGAAAAACACACTCAATATATGTCTGAACCTTGGTAGGAAAAGAACTAGTGTCCAGATTAGCTGATTTTGATTTCACGAATCACTTGAACGTAAAGAAAGTTATAATGGAAAAAAAGCCAATGTCCTCCTGTTAATACATTATGAAAGAATAAAATATTTGAAATGTATTTTTATAAACTCTATTAGAAAACTATAAAAATTACAAAATCATGTGTTATCAAAAATTTACTAAATGTACATTGACCCTTTTTCTACCAAGGTATAGAAATGCAAACAATACACGAGAAGCTACTTCTGCATGTATTCTAGAAAGCAATCTTTGATGCAATCAAATAATTGCCAAAAATAATTTTTTAGAAACATCAATTCATTCTTTAACCCTCAGTTAGTCGCACTGGTTCTGACGGGTACACGGTGACTTTTTCATTGTTTTTCAATGCTACGCAATGTAAAGAATAACTAAAATATATATTACTTATAAATGTAAATAATACACTTTTTATAGTTATTTGTTTTTAGTACGCCCAAAAATATATTACCTAGCTAAAAAAAGAAATAACTAATCCATGTGTAGCTAGGAAAGAAAACGTCAAACACTTCATAGTTACACCACGATCTCATTTGTTTAAAAAAACCCACGACTAATGGAGTGTTAAATTATTACATTGGCTTCAAGTCTATTAATTTGTACTTGCTTGTTGTTACCAAAAATAGGAGTTGTAAGCAATGGCTCATTCAAAGGTATGGTTGATGGGTTTTAGTCAAGCAATAGAGAACTTTTGCGTTCATCAACATGAAAACACAATTAATTGAAGTCTAGGTTTGCTAAAAAAATCTACACCCATCATCTTTTCATTCGCTTTCTAAAGATGTTTAACCCTTATGTAAAGAAAATAAATATTATCGTGAGGGTACAAGTCTCTCTAGCTCTGGCGAGGCAAAATTCCACTCCTTTCTTCACCAAATCGCGAACTGTGGAATACGATGTGGCTTATTGGCGGCAGGCTGTCGAATGTAAGGGGTGTTAAGCAGAAAGAAACGCGTGTCACGTATTTTAAGAAGTCAGTTCGTTCACCAACGATATACAACTTTTAACCCTCCAAGTACTTTTGACGAGATATATCGTCCATCAAGATCGGATTAATTGTGCTAATGACGAGGTATCACGTCATTAAGATATTCCCGATTTTTTGGTGATGGCGAGATCAATATCTGGTCAGTTTTCTTCTAATGACGAGATATCTCGTTCATCTATATCTGGTCAGTTTTGCTAATGACGAGATTCCTTTTCGTGACAATCACCAGAAGAGTTAACGTCCTCAGTCTTAAGCACATAAGGATGGCGGTCTGTAAAGATTCCAGAGCCTATGTACTTCAATGTTATATCTATCATCTTAACATTGTGTACAATTTTCACATGCAAGAGTCAATGCTGTAATTTTCCATTAAATACGAGGACTATTGAATCAAGAGAAGTTTCAGAGGAAAAAGCTTCCAAATAACGATATCAGTACCATGATTATGGCCACTTTCTTAGTCCCTCTAAAAGACAAATTAAGGCCACTGTAGCCCAGTTGGTAGAGTCTCGGATTAGCAATCGGAGGGTTGCACGTTTAAAACTAGATCCAACCAAAGACCATCATGTACGTGGGGGATAGTGAACGTTAAATCTATCTTGGCCTCATATGTCCTTCAGAGTGTGAAAGTTTGGAGAGTGGGGTGCCAGTTCAGGTTTTGACTTCGTTTCCTAACAGTGGTTCAAAATTATAAGCTACTCTCCTCGGATCTTTCCCTTCGTAGTTGATCTCGGACCGTTGCCAATAACCCGCTGGGTGGTGCTCCAGTGGGACGTAAATTCAACTACCTACCAAAGAAAACTTCTGATTGGAAACGTTTGAATGTTTTTTTGCATTTTGATTTGAAAATTCAGTCTTGTAGGACTTGAAATGAAAAAAATTGGATCAAGTAAGCTATATTTGATCAGGTTTAAGAGAATGTATTAGTTAGGTGAAGTCTTAAAGGATTGTTTTCATATAATAGAAATAAGCAGAATACAATCGCACGCATATAATCATGAAGATATTTCTGCATAAATTTACAAGAGTTAACCTTCGTAAAAATTCAAATAACTACTGAAAAGCATCTCAATATCTTCAGATTTCATTCATTACCTAAATTGTTTTTTTATACTTATAACTAATATAGCGAAAAGTTTTTGATGGTTTTGCCAAGATAATTTATTTTAGTAATTTTTAAGGTAAATATTTGTGTCTCTCTCTCTCCCTCCCCCTTTGTCTTTTCTTATGTAATTTATGTATATATTTATTTTAAAAGTTGATTTTACATTTAAATAATCTAAAGTGGTATTTTCACAATACCAGGGAAACAAAGTGTAATATTAATGCAAGCCGAAGATTCTTTAGAAATATATTTTTGATATTGGTTAATTACTTACCGAGAGAAATATAAGAAATTAAATTGACGTTCGTTATTTTGTATCATTGATAATTTGTGTACGAAACTAGTCTGCACATAATAATGATATAGATTAAAATTGCTGTTTTTATACTTATATTGTGACAGTTTGTTAAGAAAAATCGTTGTTCATACCTATATCACCTGCAACGAAAATTAATAGGAAAGCATATCTATCTTAGAAACACTTAAACGGTTTTTTTAGAGTAGTGAGCTGTCAGTGGTATTAATGATGATGAATGATAAGTATAATAATTTTTATTTTATCTTGTTTTAAGGTCTTTTTTGGAAGACACTAATTTTACTGGATATTAGAAAATATTATTTATGAGCACATATTAAGATGTGCTTGAACTTATTATATTGATATCAAAATATTAAATTTATATTTGCTTGTTAATCTAACTTTTATTATAATTTGTTCGTTTGTTTGGCACACAAAAAATTCAAATACGAATGTTTAAGTAGAGTATTCACATAGGGTTCGATTATGTTTGTGTTGTTAATTCAATTCGAAATAAAAATGTAAAATCTATTTTTCCCATTCGAGAGAGTAATCATTACATTATATAAACCCGCTTCCAAAATAAGCTAAATTCTACATCGAACTAAATTTTTTAGTAGACAACTATCTGATTGATATATAGTTATACATAAACCAGATATATGATTTGAAATAATTTAGTTGCGGTACATAAATTGTATTTGATATACTATATGTAGTTTATGTTATTAGTAAAAAGTATAGAAACATAAATTATATCTGAAATATCCATGCCATTTCACGTGGCAAAATGATACTTTTCTTTTTGTGTGAAACTTATTCATTCCTCTGATATAAATTACTTGATCCATGTTTTGTGTTTGAAGCAGTTTGGCCCAATATAGTCCATGTACTATAAAGCCCTAATTAAGTAACCTCTTATTCAAATAAAATTATTGCTCAATTTAATATTAATACATAGCTTGTGGAATTGTATTTGCATCATGATTTGAAAAGTGAGTTAAAGTTGATCTAAAGTGAGTTATGTAAGGAAGATTAAATCACATTTCCGAGCTATTTTCTGGTACGCCCAAGAGAAAGCTTTGCTAGTTAAATTCTTAAATGAATGTTTAAAAAATTATACTAAATGTACTTCAATTATTAATGAAAGTTTGTAGCGTTAGTTGTTTTTACTTTTTTGTTAAGTAAATCACAGTCAAATTATAAGTACTACATTTTCATCATTGCCAACCAATCTATCTAGTGGTCTGGGTGCTGACTTCTGGATTGAAAGGTTTGCGGTACAAATCTGGGATAACCTATGGATGTTTGCCCATCTGGAATAAATCTGTGTCCCCTCTGTAAACCGGTTGTGCCTAGAATGTGTGGTAGGTACGTGAGGTGTAACGTAAAATGAGATATTAACCTCCTCGTGGAGCACCAGGAGGTCACAGAAAGAGGTTCAAGAATCCACCCTTGTGGTGCCATAAGTAAAGTTCAATTGATCGGGCAGTAGGAAAAAGGAAGATTTTCGTCTAATGTTTCCAAAGAGAGAAAGCAAATTATTACTTTATTAATACTAACAAGCATAAGAACTTTATTCATAAGATTAAATAGCTTTGTGTCCCGAATCAGCCTTACCCTGTTTAAAAAATATCCTCGACATCTTAGTAAAACTCTTTAGGAACTTTGATAAATTACCGATACTTCGGGGAAGGAGAAAGTTGCCAAAATCTGATGTTCTACTGAACAAATGAGAAAAGAAGCAACGAAAGTACCTAGAGGAAAAGAATATTGATGTACTTGTTCTCAGTTCAGAGAGGAGAACCTTTGTCTCCCAGGATTGCACATACCATCTAAGGCATGACCCATTAACGAGGTTAGTTCCCTTTTGTTCATCCGTACGTTCGATCATTCGCCATGACAGATGGACAGTCAGTGAGGAAGGATCCGCGGTAATTGCACGGACTCTGCATTTGTTGATTGTCTGATTATGCTTTTTGATCGGACATTGTCACTGAAGAAGGGTGCATTTTTTTTCTCTCCCGGTGGCGAGTTGTCCGTAATGTATTGTGGAATTTCGTGCGCTGGCATGGTATTAATCTTTTTTATCTCTTATCGGATCTATAGTTACGATGTTCCTGTGCCAGACTTCTAAATAGGCTGTATAGGTTGCAGCCTAGAGAGGAAAAGTTTGGGATTTGTGATCCCATAATTTGCAAGAAATTTAACGCGATTCCAAGACACAGCACTAAACAAAAGACCTATTCATTTTTGAAGCAAATATGAAAAATGAAAATTAATTAGAATATACTGCACTAGTGTATGTTATGCTACAGGCAAAAGCATACAAAAATAAATTATGCTAGATAAGGTAGTTGCATACGTAAGATAGTTGCGTAAATTGTTAGGAAAGATTATAAATATTCAAGATATTAGAGTTTTTACAGTTCTGTATTTCTAAATAGATTTCAGAGCTGCCAAATACTTGGGCCCATAATTTCAACACATTTCACGTGATCCCAGTAATATTTAACGACACTACACTAACATTTCTATTTTTAAATCAATAGTTAGATAATAATGTATAAGGTGTGTGTAATCGAGTTTAAATTTCTCATAGTAAAAATATAAAATATAATTTGAAATATATTTTAAAAAGTACACAAATTAAAAATGAGTTGTCGAGATAAAGTTTTAAAAGCAGAGCCTAGTAATAAATATGATAAAAGCAAATGATCCGTGAACACGACTTGATCATAATTTTTCTCGAGTTTTGTAAAATTAGAGTTTAGAGCCTAACTAAGGCTTTGCCTCACTGTGCTCATATTTCGTTACTCGAAGTCAAAACAGAGTGTAGAGTAGGTTTAAAGTGAACTACGAACATCGATGCCAAGATTGGGTTTCGGATCTGAAAACGGGATCGGCCGATAACCACTCAGCTACAGTCAGTCACAACCCAACTGAGAGTGGTGGGTTAAAGTCTCCAATACACAACTTTGTTAGAAGGCACGATACGCTAATTACAAGCTCTGTCAGGATCCTCCAATCATTTATAATGATAAATATAGCAACATACTCTATCCGCTGTTGAAAAGCGCCCATCAAACCAAAGGCATTGTATTTTTACGAGAGACCTATTCGTCAACACGCGTTACGCCCTAGCAGTTTCCCCAAAGGAAGACATCAATGAACGATCCATTTGCGTTATGTTTCGTGAATGGTGAAGCGACGAAATCGATTTGAAATACCAGAAACCCATCTACCTAGGTATTCAGCAGAGAGAACTTACCAGCGCAACGTTTACATTGTGGAGTATTGTATGCACTGCCAACAGATAAAACGCCCCCCCGGTAGGAAGGTAGGTACAGGTTGAATTTACGTGGCATTGGAGCAACACAACGGACTATTGGCGACGTTTCGAGATTAATCCCTAAGAGAAAGATCAGATGACACCTCGTATTTTTGAATTAAGGTCAGATGACTACAATGAATTAAAAGAGTAAATATTGTGAACTTTGAAATAAGCATTTATATAAATTGCGAAAATGTGCTCGAAAACGTAAAACATAATCGAAGATGGAAAATATGAACTTGCTAATGTTTGGATAGTCTTTTATGAGTCTCAAACGCATATTTCTAATTCTGAAAGTCTTCTTATAGTATGGATTTGCACTAGCAATGTGCGAGTTATAAGTGGCACAGGTTCGGTTCCTGTAACTTACTTTTCTATCTTCTGTATCAGTGAAACGTTTCTTGTGTGTGTAGGTCTATAAGAGGCATTTTCTGCCAAGCTAAATGTAGGTAGCAATAGAGTGTTTCTATGGCGATAAATGTTTTATGTAAGTATTCCAAACGTGACGTCATTTGGCTTGTTTTTCGTTTACGATTTCAGCACTTCGTCAATAAAATTTCCAAACCATAAATTCTGAATTGATATATGATAGCTGATTGGTCAACACCAATTATACTAAACTCTAAAATGATGACGAGTACATTTTATATCTGGATTGATTCCGGACCATCGCCAATAGCCCACTGCGTCGCTCCAGTGTGACGTTAATTAACTATCTACCTACATCTCATTAAATATCTACCTGCATCTCATTGCGAAATCGAGATTGAGATCTGATGTTTTTCTTCCAATGCCGAGATACCTCATCCATCAAGATATGGTCCCTTTTGCTAATGATGAGATATCTCATCTAAACAACCAACACGAGGGTGAAAAACACAGGCTTTAATTTCTCTAATGTGGTACATGTCCCGTGTGCAAATGAAAATACCGTGATCTTTATTTACAAGTTCAAAGACGAACAAACTGCATTAAAGCACATAGTAGGTAAGAAAGAATAGTTTCAGACCCACAGTTAAAGTTGCTTTTCAATGATCACTTTGCAATTTTAACTGAAGCAATAAAAACCACAACTATTGCGTGTGGATTTTAAAAAAATATGGGAAGACGAACTACTGGATTGCTGAATACCAAGACATAAATGATTTCCCCTACGATTTGGGATTTGTTATATTTAATGGGAAACTGATATATGCGCCTCATTTTCATTGAAAATCATTAACTTCTTTAACAAAGCCGGAAAAATTTAGACTGTAATGAAGCTAAATGAGGTGTCCACACATTTGACTGTAATTGATTCATTATCTTGTTCTATTACGGAGGACCTTTGCTGCATTAAATATTGCGAAGTGGTGGTTTCTGTTAATGATAGTAAAGTAGTTCATTTGGGAGTAGGAAATGGTTAAATTAGTAGTACAGTCTGTGGATAAGTTAACTTAGGGAAACAAATAGATTTTCGCTTAACTCCTATGCCCCGCTTCTATTCTATATATACCGTATGTTAACGTAGTTTTCTACACTACGCAACAGCTTGGGGCGCATCCAATTTCGTATGAGTTTGCTTTAACAAGATTACAATTCATTCATATGGACCTGGAATTTCGAATTTCGTACAAAACAATTAATTATGTTTTTTATTTCACCAGTATTCTCATCATTCTTGAGAATAAAAGCAGATCTTTCAAAAAATCAGCATTTCCGAAGGAAATATATACTGTGTAGTTTGATTAATTTAAAGAAATATGGTAAGTTTGGATTTCCTCTCTATGGCATAGGAGGACTAAATTAAACTGAATGTAGGTAGGATAATTAATTTTATGGATTTTAAAATAAAGTGAAATGTGAGGTTTGAGAATCCAATTAGTTATTAAATTAAACACACTGGTTAAAATAAATGTGACGATATTATTACATAATTAAATCGTTTTCAAAGCAAGTGAATGAACTTTTAAAAACTTTAGTTTTTACTGTGATACAAGGTTCAAATACGCTGGAAAGTTTCCAAAAATGCCTAAGGGACTTTAAATGTTTGTCTAAAAACATTTTTTATAAATTCAAGAATATTCGTCTAACATTTTTATAGTCTATTAGAGTATCGTTTTTTAATTGAAAATTATGATTTTTAAGATTTTATTTTGTGTTCATGTATTTCCCTTAATTTTCTTATTGAAGATATGAAAAGGATTTTCAGTGTAAATAAACAACCAAACGGTCTGCGAAGGTTTAACTTCTGCTGTCCAAATGTTTTCTCGTCATCTGACCGTGGTTCAAAATTACGTGGTGTTGTCCTCGGATCTTTCCCTCTGGGATTGATCCCGGACCGTCACCAATAGCCCATTGTGTTGCTCCAGTGTGACGTTAATTGAAAATACCAAATACCAAATACCAAATGTTTTCGTATATGATAGGGGTTACTTTAAATTGTAGTTTATTAGTTTATTGTCCTTTAAGCAACATTTTGCGTTTAATCTAATTAGTGTTCACCAACTATCATATATTAATTCGGAATTTATTCTTTGGAATTTTTATCGGCGAAGTGGTGAAATTCTATCCTAAAAACAAGCCAATTGATGTCACTTTCAGAATACGTACGGAAAAACCTGTCTATAACTTTACAGAGAAAGCATCTCGTTGTGAAGCAGGTGAATTATATGCAAACAGTCTTCTTTAAAAGACAGTTTTTAAATTATTCAATTCTTTGTAACACCAATAAAAATGTTTGATATGTTGGTTGGTTAGTAGTTGAATTTACGTCATACTAGAGCAACATAAGAGGCTATTGGCAACAATCTGGGATCAATGCGAAAGGAAAAAGTCTGAGGCGAGGTCATATGACGAGGTCAACACCTGAGCTGGCACCCCACTACCAAAACTTCCACACCACTTTAACGATTTTTGATATGCATTTTATTTTGTAGTATTTTTCTGTGTATATCTGTATAAGGAAATTTAATTATTTAAATCACGCATGCATCTATCAGATTTTCCCCGAAGCTAGGTGGCCCCCTAGCTCTGTGGGAAATCTGGCTTGGTTCAGTGGGTTTACCCACTACGTTAGCAACCTGTAGGGGGAGCAGATTCAATTACTGTAAGTTATTTTCGGATTATTTCTCTCTTTCGGTGTCAGTAAAGCTTTCTTGTGTGTGTATCCATTCCTTGACGTTGTCTTGTGTTTGGCGCAGTTTGGTTTAATATGGCCCTTTGCGCCATAAAACCCAACCCAACCAACTAATCAGAGCTAGGACTTTCGAGTACTTATAAATTTTTTATTATCATTTACTCAAAAGGATAGATAATTATTTACGACTTGTTAAAGATTTCATTTTTTACTTCAACATAAACTTTTCTTTTGGTATTTTATAAATAGTATAATTTTAAGAAAATAAAAACGACTACTTTACATCACCCCTAGCTAATCACTTCCAACATAGACAAAATTCGACCTTTACTGCTCCCACCATCATCTCGATCAAAAAACATTTATTACTACTTCGGCGGATTTAATATCGCATCGCCTCTTTCAATTCCTGAGATCCCTCATTCCAGGAGTGCCAGTAAAGGTGTCATAAAAACCGGGAAAAAGGGAGGGGGGCAGTGGAACAGTTGTCCGGATAACGCCTCTGTTAATCCTGCATAGATACCAAAGTGGATGGCGGACATTAAACCACAAAAGCCTGAGGTAGAAAAATAGTATGTGGGAGAAACCAATATTTGGAGTGCTTCGGGGACGATGAATCATTCTATTTCGTAAGACAAAAAGACAAAAAGCACCTATTTCGAGGCAAGGCCAATCAAACCTAAAGGGTCCATAAAATGATTAACTTCCTTACTTTCACTTCTAAGCTATTCTCTTAGTATTATTGTCCGTCCTCTTTTATTTTTGGCTCGCTTTCAAAAATCGATTAAGATTATAAGTTACTTACAGTGGACGTTTTTATAAGTGAGTGGACCGGAAAGAGGAGCTCTTATTATTTTATCGTCGTGTGGGCTGTAGTTCTGAATTTAACGCGATAAGGTAGTTTCGTAAAGTAAACGGCAGGTTTAATTAACAGTTTAAAGTATTTTCTTACGGTAACATGTTGCAGTGACGGGAACATGTGGGGATAAAGTGTTAGGATAAAAACTTGTTTGTATCAGTCCTGTGGTGTTTTAATAAATTATCAGAAAAAATGCCTAGACTCCCCTTTAAAAGATTTTAGAACATTGGAGCATTATTTAACCTTCCTGTTGGTTCTCTCAACGAGGTATCTTTTCATTAGCAAAACTGATCAGATCTTGATGGACGAGATATCTCGTCATTTGAAGAAAACTGACCATATCTTGATCTCGTCATAAAAAACCCGGCAATATCTTAATGACAAAATATCTCATCATTAGCAAAATTGATCAGATCTTTATGGACGAGATATCTCGTTGAAACCACTTAAAGGGAGAAACCCTTTTGAGCGTCACGAGATTTCTGGGTAGTATAGTAGAGTTTTACCTTCGTCTTTTCATATGATTTCTCTTTCTTCCTCCTTCGTTGTCTATTATATATATGTGTTCTTATTTATTTTTGTTTTAACTTGAGTTTGGCGCAGTTTGTCCATTATTGGTTGTTTGTGCCATAAAAACCTAACCAACCGAGCAATATAGTATTACTTCCCACAACACACCCACTGACTAAATATGCGAATTTACTGATTGAAAGAATCCTAGGTAAGATTCCATTAATCAAGAAGGTCAAACCTGGTTCGGAGTCCATCAGGGAAGACAACAGGTTGCAGAACGGATATATGCGTGTGAACCTCTCAGAGGGTTAATATTAGTTCTCACCCTTTCTAATCCTTTTCAGAGATTATTTGAAACATATTACTGACCATCGAAAATGCAACACCACGAAGGACAATATATATCAAAGCCATTTTATTATGCGAATAACATTCAGGCACAAGGGTGACCTGATTGAAATGACAGCACTGTCCGACTTGCGGAATGTGAAAAAATCAATATTTTGTGTAGACGATATGAGGAAAATAATGCGACTATCGTCGTGTTGTAGACAGAATAGAAAGACATCTGAAAAGATGATGTCATGCCATTTGTTTGTTCATTTACGACTTTCTACGCACCATAAAGCAGCTTCAGACGATTTTGGTGTAAATTCAAAGGTAGTTGCAGCAATGGAAGCTTTGAAAAAATTCCCCGCTGTTGTAGACGAAGTCGAATTGTACGTGCTGATTCATGTTGTAGTGCAACATACCCTAATTCTTTAGCCAGGGTTCTTGATGTTGCAGTACGATTCGTAATAGCCATGCTCGCAACATTAATGTGCTCTCGTTTGGTGGTGTGATGAGGCTGCTGCAATTGTTCACGACAGTCAGTACGTCCCTCCTGCTCCCACCGATTCCATATTCGTATCACTGTGACTTGATTTCGTCCAACGCGAGCACCGATTTCTCAAAAGGATGATTTACAGACCAATTAATCCCCAATTCTCCCTCTGTCAAATTCAGAAGCGTTTTGCACATAATAGAAACTTAGTTAGAAATTTAGTTTAGTTTTAAGAATTCTTAAGAGGACAGGTGATGAGACATCACATGTCTCATCTTCCGTCTGTTGCACTCTGACATTAGAATATCCAACAAGAGAATACTTGTACATTCTAAGAGCCTTAATGTACTTGGATAGTTAGTTGAGTTCCGTGGCCCAAGGTCCTTATTTGGCTAAGCTATTCCAGATATAAGACAGACAATGTCAAGCAATGAACATACGCACAAAAAGGAAAGTTTAACTGACATAGAATGGAGAAATATACCCAAAGTAAGTTACATAATTTGCCTAGCATATTTATATCCATAATCTTAAAGGGCCGCGGTGGCCCGGTTGGAAGAGTAACGAACTAGCAACCGAAGGGTTGCGAGTTCGAATCCAGCCAAACACCGTCGTGTACAAAGGGGGCTGGTGCACGTTAAATCTCTCGTGGCCTCAAATGTCCTCACGTTGGCGTGGTGTGGAAGTTTGGAGAGTGGGGTGCCAGCTCAGGTGTTGCCTCGTCATCTGACCGTGGTTCAAAATTACGTGGTGTTGTCCTCGGATCTTTCCCTTTGGGATTGATCCCGGACCGTCACCAATAGCCCATTGTGTTGCTCCAGTGTGACGTTAATTGAAATACCCCCCCCCCCATAATCTTAAATACTCACCGATGCTGAATGAACGATAGAGTCAAGATGGTCAAATATTCAAAACAACAAAAGTGTTGAAAATTTTGAAATTATTATTAATTTATTTCATGACCCATTATGAAATACACCCTGGAATCCATGTGAAGGCGATTATTGAATTCTATGTATGGATATTTTTAACTTTATTTTATTGATAAAAAATAAATCTTGCACATTCAATTTTGAAAATTTTAAGTTTAAGTATTGTATTTTTTCCACTTTCAGTATTTTTCGTTCTTTAAGAAAATATAATAAAAGTCTTTGTGAGGTTTCCTTCCTTCACAATATGAATTTCTTTCATCGGAATTTTAAAGGATTCTGAATAGTATTATAGTTTATTTGTATTGCAAAAACGGATAAAGGGTATGTAGTAGTATCAATTTAGCCAAGACACGCAAAGTAAGAGTTACTGAAATTGGATTTCCGAACACAATTTATTTGGAGGCAAAGCTCATTTAAATAATTCCAAAGTTTTTATTTATTCGTCTCGTCTGCTTAGGATAACTGGAGTTCGTGAATATACGTGTCTATTCTTTATTAGTAACATAATTGAGTATTTAGCTTCAGTATGCCAGCGTCAAGATCCTTTTATTTCGTGTGATTTCATTTTTGCTTTCCTCAAAACCTCAGACTTCAATTTGTTATCATGCGATGTCTTCATAAATTTACTAATGTGATTTATGGTATGTGGAAGGTATGGATTCTAAATTTCCACAGTGACATACAACTATTAGCGATATTAAACTCCAGCTTTACTTTATGCGCAAAACAACGTCTGGAATTAAATTTAACCACAGCATTCTTGTTGAAAGCAGCGAGACTTTATGACATTCCATCGCGTTTCTATTTCCTTGGAAGAGCCCGAGGCGGTTACTGGTCCCTGCTAGTGTTGTCTTCGACGAAAAATTTCTGTTCTCAGAAAGGTTCTGGAATTCTTCTACCGGAAGTAATTGGGTAGAAAGGGCGGCCATTGTAGTCCCCGTCCACTTTTCCAAATGAAGGCAGGTCCATTTCATTCGGGACGTCTGGGGGCAAAAGTAGAGGGAAATGACCAGAAGTAAAGACATTTTTTAAGAAAATTGTCACTTTAGCATTTGAAATGCCTTGCAGTTCACTGGTCTTCGACAAACTTCGCTTTCATGAAGAAAAGTTTTGGAAGCGAAAACAAAACTTTACGACGACTTGCGTGTCTTAAGTTTTCAGGCAGATAGTTACTAGTAATTCTCTTTGGAATGCTTAACCGTACTGTGCGTTTATCAAAAACTAGCTGTAAAGCCTCTGAACACAACGCTCTAAAAACATTTATTATCCTATTTAAGTTCTTATTAGCTTTAGCAGAATAATTGTGTGGGCGTTGAAACATACATTTGATATACTTCATTGTTCATCAATATTTACAACTCGAAAATACTCAGAATTATAAGCAAATTAATAAATCTTACTACACAAAAATACAATCCCAGTCTCAGTAATAATCTCACAAAATCTCAAAAATACAGAATTCAATAACTTAAACTCACCTCAAAACTACATTTCAAGTAACAATTTAAATAGAACTACAAAATTAAACAATTACCGGCACTGCCAAATATTGAAAATTGCATACTTATTAATATTTTAATTATGCTACCGCATGCGCGTTTTCACTGTCTTTTTTTGTATATAGCTTGCGCTTTCTCTTTTATCATAAACATTATTGCTTGCATTACTCGTTTCCTTCTATCTATGTAATGATTTAATGTTTATTTATAGTGGTGTGAAATACTTCGATAATTTTATTAGATTTTAACTATGATAAAGGATAAAAAGTGGTATACGTATTCGCAAGTCTTCACTTTTATATAGTAGGATTCCCGAATAGATAATAAAAACGAAAAATACTTGGGTAGGTATGTAGGTATTTTAAATAACTTCGCACTGGAGCAACACAAATGGCTATTGGCGACGGTCCGGGATGAAAAATACTTGGGAAACTGCAATTAAATGCGTAAGTCTTAGTAATGACATAGAGCGTGAAGTTACCAAAAATTATTTGCGATGTTTTGATCTTTTTTCCTGCGAAACTTGGTACTATGAATGCTATGCCGTGCTTTTATGAATGCTTGCTACAATATATTATCGGTCTATCAAATTGGCACATTAGATGTTATGATTATTTTTTAAATATATTTATGACTTTTGTGTTGATTAGTTTGATGTTTATTGTTTATTAAATTACGGTACGATACATTAAAATGATTTTTCAAATTTAAATCTGATTTTTAAATCTCTAGTAAAATTTTTCATATTTCATAACGCACTATCTTTTATACTATGATATAAATCAAGTTTCATAAAATGTCGATTTTGCTTTTATTTTGTCTTAACAGTCGTGAGTGTACTTAGGTATAAGTTAAATTTAGGTTTGAATTGATGTATTTCGAATTATTTTGTATCACAATATAACGTTAATTATCCGAGTTCCAATTATCCTAGTGTCTGCGTTATCCGAGCTGAATTTGATATACAGTTTTTTAAAGATTTAAATAAGGCTAACAGTACGAGTGTGTTCACTTTGTCCAAAGAGACGGGGAAGTTCTGTGAAACAAACCTTTAAGGACTTTTACAAGAGATATTACAAGATACGTAACCCATGTCTAGATTTATTGCAAAATTATCACAATAAATACATATTTTGATTCAATCCGAGCACAGATTATGCTTACTACTCGCTTTATAAATCGTAAGTAGCAGTCGTAATAATATGTGCTACTACAATAACTTTTTAATGTACTTCGTATAGGTTATTTTGTGTTAACTTGTCCGTATTTTCCGAGTTTCTGGCTCTCGGAGGTGATCTCGTTCCACATTACCTCGCATAATCAAGGTAATACTGTTTTTAATTAACTCATGTTAAATTCAGGGTCTTGGTATATAACTTTCGAATTGTTATGTATGTACTGAATAAACTGTATGCTAAACTCATGGTCTTGATTAATAACTTTCATATGGTAGCTACCTCGAGTAGAAAAGTTATGCGTCAAGAAATCAACGCGTTCAGCTTTTTTTTTAAAACAAAAGTTGTACTCACTGGTATCGATCATTCACAAGACATGCAAAATTTTCTCCACCTTCCTATCTTGTAGAAGCGAGTTGTACATCCATCACGAGTTGCGAGTTATAACTCCTAAGCCACATTCTCAACAAAGTTCCGAAATCAACAAATTCCCGTCGATCGCTAACCAACGCAATAAAATCTGTCTCCGACGAGAACCTAACGACATTTCAACTGCACAAACGCTTCTTTTTGCGAATCGAAAAGCGAGGGTGCAGACTTATTGCATTTACCCGAATCTGAATCCACCCCGGGGCATCCATTTGATGTGGCATTTTAGGCAAACGGTTGCGATGAATTTATGCAGAACTCGATAAACATTTGGCTTCGGGGGTACATCCCGAGCGGTGATGGATATTAATGGACTGGCCCTTTGTCAAGATTGGCGCTTCCAACTTTTTCCCGTGACGAGCTTGAGTTCAAATTACCTGACTTTCCTCCCCTTCGTAATTAATGACAGCCACTAATGAGTACCGAGAAATTAGCATAAATATTACACGCATTGATACCCCTAATAAATCAGTTGAGTCGTCAAACTTCGGGCTCGCGTTTCTTTTGCCTTTCTTTTTTTTGGCTCTCCTGGTTGCTTTTGAATTTTCTGCAATCAGCTCTGAAGATTGCCTGATTTCGCGAACAATGAATATTTTATGTGAGCCTTTAAGAGACAGTTTTAAGGGCTATTACCGAGACCTGCCAATCAAGAATGCTTGTTTTCGGTTGGTGGATATTACTCATGGAGATTTCGAGCTTCCGATAAATGTTAGAACATAAATTAAGAAATAAAGGGTTAGCCTTTAAAATATTATTTTTTAGTATTACTAATTTATGCGTTATCTATAAAACAATTCGCCGTAATAGAGCCTGCAAAAACAACCGAGTAAATAATACTACCAAGACTTGCCTATCGGGATGATTGTTTTGGGATGGTGGACATTACTCATGGCGATTTTGAGCTTCGGATGGAGGTAAGAACATGAATAAAACTAAACTGTTTGCCTTTACATTTTATTTCATTTGCAATGATAATTTGTACATTATCTATAGCAAAAAATCACCCAGAAAGAGCTAATATTGATATATGTAGTCTACAGTCACTGCTCCGCCGCCTACCTTGCTAGTTGTAGGGGCGCAGATTCGATTTCTGAAACTTACCCTGGATGTATTTTCTTTCCCGTGTTAGTAATATTTTCCTTGTGTGTATGCTGATTTACGAGACGTCATCTGTTTTGCATTTAGTCGCAGCTTAGCCAAATACGGCCCTTGAGTCATAAAACCCAGCCTACAACCAAATTTTATTCGCAGTATAGTTAGCTCTTTCGTAGCCAGGTAGGTACGTAGACCAATTTAATTTGCACTAGAGCAACACAATGGGTTCGAATCGACGGTCCGGAATCAATCCCGAAGGAAAAGATCCGAGTACCACACATCTTTATTTTGAAGCTCGGTCAGATGGCGAGGTCAACACCTGAGCTAGCACCCCACTCTTCAAATATCCACACTACGCCATTGTAAGGACATTTGAGGTTACGACAGATTTAACATTCACCAGTCCCCGCGTACACGACGGTCTTTGGTTGGATCGAGATTTGAGCTCACAAACCTCTGGTTACTAGTCCATGACTACCTACTGGGCTACCGTGGCCCCCTTGTGTAGTCAAAATGACCGTTGAGCGACAAAACAAACCAAAGATATTCTTTTATTCTTTCGAATGAAAATAGAATTCTAATTTTCATTTAGAGTTCATAAGTAATAAAATGAAGTAAAATTCCAGGAAATTAGTTTCGAGATTTTGTTGCCTACTGAAAATTTTATCGTGGCACTATCGATGAACAAAGTCTTGTATTTTTCAACATTGTTTGATTTGATTTTAATGCACTTGCCTTTCCTTTTCACAAAAACTCGTAGGAAGGTCGGTAATTAATTAACGTCGAACTGGAGCAACACGACGGGCTATTACAAACACTTTTAGGAGTCATGTTCCGTAGATGATCACAGTTCAATTGACTTGTGTTACACATCACCAAATGTAATGATATGGTACTAGCGTATAAACCCCACACACTTCATATCTCGCCCATTTAGGTAACTTGCATCCTTCCACCGTCAAGACCCCCGCTCTTAGGATTCGGTCACTCTCTGAAAAGAAATAACTCAATTCCACCTCCTCTTAAGCACAAGCTGCATACACTGCTGTCTTAAACACCATCTAATAGATACCTGTATTTGCAAACAGTATAATTTTCCCACCATCAGCACATCTCTAACAATGTGAATACCCAGATCATTTTCGAAATATCACTGGGATTATAATTGGAGGAGTGCTTACAGCAAATATTATTTAACTTTTGATATTCAGTCAACAATCCATCTGAAATTTTGCTACAACTTCTAGAAATGTCAAAAATTTCTCTTCAGAAAGAAAAAATTGCTTTAGCATATGACCACCCTACTACGACTCATATTGAAAATTTTTGAGTAAAATACAAACTTCTGAAGGTGACACACTAATTTTTATGACTGTTTGATATGATTGTGATATGACTGTGAAAAAACACCTGAAAGCATATAATTAGTGGCAAATGCATAATTTCTCCGCATTCTCAAATACAGACTGGGCCGCGGTAATCAGTTGGCAGAGTCGTGGATTAACAGCAGGAGGGGTGCGTCTTCAAAACTCGATCCAAACAAAGACCGCCGTGTAAGTGAGGGGCTGGTGCACGAAAAATTTGTAATGGCCTCAAATGTCCTCATGTTGGCATGATGTGGAAGTTTGGAGAGTGAGGTGCCAGCTCAGGTATTAACCTCGTCATCTGACCGTGGAAAAACTATTAGGTGTTGTAGTCGGAACATTCCCTGCGGGATGATCCCGTCGCCAATAGCCCATTATATTTGATATTGGAAAATCGCAAATAGTCCGTTGTTGATCCAGTGCTACGTAAATCCTATCTCAAATGCATACTAAGAGCAACACCATAGTTTCCCATACGCACACGTGTGGAGAGAATGATTTCGACACGAGCCCAAGAAAGTGCTAACAAGCATATGTGTTAAAATTCGAATTCTGTATAAAATAAATTAAATAATTCTGTATAAAACAGATTAAAATATTGAAATTTAGCCAAAAATGTTGTGTGCAGGTAGGTGTTTAGAAAAAATGTTGAAGCCTTAGGTTTGATGTACGTAGGATTTGATTTATAGACCACCACCGTAACCCCACACACATGCATCAAAATCTGCCACCACAGCACACCACTGCTGGGAAGTTTTTCATCCGTTTAGTTTTTTAAGCACGCAAAATAATCCGATCCCCGAGATCTATTGACTTAAACATTAGAGAAGCCTTATTAATTTTAACCTTACCTGACATACTTATGAACGATACTAGTGCTTTTTACTTAGTCTGCCTGTACACATGACATGGAAAGGTTTCGTCAAAAAAAGATGCAAGTGGTTCTACCACTATTCAAGGATAACACATTCAAACTCAAATCTTCCAGATGTTTTTTAATTTTAATCCTGATGATAGTAGGAACCACTTTAGCTCAGATGGGAGCAACGGATTAGCAACCGGAGGGTTGCAAGTTCGAAACCAGCCAAAGACCGTCATGTACATGGGGGATGGTGCATGTTAAATCTGTAATGGCCTCAAATGTCTTCACGTTGGCGTCGTGTGGAAGTTTGGAGAGTGGGGTGCCAGCTCAGTTGTTGACCTCGTCATCTGACCGTGCTTCAAAATTACGAGGCGTTGTCCTTGGATCTTTCCTTTCTCCTCTGTTGCTAAAGTGCGGCGTTAATTAACTACCTACCTACCTAATGGTAATGGAAGTTTTGTTTCACTGAAATAATTTGATAAACGTATAGTTTTATCATATTGTTGTCTTCTTTATTAGTCATTTTTGAAGCTTCTACACACTCTTGCCTACAGTACATACATTTTACTCATAAATTTTCATTTTGATATAGAATCTATATGGAAGCCATCGAAGAGATACAAATGCAATAATCATGAAAGTAATGCAAATGCGAGGAAGTATTTAAACATTTTTAAATAATGTAACACAAATTAAAAATATTTAAAAAAAAGTTTTGTACCGTTAATATTATAGCTATATCTTGACACATTTATGTTTTGTGAAAACCTGACTTTTATCATAACAATCTAATCAAGAAACTCAAGGAAATGATTTAAAATTGTTAATACAGCACTTGATCTAAAACAAACGAAGTTGTAATTGGTAAAAGCTGTAACTTCCGTCTATGATACAGAGTAAACTGAGAAAGCTACAAACTGCTTGTATAGTAAGTTAAGAATTTATTAACGTTTAGGTAGCTTCAAGCAAGTCACCTTTTCCATGAAGATTCCTCGGCCTATCCAAACAACTAGAAAAACCCGTACAGGAAGAGTTCCTGTCCTCTTAAAGGAACCGTTTGTTTTCTTTGTTCAGCCAGTTAATTGGGTCGGGGATCGTTATGTCCTTCAGATAGTGAGTAGACGGCAATGGCAAGGCGTAGAGGATGGTAGAACTTCATAGATTAGCTCCAAATAAAATTTCGAAACGGAGTAAAACTACTTTAAAATCAATCTATCAAAAGGATCTAAGCGCTAACAATCTGATTTCTTGTTATTGCAAAGGAATATAGTTTTAGGATCTTTGAGAAGCTTTCTGGCTGTAGTTATGTTGCTCAAAAGAATCGCTCCTATTATTTGATTTTCAAGTTCACACAATGATACTCTGAATGGAAGTCACTTTTATGTAAATGCTTTGATGGAAGAACACTTTAGGCATAGTTTTATAAGTAAGTGTTTAAGGATAACCGTTGGTAGAAACTGTAACCTTTCAAGCGTTAATATTTTCAATATCTTTACCTTGTTGAACACTAAGAACTTCCATCAAATATTCCTAGAACAGATATGTGTTTTGAACCATTCAGAATCTATGAAGAGAAAACTGAAGGCAATGTGAAAAATATACGTTGCAGGTTCTTTATGAGATTTAAGCAGATGATACAGTTATATCATTTAGAGTTGGTACTTGTGTCACGTAGTCTATGCCATTCAATTAGGGATAGATAAACTGTAATCACTGTGTTCCAACAATTTGCATCCTTAGCGCGGATTTTGGTTCCTAGTTCATCATCCTTCGGTGTTGGAAGTGAAAGCATTAATTACGAGTTAGCGAAACGAGAACTGTCTTATGATGATCGCCTCTCATGATATTGGAAAATCCCTTCCTCGCGAAGTTTGCTACCTATCTAGAAATGAACTTGCGTAAGGCCACCTGTCTTCTCTTCCAAGCTACACTATAGTGTGGTAATAGCTTGTAAAATAAACAACAATTTTGTTCTACTAAATGTCTGATTTTGTAAATAATTCATCCACATTTCTAAACATATAAGGTCTATCCGCAAAGCATCCAGCCATGTCAAATAAAACAAGATACATGGTACCTAGAACTTTTTGCTCCTAGTTTCCTTCAAAGTAGGCCCCTTGAGACTTAACACTGCAAAACACTGCAAAACTTCAAAACACTGCAAAGTCCATTTTTTGGAATCGCCATCACTCCTTCGTCGTGTTCTGTTGAATAGCATACACTGTCTGAAATCGCTCCCCTTTCAGATGTAACTTTAGGCTTTGAGGAAAGCCAGAAGTCGCAGGAAGCCAAATCTGAGCTACAGGGGGAGGGTTGAGCAACCTGAGTGATTTAATGTTTTGATAAACCCAGCTCAAGACGGGATGAATACTTTGACCCGTTGTCGTGATAAACTTGCCAATCACCAATTCCTAACAGCGTTCACTCATGTTATCTTCGTACTGCATCTCTCGGTGATAAACATGTTGGTAGTACTTAATATTATAGTAGTTGGTAGTACTTGTTATTAATTGTTTGACCTGAAGAAGAGAACTCATAATGGACAACTCCTTCCCAATAAAAAAACACATCAAACATCGCCTTGACGTTGCTGCGACTTTGTCGCGTATTCTACGGGCGGGAGTTTTCCGTTGATCCTTCTCAACACTCCAAGTAGTTTCCACGTCGTCCAATAAGATCTTGCCGCTTTTGCTAATGACGAGATATATCGTCCATCGATATGGCAAATTTTACTAATAACGAGATTCCTCGTAGAGACAAGACTGTCCTATTACTCCAAGGGAATGAAGATCCAAATTTTCCCTAGCCAGAACTGGTGACAATTTTAAGCTGTTTTATATCAGAGGTTGACCACTACAAGGCAATTTTCTATATGAAGATAAACCAGCAGGAGGGTTAATCATCTAACTATTTTCTGTGGATGAACTTTCAAGTTTCTCAACAATTTATACAGATTCGCTGTTCGATTCGCTCCTTGGTCATTGCGGATGCACTGTCTCGCAGAACATAGGCTCACTCAAAGGCGTCTAGTACCAACGGATTAATCTTTACCACACACTCCTAGACCAGCTCTGCGGTAGTCTTGTTGGAGAAATAGCGGATTAGCAACCGAGATTGCGAGTTCGAAACTCGATTCAACCAAAGACAGTCATGTACGTGGGGACTGGTGTAAGTTATATCCCTCGTGGCCTCAAATGCTTCACGTTGGCGTGTTGTGGGAGTTTTGAGAGTGGGGTGCCGGTTTAGGTGTTGATCTTGTCATCTGACCGTGGATCAAAATTACTAAGTATTGTCCTCGATCTTTCCCTTTGGGATTGATCCTGAACCGTCACCGTTTTGCAGTATTGCGACGCTAGTTCAACTACCAACCAACTATTCACAGACCATTTTTACTTATATATATATATATATATATACTCTTATTTGTTCAAGTTTACCCATTGATGTAATTAAAGATACTTTCCAAGGGGTTGAACTTGCCTCACATGATGGATAAGTGCATACCATGTACCATTTGTTTGCTGTGTGCTAGTTTTGTGAGGGAGGGGATTGAGCATATCTTTTCGTTCATGCCTTCTTTGGTTCTGCGCAACTATCCTGCCGAATTGGAAGTGCTCTAGTGTTGAAACTAATCTATAGGACCCCTTTAAGAACTTTCAGCAGGTGGCACTCACTACTTTATAACGACAGACACGTGCTATATTCAGTGGACGCACTCAGCGTCCTCCTCGAAGTACTTGTACCTCACTTAATATAGTTTCATCCTTATATATTTCTCTAAAATATCATGGCTAAAAGCAAGTATCTAAAAACTTTTAAACAAGAACTTTGTTGAATGAATCAAAACTTTCAAAACAAAAACAACCAGACAAGTATTTTTTGATAGCGTAAGAAAATCGATCGCTGTGTTCCTGAATTTCTAAGGATGTCCATTCAAGGTTGAGATAGAAAGGTTTCCCAAACGTTACTGTTACAGATGAATCATAATCGTCATCGATTTGATCTTTACAGTAGCTGTCTTTCCTGGCTGTTAGCCAAAATGGAGGCCATTCTGCTTTTGCTGAGTCCTCTTAATCATTTTAGGAGCCCTTCAAGTGCTTGATTAGGGCTGTTCCGCTTTTGAATTTGTTTATGTATTCTTTGACAGTTCTAATTTGAAAAGTGTCTGATATTGGTTTCTTGGAAAAGAAATATTTAAATTAAATTAGATAAATTTGTTTCCGTTCTTCCAAAGTGTCAATCTCTGGGACAATTAACAGTCCCGCTGTCACAGTCAATGTGGAAATAACAATTCCATGTGGCCATCAAACGCGGTATTTAAAACCCAAGGGAAAACAATTTTTAAGCGCCTAATGATGCGAAATTGTGAAATATTTAGTTAAAATTTTTCTGTGAACTTGTGAAGTTGTAACCCTAGGCAAAACCGAATGAATACAACGGATAGAAAGTAAAAGCAGAAATGCATTCAAATTTAAATAATATAGTGACAAGGTTTAAATAAAATATGAATTATACTTTTATACCAATAGTATAATGTAATATTCCAGATTTTCTTTTCTTTTTGTACTAGGAGTCTATTTCTTCAAAGGTGAGTTTCCTTCTGGCAAATTTAAGTTACAGCAATCCCTAGCAAATTCACCTGTCATTTCATTACCTGGTATCCACATCGAATGTACCCTAAAATGTCTTAAAAGCCTCGAAAATTCTCCTATTATCTCAATGAAAGTAGGATTACGCAAGTATATAAATGAACAAAATACGGCAACATTTTAAAAGATCTCTCAATCAAATTTAAATCTAAACTTATTTATTCACGACACTTTTCAGTGACGAGATATAGATACTCGAATAATCCAAAAGTTTTAAAGAAAGAGTAGTCAAACTTTGCTGTTACTACAATTCCAAAGGATTTCAGAACGTTACAAGCTAGCGAATCCCAGTGAGGCTTAAGAAAACACTTACCGTCAGTAAGCTTTTAAATGCTTTGTTAAAAAAGAAGACAGAAATCTCAGATCTTCGTACATCAACACCTCTTACAGCTCGTGTGGTACAAGGGCAGAGGATCCTCCTCCCAAAAGTTCAAGTAGACGGGGTAGAAAGATGAAAAGTTTTCGAATTCTTCGGCATTACCTTTGTCGTGCCGTTTTCAGAAAGGCACAACGCAGGAAATGAAAAATGTATTTTGGCAGAGAGTGGCACGCTGCTTCAGGAGGAAAAATCCGCTAAATTACTTTCCTTGCTCCTGGCGCTTTGGGGTGTGAAATATTTCCACGAGATGTGTTTTATTGATTGAAAGGGAAGGTATACGTTCGAGGCCACACTGCACAGGTCTACTAAATCGCTCAAACTCCCTTTTTTTAGCTTCGGTACCTGTTTGTTGTTGGGGTTTTTCTTTTAGAAAGAGAGCTGCTTTATAGACTGTTAAAGTCCTAATGATAAAAAGTTGGAATGAAAAGTTGGAAAACAAGTTCGGAGATTGCGGAGCTTTTTCGGTGATTCTTTTTAAGCCGAGATTAATTTTTAATCGTGGCCTGGAGTGGTGTCTGGGGCTTAAGTTGGAAAGGGGATAAAGTTGGGTCTTCATGGAGTCAAATACTTTTAGTACCTTTCGTTTTTTTTATAAGGAAGGATGAAGTATAAAACAGTTCGAGAGTTGTAGGAAATTTATTAGACGTTTCAATAGCCTTGTAGTGAACGTTTTATTTCTCATTGTAGATAAAATCCTTTCGTTTACAGCAAACGCTACTTTTAAAAAGGTTTCGAAAAGATACGTTTATGAAGTTCGGAGGCCTTAATTAAAGTTATATCAAGCGTATTATGTAAGTATACGCTTGATGTAACTTTACTTGATATACTTAAGTGATGCGTTCATAATGTATATCAGGAGGGGTTGAGAAAGTGGTCGTAATTATGGTACTGATGCAGATACAGGGGTGAATCCCCCTTCCAATTTCAAATTAATTCTTTGATTCATCAGTACTCCTTCCGTTTAGGGTTAGGTGGTGGGTTAGAAAAATCCAAGAAAAATAATACTTGCTTGCGTATGTGAAATTTATCCAAAAATTTTATGATGGTGGAGAACGTTGAAACATTTACTCGGGAATCTTAACAGACTACCATTCTTATCTGTTTAATACTGAAAACGTTAATAGTTACATATATTGTTGCATAACTGGAGGATGACTTGTCCTCACGATGAGATTTTTTTCCCTTTCCTGCGTTGAAACAACTTAAGAATGCGAAAAGAAACTGATAGACATTGAAGCTAATGCAGTGAAGCTTAAATTAATTTCACCCATGAATTAAACATTGCATTGGAGAAAAGTATAAAATATTTAAATAAATCCTCTGAAAAATATTGTCGTCCTCTGACCGTTGTTCAGAATTATGAGCTACCTTGTTGCGAATCCGTGGCTCTACCGCACCACTTCAAGACCCTTTATTAATACAGTAGTCTCGTTTAACCGACCTTCGCTTATCCAACATTCCGTCTTATCCGACGCCTTCAAAAAAATTATTGGGTTGCAAAGGCCTGAGCTGACGTTAGGGCTCCAACAATTGCCAAATCATGGAAGCTGTTAGGCGAAGATGAAGATGAAATTCTGGAAACGGAAAACACAGATGAAATCGAAGAAAGCATTCTACCCTTAGTCCAACGTATCCCTGGATGTGAGGTTGCATCTTCGCAAGAAGTTGAAAGTTGGATGAATGAAGACGATCAGTATGAATAATAACTGATGAAGAAATTGTCGCTCTTGTCAATAGCGATGGCAACGAAATTGATGATCAACTGCTGAGCCTCTCAGAATCTCGCATAACGATGGAGTTAAGGCTCTAGAAATCGCCATGAAATATGTTGAGCAACAAGAAGAATCTATGGGGATCGACATAATGATGCTGTAAAGATGGCGAGACTTGGCAGCGAAGAAACGCCAATCGTCGGGAAAACAGATTAGGATCACAATTTTTTTAAAATCATCACAGGACTGAACTTTTTATGGATTTAACTTCCAACAATGCTGTTACTGTAAGTTCATTTTATGCAATTCTATATTTATTTGTAGTCAATTTTTAACGTTAACTTCAATGCAACTTCAATACATTTCAGTACAGTTTTGGTGCTAATTTGTAAATAAATTACTATATAACGTTACCGTGTATTGAATTGCTTTTTCTGTTGATTTGTTGTAAAACGTGATGTTTAGATGCTTAATTTGTATAATTATAACGTAGTTTGACGTTTACTAGGCTTTTTCTTAATTCCTCCCTGTTATCCGACAGTTACGCTTATCCAACGTTCTGCCGGTCCGTTTATGTCGGATAAGCGAGACTATGTTTACACTCTTATTTGTTTAAACTTATAGATATACTAAAAAAATACTTTCCAATGCTATTTAATGGAGTAGAATTTGTCCCTTATGATATGTAAAGTGCATTCATTGACTGATTTCTTGCTTACAGTGTGATAGCATTGTGAATGGGGCAAGAGAAGATCACTTCATTGGTCGGTGCTACTTCCATACAGAAATTCGAAGTGCTTTAGCTGCGAAACTGGTCTATAGGGCTTCACCAAGCATTTCCAGGAGGCTGGAAGTTCCTACTTTATTCACAGACACTTTATATTCAGTGGGTGCACTTCCCCATCTTATATTTTACTGAACTCCAAGAATTTTCTTATTAGGTAACATTGCAAAGGTTTTTAATACGACAAGATTCTTCGATGGAAATTCATTTAACGCTCCAAGTGGGCTTTGACGAGACGTCTTGTACAAGAACTGGTCAATTTTGCTAAGGACAATATATCTCGTCGAAACAGAACTGCCATTTTACTCCAAGGGGATGAGGATCCAAGTAAGAAAAACAAATTATCCCTTGCCCAGAACTAGGAGCAGTTTGGAACAGGTTTTTGCACAGCGGCTGGCCACTACAGTTTAGTTTTTGACTTCGAATATAAACCACCTGGAGGGTTGAATAGATTGATTGTATCCGTCAAAATGAAAGATTTTTAACCAATACTTTCATTTACGTTTTCCTTTCATTTCTGATATTGAATAAATGAAAAATACTCTATTATTTCATTAATGAAAAACATGTATTAGAGTTTTATTGAGTACATACAGACATTATTATATACTTATTATATTATTAAAATAAAAGGGCCCATAACCAATCCTATATTTGTGGATTTGGTTTTAAAGTGTTTCATACACAGCCGGTGCTGTTTTAAAAACTTCAATTTTACAAAACTGCACTATTTTACGGAGTTTTGTTAAGTCTCGGTTAAATGTCATGAAACAAATTTTAAATGATATTAACAAACTTTCTATTTAAAGAGTTTTTTCGTAAGTTACGTGAGGTTCGTAAAAAAGAGAACCACCGCTGTAATCTAAATAATTTACAACAAATTTAATGTAATAGCAAGTAATTACTTTTAATTAACGTAATTGCGTAATTTAAAAGCAACACACTAAGATTTCTATTAGTTTTGAAGCAAATATTTATATAAAAGGCAAATTATACTGCACTCACTGCTGCGCAAAATTAGAATATACCTCACTACTGTATTTTAAGTTACTAGAAAGAGCATACAAGAATAAATTATACTTTAAAAATCCATGCAATTTTCATCTAGAGAAAAAAGATTTTTATTATTTGCGATTCTCATTTCCCCAACATAAATAACAATTTTTGTTCGTTTTGATATTTAAACAGAGCTTGTGAAGTTGTTTTTCTTACAGTCTGATTTAAAATGCTAGTCTCGTAAGAGAGCTAATATTTTAAACTAGCTAACGATTTATGTAAAACTTATCAGGAAAGGTTGTAAATATCCACTACAGTTTTTGAAATGCTGTATTTCTAAATTGGGAAAAATATTTTATATTTTTACATATCTCTATATATTTCACTAACTTACGCACAGATATCGCCATTATTTGTACATTTTTAAATGACACAAACGGATACAAGCAATATGAAATCAACCGCTACGGGATTCATTCCTAAACAGTAGTGCACGTTCCATAATGAAAACCTAAAACCTTTCCGATTGTTTGAATGCGAGCTTTATACTTTACAGTTAAAGATGACATGAATTCTTACATAGTTTATAAAAATAATAATTTTGGAATTTTTTGAAACTTTAAAATTGTTCTCAAAATTTTTAGTGTGCCTTTTTATGTTGCTCTAAATTCTTCATATGCGCAATTTGAGCTATGGAGCTCAATAATATTGCTAAACCTACACGGAAGTGCTCATCACTCAATGAAATTCTTCAGCAGTCTGAGAGGCAATGAGAAATATACATAAGGTAATGAGAAATATGGGAGAGAAAAATCAGCATATCAAAGAAAATATACGTGAACGAGTAAATAAGTTTAGATGTAAAAAAATTGAATCGCGTTTAACAAGAGAATGGAACGCAATTGAAATGGACTTTCAGAAGTTAATTGTAGTGGCATTACTGACTTGTGAACTTTTTGCCATACACACTATTAAGAATAAAAATTAGCCCTCCAAGCGTTTCGATGAGATATCTCGTCTAAGATCTGGTCAATTTTGCTAAAGAAGATATAGTTTGTCCATCTAGATCTGATCAGTTTTGCTAATGTGACCAGATACTTCGTCAAAACAAAACAACCATATTACTCCAAGGTGAATGACGATCCAAGTAAAAAAGCAAATTGTCTGTTGTCCAGAACTGGTGATAGTTTGGAACAGGTTTTTGCACCAGAGAATGTCTATTGCATTGCAGCTTTCGACGCGAATATCAACCACTTGGAGGGGTAACAGTAAGAAGTACACGAAATGTTGCTTTATGGTTTTGACTTATTTTATCTCATTTGAAAATATGAAATACGAGTAGCAATTACGATGCCTTAATGCAAAACTAAGAGTGGGTTTGCTAGTTATATTTCGTAATTCTTTGCAGGTCTTAGTTTAATGACTTTTCAGAATCGAAATAACAGACGTAGATAGACCTTAGGCGGAAACCCTGTGTGAGTAGAGTTAGTATAATTGCCGCTCGTTTAGACGCCTTCACCACGCCTTACAAGATTTTCTTATAGTTAATCGGCTTACGAAAAAACCAATAAAGGTATACCTTTATAAGTTCAGACATGGCGACGGACCTTTTCGAAAATAATTAACTTTAAGAGCTTCGTTCAAAACATAAACGCACCGAGGAAAATGCTCATTGTGCTGCTCCATTCGGGAGGGATTCCATATTTCAAAAAACACCCACTCGCATTCCCTAAACAGTGGTAAACAGTCCAATACAATGCCGTAATTAGCATCCCAAGTCCCGTGCCCTACCCGGTACTAATTAGAGCGACACCTACGGCCGTATCGACAAATCTACCCGAACAAACAACATCAGAGTTGAACCCTGCGATATTAAGCCCGCCCGTGTAATAAGTTCAACAATACCCGCGAGATCAAAGATCCGTCCCTCGCATTTGTAGCCGTTTTGGCGGGAGGAGCGAAGCGGAATGGGGGCCAGTCCTTCGTCCCTCAGGGGAGCGGGATAATTAATTAACGAGCCGATCACTAATGAGCTCTAATTACGAAGTTTTGCCGTCGGAAGATGCGGAGGAAGAAGACCGCCTGAAAAGCGTTTGAATCGAATTCGGGTTCCATTTTTGAAAAGGGAACACGACAATGCACTTGGTGGTGGGTGGAACTCGTGCGTTTGAGTTCCCGTCAAATGGCTGGCATGGGAAGATTTTAAAAAAGGAAGCGAGTACGAAGGAGGTCTAGTGGAAATCATTACGACCCCCTGTGTTTTTTCGGAGAATCTTTTGTAGACTAATGGACCTCTGGAGATATGAATTGTTATATGAAGTTAAAATTATTATTATTTTTTAAATACTTCTCTTGCAAGTTATAAGCTAGCTTTGAGTATAGTCGTAAAAGTATTGGATAGCTTTTGATGTAGTTGTGTTCATGAAAAAGTTATGGTGCATCTAATTCAATGGGGGGATTTTTAGTGCGAACAGAAACCCAGATACATGGCGAGGTAGGTAGTTAACTAACGTCGTACTGGAGTAACACAAAGGGTATTGACGACGATCCGGGATCAATCCTTAAGGGAAAGGTCCTAGGCCAACACCTCGTAATTTTGAACCACGTTCAGATGATGAGGTCAACACCTCAGCTGACACTCCACTCTACAATCTTACACACCCGCCAACGTGAGGACATTTGAGGCCACGACAGATTTAACATGCACTAGCCCCACGAACACATTTGAATCGGATTGAATTTCGAACTTGCAGCACATCCGGTTATTAATCCGCTGCTCTTCCAACTGGGCTACCGCGGCTCCCAGAATTCATACAGAAAAACGTTCTACTTTTTAGTTGCATTTAGTCAGAGAAGTTGTTAGAATTAGTTTCGCCTTTTTGGTGCTTTTAGGGTTATTGGTATTACGAATAATTTTTATTATAAAACTTCATTTGCATAGAAGTTATTACAAAGCTTTTGCTAACATGGTTCTAGTTCATATTTTAATAGAAGTAAACTTAAAAAATTCTACCTTCAGTAACAGGAAAAGAGGCATCCATGACTTGATGCAATGTTAGCATTTTCTCATTCTCTTAATTCTGAACACAAAAATTCTTCAAAATACCCTCAGAAATTTATACCTGAATTAAATATTCGGAAAATCATACATTTTTACGTTATCCAACGCACTGCACTTTTGCTCGACCTTTTCCACCTACACATAATCTCAAAGGCCTTTTTCAGAAAACAGATGCTGACAACGAGTAAAATAAAAAAATATTAAACCGCCTCTTTTACTTATGTTTATTTTGTTTCTGATCAATTGTGAGCGTAAAGTTCTACAAAAAGGGACTGGAACTGTGCTTTTAACTTTCCCGTTGAAGTTATATATTATCTACTACTAAAACCAAAATAGGAAGGGCTGTTTTTGAAATATTTTCTGGCAACTGAATAGCATTGTAAATAACATTTATTTACGCATGATTCAGTAAATTATGAATACGGGGTGTTTCAAAATTTTCTATACAAACTTTAAAGGAAGTCAGTGAACACAAAATTAAACCGCATTCACATAGGGATGCATGTCCATAAGCGGCTGGAAGGGTACTTTTGGGGGTTCATGGATAGGCCGGAATGGTAGCCTAGGCCACCTCGATCAATCGGTTTATCAATCATTGATTTCTTTCTCGAGATACCTAAGGGCATCGTTTATGAGATCCCATTGACTCCAAAGTTGACCTCATCACAAGACTCACCGTCACGGTTGCAAGTGTCTATGGAAGCACATGAATTGTACCAGGAATCAATCCATACGTTGAGGCTGACAAGCCTGCATTACTGTTGCTGATTGTAATTTTGAAAACCTACTGTGAAACTAAGTAAAACTGAAATATTAGAGATGATAAAAATGTTGTTCACGGATTTGCTGCCTTTCATTTCTGCACCTTGGTGTACCGTGTAGCAAATTCATGTGGCCATTCATTCCTTTGTGGATCCTCGATGCAACTAACGACCATTGTGTACGTGGAGCTGGTGCACATTAAAATTGTCGTGGCCTCAAATGTCTTCACGTTGGCGTGGTGTGGAAGTCTGTAAAGTGGGGTGTCAGCTCAAGTGTTGACCTCGTCATCCGACCGTGTTTCAAAATTACGAGGCATTGTCGTCGGATCTTTCACTTCGGGATTTATCCTTTGTGATCAGACTTACAATGTCAGGTACAATATTGTAATAGCAGTGCTGATAAAAATATTTACGGATTTGTTGTCTTCCATTTCTAAACCATGTACCCTCTAGAGCATCTAGGTGGATGCTCTAGAGGGTACACGGTTGTGCCTTTGTGAATCATTCTCAACTCCTGGGAAATATTCCTCTTTCTTTTCAGCTGCCAATGACTGCAGTTTTTTGTGCGTGAAATGCGGGTAGACTAAGTAGTTCCACCGTAACAAGCACTCAGTTCTCCTGCAGAGTGGGGTAGGCGACTTGTAAAAATAGAGCGGCGAGTCCATTACTTCTCGAATCCGCGAATTATTGCTGGATTTGTCGAGAACAGTCCGCCGGCTTTATTGTTACATCGGAGCACCGGAAAGGGATGGTAATGCCGCCCCTCCTCTTTCTTGCCCTACAGCTTTTATCCCCAGCCGTCCTGTCCGAAACACTATTAAGAACGGCCCGGGATGTATTAAATCAATGACCGAGATTCTGCCCCAATCAAGGAGGCGGATCAGCATCATTGGTGGGAGCACGTCGCCGGACTTAACGGCTCATGCTGGTTGCGCCCGGAATGCGAAAGGGGGCGCTGGCGCAGAAAGTCATGCAATCATCATCATCATCATCATTCAGCGTGGTCTGGTGTCCTTCGGAAGGGGGGCGATGGCGATTAAGGGACCGGGGAGCAGGGTTCGTCTTAAGGAGGATGGCCCCCATCATCTTGAGAGATAATGACGGGTGTGGGAAAAAATGTTTTTGGACGCCCCCGTTTAGGGCTTTTTGTTGTTTCGTTTGGGTGGTTCTGCGGGAGGATCGGGACTGCCCAGAGTGTGGATGCGTGTTTGTTTTTGTTGGGTTTGAATTTAAAAGTAATGCTTATTACTTCGAGAGAAAGAGGGTGGTCTGGATTTCGATTCGACTCAGTTTTTTTTGTATAAAGTGCTGTCGAGTGTGCCTATGAGAAAGTGGATAATTATCTCAATGCGAGATAGTAAATTTACTTTTAAATTTTATTTTTAATTCGGGGACACTAAATTTTGGTGCTTAACTTTCGAGTCAAGGTTTTTTGATAAATTTTGACATTTTAATCCAAATCTATCAAGTAAACCTTATATTTTGGAAAACGTATAACTCTTTCAACCCATTCCCTATATATATTTGGGTCTGTGAGTTGGTTCTGTCAATCGGTTGAACCAGTACACGTTGTTTCCCAATTATGTTACACATTTTAGAGCGTTTATTTGATTGGTTGAGCTCTTATTGCGGGGGCAAGGGCAGTATTTGGTCAAGCTGCGCCAAACAACGACGTCAAGCAAATGGACATACACACAAGGAAAATTTTATTAATGCAGAAGAAAGAAATACACTAAGAGAGTAATCAAGCGGTAGCCCAGTTGGAAGAGCAATGGATTAGCAACTGGAGGGTTGCGAATTCGAAATTAGGTTCAGCCAAAGAATGTTGCACGTTATATCTGTCGTGACCTCAATTGTCCTCATTTGGCGTCGTGTGGAAGTTTGGAGAATGGAGTGTCATCTCCAGGTCAGGTGTTGATCTAGTCATCTGACCGTGGTTCAAAATGGTCTTACGAGGCATTGTCCTTGGATCTTTCCCTTCGGGATTGTTCCTGGATCGTCGCCAATAGCCCATTGTGTTTCTCCAGTGCGACGTTAATTAACTACCTACTTACCTATCAGAGAGGAATCAAATCTACACCGCCACAACTTGCAGGTTGTTAGAGAAACCCACTAAGCCACTGGTCCAGTTGGTAAGGTATTCAAAGATTTCGATTGAGCCAAGTTAGTGAAAGCTACGCATCAGTTTCTCAACAAATTATACCGAGGAAATTATGAGAACTCTCAAATTGGATAAAGTACAATAGAAACGTCGGCTTTAATATTCTAAAGAAAAATCAGGTAGCCGTCCTTTATGTTTAAATCCTTTAAAAGTGCCTTTTCGAATGGAAAATTTACTCTTCTTAAAGTATTAAAGCGTGACACGTGTTTTGAAAGAATCTGGTGCTCTTTTCAGGAACAATTAGAGCAACCTCTATGGAAAAATATTGCAATAACAAAGAACAAGAAAAAAAGTGTAGTTGGTTCTTTTTAAAAAATCACTTTAACACCATTGACAACCATTCACTTGCAAATGAGTGAATTCCTACACAGATATTTTGTTCTAGAATCTTCCCACTGAGGTGCACATTTCATTTTTACCACGGATATCATCCAGCGGTTGAAAAGATTTCACGGAAACGAGCCCCAGAACCTGCAAAAGGAGGAGGGATTTTCTTTTCGCCCGTGTTTTCGCTCAGTTTTCCAGCAGGCTATTAGACAAGCTCAAGTGCCTCTGAATGCGGACCCAATTTTAATTATGAATGAGAGTCGTGGCCGAAAGAGCAGTTCCCACATCACTCTTTCATTATTCTAATCTCTCCACTGCACGCGATTAAAATCCCAATGCGAAATGGCCTTATCGAATTAAAGGATTGCTTCCTAATAGGAAGAAGAGCTTTTATTATTCACCAGCCATAAGGAGGATGCGGCCCGATCTCCAGGGAAATTAACTGTATCTGACTTTTCCAATGAAAATCAGGAGTCTTTTCTCCAGCTCGTTTCAATGGCGGGCGAGACAACTTTTTCACTGCCAGCATTCTTAAAGATACGTGTCCCCGGAGAGCCCTGCCGGAGTTATGCGTGAATTTCCTTTTACGGAATTTCTCGGGAGGGGAGATAATTGGCTCTCCAGAGCTCTCCCTGCTACGTGAGAGGACAATTCGACCTTGAGGAGGCGTGCTACCCATGTTGAGGTAATATAGGAACTTCATCAAAGAACCGTGGAGATATAAATTTGGCTTGCTTTAACACGCCCTCATCCTAGCAACATAATTAAGGCCCTAATTTCATTTATTGGGTAATTATTATGCATTATACAGATCATGGTGTTATGAAATAAGTCACAGTGGGTTGGAATTTTCGAGGTTAAATACTTTGAACCCCTTTCGAGTTTCACATTTCTAACCATTGGAAGGGATAAACAGGAGTTCCTTAAGCAGGCTGAATAGTCAGAATTGCATATTGATGAATGATGATATAAAATTAGGTTGATACTTTAAATGCATTGTAATGTGAAAGAGACTTTCGGGTGTAAAAGTGTGAAACAATTAACAATTAAAAACATAGCTGCTGAGATATATGTATTTATTTTTAGATAGATATAGCCCTGGCACCTTGTATGCAAAATTGTACGGCTGTTAATTCTCCTGGTTATCTCGACGAGGAATTTCGTCATTAGCAAAACTGATCAGATCTTGATGACGCGATACATCGTCATTAGAAGAAAAGTGACCAGGTCTTGATCACGTCATCATAAACAAACTGGCAATATTTTGCTGACGCGATATCTCGTCATTAGCAAAGTTGGTCAGATCTTGATGGACTAGATATCTTGTCGATATCACTTGGAGGGTTAAAGTAGCTTCCAATAATAATAGTATTGATCCCGGAGCGTCGCCAATAGGCCGTTGTGTTGCTTCAGTGCGACGTAAATTCATCTACCAAACAACCATCCAGTAATGATTTTGGTAACTAAAACTGAAGATATGTTGATTCTTCGTACAGGTACACGAATATTTCATCATTATTTGGTCGTATGAGACTGTACCACTTAACTCTTCCATTTACGTCGCTAAGTGCTGCGCATTAATGCTTGAATTTTCCTTCTCAAGGAGCGACATTTCCCTAAGCTTCCACTACGCCATGCAAGTCTGAACCGTCACCTGATACACTGTAGAACATTTATCACAATTTACCTCGACGCACTCTGGCGGACCCCCTCTGAGTAAAACTTCCCACCTTCAGGTAAGTTTTAGGAAGTGTGCGGGCAGAAACAAATGTTCTCGGGTCTATGCTGTAACGAGGTGAAAAGAAGCCGTCATCAAGTGTTGGGCGAAAATTCCTGGCCGTGATGGATCACGATACAACTGCTCTGCTAAGTGGTGGCAGGGAAGAGAGTGGTATTCTGGAGTCGACACCCCTTCTTCTAGTGTCGGTGGATTTGTCACCAAATAAATGAAGGACATTCTATCGGGTGTTTCTTTTCTCTCTGCAAAATGAGTTTTTTTCTTTCGGTCTTTATTTTAGTCAGAGGAGATAGATGGTTGACGCTTGTTTTGCAGTGTTGCGATGGAAATGGAGAAATCTTCTCGCAAACTCTTAGAAGATGAAATAAATTATTCAGGAGAGGAATCTCGGCACTGAGTGTTGGGATCGTTAATTCAATGCGACGAGAAATTTTGTAATTTTTAGATTAGTTTTATGGTTTGAAGAAAGTTTTCATGGAAAATGAAGAAAAATATAAATGGATGAGAACAAGAACTTCTCACGAACTTATGAAAGATTAACAACTACGCCATGCAAGTCTCGTGTATGTTGCAAGTCTACGCCATACAAGAAGAGTTCTCTTTCTGTATGATTCCAGGTTGTTAATTTGGTGTGACTCAAAATTTTATATCTCCATAAGTACTCCATAAGTGCTATGGTGAAAATATTGATCTACATGTGAAACGAAGAAAAATGTAACTCGCTGTGAACCATAACAGTATTATATTAAAGTAATTAAAGGGATCTAGAAGTGAACTTTCACCACATGATTAATCATAAGAGAAAGAATATATTTTTACAATGAATTTGATTTTGGGTTCTCCTTTGATTTTTGCTTCATTGATCACTCCATAAATTAATCGTTGTTCGAGACTATTGATCTTTTAAGACAGCTATCTTTCTTTACATATATATATCTATATATATATATTAATTGTAAGAAGCAACTTTTATGACAAAAAGAAGTAGATTGATCGACAAACATAACAACGCCAATGTGGTTCTCGGGCATTTCCACATTTTTAGGCCTGCTTTTTGACTAAGTTGCCTGGGTTATAATGGTAATCCATATTTGGCCCTCCACAATTTCAGTTTTAAAGTTTTTAAACTTTAATTTGTTAAAAAATGGAAATATTCTATTTCCATTGTGATCTATTTACATAAGATTTTACAGAATTTAAAACATTTTCTATAAAATGCTTTTTATTTTCTTGTATTCGTGCGATTAACCAAACAAGCTACTTTATAAAACTAACATTTTCAGAGAGAGTGGGACGTTTGGCTCCCACCTTCTTGAAATGGTCAGTGCTAAGTATATCAAAGCTAAGGTATGTGAATCTTCTTTTATTTGATATTATGATGTCAGGAAGTGCTGTATATTGGTAATAAAGAGTAAGAATCAGAGGCAGAAGCCTCTGAATTCCTTACCAATTAGACTGCACCATGTCTTAAAAAATAGAAGTACTTAATTTTGCTTTGTACAAAATACACTTACATAAGGTAATAAGACTTTACCCATAAAATAGTTTTTTCCAGAAATTTTTGAATTCCTAATATAGTGCCATCCAAATGTCTAAAGAGTATTTAACCCTCCAAGTGATTTAGACGAGATATCTCGTCCATCAATAGCTGACCAATTTTGCTATTGGTGCTATATCTTGTCATCAAGATATTGCCGACTTTTTTACGATGACAAGATAAGAATCTGGTAAGTTTTCTTCTTACGAAGAGATATCTTGTCCATTAAGAACTGATCAGTTTTGCTAATGGCAAACTACCTCGACGAGAAAATCACCAGGAGGGTTAACAAACAATATGGCAGAGGTAAAGAAACCTAAAACGGTTGACTGAGGTATGGGTGGACTCGTTGGTAGTGTTCAAAATATTTAAAATTGCTTTGGGATTAAATCGGAGAGGAGCACCGAAACGAAAAGGAAATGCGTATTTCTCGTTCTTAGGTGAAAAAAGTTTTGAAAGATTCTGGAAAATGAAGAAACTTACAATTGACCAGTGATTATTTCGAAACTTCAAACACCTACTAGAGTTAGAACACAACATCCACGAACTGACACCATCTACATATAATTAACGCAAAGCAACTGAATGCATACATCCATGAAATCCAATTTAGCTGATTACCTGATATTGTGGCTATAGCGTTTGTCAGTAGATCAAATCTCGGTTTGTAAGCTCATGGATGTTGGTGATGGTCACAGTTAGGAGTAACAGATGACACTAGATGCTCCCCTGAAAAATGCCCCAGTTCATTTTTTGTAATGCCAAATGTCGAATAGGTCAGTGATTGGACATTGAAAAAATATAACCCATTGTAGTGAATACATATATTTGTAATGAATGTAATTGTTTGAAAGCAATTAATTTAGAATTGTAATGACTGCACATACACTCCAATTAAAATTGCGATATGTTTTCATAGGTTATTTTATTTAAACCTCCTGGTGGTTCCCTCGACGAGGCATCTCGTCATTACCAAAACTGACCAGATCTGATGGACTAGAAATCTCGTCATTAAAAGAAAACTGACCAAATTTGATAGCTGAGATATCTCACCATTAGAAGAAAACTGACCATATCTGGATGAATGAGATATCTCGTCATTAAAAGAAAACTGACTGGATTTTGATCACGTCATAAAAAAATCGGCAATATCTTGATGACGAGATATCTCACCATTAACAAAATTGGTCGGATCCTGATTGACGAGATATCTCGTCGAAACCACTAGGAGAATTAAAGCTGAGGTTATAAAGAATTCAGAGCAGTTTATTACCGCGACAACCGCATGTACTTTAAGTGTGATCTGCGCACTAAATTGTGAGAAAATAGAGATATCTTCGTCGAGCAGGTAGAAAACTATTCCAAAACTCTTGCCCCCATGGATAACTAGCCTAGATATCAAAATTCAACATACGAAATATGCAAAAAGAAACAACCGAACTTAGCTCTCCAGAACCGTGCACAGATGACACCGCCTCTCTAGATCGTGCATCTTAATCCGAAACATCCACTGCATACATCACGGTTAAATACCTATCGGTATTCATTGAACTCGAACTGAAGAATGAAGCGAGCGAAAAAGAACACACAAAAAGGAACCCTCTGCGACACACATCGCTACTATCGGGATTCGCATTAAAAGGAGTTCCATCCTGAATACAAATTTGGAATCCGGCCAAAGTCTTCCCGGAGAGCGGTCCGGGCGGAAACACAAAAGAAATCCGGCGGTTGCCCACCGTCCGGGTTCTGGGAATGTTCTCTGGAAAGTTGGAACCAGAACGATGCTATGTAAATCGATACCTCGGAGCCGATTACTCTTACCCGTGCATATCAAATGACGGGGGCCCGTCCTTCTTTTTCCTGAACCGTTTCGCGCAACATGCTAAGTTTATGCATAGACATGGAATTGGGGTGCGTGACTTCTGTCGAAGAAGGTCCCGGATGCTTAAATGAAATGAATATATTAGGGAAGGGAGAACGGGTCTCTGTCGTTTGTTCTTAATAGTGAAGAGGCTTCGGGAATCGGTTTCGAAGACAGGGAAGCTTTGACAACGAAATCGGATTTTATGTATCGACAGTTGATTTTTTCTGGGAGCATTGTCTGGCAATGATTAAATAGTTAGACAAGGATACTCAAGATAACGGTTGGCTCGATTTTATGGCGCAAGGGCCATATTTCGTCTAGCTGTGCACAAGAAAATGTCAAGTAATGGACAGGCAAAATAAGTTTCTATTGGCTCAGAAGAGAGAATCCTGACTTTCGTGTCACCTTAAATCATTAACAAAATTTGCATCGACAAAATCGGATCTGACAAAAAAAATAGGCACAATTTTGATTGATTTACAAAAAAAGTAATAAGTTTTGAAAAAATTTATTAATGATAGTTTGTAATAAAAATAGTTAACAGACTGATATTACTTGAAATTATTTGCGAACACACTTGTCAAAAGTTCAAAAACAAACTGTTAAAATGAAATAGATCTAATGTAATGAAGGCCGTTTCATCTGTAAGGCACACCAGTGACATTCTTGCGGCACAACAGCTGCCATAGAACGGCTAATGAAATGAAACGAAGCTTAAACGTAATTTTACCGTGGTGAGTACTAAATTCACACTGCTGATAACTTCTCAATTCGCATTGAATACATGAATAGGTATACGAAGCTCAGATACAATGCAACTTTATACATCAGTATACAATGTATAAAGTGGATCCTCGGATCACAGGGTGTCAGTTACGAAGTGAAATATGTTAGTGAGTAGTAACCAGATTTGTGGCAAACACTATGATCGATCTTACTTTTGGTTCGGAAAGTACATTTAATAATGTATGAAGCAGAACCTGACATTGATGTTCATTTATCACTTCCTCCTGTTCTCTATTTGAAACCATAGTTAGTTTTTTTGTTGTAGTCAGTGGGTAGGATTTTTCTATAAATGAAAACTGCTGGTTTTCTTGCGATTTCGCCTGTTATGAATCATTTATTTGTAAGCTAACTTTCTAGTTTTTTTAAATTCACAATTATTAGTTCAATATTTCATTAATAAATATTTTCTGTTGAAGTAAATAAGCAATATATATCCAAAGGTGCGATTGAGAGTATTTGTTTTGTTTGGAAGGATATTAAGATCTTAATACAACATAGCTGTTCATATTTTACTACAAAATTCTTCATGCCTGTCAAAGAAGTTAGTTTAAAGCTCATAATGAAACTTGTATGCTATTACGCTACACTACCGCGAAGGTACGTACGTAGTTGATGGTAATTTCGCCAGTTGATAGTGAAATGCTCGATAAAAAAATGTGATTGAAAAATGAAATTACTTGAAGATGAAAAGGAAAAGCATTATGCACTAAGCAAGTTATACGCATGACATGTAGTAACACGCAAAATATAAATTTAACTATTTAGAGAACAGGAAAATGTAAAAATTTTTTATTCCAATAAAATTTTGTGGAATAGAATTAAACATATAACTGTTGGTTTATAATAATATATCGTTTAGTATAGTATAAATTTCTTAGTTAAAATATATAAAAAGAAAACGTATCTGTTTGGAAATATATTGACGGTTAAATTATAAAGGTTCTGTAGATGACTATGGCTTTGTTCGAGGATAAACCCTAATTCCGTAGACCCAGAAACATCTCCGATCCTAAATTTGATATGAAATCAGGATCAGCAATATCACAGCAAAAATGAAAAATTTCCAACACATCGACCAGCAATAATGATTAAAAACATAGAAATAATCGTCAATGGCAATTTCGGTGCAGCAAGTTCGCCATCATCAGGACAAAAGACTAATGACATACGTCTTGCTCCACCTAAATAGCCACTGTCTATTGTTCCTAAGTTTTTAATCTTTATTGATCGTTGTGCTGGACGTTTTTCATTTTTCATTATTAATTTGACTGTTTATCTAACATTAGCACATTATAGCATATCTAATGTGCTATGATTTATATTCTATTTTTTTGTGCACTTGTAAGATGCTTCTAGTACTATAATAACCTGCTAAATGTATTTTAATTTATTATTAAAGCATATTACTACTTTTGCACATATTTCTGTGTGATCTCTCTAGAACATTTCATCCAAAATATTCCATATAGAACATTCCATGCAGATCATTATATGCAGTTATTATTATGCTCTTCCCTGTAGAAGATCCGATGTAAAATGAAAATGTAATTGTTAAATAAAGCCCTTAGACTAACTACAACACAGTAAAACGGTCTTTAATTTATTTGTAAATAAAATTGCCGTACAATCTATACTGCAGAATACTATGCAACAACTATAACGGATTTATCGTAGTGAATTAAGGGCTGCACAATCTAGGAAAAAATCACACATGCTCAAGTGCACACCTTGGTTGCAAGTGCCTATGTCCAATATCCAGCTGTAGCAAATTAACGCGATGAAAAATAAGGTAGGATACTTTTCGATCAGACCTCGTACAAACAAAATGGATCCCAATGCATGTTACTTAATTGTAAAAAGATTAATCGCACACTGTGCAATCTTTATAACCATATCCTTAAAGATTAATCATGGGTCGGAAAAGCGAAAAATTAATTCTAACATTTTGAGGTTGAATTAAGACACATCCAAGAGATGTCACGGCAAGAATAAGAACAAAACCCCTGACAAAAGAACAAAACTTACTCAACTCATTCGAATTTCCTTTCCATAACACCGTTTCGTGTTCCTAAAGGCCCCGCACAAAGAACAAAAATTTAAGATAAGTAATTGTGGCGTGGACGGATCTTGGCGTTATCCATTCTGTGCTGTTCTCTGAATTATGCAAATAACTCATTCTTTCTAGAAAATTCCTTCCTTGAGGCTGACAGCGTATGAAAGTGATGGCTGTGATGTCATTTGTTTGCGACCAATCATAAATCATCACGGGCTGTGGAACGATACCGGAGCATCAAATCTCCATTTTAGTTCCAGACGATATTTTGTGACCATTTAAACGTCAGGAGAAAAAATAAAAAACTTTAAATCAGTGCATTAAATAATGATGCCTATAAATCATTTCATTGTGGTTGATAATTTAACAATACTCGAACTTAAAATAAATGATTTAACTTGCTTTGACGGGAGCATTTTCACGAAGATTCATTTTATGAGTTATTTGACTGTCTTGTTACTAGGACTGACAAGTAAATAAATAAATGCTTATAAAACAGAGACATGGTAATTTCAAGAAAGCATTTCTTTCTCTTTTTGTAAATAAAATAATTTATTGGAACTATTTGTGGAACAAAAGTTTAAGAAAGTAATCGTGCGTCACAAAATAAAATGTTCTAGTTTCTTAAAATTCATTATGGGTAATTGAACATTTTTATAGGCATCTCCTATTTGCATACTTATCAGTTCTTTTAAGGCTTTTGTAAATACAGAAAACGACTTGTAATAAATTTCTCTGCATTTACATTTTGGGAAAAAAAGACGTTAAGACATAACGTTATGGAATGCAACTTTATATTTTATGTTGATTTAACTATCCGGAGGATTAGTTTTGTTCTCAAAATAAACATTTTAGGTAGAAAAGAAAGCAAATTTCCATGAATTCTGAGAAAACAAATTAAAGAGTACTCTACATAACAATACTCCAATGACTAATACTTCAATTTGTTTGAAATGAAATTTCAAAGATTGGTTGACTACAATTTTTGTTTTATTCATATCTCGCAAGAACACTTTCTATTAACTAACTTCAAAATCAGATAGAACGATTTAATTTAAACAGTAATAAAAATCAGTATTTTATTTATTTTAAAGTGCTTTACTTCTAAATACTTTCTTCATTTTAAAAGTGCTTCTTCATTTTTAAAGTGCACTTACCTCAAGGAAGAGAAACTTAATTACTAGTATTTTAAAAGAAAAATTTTAACAGTTGCTTACGATAAATCTGGTTAATTCGTATTGACTTATTTTTAGATTCTGGAATACCTTTGAAATTGTGTCATGGTGATTAAAAGACTACTTTTTTGTGTGTCGAATTATTTTTTGGTTTGTTATCATGTCAGACTCAAAGAGAGCTTTTTAAGAATGAACACGTTTATTTTCACAGTAGTCGAAGACATAACGATCATATGACAAGCAAACTTAGTACTTAAATAAAATGAAGGGCAGGTGTCGTTCAGTGGCGATACACACAGCGATAGTAAAAATCTGCGAGTTGTAGATGGTGCAGGTTCAATTCCTTATAAGTGCGATTTCTCCTTGGGTGTATTTTTCTCTTCTGTGTTAGTAAAACTTCCATTGTGTCTATGTTGATAACTTGATATTGTATATGTTGTGTCTGGCATATCATGGTCAAATATGATCCTTGAACCATAAAAACCCACCCAGTCAGCCAAACTGCATGAAACGAAAATGTGTTTATAATATGATAGAGCAGGGGACAGTATGCCCACCCTAACTCGAGCTCTAACATGAAATCTGCTTCCTCCCTCACTCAGTATCCGCACATTCCACTGCGGCCTTTCGATTACAGTTAGAAGTAGTGATCTCACAATGGTGCCTGCTTAAATGTTTTTTTAAGTACACGATGCATTGCTTAATAATACACACTTGTGTAGAAATATTATTCCTCTAATATTATGGCCGCTGTAGCCCAGTTGAAAGAGTAACGGATTGGAATTTGGAAGCTTGCGAGTTCGAAACTCAGTCCAACCAAAGACCATCATGTGCACGGGGGCTGTTGCCCGTTAAATCTATCGTGACCTCAAATGTCCTCACATTGGTTTCACGTTGATCCCGGACCGTTTCCAATAACTCGTTATGTAACTCCAATGCAATGTTAATTGTAGTACCTACTTACCTCCAATATTCTAGAATAAAATTTGAAATTTGTCATAATTTTTTCAGTTTATGTTTTAACACTTTGATAAACCAGTATTTGAAGATCAGTATATTTGTTTATTTTCTTACTTATATCCATGGATGAGGAATATTATAAGATGCGGTAGATAAGGTTTCATTGTACAGACAGATTTAAAACTAATTATTTTCTTGAACTAAGATTTTATTAAATTCCTGGAACTATAGTAGTATTATACACATTTGAATTTTGTTATGGAATTGAATGGGTCACTGAAAATTACAAAAAGTGTACCAGTAAAGTATGTAGAAAAGAGGTAAAAGCTTCAAAAATGACTAAAATGATAAAGCAGAACCAAGAGCAAACTCGAATTTAAATATATTGTATATCTTTAAAGTCAAACTACATATTTTTAAAGAGATACTATGTTTTCCTGTTGTTTAATTTGGTACTGATCATGGACGTTTTGATCCACCAAAATAGCTACTGTCCAGTTTGTTTTTTATCATCTACATTAGATATTTTTTTAAACTTTTACATTATTGATTACCAGTTTGTATTTAGTTTTCATATTCTACTCTAAAAATATTATGTATACAGAAGTACACACTGAAATAATAAATAAATAAAATAAAATATATTGTTTTTAAAATTTTTATGATTAATTGAAAGTAAAGTAAATTGTTCTTTATACCCGAAATTAATTAGCCTATACTATTGTACCTTGTAAAAATTTTAAATTTGAGAACAAAAATGTTTCAAAATAAGTAATAAATTCAATAAACCCTTTCCCCTAAGAGCGCTTATCAAACTGTTCCTATACACATCCCACACCAACTTCGAAAAATATTGCTTATTTCTTCCTTCTTTCAGTGTATAGTTACTTGCCCATGGGTTCTTGGGAGAAATTTATACATTTTAATGTTAGTATTTCTTTTTCCCAAATTTAAGAACGAGATAAAAAGTGAAGGAAATAAAAAACATTGTTAAACTGTTCCACTCTGTGAAGCACAGAACTTGCAAACCCTAGTCACGACTTCGATTATTTATTTGAACGGAAGCAACTCTATGTTGTAGAATTATGAACGAGAATTGGAAGCATCAACGACGACTTGAAACTACTAAAATATGGAACGACTAGCCTACAGCCATTGTTGAAGTATTTGGCTTACAATTATAATACATTGGTACTCTCGATGGAATATTTGACTGGATTGAACAGAGTGAAATTTTCTGCTTTTAAATGCAGTTTCGGTTAAAAATGTATTTTAGGCGACGATTTATTGCCAAGTGAAAATTTGTCTCGTTGCAAAGGGTTGCCCCACAGAAAGCTAACAATTAAGTTTGAAGATTGGTAACCAGAATTGGCCTTAATCGCTTGCCAAATTGAGTGTCCCTATAGTATATCTACAGTAGTTTAAAATGATTTGCTGGTAATAAATGATTATAGTAAATTTTCACTCATTCAAACTGTAATTGTCCAATGTAATGGTTTTTAATTAAACAGACTTTTCTCAGAGAGAAAATTCGAGAAACGGATTTAAAGAACATAAAATTTGTTCAGGTTTTATTCACTGTGGGAGTCAATAAGAAAGCAAAGAAAAGAATGAAGTGAAGTTTATACATCCAAGCAAATTGAAAATTACAAATACAAACGTACAAAACTAAGGCCATCTGCTATATTTTTTAAATAAACATAATCGTAATCAAAAGTTGAACGAAACGAAGCATGCCAAAGGAATGGCTGCAATACTTGCACATTCAGCATCCTTTTTTAAACTGATGGGACCAATATTAGATTTCATGATAAAATTATGCAATTCCAGATTGCCTTTATAAGAATCCTTATTGGTCTTGAATATCTGATACTTTAAATTATGTGTTTCAAAAATTCAAGAATACGAGAGTGGTTTTCAGTGTAAAGAAAAACAAAAACAAACAAACCAGACTATCTACGAAGATTTTACATCTACTACCCAAATGCTCTCGCATGATACGTATTAGGGTTACCTAAAAATTGAGTTTGTCACAGTTATGGTAATATTTAGCTAATCTAATTGGCGTTGAACCATTCATTCTTTGCAGTTTTTATTGGCAACGTGCTGAAATCATATACGAAAGCAAGTCGTGACTTCACGTTTGGAATACGTACAAGAATAAAGTACCGCCGCAAAAAACAATACCTCTACTTACATCCAACTTGACAGAAAAAGTCACTCGTTCAAAGGCATGAACTTGGATTAAAAATCTAAATACTCCTACTTACACTTTAAAATATAACGTGCGTAAAACGTCAATTCGTATAGCAAAAAATAAGCGTAGACTAACCAAACCCTAAAAACCATCAAATCTTAAAAAAAAAGATTTTCTCGAAACTGTTATTTTGCTATTCGTGCCTCTGCTATTGCTTTGTTTCTGAAGCTATGTTTATGGAATTTTACTTGTCTACTCGCTGATTGCTTGTTATCACAAAACATATATCTTAAGACATTAAAGATGCATAAAAGGCTCATTATAATTGTTGAATTTCCCACATTGTTAAACTTACCATCTTTCAAACACTAAAATTCTACGAAATCACACTAAATGTGCTCGTCCTATGTATTAATATAATTACAGTTTCTTAGATGGAGACTAATTTTTACTAGTTCTCCTCCAAATTGTCTACAGTTTCAGAGTATTAGTACCATAGGTATATCTTCTCTACTTCTAAGTCCTTAAAACACATCTTCTACAATGATGTCTCTAAACTTCTACATCAAACGCATTTCAAGTAATGGCCTTTTTACTAAACTGCAGCTTAAGTAAAGGGTAGCGGAACTTAGAAGCAAAACGCTTTGCGGTTACAGTTAACTTCATTGAATAGGTGCTTTAGTTAATGGGTGCTTGAGAGAAAGTGAATACTTTTATTTCTGCTAATGTCGAACAGTCAGACTCTTTTCGTGTGTCATTGGGTTTTTATATGGATAAAAAAATCAACGACTAAATCCCCAATCATCGATTGGATAAAAACACGCACTTATAGTGGTATTAAATTAAATAATTTGATTTTATAGCTTATGGAAATTTTAATACCTATTTTGACGTTTAAAAGCTTAATTCGAATGAACTTTTTCTTAAACGAGATGTTCACGGAAATTTCGTAGTCAAGTTGTACCAATATTTTAAAGTGATATTTAAGACTGATACTAAAAAATTAGAAGTAGTAAGGTAGTCTGAGTAAAAATAAAACGGATTGAACGATTCTTTACCTTTTAGAAAGAACTTCAGTGGTCCTCACAAAGCAAATTGGAACTCTTGAGATTGATACGATTTTCGCATCGATTATGTGACTGAGGGATTAGCGGTAGAAGGGTAAAAAAACTTGATATTCATTTAATTGAGTGAAATTAAGAAGGTCAGAAGTTTGGAAAAAATAAATCAAAGGATAAATTAAATTTGATGCCGCAAACGAGGATATGTTTATTATGATGCAGAGCATCGATTTACAAACTTTTTGATATCATGTCACAGATAAACTAATTATTAAAATTCTTCGACGCATGAAAAAATATGATATTTTTTGCCGATCCGACAAAGTATAGGAATAACTTTTTGATTGATTTACAAATAATAATAATTATCTATCCTTTTTTATTCAAAGTGGCGTTTTAAGATATCTTTTGAAAAAATTTATTAACGATGCTTTGTAATGAAAAATAAGACACAAAATTATTTATACGGATATCGTTTGAAATTATTTGTGAGCGCAATTGCCAAAAGTTCAAAATGGAATAAATCTTACGCAATCTACGCGGCTCCACCATACATAAAGGCACACCATTGCTATTTTGTGGCAAACTTATGTGCTGTGGAACTCCGGTTGAAAATAGTTGAAGAGGAACAGGGGTGCAGTAATGGGAAAGAATCGAAAAATGCTCCACAAAATTGAATGAATTAATCTAAATTAATTCAATTCTTCGAGACGAAACATCTTTTACGAAATGTGATAAACGACTATGCAAACATTACCAAGAGCTTTAATGAAACAGTAGTTTGTTTTGCCTTTGAAAGAGTGCAGATGTTAAAAAAGTATATTTACAGAGGATGAACTCCCAAATATTGTTTTTCTGATACGCAGTCCCACATCAAACTTTTTTGGTATATGGTTTCGTACCAACAAAAACGTATTATGTTACTTTCTACAAAACGCACCTTTGTAAAATATTTTTTTAAATTATTTACTTAAATATTCAAATATTTAGATAACTGCTTCTTATCAAATATAATATTTAAATTATTTATATTTTAACTGCGAGTATCAACTTAATTTCATTTTAATTTCAAAAACTTAGATTTTAATGAACTTAAAAATAAATTTTATGATATTTATAAACTAATTTAAGGGTGATTCAGAGGATTTTGAGATAAGAATGCAATGGCATTGCCTTATTAGTGAGTCAGTGCCTGAGAACTCGATTAAGGAATAACTAGTGAATACTAATAGAATAAAGAAAAACCTTGATAAGTTGTAACCTGGATAATCCGTCACTCCGGATACGTCGTCAATTTTTTTCAGTCCCGTTTAGCTGTCATAAACAGCAATGTAATTAAATCTTCGTCTACTTGTTGCAAATTCAAATGCTACCCCTGAAAACAGGCCACTATGGAAAGGCCTTTAAACAAGCAGGGTTTGTGTCTGATGGCAAACAAAATGAAATCAACGAGGACTCTGACCCTGATTCTTTATTGAATTATTTTGAAATCGCAAATGAAAGTGATGTACTTATTCCCGATATGTATGACAACATACGTAGATATATAGATAACAACGTAGCAGTATATTCTAAAGCAACTATAAAATTTAATTATGGAATGCTTAGAAGAATGTCGCTAAAGTGCAAGCGATGAAATTAAAATGAGGAAATTCTGTCACCACCTAATAAAACACAAGTTGCGGAAGCCTCAGAAAGAATTCAGCATTACCTTACGTCAGTTCAAGGTACTACAAATGATGAATTCAAAGAACTAAATGTTGTAGAGAAGAAACTTAGCTGTACCGACTGGGGTATTTGGTTCTGTCAAAATTGGACGAGCACTTGACATTATAATAAGTATGTATTTAAGCTTAACCCTCCTGGTGGTTGTCTCGACTAGGTATCTGGTCATTATCAAAAGTTACCAGATCTTGATGGACGAAATATCTCTTCAATAGAAGAAAACTAACCAGATCTTGATCTTATCATAAAAAAGTCGGCAATACCTTGATGACGAGATATCTCGACATTAGCAAAATTAATCAGATCTTGATGGGCGAAATATCTGGTTTCAGTCACTTGGAGGGTTAAAGAATTTACAAAGCTCGAAAGGTGTAAAGTTTTCTTCTAATTAATTACATTTATTTAGTACCTCTTAATTTATATTAATGTGTTATGAATGCATGAAAAACTAAAAAATATTACCTGAACGTTGCAATAACGCAAAATTAGAACATTCAGTTGCTATTCCGCTTTCGTCAAAATTTAACTGTCTCTTGAGTGACGAGCGCTTACTTTATGTTAAAAGAAATGTTTAAACATACATTGAGAGATTACATGTTCTGTGTTTACAATAAAATGGATCGAAGGAAAAGTAAAAGAGGAAGGGGATCGTTATACCTGCGCATATCATGTCAGATATGTTTCTGAAATGTTTTTAGTTCAGCAAAGCCTAAGTGCTTCCCAAAAATAACAGCCGAGTCGTCAACTTCCCATTCTTTTTCATGCTTAATACCGTCCCTCTCTCTCAAAATGAGCGGCGCTTTGCGAAAATGAACAACGGAAAAACATCATACGCTGAATATTTTACCTGGAACGTATTCGTTACCTGTCACGAGCCGCATAACGCAAACAAATCGACTTCTTTTCTGTGGATTCCAGACATTCGGTGTCATTTGCATCGAACGGGGGACACGGCCGCCGTCTCGACGACGGCGGGATCATGTGACCTCCTCGAACAGCGAGGGGGGAAGGGGGTGTGTAACTGGGTTTTTTAAAAAGGGCAAAATCGAACAAACGGTTCCCCCTTTCGTTTGTTCTCTGTTCTCATTTCCCATTCTTTTTTGCGGATCAGAATTCTAATTGGTACATTGGAGGGCAAGGCTCGTTTTCTCATAAATTAGAATACCTCCGAATCGTCCCTCTGAGGGAATGTTCTGCTTCTTGTTTTTTTTGAGGGGGGGGGGGCTGTGACTTTCTGATTCTTTTTTCTTTGGTTCATTGAGGAGATGAGATTTGTTGGGATTGGTGGTTGTGTTTGGAGGTCTGGATAAAGAGACTTTCCTGATCTCGAGTTTTCTTTTCCCTTAGCTTTTTGTTGTACAGGGGATTCTGGACCTATGCCACCATCAGGAGGTATTGAGACAGCTTGGTAACCATGTGGCTAGTACTCTTGTCCTCGTTTCAAAGGTTACGGGTTTGAATCCCTGTCTACGGCATGAATGCTCGTAGTGTCAGGTTCTGCCTTGGCTCTCGTATAGCAAAAATGACCTTTTAACGAGAAACTAAACCAATGGGTCGCAACCCTTCATGTTATTTCGATGAGATATCTCGGCAATCAAGATCCGGCCAATTTTTCTTTTGACGAGATATCTCGTCATCAAGATATTGCTAATTTTTCGACGATGACGAAATAAAAATCTGGCCAGTTTTCTTCTAATGATGAGATATCTCGTCCATCAAGATTCGGTAAGTTTTCTTCTAATGACGCCTCGTCAAGACAACCGCCAGGAGGGTTAATCCTTCAAATCACACATGTTCCTCGCTTAATTCTCATTAACCCAAGTAGTTTGCAAAGCATCTTAGACAAAAAGTATTTAATATTTTTTTGTGTAGGATAAACGTTTTATCTTTTAAATTGAATATCTTCAGACCATGATCTGTGAGACATTGATGGCGCACCGAGTTATGAGTGAAATGAACATCTGTCCTTGTTGCATTTTATGAATTTAAAAATGAACATCTATTCTTTTTCTGATTCCGGTATTAATTTTCTGAGCAATTTTGGAAATGCAAACTGTAAAACGCCATCGTTTGTTTTTAGCAATCCTATAGTATGATAATGACTGTTTCATGAAAATTGAAACTATCTTCATTGTTCACAAAATACATTTTCATTAGACCAAAATGGTAATTTTCAGTTTGAAAATATTTCTTAATATGTTTAAACATTCTATAGGTTCTCATTCACCTCATAAGACAGGTTTTGGTATCCTAACAACATTTATTATGAGAGTTTTGAATATACAATGCAATTATATCTTTAAAATGTTACTTTCAATTATTTAAAATCTGAAATACCTGTTCACTGGATTCTTTTTACTGAAGTTTTAGAAATCACTTGTGTAAAGCAACAGTATATAATATTCTTAATAATTGAAAACACATTTGGGAATGCTGTTAGGTAAAACTATATTGTAGACTCTAAATATAATTGATTTAGAATGCTGTAATAGAAAACATTATTCTGAACAGATAACACATACATCAAGCAGTAAAGGAATGAAGTTAGCCACACGGAGTGAAATCATTTTATGCAAAAATTATGTATACTAATTATTTAATTATACAGATGTCAGTTTGAAAAGTGTCTGATTTAATTTAACAGAGACGTGTCATCTATTACCCTCAATTTAACCCATGGCATTATAAACAATCTTCACATTGCAGTAGAATCTATTCCAGCTTTGTGTATGGCAAACGTACGATTTAGATTAAATATTATCACTTGATTTTTGATGGTCTCTAAGTTGGATATGAGTATAGTTATTTTGATTTTTTCTTTATTGTATTCTGTAGTGTTTTTTTCCTTTATGCTGGGTTGTAAATCTGTATAATTTTTTGGAGTTAAAACTCGCATCGGAATTTGTGAAACTTAAATTGTTGATCAAAAAGCAGCCAAAGAATCATTAGAAAACGTATATCAATACCATTGAGAATCATACCTACACAGATTAAAAATAATTCCAGAAAATAATTAAACATGCAATGGTAAAATCGTTGGAACAATAGTGAAAAAAGAAGATATACTTATAACCTCACAAAAGTTTATACACAGAATTGTTCATAGGTTTTATGTTAACTAAATTAACGCGTCACAAGGAACATCCCAAGGAATGTATCAAGCTAAAATTCTACATCAAAATAGATCTTCCCTTGCGGTAAGCATTTGGAAACTAAATAAGAATATAATTTCACAAATTTTCGAAGCGCGTCATGACAGACTTCAGAAATTCGATATATACGCCAATCTTAGAACTAATCAAGAGCAAAATTAATAGGATTTTTGGCAATATACGTATATAGTGTTTTTTTCTCATTTCCTATATTGTATATTTCATATTTCTTGTATTGTATTTTGTATATTTGAAATGCAATAGAAATTTTGTTGACATGTTGATGGCCGCAAGTGTAGTTCTACATATCCTATTGAGCTAATCGAAACAAGTACCCATCTGCGGATTTCTACCACCGAAATGATTCTTTGAGCTGTGTACTACTCTGTTAACGATTATTGCTTGCCTTTGAAAGAAATGTGACTATATTTTAATTAATCTATTGAATGAGGTAGATAAAAAAATCATTGAGGTTTAATGAAACTGAATTATGGGTGTGGTAATTATCCTAGGAGTGAGAATTTAAGAATGATATGTAAAATTGATTAGGTACATTATGAGAAAGTCAAGTTCTACATGGTTTCAGTTATTATCTATGTTGTAGCAAAGATAATTTAAGGTTTTTATTATTTGGCTCTGCTATCTCGTTTCTTGAAATATCTACGCACCAAGCGTCGAAGTTAGCATTACTTGGTGTTTTTAAATGCCATTTCGACTGTTAGTTACACAGTGAGTTTAGTGAGATAGTTAAACAGTGAGTTTAGTGAGATAGTTAAACACACACACACAGTGAGTTTAGTGAGATAGTTAAACAGTGAGTTTAGTGAGATAGTTGCATATATATATATAGTGAGTTAGTTAGGTCGAGGGGACAGTTAGTTACATAGTGAGTTTCTGAGCCAATTTCACTGCAAACGGTTTTGCTTGTTTTGGGGTTTTATTGCGTAATGGTATTTATTTTACCAAACAAAGTTTGTGCCAAGCACGAGACAAATAATGTCAAGTAAAAATATCGTGAATGGGGATAAAGAGAGATTGAGGAATAGAGTAGTGCGATGAAAGCAGAAAAAGATTGCTTGAGTATCAAGGGAGCGAGACCCCATGTTTACCAACGACAGAGAACCCCATGGGAAAAGAAAAAGGCATTAGAGTACCTCGGATCCATGAAACCCGTAAAAACCTATAAAAGATGTGTCCTGATGGTAAACGCATTTAGGACTTGATTTAATGTTGAATTTAATAAGGTAAGGTGGGAAAGGCCCATCGTTGGTACGTGGCTTTTAAAGGGGAGGGGATTTAAAACCTTATATTTTGTAGTAAAAATTGGGAGGCGGTCATAGAGGGAGATAATTTCATACCGAGTTTATGGTCAAGAGGTAAGAAGCGTGATATTTTTAACGAAAGACACGGAGTTGGTTGGTAGTTAATTAACGTCACACTGGAGCAACACAACGGGGTATCTAGAGGGAGAGAATTTCAAACTGGGTTTATTGTCAAGAGGTGGGAAGGGTTATATTTTTAACGAGAGACTCGGAGTTGTGGTAGTTAATTAACGTCACACTGGAGCAACACAACAGGCTATTGGAGACAGTCCGGGATCAATACTATTATTATTGGAAACTACCTAAAACCTCCAAGTGGTTTGGACAAAATGTCGGGACCGGTGTTATTCCAGTGGTCCGGTCTTATCGGTGTACCGTTCTTACCAGTGTTCTTCCAAGAAATCAGGGGATGGATAGAGCATTATCTCTACTTATTCGTCCTATTATTTATAACCTGGCTCGGGCGTTCATGGCTTATGTGAAATTTCTACAAAAGCATATATGTCTGATTTCAGTGACAGTCACAAGAGTTTGATTTACGTGAACCGACACGCCTTGTCTTGGCTGCGATGCATGAGCCATGTACCTAACCCTTTGAGGGGCTAGGTGTTTGCCACACAAATTTACCCAAGCTGCTTATCACTCGAAGACACAATCGGGTGATGTTACTATTCCGTGAACCGGTTAACCTGAGCAGAATGAAGTACCTCAGATTCGAACTCTCCTGTTCTTCCTCCTCGAACTCTCGCTTTTTGTTACTTTCAAAGTAGAGGGAATCTCCCCACTTGATCACCTTCTAAATTTATTTAAAATTTATGCATGAGAGATTTTTAGTGCAAACAAACAAACCAGACGGTCTGCGAAACCTTTACTTATATTTTCCAAATGCTATAGCATGATACAAATCAGCAATATCTTGATGACGATATCTCGTCATTGGAAAAATTTGTTAGATCTTGATGGAAGAGATGGATTTCTCGGAAAGTTAATAAATTTTATCGTTAACCCTCTGAGTGTTATGAGATTTTCGAGAGCTTAATATTGCTTTTACACCGCAACATACTTAATGACAACCACATGCACTGGTTGAAGGAATCCACGAAAATGTCTTTTGTTAAACTGATTAGAAGTAATGCAGGGAAGACTGCAGGTTGCAGAACGGATACATGAGCATGAACACCCCAGAAGGTTAAATTGCAAAATAGTTTACCCTTTGAAACCTCAAAACAAAACACAACGCGAGTGACATTTTGACCTGATCTGCAAATGCACTAAGCTCCTGAATCAGCGTAACAGCTAGAACATTTCTGAATAAAAGAAAAGAACTAAGAACCTCTAATAGTACCTGGCGTGATGGAAAGGTTGAAAATATATTCCTGAAGAATTCAAGCCGGAAAAACCCACTCTGATTTTAACTTCTCTAGCTTTCAGAAGGAAAAGAATTGAAAAGCAAAAATGCGTTTTGCTCAACTAACGCCATCTCAAATCTTTTCAGTGTAAAAAATTTTATGCGAAAACACTTTTCCTCTTCCAATCTGTCATGTTGCGACATGCTTTGATCAGTTGAACGGAAGTATTTTCTGCATCAGATAGTTTCAACTAAAATGCTCCATTTAGAGTTGAGAGATATGCATAAATTTCGTTACATCGCTGTTGTACAGGGAGAGTCATATTGGGTCACCCGGATCCTCGATACTTTCTTGCATTCGCTACTTGACTCAGAAATAACTGACACGGAATCGCAGGTAATTGAATTCTTCAATACAGATTGAAGAAAATTATTTTTAAATTGTTGAAGTTGATCATACAATACTTAATAAACAGTAACTTATTTATTTGAAAAGTTTAGCTTTTGTAAGTATAAACATCTTCGGGGTTGCCAAGTTAAAATAGTGAGTTTTAATTTCAGTTTCAAGTTGTATCGTTTCTTTTTTTAATTTTCAGATAATGATGATGAAGTTTGATGATGAATAATGATGATGAAGATGAGTTTTGTATATAAATTATACAAAACTCATCCCCATGAGTTAGAACAGAAATCCAATAGGAACTGACAAGAGGTTAAATATAAAATTTGAAGATCATAGAAAGGATATCGAGATTTGAAAGTAAGGCTTTATATAGTGAAAAATTCGACAATTGATGGATGTCTAAGTATATTTGAACGATGGAACGGTATTTTAAACAATGTTTCCATGTATAGTATTATAGAAACGGAACGTGAATATCTATTTCATTTAATAGAAACTGACGATCAATTTTTTATTTGAAAGTTTTTAGTAAAAAGCAAATATGAGGTAGGTTGGGTTGGGTTTTATGACACTAGGGCCATATTGGGCCAAACTGCACCGAGAAATGTCAAGTAAATTGACATACACGCAAGGAAAGTTTTACTGATACAGAAGAGATATATATACACAGGGGGAATCTAACCACAAGAATACAGAAGTTTTTACAATGCCCAAGCGATTTAATATCTAGCTGATAGCACATACACTAGAGGAAATATTTCCATATATAACCACAGGATTCAAAAAAAAGATGACAACTTATTTTGAATCTTTTCAATACTATTATAGTGATTATTATAAATCAGATTCCAGATTATATAAGCAGTTCTCTTTCCTCTCTCTCTCTAACTTTTAATTTTTAATTTATTTTTAAGAAAATAAATTAAAAATTATTCCACTTCTTGTAATCAGTAGCTCAGCATCGTTTTTCAGGTGCCAAATTATAATAAATTCTATTATGGTCAGTGGCCAATAAAAACTACATACTACAGTAGATCCCTAGTCAATGTGGTGTTCATGGCAATAGATTGATGGATAGCCTAGATAAGGCCAATTCTAAAATTATCTCAGCCATATCCTACAATTGAATACTACACACTAAAAATGATCATAAATACGAAAATAAAACATTCCCGATTCAATATTTACAAACATAACTAAAGAGACAGACTGAAACTCCTTACTTAAAGGTCTTAGTTGCCACAGGATCTACTTAGAGCTATAAGAGTCGCTTGGTTTCGTGTTCTCACTTTGACACTACTACCGGAAAAATTATTTCTACGAAATTGGCACGTCATTCCCTAACTTGTCCTCTATGTGGCCTTTATGACATGACAGAAACCCACCTTAATAGTTGCCCTCATATTACTGACGTCGCAGTGAATAATACTGCTGATAAAGTTTCATATTTTACTTATGTTTCAAGATTATATTGAGCTGCCAGAAAGACATGGCGAAAAGGCTGGGGGTCTGGCAAAGAATAAAAAAGACTCCAGGGTTTTCAGCAAATTGACCAAGACAGTAAGGTTAAAAGTTACTTCGTACAGCATAACGAACCACAAAAAGTTCCAGACTTGGTTACTTGCAAAAGTGAAATTCCGTTTAATAAAATTTTCAGAAAATATAATTTCATTTGAGCTATATTTGAGAAACGTCGTTAGTTAACCGTTAGTCGCCGTTACTCTGTAGTTAAAATATGATCAATGAAACAAACAGAATATGCACGATGATGATAAAAGCCCCTACTTTGAATCAAAATACTTTAAAATAAATACGTATTTTATTAGTTTATAATATATATAAGGAAAAGGAGGAAAACAATATGTCACATAACCATCCGAGACTTACTGATGAATGATGCAACTGATGTTACAGATGATAATAGATACCCGAAAACACGAATTCAACTCGTGTAGTCAATTGTTATTTATTGAGGTCTGAATTTAGTTAAAATATAGAGCATATTCACCGAAGTTGCTTAGATTTAATGTTAAGATGTAAGGAAAATGCATCGCTATTTAATTTAAGACCATCGAATGGCGAGTAAAGACAAGAAATTTTCTAGGAAATGTTCCAAATACAAAACGTGACCACTCCTTTGGTAGATTAAATATTTTTAAAATCCGTCTTGCAAAAAGAACAGTAAAAAAGTTGCCTACGTGTAATCACGAGAGCTGTGCTTCAATATCGACTAATCAGATTAGTGTAGGACACCTGGTATACGAAAAACAAAATGGAGGCTCAGACTACGCCCATAATTTTTTTATGCCTTTAGAAGGAAGTCATATCTGAAGAGACTTTTTCCGGGGCTTTTTTACGATGTTTCCTTGTTTTCTTTCGTAGTAGACTTTATTAATATGAAGTCTTCCACCTACGTTTTTTTAAACTCGTAAAATTATGAAAGTTACGTGGAAAGTATAATCGTTTAAAAGAAAAAAGGTAATTTCAAAACTTAAGTGTTACATTAGTGATGACGGTTTTTACGAAGTGTTAAATCTTTCGGTAGAGAGAACCGTGAAGAGTCATTAAGTACAGGAAGATGTAATAAAATGGTTGGTTTGAAAAGTAGGCCTGCTAATGCCATACACATGCCGTCATTGAAATATTACTTTTGGCTTATGGAATAAAGCATTTTGTTTCGAAAAGTTAAAAACAAAATATTTTGTCTGCATATTCTGTGAGTTTCGAACTTTATCTGATATTCAACACTATCCTCTAGGGATAGTGTTGGAATTTAAGAGTGATATATGAATTCTAGGAAGAAAAATATTATGGCGGAATGGAATATAAATTAACTATTGCACAAGTTAGAAAGTGGTATTTGATAAGTCTTAACTTGGTCAGCACGTACGTTTTTTTACTAGTGGTAGCGTGTTTCGTTTTAAATTATTGATATTCGCATTCGTCTAACGCAATACATGTCTTGTGAAGATTTCAACATTGAGTGATTAACAGTAGTATGCATAAGAATAAAAGATAAAACTGATATTCACAGTTTGTAGGCTAGAAAATCCACCACTAAAGAATTCCTTCATATATGTCCGGTTGTAAGTCCGATTCTCTCTGGTCAGATTGACTCACTGGATGTTCCCCTGGTTTTCCCTTGACGAAACTCAAATTCATCCAACATTCCTTTGACGAAACACAAATGCTTCTAACTGTTTTTCAGGTAGACATGTTTTCTATATTAAATTGATATCATCACCTCGTTAGAAAGTTTAAAAATGTCTATTTTAGTTAACAATATACTCACAAATGTATTCACAAGTAATTGCATATTAATTATGCTTTACTTCTTTAACCCTCCAAGTGATTTCGAAGAGATATCTCGTTCACCCAGACCTGATCAATTTTGCTAATGACGAGATGTTTCGTCATCAAAATATCACCTATTTTTTGATGATGACGAGATCAATCAAGATTTGGCCAGTTTTGCTAATGATGAGATACCACCTTGAGGCAACCACCAAAAGGTTTAAATACCAGAGATTACAGCTTCGAGTAGTACATTTAATAAGGGCCGCTTGAGCCCAGTTGAAGAGCACTGATTTAGAAAACTGGGGATTGCGAGTTTGAAACTCGGTTCAGCCAAAGACCGTAGTGTACATGGGAGCTTGTGCACTTTAAATCTGTTGTGGCCTTAAATATCTCCACGTTGGCGTGATGGGGAAGTTTGGAGAGCGGGATGCCAGCTTAGGTGTTGTTCTCGTCATCTGACCGTGGTTCAAAATTACGAGATGTTGTCCTTGGATATTTTCCTTCCCGATTGATCCCGGATCGTCGACAATATCCCGTTGTGTTCCTCCAGTGCGACGTTAATTAACTATCTACCTATTTACATTTAATAAAAATTTAATGCGACTAATTAAATCAATTTCAAAGACTGAGTTTATTTATGGAAATTTCACGTGCTTCATGACTAATTTCAACTAACATTGAGAATTATTAATAAGTCTATGGTTTATTGTACTTTTATGAGTTTAGTTTTATGGAAGCGGATGTTTAAACTTTGTCTTTGTCAGGAAAGTAAAAAGTAAGCAAGCATTTCATACTACAGCGCTTTTTATGAGCTTTCTGTTTCATACTTTCAGATACTTCTCTGTTCCATAGGATTTCGTTTTAGATATTTACTGACTTTCTTAAAAAACTGCCACATGAGGGCTTTTATGTATTCATATAACATAAATCATGAATAGCGAAGACTCTTAAATATGAGTAACTTACTGAGAAGGGAAAAATTTCAAAGACGGTATTTTTTCTGAAAAGTAGATAAGTTCTCTATTTTAAAATAAGTAGGCAGACGATAAATCGTTTTCAAAAACCATTTTTATTTAAAAATTAATTTTTTATGCGTATTTTTATACGTTTTTTTGCGTCGAAAGGAATTTTATTTCGCATTTAAAATTTCATTACGGACTTCAGTTCTTTTTACGCCATGTTTATTTTACTGCTTGGATAACTGTTCATACTTTTCTTCCATTTTTTCAGATTATAAAACTCTTTTCTGAAATCATATCAAAAGAAGCAATTGAATGATTTCTGAAAATATTTTTGCAATACTGTTTGGGCTTTTTGGAAATCCCGCCAATTTTGTAATATAGATATATAGAGAACTTGTCGAGAATAACAACTATAATGAAATCGATGTTTATTGAATAGCTTTGGTGTTAACTCAACGGTTTCTTGAGCTTCTATAGAACTTAATTTCTAATAGAGCTGTGCAAGGACGAAAATGCTGATCTACTTTCTAATAAGGATAATGGTCTAGCGGTGGGTTAGCTATTTGGTTTCTATGGAATAAATGTACGCCTCAACACAAGATCAGCACATTATATTTTGAACAGAAGACTGATGTGATCGAAGATAAAACTGGTCTACAATAGTTTCACACAAAATTTTTTGTGTGTGCTTAACTTACTCATTCCTCCAAAAAAATTGGCAAGTTATGTCGAGGACACAAACCATAGTTTTGATCTGAATACTCGGGTCTGATATTGGATTGTGGAATGAATGAAACTATTGTGAATATTAAACAATTAATTTACAGTTTGAACGATTAAAGTGCAGTTTTATATTAATATTGAAGGATAAATTGAGAGACTAAAGGCCTGTGATTGTAGCGTGTAGTTTGGTAGCTTCCGAATGACACCACTTACGCCGTCATCACTTCACGCAATTTAAAGTTACACTGACCCAAATCTCGCCCACCACCATAGAATTTCGACATATTGCGGACCACCTCCTCGCGCTCAGGGCGTCTGCAGACACGGTACTGAGGTCACGTCAGTTACAGACATTCTTTGTTTACACGACGCTTTATTTATTTTCTGGATGCTTGATCTAGTTCTGAAATCATAAGACAAAACTGTTAGAATGCTTTTCGTAACACTTAACTTTCGTACATACCACCCGGTACTGTTCCGATTTTAAAGACGTATTCACGTCAAAATAGCTTGCAATACAATTTAGTATATAAAGGAGTACAACGAATCTCAACCTTGAAGTACTTTTAAGAGACTGAAGTTGCACTCTGTTATATCAGTGACTTCTAGACGCGATTTTGAATGCTTTCAAGCAAGTCAGACGCCTCTCACCACAGCCGACACGATCTTCGATGGATGGTCCATAATGACCACTTAAACTGTCAATTCGATGCCAATCACTTCTAACAACAGTCTGTAGCGCTGTGATGTAACAGACACTGCTTCTATTCCTATCACAGTTTTGATATTCGTTGCCCCTTAACCTTCTCTTCACCTCACACCTACTTGGCTGCTAAATGCAAGAGGACAGCCAATTGATCGTAATCATCCATTTCACTGCCACGCATACTTAATAACACTAATGATTTCAATACCATCGACCTTCTAATGAAATAGAGTGAACATATGGGCGGAGTTGCTCTGGTAAGATCTCAGAAGAGTAAGTGACGTGAGCTTATGAATCGACTTGGTCGATTGGCTATCAAAGCTCAGACTAGTGTTTTTAATCATGGTGGATAATCACTTTAGCCTATCAATAATTTGAACCACATTATGATTCATGCTTTTTCCCAGGGATCTTCTAATGAAATAGACGGAGAACGTGGCGCACCTTATTTCTTCCAGTTGCTTGGTTTGAGGATCTGTTTTCATGATTGTGGGGAGAGAAAAGTACAAATATTAAATTAGTGATTGGTTGAAGTGGTTATCCAAAAACACTAGTCTGCTACTTTCATTTGAGGGCCGCGGTAGCCCAGTTAGTTGAGCAACGTATTAACCAGAGGGTTTCGAGTTCGAAACTAGGTACAGTCAAATACCGTCGTATACGTGGAGGGTAATACACGTTAAATCTGTCGTGGCCTCAAATGTCCTTACTTAGGCGTGGCGTGAATGTTTGGAGTGGGGTTCAGGTGTTGTTTTCGTCATCTGACCGTGGTTCGAAATGATGAGGTAAAGCCCTTGGATCTTTTCTTTCGGAATTGATCCCGGACCGTCGCCAATAGCCCGTTGTGTTGCTCCAATGTGACGTTAATTAACTATCTACCTACCAACTACCTTCCATTCGAATATTGCTGTGTCAGCACTAATTGTAAAACCTTCCCATGCTCTCTTAATAGCCCATTGTGTTTCTCCAGTGCGAAGTTAATTAAAATACCTAACTACTATCCCATGCTCTCTTCGTTTACATCGCAGCCCAATAGACGTATAGTGAAGACATATTTTTCTGACCGTGGCAATCATCCTGTAAGGAGCTCAAAGTCGAGATGTTTTCTGTAACGGGAGATGGACATAATTCGATTCATGGCTGAAAATTAATCTCTTTCATAAAATAATCAAGTTTAAATTTAGTCGTCTTGTCTTCAAGCATAATGATAAATATATATACTCAAAAAGAAATTCATACATTCTAGAAGTTATCCCAGGAACAATCCCATTACTTTGAAAGAAATAAAGAATGACAATATGACGCATTACAACGGAATGCGCTCTAATTTCCGTCAGAAAAAATTCTCTTCCCATCACTTTAATGTCATAATTGTGGAAGCTGTTAATATTCTCTTAAAACCACTCCAGAATTCCGCACCTGCCTCTATAACAATTTATGAACGAAAAAATGAAGACATAACACCCTCCAAACCATATAGCTTACCGACAATCTTTTCCCACCATTTCCCCATCACGATAGCGTTTGTGGCGAAAAATCCAGCTATGATGCCACCACAACTAGAGAAATAATGGATGGCGGGTTTGAACAAAAAAATGGCGCAACAAAATCTAAAAAAGAAGGAAAGAATAAATAAATAAATGAAAGAAAAAGTGAGACGTAGCGTTATCCCCGCCAGCTGCGCTGAACGAAGAGCTGCGGCGATTTCTGTGTCTAATGACAGTGCCATTGTCAACTGCTCATTGGTTCATTTTGTTCTTTTCTTTTTCCCGTCCCCTTCTCTGCCGTTGTTTTTATTATTATTTCAGCGAAGGAGGGCATAGGATGGGGGCTAATGACTCGCAAAGACTGGGTGACTGACTTTCTCTTCTGTTTGTTTTTTAGTGGGTGTGTTACGTCGGAGTTTAGTTCCAAGACCGCGCACAGCAGGAAAAAACACTCACAAAAATGCCATCAATCTGCTCTTTTTGCTGGTGTTGGTTCCTTCTTTATTGTGGTGGTCATGGTTTTCTATTGATTTTAGTGCGCAAGTGATTGTGTCTGGTGGAGCCGAGATCGGCCGATGAAATACCTGAGTTCGATGAAGCACTGTTTTCTGATTATCGCGTAATTATGGTGAGAGTGTCGGGCAGTGATTCAAAATTCCACAGGAGATTGGGGCTGTTGATTGAAAAAGTTTTTTGTTGGCGTTTGCGGTTAGCTCTCTGGATTAAGTAGACTGTACGTGTCCGTTGAGTATTTAAATTGTTTTTAAGATTTTTGTTTGGGTTTCTGGTAATGGAAGTATTAGTTACGAAATTACTTGTGAGAATCTTTACTGAAACCTTCTATTTACAGTAGAACCTTGATTTTCCGAGCTAATGTGTACCGAGGCCACATCGAGAAACCAGAATTTTTTTACAACAAAACAGTCCATACGAAATATAGAAAAATTACTGTACTACATGCTACTAAAAGATAGCCGACCAATTGGTCCTAGTGGTCATGGTACTTTCTTCTGAATTAAAATGTTCCTGGTTTTAATCCGGGTTAAAGCCATCGATGGTTTGTTCACCTGAATGTGTTGTCTCTATAAACGGGTTGCCTATATTATCCCTATAAATTCCCTATATTATCCCTATAAATTCTCTATATTATCCCTATAAATTCCTTATATTATCCCTATTATCGTTTTCAACGTCTTCGCTGTTATCTTCCTTTGTCACAGTTAGAATGATATAACTCAATTCGTTCCAGCCTCATCATTCGTCACTCACTGATGTCTCTGTTAACTCCCCGAGTGGTTTCGACGAGATATCTTGTCCATCACCATCTGACCAATTTTGCTAACGACGAGATACGTCATCCAGATATTGCTGATTTTTTTATGATGACGAATCAAGATCTGGTCAGTTTTTTGCAAATGTCGAAATACCTCGTCGAATTAATCACCAGGGGGGGGGGGTCTTGATTCAATACCAGGTTGGCAAGTTTAAGCAGATTTTCGTCATCACTATTAGTGCCACTTTCTTTGGGTTTTTATTTCTCTGCTAAAATATGATTCCGCCTTTTAGGTAATCTCCTTAGAAACAAACTCGGTATCCATTTCGGCTCGGATAACTCGGTGAGTCGACTAATCGGGATTCGGATAATCAGGTTCAAGCTTAATCATGTCTTGCGTGTTTAAGCATGATAAATATTTTTGTTAAGAGAAATGTTCTTAAATGTTTAAGACTACATTTTCTAAGTACCTAATATAAGATTTATTACAGATAATAATTATGAAGTAGACTTGCTGGAAATAAGTGATCTGTTGTGCTATTAACCTTCACGGGAGACCAATTATTTTATGTCTCGAAGAATGCATAAAATATTATTTTCAGCATGTTAGACAATATTTTTTTCCTACACAATTTTATGCTATTTAGCTATTCATTACTCTGCAATTTTTTGTCTCCTCTTTAAGAGAAATTAAGAAATTTTTAATTTAAAAAAAGCAAATTTCTCCTCTTTGGAAAGTCACTACTCTTCATATATGTTTGTTTTATAAATAAATGACATAAATATTCTACTATGTTGAGAGTATAGAATTCATTTTAGAAGCAATTTCCTGTTTTCATAATTAAGGAAAATGTTAGTGAGGTGGCTTTTCTCGTATCAGCCAGAGGTGTTAAATAAATGTTATACATCTAGAAGATTATCTTTGAACAGTTAATTGATTACTATGTCGTGTTTCTAAGAAGTGTATATTAGGTAAATATACACTTCATTAGACAACATTTATTCTAGATGTCAACATACCTCCTTGACATATATATATATATATATATATATATATATATAATAAAAACAATCAAATTACAGAATATACAAAACATTAAAACGTAAAATAATAGAAATGCAGACCAGCAAAATGCCAAAAGATCAAAAAGCAGACAAGTAAAAAGCCAAAAGAGTTGGGGGTAAAAAATAGTCAAGCAGAATCCAGAAAGCAGAAGGCAGAACTGTCCATATATGCGTGCTAAAGCTGCAGACACAACATGGAAAGTAAAATAATTCAAAATTACAAACCAAAACAAAGAGAAATCCAAAAATTTTAAAATCAAGAAATTTAAGAAAATTTTGAAAAAAATGATGGAAGTGTTGGTCACAATAGGCTCCCGAAAGTTCAATAGTAAAACCTTGTCCCTGGTTTTGTTTTTCTAATTTATTTTCTTATGGTGTTTGGAGGGGTGTGTGAGCTACTTTTGGTGTACTGCCGCTCACACGCAGAAAACACTATATTGTGTTGACTGGGTGAGACTCCTCCGTGATGACGCCCGGATCCACCAACACTTCCATCATTTTTTTCAAAATTTTCTTAAATTTCTTGATTTTAAAATTTTTGGATTTCTCTTTGTTTTGATTTGTAATTTTGAATTATATATATATATATATATGAAACGATACCTAAAAATAACCCCCTAAGTACAATTTTCACTACAGATCACCCCTTAGCGGTTCCCTTTTATCCCAGTCTTTGTCTCCCTATCTAAGTGGTCAATATCTTGCCTTTCACTTTTGAACTCAAGCCGTCTCGTTAACTGGACCTCCCACGGACCTCGTGACTCCCTTTCACCTTTGAACTCAAGCCGCCTCGTTAGCTTAGACCTCCCAAGGACTCTCCTGCTTTCAAATCGCATATGTAAGATCACATTCCCCCTTCGTAAAACCACCGACTTCTACCAATGAAATTTCGTGTTAAATCCCCTGGTCCAATAATATTTTTCTTAATCCTAATCCCTCTAGCGAGATCTTTGTAAACTATTTATTTTTTCACGAGTCTCTTGGGCTAAGGAGCCCTCAGAGCCGTTCCAAACTCCAAACCCTCAACAACCTCATGATGTAATTACTTGTCTACTGAAATAATAAAGAATTGTTATGGAATCTGCATTACACTCAATATCAATGGATCATTCTCTCCGGTTGCCTTACACCACTCTTGCCACTCTCGTCAGAAACTGGGTAGCTGGCAGTAGAATCATCTCTATTAGACATCATTTTGGTGTAGTGATGAGAGTCCGTTCAATTTCTTAAAACTTCCAAAATGAGACTTCACGGTGAGGTTCCCAAACCACAAGTTGCTATCCTGTCGACTTAAAAATCTGTCATAATAACAGATCTTATAAGCCTGCAGTCGTGACGAGAGTGGCAAGAGTGGTGTAAGGCAACCGGAGAGAATGATCCATTGATATTGAGTGTAATGCAGATTCCATAACAATTCTTTATTATTTCAGTAGACAAGTAATTACATCATGAGGTTGTTGAGGGTTTGGAGTTTGGAACGGCTCTGAAGGCTCCTTAGCCCAAGAGACTCGTGAAAAAATAAATAGTTTACAAAGATCTCGCTAGAGGGATTAGGATTAAGAAAAATATTATTGGACCAGGGGATTTAACACGAAATTTCATTGGTAGAAGTCGGTGGTTTTACGAAGGGGGAATGTGATCTTACATATGCGATTTGAAAGCAGGAGAGTCCTTGGGAGGTCTAAGCTAACGAGGCGGCTTGAGTTCAAAGGTGAAAGGGAGTCACGAGGTCCGTGGGAGGTCCAGTTAACGAGACGGCTTGAGTTCAAAAGTGAAAGGCAAGATATTGACCACTTAGATAGGGAGACAAAGACTGGGATAAAAGGGAACCGCTAAGGGGTGATCTGTAGTGAAAATTGTACTTAGGGGGTTATTTTTAGGTATCGTTTCATATATATATATATATATATATATATATATACGTATATATATATATACGTATATATATATTTATATTTATATATATATATATATATATATATATACATATATATGAGCGAAAGATGTGTCAAGTTTTCCTTCTACTGCACTAAGTGACTTGAAATGTGGTGTTCCAGGTTAAAATTTGAAATTCAAAATTTGGTTACCCAATTTAAAGTGAAGACGACTCCTTAAGCAAACTTGATGTACATCAAATTATTTATGTATTTTATTATGAAAATTATTTATTTTTGTATTTGTTTTACTGTGGTTTCTCTACAGAAAAATATTCCATTTCAGAGAACAAAAAATATTTGATCGAAAAATGGAATAAAAAAATTTCCACAAATATTAGTTAGATAAGAAATAAAATAAAACACTTCATCAAAGCAAATTACTTATTGAATTGAAATCTTTAAAAAATATGTCCTCCGGAAAAGAATTACGCAGATTAAAAAATCTATTTGCAGCAAAATTGTTAAACATTACTTTTTAAAGGTTTAACAAAAACAATTTACATTTAAATATACCTTGAGACGTTCAAATCGATATCAGAAACTAGAACTAGAAAATTTTACTCCAATTAAACGGAATCTTTGAATTTGTTCTACTATGAACGATGCAAAAATAAATAGAAAGGTTCGATTTTTCCAGCATACATTTCAACTATGAAATGCAGCAATATTAAGTTTTTGATTACATTACAGTACAAGCAAATTGCACTCTACAAATAAAATGCTTGGAAAATGAGTACACTTATTCTCTGCGGGTGAGGAATCGACATCATTTTTAGTGTTCTCATCGTCCTATACCTGGTAATTTACTTTCCTCAAAGGTTTCACTTCAGCATCAAAATGAAAAACGAGCAAAAGTTTTTGCATAAGTCACAATAGGCTCCCGAAAGTTCAATAGTGAAACCTTGCAGCAATATTCAAAAACAGTAGTCGTAAATTAAACTGACGTCTTCAGGAGTGAATGAAAAATACAATGAACGGAGCAAAAAGAAATGCAAGGAGAACCAAGGCGCGAAAATGAATAAAGAGCAAATTTCCATATCTGTAGGCAGAGAATAATAGGAATTCCCGTCCAATTTATTAGAATGCTCGCAAAAGACGGGAATAAAAATGATTTTTCAAATGTACTCATGCACATTTACAGCCTGGGAAATTCAATTTTTTCCCCGGCCTCGTATTTTAGAGGAAGTGAACATATAGAGGGGCTCTATTAATAACAAAAGCGAGATCCTTAATCATGCCCCGGAATTTAAGGAAAAAGCAATAACTCCGAGTAAAATATTTGATTTAAGGAAGAAGATAAATAAAAATCGATGGACATAGTCTGACGGAATTTGAAAGACAATTCCTTTCCGTTTTAAGCTTCTGCGTTTTCTATGTTTGCCATCCTTCTGGTATTTTTTCAGATACCACTCCCTTAATGCGTAAATTTTTTCTAAAACACTTGTTTTTTTCATAAAATCTTGTGTTCCTGTTTAGCTTATTTCTTGGTTCCGATCATAGCCGTGAAATATAAGTAGACTGAGCGTTGCTATTGAAAAGAACTTCAAAAAGTGTGACCAACATGTTGATTAGTAGTCACGTGATTGCTTGGTGAAAAATGGACTTGGTTGACCGATTTGATGTCTCGGTCGGCGATATAACATCTCATGATAGGGTAGGTGAGTTAATGCACATTTCTATAGAGTGGCGACAAAATTGGTGAAATCACCAGTTTATTATGAGATGAAATCAATGGACCAACATATGATAAAAGTTAGGTTCCACCCAGCAGAAGAAAGTAGTCTAAGGGAACGTTACTACTAGTTTTGGTCACATGATCTTTGGCGCATAAAAGGTTGCCATTGTCAACTCTGCTTTTATATTTCCTCTATGGTTCAGATGCAATGCTTGTTAAATAAGTTTTGTTTCGTACTTGTTATAGTTTTGAGAGGGAGACAGCAATTTAAACCGACGTGCTGTAATCTGTCTCAAAAGTCAAGAAACTATTATGGTGTCTTATGGCCTGTAAGATTGATTTGTTGGGTTTTTATGGCGCAAGGGCCATATTTGGCCAAGCTGCGCGAAACACAAGACACACAACGTCATAAAAATGGACACACACAAGGAAATTCTTACTAACACAGAAGAGATAATACTCAAGGAGGAATAGAACCTCACCTCCTTAATATGATGAGTACGGAATTTTTTCGGTAGTCTTACTGGTGAAAGTTGCATAAGGGGATATAACATCCTTGATAGTAGTCATGAGTTAAGATGGAGTACCCCGACTGCAGGATATACAATTATAAGGTCATATACAATCATATGAGCATATGAAAATTCATATACTCATATGAATTTTCATATAAACAGTCTAGAGTTTGCAGCGCAAATTTGACTGTTTTTTTATGATAGTGTGTTAAAATAATTTTTAATAAATTTAATTTTTTCTCTATATTCTAAAAATGGTTGAGATGGATTTTCAGTGCAGAAAAACTAGAAGGAATGAGAAAATTTCACTTCAGTTACTCAAATGCTCTGTCATGATATATATCAGGGTTACCTTAAACTGTAGTTTATCTCCATTTCGAAGACTTTTGGCGTCTTAACCCCCTGGCATTTTATCTTCTCGTCGAAAACTGTCTTGTTGCCAGCCTCTGATACAAAACCTTTTTCTATTTGGATCTTCATTCCTCTTGGAGTAATAGGGCAGTTTTGTCTCGATGATGTATCTCGTCATTAACAAAACTGACCAGATCTTGATGAACGAGATATATCGTCATTGATAAACTTGACTGGTTTTCTTATGAACGAGATATTTGTTGAAACCACTTGAAGGGGTAATCCAATTAGCGTTGACGAATCAATTAGCATATGTCAATTCGGATTTCATTCTTTGGAATTGTATTGCCCGAGTGGTGCAATCGTATTCGAAAAATAAGCCAGGTTGCGCCACGTTCAGAAAACGTAGAGGAAATAGTTCCGCTTCAGAAACACTACTACCACTTACAGCTTGATAGAAAATGCCTCTAATAAGCTAAATTATTATCTTTTATGATCATTAATGGTATCATGCTGCATTACAATGTTTAAATTGCTTTTAAATGCATTGATACTGATGTAGGATTAGTAAAATGATAATTTTAAAAATTCATAATTCCTTCATTTTAGGTTGGTACTTGTATTTACAGTAAAGTCTCAGTCTCAATGGAGAAACACAACGGGTTATTATTAATACCTTCATTTATTACACTAGGCAACATCAATTATTTTATTCGTTTCCATATTCTTAAAATGGATATTAATTACACTGTAGTGTGTGTTGACAGCATATTGCCCCATTTCAATTCAGCAAACGAAGACATTTCAATTTAAAATAGGTAAAACTAAAATTTTTCGTGTATCATCAATCGCTCCATTTAATTTAAAAGGATGTTACTATTACGAGTGAGTGGTACAACTGTCGAATTTCATTAGAGAAGTATTTACTTGTTTGACAGTGCTTACATTTATCATCGGGAAGCGTGTGATGGCATTAATTCTACTATTAAATTTCCTAGGTACAATGCTGGTGATATCAGATTTGAAGTTCATTAAGAAAAGGTATTTAATTTTGAAATGATTAATGTATTACTACATTTTTCGATTCTATCAGCTTGATGTAACTGAGGCAGCATGTTTGAAGGAACATAGCATTATTAAGACATTTCGATCAATGAATTCAATTTTGAAATCACTTTTGTATTTTTAACAATTTTTATTACGATTTGTGAAATGTTTGTTTTTTTGTTTATATTAAATAAGACCATTGCATTTAATTATAATTTCTGTTTTTAAAAATCTTTTGAATACATTCAAGTACCAGACAGTACTGACTCAATATATTATAATAGAGATTATAATGGAATGTTTAGTTTTAAGTTTTATTTGTTAATAAAATAATTACCCAATGAAAAAGTTTTTGATTTTACTTTCAATTATTGTTTGATGTAAAATTTTATTTTCAATTTCTGGTTGATATCAAGTTTTATTTTTTGAAAAATTATCTGATCATAAATTATATTTAATAGTAACTCTGATACTAGTGTAACAGGGAACCTTATTTATTTCTTTGAAGTCATTAATAATATCTCATGGTTGCTAATACCGTAAGAACTACCAATTTCTATCTTTTCTTTATTTAAGTAGCATTTGAAATGAAAAGTAAAGTTAGTTACATTCCATTTATTTATTCCTGAATAGCATTAGACTGATCTCTTACATCTTAGACTCATGTATTTCTTGTTAGCTTTTAAGTAGTCGTTGGATTAAACAAAATAAAATACGACCATTTGGTAGTATTATTTCAGGAGCAAAGGAGATTTTAAACTCGATGTCTAAAAACAATTTGAAATAAACTTGTATTCGTTTTCTTCTTGATTTAAGAAGGAACTAAGTAATTTCGTCAGTAAATTTGAAAGGCAGGATGAACACAATGGAACTATAAACATGGTAAAAGAGAAAATGATGCATTACTTACGATATACAAAGGTTCGAATAATTGATGGGCGTTTGTATAATTAAAGAAATTAATTTAAACCATGAAAAAAGTTATAAAAATTTTAAACTTTGTATTTATATCTTTATATAACGGTGATAAAAATTTATTGCTAATTACTTAAGAATAAAGAAATGTGTAACATTTAAATCACGAACATTCCTAATAAAATATCAACATATACCATTACGATACCTTGATATTTAAGTTATTTAGAGTTGAAAATAATTTTTAGAGACAATTTAGCATTTTAAGAACTACGAGAGAGATTTTCAGTGTGATCAAACAAGCCAGACGAAATTACAAGACTTCCACTACCCAAATGCTCTCGCATGACACATATCTGGGTTACCCTACAATGCAGTTTATTGCCATTTTCGTGACAATTAATCATCATACTTCAATTCAGAATTAATTCTGCAATTTTTATTGGCGAAATGTTGATATCGTATTCGAAAAACAAGCCAAGTCACGTCACATTCGTCATACGTAAAGGAAATACTTTCCGCCTCAGAACACGACCTCCACTTACATTTAGTTTGGTAGAAAATACCTCTCAGAAAAACAGAAACATTTTCGAGGTGAATTGAGAACTCTTATAAATAATTATTACCACACACAAGCATATTTTAAAAATATGGATGCAATTATTTCAAACTTATTCAGTCCGCTGTGACGACAATAATTTAGAATATTGACTATCATCGCTCCTGGTAAAATAACCGAACAGAATGAAGGTTTAATTAAATAAATATCACTATCAATGAATTATTTTTAATGATCAGTGTAGTAAGTTAGCTGCAGCCTCTGTTTACAAAACCATTCTGAGAAATCTCTTGTACCTGAATATTACCCCAATTTACCTAATCCAACCATTCCCGAAAAGTCAGCCATCGCGGGAAGGCATTAAGACATCTAAAAATTCAAGAATTATTTGTTTGCACTAAAAAGAACGCCAAAGGATCATCGTTACCACCACGTAATAGAAGAGCCTGCTCCAGCAGGAAATATAATCAATGAATCTCGAACTAAAGTTAGAGTTACACGAGCCGCTTAATTCTGGTCACGATTCGCCGATATTAAAAGTTATGACCTCGTGACTGGAATTTTATTGGCTGTTTGAAGTAGTTGGGTGTTGCTGCTGGACGTCAAAAACTCAGTGGATCGAGGAATGGAGAAACAAAATTAATTTACCGCTTCTCCCCATAGTTCGGCGGGAGTTAGTTTTGATGGGGATTCAACGGGGGAGGGGAGACTGGATTCGAGAAATGTATGTTAACAGGGATGGCCGTGTAAGTGAAAAGGTACAAGAGGGATATATGTCTTGGTTCTAAGAAGCCCTTGAGATACATAAAGCACTGAAAGCAACTCAAGGGAATCCGAAACTGATATTTTTATTTTGTGTAAAACTCGACTGGAATTTTTTCCGTCATATTTTTTCCCAATCCCCAGCCAATTGGACGTTAATCAACATGACACTCACTACAGGGGGAAATTATGAACCACTTGGCTTTAACGTGTTGCACAATAGGGGTGGGATCACGTTACAACTCACATACATTACAGGCACAAACCATGTGTAGAGACCATACATTCATTCCAGATGGACAAACATCCATTCGTTACCTTGGATTCGAAACAGGAATCTTCCAGTCAGAAAGCTAGTACCTTGACTACTAGGCACCCCCGATTGTCAGCACTTTTTACATAATAATTAACATTTTGATAATTATTTCTTAATATAAATACACAATAACCATTTTGATACATAGTACTTCTAGGGAACAAGAAACAATACACGATATAACAAAGACAGCTATGTAGCGAAGGTTGATAAAAATTTATTATGAGCAAAAAACCCATAAATTATACATTCTGTTATGCGTTTTGAATTTTAAAAAATGCAAAGCAAAAATGTAGGATAAGCCCATCCCACCAGTGAGCTAAGTGATATATCGTGACGGTATATAATGATATGTTTCTGTATATATTTTTTACTTTGAATTACTGGGAAAAAGGGATTTTGTGGTGAACATTTTTTACTATTTTATCAGATGTCAAATGAAATATTTCCAAAAAATTTAAATGGTACTAAACCTTTACAGAGTGGTTTTAGGAATAGAAGCTCCTTACAATAAAAATATGAAATCTAGAAGGATTACCTTTCGTGATTCGGGTTGAATTGCTTAACTTAAGATTGAAAAACTGATCAGAATAATCATAAAGAACAACCATAAAGAATTTATAAGCCATTTATTATTTGATAAAAATAAAGGAGTCTTAGCATTTGAAAATATATCGAGAAAAATCTGAATTTATGAAAAACCTTTTATAAGCCAAAGTGTCAGAAAATGTCAGGCAATATTACAATGAACTGATAGTTTTATGCGAAAGAAGAGGGCACAAGAAAGTCTGTATCAAGTGTAAAAATAATTCTGTCACTCTTAATTCAAAAATTCGTTTAATAAATAGGTCGTTTTTTTTGGCGTAATTGCATTGCGCATAAATATAAATCTTGTAAACATAGAAGAGCTGCAACGTTATCATTATTACTTTATACTACAACTACTTTTTCTTCTTACCAAGTCAATAAAAATTCTCTCAATTCAAACAGTTTTATAGCATTCCTGAAGAATCGACGAATTTGAGAAGATTTTACGATTAACCCTCCTGGTGGGGGGTTGTCTCGACGAGATATCTCGTCATTAGAAGAAAACCAGACCTTGAGTGACGAGAAAACTTACCAGATCTTGATCTTGTTATAATAAAAATTCGGCAATATCTTAATGACGAGATATCTCGTCATCAATAAAATTGACATATCTTGATGGACGAGATATCTTGTCAAAAACATTTGGAGTATCCACTCTTATTTAACACTTGATCCTTGAATTGCATCTAAAATAAAGATATATCAGCTATAAAATAAAGTTATTAAGCGTCTCGCGTACATTTTATTTACCCTGTCGGCAAGTAATGCAATTTATCAAAAATGTATTGTAAGTTTTGTATCAAAGTTAAAATGCAATGCATATTTATATTTATTTGTAGTTCTAAAGAGGAAACACAGGGGATTCCCAATAAATCATTCAAAACTTCCTAGCTTGTTTAGTCTGATAAAACATCGCTTCCACTAACGTACGCGTTCCAGAAATCGACGTAATTTGTGTATGGTCAAATGACAACAAAAGGACATAAACCATATAAAATCAACAGCTATGAGATTCATTCTCAACCTTTTGCCGCTTAGTCTGAATATGCTTCATTTGCACTACGGAACTGCATAATAATGCTGAAACCACACAAAAGAGATCGGCCGCTAAAATTAAATTCTTCAGTAATCAGATCACAGAAGACAATAAGAAATCTCGAAGATTGAAAATGAGCACAGAAAAGAAAATGGGAACTAAAATAAGCTTTGTCTTCAAAAAGTACCGAAACGCCTTTGAAGAAGTGAATGGGATTCAATTAAAATGAACACTCAAAAGTTTATTATGGAAACATGACTGAGATGTTGTTTATTCGATGTTAGAAATAACACAAGGAATACCAAAATAATGCATCACATTTTTTGAATAGTTTTACTTAATTTAGAGGTATAAATATGTATTTCAATGCTTATGTCCATTATAAGTAGATCTAACCCTCCAGGTGGTTTTGACGACATATCAAATCCATCAAGACCGGATCATTTTTGATAATGACATCTCATCATCAAGATATTGCCGTTTTTTATGAGGACTAGATCATTATCTGGTCCTTTTTCTTCTAATGACTATATATCTCGTCCATCAAAATCCTCTTTTGCTTTTGACGAGATATCTCGTCAAGACAACCAAGTGGAGGTTAAATAAGGTATGAAATGGGAGTAACGATCCTTCGATCATTAATAGATGCAGACAATCGATTAATTTAACTCAGATGGTTATGGGCTGGATCTGTTAGATAATATGATAAATGGTGGATAATTGAGTTTAAATGCCTCATAGCAAAAACTCAGATTTATTAGGTCTGTTAAAGGGAAGAAGCACTATTTCAAAATTTCAACTTTTTTCGTTAACCCTACAAGTGGATTCGACGAGATATATCGTCCACCAAGATCTCACCAATTTTGCTGTCACTAGATATCTCGCCATCAAGATATTGCCAATTTTTCGATGATGTTGAGTTCAAGATGTGGTAATTTTTTTTCTCACTTGGTGAACCAGATATCTCGTCCATCAAGATCAGGTTAGTTTTGCTAACGGCGAGATACCTTGTCGAGACAACCACCAGGAGAAGTTAAATGCAAATAGTTAAAATACGACAAAATGTTTTGACGCTTAAAATATCCGAATACATGAAAATTATTATTTTTCATACTTTGTTACTTTTTCTTAGATATAAGCATTATTATTTCCCGTCCAAGCACTTCCAAACAGATGCCCCCACCCCGCAGAAAATGAATGAAATCCCAACTGTGGCAAAACGGCTGCCTTGAATAGACGATCTGAGACAGCCGACACATCTTGAGCTGCTTGAGACATATCGAGTTCCAGGCTTAAGTAACTGAAAAATGTTTGAAAAATTCTACAGCGCCGGTAGAAAGGACGTAAACATTTGCCTCTGACGTTCAGTATTGAATGCCTTTGAAAAGAAACGAAGTTGTCTCGAAACCTTTAGATTCCCCCATTGACCAGTGTGCAGTACAATCCATACATATACTTTTTCTTTGGGGAATTCGATTTCTCTGGCCTGTTCGACTTGAGTGAAAATCGAGTTTCTGCCAAGTGAACGTTTTTTTCCCCTCCTTTTGGTGGCAGTACCCACAATGTTATTGAATACGTTTTTTTATCGACGTGACGGTAAATCTCTGTGAAGAATGTTTACTCGAGTGATGATAAGGTTTCTTGATCCGATTTTCTTCTTTAAGAGAGTGCTCTCATGTTAAAGTCAAATGTCGTTTCATGTATTAGTTAAGAGCAGGGATGCACAGGCCGCGCGGCCCACTGACCTCATGCGACCCCCAGTTGATTTGCTGGCGGCCCGTCTCAGGATGTGTTATTTTAACTTTAACAAGTCACATGATAGGTAATTTAGGTAAAAACGTTGCTAGATAATGCATTAAAATGCTCAAGCCTCTTTGAGTCAACACATATCTGCGAACAAAGTTTTTCAGTCATGAATATTAACAAAGCGAAAAATAGGAACAGTTTGACTGTTGAAAATTAGAATAAATTTTACGAGTGACTACTACAAAAATCGAGCCAAATATTAAAACAATTTTTAATTCAATACAGTGTCACGCATATAATCAAATTCTTTATTTAATTTTTATTATCTTTCTTTGAAACAATATAAAATATAAGTAATATATGATAGATGATTTTCATGGGTTTTTTGGCGATCCTCCCATAAGTCACAATGAATCTACACTGCTGGCCACCGTAAATGCAACACCCTGAAGGAAGCATGCAAATAATATGAAATTTACAACATGCATTAGCGGAGGTGAGATATGCAAATGATTAGAATTTCAGCGCAGACGCACATCACGCGCGCCTGTGGCGCCACTTCAAAGCCCTATTTAAGGCTTGGAGATTTCGACGATTTCAAGTACGGCAATTGTGTTTTTCTTGTGTTTTTTTCAAAAAAAACGATCAATTATGCCTCGTAGAAAACAGCGATCATCTTTTGATCAAGTATCCGAGTTCGACAGAGGAAGGATAGTGGCCTACCGAGATTGTGGATTATCTTTCAGGGAAATCGGTAGTCGTGTTGGACGAAACCAAACAACTGTAATGCGGATATGTGATCGTTGGATGCAGGAGGGTACGACGGACCGACGTGTTCGATCGCATCCACCTCAGTGCACCACTTCACGTGATGACAGGCATATTGTGCGTATGGCAGTGACGGATCGCTCAGCCACATCACGAACCATAGCACAGCACATTCAGTCTGTACCGCATCATCCAGTGTCTGCGCGTACCATTCGACGCCGTTTACAGCAGAGTGGTCTGTCCGCAAGACGTCCATTGCTTCGTCTACCCTTGACGCAGAACCACAGACGTTTCCGCAGCCAATGGTGCGATGAAAGAAGGATGTGGACGGCAGAATGGAATGAAATTGTCTTTACTGACGAGTCACGCTTCTGTCTGCAACACCACGATGGTCGGATTCGAGTCTGGAGACACCGTAGAGAGAGGATGCTGAACAGCTGCGTTATGCACCGCCACACTGGTCCTGCACCGGGTATTATGGTATGGGGCGGTATTGGATATCACTCTCGCACTCCTCTAGTACGCATTGCCGGTACTTTAAACAGCCAGCGCTACATCTCCGAGGTATTGGAGCCAGTTGTCCTTCCTTACCTTCAGGGCTTGCCCACAGCCATATTTCAACAGGATAATGCGCGACCACACGTGGCACGCATTGTCCAAGGGTTCTTCGTCAATCGCTAGATTGAATTGCTTCCCTGGCCAGCTCGCTCTCCGGATCTTTCGCCGATAGAAAACATGTGGTCCATGGTTGCTCAACGATTGACCCAGAATACATCCCCAGCTGCCACACCAGATCAACTTTGGCAACGTGTGGAAGCTGCTTGGTCTGCTGTACCCCAAGAACACATCCAAAGTCTCTTTGAATCAATGCCGAGGCGTGTGGCAGCGGTGATCTCCAACAATGGCGGCTACTCTGGCTATTGATTTTGGCAGGAACCACACTTCACAGAAGTCTATAAATTTAATCATTTGATACTTGGTCAACATGTTATCTGCAAAATAAATTTTGTTGTGATATCTCTTGTCTTTCTTGGTGTTGCAATTTGGGTGGCCAGCAGTGTATGTGGTCCTTGGTCTTAACAAGTTTGTGCAACCCTGGTTAATAGTATCAAAATAGGATTTGAATTGTGTACCACTAAAATTATAATAAATTCTTAAAATTGAAAACATCTCAAAGAATTGAATACATTATTAAAAAGGTTTTTGGAAATTTTCCGAGTGATCATAAGTTATATTCTACCATATCTGAAATATTCGCTAGCCGTAATTTTTAAAAATCGCTTTGCAAATTTGTAAGGAAGATAAAAATCGAACCAATTGAAAACATTAGAAAATGATAATATGCACTAAAAGTTTGCACATTATATTGTGTCTTAATCAACAACTAACGTTTACGTAAAACACTTAAAAGTTTCATTTTAATGATTTACTAACAGAATTGACATTACAAGAAATAAACATAAACTTTACATGAAATGCAAATAATAAAAACTTTTAATGAAATTTCACCTATAGTTTCAAGACTAGAAGAAATTTTATTAAAATTTATGATTTTATTCATCAACTGTTTTAGATCCCATTCTTAGACATTGGTTTCTCGTATTGCGACCATTTTCCAGCAATTTATAGCCTTTATGATAGTCTGAGATTCAGTCTTAGTTCGGTATATATTCTGTAAGATACCTAAGCACATTTTCTAACTTAACACATGGAAATTGTTCATGAATTGCAAAAGCGAATTTATATTTTCTCGGGAGTACGAATAATTTTTGAGCTCTAAAAACAAACCTCGCTTGGAAGTTTTCAAATTTAAACAAATACTTTAATAACACTCATATTTCTTATTCAAAAACTAATGTTCAACAAATTATTCTATATTTCATTGCTCTAAGGTATTTGATTCGAATTAACGTATATTAAACATAATGCTTGAATATCGACTCTGTACTTTAACACTTACTGTAATTATGTACATTTTTGTTCCAGAATTAAGTGTGACGGTCTATTTAATAAAGATTATAAACGGGATTGAAATTTGCATTTAAAATGCACGATGGAAAGTAACTCAACATAACGTATGGGGAATCAACATACTTGTTGCAAGTTTTAAAAGTGTTCCCCACTTTGCATTTCACTCATATGTACACAACGAATCATGTTTACGAACACCCTCAGTAATGTTTTCGTCCATATGTTGTCACACACTGCTGAATGTTATCCTGCAGCTGGTGCTTCATGTAAGGATGCTTCGAATATACTGCGTCTTTAACATATTCTCAAATGAATAAATTTAATTAGTTCTGAAACCTCGCCTTAGTTCTTTAGTGTCCATTTTTATTCTTAAACATCTGATGTAAAACGAAACTTTAATTAAACTATCCTATACTATAATTTGATAATACTGAATTAAAAAAGTGATATGGAAATAATTGTTCAGGAACGATAAGTGTTTTTGGCATAGCTAAAACAATTACCGTTTTCATCCCTCAGGTATGAATCTATTTGTTTCAAGCCGAAATCAACCGGCTACATAAGCTCTTGAAAATATAAACCGAAATATACAAATTTACAGAGCCATAATAAAGATACAAAAGTAAAATGGCTACCAATTAAGGAGTATTTTATTTACGAAATGTTCCATGTTCCCTGTAGACGCAATAAAAATGCCATGTTCGAATTGTTACGTGCAAATTGATTTCAGTCATCACAACGCCATCCCCTATTATCTTCATTATTTATTTCAAGTGTAGAACTCTCTGAACAGAATTGTAATTAATTTGAAAATTAATTATCTTGAAGAGAATCAATTTGAAAATGGTGATTAATTTAAAAATCAATTAAAGCGCGCCAGTGCCTTGCTAATTTCATTTGGATGCTTTCTTTTGAAATCAACTGCAGCAAGCGAGCGTTGTTTCTTAATTGAAAGCGGTTTCTGCAAAATAGTGTGTATTGATTTTTCAATATTAATCATTGCTCTTCTGTTAAAAGTGTGATGTTGGGAATGCAGAGCTTCAAGACCTGCCATGGCTCTTAAAATAAATAATGATCTCTGCTAAACAACTTAAAGAGAATGTATGGAGCATAGTTTTCGACAACTGGTGGTAAGTAGTTTTCAGCTGACTTTATACCGATAGTCTTGTTTTGACTCCTGAAGTACCGATGTCTTCCATTCAAAGGGTAGCTATCCATACGCTCCTAATAACTTGAGTTCCCTTTGGGATTGATCCTGGACCGTCACCAATAGCCCGTTGTGTTGCTCCATTGTGACGTTAATTAAAATACCTACCTACCTAATAACTTCAGTCCTTCATCACTTATTTAAATCAAGTGAAAAAAACCTATTGAACAGTTAATTTCGTCATTCATCAATTCACGTCTCGGCCCTTTCCAGATAGATATCAATCTTAATTACAAATATTAAGTCATTTATTGATGTAAATAATAAACCCATCAGTTGTTAGTGGCTTTTCAAAGATAATGATAATGGTAATTCGTCGCACTGGAGCAACACCGCGGGCTATTAGTGACGGTCCGGGATCGACCCCCAAAGAAAAGATCCGAGGACAAAGTACTACGTAATTTTGATCCACGGTCGGATGACGAGATCAACACCTGAACTGGCACCCCCACTCTCCAAACTTCCATACCACGCCAACGTGAGTGGCTTTTCATAATACAAACCAAACGTTTGACTGAATATTCTTGACTACAGAGAAAATATTTGATTAAAGGCATCGATAAATAAAGTAAAAACTATCAGAGAATATTTTACTGTTCATCTGTTTACGACTAACTATAAGTGTTTAGGCCAAGAGAAAACCATAAGCATTTTGATAGTACAATAGATCTTTTAAACGTATTACAATAGTACTGTATATTTCTAATCATCATGAAAATGAGCATTTAATACTTTCGAAAAATGTCAGTTAATGAGTTTCTGCTCTAAGCTGACGGTATTCCAAGATTACTTCTAGAACAAATCTATATAAAATTCTTAACAAGTGTGAAATACTGTAATCTCATTTCCAAAAGCACCACGAATGAAAAAGGTTGGGGATTTCTGGTTTAGTTGATTTGTAAATTAAAAACGTTCTATTCTTTCACAAATATTTTGTCGCTATATTCCTGAATTCTGTGATGAAGCAATTTCGTTTTTATGTTTTATAGAATATTACATTTGAAAGACTCGTATAAGACAATAGCAAGCCACTTTTCAAAAGTTCTAGGCTAACAATTTTCAAGTTTAAAAATATTCCACAATTATTATATTTTTCCACTATTCAAGTGATAATGTTGTTTTAAAGTTTTAAGCATTATATATACGTACCATTCAAGCAATCAGATATTCACTTGATACTCTTGAAAATTAATTTTTTGGTTGTTTTATTACGGAACATATTTTGCGACATTTCACTATGTCGCACGATGACCTTCAATATAATCTCATAATATGTGCAAACTTATCTAATCTCAGAATATTTACAACCTTAATTCACTTTTCTCTATTTACTATCTCCCAAACGATACACACACATCACGCTATACTGCCCGGAGTCTTTCAATTAATCTAATCTCAAAATAATATTTACAACCTTATCTATTCTCAGAATATTACAACCTTATCTAATCTCAGAGTATTTACCTTATCTAATCTCAGAATATTTACCTTATCTAATATCAGAATATTAGCAATCTTAAATAACTTTTCTCTATTCACTAACTTCCAAACGATATACACACATCACACTATATTGCCAGGAGTCCTTCAATTAATCTAATCTCAGATACTTGCAATCTTATCTGAGCTCAGAATATTTACAACCTTAATTCACTTTTCTCTTATTCTACCCAACTCCTAAACGATATACACACGTCTATAGGTTTCGATTATCATTCGCGACATATATCATTTCGATTGTCTTTTGCGACCCACATAAAACTTTTATTTCTCTATACACGACTGAGGGGGGTAGAAGAACGACACAACTTCCCTACAATTACTTTCTTTCCCTCGGTACTGGCAGATAAGAAGGAATCTCATTCTGACAAGAAGCGGAGAAAAACTCTTTAACTTTAACCACGCGCGGTTGAGAATCCATTTCACTTCAGTTCATGCGGGCGTTGTTTACTTCTTCGCTGATGTCCCCGTCCCTCTTCTTATCCCGGCGTCTCATGTGAAAGAAGTACATTCCATACCGCTTTAAAAGAGACTGCTGGGTCAATGTGCCATTATGTTCTTACGAGTTTGATAGACCGAAAAACTTATTTGTACTCCCCCTCCGAATGCTTTGTTCGATTTGCATAGAAAGAAATTGTTTCGGGACATGAAAGGCGGGAGCGTTTGAGAAAGATAAACATGGCAAAAGTTGAAGTGAAGTGAGGATGCTTCTAGGCAAGGGCATTAAGTCACACTGCGAATGTCTTCTCTTTTTCTGTTCCATGCATCCGGTATTTGAGAGAAGGGATGGGAAGAAATGGCCACTTACTAGGAAACAAGGAAAAAGCCTTTGTTCGTTGTGGCGTTTTTACGAGTACTTGTGGCTGGCTGATTGAAGTCTGATATCGAGCTCAATTCTAGTCGCTTGCAGTGGTGAATAAGATGAGTATTCATCCCTATATCAAGTGATTCAAAGACCCATTCTCAAGATCATAGATCAATACCAAGACATATTGATGAATATTTTTTATATTCCCTTTCGCTTCGTTTATAAAAATTAAAGCAGATCTTATTTGCATTTAATATGGTTGTCAAAATTAAATTATTTTTAAATGCTACATGGATTTCTCAATGTGCTTCCTAATTTTAAGGATTTGAAGTAAGAAATAAAAACAGCACATTGTGATTTGATTAATTCTTGATATTAGGCACTAAATGAACTAAATATAATCTCGTTAATTTGTTACTTGAAAGGTAGACGATGTCTAGAACTTTACCAGAGTATTTCATCGCATTATATTTCTGAATCTAAAATGATGAAGCCGTTTCTTTTTGTGTATTTTTGAGAAGGTCGCTTTGTTAGGGTTTTATGGAGCAAGGTTCAATAATGAATACACTGCGCTAAACGCAAGACGAAATAAAAAATAAACAAGAATAAAAAATAGACAACGAGAAGGTAGATAAGTAGACATTTTAATTAACGTCACACTGGAGGAACATAACGGGCTATCGGCGACGGTCCGGGATGAAACCCGAAGGGAAAGATCCGAGGATAACACCACGTAATTTTGAACCACGGTCCGATGACGAGGGCACACCTGAACTGGCACCACAATCTCCAAATTTCCACACCACGCCAACGTGAGGACATTTAAGGCCACGACAGATTCAAGGTTCACCAGTCCCCTTTGTACACGACGGTCTTTGGTTGGATTCGATATACTCCGATTGCTAATCTATTACTCTTCCGACCATACATACATAGTTGGGGGCGCAGCCTCCTCCGCGCCCGACCTAAGCCACAACAGAGTAGCGGGGGAGGCCCCAGAAGTAGAACGTAGTGCGGTCTCTCCGAGCAAGAGCGAAACTCAAGTCTGAGGTCTTTAGACAGTCGACGGTACTCCTTGAATGGGCAGGAGTTTTAATTGCTTCTCAACTTTAGTACCTGTCGAGGGTAGAGTGGGCTCTTGTGCCTCTCCTCCTCTCAATTAGAACCTAAGGAGTACAATTTTGTTGTCTGCACGCAGCGGTCGCGCAGCGTTTCAGCTTTAAGTGGTACCATTGGTACTGGGAGGGCATGCAAATATGCACCTATCTTTATCTAACATGCATAAAAATGCGTACTGGCTCAAGAAAATTTATGAGATTGTGACCAAGGTGGTCATCTCCTAGGGAGTGTGCCTCCACTGGAAGGACTTTTAAACCATTAAAACAACCTGCATTTGCATGACGTGGAGGGGAAACCAGCGAAAACCTTCCAAGGTTGGGTGAGCATGGACATTGTGTATGCTCAAGTGCAACGCAGCACTTCGAAGGTTTAGACATCACCGGAACTATGGCAGTTCCAGCAAAACCACCATTTGCCATTTGGGTGTCCATCAAATCCTATGGTTGGAAAAACATCACCGACACTGTGACTTATCCCATCAGGGTCGTCACTTGCCAAATGGTTTGTCCGTCAATTCCTTTAGGTTATTCAGGTTGCAGGCCTGAGGGAATTTCAGCATAGGCATCTATGTCCTATTCCTGAATACGAGAGTTTTGACTTTACATGATCCTACAAACCTTGTCCTGGTCCCGACCGGGCTACGAAAAGGAAAAAAGAGAAAACATAGGAAAAGGTGAGAGTAAAACATTTCATGTGAGGGAAATGGTAATGGTAATAATTTAATGTCACACTGGAGCAACACAACGGGCTATTTTTATGAGAGGGGTTTTAATTGTAGAGAAACAAACCACCTGAAGACGAGATTTTTACTTCTGATTATCCAATGCTCTATCTCAGTAGATAAGGAATGAAATTACTTTCAAATGTAGTGCAGTGACGTAATTTCCGGAATACGTACATTAAATACGCTCTATCACAAAAACACTAGTGCCATTTACATTTAGCTTTGCAAAAAAAATATCTCATAGAATATCTCATTCATCTAACGCCCAATAATACCATAATGTGCAGGTTCCAGAATATTATATTTTTGAGCACCTCACACACACAGCAAATTTTATTGCGAAGTCTCAGAATCTGAAGTCGAGACCTGTCCTAAAAGCAAAGTATTTTTCTTCGATTCTCAAGCAGCAATATTAACTCTTACCACCCCTTAGTCAAATGAAAATGACCTTGTGCATCGATGTAGAGAAAAACGAAGCCATCTTTAGAAGATTAAGAAAAAAGTTGCCTTACAATGGATTCCAAGTCACCGCGGTATATATGGTAATGAACAGGAGGATCAAATGGCTAAGGCTGTAACACAGTTGTCCTAACCTAAATCCCCTTTACCTCTACGTAACATCAAGATGCTTTGCTCGTCTATAAAGACTAATAGACTTTCAATTTTCAAAGAGATGTCTACAGGAAAGAACTGGAATGTTTTATTCAGGAATATAGCTATTATCATGGGTTTCTTGCCCAGAGCTGTTGGAGTAGCTTTGCTTTTGACATATTACAGGACATGACTACTTGCAAAGACACTTCCACCGTATTGGAGTAGCGAGATCAGATATCTGTTACTTTTGCGAACTGGATGAAAGACTACTTCAAGGTCTCCCCTAAAATTCCTAACTAAAGAATTGCAAATACTGTAGGTAGTATTTTTAAGCCATATTTTCTATTTCAGAACTCTATTTTGGGCTGCTCGTCTATTGATGGCCGAAAGGCCCCAGATGGGCGTAGGGTGAAAAAATAATATTCCATTTTCGAAAATCCCAGATTTCCAGTGTTACCGAATATTCATGAAATCAAACTTAAATTAACTTTATAGCAACGCATATATTGTATACAGTCGATTTCGTTCCCAAAACTGCGTTACCGAATTGAAAATGCTTAATAACTGTATATGTTAAATATTGTATTTATGTTATTTGCAGCTTAAATTATGTGCCTTATCCTAGATATGTAGAAAATAGTTAGAAGACTGCCCCGATTTCACTAGTCTAAATTATAAATATTTAACATTTAATGTAAGTAAATACGCAAATAAATGGCTATGAGTTTAAACACCACTTAAAGATGTTTACGAAACATTCTTATACCGCTTTAAATGAAAATCATATTTATAGCATGGCTTAGAATAAAGAAAAAACCATTCAACGAATTGAAGGCAAAGCGAACAAAGAAAAATTGTTCGAAACTTTCCTATGAATTTGAAATCTGAGGTACAGAATCGCTTACATGTGAATATGATATACATTAAGGAAAAAATATATAAATATAATATTCTGTATTAGGTTTCCAGATAAACTCGCGATGGATTCATTTTTAATAACGTATTCATCGTGCTCGAGAAAAATAGTTTTGAAATGATATTGTGATAAGCAAATTATGAATTTTTGTATAAATCTTGTCTTTTGTATAGACCTCTTCATATAGTGAAGCATTTGTATTGATAAACAACTTTAATATCTATTTTAATTCGAAAACGTGTCCTTCTTTTGCAGAAGCATTCCTAAACACGAAAAAGATTTCGTGCAAATTAAAAATTAAGGTAAGGACGAAAATATACGCGTATGAATTGAGGATTTTCTTAGTGTCGTTTGTTTTCTAAAGATACAGACTATTTATTTATATTTATAGACTTTATAAATTTCAGGATTTGTTAATCCCCCTTTAAAGGGAAATGTTTATTTGCATGTGAACCTTAAAAGGATTAGTTAATTTTATCACACACAGACACAAATTATAGATCTCCGTACTTTTGAAAAAGTAATTAAAATGTTATTCTATTATTTTGGGCATCCCTTTATTTTTACTTAAGACATACTTCAATGCGACTATTCAAAACATTCTCTAATCACCTATTAATTCTAGTCATTAAAATAAAGCTATTATTCTTGTTTTATGCAAATTTATTCTTACTCTGATTGGCTGATTACTTGTTTAATGATAATGCCGTAGAGCGGTGTGCATAGGGTCTTGTATCTGCAAACACGACTGGATTAGTGAAAAATAATTTAATTTTAATGGCTTTTAAATAATTTAATTTTTCTAAATTTTCTTAAAGGCAGATATAAGAATGTCTGGAAAAGGAGAAAAAAATCTAAGTTGGAGTTCAAAGTAGGCGCAGACCATTGCATTATTTTTCTAAGAAAGTCGTTTCTTTTCTGACCTTCTAAACACTGACGCCCCCATTAGATACACCTCTATTGCTTTTGATGTATCTAAAAACTTCATACTATTTGAAGTGCCATGTATACATAAAATAAGTAACATAAATTTATTGGTATTATGCGTATGTTGTTATAAATAACTGAAACAAGAATATTCCATATTTCCAAACTTCTAAAGACATACCAATATAAACAAATTTCAAAATAATAAATAATTATGAAGTGATTTATGTGTCGCATCGTCACTGAGCTGTAATTTATTTTTTAATAAATAGAGCTCTAAGACAATTTATTGCAGAATTCCTTTCCTACCAGTTCGTATAAAATGGAAATACCCTTCCTTTTTTTAAAGCATAATGATTTCCGAACGCTTTATACACAGTAGACAACGCAGAAAGATGCAGCTGTAGAATTCTGTAAAAAAATTTGCTCTCACACTTCGGATAAATGTCCACAAATATACGAATATAATATAAATCTTAAAATAATAAATGTTTGTATAGTGATTTTTATTGTATTGTTACGTAATTGCAATTTATTGTTTAATAAATAGAGCTCTAAGACGACGTATTGCGAAATTTCTTTTCTACCAGTTTATATAAAATGGAATCATCTTTTCTTTTTTAAAGCATGATTTCCGTACGATTTATAAAGAGCAGACGACGAATAAAGCTGCAGCTGTAGAATTCTGTAGATAAAATCGGCGCGATTTATTTCTCTTGGTGTATACCCTTTTATCTTTAACGTTGTTCTGTTATCAAGCATCGTCATCTCATTTTTTCCCCAAAGACTTTCTAAAAGAATAAATACTAGTAATGAAAGATTTTAAGGTCAGAGGATCTGAAACTTTTGGAGAAGAATTTCACAAAGAAATATCGATAAGACTTTCCTTTCATTCCATTTTCTCGCTATTTTCTTGTTGAAAATTGACAATCTTTTTGTTGTATTGCTTTTCAAAGGATTGGAAGCGAACAATTATCTAAGATTACGGGTTCTGATGGGCAATCTATTTATCTAAGGGATATCTCGAAATAACATGTATCAAATATATACTGATCAATTTTCTGTGATTACTACGTACTTATTTACCTTAGCATTCAATTTTGTGTTTGATATCGCTGGTAATAAAAAGTTCGATGTTTATTGCTGATTTTTCAGATAGCTTCGAACAGTAAATTTTAATTTTTAAAGCTATTATATTTGCAAACCATAAATATTCAAATAAAAATGAAGCAGAACTATAGATATATAATATATTTATAAGTGTAAATGAAGCATTTGTATGTTAATTATATCTATATATTATCAAACTGTGGTTAAGTTGAATTGGTACCAAATTCATTTTCATATGTTTTCTGAACTTATGCAAGATATGGATATCAACGAGGTATCTAGTCATTAACTAAACTGACCAGATCTTGGTGGATTAGATATCTCTTCATTAGAAGAAAACTGATCAGATCTTGATCTCGTCATCATCAAAAAACAGCAATATCTTGATGGCGAGGTATCTAGTGATTAGCAAAATTGGTCAGATCTTGATGAATCAGATATCTCGTCGAAACAACTCGAAGGATTAAGCGCATGGAACACATAACTTCAACTATATGTTATTTTATTGTATCTTACTTCTGTAATTATCTTCAGTACCACCGTGTAGTCATAGACTTATTACTAAAATCATGAAGATGCTTTGTAGAAGATATTTTCCTGAAAAATAACTAGTCAACGCTCGTTATAACGAATCTCTTTTACGAACCCATATGATTTTAAGAACTTTCATTAGGTTTAGTCCACATATAGAACAAATTCTAATTTTAGGTAGTGAATTATTAATTTAAAGAGAATTGCATTTTACTCTGCTTTATATTCAACTCTGCTCCCTAGGGTTCGTAAAAAAGAGTGCGGACTGCTTTCTTATGATAGGGTTTACTGTAAAGCTAAATACAGAGGGAGCTAGTGTTTTGGTAACCTATTTTGTAACTTCGGTATAGCTTGATAATTTATTCAAATGCAATGGAGTTAATTTTTAATCTATCACATATATTAAAAATTAATGCCTAACATCGCCAAAACGGTGCTATAAATTAACTTTTAACTGTAGGTATTTTGCTCTGTAGCTCTTTTTATGTTTACATTGAGAAAATTTATTTTCCATATGCATTAAATAATAATCTGTACGGTTTGATAAAAAGTTTTTCCTAAAATACGGGTTACGCGGACTGCAAATAATTAATTTTAAAGACCAATATTCAAACAATATTTTGATACATTCCCATAAGATTGCATACAGAGCAGAATCGTACTTTGAATCCTATGACTGTCAATGGATTCCTGTTTCCGTAAAATCAGAAAGCAGTGTCTTCACGAGAAGATGCCAGCCCAATTGTTCTGCTCGCTTTACATCTCTCCATCGTCACGCTTTGATATGTTCAACGACTCCACTTGAATGCAATTACTGGCCCTGTATTGATTTACAAGAGCGTCCTCAAACTCTGGCTCTTTAACGGAAGGAAAGAGGAAACTGTCAGGAGCTTGGACTCATCTGTCGGGCATCGATGGCATTCGAGAGGACTTTGACCGGAACAGAATGGGACAAGTGACGGCGAGAGAAATAGGTACTGAATTTTCTGTCTCGTAATTTTCGACGATTTCCTGAAAATGTTCCACGTCCACTCCTGTCTCGAACACTAACAGGAAGTCTCTTTCCCTCCTCACTCTTTATCCGCAAACCACACTGCAGCCCTTCGGTTACAGTTAGGAGTAGTGATATCACACTGTTTGCTTAAATATTTTTAAAGTACATGATGCATTGCTTATTAATGCATATTATATATTATAATTATATGTAATTATTATGTAGAAATATTATTTCTTCAATATTCGGGCAGACAATATTGGAAGAGCAACGATTTAGCAACCGGAGGGTTGCGAGTTTGAAACTAGGTCCAGCCAAAGACCGTTGTGTATACGGGGTGCTGGTACACGTCGAATCTGTCGTGGCGCAATTACCTGGATGCCAGTTTTGCGGGGCGATGGATTGGGCGTGGTGGACCAGTCCGATGGCCACCCCGATCGCCAGATTTATCGAGCATCGATTACTTCTTATGGGGGCATCTGAAGACCATCGTTTACGGGACTCCAGTTGACTCAATTGAGGACCAATGGATAGTCCAGTTGACGCAATGGATAGTCCAGTTGCTGGACTATCCATTGCGGCTGCAAGCGTACGCGAAATGCCTGGCATCTTTGGAACTGTTCGCCAATCACTCCTTCGACGCTACCAAGCATGTATTACTGTTGGTGGTCGCAATTTTGAGCATTTATTGTAAACATTGCTGCAATGAAGCACTTTGCAAAGATTTTGTAAATAAACAATGTTTTTCTGTTCATGTCTCATTTTTTTGTGTTCGTACCTCCACATGTCACTTCCGACCATACATTCCTATACGAAAAATGCATGTTTCAGTAAGCTGTATCACCCCCTCCAAGTTTGTCCCATGACCATAGAATCACCCTTTATGTGTTCTGCAAACTGCAGTCTTCCCTGCATGACTTTTAATCAGTTTCGACTATCTTAACCAATAGAATATTTCCTGGGATTCTTTCAACCATACATGTGATTAAGTCATCTTGTATATTGTGGGAGCAAAACAATACTTAAAAACTTGTGACGCTCAGAAGATTGGTGCTTATCCCATGGTGTTAGATAAATTCTACACTAAGACTTAGAGGATGTGCAAAATTAATTAAGGTTAGGCATAGGGTTAAATCAGTGCAAGTAAAAATATATTAAGCTTTTCCTTGCATCGTTTGGTCGTAGATGCTTAATCATAACTTACAATTGCATGTAGTTCATAGAAAGATATTCTTCGGCATAATTCAGGCTACTACACTCTGGAAGTTTATTTGCAAAAAGCACAATCTTAAAATTAAGTCTTTCACTGCACATGATTGTAAGTTAATAATTTTAATTCAATAATGTATCGAATTTGAACAATCCATAACAGAAACATGTGAAGTGGATATTATCTGATAAAAGCAATCAAAGGCAACATGATTGACTAAAGTTCAACGTAACTCTCCAAAGTGTACATTCGTGTTGCAAGACTGAGCAAGACGTGATATCAAATATTGTAAAATCGTCTATAAATGTTTGTTTAAAAAGAGACATCCAACGTGAAACATCTATGGAATAACCTAAGGCATATTGGAAGGTCTTTTGGCTCTTGGCCTATTGAACCATGTTTGTAATCCAAAAGCAGTTGATCAATGAATCACATAATTCAGAAGTACTGAAAATATTTTATGGAAAATATAAACAGAGTATCATTCGATTATCCTAGGTTTTTTTTGTCAAGTGTGAACTATTCTCTAAAATTTAATTTATAGTGTAAAATTACATTGATAAAACCATTAGCTGGTTTATGAGAAAGTGCTCAAGTTTAAAAAGTTTTTTAATGCATTTCAAACATCTACAATTTTTATTTTTATTTTTACTGATACTAAAAAAATTACACCCTCTAACCAAAGCAAGATGGATACACTTTATTTACTATTTCAATATTAAAAGATAGTATGGTTCAACATAAATTTTTTACAAAATAAAACCGATAAATATCCAAGAGTGTGAACTTCATTAACACTGATCATTATAGGAACACACTAATAGGTTTTGCAAATTACCGACATGCTCATCACCTGTAAATTACCGACGAAATTCTCCTTAAGCTCTACATTTTCCTTTAGCGAGCTGTTTTCATGTACATTACCGAAATGACATCAATTCCTGTTGGGACGAAGTCAATAAGAGACGCTACTTTTTAACACGTACATTTTGCAAAAAATTACTCCACAATTTATTTATTTCCAAAAAGAAATTAGTTTTAAACAGGTAAATAATCAGTTTTCACTTCTAATAAAAGACACCAAAATGAAGACAGAAACCAGGAGTTCTTAAGGGGACAATGGACTTTATAAACAACTTTTGCAGTAATTACCCGATTGTTATGAAATTCGCAGACTGCTTTCCACAAAAAAGCCTATTTTTTTGGTTTGGTCTAAAAAAAATATTAACTCATTTGGAAGTTATTACATTGAGCGTAGTCAAAGATTTTGATAAATAAGCAAAAATTGATGGGTCCCATGAACATTTCCTTAGCTACAAAGTATTAATTTCCCTTGTTTTGTCGATATTTTTATCTGTATAATAGTTTGTACAGATATAAATCAAATTACCAGTAAAGTAGCCTAGATTTTGAAGAGTGTAAAGAAAAAATATATTTTGTACTAAAACACCGAAAAATTTGCAAAAACAGCATAGGGCAAGCACCATTTTAAACCATAATTTCAAAATTGGGAACCGTGATGAATTTCTTATTTGCATTTAGGTTTATAGATACCTGTATTTCAAGAATTATCCAAAATATTGTCAAGGAAATCAATTAAAGCCGAATGTCAGTGAACATTTCGAAAGCAGAAGAATGTCGGAAAATTGGAATTCGAGAAAAACGTGTTTTGTAGATTTACTATATTTATCTACTATATATTACATGCAACTTCTTTGAAAACGATGGCAATAGAAAAATTCTTTTGCAATCTACAGAGTTTGAAATCAGTGAATTTTAACGCTAAAATAAAAAAAATTGATTTTTCGAGCAATTTTAATGATATTGAAAGTCTTGTTCTTTTCAACTTACTGAGAAGAGGTCTACGTTTGGATATTCTAAAGCATACCACAGACTGGTGAACGATAAGATTTACAACTTCTGCCGTCGCATAAATTTATTGCTTGAATTATGATCCTAAAAATGAAGCCAAAGTAATTCTAAAGTACACAGTTCAGAATACCGGCAATGATAATTCTCACCAATCTCCAATACCAGAAATTCATTACCCGTTTTTAACCCTGTGATGAATTCACTCGCATATATCCGTTCTACAACCTGCAATTTTCTAGCCAGTTTTGAACTTGACCAATAAAATCTTTTCTAGGATTTTTCAATCAATTGATGTTGTTTTTCTTTTGTAATGATGTGTGTTGATGGGTAGAAGCAATATAGCACTATTCGGAAGTCATCGAAGTTTAAGCATCGACCTTCTAATGAAATAAGCGGAGCATGTGGATGGAGTCACTCTCGTACGATCCCGGAAAGGTAAGTGACGGGGCTTACTTGTCGACTTGGGCCGATTGGCTATCGAAGCGCAGACTAGTGTTTTTAATCATGCAGGATAACCACTTTAACCAGCCAATAATTTGTCCTACGTCAGGATTAATGCCTTTTTCCACAACCACGTGACAGATCTTCAAACTGAGCAACCGGAAGAAATAGCATGAAGCTGCCCGCACATGCTCCATCTATTTCATTAGAAGGTTTTCGATTAGAAGGAAGGATTTTCGATAAACTAGATGAAACAGATGGATGGAGCAGTTGTGGTAACATGATGTAGAAGAAGCGTAGTTCACGTGTGCTTGGAAATCGAGATGGGCCTATAGGCTATAGAAGCACAAACTAGTGCTTTTCATCATGGTCGTCTAATCAGCCTTACATTAAGATTCGCGCTTTCTTCCAGTACTACTTGACCTTCACCCGAAGATTTTCAAACCGAGTGATCGGAGGAAGAAGCCTGAAGCTTTGCTCACATGCTCCGTCTATTTCATTAAAAGGATGATGCTCAATGAATGCATACGTCATCAGCCATCGTCAATATCTACTCCATGAATTTTGTAATTCAGTTCATTCTCCGCTTGTTACTCCTTTTTTGCGCATAGTGAGGCTACGAAAAGTCCCTGATAAACCTGTACTCAAAGATATTGATCATCTAATGAAATAGACGGAGCATGTGGACCGAGTCGCTGTCGTAATATCTTAGAAGTATTGGTCACATGGATTTGGGAATTTACTTGTGCGGATTAGGATTCGCGCTTTCTTCCAGTATTACTTGACCTTCACCCGGAGATTTTCAAACCGAGTGATCGGAGGAAGAAGCCTGAAGCTTTGCTCACATGCTCCGTCTATTTCATTAAAAGGATGATGCTCAATGAATGCATACGTCATCAGCCATCGTCAATATCTACTCCATGAATTTTGTAATTCAGTTCATTCTCCGCTTGTTACTCCTTTTTTGCGCATAGTGAGGCTACGAAGAGTCCCTTACAAACCTGTACTCAAAGACATTGATCATCTAATGAAATAGACGGAGCATGTGGACCGAGTCGCTGTCGTAATATCTTAGAAGTATTGGTCACATGGATTTGGGAATCTACTTGTGCGGATTAGGTACATCGATAAGCACAAACTTGCGTTTTACATCACACTTAATAATCACATTAATCAATCAATAATTAGTCCTTCATTAGGATTCGTACTTTCTTCCAATACCTTGTGATCTTCATAGCGATCGATCGGGAGAGGTATAATGACGCTGCACTCTCATGATCCATCTATTTCAAGAGAAGGCCGATGTCGAAAATCTCGTGACGCTAAGATTGTCAAACCCTAACACAAGCGAACAAACGAGCTATATCACTACCCAGCTCATAAAAGGATTTGCTCTACATAGCACATTTTCCACTTCCACAAAACTTGAATATTAATACCCCACCCAATTATACCATCCCATAATCGAATGCTTCGAACCTCTTATCTTAATCAAACCGCATTTCCCGAAACCGGTGATCCCACCAGATGAAAGATAGCTTCCCACATGCGTCACAGCGTTTTCCATTGGGTGGCCCACATCGACGTAACAGAAGTAGATTATGGTAATCAAGTTACACATCACACTGCAGCGGGCCTTCACCTCCTATTTTCTGGGCTGCATACTTAGTGAAACAAATTGCAGATATCACCTCCGTACTCGGGCCTCTGTAAGCAACGCTTTACTGATCTGCGATGAATGGGAGAAGATATGAATAATTCCCGCGACGTGCAACGCTCATTTAGTGGAGGAATTAATTCCGGGCGCGTTATGGAAAGTTGATTCATTTTGCGATACGCCGGAGGCCCGTGCATTCGAAATGGTGCACAAGTGACAGGGGAAAATCACACGGATGCAAATTCGCCTTTATCTAAATGTGAAAGTCGATCTTTTGAAGTGTCACAGGTTTTGTTTTTCAAGCAGCAAATGTAAACGGAGGTAGTGTTTTTGCGGAAGAACAACGTGCTTCCTGTACTTATTCCTCATCGATCTTCTATTGGAATAGACGGAGCATGTACGAGCAGCTTTATATGCTATTTCTTCCGATCGCTCGGTTTGAAAATCTGTCACGTAGGAGGACGAAAGCGTAACTCTTAAATTATTGATTGGTTAACGTTATTATTCACCATGATTTAAGCACCAATCTGCGCTTCAATAGCCAATCGGCCCAAGCGATTCCTAAACTCATGTGACTTTATATATGATAATTAATTGGTCAACGCCAAATGTCGCCAAAACGGAGGTAAACTGCAGTTTAAGGTAAGCCCGCTATGTATCATGCAACAGGATTTGGTTAACAGGAAATAAAATCACCGTTTTTCGTTAGGTTTGTTTTCTTACACTAAAAATTCCTCATACTAGAAGATGCCATATGATATTTTTCAGTTAAAACTCTGAAGGGCACTAAAACGCTTTTTATAAAGAAAGAAACCCTTTATGGGTGAAGACTTTTCATTTCATATTTACGTATTTTGCTCATAAAGAAAGATGCTGAAGCAAAAACTTTTACTTTATAAGGGGTGATTCGAATGGAAATGTATGCATTCCAAAATTTAGTACTTTAAGGTTGTTCAGGGGTGATCGCACTCCATATGACTTACTGCGCTCTAAAGTAATCCTTAACATTGGAGAATGAAATGAGAGAATATGGCCAAATCTTTACTGTGATGGTTAAGACAGTAGGTCTCCATGAAATAACGAATACTAATCTGTAAATGAAGTAGAAGATTCTGCTTCATTCGCAGATCATAGTATCGCATTTGATTTAACCGAGTAATATGGACAAAATGAAATATATAAGATATAAAAGCGAATATTTATTGGTTAGGTCTCAAGACAGATTTGCGTACTAGTTTAAATTATCTAAAAACTCTCACCCTCTAACATTGAGAATTATATTACAAGGATTATTGATAAGATACTTACACAAGATCTCCGTGAAATGCGCCCGTCTCGCTTATCTTTCAATGAATTTTATCACAAATACATATGGGCTCAGGTGTTGACCTCGTCATCTGACCGTGGTTTGAAATCAAGAGATGTCCTCGTATCTTTTCCAATAGCCCGTTGTGTTGCTCCAGTGCGACGTAAACTGACCCACCTACCACAAATGCGTATGACAGAGATTTTCAGTGAAAAAACCCCCCAGGTATGTAGTTAAAGTCACACTGGAGCAACCCAAAAATAGCCCGACGGATTACGAAAATTTAACTTTAACCCAATGACATAAAATGTAGTCGCCAATTTGGTAACGTTTGGCATTTAATCAAATTTTTGTTGACGAATCAACTATATCAATTCGGAATTTATTCTGCGGAATTTTCGTTGGCGAAATGCTGAAATCGTATTCGAAAAATAAGTCACGTGACGTCACGTTCAGAATACATACTGGAAATTCGCATCACCGGAAATTTTCCTTTGATAAATGCTAATTGTAGCCGGGTGGTATTTTGTATACACCTTGGGAGTTCTATATAAAGTGTTATATACGATGAATAATTATTAAAATCAGCATGTTACAGCACTTAACTAATATGTTACAAATTAACTACATATTTCCATAACCTACGTGGCGCAGAAGCAGACTGATTTTCTTTTTGGAAAATGACGATAAACAGGAGGGAGAGTTGATTAACGTCGCACTGGAGCTACACAACGGGGTCTTGGCGACGGTCCGGGATCAAATCCGAAGGGAAAGATCCGAGGATAACACCACGTAATTTTGAACCACGGTCAAATGACGAGGTCACACCTGAGCTGGCACTCAACTCTCCAAACTTCCGAACAATGTCAACGTGAGGACACGACAGATTTAACGTACACCCCGGTCTTTGGATCAAGTTTTGAAAACGCAACCCTCCGGTTGCTAATTCGCAACCCTTTCAACTGGGTTACCTCGATTCGCGAGATACGGATGTAAACTATGAAATCAACCACTACTGAATTCGTTTAAATATACTAGATTTTAGCTATTGTATAAAATACTGCTACAACTACCCGGAGGACCTTTCTAATGAAATTCTTCAGTAATCAGAAAAGAAAATCGACGTTGATGGAAATCAAGAAAGTAAAATTCAGCGTAGAAAAGAAAATGTGAGCGAACTCTAAAATAAGTTTAAATATAAAAGACCGAATCGCCTTTGGGCAAGTGGATGTGATATAATTGAAGTTGACGTTTTAAAGCTAATTGTGTTAAAAACATGACAGGCGTGTATTTTCTGCTATATACTTTATTGAACATAAGACAAAACGCGTAAAAATTACACAAAATGTTGTCTAGCGTTTTGATCAAATGTATTTTATTCCTAGAAATACATATCGATGCTGATAAACATTATAAATGGATTTAAATAGGGTATATATATATTAGGCTGTTAGTATACATATGCCCCCATATGCTCGAAATTTAATATAGATATCAGGAACTCAAATTGTCGAGTACATCCAGGCAATTTGTACAAAATATAATCAGAATAGCGGTGCATGCGTTTCGTGTTATAATTTATGTTTGATAGATATAATCAATTAATCAACAGTCTGTTGTGGAATATTATTATTGTTCAAGCTAGAATATTTAAACTAGAAATTGGAGTTCTGTTTTATATCAGAAACATCAAATTTAATAACTTTACACACGTAATTTAAAATTTTACTCGTGTTTAATCATTTAATCTTCTTCTGAATTTACTAAAACTAATATTTATAAAATAATAATTCATCCAAAAGCCGAGAATGAAATTGATATTCATTTACTTATTTCATTGTCTATCGAAAAATATTCAATTGCAGAGAAAAAAATATATTACTCAAAAAATGCAAAAAATAGACATAAATCCAGTTAGAATAAAGACAAAACAAAATACTTTGCTGAAGCAGATTACTCATTGCATCGAAATCATTAAAAATATGTAAGTCTAGAAATAATTATATAGTTTAAAAATCCATGTACAGCAAATTTGTTGCAAACATTTTCTTAAAGGTACCAAGGGACATTAAAATCAACAAAGAAACTAAAATGGGCGAATACTATTTTAAATGAATTTCGTGTAACAGGATAAGGAATAAGGTAGAGCATGTTTGAACCAAAATTGTACAAGACTAACGCTTTGGTAAGTCTTAATGATCTCAATCATAGTTCCCAAAGTGGGCGCTATACCCCCTTCAGCTCTGGAGGAATCTTAGATGTGAATGCCGACCCCATAGAAAATAGAGGGGAAGTTGAGAAGCAGAAGTGATTATAAGAATGTTCTTAAAGAGAGATTGTAAAAACAGATAACCCCCACACTTTATCCTGTAGTGTGACAAAATTTCTTAATTGCATTTCCGTCATTTAGTGTACTAACGAGTCTTTTAGCTAAAAGGAGAAACCGACTGCAAATAGTTGATCATGGAGATTTAAGGATGCTGTTGATAAAAATAGAGCATAACATACAAATTAGTAGCATAACACTAGGCTCATCCTTCTCATTACTGTTTATTTTTAATTTTTGATTGTTTTATTTTATTTCTGATTTGATTGATATAAATTACTAATAGTAGCGAATAATCTATGTGAAAAATATTTTTTATTTCATTCAATAAGTAGATTTATAATTTCAGTTCCAAATTGTATTATTTCCTTTTAGCTTTTTGTAATTATACATACAGCTACATAAATATTTTGGTGAATGTGAAACATTATAGGCACAGCTACATTTGTAATTTATTATTGGTTAAGACAGAATTTTCTAGAGGGGGGGTGAGCCGAAAAAAGTGTCTTTTAAAAGGGGGCATGAATCCAAAAAAGTCTGGGAAACTACGATCTAAATAATAGTAGCAAAGCATTAAAAATGTCTTCTGGAATATTAATTTAATCTATTTCAGATAAAAGGGAGATGAGTTGGGAAATAGAATCTTATTTCGTGATGTTGAAGAAAGAATAAAAATGTAGACCTGTATAAGAAATTACATTTAATTTCTTGAAATATTATTTTATGAGATCGCATGTAATCCCACTAGATTGATTTTTTCTGATAGATAAGAAACAATAATAAATAAATATTGACCTCCTCAAAAACAGTTCCTTTTTTTGAACAAAATTTAACGTATTAACCAATGATTGAATGTCATGGAAGCCAATATACGGTATTGGAATGATCGTCTCGAAACAAAACAAAGAACTGCTGAATTCTGCTGTTGTAAAATCTCTGGTGCTTAATTTTCCCAACCCACTTCTGAAAGGAGAATCTAAAATGGGAGTCTCTGTTTTATGAGGGAAAATCCCATCAATGTTCTGAAATAAAATTGGTTGTCATGGGAAAAACCACCTGTAAGAGTAATAAAAGCGTTTTCTAATAGCGAAACATGTATAGTACTTTTTTTCACGAGACTGATCTAGATTAAAATTTGCTGTAACCTTAAAACAGGGATATTTAACACAGCCTTTGTTTCTTAATTGCTAAATTTTCACTTTTAATGTCACACTATCCTTTATTGGTATTGAACTAAAATAAAAATATCGTAAACTTCAAAGAAATATATTTCACCCCAGGTGTGAGTGGACTTAACTACAAACCAAAAGTGCTTTCTCAAACTATCTTAAGAAAAACTTGGAATCATTCTACATATTCCGTTCCGTTTCATATCTAAGTAGTCTAGAATTTTTTCGAATCATGATTATCAAATGGTTCGATTTGTCTTCTCTCAACGGTCATTTTATGCTACACGTGGGTTTATTAGACGGGGATCTTATATATATAGAGAGAGTGGATTCCGAACCGCTATGAACATTCATACCATAACCGGGATTCGAACCCAGAATCTGTTCAACCGAATGACAAAACGCTTACAACAATGCTTATATGCCAGTGATTATCAAATGGTATAAGTGTTGAATACTACATTTATTGAACTATTATTGAATTATACTCTTCGAATACTATGCTTCAAGTTATATCTTCGTATGTTATACTCCTCAAATTATATCTTTCTATAATGTTATTACTATCTTCAAATTGTATTTTCATAAAATGCTATATTCCAAAAATTATATATTCATTGAATTCTGCACTATTTAAGTATCTTCAAAGAAAGCTGTACTCTTGAAATTATACCACCTTAGAATGTTCACTCTTCAAATTAGTTCTTCATAAAATATGTTAAACACAAATTGTGTACTTTCATAGAATGTTTATTTTCTTCAAATTTATCTCCATAGAATGCTTTACTCTGCAGACTATATTTTCATAGATAACTATGCTCTTAAAATTATATCTACATAGAAGGCTACACTCTATATCTCTTCATAGAATTTTATATTTTTCAAATTATATCTACATAAAATATTATACTCCAAATTACATGTTCTTAGAATGCTACATACATCGATTTCTAAGTCCTTTTCTCCAGACCTTTTCTTCTATATATGAGCAAAAATCAAACCTCATTTCACCTTTATAGATAATGTAATTAACTGTTTCTATTGTGTGTGTAGAAAGACCATTGAATACAATGCTAATTTAACAATACAATAACCAGTCATTCGATACCAGATTGAGCCTTTTTCCTTCCCATTTTTCTCAATTCAAAATACATTCGATCAAAAAGAATTTACCTTTGATTTCATTATAATTGAAACCTGCAACAGAATTTTAATAAAATTTAAACACGCTATTCACACGAGCAAAGACACATCAAGTACTATGAAATTACGCAGTGTATACAACCTAAAGAACACGTCTCACTGGAGATTATTGAATGTTTCGGTTCCCAGAGCCTATTAAAATTTATACCTTTTCACACCTCGCATGACGCTTTCAATTATTAAAGGGAAGGTTAACGTTAAACTATCTATGGGGAATAGATACCGCTTCTGTGTGATCCTTAAGAGAGCGTATCGTGAAGGGGATTTGATGCAATGTCACGCAAGCTCCCACAAAATAGATGGTCTTAAAAATGATATTTCGAGATGAAGATGGATCACTCCTAGCGACAGAAACCTGAATGATGGTTTGCATCAAGAGTGCTGACGACTTGAACGTGGAATTAAAGGGAAGAATTGATAGCATCCATTAAAAAGATACTTTTCCTGAGTGAATAAATAAAAGAAGCTTTTTCATCGAATGCTTATTTCAAAAGAATTAAATCTGACGATGGGGACTCACAGAGGGCTGTGCGTCACCTAATGATTAATCCCTAATTAATGACTTCGAGAAGTGTTCTCAAGAACTGGGATTAAGTCGCATTAATTGCTAACAAAGATGCAGTACAATGGTTTGAGTAAATCTTGCGATTTCTAAGCCAATAAACTGATGCGGCTGTTGTTTTTTCATCGGGAAGAGAATTTCGATGTTGGGAATGGTAAAAAAATGTTCCCTATTTTTTGAAACCGCTATAAAAAATTCAAAAACTGTTGTAGCAAAAGAAAAAAGTTAATCTTATTTAAAATGAGTATAAGAAAGTGGTATAAGAAATCTAGTTGAAAAGTACTTTTTTTGGCTAGATTTAAGTTTCATGTGTGACCAGGGAAACTCAAACTGTGATTTAAAGGTTATTTGCATCTATTGAGAAAAAATAGTCTGCGATTCGTTTAATTTGAATGGAAGATTCTGAAACTTTAAAAAGTGAGTCTTTTGGAACTATGAAAATTTAAAGAAATTACTCCCATAAATTAGAAAAACACTAATTTCACAAGTTTTATATTGTTTGGTATGTTTTCTTAATTACCTCACGCCCTGCATGTAACGGTATTTTAACTAATTCGATTATATTAGTACACTTGGAGGGATAAAATTTTGTACTGTTAAATATTGTTCAGTTACATTTTTTCCTGTTGATCTATTTTTACTGAAAATTTTGTATTGTAAAGGTGTTAAACAATTTTCTCATATTCTTAACTTACCATCGTTAGTTTTTCCATTATTCCGCTTTTCAACTAAATGTCTACATTATTTCTAAATAAAGTGCTCAACTGCAAACACCACTTTTCACATAACACTTAACAAAACCAACTATCTTTATAAATTGAATAATCAACCTCATTAAACAAATATGATAATTAACCTTCCAAATGTTTCGAAATGTGTCATCAAAATATTGCAGATTTTTTTTATGATGACAATATCAAGATCTGATCAGTTTCTATTCTAATGAAGTGATCTCTCGTCCGTCAGGATGTGGACAGTTTTGCTAATAACGAGAGGTACCTCGTCTTGACAACCTCCAGGAGGGCTAATGAATATAAAAACGACCTAAATGTGGTTTAAAATTACTACTGAGATGGCAGCACACTAGCATTTTCTTTCAACACATATTTTTTTACTTTACTGAGGAAATGAATATCAAGAAAAGTAACATTTTAGCCATTTCACAGTTATGTAGTTCTTTCTCTAAATATCTTATTTTTCGAACAGACATAATTCGTCTTATCAATATGTTTAAAACAAATTATAATTATGTCTAAAGCGGTTCTCTACCATGTGAGTGACAATACGAATTTCGTGTTTGCAATGCACTCTTGGGGATTTACCTACACGTCGAAAATTGCCCCGTAGTGGCAAGCCTCTTTTGCAAAAATCTGTTTCAAACCGTCACCAGTTCTGAGAAAGGGGCGATTTGTTTTTCCTACTTGGATTTTAATTCACCCTTGGAGTAATAGGGCCGTTTTTGTCTGGACGAGATATCTCATCGTTAAATAAAACTGTTCAGATCTTGATGGACGAAACATATCGTCATTAAAAGAAAACTACCTAGAACTCTTGATCTAGTCATTATCAAACAATCGGCTAGATGGGGACATCTCGTAGTTAGAAAAATTGGTCAGATCTGAACGAATTATCTCGTCGAAACAGCTTGGAGAGTCAAAGCGAATATTTGGAAGGAAACCAATTAAGTAGTAAATATTTGTAAATATTCGCACGTTACACTACGGCTGGGACAAAGGAGTCCCATCAGAAGTTTCCTTCGTAAAGCGGCTTGGGACTGTTGGAATTTTCCCCCCTTTTAAGTGACCACTGACATCGATCGCGATTTAAGAGGGTCCTTCCTTTTGTTCGATGACTCCCCTATATACCATTGTGTGAACTCTTTGGGAAAGATAGAAAGTGGTGCAGGTCATATCTCTCTCACACGAAAGAATACGACGGCATTTATGGGAGCTCTTTCCTCATTCAGCGCAACTCGTAGGGAAATAACATGTTATACCTTCATTTATCACATTGGTAGAATTGCTTAAAACATACCGACAGCAATCTGATTCGAGGGGGCACGAATAGTTCTCACGGTGACCATCGACGCATCTTTTTTTGTATTGTCAAAGCATCACTGACGATGGAACGGTTGTACAGCACTTTATCCACTTGGATTGGAAACATTTCGAATGTTATCACTATTTTCAATCTTCCTCTTTCAGTCGGTCTAATTAGCCCTTATATTGCAATACATGACCAGGATTTAATCAACTTGCTTTCAATACTATATATTACGCGGTATTTTGTTCATATTCAAATCCGTTTATCCATTAATGAAAAAAGAGGTCGAAGGAATTCGACGAAGAAAATTTTGCTGATATCGATTCAGAATGCGAAATTGAACATCCTGTGACGAATCTTGCGTCCGAACAACAGATTTTTGTAGTTGATAACTCATCTACAGAATTCCCAAACATAAATTGGAAATTTCCCGAACCATCAGATGAAGTAACTGTTTACGACTTCAGTGAAAATATTGGGCTTTCCTCAAACGTTCAACCGTTAGAACTGAAACAAGAGCTTGATTATTTTCCCCTGATGTTCAAATCGGAAGTTTTACGAATTTTAGTTGAAGAAACTAATAAGTATGCAGTACAAATTTTGAGTATACGTGCAAACTCTCCAAAGAAAAAATACTCGTTGCATTGGAAGACTACGACTGCTTCAGAAATGCAGAAATTCTTAGGATCGGTTCTACTCATGGTCCACATAGAGAAGGAAATTTTCCACTAACTTTAAATATTTTACTTTACAAATTGCCAATTTTGAATTGGTCGATTTTTACATGATTTGCACAAGGGTATGTTGAAGAATCAGAAAATTTTAAATTTCTAAGTTTACAAGTTTACTAAGCATCAAAATTACCGCATTTATGTTATTTTAATGTTGGTTGGTTTCGGGTCTTATGGCACAAGGGCCATATTTGGTCAAGCTGCACCAAACACAAGACAGACAACACAATGTGGGAGGAAGAAAAAGCAAAAAGCAGAAGGTTAGACTAGGATAAAAATGAAAGGGAAGAAAGATCACTTAGATATCTCGGGGTCGTGATGCCCGTACACACCTAAATAAGATGTGGGCGTGAGGGCGTTATTTTAACGTAAAAGAAGCATCCAATTTTCATGATCTTAATATAATGGTAGAATATGACCACGTATTTTATTAACCAAAAATTATTCGAATTATTCCAATAATTTATTTTTACAACGTTTTGATTGTACCTAAAAATTCAATATTTTAGGTGGAATCATGATCTCCAAATTATTTTAATTCAAAGATGATTTTTTAATCATTTTTAAAACCATATGCAAAAATGACCGATGAAACTGTTGGTCAATATTCATAAAGTTTGTAGTACATCTTTTCTTGTGACATAAAATCTTTGTCGCACAAGAAGTGATTTTTTTAAAAATCCAATGGAAACTTGAGCGTTATAAGAATATTAAAATTAGATCAAAATGTTGGAGACTGGTGTGCATATGATACTCACTTGATAAGGAAATTTAGTCATTTTATATACCTCCTCTTGTCTATGACTGAATTTTAAAACTGATTTTAAAGTGAATTAAAACCTTTACGACATCTATTAAAATAACAACCAATTACTTCCTTACATGTACAATTTTCAATAAATTTCAAAACAAGGATTGACGGGAGTTCCACATTCAGTTAAAAAAAGGTTTTTTGAAAGCACATTAGTAAGAATTTTTTCTCATAAGGGGGTATTGAGCCTATTTAATACCACCGGTCAAGCAAACATTCATTTCATTATTTAATCATTTTTTCAAACTCATAAAATAATAAAATTTTAATCATGTGCAATAAAATAAAACTCCTAAAGAGAACGTACTCTTCATGTACTTGTTTACGTATTAAATATTAAAATAGAAAGTATCTGTCATTTTTTTGTAATGTAAACACTTTACACTCTGTTTTCTACCAAAATATGAATATTATGAACGATAATTAAGAAGATAAAAGATTATACAAAATCACACTGACCATTTTAAAAATGAACTTTCAAAATCTTGTATTTTATTTGAAAAAATGACTTGGGCTTATCAAAATCAGTCATTGAAATACTAATATAAGCAAAACAAATAGAGTATGCATTTGTTACTGTCCTAACTTCCTTAAACGATTTTTAATTCAAATCTCATACAATTGTATGAGGTACGGAGAATCAAGTGGGGTAGAAAAGAGCGCATACAGCGAAAAGTGGGAACCCAAGAGATTTTCAAACAACCATTCCCCAATTTCCATTAAGCGGCATTGGGACAACACTATGAAATGAAAGCGCGCTAGGTGGTCAGTCGTAAAAGTCATTCAAGACTCTCTCGCCCAAATTCTGTAGGAAGAAGGAAGTTAAGTGAAATATGCCGTTCCACGAGGCGTTAACGAAATTTGGCCACCGTATCGCAAAGGTTAATACAAATATGCACCTTCATACCAACAACAATCGTTTTCATTTTTCTTAAATGTGATTAGAAACAGCTTGCTGTGGAAAGTATGAACTTAAAATAAGTATTGAGAATTTTTATTGTTAATTTACCGGGGGGGACCAGTAATTCTCAAACCCTATTCCACGGCCATTTACGTGCAGTCAGAAATGAGCTGTGAACTAGTGTGCATTGCAGATTTTTATGCCCTTGCGTTAACTTCTCAAGAAAGGTATCTATTCTCTTTTCAGTTAAAACGTGCCCCCACCAGAGGATAAAATCTTCCGTAGATTCCTCCCTCGAGCGTTCCAGCCGGATTATTACGCTCATCTAGGCTCTTCACGTCTCCTCCAAACGAACGCAGCAAAAGCAGAACCCCCGCGAGTGCACTGACTAAGAAAATGTGGAAATGGTGGCCCGGAGAAGCGTGCTAAGAATCACTTAGAAAACAAGAGGAGATGGACGTTATCTGACCGTTGGCGATCGTGAGCTTTTTACATAATGCCTTTCCCGATTGCTCTCCGCATTGCGGTCAGCGGAGACCTTAAAATCACGTTCGGGCAATGAAATTTTCAGTCTCAAGAAACAAAGCTCATTTAGGGCGCGGTGGAAGAGGTGAAGATTATGTCTGGGCGGTCGTAAAAAGCTGCTGCTAAACCTCGGATACTTCCTTCCCAGAGGAAATTTTAAAGCTTAAAGTTTCTGTTGTTGCTTTTCCAGCTCATAAATGCAATCCCGCTTATGGGTTCAACTGTTTCTGGGTCTTGCTGGTGGCTGTCTCATTCATAAACTCAATCCCGTTTATGTCTCTTAACTACTTCTATGGGTTTAGTTTCTGGCTTTCTTACATATTATGACTATTGTTCTGATTAACTATTTCTAGGATCTAGTTGACTGTGTAGGGATATTTTTAGTTACAAGTAGTTGGTAAGTGGTTCTTAACCCAGTGTAGCTGTTTGTTTAACCACTTTTGAGTCTATAATTTAGTCAGTCTGTGGATTTTTGTAATGTGGGTCTTTTGTATAGTTTGCCTTCTGTTCTAACTATAGTTTTAGCTTTTTCTAGGATCTAATTCACTGTGTAGAAATATTTAAACCTATAGAATAAAATGTGTTAAGTGGTCCCTTATACAAGACCAGCGTAGCTATTTGTCTAACTAATTCTGAGTCTATAGTTTCTTGCTTTCTTACATATGAATGTTCTGAAAATGGTGCTACCTATTTCATGGATTGTAGTTAACTGTGTACGGATAGTTACACAATAAAATGTGGTAAGTGGTCCTTAACATAAGCCACATTACTTTGTTTAACTACTTCTGGGTCAATAATTTCTCGCCTTCAATCATATGAATGTTCTGATTTCCAGTTAGCTATCTTTAGGATCTAGTTAACTGTGTAGGGTTATTTTTAGCCATGGAATAAATCGTAGTAAGTGGTCCTTAACAGAAGCCAGTGATACTATTTGCCACTTTTACTACCAATATAGTAAGAGTTCATAGATGCTCCTAAAGGGCAAATTTGTTGTTTTTAATATTTGCACTGATGCTTTTAACTGATTAGATCAATAGCAGATCAAGTAGTTTTGTGACATTACGGAACTTTGAAGTCATTTCCAGTAATTATTCTCCGATATTTTGACCCAAATATATTTCTATAATTTTATTACACCACAAAAATATAAATTAAGTTATTATAATAAAAAAAAATATTATTTATTTTAATATTGAAACGAGTATTAAATTAACTATAAAGTGTACAAACAAAAGCTTTCATATAAATCTGCAAATAGATGTAAACCAAGCATTCTAATGAGACTTCCGTTTCGATATATTGTCCTAGGAAAAAATGTATATAAATTGCGATTAGTCCTGAGTCCTTGTTAAAATTTCAATGCTAAAATAAATACTAACTTTTGAAAAGGAATTTATAAAGTGAAATGAATTTATAAAATTTTCACTCTACTTTGAAAATTATTAATATTTGATTTTGGTAAGCAAATTCTCAACCTTCACGCTCTCCTGTAAAAATAACAGGTTCGTGGCTAGTAGGTTATTTGATGTTGGATTAGATAAGTATTTGGAATTGAGAGTTCATAGTATTTTTTAGATCTCTTAAAGGCTCATATCACATAGGGCACCTAAAAAATTACAGTTTGGATATAAACGGTGACATTTTTTCTCAACAATTAACTTTATTCCTGAAATCAGCATTGAATAACCACGTAGTAGACCACATGTAGTGATATTAATTTCTGATATTTTGCTCGTCAGTAATTTCTCATTTCAAACTTTGTTTTTAAAGTTGTAAGCTGTATCAACTTCATACGAGATCACAAGATCTTAAAAGAAAAGTCACGAATTCTTTTATTTTTTATCTTTAGAACTTTCCCCCGCCGTCTTTAATGTAGTTTCATTTCACTCTGTTATCTATGGTGTTTATGCTAATTTAATAAATGTTTAGTTATTTAGCCATTTACGAAACAGTTGTCCTGCTTTTATCATGTTTGGTGCAGTTCGTCTAGTTCTGGACTTGGTGACCATTTTCTTGAACATTGATTAATTCAATTAAGTGAATCTAAAATAAATTAAAAACCACAAGCCCTTATTAAGAATGAATTGTACTTCAAGAAACTACTGCACAGAATTTCCAAAGAATGGTAGAAAATAGCATTTATTATAATTTTTCCTCTTTGAGCCTCACTTAAATGCACATCCCGATCAATACATCACCCCCGTTACATGAATTATCTAACGAAAACCATGAATAACCCCGCTCCAATCGTAGAAACAAGTCAACCAACTTCCAGGAACACGGAATCATTTCATGGAAGTTTCTCACTTGACAAAATACACATTAGTTCCAACCGTTTCACCCGGAGGTTTATTCGCAGCCATCCTCCACTCTTCCCCTTAACTCCCCGAAGGGTGTGTGGAGAAGAAAAGAAAAGAAGTCCGATATTTTAAGAGGCATTTAAGAACATCTGTCGAAGGTGTTTTGCGGCCAACAAAGGCTGAGGGCCGAGTGCTTCCCTTAAGCTGCAGCAGCCTAATAATAAATGGCGCTGTCGATAGTCCAGGAACAAGCAGCGTGTCAACTTCTGTTGTGTTTGTTTCACTCTCTTCCACCCTGAGAAAATTTTCTTCGCGTTTTCGATGATGGCTACTTCGATTTTATTTCTGGGAAGCCATTTCGGGAAGCTATTTCCGAGGAAGGGGATGGATATATTCATGCACAATGGGATGTTACAGGCCGATATCGAATTTAATATCGCGGAGCTATTTGTTTGGCATTGCTCGGAGCTGGGTCAATGTTGGTGTTTGTACAATTCTGGAACATTCAATATCTTATATACAGTAATGGTATTGACAATCTGGTGATAGCATCATTAAGCGATTTGATCTTGAACTCCTTAGTGTAACAGAGTTCGAGATTTATAGAGTGTCAAATACAAATTGAAATGGCATAATTACTAGTAAATTTTATAGATAAATAATGTAAACAGGAAAAGATTCATAGTGTACAATCCCTTCCTGTGAGACAGCTTGAAATACCAAAAGTCTGTTTTCTGAGGGAAAATCCATTATACATCGATTCGATTTTTCAGAGTGTGCCCATTAAAGTGGTAAATCCTTCAATAAAATAGGAATGAGCTATGATCTGCTTAACCCTCTTGGTGGTTGATCTTCGCGGCGAAAACTGCCCAGTAGTGTCCAGCCTCTGATGCAAAATACTTGTTCCAAATTGTCCCCACTTCGGGCAAGGGACAATTTGTTTCTCCTACTTCATTCTTCCTTGGAGTAATAGGACAATTTTGTCTTCTCGTCCTTAGCAAAATTGACCAGAACTTGGACGAGATATCTGGCCGAAACACGTGGAGGGTTATAAACTCACCATTGATATGATTTTAAAAAATACTTTCTAATGTTATTTTATGGGGTCACACGTGGTCCACATGATGCATTCAATATATCACCGTTTCCTTGTTTGCAAGTATTCTGAGTGGGGGAAGAACATGTAATTCATTCATGCCTTTCTTTGGTCTGATATGTTTGAAATTCAAAGGGGTCTAGCGATGAACTAATCTAGGATTAATTAAAGCATTTCCAACCAGGTGACAGCCCGTACTTTAATAATCACAGATACGTTGTACTCAATGGACTCACCCAGTGAACACATTTGCCTCACCTCAACTTTACACTAGGGCAATTCGGATCCGGAGTGGATCGCGCCGGCTATCTTTTTTCGCTGATTGGCTGGTGAGGTCTGCTTCGCATCCGCGTTGTCTTGGTGTAAAACAAGCTTAACTATATTTCTGAGAGTTCCAAGATTCCGTGACTCAGTGAGGCACTGATGTTGTACCCATAAAATCACAGTCCGATACTAAACCATTCCATGATGGACTAATCACGCCTTTTTAGTAATGCTTGCATGTTTATTTGCGTGGAAACATTTTTATATAACACTCCTGGTGGTTCTCTTGACGAGGTATCTTGTCATTAGCAAAAATAACTCAATCTTGATGGATGAGATATCTCGTCATTAAAAAAAACCCGGCCAGATCTTGATATCGTCATCACAAAAAAATCGGAAACATCTTAATAACGAGAAATATCTTCATTAAAAAAATTGGTTAGATCTTGATGGACGAAATATCTCATCATTTGAAAAATTGATCAGATCTTGATGGAAGAGATATCTCGTCGAAACCACTTGGACGGATAACACACTCAATATTCATCGATCCAGTTCCAAGGAGCAGATTAATTAGCAGATTTCCTCTCTCATAAAGCTGTGAATATCCCTTAAATTTGTTGATTGTGTACCTTTCACTCACTCCTTGCTAACCGTTTCGCACATACTCTTCTCGTTCTTCTGACTTTAACTTTCACGTAGCACGGACGTGTCACCCCTGGGTCCACTATTCGTAATTCAAGTTCATCATATAATTATATAACGTCTTAAAACATCTTTTTTAAGTCTCAACTACACACTATGATTGATTCGTGTTAATTTGATTATTTATTCACGTATTCGAAAAAACAATTGTAGAATGTTCAATTCTTTTCATTACCGGTGTTGAAGAATATACAATACCAATCTCTTCTTGAACTCTTGTAGAAACTATTACTTTTATCTCGGAATCGGGATTCTGTTTAAATAAAAATACTTACGCAAGAAGTGTTAATTCATTTCTATGTGGCACTATAAATATCCAAATACTTATTAAAAACGCAACTTAAGTTTGAATAAAAAATAAGGGTAATTTTAGAATGTGTGAAGTTATTATTTCTTCAGCTTGAAATGAAAATACAGATTTCGTTTGTAAGAGTACCAAATATTTACTTGCCATACGGAATTCCCTTTCCCTCATACATAGAAATGTGTCATATTCAATATTGCATATTAAGTAAAACATGAATGCTTTCACTGAGTTGGCGATGGGAAAATCTGAAAATGTATTTTGTTCGTTAAAGAAAAATATGACTTTGACTCCTTAATTACTCCTTATCCTTGAGTCAAAATGTGTATTTTATTAATAAATAATTAAAAATATGTAATTTATTATTTAGCGATTGTTATAGTAAATTCGGAAATTATCATTGAAAAGTTAAATTAAAGATTTAGAAAACATGAAAAAATAATTAGAAACAAATATTTAAGAAGCCTGAAAAACGAATACCTAATTATAAAGTTAATTTTGATATTTCACTATCGTTCTTTAAAAAGCTGAGAGAGTATTCCTATTTCTTCAATACAGAGCTGAATGAAAGATTAATTTTATATTTTACTTAACATTTTCAAAACAATTTTATAAAATTGTGTTTAGCCGTATCCTTTATTTAACTCAAATTAACTACTAACTAGTTATTAAAGACAACAATACCTATTCAAAGGTATTAACCTGTATGTGATATTCCTTACTCAGATTAAAGCTGTATCTCAAAGGAAAAACTAATCTACCTGGAACATTCGAATGCTTATGACGATTAGAAATGGAGTTTCCTTAACGTGTACCAAAGTTTTAATTGCTTACTTATTTAATGATCTTTTCTTGATGTCGCCTTAAAACTGTACGCTTTCGTATTTTCAATTGATTTTACACACCACACGCTTGACGTAGAGGAATAGTTGTTTGTCTCCTTGAGTCAGTCATACCTTTCATAAATGATAAACATACACACAAAGAGAGACAGAGAAAGGCACACACATAGAGAAAGAAGCATAGAGAGATAGAGACACTGAAGAAGAGAGGTATACACAGAGATAGAGAAAGACAGAGAGACGGAGTGAAAAACAGATATATAGAAAAAAATAGAGAGGAAGGTACACAGATTAAGAGAAAGATAAAAATAGACACACAAATAAGAGGAAGGAAGACAGGAAGACACAAAGATGGACATTCAAACAGGGATAGAAGGCATAGAGATAGACACAAACAGAGGTAGAGAAAAAGAGAGACAGATATAGAGAGACATAAGGAAAGAAAGAAACAGAGAAATACATTGAGAGAGAAACAGAGAGAAAGATGCACACAGACAGAGACACACATAGAGGGAGAAAGACAATGAGAGACAGAGAGAGAGAGAAGACACACACACAGAGAGAGAAAGACGGTGAGGGACAGAGATAAACATTGAGAACGAGACAGAGGGAAATACACGCATAAAGAGAGAAAGACATTGAGAAAGAGACAGAGAGAAATACACACCAATAGGAAGTGAGAGAGGATACTAGAGAGAAATACACACACAGAGAGAAAGACAATGAGAGACAGAGAGAAATAATTGTTATGAAAAAAATGTCCGTTATTTTTCATTGCTGGTTTGAACATATTTTGTTGATATGATTTGTCTCATACTAGGGCTGATACATTTTATATATTATTTGTATAAATATGTATGGCCCAAATTTACCGCCTATCAATCAACTTATAAACTGCGCTAGTGAATAAATACCCTCATTAGCAAATAAATAAAAAAGCACGAACAAAACGTTTTTATGAATACCTGTCCGAAACAACTTGCATAAAATTCCACAATACTTTTATGTATTCTCCAAAAATGTTCATTCGACGAAAGAAGAATACTGTATGAAGACATAATTGAAATTCAAGGAATGAATTTTTACCTAAATCTCTCCCAGGACTACAAAATACCGAATATACATTCGGAAATGTTTGTCATTACACACACAAAAAGAAGTCATCCTTTTGAATAGCAACTCGCATCCGAATATCCTTTTCATTCTTTAAGATGACTAAAAGATTTACATGAACAACTTTAAAGAGAGTTTAAGATTTTGTATTCATTCAAATTCAGTGATACGAAACATTTTTACTTCGTTTCCGACTTCAAAAGAAATGCCAGAAAAAAGACATCTTATTTATTTACACATTCCAGTCTACGGAGAACCTTATTTCATTTCAAAGCTGCCATTATTATAGTGTAAGCGTCGTGTTTTTTCCCCTCGTCATATTACAGAGAGAAAAGTAAAAATAAATGTTTCAGAATAAATACCTTGAGTACCAATAAGCTGGGGATGTAAAATGATGAATGCACATACCAAATTTTCGACTTACGAGTATTTTAAAAGCAACTCTGCTCACATACTAAATTGAATTAGACTTAAATTGCACTTCAGAAGGTTTCTTAAAATAAATTCCGGATAAAACAAGCACTGTTTAACCATTTTACTTGAAGAACTGTTATCCATCTATTTAAAAGATTTATGAAAGAGAAACGAATTTCATTTCGTAATTGAACAATAACACGATAGTCCACCTTTTATCTAATTCTAGACATGACGAAACAAAAAAATTAGATTGAAACTTTTTACATTTAAACACACAGTTGACGTAATGTATATTGTGTATGCCTCATAAAATCAGAAGCGAATATCAATATTTAAACTTAGTTAAAATTCCTAAGTCACAATATTTAAACTCAGTTTAAATTCCTGTCAGAATATTTAAATCAGTGTCATTACTTTAAACAACTTATGCATTCTGCAAAATTAAATATAACAGTTCATGTTGTTCCTTAATCTATTGATGATTGATAAATAAGAACAATATGTACATAACGTAATAGGAAAATGCTTTTCTCTGAATAAAAGATAGGTTAACTATTTTCTACTCGATGACTCCATTTTTGCTTTAATATGCTCACTATAACGTTAGAAAGCTAGTTTTAAAGCATTTAGTTGTAATGTAAGTGAGTGATTTTTGAACCAAGTGCACCGAATAACATCTGCTAGAGGCAAAGGTACGCGCAATAACAGGAAAGTTAAAAGAAAAAATGAATTTAACTACTTTGAAAATGACTTGCTTAACTTATCATTTTGTAAATGCAAAAATGCAATTTAATGGCCTTAAAACGAAATCCTTTCAACTTTAGAATTGAATGTTTTACTAGAAGAAACTACAATTCAATTTTTATACGTTAAAATTTGCTTGGTTTCAGCTATGGAACTGCATAATATTGCTAAAACTACATGGAAGGGCTCGCCACTCTAATGAAATTCTTCAACTGTTTGATAACAGATAGTACTGAGAAACTGGTAGATAGAAATCAGCCCAGAAAAGAAAAAATAAGCGAAAATAAGTTTAAACGTCATAAATACCGAATCACCATTGAACCAGGGAATGGGGTGAAATTGAATTAGAAGTTCAGAATCAAATTGTGGTAACATGACATAGGTGTGCTTTTTTGCCATGCATTTTATTGTAAATGAGAATTAACGCCAGTAAAAGTAAACAAAATTCTATTATATATTTCTGAATAATTTTATTCCATTTAGTGGTATAAAATGTGGATATGGATGCCATTTTCATTATAAATGGATTGAAATACGATATAAAATGTGAGGAATGACACTTTGCCATCCATAGGTAAGCAATTAAGAAAATTTAGCGCAGATGCAATGCGCGGGTTGGATAGTTTAGAGTAATGTTGGAATTCCTTATAGAAACATACATTCTATCACAATTTAAAACATCTCAACTCTTCTTGAGCTATCAAGAGCTTGGCTTTATTTCAAATAGTTATTCATAGAAAAGTTATCAAATTATTGAGATAAAAAAAGTAATGTTAACATTCCATTTAAAAAGACAATACATACTAATTAAATTATACTATAATAAATAAAGGTTTTTTTGCACTTAACGTGTTTAAAAACACACTATTTTGAAAATATTTTGGCCAAAAGGTTCTTACATTTCAGGAAATGATTCTACATTGAATTTTTTTACATTCAAAAATAAATTAATGTGATGAGTATTAGGAAAAATAAACATTAACACATTTTTATAATGTGAATTTTTGAATAAAAAATACTTTTATAATCAAAACACAAGAAAATAAAATTAATTAGCTTGTGAGATGAGCTCCAGTGTTACTTTCATCACAACAGCAAATTCTATAAAAACCATTACAAAGTTCGATATATAGTATTTGTACAAATTATTCCACGAATTTAAAAATAGAGATAACAATTTTTTAAGCTTAAGTTATATCTGCTACTAGTCTTAGGATCTAAGGAGAGATTTGATTTGCTATCTCATGGCCAGATTTTATATTTTTTTCCTTGTGTGTGTTTATTTACATAAAGGAAAAAATTGCTTGGCGCAGCTTGGCTATACCTATTTAGTATGCCACAAAAAACAATCCTCCAATCATTCAAGATAAATCGCAATGTCTTTGCTATAATGTATTTTCCGTATAATGCTAAACTTAACAAATAAAAATATTTTTCATAAATTTACATTAAAAGGTTCTGATATATAGCATGAAATTTATTACAGTACACGTCTTTTTTGAGAATGAACTATCCGCTTTTTCTTTAAAAATGGATTTTTTTTTCTGTTCCTTCTTTAACCTTTCATTTCCTGCCCTCAAACTAGAAATTCCATAAATTTAAGGAATAGGCGGTTTTACTTTATAATGGTTCTGCATTATTTGGAAACTTCAGTTAGTAGAATTTCTGCTCTTTGTAATAACGTTTAGTTATCATAAGAGACTTTTCCAATTTATCTGACACCGCCATATTTCAAAAGGAAATTTCTCTCAAAACGTAATGTAGCTTTTCGCGTAATGTACCTTAAAACTGAATTATTTATGCACGGAAAAGAGAAATTGGGTGAAATGTTGGGTGAGCTGACGACAACCAAACCCAGCGTCTGGAATTTCTCACAAGAACGTAGAACATTTCGCTATCCCTAATCAAGAAATGTTCAGCTAAAACAAATGAAGAAGTATTTATTAAAAATGTAGCAGATTAATACTGTTTATTAAGAATCACAAAAATAGTTAATACGGGTTTGTGAAGAAAACTTCTTACTTAAAAGTGCAGATCAACTTATTATTTTGTTTAACTTTTAGAAAAGGAAATGTGTGTATCTGTGTCTAATTAGCTTCAGAATATGAGTAAACATTTTAAACTACTTTCATTATGTTCTCGCAGAATCATATTTTAGAATATTGCATTTCGTAATGTGATCAAATAACAAGACAGACTAAGAATAAAACTGCTTTCCATCTCAAAACTAGAAAACAAGATCAAGGATCTAATCTCGTATATCACAGCTTTCTTGGATTTTATTATTCGTTCATAATTGAATGCACATTTGAAAATATTAAATAAATCTTACACCACTCTCTAGTATACTCTCCACCAATTATGCTAATACATTTAATTATAAGGAACAAATTAAACTGACACCATCGTGTTTATTTCTTGTATTTATTGTAAATTATCTTGGGTATATTTTTCTCTTCTGTGTCAGTAAAACTTTCATTGTATGTGTTTGTTCATGATTATGTCTTGTATTTGGCTCAGTTCGGCTAAATAGAGCCTTGCGCTATAAAACGTAACCAATCATACGTGTGTATGACTAAAAACACTATAAACGTATTATAATTATATTGCTTCTCTTGTCTTTGGTAATAATAATTTGGTAAAATAATAATAATTATCTTTTCAATTGCATTTCTACCTATTGAATTGCAAATTTTCTAGTTTTCTTCGACAAGATCTTATTTTTATTCCTCTATATTTATCTGTCTATAAATGATGAAAATATTCATCCAAACTCAAATATTTTAAAACTGCAACTTTGAAACTCTAGCGAAAGTGAAGTGACAAAATACTCAAAAAAATAATTTCGAGTTTATTGAATTTAAGACTGTAATATCGCAAAATTGTAACACGATTTTGCGTGCCTGTTCTACAAATCACATTTATTCATGACATTTCAATCTAATATGACTTCATGCTTTTCAGATAATGCTGAACTGAAACGTGTCTGGATATTAGGCTAGACAGTTTGACATCGTTTCAACGGTACAATGCGACTACAGATGACTTATAAAATAATAACGGAATACCTGTCGAAACCATCTCATCTGAAGCGAATAAACCTTTTAGTCATTGCGACATCTACGTGTAGAGAATTCAGATATCCAGATCAGAATCAGAATGCTTGTAAAGTTCAAAAAATTTAGATTGATGGTTATTGGACTATTTATAATCCTTTTCAAGCTTTGCTTACAGCGACTTTTCATTTTAAATTTCAGATATTCAAGGATAGTAAGAACTTTGTTCGGTAATAAGGTATACAAGTACAGTAAAAACTTTATTCAATGATTTAAGATATTAAGTATAATAAAAACTTGTTAGATAATAAAGTATTCAAGTACAGTAAAAAATCAAGTACATTACGTGCAGTGCATTCATATATCCAGATCAGAATCAGAATGTTTGCAAAGTTCAACAAAGATAGTGATGATTGATGGACTATTTGTGCTCTTTCGATCTTTGCTTTCAGTGACTTTTCATTTTAAATTTAAGGTATTCAAGTGCAATAAAAACTTTGTTCGATGATAAGTATTCAAGTACAGTAAAAGCATTTGGTTCGATGATACGATATTAAAGTACAGCATTTATTTCATTGCAATAAAAATTTTGTTCGGTGATGATATTCAAGTACAGTAAAAACTCTGTTCAATGATGTGATATTCCATTATAGTAAAACCTTTGTTCGGTGATAAAATATTTAAGTACACCACTTATATTATTACAGTACAAAATGTGTTCAGTGATAAAATATTCAAGTACAGTAAAACCTTTGTTCAGTGATTTAAAATATTCAATTACAATAAGAACTTTGTTCAATTATAAGGTATTCAAGTGCAGTAAAAACACTTTGTCCTGTGATAAGGTATTCAAGTACAGGAAAAACTTTGTTCGGTGATGATATTAAAGTACAGGAAAAACTTTGTTCGGTGATGATATTAGTATAGTAAAAACTTTGTTCTGCAATAAATATTCAAGTACAACAAAAAACTTGACAGTTCAAGCTCAACAAATAGTTTTATTCAGCAAGAAAACTGAGTTCTTTGTTAACGTTATGAAGACAAAATTTACAAAAATGGTTAACTACATTCACAACAGAGAAGTAAAATAAAGTTAAAACACCTAAAACATTAAGTTTAAATAGTACAATAAGTAGTTTAAAAGTATGAACATTTTAAATGCATTCTCAAATTTGTGTAAAAGAGGCAAGACGTTTCTTTGTTTAACATTACATATCTAATATTGCATGTCTAGAAGAGTAATGTCTATACTATACTCTGAACTGTGTTTCTTTACCATTATTTTGCACTTGCCTTCAACAAAACTCTGCTCTCAAGTTTTTTGAAAAAAAAAAAAGCTTTCGCATTAAATTTAAATACATCGCAGAAGAAGGATACAAATGGAAGGTTGCAGTTAAAAGGAATTCCTTTAGATTTAAAGAAGGCATAAATGAATACATTTAGGCTTTCGAGCGTTGCCTTTTCAAAAATTACTCATTCACTTCGTGTTTTCTGCGTTCGTTTTTTAATTCCTGTTGGAGAAAAGATGGAAAAATGTAAGATACTGTATATTCATATTTATGGTGACTGATTGTTGAGCAACTTTACCCTCGACGATTTAAAAATTTCTTCAAGTTGTAAATCATGTGCACAAAATTTAGAATAATTGAAACAAGCCAAAAGTATGAAATTTATCAATGCATTAAAATCCTTAATTGAAAACATGCTTCTGTAAATTTAATGTCGTTTATTCTTGTCATTGATCTCAGTTTTCTCTATGAGAAAAAATTGTTGAATAAAATATGTGTGTAAAGTTTAATTTAAAATGGAGATGTAAACCTTCAATACTAAGTGTAGGTTTGATTTTTATCATTTGGTATGCTTTCCTTAGAGATGAGACGAAGCGCTTACTTTGTCAAAGTGTTTTACATAAAAACCGTGATAGTGATTTAGTGATTTTGAACATGAGACAAATGCTTAGTGAATAACATTGAATTTTCTTTCATTTTAGCTTTTAATTTGAAAATAGATATGTTTATCATGTATTATCAGAACAAAAAAAATATGTACAAAATGGGAGATAATTTATTAAAGTATATGAAAATAAACCTGTTAAATATTTATTGTGCCAAATCATACAGGATTCTAATACAAACTAGTGTTATATAAGGAAATACTTGTCAGTTGCAATGATGATTATTAAGCTTTTTCTTTTAGCTCTTTCAGAAAAACGATTTTATTAAAAATATTTAAAAGCTGCAATCTTAATCTATGGGACCTATAGAATGGGATTTGCAATAATAAGTTGTCTTCTACTCATCCTTGCACTCATTCGACGAGTTCAACCTAGAAGTCACGTGTCTTAACATGAGCTTTAAGAGATTGTGTAATGTTCATATAAATCCCCACATGCAATACTCAATCAGAAATTTCTTAGGTAGGTAGATAGGCATTTAATTAATGTCCACTGGAGCAACACAGCGGGCTATTGGGGAAGGTCCGGGATCAGTCCAGAAGGGAAAGAACAGAGAACAGCACCTCCTAATTTTGAGCCACGGTCAGATGATGAGGTCAACATCTGAGCTGAGAAATACATCAGAGAAAGTTACAAGAATCGAACCAGCGCCGCCTATAATTCGCATTTTGAGCCCTGGAGTAGACTTCAAAACTTAACTTGAATAATTTAAAGTGACCACATCTCGTTATTTTGAACCACGGTCAGATGACGAGGTCAACACCTGAGCTGGCACCCCACTATCCAAATTTCCACGTCAACGCGAAGACATTTGAGGCCATGACAGATTAAACGTGCACCAGCTCCCATGTACAAGACAGTCTTTTTTTTGGATATGATTTCGCAACCCTTCGGCTGCTAATCCGATACTCTTCCAACCGTGGAAATTTTTTTGGAGTTAATCATTTTGTTTAATCTTTGATGTATTTTTAGTAAAACCAAACCAAACGGAAATTAAAGATCTTATTTCAGCTACCTAAATTCTCTCATAATACATATCGAGATTACCTTAAAATGTTGTTTATCACCGCTTAGCTTTAATTTAATTGGACGTTGATCAATCAACTATCGTATATCAATTTGGAATTGATTATTTGGAATCTTTAATTTCTCGAAGTACTGGAATCGTTGTCGATAAACAAGCCAACTGAGTTCAGAATATATACAGAAAACGTGTATCCCTGAAGAAAATACACCACAGCCACCCTACATTTAAATTAACAGAAAATGCATCTCACACTTGCAATTTTTACAATAGCAATAATTTAACCACCTTTTTGCCGTAATTACAGTTGCAAAATCATTATAATGACCTAGTCTGTTTAATCATTTCAACTGCACTCCAACTAACGGATTGTCGTTAAGTAATTATTACATAAAATATGAAATGTGTATTATTTTGAATAACTTCTTTGCGTTAGATATTTGTTTAATTTTTAACGAAGTGTTACTTTGTTTGAAACCAATTTTTTGAAAACTCTATGTTCTCCTCTCATTTGACAGCAATATTATTGTAACATAATTTACTTGATCACAAGAAATTAGATGCATAAATGGGACGAAAGGGTCATGTGAGAGCATTTAATCATCAGCACTACTCACTTGTTTTTAAATTTTAATGCAGAAAAAATTCATTATGAGTACCACTTTGGCAGCCATTAATTTTTTTATTAAGAATCTTAAGAATGTCTTGAGCGCACTTCAAATTTCTTAGAGATGCATTAGATGAAGTACCTAAAAATCCATTGTATGCGTGCATTTTAGTTTAAAATAAAAATGCTCAAGTAGCTCCGGCTCCTTTCTCTAGACGGCTATTTCTCATAGGTTCTATTCCCCATTGTCGCTAAACAAACCATAATCTTGCCTTCCAGAGCTTCAGCGTATAAAACATGCATCCTGGGAGTCGCCATGTTTTTATGTTTATTCAGTCTGCATAACTGCAAGATTGAGGAGTTGAATTTTACGTGCCTCGAGAAAAGCAGGTTTTACGAGCTTATCTTTGTTCTAGTATACTTTGGCTGAAGTAAGTTTGCTCTCGAGTTCCACCAAGAATTATCTGATATTTCATCACAAGTTAATCTTCGGAGAGCAAGAATTTCATATTCCCTATGAGAGATGCGGATCCTAGTGCCTTTTAGCATTGGAGTGGATAGTACTTCAGTTCTAAGGAACGTAGTGGAGGAGTACGATGGCTCTGTAGAAAGGCTCGCATTGCAATGATTCTGTAAATGGATCGTAGCAAAGCCCTGGATTTTTTCAAGGTGATGTTTACTTAAACCATACAGTGATTCGGAAGCGGCTTCTCAAGAAGAAATTTAACTGTGCAATGAAAAATGACTTCGTTTATATATATTTCACCACCCTAATGATCACCACATTCTGGTGTATTATTATTGTGGTGACCAAGATCACAAAGTAGATGCCCTATAGACTCGCCTATAGTCCTCTGTATTGCTCCAATGCGACGTTAACTGACTACCAACTTCTCGTCTAGAATTTAGCAGTGGCTGAATTCGTTTAATGCTACCACTAGTTGACTGATTGCCAATTGCATGAAGCCGTGAGAGCTATATTAAGATCGAAAGTGTACTTCTGTATGCGTGGTCATACAATAGATAATGTTGTTCGTTTGACTGTCTTGTGTCATCAGCAGCAGCCAATTGAGTACGGGGAGTTAGCTTTTGGGATAAGGCTGAGTTACAACGAAGAGTGAAGTCGTGATAGTAGTTGAATATGTATCTGCTATCACAGATAAGTTGTTGGAAGTGATTTGGCAAGTCAACGTTTCATCGTGGATTATCCTTTAGAATGCATACCGATTTTGGCGAGTGACATTTGAAATTGACAGAAGCGTCACCTGGTTTGTTTGAAAAGTGCGCTTTCACGATCCAGTCTTCCAGTCACCAGTTGCAGCAGAGATTGGGAAGACAGTATAAATTCAGTCTTTCAAAGTCTCAAAAGTACTCCATGGTTCAAATCCTAAATTGCTATATATGCCTAGTATTTCTATATATCTTACTATATTGCATCACGTTGGCGGTGATGTGGAAGCTTGGAGTTCAGATGTTGATCTCGCCATCTGGTCATTGTTCAAAATCACGAGGTGGTCCTTGTATATTTTCCTTCGGAACTGATGCCGGACCGTAGCCAATAACCCGTTGTGTTACTCCAGAGCGACCTAAATTCAACTACCTTCCTAGTATATTGTAAGTCAAATTATTATAGTGGTGGTTAAGATGCACGTAATAAAATGGTTAACAAGCACATAAATTTGAAAGATCCTTGCAAGCTACAGAATTGTACAAATCATCGGAGGCTTGCCAAAGTAGCTGTGATATTGGCAACATTTCAAATATCACGAACGACAATAAATTGTAAAAAAGTTTACTTTTTCATTTAGTAAAGCTGCACAACACCTTATACATCTGCCAAAACTTCAGACAATTTGTCAAACAAAATATCATCTTAGGCTACTGTCAGTGATTTTATTTCGTTCATGGTCTGTTAGAGAGTATCAGTGTCATAGAGAACAATTAGTCTTGCAATTTCTTCCCGTCACGGAAATCAGAAACCTAATGTTCAAACTTTACTCTCTACAGAACCTACCTTGCTCCGCTCATATAAAGCTTTAACCGCTCATTATAAAGTTTACAAATTAGAAACAAATTTCAGATAGGGAAAGCAAGTATCAGTTTCCTTATTGACTTAAAATAATACACGCCTTTCTAATAATATGAGATATTATTACCAGTACGCCAAAGGCACGTCGCTGGAAACTCATTATTGCCAGAAAAATGCGTTTATAGTTTCAACCCCCCATCACGTTATACTGAAAGGAAAGTTTAATAAAACCGGTAATTAAATATCGGTAAAAAGCTGTTTTGGTTTTTCGTGTCAATTATCGGTACCAAAATGTCTAACTGGTTTGCTAATCACGATATTTTTTAAAATTTAGTTTTATTTGTTTTGTTTGTAAATTCTTACGGTAGGGATCACATTATACGACGATATTAGTGGCATATTTTGTCAGTATGGGCCATAATTGCAAGCTAGAAATCTAATACGTATCGAGATTGTTGTCACAAGGTTTCAGGTTAATCTGAGTGTCACGAGATTTCAGTGTGGTGTACTGTTGCCTTTCCCCCATAACATTCATAATGCCTAAATATCCACATCTATCGGTTGAAAGAATGAAAGATTTTAATGAGCATGAAATTCAAAACGAGTTAGAAGTCATGCAGGGAAGTCTGCAGATTTCAGAAATGATAAATGGTCGGCTTAGAGCAGAAACTCATTGACTGTAATTCTTCGGAAGTGAGTTTTCTGATACTAAATTCTTATTTTCACGATGATTATGAACACATTGTCACATTGTAATTTGTTTGAACAAAAATCGAATACTACCAAAATGCCTAGAATTTTTACTTTTGACCTAAAAACTGAACGTCTAAACTATAAATTTTTTTTTGTCAGTTAATGAATTTCTGCTGTAAGCCGACGATATATGTGTGAAGCCCTCAAAGGATTAAATAAGCATCAGTTAGAAAATGCCGCATCCACAAAAGCGACTATTTTTTTACTGTTTTCCCTTATTTATGTGAAAATAGATTACCTTCCCAGAATTAAAAAAGAACTTTATATTAACATTTTATATATGTACTTTCAGAAAGTAGTTATCTATTGCATGTAGCCTTACAAATATTGTAATGAGGATGTTCCTATATGAATGTGCACGAAATACTTTGAGATTACTTTACATTTATCAGTTTGAATTTCTTTTGCATTCAGTGCCCTAGTGTAATAGTGTATTGTCTCTCTACCACGAGAGCTGCTACTGACACCATGTCTAGGAAATTCGCTATAGGCCTTGGGAAATTCGCTAGATATTTTGGGGCCGTAGGCTATAGAAACAGGGCTCGTTCATTTTGAGAACGGGCTTCTCAGGGATGACTGAATTTTATAATGTTTTTCGCTAATGTTAGCGGCGGAAAGTGGTATACAGATATTCTCGAAGGCAAGTAGAAATCTCAGCAAATATATCTCCAATTTGCAAAATATAAAACTTAAAACCTATGCTAAGAATTTTCTTCGGTGTTAAGAATGTCGGTAATTTACAAACTCTTATTGAATGAGTAATGACCAATTAAGGTAATTTAGGTTAAAAATCAGAGCAATTAGCTCTGATTTTTAACCTAAATTACCTATTAAACTATTAGCGCACTGTCAAAATAACATCACTGAATTTAACTGGTGTGTTGTTTGTCATGACTGCGATGCTCCAGAGACGATGCCATGGATCACGAAAGGCGCTGCTTTAGCTTTTTGATTCATCGATGAGTACGTGCATCACAGGTCATACTGCCCGTCGTCCAAAACATCTCTCCCCTTTCGCCCGAGAAATTTCAATTCTCTCCTCTGGCCGGCTCCACTTCTCAATAAAACCCACCTACATAACCAATGCTCTGACCAATACCATCAGGTCCAATAATACCATTGCCAATTCTTGCGGTTTCTTGACCCCTAACATTTGCTTGTAGATACAGTGACGTAAGTTCTGTACATTTCTTATTTGATCCGGTGACGTCATGGTGCCATGCACTGTAAAGTTTAGAAAAATGGTCTAGAAAATTTATTGAGGTGGAGACAAAAAAATGTAGATTCGTGTCTGAGTCTGACGAAATTGTGCTATTAATTAAATAACTGACAACCAATCAGCTTCAACGACGTAGTTTGCCCTAGCAAAAAATGAATATATTTCGACGAAACAAACCAAGCAAAACAACTTCACAAACTGACACATTCATAAATCGAATATCTGCATGGCAGATATACATACGTATGCAATAAATACACATAGTGGCACTCTAAGTGGTTTATCTTCTCGTTAAAAACTGCCCTGTATTGTCCAGCTTCTGGTACAAACGCCTGTTCTAAACTGCCACCATTTCTGGGCAAGGGAAATTTATTATTGTCACTTTGATCTTCATTACCCCTTGGAGTAACAGTGCAGTTTTGTATCGACGGGATATTTCGCCCTTAGCAAAATTGATCAGATCTTGGACGAGATATCTCGTTCAAACACTTGGAAGAAAATCATTTACCAGTTCGTGGGTCCATATTCGCTTTGTGATCAGGAAGCAATGCCACTTCGTGTCCTATCTCATCACGCGCACACAGAAAGTCATATTAGAATACCAACCATATCAGGCTTTTTTCTTCAAAGATCATTATGGATTTAAGACAGCCAGACAGATTAAATAAGACCATTTTAAGAGTGAAACTTGATGATGCAAGGCAGCTTTAGAACCTATGCACAGTAAACCGATTTTTATCTCTCAAGTTAGCCAGACACCCATTCCTCCTTTCATTAATGTTTCGGTACATAATAAGATTCATTTGTATCCTCGTCTCACACACAGAAGAGCAATTAAATAGAAAGTGCAAGCCATTAATATTCATTTGTTGCATTCAAGAGTTGCTATCTCTTGATTTCACATAGCTGAAAATTCCTTTTTGCACATAATGCATTAGCGGATTTCCGTGAATTAGCATAATAGTCTTTTTTGTGTGAACACAAAAGTGGAATAGTATTTCAGTTTTTGTACTTTAAAAACAGCGTAATCTAATTTCGAAGAACAAAGCGTTCCTAAGCGTTTCAGTGTTTGGGAAATAATTAGAAGGATGAAAATTTTTAATCACTTATTAATGAGGGTTCATTGTTTGGGTATTCTTTTATTACGAACTTGTTCTGAGAGCAAAAATTGCCTTATTGTTAAACCATAAAATGCGGTTCAGAGATGCTGTATAGCAACTGTACTAGAGTTGATACTAGTAGATACTTCATCCTAGATTTAACGGATCTTTCCCTTCGGGATTGATACAGGACCGTCGCCAATAGCCCAATTGTGTTGCTCCAATTCTGCGTAATTTCAAACACCTACCAACCTACCGCCTTTGATTAATCCAAGTGGTTTCGACGAGATATCTCCTCCATCAAAATCTGAACAATTTTTTTAATGACGAGATATCTCGTTCAACAAGATTTGTGAACAATTTTACTAATGATGAGATATCTCGTCATATCAAGATATTGCCAATTTTTTTATGAAGATGAGCAAGATGTGGTCAGTTTTCTTTTAGTGACGAGATATCTCGTCTATCAAGATCTTGTGTCAGTTTTGCTAATGAAGAGATATCTCGTCGAGACAACCACCGGGAGGGTTAACGGCTTTTATTAGTCTTGTGCATATAGTTATCACAAAGATACTTACAGGCAATTCTGGAAAAGCCGAATCATTTTCGGAAAATCGCAGCGTTTTTGATCCATGACTGTAAATGTATCTCGCATAACAACCCTAGCAATCAAAATTAAGACACACTAGTATCATGGAATAGAGGGTTGGGTTTTGAAAAGTGAAAAAAGCTCTCAAAGGAATTTTATTTATAGCTTTTACTTACTTTTGTAAAAGATTCTTTTGGAAAGAGAAATCATTATCCATTCATTAGAAAACCCTACCTATCTATTCTTTGTAATTATAGAAATTTGTCTGCAGTCACGTTCTCAATTCTCATCGTGCAGACGTCATTGGGCTGGCTTTTTTCCAGTTGCAGGTTGAGAAAATGGGAACGCGCACGTCTAAGGTAGGAAAAAAACTGAAGGAATTCACAGCAATTGAACGCATTGAATAATGAAACGAATCAGCAGTATAATTTTCAGCACTTCAATTGATAGTGCTTCCTTCTGCATTACTGAGTCAAACTGCTGCAGGTGCTGAAGGGAGGTTCTGTTTTTTGGTAAAAATATTAGTTTATTAATCTTTGAAGGAAAAGAATGCCTTGATTCGATTGTAATGGCGGTCGAAAACCTTGAAAATGGTACGGGGTTTTGTTTATCTTTAGAAAAGGAATTGATGTTTGAGCGTTTGCAGTTAAATTTAGTTGGCTTTAGTTTTCTTTGCTCAAGGTTCTAATCTTTGGTGAAAATACTAGTAGTTTATTATATAATATCTTTAGAAGATTGCTCTGAGTTGATTGTAATGAATTGGAAGAACCCCACTTACACGACTGTCTTCGGTTGGATCGAGTCTCAAACTTACAACCCTCCGATTGCCAATCCACGACTCTACAAACTTTTCTATCTGGCCTTCAATTTTTTTTAATGAAGAAGCTGTTCTTCTTTAATGAATATCAAATGTGTGAAAATGACTGCCAAATTTTAATTCTTCTCACAAAAAATACATGAATTTTTACCTTGACCTATGAACTTTATTTTAAGCTTGGATTAAAACTACATGTGTGTTATATTCAACTAAAATGCTAAAATATTTTAAAAGAATACCTTTTACATCCCTTGAAACATTCAGTTTAGTGTAATAAAAGTAGTGTAATAAAAGTAGTCTCTCGAAACAATGAGATTCGTAGAGAATGTTAAGGACTGTTTTGAATATGTTCTTTCCAAATCGTTCGTATTCCTAAATATTTATAAAATGATTTAGTATTTCAAAGTAACGAATAAAAACGAAAATACGCATGAAGATGAAATTTTTCCGCTGGTGCTTAAAGCTACTTTTGAAAGAAGATTGCGTCTGAAAAGCGAATAAATTTCAAATAATCCAGCCATTTTTCCTTCTCAAAAATGATTTTCAATGAAGAAAGAAGGCTATATGTAAATCAGTGTATATGTATACAAAACACCTGATAAGTAAATAAGCGAAGCGCAAACTCTAGAAAATATATTCAGACAGAAATTTTCTATCTGAGATCATCCACTTTTATGTTTAAAATTTGGTTTTATTTGTGTTGTGGGGGATAATGACACAGCATTTTACTCCGTTGCAATAAAGAAAAAATTGGGTCGCTGCTGACACATTAAAATTTTTATTTCCCCCATTAAAGTTTATAAAGATTAATTAATTCTTACATTATTATATCGAAGAACGGATAACCTTTTTAAACATAAAACTAACGGTATTACCAATTCATTTTGCAGTTATATGTCATTGACTATCATAAAATCATTTTTGGTTTTCTTGTATTCTTACAATTTCACGTGATACTTGTAAGTTGCTGTTTAAAGTTACTTGATTCAGTTGTTATGCAGGCATATGAAATGTGTTCATTTGTGATGATTTATAAAAACCACTTTGAAATAGGTTATTTATGGTCTTTTAAGGAATTCTGATACTCCAAATGAACTGAGAATACCCTAATGATCACATATTTCTTATTTCCACTCTTATAGTTTACCGTTGATCGAACAATAATTAAATTAACCCTCCTGGTAATTATCTCAACGAGGCATTGAAATTATAAAAAAATTGACCAGGTCTTGATGGACGAGATATTTCTTAATTATAAAAACTGACTATATCTTGATGTCTTTATCATACAAATAATCGGCAATATCTTGATGAGATATCTCGTCAATAGCAAAATTGTTTCGATCTTGATGGACGAGATATCTCGTCATTAGCAACATTGGTCAGATCTTGATGGAGGAGATATCTCGTCAAAACCACTTGGAGGGTCAATAAAAATTTTGTATACGTTTCAATTTTGTTTCAAGTTTTTTGAATTTACCAGTGCTGCTAAAATAAACAACTATCGTCAAAACATTCAGTAAGATTTTAAAATCTTATTTTCAAATGTGTTTCATTCTTACTAACAATTTGATTTATATAAAGATCTCCCTTTTGAAGAAAAAGCTTTCCATATCTGGCTATAAATACTATTTCAACCAAAAAGGTCTAATACAAGTTCAAGAAACGTCAACAAAACCACCTTCGGGTGCAGTGAATTATTGGATCCTAAATCCGTGAAACAGACTTTCACACAATCAAAAAATTGCCTTCACAGCACAAAATGGAGTTTTCACGATTTGTTTTATACATTTTTCAAAAAGAGCCATAAATTGTTAGACCTTCCTTTTCCTCTTTGCAAAAAATCTACAGTTGCCTTAGTTTGCGTTACCCACAGGCTTCGAGAAAAGCTATTACAAGAATCATTTTGTCCTCCAAATGATGCTTTATTTTCTATAAAAATCGAGATATAAAGTTTCCCATTCTAGAATTCCATTGTGTACTTCTTGCAACTATGCTTTTCTTCAGATACTCTAAATAAAATAAGAACCTTTATTGGTAAGTATACCGTACGAAACACAATTGATTTTAGTTTTTAAGTTGAACAATTTCACAATTCCAATTAAAGGTAATTAAAATTTTGTTTTATTTATATCAAGATTGAATATTTTTATGACTTACATAACTGAAACATAATCTAATAGTTACTGCACATTAGTATCACACGAAAACGACTTCATTGCTTTGATTGATTCGTTTGATAATATAAATATACTATTATGTTAGACATAGTTTTTGATTTGGGTTTTAATTTTACACTTTTACAAGGTAACAAAAATATTAAAAGTTTTTTAAACTTTATCATTGAAATCTGCATTGATAGTACCACCATAAAATTTTGCGCCACTATTAATGTACAAAGTTAAATTTTGAAAATTATTCCATCATTTCAAGTGTTTATAGAAAAATTATTATTATTTATAAGTTCACTTATATACGTATCCTCTATTAATAACAACAATTTTTATTGAATACCACTTTTAATCTACCACCCTAAGAAAAATAATTCTTTTAACCTGAGATTCACGAGATTTCAGCTTAGTAGCATTGCTTTTACTCCACATTACACATAATGACTCAATTACTACTTCGATTGGTTAACAAAATCTTAGGAAAGATTCTATCTATCAAGAAAGTGAAATATGGTCAAAAGATATACAAGGAAAACATCAGGTTACAGAATGGATATATGCATGTAAACCCCAAAGAGGTTTAACAATTTTAAAACTATTCTGTATTGTAAGGAAATTTAAATTTTTTTCCGAGTAAAATAATATTTTTTAATGTCCAAGATGTTTTATAGAACAATAAATATTTAACCTTATTTTTTATAATTTAATAAATTGAAACCTATTTCAATAATTTAATAAATAACAACCTAATGTAAGAATTTAATAAATAGAAACGTAATGTAATAATTTTATAAATACAAACATATTGCAATAATTTTATAATAGAAACCTATTGCAATCATTTAATAAATTTATATAATTTTCTTTCTCATCTCTGTTGATTAAACGGTGGGCCAATTTTCATATTTGAAAACACCTTCTCTAACGCACCGAATAATAAAATCCAACGCGTGTTGAGAACTTTTGCGGAAGACATAACGATGACATCCAATTCCAAAATGTCGGCCCCAACCAGACTGCCGAAAGGGAATTTTCAACCGACTGAAAGGGAAAAAACTCCCCTGGAAACAAAACGTAAACCGAAAAGTCTGAATCGATTTCAATTACAAAAGGAAGGAGGACCCATACAAAGAAACTTTTGCCTCGAAAAAAGAGCAGTAAAAAATAAATAAAATTGAAGCACTTGCTCAAGAATAAAATTACGTTTCGCTCTCCTCCCTCAAAAAGAAGGCGTATGTTCTAAAATGGGAAAACGAAACCCTTGTTTGCTGGATATTTAGGAGAAAAGGAGAAAAATTAAATCAGTTAAGTTTGCACAAATTTCTTTCAAAGGGGAAAGAAAAATTTATATAGTAGCGCAACCGATGAAATGTAAACAAAGATTTTTTGAGACACTAACAGTCCGGGTAAAGAAAATGGAATTTTTAAGATGCTCAAGAAGTTTTAACAACTACTCTAATCCAAAGATCAAGTGCGTTAAAAATAAATTGCTCGCTCCACACAACGCTGTATCATGCTAGTATTTAACAATTTAAAATTTATGTTTCGTTGCTTTTTTCAAATTGTTTTGGTCTCTACGAAATAAATTGTAAGAAAACAGCCTTGATTAGTGTGCATTTTTACATTGTAAAATAATTAATTAAACTTGTATTTTCATTTTCGAGTTCTTTTTCAGAAGTATTGTATCAGTGGTGTATCAAAATTGGTTTTGTGTATGTGAAGTAAAATTTTTTAACCAGTAATCAAATGCTTTCAGCGAAAGAATCCCACATCTTTTCAACTAAATTGGTTTCCGTGCTTATTTATTGAGTGCAGTGGAAATTAAACATGTATAAACACAATCTTTTTCTTGTTGCAATACTCAACAATTACAGCTGAAAAATTACATTAGTTAATAAAATAGGGATATATGCTTTATTTTTAAATCGCTTTACAATGGAATTCTTGATAACTACTTAGAAAACTACGCGTAAGTTAAAAATCTAGTTATCATCTTAATTAGTTAATTTGTTTTTGCTCGAAAAAGATTATCTTTACAGAAACGTTTTTGTAATAAACTTTAATCCATCTTTTTTAGTGATATATATCACGAACTAATTAGTTTCAAATAGATGACTATGTTCTCTTGACTTGTGTCTTATTTTTCATACATTTATATGCTGTAGATATTTCGTTTGTATGTATTGTTTGGCATTTGTACGACCCGACATAACAAATATTTGCAAATCTGCCTGTTAACAATATAAAAAGTCTTCTTCGGAAAAAGTTATTTCCTTGTACTTAAATTTTCGTATAATTTATAAAGTAATAACATAAATCTCTCAAGACTTCTTAATATATAAATATTCATGTGCTTTAATATAATATATATAAAAATCATTTTTAAAGAAACATTTTACATCAAGACTTACTTAAAGATCAAACAATTTACCAATGTATGAAGAGATCACAAATAGTTTAACACCAAGTCTGAACATTTTCTTTGACAGTTCCAAAGCTGTTTAAAACTTGATAATTGATTTTTAAATACCTATTTTTCTTGAATTTTATTTGTTGTATGTTCTGTTCCTTGATGCCTTTCCATGTTTTGTGCTTATCTGTTTGGTTTGTTTGTACTATACATTGTGCTTTGTCTATGTGTTGTTTTTACGCATTTTACCACCGTTATGTAATTGCTTTGTTTCCATACAGGGCTGGGTTGTGGTAGTAGAATAGCGGATTAACAACCGGAGGGTTGAGAGTTCAAACTTTATCCAACCATAAGCGTCGTGTACTTGGGGCTGGAGCATGTTAAATCAGTTGTGCTCAAATGTCCTCACGTTGGCTTGGCGTGGAAGTTTGGAGAAAGGTGACAGCTCAAGTGTTGACTTCGTCATTTGACCGTGTTTCAAAATAACGAGTTGTTATCTTCGGATATTTCCGTTCGGAATTGATCCCGGAATAGCCTTACGTTGCTCCAGTTTGTCGTAAATTCACCTAATTACCATATTACAACTTGAATAAATAAATGAATACCATATTTATTTTTCTTCGCTTTTAGCAAGGGTAGTAGATAATAAATAGTGGACACGAAATTTTGTTTATTGGACATGTTTGATAAGTATCACAAATGTAAGTTAAAGCTAAATAAAAAGAAACGTGAAATTCAATCTATTTAAAAGTAAAAACATGAAATTTTAAATAAAAAGCAGCACAAATAATGTGAATGAATTCGCATGTATAGCAATTGCTCATTTGCACATAATGTAAATTGAAAATGTAATTTTTATTTGATAGCAAATTATTTAGAAAAAGTGTAAAGTTATGCTCAAAACTAAATATATTTCACGACAATATCGAAACACGTTAGTTATATGAAGGTATTAAGAAATTAGGATGTGGGCATAGTCCGAAAGAAATGTTTCAAAATGCAGTATGTACCATATAGTAAATTTGTTCAATATAACTTAAATTTTGAGATAATAAATTTTCGGAATTTTAAAGTGAATTTATTTTTCTGAAGATCATATCTTATATGATCCTTTTAAATTTAAGCTCGAACAACGACAAAATCCAAAGAAAGTAGCTTCAGCTATCGTTTTCATGACAGGCTTTCTCTGTGTGCGTTTCATGTACGTGTTTTGAACATGACGACAGTTGGCTTGTTTTTCGAGTATGATTTCAGTACTTCGCCAATAAAAATTAGAAAGAATAAATTCCTATCTGATAGTTGATTAGTCAAAAATAGTTTGATTAAACTCTGAACGTTGCCAAAATGGCGATAAATTACATTTTAAGATAACCCCGATATGAATAAGACGAGAGCATTTGGACAATTAAAATCTCAGACAGTCTGCACTGTTTGTTTTTACACTGAAAATCACTCTCATACGGGGTATATCTCAGTTTTCTGAACATGTTTTATTTTTATTGTTTTTGAAAATTGATTTGAAGTTAATCGTATAATTTAATTATTTCATTAGATTTTTTCATTGCAATAAAAAAAGAGGAGAACTTATGCTAAGTATTAGAAGTATTTAAATAATTGCTTCTATTTCTACTTCGACTTTTCTGTTAGCATTGCTCCTATCAATGCAGTCAACTCCGAGAACGTATCTCCGATTGACTAGAATCTGTTTGTCATGTTAGGACATGTTTATTAGTTTGCACTTATGTCGAAAAATAAAGGTTCTATATTGTAGTGGATCTCCTCTAAACGATTTTTAATTTACTTCTGATATTTGGAAAATGTGTAAATTATAAAGAAATTATGTATTCGTCTGTTTAAAAACGTATAACCAAGAATGTGAAGTTTTTATTTTTGAAAGATATGTTTATTCTTTGAGACTTGGCTAGATCCTTCGTTGACTGATTGGTTGGTTGGATTTTATGAGCAATGACCATGTCTTACCAAGTTGCGCCAAACAGAAAGCAGGCAACGTCAAGTAATACATACGTAAAGAAACTTACTGACGCAGAAGTGAGAAATATATCAGGAAGGATGGTAAGAAATTAACGTCACACTGGGGCAACACAAGAGGCTATTGGTGACTGTGCTGGATGAATCTCGAAGCAAAAGATCAGGGAACAACATCTTCTAATTTTGAATCACGGTCAGATGGCGAGGTCAACACCTGAGCTAAGAAGTACATTAGAGAAAGTTACAAGAATCGAATCAGTGCCGCCTATAATTCGCATTTTGAGCCCTGGAATAGACTACTTCAAAAGTTAACGACTAATTTAAAGTTACGCTTTAGGAAGAATTATTTCGCCTCAAGTCTTGCGCATAAAACAATCAGACTATTTAATGGAGATAAAACTGCATTCAAAAATAAAAATGACGTAAATATCTCTCTCAATACTTTCGTTCCTTTCTTTCTAGGTAGAGGTGATAAGTCTTGGCGATGATGCCATTTCTCAAGAGAAATTCACTCTACGATATAAAATTCGACTCTAAGGCGCTAATGGTAACTGTAAAATTTTATGAGAGCGAATTTGGAAATAAGACTCCCTGATGTGTGCAAAATCGTCTCCAAGATGGCATTTTGTCTTTGGTTGAGGTACGTTTTCTTATCAGTCTTCAATATTGAGACTTCAAAGAGGAATATAAAATATTCCGGCGTCATTTCTATGCTTTTTACCCGACTGTTTCCTTTCACGAATAATTGGTATTTTGAAGTATGGGAAATTCTTACCAGGTCTATCATTTGAGGCGTTATTTATGTCTTTCCCTCGATGTGTTTTATGTGAGTATCATTCGCAAACTCAAAGGTGTCTTTGAGGTGCTACAAGTGTGTTATTACTGCCAATAAAACTTTGAAATGTTAAAATATGGGAAAGAAAGGATTTTTTTCCAAATATGTTTATTTTGGTGCAATTTCTATTATTCATTGAGATGATGATTTGAAAACGAAATATGAGTTTTGAAATGATTTTTATTTCTGAACTGAATATAATTTGAAACAAAGCAATGTATTGTTTAAAATATATATGTATGGAAAGAAGAATTAACACCAGTATAAGAGCACGAAGTGCTATTTTACATTTTTGGGAATCTCAACGTTATGACTTAATAAAACGTTAAGTGTAACACAGGTATTCAACGTAAAAGTGTTTGCTTTACTCTAACAGTAATTTTAACACTTCTGGTGGTTGTTTCATTAGGAAAACATACTAGATCATGATGTACGAGACATGTCGTCAGAAGAAAACTACCACATCTTGATTTCGTCATCTTAAAAAAGTCTGCAATATCGTGATGGTGACTCTCGTCTTTAACAAAATTGGTCTGCTCTTGATGGACGAGATATCTCGTCGCTACATGGGAGTTGCATTTGGTCTACATTAATGGGTAATAAAGAAACCTTTTGGTGGTTGTCTTGACGAGGTATCTGATCATTAGTAAAAGTGACCCCGATCTTGACGGTCGAGATATCTCGTCATTAATAGAAAACTGACCAGATCTTGATCTTGTCGTCATAAACAATCGGCAATACCATGATAACGAGAAATCTCGTCATTAGCAAAATTGGTCAGTTCTTGATAGACGAGATATCTCGTTGATACCATTTGGAGGTTAAGATATGAATATACCTTCATTACTTGTGTAGAAATACATGTTTTAAAGCTATCCATTAAATAAATAAATGCTTGCATCAATATGAAAATATTTGTACTTCCTTAGTAAGGAATTATTTGTTAATTTGGTTTGCTGTATTATTATAACAGTATAAGAAATAGGTTACTGCGTTTATTGGAGAGGTATTGTTATCAAACATCATAATTATATATTATCTACTATAAGGGCTCGAAAGAATTAGATGAACATCAACTAAGGCTTATTCGAATCTGACTTCAAAAATTAATATAATGCAAAAATTAGTTGATATAAATAATAATTATTACTAAAATTACTTAAATGATAAGACCTAGAGATATTCTGCCTACTATTACTAGACCTACTATTAATTGAGATATTCTGATTGACTGAAAGTATATCATAATTATTATTTAATTAATATGATGCGAATAGTTGAAAAAATAAGATTAAGATGTTTACATGAAGCTGAAATATATAATTATTACCCCCGTTGTTTATATTGTAATCATGATGCTTTTTGCGAAATTTGTCTAATTTCTAAGAAATTAAAACTTAGACAGGAAACTATATTTGGCTTATAAGATCCTTATAAGAGGCATTTTCTGTCAATCTAAATGTAGATGGTGATAGTGTTTCCGTAGTAGAATGTTTTCTATACGTATTCCGAACGTGACGTCACTTGTTTTTCGATACGATTTCAGCACGATACCAATAAAAATTACATAGAATGAATTCTGAATTGATGTATTTTCGGCGTCAGGGCAAAAGGGGTTAAGTCTGACTTGATGGATCCAAAGGAGTCAAGTGCATCATTCATTTAAAAACAATATAAAGCTTAAAATCAAAACTAAATGAATCCATGAATCTAAATTAAAATTATTTGTATCATGACTTGCTTCTTTTTCTTCTTGAATAATTGTGTGAAGAGTGAAATATTCAACTTAAGATTCATCTGAGAAGTAGCCATTTTGACTTAACCCCTTTTGCTCCGACACGGCAATAGTAATTGTAATTAATTAACGTCACACTGGAACAATACAACGAGCTATTGGCGACGGTCAGCGATCAGTGCCTAAGGGAAAGATCCGAGAACACCACCACGTAATTTTGAACCACGGTCAGATGACGAGCTCCTGACATGGAAGATATGATAGATGATCAGCACTAATTAGATTACTTATCAAACGTCACCGAAAGGACAAGAACAACATTTTAACCCTGCTGGTGGTTGTCTCGACTTAGTGTCGAATTATTGGCAAAAACTGATCAGATCTTCAGGGAAAATTTCTGAAGATCTTGATTCTCGATAGAAGAAAACTGACCAGATCTTGATCTCGTAATCTTAAAATCTCGAAAATCTCTTTATGACGATATATCTCGTCATTAGCAAAATTGGTCAGATCTTGATGAAGGAGATACCCCGTGGAAACACCTTAGAGAGTTAAAGAACCCCGATATGTATCATCCATGTTTATGGCATTTGGATAGCTTAAACAATCTCTTCGTATTTCGTCTGGTTTTTGTTTGTTTACACTAAAAATCCCCCTCACATCATGAACAAACACTTCGTGATTTGAATTCAATTTTTTATGACTGCTTTCTCCTTCGCCAAACTGCGAATAAAGGGAAAAAGAACATCACCAGCGCTGTTTTGAAATCTGCAGAAACGGCCGAACAAGCACCTTACAATAAATTATAACTTTCGCCAGCAAAACGGAGATTTCCAGCGGGGAGTGATAAAAAATGAATGGGAACGGAGTTTGAACTGCGAAACTTACTTTCAGAACTTTCCGAGGGGCAGGGGGTGACCTTATGAAAAAACGAGAAAGAAAGCAGGAAACGTATCTCTTTTCTCCTCAAAAGCAAACAGTGAAAGAAAAGGGGTTGTAAAATAATAAAACATCTTATTCTCCGCAAAAAAGCAGGGGAATAAATTCGGAGACCGAGGAAAAAGTATGTGGCGGAAAATAAAAGAAACGTCCAGGAAATATTACTGTCTACTGCCATCTTTAAAAAAAATTCATTGTGTAGCAACTGGCCAAGATATCATCCCACTCTTAACAAAACTGGTGGCAAGAAGCCAAATTACGCACAATTACCGAATATTCTCCAGTTTTTAATTTTTTGCGCCATTTCTTTTGCACGAGCTGGGACACTTTCAACCAAATGGGAAAGGTACTTAAAGTGGTTTCTTTTTTGATAAACTTATTATCCAACCTTCTTAACGACGTATAAAAGAGAAGAGTTTAACACAATTAAATATTTTTTCTCCCCCACGATTCTTTCTGTTGAATTTTTTGCACTCTTTATCGTCTCAGTTAATGTCACAGAAATGACAGAGAAACTATTTCTTGAGAAGTTCATTTGAAAAACGTAATGCCTTCCCCTTTTGGACTTTTCTCTAATTACTTAATTTAAAAGAACCCGGATGGAAATTGAAACTTGTTTCGGATGAGGCTTAGTCGGGGAGAAAGTGTAAATATTATAGCGTCTATGGTTCTTGGAATTCTTTATGCGAAACAGACTGGGAGATTTTGTTTTTCCGCTTTTTGTTTCTTTCCAAAGGGCTGGGTTCGATTAATTTAATTTAGAAGTAGAAACTATGTATGTATTTTTTATTTTCAATAGCTAAATTGAATGAAATATTCTCGCTTGCCGAATTAATTCTGCTTTTGACACGCCAAGTATATTCCAGTAGATTTTCTAGATGATGTCCCATATAAATAAATTAAATTTAGAGTGAATGTATCTGAGTCAGCGGTTTAACTAATTAATCGTTAGTTAAATATAGTATTTTTAAATTTTTCATCTGATATATAAGATGAAAGATTTAAAAATACTAATATTTAGTTAACTAAGATTAATCATAGCGGCTTATTATTTTGGAGACGTGCCTGTGGACTATCAATTCTCTTAAACCTGATTGGGATTCTATTAAACGTTATAAAACTGGAATCGAACAGTATCGTTTTTATCTTTTGTGCAGCAATAGAACACTATTTCATGTTATTGAACACTTTTCACTGCGGCAATTTGGACATACTTATAATGCTCTATTTAAAATTCTTAACTGTATCACTTAGTATAATTTAAGTGGGCGTTATAAATATCATTTGTTGGCGTTCCTCATGCGAGGTGTGGCGAGTTATTGTTAAAAAAGATTGTCAATATGGATAAGACTATACTCTTTTCTTTAGATCTGTATGTTTTTGTGTTGCGTTTGAGCTTGTCTTTAATATATGTGTGTCTTTAATATGTGTGTGTTTATTTGTTTTGTCGGAACTTCCTTGCCTGATTGACTTTTTGCCTGCTTTGGTTTTCTTATTTTGCCATTCTACTTGTGGTGTTTGGGGGTATGTATGGGATATTTTTGGCGAACTGCCACCCACACGCGGAAAACACCATTTCGTGTTGACTGGGCCAGGCTCCTCCCTCCCTGATGACGCCCTGATCCACCAACACTTCATTTTTTAAATTTTTTTGGTTTTCTTAAAATTTCAATGTGGTTTAAATTTAATTGAATTTAATATATATACGCTGCTGGCCACCGTAAATGCAACACCCTGAAGGAAGCATGCAAATAATATGAAATTTACAACATGCATTAGCGGAGGTGAGATATGCAAATGATTAGAATTTCAGCGCAGACACACATCACGCGCGCCTGTGGCGCCACTTCAAAGCGCTATTTAGGGCTTGGAGATTTCGACGATTTCAAGTACGGCAATTGTGTTTTTCTTGTGGTTTTTTCAAAAAAACGATCAATTATGCCTCGTAGAAAACAGCGATCATCTTTTGATCAAGTATCCGAGTTCGACAGAGGAAGGATAGTGGCCTACCGAGATTGTGGATTATCTTTCAGGGAAATCGGTAGTCGTGTTGGACGAAACCAAACAACTGTAATGCGGATATGTGATCGTTGGATGCAGGAGGGTACGACGGACCGACGTGTTCGATCGCATCCTCCTCAGTGCACCACTTGACGTGATGACAGGCATATTGTGCGTATGGCAGTGACGGATCGCTCAGCCAGATCACGAACCATAGCACAGCACATTCAGTCTGTACCGCATCATCCAGTGTCTGCGCGTACCATTCGACGCCGTTTACAGCAGAGTGGTCTGTCCGCAAGACGTCCATTGCTTCGTCTACCCTTGACGCAGAACCACAGACTTTTCCGCCGCCAATGGTGCGATGAAAGAAGGATGTGGACGGCAGAATGGAATGAAATTGTCTTTACTGACGAGTCACGCTTCTGTCTGCAACACCACGATGGTCGGATTCGAGTCTGGAGACACCGTGGAGAGAGGATGCTGAACAGCTGCGTTATGCACCGCCACACTGGTCCTGCACCGGGTATTATGGTATGGGGCGGTATTGGATATCACTCTCGCACTCCTCTAGTACGCATTGCCGGTACTTTAAACAGCCAGCGCTACATCTCCGAGGTGTTGGAGCCAGTTGTCCTTCCTTACCTTCAGGGCTTGCCCACAGCCATATTTCAACAGGATAATGCGCGACCACACGTGGCACGCATTGTCCAAGGGTTCTTCGTCAATCGCCAGATTGAATTGCTTCTCTGGCCAGCTCGCTCTCCGGATCTTTCGCCGATAGAAAACATGTGGTCCATGGTTGCTCAACGATTGACCCAGAATACATCCCCGGCTGCCACACCAGATCAACTTTGGCAACGTGTGGAAGCTGCTTGGTCTGCTGTACCCCCAAGAACACATCCAAAGTCTCTTTGAATCAATGCCGAGGCGTGTGGCAGCGGTGATCTCCAACAATGGCGGCTACTCTGGCTACTGATTTTGGCAGGAACCACACTTCACAGAAGTCTATAAATTTAATCATTTGATACTTGGTCAACATGTTATCTACAAAATAAATTTTGTTGTGATATCTCTTGTCTTTCTTGGTGTTGCGATATGGGTGGCCAGCAGTGTGTGTATATATATATATATATATATATATATATATATATATATATATATATATATATATATATATATATATATATATATATATATATATATATATATATATATATATATATATATATATATATTATTTTTACTGCTATTATTTTATTATATTCTTTCAAGTAAAATAGTTGCATCTGAAACTATTAGATAAGAATTTATCAAAATTCTTGGAGGGATAAAGTTGTTTGCATTTTTAAATAGCCAAAACGTAAAGTTGTATATGAATTCCGCTTGGCCACTGGTCACGACTGCATAGCGAAACATTTGCTTCGTATTAATATCGCCCTTGACCCTTTCTGCAGGCTACGTGGTCTTCGGGAAGAAATGGACAGCTATCTCCTACTTCGCTGCCCTGCGCTCATTAAGAACTCTGTTTTCGATCGCCACTGGGAAGGCAGGGACCATTTGGATTAATAGACTGTTTCCGTAGCTATTTTTGTGTCAATCTTTGCATTATTAGATGTGTTATTTTAACTGTATTTTTGACTCCAGTAGTCTTTGTAACCCTTCTATTGGAAATAAAAAAATTATGTCAAATTAATCATTTTCTATGAAATGTGAAAGTATGAAGTCTATTAATTTTTTTCAACTGTCATAAACATCTCACGTATTCGCATGTCTACAAATCGTAAAAACATTTCAAAGTGACAAAAATAAAATTAGAATAAATTATTATTTGTTTAATGTAATTTAATGTTTCATATTTGCAAACACAACCATTGTAATGTGATTTCTATACTCAGCTCAATCAAGATGCGTTACTTTTATGCTTACAGTCGCATTTCGCTCTAGAATTTAATCTCGTGACAAGAAAACTTGAAGAAATTATTTAAATATGTAATGAATTCCATATCTTTATTTAACATAAAAATTGTTTTTCTGACTTAAGGCTCCCTCAAAAATGAAATAATAGATGCACTACTGATCAGAGTAGTTATAAATTGTTAAAAATTTAAATATTCTTATTGTCTGAATAACCATGAATAGTATTCTCTAATAATATGTGCGTAATAAACGCATGACCAAAATACATAAAAAGCTATATTTCTACCTTATATAATCTACTTAATTTTAGCACAACTCTTTCAGTTGTAAGTTTGATAAAAAACTTGGCACTACATCTAAGTTTTCTCTATATTTCTCCTTTTCACTTTTAAACCTTTCAACGTAAAGTCTTGTTGCAGCGTTTTTACATCAATATATCAAACGTAACTTAAAGTGAAGTGACCGATCAAAGTTATAAAAAGTTAATTTGAAAGAACTACTTACTCATATTCTGGAAAAAATTATTTATTCAGAATATATGAAAAAAAAGTTATTCACTTCTAATTTGAAAACGATTATTTTCTTATATTTGAAGAAAATAATTTTCTTTTTGAAGAAAATTATTGCAGAGTGAAGAAAATAATATTTTTATCAACGTATTTAAGAGTATACCTTTAATTATTCAAAAGAGGAGGAATATTTTTTTATTTCGAAAAAATTCAAAGGGGATCGAAATTCAATTAAAAAAATAAACACTAATTTCTTCTCTAGGTAATAACAGCAGTTCTATGTAAAATGTAACCAGTACATCTGCACACCTGGTACCATATTAACCAAAGATGGGCAATGTTTTGTCAGTAAAATTACATTTTATTTATTATTAAAGTTTCTATTTATTCTTATTTTTCTTTGGATTCGCCGTGATCCATTTTCTTGGTACCCGTAATTACTTATTATTTCAATGGAACTTTTAAAGTTTAAATGATCTAGTGTCATAAAATCGTCAAAAATCAAAGTTACAATGATGATTTAGGGCACGACTAACTGGATTGACGGAAAACTTTTGCCTGGATTTTCAATGTCTTTGGGAGATGTTACGGGCCCTAATATCTAAAATGGTTGCTTGGGGTTCTCTGTTGAAAGCGAACTAGTAGATGTAAAAGAAGTTGAATTATAATTTGAAAATTCCATTCTGTTGTCACGTGATTGGGTTTTTAGAAAGTGCATTTCTCGATCTTTCCCTAAAGTCCTTTATGTTTGCAATATTTCGTTTCATGAGAAGGAACTAATCTACTTTGTTTCATTAACCCTCATTAACATTTCATTTAACATTTCATTAACATTTCATTAACATTTCATTTCTTGGTGGTTGTCCCGACGAGGTATTTAATCATTAACGAAACTGACAAGATCTTGATGGACGAGATATCTCGTCCTCATCATCATAAACAATTGGTAATATCTTGTTGACGAGATATCTCGTCATTAGCAAAATTGGTCCGATCTTGGTGGACGAGATACCCTGTCGAAAACACTTGGTGGGTCAAAACTGATTTTATAAAGTCATTTGGTTACAAATTTGTTGAGGTTTGGAGATTGCAAAAATAATTTTCTCAAAAAGAATTTATATATCTCTGAATGGCAACAGTAAAATAGGGTCACCGGACACTTCTTGGTGGCAGAAGAGTGAAACTTGAGCCTCAACAAGTAATTTTCAAATCCTGAAAGCTGCTTCTAGAAGATTTTCGTCAATCCAGTTTAGCCGCGTTTAAAAAAACTATTGGGGCTGAAATGTGTAAACGCATTTAATTACTTACGAAAAGTTTTGGAAAAAGTTCATAATGTTAAACATTCACAGAGTGTAAGAACGTGACCCAACTAAACTGGAATACATTATGAACAAGTGTGCGTTGTTACTCAATTCGACGCAAAACAAACCCAGCAGAAAAAATTTCCTTACTTACATTCTAGAAGCATCCAGTATCCTTATGTTGATCCCGAAACGCTACAAACTATCCCTTCACACCCATTCCCAGTTAAAATATTTCTAATAGCGTCACTTGGCGGCATAAAATTTAAATGCTTCGTTTTCCCGGAGCATTCCGATAAGTAAAACAAATCCGTCATCTGGAAAACTTTAAGAAACAAACAGAACGCTTTTTTGAGGATGAGTGATTCGAAATGATCTGCAATAAAACGGCAGCCCGACTTGCCAAGAAAACTAAATAAAGAAGTAGAGCGCCCCTTTACCAAGTGGAATCGATTTCAATTACTAAACAAACTAGGACATTTCTCCAAAAAAGACAAAACAAATGTGAGGTTCTAAACCCCCAATACTTTCCAGAAACATACCTTCTCCTTCCTTCTTTCCTTTTCCTTCTTTCTTCTCATCAGCACCGGGCCAATCCCTCTAGTTATTCACGGATTTTAAAACATCGGCGACGAAACAAATTGCAGCGGGGATAATTTCTTTTCCCCCGTACCCATTAGAATGAAGGGATGGAAAAAAAGAAGCAGGGAATAATAAAATGCGGAATGAAACAATGAATAGGAAAGAAGGTTCAGAGACTACGGGCTACGGGATCGATACGTTTCGCTTGAGACAACTGGGTTTAAAGTAGGAAGAGGCTTGAATGTGGCTTGGATGGATTGTCTCTATATATGAGAGTGTATACATGATAAAATTTATAGACGTGCGTTATAGACAAATAAGTCAATAAATATAAACTTGTGAACTAAATCCATAAAATGTACACTTTTTATTCAATTTAAATCCTTTAGTATTATATCTAGCTGCTGACAAATCGGTTAGGAGGTCAAGGTGTTGACCTCTGTATAGAAGCGTTCCTATTTCGAACCATCCAGGGTAAGGTATGGATGTTTGTTCGTCCTGAATGAATTGTAGCCTCTGCATAGACGGGTTGTGCTTAGAGTGTATGGTAAGAATGTGATGTGTAACGTGAACCAACCACCCGTTGTGCATCAGGGTAACGCAAAATGGCCACTACCAATCCGCCCTTGTAGTGCCCCGATGGAAATGTCCAACTAATTGGACGAGCAATGGAAAAATATTATCTATTTACGTTTTTCATTTCCTCTTTCTCATACCCTGTTTTAATTCTCTCAATTAAATATTAATGTTCATCGATAAATGTTATTTCTTCATTTTCAAATAAAGCCCCATTATGATAGTAAATCCACATCGCAAATATCTTCTCAGGCTCTCTTCGATAAAACCTTCAGTCTCGTAGATATATCGTGCAGAAATGTTTTTCTTGCTATGATCACCATCATGTTAGGATCTCAGAGACGTTCTGCTTTTGTATCGGGGCGTGAACCCACAAGTTCAACCCACGACTTACAAAATTAAAAAAATTAATTTCTTTAATAAAATGATATAGTTAAAACGTTGTCTTATGTGTTTATAATATTAATTATAATATTATTACAATGAAAGTCTCGCTGTTTCAGCGATAATTGTCATCTCTCCATTTTCAAACAGATGTACTATATCACAAATACTTTCCGAGACTTCATTTAAGTATTACATACATAAACTAGGCATTTGACTTACCATTTCAGAAATAAAATTTAGTACTAGCAATTAGTTTCAAACACATATCAGAAATCTTTTTATTGAAGTTCTAGGACTATTATTATTTTACTTTATTACTCTCAAGTTTAAATGCATTCGATACAATGAAAAATTATCCGATTGATTTGGATGATAGAATTTCCAGTAGATTATAAGATGATTTAAGCTACTGGAAATTTTTAAGTATTTAAATTTTAAGCGAAAAGTAATTTTAAACAATTCAATTTGCTTTAGATATAGTATTTTCACAGGTAGACTCATTCAATTATGTAATGATTTGACGGAATTCAAGTACCCCATTTTACCGCACGCTTAACAGAAATTAAATCAGCTAAGCTCGTTTTAAATTTCTCTGCTTACAATAGCCTGTTTGTTACAAGTTAAAAATGATCTCCAGTTATAGTAGGCTGCCCCGGTAGTATGTTTAAAGTAGTAAGTAAAATTAGCCACGTCTTTGTCTTAAGACTTAATGTGTGTGATAAACTTAAAATATTATACTCAATTTATTAATGTTTTAAAGGAATGAAACATTCTCGTTCTTTATTACATATCAGAGCACAAATAGAGATAGATAATAATCGCGAAAAGAATATCTCGTAACGGATAAGCTACAGTGAACCAGTATGTTGTAATATTACTAAAAAGTGAGAAAGCTACTTTAGAAAGTTTTTGATTTAAAGTACCGTTTTCGTTACTTCTCAAATCCACTAATGAAGATAACTATATCATGCTAGTTCACTGTTATGATCCCACCATCTTAAGTTTGTTATTTTCATCTCAATAAAATTGACGAACATCCAGAATGATTTAGTTAAAAGAATCTAATCTGTCCAAGTTCGAATTTCCTCACGGGGATCTGCCATTGAAAAGAAGATAGAAGCCCAGCAGTCATTAGCCTCGTTCGCCTGTTTGATCTCCCTGAAGATTCTTCTTTATTTAAAGATCCTTTACAGGGTGAGGCTTCTCCTTTTTTGTTCCATAGAAGGCTTTTTAATTAGTACCTCTTAAAAAGGCGACGATATTTAACAGCCCAATTATTTCGGGCTTTTTCCACGTCGTGAGCCAATTTGAGAAACGGTTGCTTTCAGAGAAAGTTCCACCACCAAAATCGTTAAGGAGGAACTTTCCTACTTCTTTTCTTTCTTCTTCCTTGGGAGTTACGCGCTCACATTCAACTGGCATAGGGGAGAAGTTAAATCTGATGCATTTGTCAAAAGGAACTGAAATCGAAAGTTCTAGTCTCGGATAAGATCAGATGATTCTGTTAGAATCTCGGAACTTTTTTTATCCCCTTCTTTGAGATTTGGGGAGTCATGGGAGAGGAGATATCTTTACGCGATTAAATCTGGAATTTCGATCACATATTTATTTTGGATTGTAGGGAATCGGTGGAAGCACGTTAAATGGATTTGTAGCTGGACTGTGTTTGCTTAATCGTGATTTAATGTACCCATTCGGCGAACAACCATTAGAAAATTAATAGGTGGTGTGTTTCATAACAAATTAATCCTTTGCTTATTATGTTGGGATTGATACATTGCAGTGATTTTTATGTTTTAGTTTTGATTATAGAACTCTCAATACTCAACCCTCTGAAAGGTTTATACGTATATATCCGTTCTGTAACCTGCAGTCTTTCCTGCATGTCTACGAATTATTTGCACTTCTTGGCCAATAGAATTTTTCATAAGATTATTTAAGCAATGGATGCGGTTAATGGGTCATTATGTGTATTACGAGGTAAAGGCAATGAAACACTACTCGGAAATCTCGTGACGTTTAGGGGGTTTATATATGACATAAAACTATCAAACTACTGTTTTACTATATTTCTTGTTCTTTTCATTTTTATATTTCTTTAATGAATGCAAAGAAATTTTTAAAAATAAATAAAAATATGCACGATCTTGTCAACATTAGGGAACCCTGCCTCATATGATTAATTGGTACAGTGATGAAGTTTATGTAAATAATTAAATTATAATTTAATCTATAATTCAAACATATCTACTAGCCTTTATTAACATAAATAAGTGTTCATTAATAGTAATGCATCATTCGTACATTAAGTCAAGTCTAACTCTTTTTTTATTAATGCTCGAAATCATTTGGAAATACATAAACTGAATGACATTGCAGAAGACTAGATAACTTCAAGTTATTTAAATACTCTACAATTATCACTGCATTTACATTCCAAAAAATATTTATGTCGCTTTTCAAGTGGTTCACATAGTGACCTAGGTGGAGACAAAAAGCTTATTTATTCAATCCCTCGATTTTGTTTGAGTACTTTCCTCTTTTTATAATATAACAGCTATACAGATAACGTAAAGATAATACTGAAATAGAATTAGAATAAATACCTGATACTCAGTCATAGTGCATGGAAAACCGAAGGATATTTCTCTAGTCACCCCATCATCGATTTGAATCGCGAAATCTAACACGATCGCCTCAAGAATCGCGATGTAACCCTCGAATTATGATGTTGATTTTGTTGATTTTTTTCCTGTTTTCTCTATTACCGCATCATCGACCTGAATCGTGAACTAAAACAGGATCATGATATAAACCTCGACCTGAATCGTGATTTAAACAAATTCGGCTTATTTTCTCTGGTTACCTCATCGTCTTAATTGTGGCCTCCAACATGATATTGATACAAACATCAAGAATATCGATGGCAATCTGCGACCTGAATCGTTGTGTGAACATATTCGGTATATTTCTCTGGTTGCTCTATCATTAGTCTAAATATTGGCCTCTAACAAGATCGTGATATAAACCACAACCTGAATCGTGATGTAAATATATTTACCCTGTTCTTTCTAGTTATCTCATCATCCGCCTGAATCGTGGCTTTATCCATGATTGAGATGCAAAACCTCGACTTGAATCGTAATGTAAACGTATTTGGTTGGTTCTCTATGGCAACCCCTATTATCAACCTTAATTGTGGTCTCTTCCAACAGGATCGCGATATAAACCACGACCTGAATTGTGATGTAAATGCATTGGACCCGTTTTTTCTGATTACTTCATCATCGACATTAATCGTTGATTCCACCATGATCGCGAAGTAATCTTCGATCTGGTACGTTTGGCGATCACTATTTGCCATACCAGGGCAAAGTACAAGATCTACAACAAAGTAAAACTTCGATCTAAATCGTGATGCAAAAATCTCTTCACACTGTTGGCACTCTTAAAAATCCTTCTCACTTTTTAAGAACTGCATTGAGTTAAATTGAATTATAAATCTTAGAGAGATAGCTCAAAGAATCGATTCCTTAATATTGATGACAACAATTAGATGCTGTGACGTCTGCCTAATTTCGAAACACCGCTGGGGAATTTCATAAATCGTTCAGTTTTGATAGTCATGTCTCAGGAAATGAAAGATTAATTACACAGCTTGGAAAATATTTGAAACATAAGTTACCGTTCACCGGACACGTCAGTCTCATCGATTTGCTTCATCGATTAATTTTAAAAGATGAGTTCCTCCTCCCTAATGAAGTCCAAGCGATATTTCATTTATTCATGGCAGCGTTTCTCGTTAAATACAAACAGGAAATGATGTTATTCTTTTTGCTCCGGAGGGATATTTGAAAGAGACAGTAATTTGGATAGGGAAGTTATCCATGTATTGAAAAGCAGATATTGGAAAGCCTTTCGTTTTGGCATGTTACGTATTTCACTTAGCCGTACTGTTTTTTTGCGGTTTGGGGTGGATAAAATGATTCGATCAATTGTTTGCAAACGTGATGAATCGTGTGTACCCTTTTTTATATATTTTTATTTTAAAGATATAGTGGACTTTTACAAAAACATCAAAGTCGATTTTTTATTTTTAGTTTAAAAATTAATCGATATCAAAAATATGTATAGCAAAAATAAATTTTCAATGACTATTTATTTTGACGGAGTTATTAAATCAACATCAACAAAAACATAATATATAAGTATGAAATGTATACCACAGAAACGCCTTGTTCTCAGCTTTAGATTTTTTGACATTTTACTGATTTCGTACTGTTCCTTGCGCTTCTATTACAGGTTTCCTTTATTTACTTAAACACGTTTTGGATAATCGTTGTAATCTATACTATATATCTAAGTGAAATGAGAAATTCATAGTGCTTCCTAGTTCTGTAATTTCTGTTTAAAATGTTGTTTAACCCATTCATTTTTGCAGTTTTTGTTCAAAATCTCTCTAAACTTAACAGTTGAGTGAACACTTGCTAAATGTTAATCTGATTTTTTTGTATAGAAACTATTATATCATTTAAAATAATGACTAACATGGAAAATTAATGTGCAGGGTACTTTCAACTTATTCTAATTTATCAAACATATTGATCTTATATTATGTTATAACTTTCGCAGAACTTACTATTTTTGGACCTAACATCAAGTATAAACGTTTTAATATAAAACAGTCTGAAAATTTCTTAACCATAGGATCAAATCTTCAAAAAATTTAAATTTTGTTTGAAACTCCCCCCTACCCCTTTAATAGTTCAGTTTGAAAAAGAAACGACACGAATTTTGGGAGAATTTTGTTTTTCGGCACTTTTGTGTTCCATGAACCAAGACTCACAATTTCTGAACTATAAATGATTAAAATGAGTTTTTGTTATGAAAGTTGTCTCATAATTGCTCAGAAGTTACAAGTTGGTTTATGTAACAAAAATCTCCCCCAAAAGAGACTCCTAAACTTCAAGTTATTCCCTTTTCGAACTAGATTCAACTGAAAATACCGCAATCTTATCAATATAACAGTGATTACAGAAATCTTATATTACTTTAAACTTGAAATATACTATAGGAATTGTAAAACTATACACATCGGGTAGAAACTTGGTGCATTGAAAATACATGTTAACATGTTACGTTCAAAACAAACATTTACACTAATAAAACATATTTTCAAAAAACAATTATCAGTTATCTAATGAACGGATATATTGATCATCTACTGAAATAAGAAGTGTGTAGACACAAATTGAAAAAATTAATATTTATATCATTTATTAAAGTAAGGAATTACTAATTATGCGTTGTGAAACAGGTTTTACTTTGACTGCAATGATACGAAGTTTAGATAAAAGTAGCGTGATATTTTACTATTGTAAACTTCATTATCTATAGTATTTTCTTTCGCTTTAATTTTACTGTGCGTCATTTTTACAGATGTAACTGTTTATGAGTGAAAAGAAATAAGTTCTTAAATATCATGCCTGAGTAGTTGGGCCGTATCTTTTTAAACCTCTGAGGAGTTCACACGCATATATCCGTTCTGCAACCTGCATCACTTCTTACCAGTTTTGACCTTGACCAATCGACTTTTTCCTAGGATTCTTTAAACCAATAGATGGGGTTATTTAAACCTATATGTGTTGTAGGGGAAGCAATATTAGACTACTCGGAAATCTCGTGATGCTCAAAGAGTTAAATGATAAGTACACTATTAAATAGCACATTATAAAAATATTTATAGGTATTTAATGTTTTTAAAAACTTAAATCTTCAATCAAGGAATGTGAATAGATTCAGGTAATGAGCTTTTATAGCTGGAATAAAATTGGGTATTGCAGATCGGCATTGCAATCAGAAAGAACCACTTTGCTAGTCACTTAAATTGAGGTATGGGGATAACGATCAAAACCTCCTAGGCCATTCTTTAAACTTAGAATGCAGTTGATAAACGCATAAGTATATACTATCAATTTCGATAGATAATTTTATGCAATTAATTAGAATCCTCTAATGATCTCGTGTCATTGACAAATATGGCTTAAAAAATTGATTTTTTTACCACTCCTCATTTTATTTTGCGTTTTTTATGTAAGCATAGTTAGCGGTAATTAATCGATCTTTTTAGGAGGGCAGGAGTTTTAATGGTCATTGGCATGAAATATTGTTCTTGAGTGGTTTATCTCTGTAATGATGGGTCGATTCTTTTTAAGGATCGGGGTACATTTAGCTACAAAATTTGCATGTCAATATGGAGAATGTGAAGTGCAATCAAGAATACAGACGTTTCAACTTTTTGTTAAAGTAATTGCTACAGTAAAATTTAATACGTCTATTATTTTTTCATTGAACACACTACAGAGAGAAATTCATTCAGATGATTTTATTCTTGATGAAAAATGTGTTAGATTATCTTTTTACGTATTAGCATTAACTGAATACATACCAACAACAAATATCAAAATAGAATGAGTGGTGTGCGAATATAGTTTTAAATATTCTTGTTTCATGGAATGGTTTCAAAACTGCATGTTCATGTATTTAAAATAAAAAAAAACAATATTAAATGAAATTTATTCAGAACTATATTTTGAGATTGTTTAGTGATGTTCAAAGCGTGTGAATAGTAATGCCAAATTTCAAACAAGTTATTCCCAAATATGATTTTTATTATTAATTTTTACGAACAACTTTTAAAACCACTAAACTAAGAAATGATTGTACTACTTTCGATCTTTTATATTTTTTTCGTAGATTTTTCATAGTTACTCAATTAAAAAGAGAAATTTACTCACATCCATAGGATGTAAAATATAAAACGTAAAAGTAAAACTATAGGTTACTAATACTTCATAACTTCAAGCGTGAAAACATCTCACATTAGAAACTAAAATTTAGAAAATTGCTTAGGAAATTTTAGAATTCGTTAGCAGAAGAGGACTTAACAGAGATTTAGACTATATTTCATCATCTCAAAACTACTAACGAAAATTGTAATTATTGTTGCCCTTTTATTTGTTAGAACAGTTTGTTTACTTGAACATTATAAATGAAACTACCTGTATCGATATATCTTCATTAGGTTACGTAACAAATAGAGAAATAAGAAGTTCTTATTAGTATATTGATGTACCTGAATACCGTTAAATTCTTTTCGTTCTCCCTCTTTTGTTATTTGACGAATATTCCTAGAACAATGACTACATTCCATCGTCATAAAATTGTTAACTAAAAATTGTTATTATTGTAGCCCTTTTATTTGTTAGAAACATTTTTATATTTAGACATGATGGGACTATTTGTATTGATATATATTCATTAAATTACCTTAATTTTTCATTAATTACCGTTAATACAAAAGAAATAAGAAGTTCGTTCTAGCATGTAGATGTATCTGAAGAACATTTTATTATTTTAGTTCTCCCATTTGCTATTTGACGAATGTTCTTTGAATAGTGACTGTACTCCATCATCACAAATTTATTAACAAAAAATTGTTATTAGAAATTTTTTTATACATAAACAATAACAAAAAGACTATTTGTATTGCTATATCTGCATTGCATTACGTAACACAAAGAGAAATAAGAAGTTCTTATTAGCATATCGATGTACCTGAAGACCAGTCAATTCTTTTTACTCTCCCCATTTGTTATTCGACGAATATTCCTTGAACAAACAAGAGTCACAGAACAGAAGGAGACGTGCAAGTGAAAATGGCGCAACGCTGTTTGGCGAAGACGTCTCCACTCTGTCTTTAATCTACAATGCAAGCAGAGGGCCATTTCTTATTTCCCCAGTCCCAGCCGAAGAACTTCTGCTGACGTAAATGAGTTTGTATGAAACTGGGGAAGTTGGATTCCTTGATATAAATTTCCCAAGGAATATCGGTTTTGAAAAGGACAAGCAGACAAATAAAGGGGAGTTTCGTTTTGTGTCAGTTAATCTACGGAGCGAATGGTCTAATTGGAAGTCTTCCAGTAATTTCATTACGGCTACAAGCTGCTTCTTTAGAAAACCAGATTACTGGCCTTGGGTTAGTTGAGTAAGTACTTTTATTAAGGTTTGCGAATATGGTCGAAGTTATTAGTGTTTTCTACGGGGAGACAATCTAGTTTGTTTTACCGTTGTTCCTGAGTTTTAATTCAGACAAATCGACGGATTTTGAGGAAGTTTTGTAATCCATGGGTGTTACGTTCAGAACAAACTTCTTTATACTACTAGGTTTTTAGTTCTTTCATTGAATGATATACATTTAGGAGATGTGGAAAGCGTTTTCACACGGACTATAAAAGCAAAAAACCCCATCATTTCGCTTTGTTCGTTGTTTTGTTAACTCGAACTTATTTTTTAAAAGTCCAAATAATTTCAATACAGAAAAACTAAATGACATTTTACCTTCGAAATTTTATAATTGGTTAGGATTATATAAGCAAAAAAGCACCATTTGTTTGTATTCTTGTTTATTCGGATTTAATTTTTGAGAATCCGAGTAATTTCAATACAGAAAACTAAATAATATTTCACCTGCGAAATTTTGAGTTAGTTGAGTATGTGCTTTTTATTAAGTTTGCGAATATAGTCGAAGTTATTACTGTATTAAATGGAGAGGCAATCTAATTTGTTTTACAGTTGTTTCTGCTTTTTAATTCAGACAAATCGATGGATTTGAAGAAGCGAAGTTTCTTAATCCATGGATGTTGCGTTTGGAAGTACATTTTTAAATTGTATAAGACTAGGTTTCCAGTTCATTTATTGAACTGTCAGGAGCATAAAAATGGTTTCACACAGGCAATAAAAGCAAAATAGTCCCATTAAAGCATTTATTAGTTCGAAGTGAATGTATTTATTTTCTAAACACGCAAATAAGTTTAAAGCAGCAAGCTAAACAGTTTTTGCGTTCGAATTCTTAAATTCGTATTAAAAGTGGGGTATTTTTTAATGTAAATTTCAGTTACACACCACACACACACAGAGAGAGAATAGTTAAAAAAAAGAGTTTCCCTATTTAATTTGTGTTGAAGTTAGAATTACTTGCATTCAAATAGGCACAGCAACATAAAATACTTTAAAAGTGGGGTATTTTGTTACCTGAATTTGAGGGGGTATATATAGAGATAATAGTTAAAGAGTTTTCCACTGTTTAATTTGTGCTGAAGTAAGAACTATTTGCATTAGAATAAGCCTACAACATAAAAGACGTTAAATAAATACTCACTAAATTACATCATTTTTGTCTAAAAATCTGAATAATTCCAATACATTCAGTTCAATCCACCTACTGATTAATCAAGTACTATTAATGATTAATAAAATTAATGGAAATGATCCTTCAAATTTTATTAATTGGTTTTAATGGTGCAAGAACGAGGATAGGCCAAACAGAGCCCATATTTTTACTGTTTCAACATGTGTATATATGTTATCAAACATATATTTTCCAAAGAAATGTTACTTAAGTATGCATACAGTTTAATTCATACCAATCAGGTGGAACATATTCTCTTAATGAAGAAAAGTATATCATTAATCTGCACTTTGGCACTTTATTTTCCAATGGCTAAGTTATGCTGACCCAATATTAATATATTTTTATGTAAGAGAAATAAGCTTCCTCTAAAAAGGTTTAAGAGAAAGCATGCGGAAAAGAATGGAAAATATATGCATAATTAAGAATTATTTATTACTAAACAACATCTGTAATTTATTTTATGTAACCAAACATTTCTAAAATAACTCGTACCTCTTTGGACAGATATTTTTTGTCCTAACCAAACTTTATCTAGTTTCGATACTAAAAAAAGTAGAAAGAAAAGTATAAAAATCTTTCTCTACAAATACCTAGAAGGTTTTATGAGTTAAATAATACCACATACCTGAAAAGAAGTTTGATAATCAAAAGAAATAACACTCTTGAGCTTACCTGAAAACAAAAGAAAATAGCTATTAGACAAGTTCAAATACATTTACAAATGAGTTTTAAAGAAACGCCACCATATAACTTCTGTCAACATAAAGTTTAAGCGAAAGGTTCTGTAAATATTGCATTAAGTTTGATTCCAAGCAAAATATTTAACATTTACTTATCGGATATGGTTTGAAAGTGGATTCACTTTTTGATAGGAAATATTCTTGTAAAGACATTAAACTATATAATTATAATTAATGCTCCAGTCCTCCATTCAACAGACTATGGGTTCCAATCCTGGTCCTGACATGCATGTTCTTAGGGGTACAGAATCCACTTTAAGTCTTAAGCCCCGGTTTAATTAGCTTTCGAGTAACAAAAAATGGCCGACAATGTAGAGTTACAAAAAACCCTCCTTTATTATAAAGTTTAAGAAACACGTAACAGCATATTCCATTGAAATATTGTTTTATTTATAAGATGGTAACTTACTATATAGTGATCTGCACAAGCACACAATGAGGCTACGATACGAAAATTAACGCACAGACACATGATTAAAACATTAGGTAATGTCTGCCTACAACGAGAACTGATCCCATTGGTAAGTCTGGTTGGTGGCAGTCATTATACAGGGCAACGCTGTAGGAGCAACGCTCTTTCATATTGAGATGGGAACTGCTGTGGATGGCTGTTTTATTTTGTTTTTGGTTAATGTTGGTGCGGAAAGAGGAAGTTAACTATTATAGATCTCCTCGGCAACAAGTAAAAATCTCAGTGAATACAATTCCTATTAGTCATTAAGTACACCAATGTGATAAACTTGGATATGCTTCTTCAAGTATTCACTATGTAATAAGTGTTATAAAGCTAGTGTAAAATAATGCCATAAAATAAATGTATATAAAACTCCGTTGGAAGAGTAACAGATTAGCAACCGAGGGGTGAGAGTTCGAAATACGATCCAACCCAATACCGTCGTTTATATGGCGGCAGGAGCACTTTAAATCTGTCGTGACTTCAAATGTCCTCACTTTAGTGTGGTGTGGAAGTTTGAAGAGTGGAGTGCCAGCTCAGGTGCTGACTTTTTCATCTAACCTTGGTTCAAAATTACGAGGTGTTGTCCTCGGGTCTTCACCTTCGGGATTGATCTCGGACCATCACCAATATCCCGGTGTGTTGGTCCAGTGAGACGTTAATTCAACTACTCCTATGTAAAATGGGACACGTTAGGTTTCTATGGCAACGGACAGGCTCAAACTTTGTGGCGGAGAAGTTCTGACACGGTACTAAGACCCGGAGTGCAGTTGGAAGTGACCCCTGTAACGCGAAGGAATAGATTGCATGCCATGTGAAGAAAAGGGAAAACAGCTATGAGAAATTGATACAATTTTTGTAAACACATTATAAATCAGTTGTTACACACAGTCCATATTTCTTTTGAAATGGTGTGTTCCATCACTCATTGAAAATACTCTTACGTCTTGTTTGAGATGGTAATGAATAAATTTAGAAATTCGATTATTTGTAGTGTTTTTCGAGGTTTCAGTTGTTTTGGGTTGTATAAGGAAAAGAGAACATCTATCTCTCTCTCACGGAAATCATCGTAGAAAACGCGATATATAACATTAGTTTTGTTATAGTAAAAAATTATTTTAAAAATACTATGTCAGCCAAAATATTCAGTTATTTTCTCGCAATTAAGTATATTAAAATTTATGTTCTGTGGTAAGTGATGATGGTTTGCATTTCTGTCTACATGTTTAACATTGTAAAAAGTATGGAAAATGGTATTTTTGAGAAAGTGCTTTATCAATATTTCTTGCGAAATAAATGAATGAAAGAATATTTTCTAGTTATTTATTAGCCAATTGATAAATTTAGAAAAAATTGTTTCTAGATTGGGTGTGTAGCACCAGAATTTAAATTATTATTATAATTTATTCAAATTCACTTTAAATTCTAAAACAAACTCCTGTTTTAGATAAGGGCCGTGGTAGCCTAGTTGAAAGAGTAACGGATTAGCAGCCGTAGGGTTGCGAGTTCGAAACTCGGTACAACCATAGACCGTCGTGTACATGAGGGCCGAAGCTCGTTAAATCTATCGTGGCCTCAATTGTTCTCACGTTGGCGTGGTGTGGAAGTTTGGAGACTTAACACCAGCTCAGGCATTGATCTTGTCATCTGACAGTGGTTCAAAATTACTTGTTGTCCTCGGATCTTTCCCTTGGGGATTGATCACAGACCCTCGCCAATAGTCCGTTGTGTTGTTCCAATGGGACGTTAATTAACTACCTATCTACGTGTTTTAGATGGCCTAATTAACCCATCTCTAATAGAAAATGACCATAGAGTAACAAAGCAAATCCAAGTCCTCTTTTGACGTGTCTTCAATCATTATGTTATACTGTAGTGGTAAACACATCTAGAAAAACACACCAAACTATTCAATAAAACAATGACGCATTTTCTTTCTTTTGTGGATTAAAAATGGACGAAATTCTTTAACTAGATGAAATTAATTTTTCACTCGATACCATGAAGATAATTTGTTATTTAATAAAAGCCCTAATTCACGAGTACTATGTTTAATCTATTACTGAAAAAGTAATTGAATTAATATATAATTGCTAAAAGTATATTTTAAAGTTTTAAATCTCCATTCGTTACTCAAAATGTACTCTTTTAAGAATGAGTTAGAACAAACGTAATTCCAATTCATACTGCGTATCAAATATACGGAAAGTCTGAACGACTTTAAATAAGGATCCTTTCATAATTACTTAAAGACATGTTTTACGTTTATGATATCGAGTTAGACATTTAATGAAGGCAAACATTTAAAGAGATACTTTGCAATGAGTCGAAGCGTTATTTACTCTCAATCTTCAGAACTACTGATACGAAAATATTTTCTTTGAAGCTATACCACATTTCCTTGGGGATTCACTAAGACGTATAAATATACTTTCATGTTCATAGATAGAAGCGGTGGTATTTATTTAAATAAACTAACCCTGATACTACGGAAGTAAATAACCAAATTAGTAATAGAGAAATGTTACGCATTGAGCTCTGTATAACCTATGTTAATGTGTTAACCTCCAAATGCTGTTTCTAAAGGCATTTTCGTGGTGAGAATATGAATAAAGTAAACCATTCAAACAATGCTGAGATAAGGGTATTTTTCACTATTGTATAAATTTAAATTAAATAGAATTATTTCCCTAGAGTTTGTTACATATTACCTGAGATTCCATTTAGATTAAATAACTTTTAAAACACTTTTGTTGATGTTACTCGGAAACTTTTGTATTTTAAATTGGAAATATTTTTCATTGGTTTCTGTTGAATCAAGAAACTCAGAACTTCTTTCGCTGCAATTGAAATGTGTTAAATTCAATTTCAAATGTATGTCTTGTTTTCTAATTTGTTTGTCCTTCCAGTCTTCATCCGCCAGAAAAACCATTGTTTCACTACAATAAGGCTTTCACAGTGTGTTCCAGAGTTAGATTGAAATCAGTCAGAAATCTTAATAATTAGACAATAGACAACAGTGAATAAATTTAATAACCAATAGGCTCACTATAATCTAATAAGATGGAAAATGAAACGCTTTTCCGATATCGTTTTTCATTAAAATTTAAAGCTGGAGAATTGAAGGTTTGGATGTAAATTACTTAAGCCCTTCGAGACAATGCATTTTATGTGTTATTCCTTTTATTTTAAATGAAAATACTTCTGGTGGTTAACTACTTAGATTTTTTATTTCAAAACATAAATTAAGTCTAGGAATATAAGAAACAATGATCTGAATAACAACAGTAAAGTGAAAAAGGAAAACCTTTACATTTTTTCATTAAAAATTAAAACAGTAGTAGCATTTTTGGATTACAAATATAATTTTTAACTTACTCAATAGTATCTTTTAACAAATAAAAAGTTGTGCAATTTTTTACGGCAGTTTCGAATCACACTAGTTAAATTCAAATCAACTCAACTCGCCCAACTGCTTGCCCACAAATGATACACATGCCTAGACGAACAAGACGATGTAAGTTCTGAAATCAGTCATATTTTCTATATCTGTACTTTTATGCCTACATTTCTTTCGTCCTTTGACAACAAAATCTCTAAAGTGCCATCTTGTCTGAAAATGCTTTGAAAACACCCTTCTATCAGTCTACATCGTTTCGTCTCTGTTGTGCTGACAATGGCTTATTACCCAAAGTAAAATTCTTTTACGTGAAACATAAAAGCATTTTTCGGTTTTAAGTACGAAATAAACGTTTGAATCCGGATCAAAAGAGGAAAACTATCGTTAAAAGCCATATCACTTAAAAATACTACAACTTCTACGGCATGTACCGTTATTTGAAGGAAAAGCTACCTCCATTTTTTCTTCCTCCCCATTTGAAGAAAAGCTTTTTGCTCGAATTTCCCCAGATAAGAAATGGTGTATTAAAAAGCAAAGTTCCTCCAGAAAACAATATCAAAGCTTTCTCTGGATTGTTGCCAAAGCAGGGTACAGAAACTTGCGTGAAAAAATATCCAAGTGGAAAAGTATAGAATTTATTTGAACTATTATTTTCATAATTCACGTTGCCAGAGGTAAAAAGAATCGTTTTGTATTTGTACCCTGATCCCGGCCGTGCTTCTAGTGGTATGCTCTGAGGAGTTTTCGATTCCTAGTTTTCGAATTTAGAATCTCAAAAGGAATAGTTCGGGAACGAGTGGCGCATGTGGTCACGATTATGGAATATGTTTTTGGGTTTGGAATTTATGATTCAAACGTTGTTTTCTTTCAAGTTTAAAACTTGAACCCAAATCAAAATTATGGTCTAATTTGTTTTCTGTTTGTCGCTAAGTTAAAGCACGTTTATTTTTATGGCAGGTAATTTAAGTTTTGGATTTTAAATAAACTTAAAAGGAAATAGAAATATTAAATTTATGGGAAATTATTTATCAGACTTTAAGTTTAAAACTGTATCAAAAGGAAAACGCTAAGTGAAACTTGTCAAATGATGTGCATTTGTTCAATTCGTAGCTTTCTGTAATTTATCCAAAGAAAAATGGGTTGCAAGCGTAACGATACAAATTAAAGCCATTAAAATCAGAAGAATATTACCGAGCTTTGAAGGTTTATGTACACGGATTCATTTTATTTGAGGGAAATCAAGGAAAATATCAACATTTTGGTATTAGTTGGTACCTATTAGGAAATATGTATGGCATTTTTTGCTTTGACTTTGAAGAAGCAAAACAATAAATGGCCTTTATTTGGGTTCCAAGTTATGAATAAAAGGCAAATGCAAAAATAATATGATTATTTATTAAATAAAATCTGCATTCTCTCGAAAAACGAACTGATATTACTAGCGTAGATAAGCAAATTAAAATTGATAGCAATCTGCACGAACATACTTGCATTAGCTCAATTTTTTACTTCAATCTTATTTTATACAAGTCATTTTTTGCATTGGTGTTTATTAATAGTTCTCATCATATTATTTTAATGTAATCTTACCATATATGAAATCATTCATAAATAAATAATCACAAGACCTATATGATAAGAAAATCAAATTATAATACTTATTTAAGCTTTCCATCTTTCAATGCACTGAAATATTTAAAGCTTATGAACTTAAATACTAATTCAGATTGAACTTCATTAACTAATTAGTAACTAATTCAGATTGAATTACATTACTTAAATACTAATTCAGATTGAACATCATAGACATTTCCAATCTATTACTGGAAACAATAACTAAATATGGAAGATTTTTGTGTGTTTGTTAATTTTGTTTAAAAAAGTGTTCGCTACCTTCTATAATAGAACCCTTTGTTAAGCAATCAAATCCCTAATCCTTCAAAACTCTTTCGAGTATCTTGATATTTAGACTAAATTGTACAATTGACTTAACAGAGTAGAATTTTTCTCCTGTCCCTTTTCAAATCATTTAATCAAAACTTCTATAGGTCATGACAGCTAAATTAACACTTAATGGTTAAATGTACGAGAACTCAACTTACAAATCCATTGTATATTTAATACATTAGTTTAATTGAGTTTGAAGGTAAAACTACCATTATATCAAAATTTAAACGAGTTCTTAATGTTAATGTATCACTCAAAGGTAAGTATCTAAATTCTGTTCTTTCAGTACATTTCCGCCTGTGTTTCTCAAACTAGATGAAAAGGGGCTCAGAGGTTTTTAACCTCTGTTGACTGAGATTATAGGTATTTTATTAGTATTTCAAAATTATACCTTTCATGCAAGTTTATAACCTTTATGTGTCAAGACTAGTAGAATTAACCCACCTTAATCATATTGAATCTTTTAAGTAGAAATTTATTTTGTTAAACAGTTAATTAAAGTAAAGACGTTAAAATCATTCACTTTTATTTAAAATTACAATGAATATAGAAAATAAAATATTTTTAGAATGAGAAACTTAAAAGAAATGCACATTTTTAATGCTTCATTTTAATTGTAAAAATTAAACATACTCATTTTACATTCTTTTAACTGTAACATTCCTAAAAATCTCTGATATGTTTAAAAAAGGTGGAAAATAACTATTATTGTAAAATGAATACATTACTGTGGTAAAAGCTTTAAATGCTACGTACGTTTTGTGAAGCTAACACAGTATTCATTAAATATTTTACATACACAAACCGTTGAAAAGTGCAATCTGAAATTGTAAAAAGAAAGCATAATTTTCTAAGAATTAAACGTAACCACAAAGTTGGAAGAAAACACGTTCAATAAGAGTTGCTTATCACTCTCATAATGAAGACAGATAACCCAAAACTTCCCAACAGTTAAATATGTACACGTGGTGAGGTTTATTCATAAGCTTCTCTCGTTACTGTGCTTTCCTATTTTTTGCCACTTTCAGACTTGTTAAAATTTAGCAGCCGTTCCTTTCTTGAGTGTGAAAAGTTCTCTTTGTCAAGATGAAACAACGGTTTTCTGCCACGTGAATTATAATAGGCGTGTAGAATTGCACACACTAATTCAGCATACAAATTTGCTTGAAAGCGTACTACCGTGTTAGAAAGCATCATGAGCGTTCTATTTTTTCTCTATTGATTATTTTAGTTCTTTTCCATGTGAGACTTTCTTCAACAAAAGGCAAATAAAATTACAAACTAGTAGTTTTATACGAGCGGGCATTACTTCATTCGGTCATTGGATACTGAAATTCATGTGTTAGTCGTATTTTTGTTGTTCGACTATCCTTCTTTATTACATTTGTTTGCGCGCGCGTGCAGGATAATTATTGTTCGCGCAAATACCAAATGATTATCGCTCGCGCTCGCATTGATATCTTGGTTCGCGAAGAGAGAAATTAAAATTCGTTTCCAGCTTTTTATTTTCGTTTTGATTCTTCAGGCGCCAGTTGTGGAAATATTAAAAATATATACTACCTTTAAGAATTTGTATTCTTGTTATTCAGAACTGTTAGTATTAAGAATATTTTGACTAGCTGTATGCCGATTTAACTGTCGTAGCGCAAATTTTATATGGACTCTTGGAAGCCCTTCTCATGAAATCGTTATTTTAAAGTGGTATTCAATACAAATAAAATTTTAAAAATAAGATTTAATTATACATTCCACTTATTTGGACCTTCTATATTGCATGAGACAACATTATTTTAATTTTAATTAAGATATGGTAAACACCATTAAAAGTCCTATAAATGACCTTCAATTCACTTTTTAACTTTTTGAATTAATGTAATTGCCCCATGATTATAAGTATTCTAGTCAATTTCACACTGGAATTGAGTTTTTATTTTGACACTATTCATAAGAATTTCGAAAAAAGAAGTATAAATAGAATTTTTAGCCCTCTGGGTGTCGAGAGATTTGCGATTAGTGTAGCGTTGTTTTTTACTCCACAATACACTTAATGACTAAATAACCACATCTTTCTAAAGAATGCACGGATTCTTTCAACTTTTAGTACATTCTATTGGTCCTATTAGAATAGAATATTTTTAGTAGCGATTCTATAAGTCTTTTCATTGGAATAGAATTGCTTGAAAAAATTCTATTGCTTATTTCCTTGGAACAGAATCCTTTGGAAAGATTCTATTGAAAATAATCGTTTTGGAAGATATTGCTCATTTCTTTAGATTAGAATCCTTTGGATTATCGCATTGTTAATTCTTTTGGTATAGGATCCTATGGAAAGATTCTATTGGTCCAAGAATGTAAAAACTCGCTAAGTCATGCAGAGAAGAATGCAGGTTTCAAGGTGGAATTATGCGTGTGAACCCCCTCAGAGGGTTAAAATAGACTATAATAATAGACAAGATATGGTAATGCAAAAATAACTCCCGTCTATATATATTTCGAAACATATAGATAACAAACCTGAAGCAAAGCGATGCCCCAGATGAAGAATATTTTTATTCCAAATCTTCATCTAAGTCAAAAAAGAGAATAGCACATTCGGCATATAAAAATAGATAGATGTTCGATGCTTAGAGCAAAAAAATTTGTAAAGAATACTTTTTTCTTTGAAATAAATTCAAAATTCCAATTCATGATAAACCCCAATTGAAGTATAAATTATGCAGTGTTTTGAATAAAGAAATATATCAAACCTACTTAAAGGAATAAATTAAATTTTTACACGACTAGGATTGAGACACCGCTGATTTAATTGCACTTGTAATTTATTCATGTTTCAATTCATAATTTAACCATGAATTAATAAATAATAATTGGAGAAGATTGCTCTGAAAAGAAAAAAATGCATACATTTTGTTTGAGGTTGTTTAATAACTTTATATAATATAAAAGTTAGTTTGATCTGGTGCTTATTTTGGGACTTATATAAGAAAAAGACTGAAATACTCATTTAACATCAGGATCTCCAAATTTCAAACATAGATTTGACTACAATAAATGTGAATTCTTGCTATCTTGATGCAGTCAGAATCTGGAATAAAAATTGAGGCTATCCTAAAAACAAATTGAGTTGATACAAAATTTAATATGAAGGCTCTCTTGTGAAACTGGAATGTGTTTGTATGACTTCAACGATGGGAAAAACAAAAGGTATTCGGATTCTTTTTGAACGTCTGTACCAGTTTTATTACTATTGCTTCGTGTAAATGAATGTTTCATATTTAATGTTAAAGTGTTTACATGCTTGTTCTTGAAACGATTGCTTGAAACACTTGATTCAAGCACAATCAAGCTCTAATGACAAAGGTTAACTTTTAAATGTAATCAATAATCAATAATAATATTCAGAGGTTTAATTTTAAACTAACCTATTCATATATACATCCTTCGATATTTTTTGTTTAATTTCTATTTTAAAGTAAAAGTTTATTGATTTTTAAGTATAATTTGCATGTGAGTTTTTAATTAAAAACAATTTGTTCTTAATTCATGGTAAAAGTTAAGTTTTTATGGCCTTTTATACTGAAGACACGTTTCAACAAGCGTCTACTTTGTTGACGTAGTAATTGAAAGCAAAATGTAACAGATTCTTGACGATAATGAGATTTTATCAAAATAGTTTTCCTTAGATAGTATCAGCCTTTTTTATTATTTTTTTAATCGCTTCCAATGTCAAAGTAAACTGAATAAATTGGTATCATTATACCAGATAACACAAGCAGCAGTAACTAGGTCTTTAATCAGATTATGTTCTCAATTTCCAAAGATGCAATTACCGTTCAAACTAGTCTTCATCTTGAACTATAAGTTGTATTTTTACAACGAAGAATTATATTTTCCTAACGTATGTGAAATGTACTATTTTTTAGAAAAAGAGGAGAATTGAGCAAAATAATTTTCTCGCTGAATAATTTGGATTTTTGCAATTTTTTTCTTTACTTCAAAAATTTAATTTATTCATCCTTGAGATCTCAATTTCTTTTCTATATAAGGCGTATAATTACACACACGTCCTTTTCTCTCCTACTTTACATACCTTATCTATAATTTTCTTATATATTTTTTTTATTTTTATATAACGGTAATATTATCGTTTTTTACATTCTTATTTTTATATAATTCTTTTATATTTAATTAAATTTAGTAATTCTGAAATAATATTTAGAATATCTTTGGGCAATATAGTTAATTTTGTAGTAGTATATGGAATAATGAGAAATGGTTGAACTAATACACATTACCTGGATATTGATTATATTCTACATAGCAATTGTACTTATTAGATTATTATAAGTAAATAATAATCTAATGTATCTGAAAATTTTGCTTTCAAGCTATTACAAGAGTGACTAATAATGTTTTAGGATATTTATCTGTTTTTGGAAATATTTTAATAAATGTTTCCATCTGAAATAAAAGCAGAGTTGCAGTACCGTCAAAAAAGTAAGATTTTAAGATAAATATGGAGATCAGCTTCTAAATAAAACTCTGAAAAATGAATGAATTAAACCTACCCTAAAATGTTGTATAACTTGTTTTTGTCTGTGAGAGATGACTACACAGAACTTAAAATGTTCCAGCACTTATTCACTTTAGTCAAGTACTTTATGAAAGTGTCTTGAAAAATTCTAAGTAACAAAAACTGGCAATTTCTCGAGAGATTTTGATTTATGGTTCTTGTCAAATGTATGAGGTATTGTTTTCTACCTAAAGTGATCCCTGTCACATTTTTGTTTACCGTTTCTTCATTGAACTGGAGAAAAAGAAGTAGGCTATACAACTATAGCTTACATATGTAGTACGTAAGAGTATTATTATGTGATACACTTTAATAGTGTTAAAACAAAATAACCTTATAGGTAGAACGTCTAACGAAACTAATTCGGGGACATCTGATTGGAACAACAGTTTGTTCACCTAATTGTAAATTAGAAGTTTATGGTTGGTTGTTTTATTGGATGGATTTTAAAGCTCAAAGATCATATTTGGTCATTCTGTGTCAAACACAATACATATAACATCAAGTAATATATACACAAGGGAAGATTTTAACTCAAACAGAAGAGAGAAGTTCACCCAGGGAGGAATCGAACATGGACCGCCTACAACTCGCAAGTTGCTAGCGCAATGGATTCACTATTCAGTTTTTGGATGATCGGAATATTAGTTCGATTGTATTAAATAATTGTAGGTAGGCTTTTTGATAGCATACATGGAGACGAGCAATAATTAAAAAATTAACATCTATTAACAACACTAAAGACGATACAAAGTAATTCAGAACAACGATCAACACTTTCTCTGTTTCGAATTCTTCTCAATTCCAAAATCCGTCTTTTATCACATTTTAATCAAGGTTACAATTCACAATATTATCGTTTAAGCTCGTATAATAAATATAATGATTCTCGGATAATTTGCATTTACATAATAAATATAGCATAATTCTCGGATCGTTTGCACGCGCTGACAAATACGTTTCAAATAGTATTTAAATTTGAAATTCGGGTAGCTATAATTACAGTTAATCTCGCTCTACGAATAGCGATTTTCAATGCGAAGATGATCCTTGAAATCGACAGCAATTTTAACATTGAATATCTTCGTATATAAAGATAGTTAAGTTATGAAATTTCATATTTAAACTAATTTAACGATGCGAAATCTGATGAAGGCATCAAAACAGGGTGTTTTCATTGGAATTTTTGTTGTTTGTGCAAAATTTTATATAAGGATGGCCCCTTGTGTCTTTTTTTTTGCATTTGAATCTTTAGAGGAAGTTATTCTCGATTGAATGATATCTTTGAATTTGCTGTACTATGAATGGTGCTCGAAATAAAGGGGGTGACTCGGTTTTTTTTCCCGCGACTGTACACATGAAAATACAAAAAAATAGTCGTCTATGTTTACGAGTTGCAAAATTAAAAAAAAAGATTCACTCGAATGCATAGAATACGGCTGGTAAGTGAATAAACAAGTCTAGACAAGTGTATTGGCAATTGGAGCACCAACGATCACCGCTGTTTGGAGAACCAGTTTGCTTAATTGACTTTTCTATAATTGACGATCTACAGTACTTGTACCTTCAAAAGACTTAACCTACATTCTACATTCAGTAAACGTTAAATACCCTATTCGTAAGATGTTTACGATTTTTCATGTGATGTACAATTTAAATATATGAATTTATTTTCTCCAACACAAACATGCATTATAGCCTCGTGCTCAATACAGGCAATATTCTGAACAATTTTATTCAGAAAATTGCATATGTATGAATACCATATCTACAAAATAGTTTTATTCAGTTCATTGAAATTGATACTGATACTGTTTATTTCCATTTTGCAATATGAAAATGTATTGTCAAATTTTAGTGTTACATTCAAACTTTATGCTAAAATATATAGCTCTACATAGTTTTTAAGATAATATATTAAATGATATTGATACTAGTTAAGATATTATAATAAACGTAATTTCTATAAACTTTATTTCTCAGAGGTTGAAAATCAATAATTTCACGACAGTTTGGAATTACTGAAATTTGTTTACTAATTATTCGATAGAACTTAATTCGTTAGGAAACTAATATAATTAATTCCAACACGCTTCAATTCTTTTAAATTTGAGTTTCTACTGCTATGAAGATAATACTGCCAGTTAGTTTCGATATCATACGTTCTACTGAAAAAGGTTATTTTGTTTTAACACTTAATGTAACACCCATAATACGACTTTTACGTAGGATATTTCTAAGCTACAGTTGAATAGCCTACTTCTTTTTCCAGTTTACAATTCAATGAATAAACGGTAAACAATAATGTGACAGGAATAACTTTAGACAGGAAACAATACCTCAGACATTTGACACGAGCCATCAATCAAAATCTCTCAAGATATTATCTAGTTTTGTCTCAGTGAATGTTTCAAAAGACTTTCACGAAATACTTGAGTAAAGTGAATAAGTACTAGAACGTTTTAAGTTCTTTAGCTCTGCAATGTTTCGACGAAATATTTCGTCCAAGATCTGATCAATTTTGCTAAGAACGAGATACCTCGTCGAGACAAGACCATCCTATTACTCCAAGGGGAATGAAAATCCAAGAGAGGAAAATAAATTGCCCCTTGCAAAGAACTGATGACAGTTTGGAACATAACTTTGCATCAGAGGTTAGACACTATAGGGCAGTTTTCGACTAGGAGGGTTAACTCATCTTATGCAACTACCATTCATTCAAATTTAAAATTTGAACGCTATTTCAAACTTATTTGTCAGCACGTGCAAACGATCCGAGAATTATATTTATTATGCAAGTAAAATGATTCGAGAATTATGTTATGTTTATTATGTAAGTGCAAATGATCCGAGAATCATTATATTTATTATATGAGCTTAAATGATAATATTGTGAATTGTAACCATGATTAAAATGTAATAAAAGAAGGATTTTGGGAATTGAGAACAATTCGAAACGGGCAAAGTGTTGATCGATGTTCTGTATAATTTTGTATCATCTTTAGTATTCTTAATAAATGTTAATTTTTTTAATTAGCGTTAGTCTCTATGTATGCAACCAAAAAACATATCTACAATTATTTAATACAATCGAACTGATATTCCGATCAATCAAAAAGGGAATAGAATGAGTCATTCAATTGATCATTGATAAGTAGATTCCATCTATATGACACATAACTGGTTAAATACATTGTATTTTAGATACATAAATGAAATTTTCAACCATTTTTCAAGAATTTAAACATTCCTCAGGTTTGTCAGACGTTTCTTAAACTTTTGGTTGTCCCTAAAATCGCCCTAACGAGGAAAATTTAATGAAACGCAAAAACTAACATTTGGAATGACCTGAAATTTTGAATGGTTATTGCATACTAAAAACTATTATTGCATACTAAAAACTATTATTGCATACTAAAAACTATTTTTAAAAATTAGGTGGATTTTGTTTGGGTTGCTTAACAGTAACATGGTACAAAATATAGCACTATAGAAATATTATTTAGGAAGATATTCATATAAGTTTGAGAAACTGATTTAACATTAGGAGCTCCAATCTTTCTATGCTCATAACTTCTAAACGGCAAGACCTAATGACATGAAATTCGGTATATGAAGTTAAATTTCAATGTAAATTTGAAATTGTGTGTCAAAATATGGGGTTCTATTGGAAATTATGAAGTTGGTGCTCAATTTAATATGAAGACGGCCCCTTATGCAAATTTCATGCATTTGAATTTATAGAAGACGTTAGTTGCTGTCGAACGACATCTATGAATTTTCTCTATAGTTAAAATTGCTCAAATGAAGAGGGGTGGTTCGTTTTTTCCAGCGACACACGTACATACACACGATAAAACTTTTCCTGACACAAAAGTGATAATTACAATCAGGATAAATTACAGGAATTGAACCTTAATCGAATCGAACTGATCGTAGACAAACCCACTGATACAAGAAAGCTACGAAGAGAGAGGCAGTTATCTAGTTTGGACATGGTTTTTTTGCACGCTGACTTTGCCCAGGTAACATAGAATTTCATGAATGCTTAGATAGCTGACGTGCAATGACTTTTGCAACATTAGGAATTTACCCTATATCCCCTCGTTTTTAAATATACTTTCAAATCATCACAAATGATACATTTTGACCATTATGTTGATTCCTTCCTTGGAAGATCACAAAAAAACTGTATTCAATCATTTTGATTGCTGTGAGTTTGTTCATAACAAGATTTCATCTAAAAGGAAGCTTTTCAAGAATAAGAATATCATTCATTCTCGCCTTACATTCATCTTAGAAGTCTGCAAAACATCGGGAATTTTGTTCTTGTTACAAGCTTTACTTTGAAGTTTTTATGTAAGAATGTTTATGTACATCCTCTTGGTATTTTAAATTCACCTTTCTATCGAATTTTAGTGAAAGGTTACTATCGAATTTTAGTTCTTTTCAACCAGCATTTTTTGTCTTAACAGTCCGAATACAGTGAGGTAGATCTATACTTGTCAATGGTGCTGACGACTTTTTTACTTTGATGCGAGTTCTAAACAAATCTCTGCAATCTGAATACTCATTTAATTAAAAATTTAGCCATCTACTCTCGCTTATGAGTGTATTTTACTCAATTTCGCTTTTTCTTTCCAGGTCTAGTGGCTGAGTGATTAAGGTTCTAGTTCTTAATTTCAAAACTGGTCTTGCAATACGGATGTTCATAGTGATTTGGAGACCATTTTTTGCCGTGATCCTCCAGGTCTAATAATAACCCCACTACATACATAGATGTTCATAGTAGTATCTCGCTCAACTGACACGATTTGCTTCATGAGAGCTAATTAGTCCAGAACCTACTGCTTAAAGTAGATTCCTAACCTGCCTAACTTATCCGGAGCCTAATCAATCGAGATTATCCTCTCTGCTACTAAGACTTATGGTATGCGATTCATTGAATAAATTGGTTTTAGTCATAAAGAATCTCCCTATAGACATGGATGATAATAGTGATTTGAGATTGTTTAATCAGCTGGTCCCAGTTATTATATGAATCTCAGAGTGAGTATGGATTTTCGTAAATATCTGGGATCAATTGAACCCGTAAGTCCCGATTTAATTATGTCAGTGTGAGTATACAAGTGACTGATTTGGATTGATAGATTTCAGATTTTGGAATCAATTTAATCAATATATCCCGGCCCATCTGTAGCAAAACGTATGACCAAAGAGTGGCTAGATTTCAACCAAACTATAACCTTTCAATTCCACTTTCCATTTTTTTTGTTTTTCAAGAAAAATATAAAAATAGCCCATACAATGTTATCGTTCTTGTGGTTTGTTGTGCCTGATTGTTTGAAAATAGTTGATTATATAAAAGTTTATGAAGTTTGTTTTCAACGAGGTCCAAAACTTTCATGTTAATCCCCCATTGATATTCCTTTATTTTTAAGTCTTATAAAATAAGATTAGTCCGAATTAACAGTTATGAAGCACCATCGACTTTGGTCTGACTAATGACATTCATTGATATTCCAGATATCACTAACCAACTGATATAGACTGAAGAGCCAAAACATTATGACCACCCACTCATTAACGGTTGCGCCTCCTTTGGCTTGCAAAACAGCTGCAACTCGCCTCGGCATAGATGCCACAAGTTCTTGGTACATGACTGGAGACAGGTTGTACCAAATATCTAAGGAGCGGTCACGCAAAGTCGAGATTTTCGGACATGGTGGTGTTTGAGCTCTGAGCTGCCGCTCCATGACATCCCAATGTGCTCTATCGGATTAATATCCGGCGAGTTAGGTGGCCTGGTCTTCGCAAATCTTAAAAGCGGCAAGGCCCACGGGCCCGATCTTGTCAACTATACAATTTGGAAATTTATTTTTAATAATTACCCGACTCTGTTATTGATTCCATTCCAAAAAGCAATACAATACTATTTTCCCAGGTGTCTCAGGAGTGGGGAGGTCCGTTTCCTGGTTAAACAGGGAAGGGACCCCTCATCCTGTGACGCCTACAGACCAATTTGCCTGCTTCCAACTCTTGGAAAAATCTTAGAAAGAATTTTCTGTAAAATTTTAAATACTTGGCTTGAAGATAATTCTGTTTTACATACGCTTCAATTTGGTTTCAGGGAGCAGCGCTCCTGTGAGGAGGCAATCCATACAGCCATTTCCAAGATTAAAGCTTATTGGGGTCATTGTGCTCTGACAACTCTAGATATAAAAGCAGCTTTTGACACGATGGACTGGTCGGTCCTGGTCGACACTCTGGGGCTATACCGAATCCCCCAATTTATCATAAATTTTATTAAATCATATCTCACAATGAGAACAATAGAATATAAGGATAACAATTTAAATATTATTCGTCAAATTAATCGAGGTTCTCCACAGGGTTCGGTCCTTGCACCGACCCTGTGGAACATTTATTTTAATAGAGTATTAAACTCATCTTATAGCAATATACATATCCAGGCCTTCGCTGACGACCTGGCAGTCATAACCCCAGGCGTCACGCGAAGGAATTTAGAATATAATACTAACAAAGCACTTGACCAAATAGTTCACTTTTTAAAAAACTTGAAGCTCCGACTGTCGACCGGGAAATGCCGGTCCATCGTGTTTTCTAAAAATTCAAAACTCAAGCGCAATCCCATTTTTAGGATTGAAAACCAATCAGTCAAAATCTCCCAAAATTTAAAATACTTAGGACTTATTATTGATAACGGCCTCACATGGAATGATCATATTGCATCCCTCTCGGAGAGGTGCCTCCTAATTGGAGACTCCCTCTCCAGAGTTTCGGGCGGAGATTGGGGAGCGGATGGCCGTCTCCAGCGAGAGTGGTATCTCGCGGTCACGGAAAAAATTTTGACTGATGGGGCGGCCATCTGGGGTGGTTCACTCAAGAAAGCACAGTGTATAAAACTCCAATCCATCTAGAGACCCTTTATGATCAAAATAACCCGTGCATACAGAACCACCCCTAACGACTCCCTAACTATTATTGCAGGCATACCACCACTCCATGTGACGGTCACAGGTCTATTTTAAAAAATTCAAAATATGGAAACTACGTCTCCTTGACCCAGAAATCGAAGGACTGTCGTCATCAATTCTTGATAATACTGTCAAAATTAATAATCTGCCCTCACCTCTATTAAATCTCAATATTCAAGATAAAATACTTAAACCGGACCTGGAGGTGTACACGGATGGCTCCCGCATTGATGGGAACGTGGAGGCCGCCGTGTGCATCTTCAGTGGACCGGTATTTCAACAAGTACTATGTTATAAATTACCCAATAATAAATTACCCAATAATAGCGTGTTCCAGGCCGAGCTCACGGCAATTTATAAAGCTGTGGGCTGGGCTTCCCAAAACAATAAAAGGATTAATATCTTTAGCGACAGTCTTAGTTCGATTCAGGCCTTAAAGTCTGCCACTAATAAATCTAACTATCTGCCCCACATGAGCCTGAGCTGGGTCAGGGCTCATGTGGGGCAGTCCGGGAACGAGACTGCCGACCATTTTGCCAAACTGGCCTCGTGCTGCGGTGAGGAGATTGAGGTCCCCACCCCCAAATAATTTCTAAACAAATGTATTAAAAACTATATCTTACAAACCTGGAAGAATATACATTATGAAAACAATAAGGGTTTACGGCTTAAATCTTTTGCCCCGGAGGTGGGTCCCGGTCTCCTTGCCGCGGACAGATACACCGTTGGTTTTTAACCGGTCATGGCCCCTTCGCCGCATATTTACATAGATTTCATCTGAGGAGCACGGATGTATGTGTGTGTGGAGGGGTGGGAGATGCCGACCATTACCTCTTCGACTGCCCGCGCACATCACAATTTAGACTCAAAAGGCCAAACGATATAAATAAAAAATTATGGCTTAATAAAGTCCTGGAAAATTCCAGTTCAAAATATCTGATTAAAAGGTGTGTGCTGGTGGCCGGGGAGGTGGCGGACGGTCTCCCGGCCCTTTCAGGGTCCTAAGGTGGTTCCTTCCTTTTAACGTATTAAATTTTAAAATCTTCACCTATGAAATTTATTTTTATTCTTACCTGAATTTTATCGTACCTGGGAATCTCTCTCCTCCCTCCTCTTACGGTTTGATTATTCTCTGTGTATTATTTTGCTTTATATATATAACGAGATTTTACCTTTTACTCATGTGTTTTTAAAGATATGTATTTTATACTGTTTATGTATTAGTGTATTACTTTTGATACATTGATGCTGTTTTATTTATATTAATTCCTGTTCTTTCTTGTTTATTTTAACTTTCGCCGAACTTTTGTGATGCCCACCTGTTTGCATGGCAAACTCCACCTGAACGCTTAGCTGTCTGTGGAGCTGCTTCGCCTGTCAGCGAATGTATTTTGTTTGTTGTTTGTTCATCGTTGTTTTATTGTTCTTTTAATGATGTTCTTATCTGTAACTGTAACTATGCAGACACTGTAAAATTTTTGAATTATAAAATAAAAGCCGTAGGGGCGTCCCGGCGTGTGTCTTCCCTGCGCGGTGGGGTTAGTGGGCCCTTGGCCTCCTAGTGTTGGGAGTCAACCTATTCCCCACCCCCCAATGTACGGCTCTACGCCTTAGGGTCAGTCTGGAGGGGTGTGGGTCGCAAGTCTCGATGTTCCCGGGCCCACTGTAGGTGTAATTGACGATGACGCTTGATCAACAGAGGCACACGAGTGGGACGTCTGCTGCACAGTCCCATATCCAATAGTGTCCGCTGAACTGTGTGTTCTGAAACACTTGCGCTTGGACCTGCATTGTATTGGGCTGTCAGCTGAGCCACTGTCTCGCGCCGAATTTGCTTTACCAAGCGGGACAGTCTCCGACGTCTTTTTTCTTTGATGACGCGTTGACGACCAGCACCTTGGCGTCTATTGCTGGTGTCACCGTCATTTATCCACTTTGCATGAATACTACAATAACAACGGCAGATCGTGAACACCCTACCAGTCGTGCAGTTTCGGTGATACTCGTTCCGAGTCTTCGGGCCATTACGATCTGCCCTCTATCAAATTCTCTTAGATCAGCAGCCTTTCCCATTACTCGCAAAAGTAAGTGCAAGAATGATTACTTACCTTCTCCAGCAGCAGTTAAATACCATTCTCACTTAATCACGTGCCCTCCACGTTAGCCAGACGAGTTCATTGAAAAATGTGGGGATGGTCATAATGTTTTGGCTCGTCAGTGTATTTTTAATTTTACACTGCTGGTCACCGTAAATGCAACACCCTGAAGGGAGCATGCAAATAATATGAAATTTACAACATGCATTAGCGGAGGTGAGATATGCAAATGATTAGAATTTCAGCGCAGACGCACATCACGCGCGCCTGTGGCGCCACTTCAAAGCGCTATTTAAGGCTTGGAGATTTCGACGATTTCAAGTACGGCAATTGTGTTTTTCTTGTGGTTGTTTAAAAAAAAAAGATCAATTATGTCTCGTAGAAAACAGCGATCATCTTTTGATCAAGTATCCGAGTTCGACAGAGGAAGGATAGTGGCCTACCGAGATTGCGGATTATCTTTCAGGGAAATCGGTAGTCGTGTTGGACGAAACCAAACAACTGTAATGCGGATATGTGATCGTTGGATGCAGGAGGGTACGACGGACCGACGTGTTCGATCGCATCCACCTCAGTGCACCACTTCACGTGATGACAGGCATATTGTGCGTATGGCAGTGACGGATCGCTCAGCCACATCACGAACCATAGCACAGCACATTCAGTCTGTACCGCATCATCCAGTGTCTGCGCGTACCATTCGACGCCGTTTACAGCAGAGTGGTCTGTCCGCAAGACGTCCATTGCTTCGTCTACCCTTGACGCAGAACCACAGACGTTTCCGCCGCCAATGGTGCGATGAAAGAAGGATGTGGACGGCAGAATGGAATGAAATTGTCTTTACTGACGAGTCACGCTTCTGTCTGCAACACCACGATGGTCGGATTCGAGTCTGGAGACACCGTGGAGAGAGGATGCTGAACAGCTGCGTTATGCACCGCCACACTGGTCCTGCACCGGGTATTATGGTATGGGGCGGTATTGGATATCACTCTCGCACTTCTCTAGTACGCATTGCCGGTACTTTAAACAGCCAGCGCTACATCTCCGAGGTGTTGGAGCCAGTTGTCCTTCCTTACCTTCAGGGCTTGCCCACAGCCATATTTCAACAGGATAATGCGCGACCACACGTGGCATGCTTTGTCCAAGGGTTCTTCGTCAATCGCCAGATTGAATTGCTTCCCTGGCCAGCTCGCTCTCCGGATCTTTCGCCGATAGAAAACATGTGGTCCATGGTTGCTCAACGATTGACCCAGAATACATCCCCAGCTGCCACACCAGATCAACTTTGGCAACGTGTGGAAGCTGCTTAGTCTGCTGTACCCCAAGAACACATCCGAAGTCTCTTTGATTCAATGCCGAGGCGTGTGGCAGCGGTGATCTCCAACAATGGCGGCTACTCTGGCTACTGATTTTGGCAGGAACCACACTTCACAGAAGTCTATAAATTTAATCATTTGATACTTGGTCAACATGTTATCTGCAAAATAAATTTTGTTGTGATATCTCTTGTCTTTCTTGGTGTTGCAATTTGGGTGGCCAGCAGTGTATTTTTGAGAGGCCATGGGCCTATATATAGCATATCTGAATGGGTTTAAATTAAAAAATGCTCTCTTCTATTGGAGTGGGGTTGTAAGCGATGCAGACCACTACATCTTTATTGTAATTCTACTGTTCAATAACCCTTGGTAAAATCAACTAACAACCATGTAAACATGATCTGGCTCAGTAGATATTCAACTTGAAATACATCAAAATGCGTGTAGGGTTGTCTCCCGAATTGTAGAAGAAATTACTTAATTTTTTAAAACTTACACTGTTTTGCATTAATAAAGAATTTATATCGTTGCAACGTGAGATTTGGTTGCTTTCCTGATTTATAGTTGGAAGGGATGTTCAATGAAAGAGAAATTGTGAAAACGTAATTGTAGTTGTCTCTTTTTGTTGCCTTTTCATTATGAATTGAGTAAACTTTATATACACTAGAATCTTAGTTATCCGAGGTAATGTGAACCGACGCCACCTTCGATGACCAAAACCTCGAATAATACAAAACAGCCTATACGAAATACAGAACACATATACTGCTCTATCTATATGTTATTAATGATAGCAAGATTCATCAAGCAAGGATTAAGAATCATCATTACTCGGATTTCCGTAACAGTATGCATTTATTGAGATAATTTTACAATGAGTCACTCTCACGTTGTGATAGGCAGCATTCTGTACGCTAAATCAAACAAGTCAAGGACAAAATTTGCAGGAGTGCTCGAAGCTTTATTTAAAGCTTAAAAACTTAGTATCAAGTCCGGCTGGGATAACACGCATTCAGTTAAACCGAGATTGGATAAGAAGTTTTCTCTTGTATTGTTTATCGTTCGTATTTTGAAGATTTTTTATGTATTTTACTTACATTATACTTTACAATCCTTGGTAATTTTCATCCCGGTTTGAGCTCCTTGAACAAACCTTAAACCCATTGGGTAGATTGGGTGACCTGTGTTATGAATGAATGTTAATCACCTAGAGAAAACACTTTTGTTTCCTCAAAGATCCATTCCTTTTCTTTGATTTTTCTAGAGTCGCTCGATTATTGCCGAAAAAGAAAGATACCAGGAATCGTGTTTTATTGTACCAGGCTCGCCGATTGAAAACCTGTTTCCGATCTCTTCTCAATGCAAAGCATGCATGCGTATGGTACTAAAACTTTATTTTATATTTGTACCGTGATCCCAGAAAGTGCAGCAACATATAGAAAAACTGAGTGGAACGAAAACTTTTGATTTGGGTTTTCCTTCTGTGCCTCACCCTTTACCGCTCTAGGAGGCGGTTGAATTCTAAGTTATTACTTTTTGTCAAGGACTGTTCTCTTCCAGTCAAGCTGACTCCAAGCATGGAGGGAGGAATGAAAAACGATAAAAATGAATCCACTAGTTTCGAAGTTCAATAGCCGATATAACTATGCCACCTTCACTTTTCTACTCGTATATATATAAAAATAGAGCAACTGTAAAGTTTCTTTCGGTTCTATTCTTTTGACAAAACCATGAAATATTTTCTTTTCTCCACATTATGAACAAATTTAAAAACTGGTAAAGAAAATGATAAAGAAAGGTAGAAAAAATGGCGCAACGGATGATATTCGATGTTTTATCGCGCGTGGTTAGCTTTTTTTCTGTTCTATCTCGGAAGACACGGTTATTTGATTGGTCTTTGGAACAGTTTTTCCAACATTGTTTGCTGCCTAATATTTTATTCACAAGGTATGATGTGCGTTTCCTTTTCTCTGTGTGCGTCGTATTGTTCAGGTGCAGAGTTCCCAGAACACCGGGCGTTTTTGAATGTTTATTTTCTCTTCTTTTTGGAATGATTCGACGTAAGAAATGACGCCCTAAATCATGGCATTGGTACAATTCCAACATGGAAATTCGTCTGATATGAAACTCGATCTTTTGGAAAGGCAAGGTAAATATGTATTTATGAAATGCAATTTGAAACGAATAGCTGCAGCTTTTTTATCTCTTATTTTTTATGTAATTTAAAGCAATTTGTTTGAGAAGCATATGTTGGTAGGTAAATTACTTCAGTATCACAGAGGTATATTTACTTTTTTGTAGAATTACCGATTGTACTTTTTGGAATTTAAACACGTGCTGAACAATTTTAATTTAAATCATTTTAATGAACATTAGAAACATAGTAAAAAATAAAACCATGGGCCCACCAGGACCATGTTTATTTTGATCTTCAAGAGAGCGAACGTTTTGTTCTGGCTAAAACATTATAGATCAGTTTTATCATGTTTCTACCTTTTCTATTATCATGTTTTGAAACTTACATTATTGACTAACGACATGAATAATGCTATTTTGATGGATATTAGTGGGCAGTATTATAAATAGAAGTTTACAAATGTGTACAACGGCATTTGAGAGGACTGGACATATTTATTTATCTGGCAATTGACTTTAACACATCAGCATCGACAGAAAAACCGTGTAACAGTATAAACTCCAGATGTGGAAACTTAAACGTTTTCTTGATCCCCAAGGACTAAATTCTTTATTCTAACTACAAATTCATACACTGACATCTTAATTGGACATTCACGAATATGTATCACATTAAAGTATTTTTAGTTGGATTTGACTCTACTGGTGGTTGGTCTCGATGAGATATATCATCATTAGCAAAACTGACCAGATCCTGATGAACGATATATCTCGTCAAAAGAAGAAAACTGACTGACTTTCCATAATCCACTCAATTTATACTCCCCATTCATTTTTCGATCGATTTACAATGCACGAACACATTATTAATACAACGTCATCACATGGTCAGAAGCCTGGACTCAATTATTAAATTTGCTGATTATGCATCAGTTTTCTAGGTCTGATATTTGTAAATCATCGCTATATTATGTCTTAATAAATCTGCTTTTTTAAGTCTTAACCACAATACCCATGAATACTTTGATGCGATATATTACTAGGGTTAGGTTACATAAGATTACGAGAAGTATGTCACTACATAGCTTTAAATTTATACGATACTTAAATACTCTATCTCATCTATGTTTAACTATAGTTTTATGAAGAATTAGTAATTTTAACACCTATGTTATCAAACCAAGATATTTCTACATAAATTTGAAGCGTTGATTTTTTTATTAGTTGTGACAAGAATTTTACGCTTTATTTTAATCATCATATAAATATTTGATTCTTTTTCGGTTCTTTTTATCTTTTACGGTTTATTCTGAAGGTTATGGAAGATATCTTACTCAAGTATATGAAAAACACGTATTTTGGAAAGAAACAACTCTTTAAAATTTGAGTTTGTGCAAGAATTAAAAAGGAACTAGCCATTGTAAGGCTGTAAAAAGAAATTATCTTCGACATCGTATAAAACATCTTTCTTTCTGAATTTTAATTAACTCAAAGGTGGTTATTCATTAAATGAAATGAATGAAAGCATACATTCTTGAAAAACGTTGAAATGCGTGTTGTGGCAAGAATTTATTAAAAATCCCACATTTTGATGATAGTAAACATGTATTTTATTTTTTACTGTATTCATGTAGAGATCGCAAATTTGGCACTACACGAAACACCAGTCGCTGTAGAAAGGAAAATCAATTTTATACAAGAGGACATGAATGTAAATCTATGTATATATAAAGCAGAGTTGGTGTGTAGGCCCTGTCTGTTCTCACTACAAATCTACACCATTTGACCAATCTACATCAAATTTGGTACACTTATTTTTAGAGCCATATGGTAACATAGTCTACATAACCCGTTCTCTTTGTCCTAAGTGTGCAGAGGAGGCTAAAACAATTCGAAATCTCCGTACGAAAAACATTGAGTATTATTATGATCACGGTACGCACTGATTACTTTACCATTATATCTGGAAAAACTATTGTTTTTCAAAAATTATATTTAAACGAATTTTAATTCTAATACTTATGTTTGAACTTATTTTTAATTTCTTTCCAAAATTTCAGTAATTTGTAAATATTTCACTTATGATTAAAATGATTAAAAACATTTAATTTCGCATAACTTATATTTTTATAAGGAAATGTGTCTGTTCAATGCAAAAACGCAAGCGAAAAACCCACTGATAATAGAAATGTTATTTTGCTACTTGGTATCTGGCAACGCTAAAATTAATGTTTCATTTTCTGATTTTATTTAGAATTTTGATTTTATGGTACGAGTGAAAACAACGAAACGATGCGGTCATATTTGAACATTTCTAACATTTATGTGTTTACCAATGTTCTATGGATTGTAAATAAATTATTTAGGAATTAGATTTTAACAAATTATTTATTTTGTGCAAAATGTCGCTAAAGACATGGATCATTTCTTGGTGATATTATGTATATTTTGACCAACTTTCCATGTCATTGATTCAATACCTAATGATATGTAGAATTCATTTCCATAAATACAAACCAAACGTATAAAACAAAGCCTTTTAAAATAAGACAGTAATGTCTTACTTTATAAAAGAGGGTAGAGCTCAAGTAAAGTTATTTAAAATAGGACAGTTAACGTTAAAATAATACGTGTAACCATACGTTGAAATTCAAAGATTTTTTAAACTTTGACGTAGATTTCCATTACAAGGTAATACAAATCAGTAAAATTATTTTCAAGTTTCAAATTATATTATTGTATTGTGCTGAAAAAAGAAACAATATCTATCATTCTAAATAGGTACCTAGTTTCCATTGAGATACAGGATATCTGAATGTACAAAAAAGTGCCACAAAGAATCGATTCTGTTTATTTCATTAGAAGGTCGATGATAGTAACCCCACATGCATATAAAATATATCAGTTGACTTCCTTAAAAAATTTTGATAGGCAGGTACCTCCTGCATGATCGAACTTGTACTCTGTGGTTTCTTTCAAACCACCTCTCAAAGGCCATTCCACACAACTACCACATTTCACAATTCTGGGACACGGCTACTCAAATCGGCAAGAGGTCTTCAAATGCGACTGCCAGGAAGAAGGGAAGAATAGATTCTGAAATAGACTTAAGGAGCTAACCTCCTGCTCCATGAGAGAAGAAGGGTAAGGAAAGAAGCCGATGATACATCAGCAAGGAAACCAGTTTTCACATCTGTTGGAAGTAGGAAATGTTATGCAGGATAAGAGAAAAAGGCGAGCATTATGTAAAAGAGGAAGAAAGCAAGGGAAAAAACGTATATATTTCTCAGACTGAGGGAAAGGGGTGAACCCAAATATTCACCACAAACCGCCACCAGAAATTGAATAAAACATTTTTGAATAATGGTGAAGGAGTCAGGAGATCCACGAGAAGGAACTTTGTGTTGCACTAAATTTCGGGTAATACTTTAAAATTTCGGTCCTCTCCATACTGGAACGTTGGAATGACGCTTTTAAGATTATTGGAATGTTTAGTGTCGGTAAATTCGGTATTTTTTCTCTTCGAATTTGCCAAGCTCTGTTCTGAACTTCCGAATTGTAAAGTGTAGGGAAGTGTTATTGCAGCATATACATTAGAGAGGGAATAAGATTGGGTAGAAGTAAATCAGCTATCGCCAGCATTATTCAATTTGAGGTGATATTTGACGAGAAATAAATATATTTTTGGCAATATATTGAAGTGCTTAGAATTCTGGGAAGAATGTATATTTTTTTGGGATTCGCGTGTCGTTTGTATTGAAAGGATTGAGGAAATATGTTAGGACATTACATAAAGAGAAAACTTTACAAAATGATGTGTTATGAAACAATAAGAAGGTAAACACTGGATATGAGTGGGAGTTTCAGTTTAAACAAACAAACCAGGCAGAAAATGGAGATTTTATTTCCTGGTATCAATATGCTCTAGCACGATACATAACCCTAAAATATAGTTTATCACCGTTTTGGTGAGGTTTGGCGTATAATCTAATTGGAATTTACCAATCAATTATATAATATGTAACGTCAGGAATACGCATAGGTAGTACAAGAAAGCATTACCACCACCTACACTTATCTTGGCAGGAAAAGGCTCTCATGCAGATAGTTAAATTTAACTAAAAGTGAAACTTTTTGACAATTTAGAACATGGTTAGATCAATTTGTACAATAAACTCGTTTTCTAAAAGTTTTAATTGCTTGTTTAATTGATTTATTGCATTCTAAACTGGGCAATCCAGGCACTACGGTTACTTATTTTCAAAACATATAAAACATAATAATGTTCATCATACTTTCTCTGTGATATTAAGCAGTCCTTTCTCTTTGATGTGATTCAAAATTACGTGGTATTGACCTCGGATCTTTCCCTTCGGGTTTGATCCCGGACCGTCCCCAATAGCCCGTTGTGTTGCCCCAATGTGATGTTAATTAAAATACCTACCTATCTTTCCTTTTGATAACAAAGGGAAAGGGCTGATTCAGACACAGGACGATGAATATTATTTTGTTTCATGTTTCAAAAATATGACAAAATGTAATGCCTGGATTGCAAGTAAAGAGAGTAAAACAATAGTCTGGTTTGACAAGTAGAATATCAGTGTAGTTAAGTAGTAGAAAGGTAAACTGGTAAAATTTTGAATATATTTTTTTTCTTTCTCTTTAAGTTAGGGTTCTTTTATTTAATAATGAATGAAACAAATACTTGGCTTTACGTCATTTGCCATCGCTTTTTAGCAACCACTTTATTTAATAAAATAATTGTTCGTCACAATTTTATAGTTTTCGAAATATTGTGCTAATTTTTGCTAACACATAATTAGTGACAATCCTTTTGTAAGTAATTTTAACATGAAAAGTATTCAAATGATTTATTTATCTGTAAAAACTTCATTCAAGATTTATCAACAAAATATTATGAATGACAGTCTACCTGAGAATGATCTTATCTGTAAATAATCTAACAGAGAATCTGCCTCATCGATGCCGAAGCGCCGATTTCGGGTTCTTCAAAGATTTTCAACTTCCCATGCACAAAATTCTAGTCTCCCGATAATTAAATACCTTCGCACTGAAGATTAGAGTTCTTCCGAGAGGTGTGAGTGCTGATGAACAGGTTGTCGAACACCCCATGGAGAATGTCTACAAAGCATACGAACGAGATGATGAAATAATTAAAGGTTCTAATCCAATCACGGAAATGCGGCGCAGGCTTAATTTTTATCTCAGGATGGAGTATGAAAATGAAATGACTACTAATTTCAGAACTCAGAAAATTAATTATTAAAATCTAAAAACTATGGTTGAGTGATTTGATGTGTGCGAGATGCATAAGTCAATTTACCGATTTCTCATCTCCTCAGGTGATTTACTTTCTAGAAATAAACTCGGACATCAGAACCCCGAGGTATCCTAGTCATCTGTACCTACTTCAGTTTTACCCTCGCCTGCCCTGTTTTTTTCCTTCCTCGTTGTAATTTTAATCCTACAAGTGGTATTGACGAGATATTATCCAGACCAGAGTCCATCCAGACTAATTTTGCTAATGACGAGTTATTTCGTCTTGAAGATCTGACCAATTTTGCTAATGACGAGCTATCTAGACTTCAAGATATTACCGATTTTTTATGATGACGAGATCAAGATCTGGTCAGTTTTTTCTAATGACGAGATATCTTGTCCATCGAGATCTGATCAGTTTTTTCTAATGACGAGATATCTCGCCCATCGAGATCTGGTCAGGTTTGCTTATGACGAGACACCTCGCCGAGAAAACCACCAGGACGGTCGTGTGTTTGGCTCAGCTTAACCAATTCCTTTCCGTTAAAATTCAGTAGACCAACCAACAAATTTCTCGTATGTCTTGTTTGAATTTTCTGGCTGTGTTTTTACCCTTTGAATAAAATATTCTGTTGGTGGCCCAAATGACGGTCATTTGGCCACTAAGTCATTAGACCACATACACAACAATATTTTTTCCACGGTATGATTAAAAATCACCAATACAAGGCGCTCGTCCAATTGTTCACCAGACATAGTCTGTAATAGGTTCCAAAAATGAGTCTGAAAAATCATCGTCCTATTCGGTGAACATAGGCCAGGAGACAGTCTCGTGCCCAGTATATAAGACTCTGAACTTGACTATTGCTTCCCTTCGTGAGGAGAGTCTGAGACAACTGAAATGTTATTGCAGAGGGAGATCCAAGATCTTCCTTTAGAGACAGCGAGACTCTGTTCCTATGCCTATGCATCAGTTTGATATATAGTTTTGACAACTGAAAAGTCATGGGTTTTAAAATTTATGCACAACCATATCCCCTTTTTTTCTAAAAAGCTCGCTTTTTTATTCAAGGGGGTGCAATGTAGTAGGCCTCTTGTGATGCATCCTGGATAATGCTAACTCTATTATTGTCTCTTTCTCTCCAAGTATTTTATAAGATATTACAGTATTGATAAAAATCTTGTGAGTCCTTAAAACATGAAATGGTAATGGTAAGAGGAAGGAGACAACATTATTGCTTAACCCTCTTAGTGGTTGCCTCGACGAAGTATCTTGTCCTGAGCAAAACTGACCAGATCTTGATGAACGAGGTATCTCGTAATTAGAAAAACTGACCAGATCTTGATGAACGAGGTATCTCGTAATTAGAAAAACTGACCAGATCTTGATGAACGAGGTATCTCGTAATTAGAAAAACTGACCAGATCTTGATGAACGAGGTATCTCGTAATTAGAAAAACTGACCAGATCTTGACTTCATCATGAAAATATCGGCAATATCTTGATGACGAGATATTTCATGGTTAGCAAAATTTGTCAGATTTTTATGGATGAGATATCTTATCATAGTCGATATCTTGGTAGTTTACAGTCGAATTTACTCGAACTAATTTTCACTCTTGCATTTAGATATTTGGAGTATGTACATTATCTATGATATGATCTAAAGCTTTTCCAATTTTGCTTTCAAAATGTATTTCATTAGCCTTTAATTTTTCTAATTAAATTAATTTTGCTTCGAAGGAGTAGTTTCTTAATTAATTCACACAGCTATGGAATAAAGTTTCTTAGGAAAATTCGCTTTTGTTGTATTATTTTTAGTTCAACATTGTCTGTACAGGATAAGTAGAAAAAATTAAATGATTTAATTATTAATGGTTAATTAAAAATTATACTATCATCAGGAAATTTAAATATTTTGTCAACCAAAATTTCGTTCTCTAGTATTGAAGGTACGTGATTAAGGTCTTATAATCTCAAAGTTGTTGAAAACCACATTTTCCAGTCCCAAGTTTGTTTAGAAATAAAATACATTTTTAATTAGGAGCAGAGAGATTAGAAAACATTTTCTTTACTCATTTTACAAAAGAATTTTTAATTAAATTATTTTTTAACATAAAATGAAAGGTCATATGCTCCTTTCCATGTGCTCTTTTTATATAGAATGCATTATTTTATATCTCTCTTTATACGCTCATCTTCAATTTCATGGTTAGTTTGCTGTTAACAATCAAATGTAGTTGGGCTTTGAAATGAATACTTTGGAAAGTTGAATTAAAATTTGTCATCATCCGAATTGAACATAATTGCCCAGAACTATATAAATTTAACTTGATTAGTTTTTTAACTAATTTTAAAATACTTTGAAATGACATTTGATATCTGACTTTATACTTTTTATGTATACGTGCTAAAATATTAATTTGCATTGATAAAAATAAGTATTCATTTCAGTAAATTTATTTTTGAAGTGTCTTGTCCAGTCACAAATATTAAACATTGTATGATTGAATAAGTTACTTTTATAGAAAACACATAGAAACACGTATTGTTTTAGTAATAAGTTTAAGTATCTCAATTCGGTGATGAGAGACCAATTCCTGATTCAAACAGGCTTACTTGGTTGACAGGTCAACCGTATAAAAGGGTTTATTCCAGTACCAGCTATTTAAAAAATATAACTCAAAGGACGTAGTGTGGGATCTAATTTGAACTCGAAGAGAAAGTTTAGAAAAGAGAAAATATATTATGATAATTCTCAACCATTTAATTTTATGTTACATACTAAAAACCGAAAGGATATTTACAAGAGTCAAAGAGAAAACGAGTGAGAAGAGAGAAATAATAAACAAGAAATCTCATTAAATTCGTCTTATCTATTAGTTTCGATGAAATAAATTTGAGCCAGGTCTGTGTTTGCGACAGATTTTCTACTGCTTATTGTTTCCTTTTCAAATGGATACTCAAAAAGAAACGAAGACCAAACAGACCACAACTCAAAATTTCGGTATTTAATAAACAGACGTGTTCTCTTCCATGTTATGTTAATTTATTTCTTTTGTACGCAATCAATCGATCATACAGGTCCGAAACGAGTGCATGGAATGACTTTGTCCTTGAATTTTTCAAACGAAAAGAAGAGTGACCAAAACTCTTTTACTCTGGTGAATTTTGTATGACAACTACTACTATCAAATCCACCACTTGCAATAGGCGTAGGGTTTGAATACTAATAGTAATTCACCCAACTATATGGAATCTTAGTTTTTTATACACTAATAAGTAGAATGCACTTATACACACTTTCCTCATAGGTGCAAACCGGCACTTGGAATATCTTCTGTCCTCTAATTTTTGAGTATTAACGACCACTTTGTCAAATCGGTAGCATGTGTTGGTAGCATGATCTGTTCTCTCCGAGTAGCTAAATTACCTCTCTTTCTCAGGAAAAATTCAAGTGAATAGCTTTATATCTTGTAATTTAAGTACATGAATCTATATGGAAAATTCAAGTTCCTAACTTAATCTTGTAATTCAACTACATAATTAACACTCTAGAACAGCAAAACTGAGAAATGCATAGTTGAAAGTCTTACCTTGCAGCAAATTGTAAGCACTGAATTTATTTTAAACTCGAAGACACAAACCAACACGCCACTGTTCAAAAAAACATTCATTAACTTTCAAAATATGATCACAGGATGACTTTCAAATCCATCATGTGACTCAAGCTCACGGTCTCTTTTCGCCTTGTAAATTCATTCAACTCTAACTTGGGTTTCTTTCATGCTAGTATGTAAAATTTTCTTCTTTTACACACAATCCATTGGTCATCACCGGTGTGATACCAGCACAAAGAATGACATTTGTCCTCAATATTTTCAAATAGGAAGGGTAGTGACCTAACTCTTTTGCACTGGTGACTTTTATATGATGACGAGATAACTTTTAAATCCATAATCTGGATTACGTGAAAGGTCTGTACTCTACTGTAGTTCAATTACCTGTCCGGTTGGTTGGTTGGTAGTTGAATTTACGTAGCACTGGAGCAACACAATGGGCTATTGGCGACGACCCGAGATCAATCAAGAAGGTAAAGATTCGAGGACAACATCTCATATTTTTGATGACGAAGTCAACACATGAGTGCCCCCCCCCCCATTTCCACTCTTCAAACTTCCAATCCACGCCTTCGTGAGGGCATTTGAGACCACGATAGCTTTATCGTGGTGCATCAATCCTCACATTTGTATGTTATCGCATCATTTGGTAATATAACATCTTATGGCAAGGTTATGTGTGAATTTCTATTGAGTGGTGACAAAAATGGTGAATTCGACAAAGTCTACTCCTATCTCGCGCGGACCAATCAGATGATGAATCATTGGTTGGGCGTCTCTCCCGTTCCATGGATCAATCAGACCAGTTTTGGTCATATGATACTGTGCACAGAAAAAGGTTGCCATTGATTACTATACTTTTATATTTCCTCTATGGTTGCTAGTGATCATACCAACTGAGTCACAGCGACCCGCATTCTAGAACGGCTGAATTAAGAAATGCGTGTTTGAAAGTCCTACACTACAACTCATTCCATGCACGATATTTGTTTTAAACTCTAGAATTCAAACTGACACACCACTGTCCAAAAGAAACCCCCGTTCCCTTTCAAAAATGGCAGACATCGCTTAAAAGGATCCTTTCTTTCTCTTCAGTCGGGCCAATGAGAAGGAATGTAACGACGGTCGACGGGAATAAAGAACCAATCAGAACAAGTGCTCGACATTATTACTTAACGGATTCAGCGTCGTTAGAGGCTGTATGTGACGCGAATTTGAGACACTCTCCAGTAGGACTGTTTTTTCCCTCCGATCACGTCTTGCTCTGAATGGGAGTAGTAGCCTTTCAGAAAATAAACTCAGAGTTAGCAGTCCTATTTTAAAGAGATCTTGGATGTGTTTATAGATGGAGAATGAAAAGCGGATCCGAGTAATTGGATCCCTTTCCGCGAATCTTAACTTCTGCGACTAGGAATTGTATCCGAAGACTTTGTATGCTTGAATGGAGTGATGGCAGTAAATTTCTTTGAATAAAGAAGACTGGGATGCTTTTTATTTTCATTTTGGAATTGGAATTTTGGATTACAAGCTTAGGGGCATTTGTGATAATCATCCAGTTCTACCATTGAGAATTTTCAGATATTAAAGTGAAGACTGCTCTTCTGTATTGCATCTCTAGATATTGTAGGAGTTTTGTAAACTTTGCATAAACACCATATGTAATCAGAAACTAGAAGAGGCCCACGACTATTTTGGGGAGATTAGGACTGCATTGTAAAGTCTGAAATATTAAACAATTGAAAAATTGGTATTTACAAGCTTAGCCACTTTTGTGATCACATATCAGTTGCTTTTCTACTCCAGATTTTCATGTATTAAATTGTTGACCAAACTGACCAAATACTCCTCTATATTCAATTTCTAGATATCAGATTATGACTTTTTGAAAATTTACCATAAGCCCCAACATGAAATCAGACACTAGAAAAGGCTCATGACTATTTCGGTAGAATTAGGGCTGCATTGCAAAGTCTAAATTATAACACAAATGAAAAATATATTGTTGTGCAATGGATAATAAGAAAACTTATATACTGTTCTCGTATATCTTTAATGATATACTCAGAAAATATCACATAGCAGAAGCATGTGTATCAAGGCAAGGAAATGAGTCAGTTATGAATGAGTTATAACAAAGTTTTTTTATCCCCAAATGTTTTTTGCAAAGTGCTCTTTGAAAGGTTAACACACGTGTGTAGGAAAATATACTGACCAATTAGATTCTTCAGTTAATATGCTATAAGAAATCAGCCAATCGTCAGATTAATTAGCCTGTGATCGGCACGTGAAACAGTTGATAATCGATGATGTTTTTTGAGATTTTTACATGCCAAGCGATTTCTTGATCTCGATTATTTAATTACGGGAATTTCCTTGATGCATAGATATTTAGTATTGTTCTGTTTATTTTGTCAAATGAAAGTCGCCACATTGGAGCGAAATTGTTCTCTTGGGTTTTGTGAAACCATTTAAAATATGTTAAGTCAGGGTAACTGGGTACACGGGGCATCTGGGCACCTATTTTGTAATTTTTAAATGTGGATAGAAGGAATTTTCAAACCACGTATTTGCAACACTGGATATATCATTCCTCCAAAACAACTGTCAGACCGCCAGTGGCACTCCAGAAGTAGAGGAAAGGGCTTATTCATAAATGGAATAGTTTTTACTGCTTAGAACATGAGACACTACTCTATTCAAGCTATTCTGGTGAGTGTAACTTTATAATTACAATAAAAATAACTAGATCACTTCAAAGATTACACTAAGTAGATTTAGTTTATATATAATTTCAATTTTTTTGTTTAGTATAGAAAAGTTATAAGGGGTGTCCAATTGCCCCTTGTCCAAAACTGATTAGGGGCAACTGGGTACTAGGACTTGGGTAACTGGGTATGGGTAAGGCCCAGTTGCCCCCATACAGTACCCAGTTAAATTAGCTCAGTATCCTATTGTTCAATATTCAAACATTAAGTATTATGTTCTAGTTATAACATATTGCATTTGAGCACTGAACGTAATTTAATTTTATCATGCTATGTAATAAGTTATTTTAAATGTTTTGCTGTTTAACTTGGCTTGAAAAATTTTCTTAAAGATTTTGTTAATAAGTTTAATTTTGATTTAAGGAAGTTGAACTAACCTGCATAGCAATTTGCACTTTTCAGTGATTTCTGGAAATAACGTGTTAATTTTAGATTTTTGTAATCCATTTTCTCAATAAATACAGCTATTTACCTAAGTTATAATTAAAGGTTATTATATTTTCTGTTGTTTCACACACATACACAAAAACGCGCTCGCTTGTGTGCACGCACATAACAATTGGAAAAGAATAACATAAGATTAAATAACTGTCTCATTACAAGTGAGTTGAGAGTATCTGAGTCGCTCTCAGTCTACTGCTGAGATAGAGGTCAATGTACCTCACTTCCAATTATAATAAAAATATTAAATTTTTTATTTTCTAACCATGAAACCAGCACCTAAATATTGTTAAATAACGAAAGAACACCTCAGAATTTAAAAAACATTTCTCTTTACCATTTCTAAATTTTAGGTGGAGGTGCCCACTTACCCCCGAGATTATGGGGAGCTGGGTACCTGTGACTATACCTATATAAAAATATGTTTACATTGAAACAAGTAATTGGCTTCAAAAAGTTTTATATATCAGTTTAAAGGGTAAAATCTACTGAGCACTTTGATGTATTACAATAGTAAAAAAGAGGAAAATCATAGCTAGCAAAAATGTCCAAACTCAAAATAAATTTGTGATGTAAAATCGGTACCCAGTTACCTCGCCTTATCTTATATATAAAAGTTACTAAATAAATGCATGACATCGAACGGACAGTTTACATATGAAATACAAATTTTGCAATTAAGCAAAAAATTTGTTAAATGTCTCTTACCTGTCATTGCTTTCAGAAAGTTTCAAGTTGGGACACGCATTGATTCATAAGAAAAATAATAGTAAATGGAAACATGTAAATAACAATCTTCAACATCTGTATCATTTAACCTCATTGTCCAATTGAGCTTATAATGAGTTTATTTTGTAGATGAAAGTATAAACTAAGTAATGATATATGACATGATGTTTTGCATGACCATTTTGATTTTAAGGTCACTCAATTTGACTCCTCCTTTGACTTTAAATTACAAAAAGTATATTTTTATTAAAAAAATAAATGTTAAGGGTACATTGACTATCTTAATCAATGAAAGTTTCTAGTTGGGACACGCAATTCTTCATAGTAAAAAATATTCGAAGTGAATAGAATCATTTGAACGAAAATTATGGACGCCTTTACCTTTTGACCTGATTGTCAAATCCAGTTGAATTCATTCATCTGGATAGGGTTCATTTTGTAAATAAATGCATAAACTTTTTGATGATGTATTACATGCCCCAGTAGATGAATAACCTTTTAAATCCAAGGTCATTTAGCTTGACCTTTGGCAATGGTTTCGGAAAGGGTGTTATACTTTTCTAAAGCAATTACTCTTGTATTTTTAATATTTCATATATTATTTTAAAAACAAATACAAATGAATTATGTTATATATCATTTGATAGTTATCTGCAGATTTATGCCTATTTCTTTTCGATTGAATCATCAGGTAAAATATACAGGTGTTTAAGGGTTTTGTTCATGATTCCATTTACTTTGAATATTTTTTGTCCATGAACCAATGCGTGCCCCAACTTGAAACTTTTGGAAAGCAAATGCCGGTAGTGTACCTCTGACACGTTTTAGAAAAAAAAAGTATACTTTGTGTAATTCAGGGTCGAGGAGGGGGTCAACTTGAGTGACCTTAAAATAAAAAAGATCTTTTACAGTAATATGTAATACACATCATCGCAAAGCCTTATGCATTCATCTATACAATAAGCCCTATCTATTCCAACTTGAGAACATTTGAGGCCACGACAGATTAAGGTTCACCAGCTTCACCCTATACGACTGTCGTTGGTTCAGTGGAATTTCCAACTCACAACCCTTTGGTTGCTTATCCGCGACTGACAAATGGACTATCAAGGCGCTCTGCAAAATAAGGAATATTTTTGAATACTCATTCCTAGTGTTATAAGGCGAACTAAAGTAAGTTCTACTTTAGTCTACCAAAAAGTACTTCATGAGAGCTGGAATTAGGATCGCGGGTGTGCTTCAGTATGCGTGGTCGTGCAATGAATGATAGCGACCGGTTGACTTACTCTTGTAACGGCTGCATGAGAGCATTCCAGAAGTTTTGAAATGAAGCTAAGTGGGAAAGAAGATTGGAGCTGTGATAGGAGTAGAAGCAGTGCCTTATCACAAAGCTTCAGACAGAATCTGGAAGTGATATACATGAAATTGGAAATTCATCTGTGCATCGTGGACCATGAACGGAAGTGCGTGCTGATCGTGGAGAACACCATATGCAATTTGTTGGAAACATCTGGTTTGCTTGAATCTATCGTGTTGATGTCACGTCCGGATCATCAATATAGTAGCGAAAAACAGTGAACCAGTCTACCAAAAAGTACATAGCTGCACTGTTTCATACACTAGTTGATTTCACTAATAAAGATGCAGCGTGCTTCATATGCATTAACCATGTGCAGTATAGTTCAATTTATCTCATGACATTCGACAAAATTGAGAGCCACGTGCCAGAAGCAGTTATCATGTTTGCATAACTTTACAGAGCGTGCAAGTGAGAGCAGAAACCAAAGATCAGACTTTCAAGTTTCTAAATCAAATAATTCTACACTTTGCAGTGTTATAGTTTTGTAATTTAAAAGTATCATGCTTTTCAAACCGTATAGAACAAAATAAAAGGTTCTAATTTTAAGAGAAGATAAAATTTCCTTAAGAATTCTAATTGTACATGCAACTGAATAGTTAAATTCGAATAAACCAAATTTTAATCAATTAAAAAAATTAATTAACTATAATTTTTAAAACTCTTAAGCCCATCTGAAGAATAAATATTTGTCTTGGATTAAAACTGAGTTAGGTAAAAAGAAGAAATATGTAGAATACTTAAATTTGGTTAATACGACTTAGATTTAGCCTAGCTCTGTGTTCATTTAATTTATGTTTTTCAACCGTATTAAATGGTTATTATTAGTATTATTTTAAAAGTTTTGCCGTCGATTTTAATTAACTGGTAGTTTTACATAATTTTAAATAAAAACCACGTGTAAATGCATAATTTGTGATTTTTATATCTTATTGATGTACTTCTGTCACTATTTTATCCTGCCTTCAGTATAAGAGGTGTTTTTTGACAAATTAAGTGTAGGTGGTGGTAGTGTTTTTCAGAAGGACTTTTACGTAATCCGAATGGAACGTCACTGGATTGTTTTTCAAATGTGATTTCAGCATTTAGCCAATAAAATTTCCAAAGAAGAAATTCCGAATTAAAACATAGTTGATTGATCAAATTTATTAGTGTCGCCAAAACACCGATAAACTTCATTTTAAGAAAACCCCAATATGCATCATACGAGAGCAATTTGTCAGCAGAAGTAAAATCTTCACAGACCGCCTGTTTTCTTTACACTGTCAAACGTGTTTTTTTTTCTTGTCCTTTATAAAGTGCTACAGATCGAGGGGTTACTGTATTTACAGTAAATTCTTGGAACTCAGAATTATCTCCACGAAAGATTATTTCTCTTTGAAAGAGCCAAATAGTTTTGTAAAAACTTTTATCCACGTCTGTTACCACGAGGAATCTTTTTTAATCCAAGACTTTGAAAATGAAAAAAAGTAAGTCGAACGAAATAAAAGTAATCATTGAATTGATCCAGATGAAAACTAGACTGAGCGCAAGCAAATGAAAAATAAGAGCAATAGAAAAAAGGATTCATTAAAATGAGTATCGTCATAAAGGTAGTACCAGTGAAACGGTTGTGCAGCATCTCCTTCTCAAACAAATCTGTCTGTCCGACCATTGATTTCCACTCCTCAAGTATAGTCAAGCAGCACGTGTTTCATACTCTTTTCTCAAGCGCTAAATTTAAATCTTTGTTTTGATATCGACTCACAAAGAAGCAGAGTGGCTTGGCTGTAAATAAGGAACAAACACACTTATTATCACAATCAAACAATGGAAGTGCAGCTTTTTTTGAAAAAGCAATTCAGTGACTAGTGCAGACAGTGTGGTGACTAGAAAAAATGTGCAATGGTTATAATCATGTTAAGATCTTTTGGTAGAATAGGCAAAGAAAGTATTTGTTTTTAACCCTCTAAAGGCGGATCACATGTATTCATCCTTTCTTCAACCTAAAGTCTTCACTGCATGACTTCTAACCAGTTCTAACCTTCTTGACAAATAGACAATAGGATTCTTTCAACTAATAGATGTGGTTATTTAGTCATTACGTTTAGTCATTACGTACGTTGTGAGGAAAACAGTACTTAACTACTTGGAAATCTCGTGACGCTCAGAGGATTAATAATTCGTATTGATACGAAATTATGTTATTTAGATTAGTGGTTGAAAAGGTGCTTAAAACACATTTTATTAAGATTACTAGCAGAATCACCCGATCTTACTTGGGTAGAATTGGTTGAATTCTCTTTCGCAGAAAATAATGATATCGTTTAAGTGTCAGGAAAATAGTTTTTAGCACCATTACTGTTTAGTTTTAAACTTTTAATAATTTTTTAAGTTTTAGAACATTTTTATAATTTCAACAACTTATTTTATATGCAAATCATTTATTAAGGTTATATCCATCAAATAACCCATTCCACATGCATATCATTCCTGATGCAAGACAACATTACGAGTGGTGATTACTACGAAAGTTTATTTTGCTTTTCGAGTAAGGGTTATTAAGGCCCTTCTTAAGTTTGTTTCCTGTAAATTGTCGTAGATAAAATAAATTGAAATCTACGGCAAATACTCCAACACCCATAGTTTTCCTATCAATATTTTCTATATTGTTTTCCTACAATATATACCAATGACTTGTTTTTTAAAGTGAATTTTTTTCTTGAAAATTCCATTTAGTGGCATGTGCAATAACAAACGATGGTGTTTAAAAATTGAATGTCTTGAATACTGACAAAGCAAAGGTAACCTATTACCTATTCTTCAAAAAATGGCAGATCGATTTGACAGTTAAAAAAAGAAACTCACTGTTTTGAACAAACTTCTTACAGGTATAAGTTGCTCAAATATAGCTTCAACTAGTAAATTACGGAAGTTTGACCATCTGTCACTACAACAAAAACTTTTCATACTTAAAAACTCCTATTTCAGAATTTTGTAACATTCATATTCTCTCAGTATCAGCAAATTTCCATTTAAAATTTGCGTGACTCTAACTAGCATGAAACTTTAAATAGAACCCTTTGTAGACTATTCCTTGCGTGTGATGAAGAGGAATTACAATTTATACAAAAGATAAATATGTATTACATTTACAACACGGAAAACAAAGCAAAATAAAAATAAAGTCGGTGGAGAAAAAGTTTTGAAATCATTAATTTGGGATTCTTTTTAAATAACATAGTTGTCATAACTTACTTTTAAAACTAGAGCGAAATTTTAAAATGAGAAATTAGTTCCGAGCGAAAAAAATAAATCAGAAAATAATCAGAAAATAATATCAACGTACGTGGTCAACGAACACGAAATTTTGTTTCGTTGAGAACATACACCTTAAAGCATTTTTTTCAATTCAAAGATTTAGTTTTGAGTGGAAACCACAGACCTGTTTAGAATTAGAATGGCATTTTGACTTGTCTATTGTGTGCAACTTTCAATAAAACCAAGTAATTTAATTTGAAACATGGAAAATGCAAATTTTAATGTGTTTAAAATCGTTTCGTAAAATTGAATGTTTTATTCTCTTTATATAATTATTTATATTTCACAAAAAACCAATAAGTTCAAAATAAGTAGAATACTATAATTTAATTTTAAAAATAGTTTTTGAAAAATAATTGCTTTTCAGCAGTACTGGTAGAACAATTTGAATAATAGTAATGCTCTATTTATATCCCATCTTCTCAAACAATACCAAATGAAGGTTGATTTAAGCATAGTTCGTTATTCAGTTGTTTTAGCGTGAACCTTGCCTAAATACGTAAGCGAAGGAAAAGTCAAATAATGTATTCACTAAGTTAATACATGTTTCATAAAATATGTAAAATTTAATGAAAATATATTGAATAAATTGTATGTGCTATTATTATAAACACAGACACAAAACAGACTTAATACGGGAATACAGAATAACGCAATGAATTTAAGTCACTACGTGATAATACTATGTCATAATATGCAAAGTTTCATAAAAATATACTCAGCCGTTTGTACGTAGTGCGAGCATACACATACATACAGACACAAAACGCTGAAACCACTTAATTTGCATTAGAATGACCCAAAACCGATAAATAACGTGAAATGTGGCGAAAATATTCAATGTACTAACGCTATTTTCATTTATATATAGATTAACCCTCCGGAGGTGTCACGTGATTTCGCAGAAGTGTGCTTTTGCTTTTCTCCTACAACACACACATAATAACTAATAACTAATAACTAAGTAGCCACATCTGATCGAATGAATTCTAGGCAGGATTTCATTGGTAAATTAGGTCGAAACTGGTTAGAAGTTATGCAGAGAAGACTACATGTTGCAGAACGATTATATACGAAACATACTGTGAGCTATGTTAAATTTCGTTGACATGTAAGATTTTGTCGGCATATTTGTTGTAGCGTTGGATATTACAATATAACATAAAATAATCCTGTGAGTTCTTGTCTAATTAACTGTTGTGTTGCAAAAAAAGAATGGGAAAACTAAATCACTAAATAATCCTGACGATGAAGTTGGTTCGGAGAAAAGTCTGATTTAATTGCGTTCCAAATTCTAAATTCTTTTACAAATTCCTATACTTTTAAAAATTCTGTTTTCTCTCTTAACCTTAGTTTTTATTAATTTTATTAACTTTAAAATACAATAAAAGCAGGTATAAGTTCAGAACTGTTCTAAAAAGTGAACTGGGTACATCTTATCACTATTATTAAATTTATAATAAGCATACATTTAGTTTTCCTTAGTTAAATTAGAGTTTTAATTTGAATGAGAAATAAGATTTTGTTTTTATACCATAAATAATTGAATTCTTCATACTTAACATTATACCAGTTACCTATATAACGTTAGTTAACAACTCTTATACTTACTCTTATACTTAGTTTTTCTATTCAACCCAATTACTTTCAAATATTTTCTTATTACTCCAAATGAAAGAAACTGTCAACACCCGTTGAGTTAAAAAAAAAACGATCTTTAATAATACTTTTATACAACCTAGAGATTTTCTCCTGACTTAAAATTTGAGTCCGTTGATTGCAGGAAATAAATGAATATTAAAATTGAAATGTAAATTTAAATTTAGATTCATTAAAATGGATTCAAAAGGATTGATTCTTATTACGAGGGAAGCATCAGAATGAAAATGCAGTCTCACTATTTTCCAAAAATACGTAATCGTAACTGCTCCGGTTTCTTTGCTAATTTTCTCGAAGGCTTATTTTTTCCTGGGTTATAAAAATATTTCCGGTTGGTGCAAAAGAAAATTCCGTTACTTCCGGAGGCTGTTTTCCAGGTAATAGAAAATGTGAATATTCCAATTTTTTTGCTGAAAGGATAGTAAACTGAAAGATACCGAAATAGTTTTCACAAACACAAATGCTCTTTTACGACGCAACTTTTACTTCCTAAAAATAACTCAAATTGAATATTTCTCCAGATGCATGATTTCTGCTTTAGTCTTAAAAATTAACAGAGTAAATATGACTGCTTTCTAAAATATTTTTCATTCGCTGATTGGTGTTTGTTCTATTGTGAAGATCGAGACATATATTCGCCTTAATGTAGTTCTAATAAGTGACAAATTATAGTAAGGCATTTTCGATAATATTAGTGCCTTAGAAATTAGAACTGAAATTAATAATTAGCATACTATAAAAAAAGAAAATTCCTTTTTAATAGTGTATAACTTTAATATCCTTTATAGATATTATATGGTACGCTTCGAATATTTGAAAGCTATTTTTTAAAATAGTACATGGATATTTGTATGTTTGTAAAATTTCAACAATTATGATAATCATAAGGGTTTCAGGACATTGAGTTTTCTGATTTAAAGTTTTAAGATTTTTGCAAATAAATACATTTCTTAGAAAGAATGCTGATACTTTTTTACATATTTAAGTATTCACTTCAAAAAGTTCAGCAATCAATTACATGATTACTTCATTTTTTCGGACAAAAAGTTTGTCAAGTTCAATGTAAAATATTTTAGTTTTCATTTTTTTTCAGCTTAATTTACTATTTTACTTCGTCTTATAAATCAATAAAAAAAGTATCATGAACAAGTATAGTCCATTAAATAAAACCTTTTGAATTTCCAGAGAATTAACATTCTTGAATACGATTTCAGTATGCCACAAATGAAAATTACAAAGAATGAATTCTGAAATGACGATCAAGGTCAGATTACATATCAAATGTCTCCAAACGTCTATAAACTACATTTTAAGATTACTCCAATATGTATCACGCTGGAGTATTGGGTAACAGGAAATAAAATGTTCGATTTCCCTCTGGTTTGGTATGATTGAAAATTCCTTTCATAGAATTAGACAAGTTCTTTTTTCAAATGTTCAGTAAATATGTCCAATACATATATATTGCATATGGCTGCTTCATGAAGAAACCTGAATTGTTTCATACACATAATTTAGTATCGAAAGGGATATACACTAAACGCAGTCAAAACGGTTAGAAGTCAAATTAGTTAGCAAATTAGTTAAAAGTTATTCCGTATATCAGAGAAAATTAATAGTTCTAAATTTTATTTTCATAGCTTTACTATTTAGGGTACTTTGTTACAATGTTCAACACTTTTACATACATACTTTTTTTGACACTTCAGGTATGTAGGTTGTTGAATTTACGTTGTACTGGAGCAACACTATGAGGTATCGGCAATTGTCCGGGATCAATCCCGAAGTGAAAGATTAAAGGAAAACACTTAATATCTTTGAACCAAGGTCAGATGATGAGGTCAACACCTGAGCTGATACCCCATTCTCCAAACTTCAACATCAGCCAATATGAGAACATTTGAGGCCACAACAAATTTAACGTGGTTAGTTGGTTTGTAGTTGAACTTTTGTTGTACTGGACCAATACAAAGGATTATTGGTGACGGTCTGGGATCAACAACGAAGGGAAAAATACGAGAACCACATCTAGCAATTTTGAACCTTGGTCAGATGACGAGATCAACTCCCAAGCTGGTACACTACTCGTCAAATTTCCACACCACGCAAATTTAAAGCCACAACATACTTAATATGCACCAGCCCAGACTGAACCCTAATTATAAGCAGAGCTTAGTTCATCTAAGGGCTCACCTGTGTAGCTTGTTTGCCAACTCCTGATGTAAAACAGCAAAATATAAGTAGAAATAGGCTCTAGATAAACGTTATCTAAACTAAAGAAATTAAAAAATTGCACTTCGTACAAAATTCACAAACTTTTCTAGACAAAACTTTTTTTATCACCAGTTGCTACCTCGTGCAGTCAACTACCAGGAAGGTTAATAAGGTACGTAGGTAGTTAGTTAACCTCACACTGGAGCAACACAACGGGCTATTGGCGTCGGTCCGGGATCACTCTCGAAGGGAAAGATCAAGGACAACGCCTCGTAATTTTGAACCACGGTCAGATGACCAGAACACATGAGCTGCCACCCCAGTCTCGAAACTCCCACACCCCGCCAACGTGAGGATATTTGATGCCACGACAGATTTAACGTGTACCAACCCCCGTGTACACGACGGTCTTTGGACCGAGTTTCAAACTCGCAACCAGAAGTTTACTAATCCGTTGCTCCGTGGACCGAGGGTTAATAAAGAACTCAGACAGTCCGCAACAGGTTGAGAGAAGGAAATCAAAACTCCTTCTCAACATATAATGCACTTAAAGCGATTAAAGATTAATTCGGATCCCAATTCCAATGGCAAAAACTTGAAAACTCAATTGCTACATACAGGATTCTCATTTTATCGATGCGGCACCACAATCCAGTTTAGTAAAAACAATGATTCCACCTCCAAAAACAGCATTAACCACGTACGTTCAATGAAGCAAGATCACCGCTGCGCATAGAATACCGATAGTTCTTTAAAAGTAATTGAAGTGTCGGTGTAAAGTAAACATTGATTAAGAGTCCTCCGGCGATTTTTCCTTTTAAGTCAACTTCTTACAGCGATTGCAAAAGTCAATAGCCACTTTTCTTTTCAATCTGAAGGAGGAATAACACCGGGGAAGTCAGTTAAGTGTACAAAGAGGGTTTTATGGAAACAAAAGAATGTCGGCATAAGTAACTGCGGTTTTTGTGTACCTCCGTGTTTACCGAAGTCCAGGGTATTGATTTAAGATAACTATTTATTCCCAAACGATTAACACAAGTGCCATGCTCTAAATAGGAAATCGAAGAAAGTGTTTGAATATGATAGTTTTTTTAATAGGTTAGAAAAATTAAGTCAAAAGTGTGTGTAGAAAATGTTTGTGTTGCGTGTAGTCTAACCTGTCGCTGGTATAATTTTATTAGATGTTTTATTGCTTTTTGATGGTTCAAATGGAAAAAGTCACCGTAAATTATAAGAGAAACAGACCATTAGCGAATAAAAGAAAAAAAATTGAAAGAGATTATAATTATGTTTGAACTAACTTAATTACCATTCTGCTTATTTTTAAATTTTTCATTTGGTTTGAAGATGATTGTTTATCAGAGTAAAAAAATGTGTAGTATGAATAATATTAAGATTTTATTTTATTTGATTATTTTATTTAGAGCATGTTTTATAAGGAATGTTTTAAAATTTGTATTTATTTTTTAGACAATCTATAAGATTATACTATGATTGTATAAATATTTGTAAAAATAAATATTGTATTATATATATTATGATTGTAATATAGTAACCAATAGTGCTTAGTGCAGTATTAATGTTAGCTTATTTTATACCATTTGAAATATAACGTATATCCCCAATTTACAAATATTTGAACAAAAACAGTTTCAAATAGCACTTTAAAGAGGTTAATTGTAATATTTATCACAAATTATAAAGGAATATTTTTTCAGTTTTAGGTAAAAATTTTGAATGCAAGGGTATAAAAATTTATATAATTTCAAGTAATGAATTAAGAAATTGATGGGAGTAATTTGATTGACAGGAATGAAAATTTATAATGGTAATAATTTAGATTGAAGATCCTTATAACTTCACAAATATCTAACCTGCAAATGAAATTTTCCAATGATGGCAAAAAAGCAATTGAAAGGTAAATAATAGTAGAATTTAAGACTTGTCTCCGTATCTCGATTATGGTTCAGAGTACATCAAGAGCAATTCTTAAGAGAACTTGTTCAAAATATCGTTTATGAAATTTATTCAGAGTTTTACCAGATCAACTTCAATTGCTTGACCCAAAAATTCTAGTACAAAGTTAATACTTGAAAACGGTTCGAATGGTATCATTTTACAATGAAACTATGCTGCTCCCCATAGCACTCAGACTGAATCATCATCAGTAAGTATATCAACTATAGCTTTAAAAAAGAATTCGTTTAAAGTAACGGTTTACGAAATCGGTTTGCGATATTTATTCCGAGTATTTACAAGATCAATTTCAATTGCTCATCCCAAAAAATCGTACAAATTTAATACTTGAAAATGCTTCGAATTTTTTCCAATGAAGCTATAAAGCTGCATAATAAAGCTGAAACTGAATCATCATCAGAAGTAAGAGTATTAACAGCAATTTTAAAGAGAATTCGTATAAAGTAATGCTTTATTAAATTTATTCTCAGATTAATCTCAAATGCTAGATACAAAAAGTCTTGTACAAAGTTAATAAAGGAATTTAATTGCATTATTTTCCAATGAAGCTATAAGGCTCCCTCATCACAGCATTGAAATTGAATAAATCCCAGTAATTTTAAAGAGAATCCATAAAATGTAATGGTATTTATGAAATTTATTCAGGCTATTTACAAGATCAATTTCAATTTCTCTGCACAAAAAGTCTCGCACAAAGTTCATGCTTAAAAACGCTTCAAATCGCGTTATCCTCTCATGATGCTATACAGCTCACGATAGCGCCAAAACTGAATAAGTAATTCCCCTCCTGCTCGCTGCCAAAAAATGCTCAAACAAGCCCATCAACATTGAAATGGATCGCACTAAAAACAAACGACAGAGCACCCCACACTCGCACGCATCCGTACTTAAAAATTCCAAATGAAAAGATCAAAGTACTCGATCGGAAACGAACACTGAACGACGACTTTCAACGTATCTCCGGAGACTGCAAAGCGAGTCAAGTTGATATCAGCTTTATAAAAATCCCCCACTCTCGTAGAAAAATGGAGAATATATAACTCCGACCACCACAGAAAAATCCTCCTCTTTTAATATGCAGCTTTTCTATGGCATATGGGGAAAGCAAACAAAATGCTCGTTAGAGTTTTCGTGTGCCGAGGTGTTATCTTCATTTTACGCTGATTACGAGCGTTGCTTCGTGCAACGCCGCTGCACTATTTAGGATCCCTGTTATGTATCTATTTGCTGTTACCTCCGGGGAATGGGGCGCATTACATGGATCGTCAGCGGCACTGCTGGCATTGAGATAAAGCAGGAAACGTTCCCCCGGCACGCTTTATGCCACGGTTTAGTCGGCGAGATGGGGAGATGTAATTGGTGACACAGAACTGTTATTGTGAGGGTACTTTCGCGTCGCGGCACGTTTCAAAGCCAAGATTTGCCGTTGGGGCGTGCTGTGACGGGTTGCGGAGGATTGCGGATGGGGCTTGAATATTTGAAAAGCTGCCCCGATCATGTTGAGGGAGAAAGAGGTCGAAATAATGGATATAAGAGAAATGGGTTTTATGAGGGGCATTTTCAGTGCTAACAAAAATCAGTCGGAGATTGAAGAGATTTTACTACCACTCTCCAAATCCTCCTGCATTATATATTTCGGTAGATAGGTATTTAATTAACGTCTCACTGGAGCAACACGACGGGCTATTGGCGACGGTCCGGGATCGACCGACTAAGGGACCGGGATCAATCCATTCCCATCCGAGAGCAACACCAGGTAATTTTGAACCACGGTCAGATGACGAGGTCACATCTGAGTGGGAACCCCACTCTTCAAACTTCCACACCACGCCAACGTGAGGGCATTTGAGGTCACGACAGATTTAACGTTCACCAGCCCGTTTATACACGACGGTCTTTGGATGGATTCGAACTCGCAACTCTCCGGTTGCTAGTCCGTTACTCTTCCAACCTGGCTACTACGGCTCTTATATATAAAACATTGAAACGACAGATTTAACGTTCACCAGCCCGTTTATACACGACGGTCTTTGGATGGATTCGAACTCGCAACCCTCCGGTTGCTAGTCCGTTACTCTTCCAACCTGGCTACTACGGCTCTTATATATTTCGGAATTACCTTAAAATTAGGGCCCAGGTAGCCCAATTGGAAGAGCCAAGGATTAGCAGTCAGAGGGTTGCAAGTTCAAAACTAGGTCCAGACAAAGATTTTCGTGTATAGGGGGACTGGTGATATTAAATCTGGTGGGGTCTCAAATGTCCTCACGTTGGTGTGGTGTGAAAGTTTGGAGGGTGTTCTTGTCATTTGACCGCGGTTCAAAGTTACGAGGCGTTGTCCTTGGATCTTTCCCTTCCGGATTGATCCCTGATAGCCCGTCGTGCTCCAGTGCGACGTTAATTAACTACTTACCTTAAATGAGATTTATCGCCATTTTGAAAACATTTGGTAGTTGAATTTACCTTTGATTATCACACGTCTGAACTCAGCACATAAAATTATCTTTGTCCTCAAACTTTCCAAATCTGAAGAGTAGTGACCCAAATCCTTTTTCATCGTTGCCATTTACATGACGAAGAGATGACTATCAAATTCATAATCTAGGTTACGAGCATGGTCTGTACTCTCCTGCAGTCAGTTACCTAACACTACCCGGTTGATTGGCAGTTGAATTTGCATTGCACTGGAGCAACACAATGGACTATTTGTGACGGGGTCCGGTTTCAATCCCAAAGAGAAAGATCCGAAGACAACACCTCCTAATCTCGAACTCGGTCAGATGACGAGGTGAACACCTGAGCCAGCATCCCACTCTTCAAACTTCCATACCACGTCAACGTGAGGACATTTGAGGCCACGACAGATTTAATGTGCACCAACCCCCACGTACATGACGATCTTTGGTTGGATCGAGTTTTGAACTCGCAACCATCCGGTTGCTAATCCGCCTACCAACTGGGCTACAGTGGCCTTCGGCATCGTTTGGCGTATCCTCTTATTGGCATTACCCAATCAATTACCACATACCGATTTGTAATTCGTGCTTTGGAATTTTTTTTCGCGTTGATATATTATTTTAAAAAACAAGCCAAGTGATTTCATTTTCGGAATACGTACAGGAAACACGTTCCACCGCAAAAACACGACCACCACCTGCATTTACCTTGACAGGAATACCTCTTATAGTTAATGTGTGAAATTTAGATTTGATAATAATTATAAAAAATTAAAGAACGGATTAATTATTTGGATTGAGGAAAAACTTCTGTAGAGGTTATTCAAAATGGCGAATTTCTTGTTTAAGAGAGAATTTCACTTTTTCTCTGGCCTCGACCTTACTTTGTAGCTTCCACCTAAGGAACGTTAAACATGAAAACATAATTTTTTGTTGCTATAAAAGGCATTTTCTATCAAGCTAAATATAAATGGCGGTAATGTACAGTTAGTGGAACTTGTTTGTTGTACGCATACCGAATGCAATGTCTCTTGGGTTTGTTTTTCGAACAGGATTTCAATATTTCGCAAATTAAAATTCCAAAGAATAAATTCCGAATTGAAATGACAGTTGATTGGTCAATGCCAATTAGATCAAACGCCGAACTTCTCCAAAAGGGAGATTTTAAAGTAAATCCGATATGTGGCATGCGAGAACATTTGGATATCGGAAGTAGTCTTCGCTTTCCATTTGGTTTATTGGTTTTCACTGAAAATCCCTTATATTGTTATACATGAAATTTAGATTTGACTAAAATTTAAACAAATCAAGTCACTGCTAATTGGATCGTGGAAAAACTTCTAGTAAATTATATCCAAAATCGTAAATTCGTTATTGCATGAGTTTTACTTTTTTGCCACCATTTGCAGACTGACGACAATACTTTGCCACAGCCACCTAAAGATTGTTAAACGCGGAAATATTTAAACAAAAGTTTGTTCTAGAAATGTTTAACATTTACTCTCGCAGGGTCCAATGTTTCAAAATTTCCATTGCCAGAAATTAACGAAACTGAACTCCTTCCTATTAGCTAAATATTCTTTCTGTTCTACCCCTTCAGTTCGAGGGATGTATAGTATTTCATCGCTTTTGAAAAGGTTTATACTATATATTCAAGGATTAAATGGAAAGAGTAAATATTATCTCATTTAGGTTCAACATGAAGTATCAGCATGTCAAGTTATGATCTAGGTGACGTACGGTGCCCCACATGTTAAAAATATTAAAAGCTTACGTACATATAAAGTTATAGATCTTCACTCATAACGTCTTTTCCAAAAACTTTTTTTATGATAGTGAAAGACAAAATATCAAGGCTCTAAAATTTCACTAGTTTCTTTTTCAGGGAAAACAATATGGCTTCACCATCCCCAACTTTCACTGATTCGGTAAAATATCAATTAATTTGTTAAAATAAGAACGTGGATATCCGCTAAAACTCCTGTGCAAATACTTAAGTAATCTAAAATCGATTTTCAGTTTACCACATAAGCTTCATCACGCAAAGTTGCATGCGTATAAAATGTGCAGTAAAAATTACCTATCACCTGTTTTCTAAATTGAAAGAGCATTTAAAACAAGAATTTTTAACCATTTGCGCTTCACGTAACTATTCGGATCTTTCCTTTTGGGATTGATCCCGGACCATCACCAATAGCCTGTTGTGTTGCTCCAGTGTAACGTTAATTAAAATACCTACCTACCTACACGTAACTACTATTTGAAATTTGTAAGCATTTACTTGGTACACATTTTACACAGTTGTTTAATGTTTAGAATAAAACTTGACTCTGTGCAAAGAAACTATCATAATTACCAGGCGTGCTCGTGTTGAATTGGGTATAATTGATTGAAGTATTACTCAATGATATTCCTATGAGGATTTCGAATTGTTTTTAGCCGCCTCCGCAGACACAGATAAATTTAACAGGGATTAACATATATTTTGAGTTTCTCGCAGGATTCTGTGAAGAATAATTTTACCAAATTTGGCATGTATTGGTCAACCTATGTAGGTTTGTATTTACAGACGCCAACTCTGCTTTAAATGTATGTAAATTTCTGTTGAAACTAATCAAGCTATCTGTCGTTTGGCTTGTTACTCTGTGATCAACTTTTCGCATGAAAATAGAGGGTTCCCCATACTCAGTCTGTTGATTAATCAGAGTTCTTTTCGAATCAGGCTGGCTATTCAGTATATGGGATAGTCTTTTACTTATTTTTAAACTTTTATAACCATATAAGACGTATTTAAACATCATCTTTTTATTCTAAGGAATTTTAAAGAAAATAGACCATGATAACAAATATACGAGATTGAGTCAATAGTTAACCACAATGCAGTTGTATTCGTGTTTTTGTTGAAGGTGTTGCCAGTTTCACATGCATTTCTATGCGGATTCATGTCTTACAATGCTGTCCAAGGTTGTAGTTGTTGGGCCATTTAGTTCCATTGTTGTCGTGGGATTTTACCCATGGCAGCTCCGTTTTCGTTCACACCAAAGTGCAGCATTCAGTGATCCGTCTTTTGTGATAAGATGTTTCAGGAGCCGAAATCTACCGGAATCTTTCAGCACACTACTGTTATGTTATGACCTTCGATGGTCCTCGCTTGATCACATGTATGAGCCGAACTTGGGGATTTCCGCTGGATTGGCGAGAGTCGAGGCGAAAATGGGATCCCTGTTCTAACGAAAAGGGGTGCCTTGCCCCTTTCTGGCTTGTCCTAACGAAGGAGAAGAGGAGAGACAGCGTGCGGAGGAGGACCGAACTGGGCTGTTGCTAAGGGGCACGAGTGACTCCAACTCAACTACGGACAATAGCCAGCGTCCATGGGCCGAGACCCATCCTATGGTGAGAATACAGGTTCCGGACGAGTCTCTCAGAAATAGACTTCTATCCACTCCTCGTCTCACGGAAACCCCCAGCCTTTTGTCATAGTTCAGCGGACTATGATATGACTCCCAGATAAAGCTGATTTGCCTACAAACTGGACACCATCAATAAATGAAGAGTGTTTGAAATAACTGTGCAATAATTTATGAAAGCTATTCACAACACCACACTACTGGAACAGGGTTTTGCTGTAACGGAGTGACTACGGATGGCTCGAAAAATTTAAAAATAGTGACGCAAGCATTATGCATGAAAAAGCCAAATGAACACGGTTCAAGAACTGAAGGAAGTGGTGCACACGCTGTTCTCTGCTCAGGTCAAAAACCTTTTATGAGGGCATAGAAATATAGTGCAACGAAGTCGGCTGGCTATCTGAAAATAGCTGTCATTGAAAGTTGTCTATTTTTATCGAAGGACAGTTTCATGCACATTTCGGTTAGTTATTAATTCACCTTTGCTCATAACAAAAAGGGCGGATGTAGCCCAGGTGCAAGAGAAACGTATAAGTTACCAGAGGGTTGCGAGTACGAAACTTGGTCCACCCAAAGATCGTCATGTACACGGGGGCTGGTGCACATTAAATCTATCGGCCTCAAATATCCTCAAATTGGAGTGGTGTGGACTATTGAAGAGTAGGGTGCCAGCTCAGTTGACCGTGATACAAATTTCTGAGGCGTTGTCCTTGGATCTTTTTTAGGGATCGATCCCGGACCTTCGTCAATAGCCCGTTGTGTTGCTCCGGTGCGACGTTAATTAACTACCTACCTATATGTTTAAGAAAAAAAAACGTTTCTTAAAATTATAAATCTTCCTGAACCGACGCCTCCACAGGAACGAAAATAGTACTTCCAATCCAGTTTACATGCAAAACAGAACAACCTCGTTGAAAAAAGCGTTTAGAAATGCTCCCCTAGTCAACTTCAAAGTCGACTTGCTTAGCAAGGAATTAATCATGCATTCTGAGGAATAAACTGCTACTACCGGGCAACCTAGAATATGTCAGAGGAAAGGATTGATGAGGGTATAGTCGAGGCTTCCTAAATACTTTAAACATTGACTCCGGATAAGCAATGTTTCCCTCATCCATCAACAATCACTTTTACGAGAGATGACGCGAGCCAAAATCGCTTTCTCGCCCACACTACACGTTGAAGATGGCCACACACTGAACTATGAATGTAATACATTTATTTATTTCGAAAGCATTGAATCTAGGTTCCAATTGAAAGTGAGAAAGAGGTAAAGGTTTTAGCGGCATATAACCATATCATCAGAAGATTAGATCCATCTGTGGATTGAGAAAGGCAATGTTGAAGATGAGGAAAAATTCTCGAAAATTCGAACTAAAAAAAGATTGAAGTCACAAAGGGATTAACGATAAGTCTTATGTAATAACAAAATACACTGCTGGCCACCGTAAATGCAACACCCTGAAGGAAGCATGCAAATAATATGAAATTTACAACATGCATTAGCGGAGGTGAGATATGCAAATGATTAGAATTTCAGCGCAGACGCACATCACGCGCGCCTGTGGCGCCATTTCAAAGCGCTATTTAAGGCTTGGAGATTTCGACGATTTCAAGTACGGCAATTGTGTTTTTCTTGTGGTTTTTTCAAAAAAACGATCAATTATGCCTCGTAGAAAACAGCGATCATCGTTTGATCAAGTATCCGAGTTCGACAGAGGAAGGATAGTGGCCTACCGAGATTGTGGATTATCTTTCAGGGAAATCGGTAGTCGTGTTGGACGAAACCAAACAACTGTAATGCGGATATGTGATCGTTGGATGCAGGAGGGTACGACGGACCGACGTGTTCGATCGCATCCACCTCAGTGCACCACTTCACGTGATGACAGGCATATTGTGCGTATGGCAGTGACGGATCGCTCAGCCACATCACGAACCATAGCACAGCACATTCAGTCTGTACCGCATCATCCAGTGTCTGCGCGTACCATTCGACGCCGTTTACAGCAGAGTGGTCTGTCCGCAAGACGTCCATTGCTTCGTCTACCCTTGACGCAGAACCACAGACGTTTCCGCCGCCAATGGTGCGATGAAAGAAGGATGTGGACGGCAGAATGGAATGAAATTGTCTTTACTGACGAGTCACGCTTCTGTCTGCAACACCATGATGGTCGGATTCGAGTCTGGAGACACCGTGGAGAGAGGATGCTGAACAGCTACGTTATGCACCGCCACACTGGTCCTGCACCGGGTATTATGGTATGGGGCGGTATTGGATATCACTCTCGCACTCCTCTAGTACGCATTGCCGGTACTTTAAACAGCCAGCGCTACATCTCCGAGGTGTTGGAGCCAGTTGTCCTTCCTTAGCTTCAGGGCTTGCCCACAGCCATATTTCAACAGGATAATGCGCGACCACACGTGGCACGCATTGTCCAAGGGTTCTTCGTCAATCGCCAGATTGAATTGCTTCCTTGGCCAGCTCGCTCTCCGGATCTTTCGCCGATAGAAAACATGTGGTCCATGGTTGCTCAACGATTGACCCAGAATTCATCCCCAGCTGCCACACCAGATCAACTTTGGCAACGTGTGGAAGCTGCTTGGTCTGCTGTACCCCAAGAACACATCCAAAGTCTCTTTGAATCAATGCCGAGGCGTGTGGCAGCGGTGATCTCCAACAATGGCGGCTAATCTGGCTACTGATTTTGGCAGGAACCACACTTCACAGAAGTCTATAAATTTAATCATTTGATACTTGGTCAACATGTTATCTACAAAATAAATTTTGTTGTGATATCTCTTGTCTTTCTTGGTGTTGCAATTTGGGTGGCCAGCAGTGTAATTCGGTGTTTTTGTGTGTCGTCGGAAGCAAAAGCAGAGAGAACACAAATATATCTAATCAAGGTTTTGACCAAGGGATACAGTTCAGAAAATGTGTCTTTTCCGGCAGACTTGAAGTTTTAAAAGATCCGTAAATTAGAACTTTCGTAATTATTGTATTAAAAATATTAGAAGTTCGGGTAAAATCATGCAATATATATATATAACGTTTTATTAGGACATTTGAAGCCACGACAGTTTTAACGTGCACCAGCCCCGTTGTACACGACGGTCTTTGGCTGGACCAAGTTTCGAACTACAACCCTCCGGTTGCTATTCCGTTGCTCTTCCAACTGGACTACCACGGCTCAAATTATGCAGGGAAGACTTACATTTGTTTCAGTATAACGATAAGGACTTTGAATCATAATTACGCTATTACATGCCTTTCATTGAAGAAATATGAAACATGTCTATGACAAAGTCTAAAAATTCTCCCTCGATGTACAATTCCCTTTTACTGATGGTTGCCAGTTATAAAATGAAGGCTTTTACGATTAAGAAATGTCGTAAAATACGTTGTGTAGCAAAACAGTTATGGCCAGTAAAGAATATCAAGAAAACGTTACTCCTGCCTATTATTGAGAAAGTGTATCAGACAACCATTCACCGAAAACAAAGTATTTCCCCTCTTTCTTAAACGAGCATTCCCTTGTGTCAAGTATCCGTTGTGAAGAAGGGATGGTAAAGTATCCGAAAACGACTCTGACAGATGTGAAGTCAATATTTGCTCTTATCTTTCAGCTGTCTACAAGGATGGAATCGAAATGTACTAAACTCATAAAACGGACACCAAAAGAATTACTCTGTAGTGAAACACAATCTATTATTTGTTAGCTATCAATTAGAGCTAGTGTATGAGAAGATATAAATGTCTAAATGGAAGGCATATTAAGATACCACTTGAATCCGCATGGGTGATGAAATATAACTTGAGACATCTTTACTATTGCAACCTACTATAAAAAAACTTTGAATTCAAACGAGATATTTTAAAATTCAAGAGCTAATTCTGATTATTATAATCTTCGAGTTAAATAATATTTCTTCCAGGTTTTATAAGGTTAATTGTAGTTAATTTTAAACTTTTTGGTAGAGTATTAGAAAATACTTATACAAACTATGTTAAAATTTCGAACTTTTAATTTTCTGAGAACAGCGTCAAAAGCTTTAGTTTATAGAATTATTTACTTTCAAAAATAAAGTGCGTAGTGTTGAGATTCTTTATTACAATGAAAATGTATTTGCCAGGATATTTTTATTGTTCTGTCTTCGTTTGAGCACAAACAGTATTAGAAATTATTCCTAGGCACTTACAGCAAACCATCAATTTAAGAAATGCATTAAAGAATAAAAACTTATCATAAACAAAGCGTAAACAGATTTATTTACATCTATACATGATTCCAATATCAGCACCGGAATTATAATTGAAAACAAACTTTTAAAGAATAAAAATTTATCTTAAATATTGTCTTATAAATCTATTTTTTATTTTATCGTATACAAAATGCAGTTTCGGGATGAAGAAAAACGAATATTTGCTATTTTCAATAAATCTTCCTTTCATGACATAAAAACGTTATAAAGTATATTCTGGAAGAATTTGAAAATATAACTTTCTTATAGTGGGTATTCTCGTTTTTAATTTTCTATTGTTAACAAAAGTGATTACTGGACCGAAGATATTGAAACATACCATATATGATCAATTTTTTCCAAGAAGGAAAATTTTTAGCTGTGTTTAAAAGCATCATTTTACCAGTATCACGCATGGTTTCGACTCATTTTTTGATAAATTATACAGTATTTCTAAAGTAACGTCGCTATTCATAACAAATCCATAACTCTGTCAATAACTTATCTTCCCAATGTGTTGTTACTGTTACTTATTCCTTAAGGTCCAGCTAATATGGACCGACTAGATCCATATTAGCTGGATCTAGAACGATTATGATCATTAGCTTAGAACGGGAATATGGACCGAGTCCATAAGGTCAGAACACGTCCAAAAAGTCCAACACTAGATCAGGACTTAATTGGAGATCCTCCCTTGACAGTCCAACTCATGCCAGAAGATGACCTGGGGAGACCTATTCTGTGGTACATTTTAGGTAAGCTCAGAAAGCCTTATGTCTCTGTACGAAGGATTGAGATCTGATGGACTCCCTCAGAAGTCTAGATAGAGCAGTTTGACATATTCTGCCACACGTATATTTGAGTGAGGTTCTAGTGTGGTCTCTTTGATAACAAATATGAGTTACAAATTTTAATATTCAAACACTTTAAGACAGATAATTATTGATAAACTAGTGAACAAGATATGTGAAAAGGATCGACAGTGGCGTTCCTGACAAGCAAGTGCATCTGCAATTTCCTTACATTTGACATCTAATCTTCCCAATGTTATCAATATTGAAGAAATGATTTTGAAATCTTCTTGAAGTTGTCTCAACGATAGTTCGATTTGTCAATGATGAATTATCTCGTCACTAGCAAAACTGACCAGATCTTGATGGATGAGTTATCTCGTCATTGCAAGAAAACTGACCAGATCTTCATGAACTATATATCTTGTCATTGCAAAAAAACTGACCAGATTTTGATCTCACCACCATAAATAAATCGGCAATATCTTGATGAGGAGATATCTCTCCATTAGCAAAATTGGTCAGATCTTTATGGACGAGATATCTCGTAGAAACCACTTGGAGGGTTAAAAAAAAATATTTTGTTTAAAAATCGAAAGTGAAATTCAATAAACCAGATGGATTTTGTGAACGCGTGCAAGCGATCCATATATTTCATTTTTATTATGCGCGTGCAAATGCTGCTAGCGTACTTGCAAACCTTGTAGTTTCTTGATATTATATTTATTAATCAAGTCCAAACTATGGCAATAATAAATGTATTCTTTAATTGTGCACGTATAAACTGTAACCACGATATATGATGTGATAAAAAATAAATTTTGAATTTGGAAGAATTGGAATCGATTCTTGTTATTTGCAGCTTTGTATCGTCCTTAGTTCATTAATAACATTTCTAAGAAGCAATCGTCTTCATGTAAGCAACCAAAAAGCTTATATATAACTATAATACAATATTACTGACAATCTGATCATCCGAAAAGTGACCAGATAGAATATCTCAAAATGAATTAGGAGCCTACTCGGATCACACGCCATCTCTTGACATTAAATGGTGGCATTGGCGGAATACTAATTCTCTACATTAAATGGTTGATGGTAATATCCCGGCAGATCATTTGATTCTTTTGGCAAAAGAGCAATTTCGGTTCTGCTGTTAAACACTTTTAAATCTTTCCATCTACCCGTCCAAATGGTTTTGACGAGACATCTCGTCCATCAAGATCTGACCTATTTTGCTATTGACGAGATATCTCGTCATCAAGATACTACCGATTTGTCGATGATGACGATATAAAGATCTGGTCAGTGTTCTTCTAATGATTGTAATCGTGTTTTCTTCTAATGGCAAGATATTTCGTCCAACAAGATCTGGTCAGTTTTGTTAATGACGAGATACATTTTCGAGACAACCACCTGGAAGGTTAAATATATAAAGCTTAGGTTATGGCATAGGTATGTAGGTAGTTAATTAAAGTCGCACTGGAGCGACTCAACTATCAATTGACGATGGTTCGGGATCAATCGCGAAAGGAAAGATCCAAAGACAACGCCTTGTAATTTCGAACCATGGTCAGATGACGAAAATAACACCTGATCTGCCACCCCCCTTTCCAAACTTCCACACCACGCCAACGTGAGAACATTTGAGGCCACAACAGATTCAACGTGCACCAACTCCCGTGTATACGACGGATTTTGGTTGGACCTAGTTTCGAACTTGTAACCCTCCGGTTGCTAATCCGCTGCTCTTCCTTTTGGGCTATCGCAGCCCCGCTTATGGTATAGGAAAAGAACAAGCAAATAACGTTTAATTTATGAAACTGACCTGGGGTCAGAGTACGCATTTTTTAAATTCATATGATGATATGATGAGTAATTTCATATGATAGTGTTATTTATCCCAGTACAAAGACAAATTAAAAATATGTAAATTTTATAAACACTCGTTATATAACACCACGATATATCCCGCATTCCGCTGTTTCGTTCTTTCTTACCTTCTTTTGGGGGAATTTTTATTTGCTAAATGCTGAAATCATATATAGAGGAAGTACAAAAGTAGAGTAAGCAATCGTAACCTTTTTATATTCCCAGGATCATGTGACTAAAGGTAGTAGTAACATGACCCTTAAACTACTTCTTCTGTTGGGTCCAACATACTTCACCTGATTGGTCCACTGGACGGGAGAAACGCTCATCCATTGATTCATCATCTAATTCGTTCATTGATTGAGAGTAGTAGACTGGCGATTTCACCACTTTTGTCGCTACTATAGAAATACTTTCACACACCTACCCTGTCATACGATGTTATGTTGCCAAACGACGCAATAAGATGCCAAATCAACCAACCAAGTTAATTTTTCACAGAGCAGTCACTTGACTACTAGTCAACATACTGGTCATGCTTCTTGAAGCTCCTCTCAATAGCAATGCTAAGTCTATTTATATTTCACATATGTGGCTGAAATAGTATTTGAGAAACTAGTCAACGGATGTCACGTTCAGAATATTTACTGAAAGCACGCCGTAGAAACACTACCGCCATTTATATTTAGCTTGAAAGAAAATGTGTTCCTATACTGGAACGCTAAACTTTCATTATGTAAAAAATTCTCCTTACGTGTCATACAAGGATACACTTTTCAAGAGGAAGTTCTGACAGTAATTTGGATAAAAAATGTCAAAGGAGCACGTGCGTTTCCAATTACGGAGTATAATTAAATCTCGCGTTCCAACTATATTCTGATTTAATTTGGTTTTATTTCTGATTCATTTTAAAGCTGTTATCTAATGAAACGTTCTGAGTATGCAATTGATTTATACATCATTCAACATTAGGCATTTACATAAAATCATCATTTCGAGATTATAATTTTACAGAAAAAATTGGAGTTTGTAATTTGCTTGCACATCATGTTAAACAACCAAAAGGTGGGTAAGTTTGAGACTTCAGTTGAAACAAATTACTCATAAAGTATTCAGTTTATCTGTGCATTTTAAAATTGAAACAGACGGAAAATCCAATCGGAATATACCACTGAAATAAAATGAGTGCCATTATATATTCTGCTAATTATTCGATTCTGCATAAATATGATTAGAATTTAATAATCTTTTAAAAGCTGTAAAAACTAAATTACGTATAATACTTTGTTTATTAACTTTTTGAATAGTGATATTAAATTACAAGACTTAGTTCCCATAGTAATAAGCATTAGAGATAAATATATCGTCCTTCGTTTATCTGCTTTCGTTTACAGAAAATACACTTTTTGTGAACTATTAAGCAGTAATTTCACTGATGTTACGTTTGATATTCTGTAGAGATCCTTTTGAACAAGAATAACTTTCTTTAAAAGCTCCCAAAAGTACTCTTTCTGTGAAGTATTTATTATACTGCATGTTTACTTGTGTTACATGTTTTAATATTCTTCAGATATCTTTTTAATAAGAACAATATAACTTTAATATCTACAATTTCTTTGTTTCTGAAATCAAAACTGCTGTTATAAAACAATGATTTATCATTATAACTACGAAACAAAAACTGTACATTACGTTTATCGAATGCATTATACACTGCTGGCCACCCAAATTGCAACACCAAGAAAGACAAGAGATATTACAACAAAATTTATTTTGTAGATAACATGTTGACCAAGTATCAAATGATTAAATTTATAGACTTCTGTGAAGTGTGGTTCCTGCCAAAATCAGTAGCCACAGAGTAGCCGCCATTGTTGGAGATCACCGCTGCCACACGCCTCGGCATTGATTCAAAGAGACTTTGGATGTGTTCTTGGGGTACATCAGACCAAGCAGCTTCCATACGTTGCCAAAGTTGATCTGGTGTGGCAGCTGGGGATGTATTCTGGGTCAATCGTTGAGCAACCATGGACCACATGTTTTCTATCGGCGAAAGATCCGGAGAGCGAGCTGGCCAGGGAAGCAATTCAATCTGGCGATTGACGAAGAACCCTTGGACAATGCGTGCCACGTGTGGTCGCGCATTATCCTGTTGAAATATGGCTGTGGGCAAGCCCTGAAGGTAAGGAAGGACAACTGGCTCCAACACCTCGGAGATGTAGCGCTGGCTGTTTAAAGTACCGGCAATGCATACTAGAGGAGTGCGAGAGTGATATCCAATACCGCCCCATACCATAATACCCGGTGCAGGACCAGTGTGGCGGTGCATAATGTAGCTGTTCAGCATCCTCTCTCCACGGTGTCTCCAGACTCGAATCCGACCATCGTGGTGTTGCAGACAGAAGCGTGACTCGTCAGTAAAGACAATTTCATTCCATTCTGCCGTCCACATCCTTCTTTCATCGCACCATTGGCGGCGGAAACGTCTGTGGTTCTGCGTCAAGGGTAGACGAAGCAATGGACGTCTTGCGGACAGACCACTCTGCTGTAAACGGCGTCGAATGGTACGCGCAGACACTGGATGATGCGGTACAGACTGAATGTGCTGTGCTATGGTTCGTGATGTGGCTGAGCGATCCGTCACTGCCATACGCACAATATGCCTGTCATCACGTGAAGTGGTGCACTGAGGTGGATGCGATCGAACACGTCGGTCCGTCGTACCCTCCTGCATCCAACGATCATATATCCGCATTACAGTTGTTTGGTTTCGTCCAACACGACTACCAATTTCCCTGAAAGATAATCCACAATCTCGGTAGGCCACTATCCTTCCTCTGTCGAATTCGGATACTTGATCAAAAGATGATCGCTGTTTTCTACGAGGCATGATTGATCGTTTTTTTGAAAAAAACACAAGAAAAACACAATTGCCGTACTTGAAATCGTCGAAATCTCCAAGCCTTAAATAGCGCTTTGAAGTGGCGCCACAGGCGCGCGTGATGTGCGTCTGCGCTGAAATTCTAATCATTTGCATATCTCACCTCCGCTAATGCATGTTGTAAATTTCATATTATTTGCATGCTTCCTTCAGGGTGTTGCATTTACGGTGGCCAGCAGTGTATTTCACTCATGTCCAAATTTATCTTTACATATCCAAAAGTAATGATATTCCATGAAATATCCAATCGATGTAATCCATTTTTGCAGGGAATGTGTGAAAGACAAGCCTAATTAGCATTATCCAATCAAAAGTGATCAAACGGTTTCTGATATGAAAATCAAGGTGTTACGTCATCTGACGGTGAATCAAGCGCTTTGCACAAAGTGAATATCTGAGTGAATTTCTGCAATAAGCGTTTGATTTCAGTGTGCAAGGACTCAAAACGGTTTGTTATGGCTCCGAAGTATCATTTGGAAGAATCTGTGAAGTGGCGAATTATCGGCCGTTTAGAAGCAGGGCAGACAATCATGGAAGCAGCGAGATGTGTGAATATTTCAAGACAGTCTCTACGCTATGAAAACAATTTTAGAACACTGGAACTACTTCAAGGAGGCCTGGACATGGTCGTAAACGAATAACAACTACTTCTCAAGATCGATATCTGGCAATAACTGCCCGTCGTAACAGGAAGTCTACTTCTCGGCAGTTAAGTTCAGAGGTTGCAGACGCCACTGGAACTGTTGTATCACGGCAAAATGTATACAGAAGGCTTAATGAAAAAGGCCTTCATGCCAGAAAGCCAAGGATATGTGTTTCACTGTTTTCACAACAAAAAAGAGATCACTTAATTGGTGCAAAAAACATCAGAACTGGAGTGAACACCAATGGATCCATGTTCTCTTTACTGATGAGTCGAGGTTTAGTTTAACATCTGATTCTAAACGTGTTTACATCTGGAGGGAGACAGGAAGGCGAAGTCTTCCTCCGAACATTATGGAACGCGACCGTTTCGGTAGTGCAGGTGTGACGGTATGGGGAGGAATAATGATCGATGGACGTACACCCCTACACGTTTACAACAGCGGATCTGTGACCGGCCAGAGATATCGGGATGAGGTCTTAGAACCTTATGTAAGACTTTTCAGAGGTGCATAGAGAATTTTTAATTTATGGACGATAATGCTCGTCCACATTGAGCAAACCTCGTTGACGAATTCCTTGAAAGTGAAGCCATTGAGCGAATACCGTGGCCAGTAAAATCTCCTGATCTGAACCCGATAGAGAGTTTATGAGACTACCTTGGAAAAGCAGTTGTATGGAGACATCCTCCTCCTATAGATATAAATGCCCTGAAGACCGCATTGCTGGAGGAGTGGAACTTAATTCCCCAAACTGTGGTTAACTACATTATTACCAGCATTAAAACACGTTGTGATATGTGTGTACACGTCAGGGGAGATCACATTCCATATTAAATTCCTAAGCCCTAATTTTTTTCTGAGTTTTTCTTTTTTTCTGAACTCTCCTTGCCATATTATTACCATTTTATTGTTTCATGCTACAGTTTTATAACATATGCAGTGCTCTTAATTTTTTTCCTTTGTATTTATGTGTTATGATGTTAGGTATCATTTCACACAAATTCATAAAATTATAGTTCACAGTTTCTGAGAAATACGTGATTTTATGCATGTGAAGATAATTTTGGACATAAGTGTATTATAGAGACTAAAAACATAAAGCACAATGCTGTACATAAGCGAGATAAAATGAAACACATAAAAGCAATCTAGATAAAATATTGAAGAAATTTTATAATACGATGACTAATAAGATTTTGTTATAAATCTTGCTGTTAATTTATATTTATTTGTATGGTGACAGATCTGCATACAAATTCGGAACAATTTCTGAAAATTTAGAATTCAATTTTATGCATGTAGAGGTAATTTTCGACATGAGTGTATAACACCTATAAATCACAATTAAGAATGTATTTTCATTCAACAGAACTAGCTGTTTATTTACAATACATAGTCTCTTATATTGTTCTAAACTATTTGCGATTTTAATAGAACTTGAGTAAAATACTTCTAAAAGGAAAGAGCACTTACGTGAACAGTTTGCTTTGCACTTTCTATTTCTCACTTTCTATTTTGTACGTGCAATATTATGAATGAGAAAATATATCCAGGAAAGCAGAATGGATGCTAAGAAATTATATCGCAGTAGCTGAAGTCCTATTTATAGATTTGAAATGTCATTTCAAAGCTGTCCGTTACAGCTGCTTTCTCTAGTTTCAGAATTTCATGTTGTCAATATTGTAGGTAGTTGCATTAATGAGCTACGTAAACCTCCTGACATTTCAAAAGACCTCATCAAAAGTCATCATCTAAATGATTTGAATGAAGATGCGGTCATACATTTCGGGTTCAACTCACTACTAGGATAGAAAGACCCGATTTATTGAAATGGCAATATTACACGCAATACACTTGAAAAGAACGTGAAGCAATGAGAAAATTACCTCTTAGATCTTTAAGAATATTAGTTTTTTTTCACGAGTAAAGATAATACCAACATCGGGATTACGCTCTTTATTATTTTATAACCCATGAATCCAAGAAGTTTCTGTCATATAAATTGTGGAAAATTTTATATTTCGTAAGAAAAATCACTGTGACTTCCGCTGAAAATAAAACCAGTAACATTTGGTGACAGTAAACCTTCAGTTTTTAGTGAAGCGTAAACTCATTGATTATATTATTGACACAAAACCTGAAACATATTTATATAAGGCAAAGATGAATGTAACAAAACAAGTAACTGCCTAATTCGTAAAAATATGAAAATACTTTTTACATATTTTTTTCAGAAGCTTCTTTGCAGGTGGAGCTCATATTTAAGATTCTACTCGTATATTGTATAGAATGAATAATTATTGTATTAAAGTTGGTTGCTTTTGGGTTTTATGGTGTAAGAGCCGTATTTGGGTGAAACTGCACCAAACATAAGACAATGTCAAGTAATCGTGAAAAGAAAGGATGGAATGGAGAAAGTAGAAAAAGATCACTTGGGCATCCTGGGTTCGCCAGCCCCATGTTTACCAAAGACAGTAAACCCCATGGGAAAAGAATAGATCACTATAGTACTTCGGGTTCGTGAAGCCCATAGAAACCTAAAGGAGATGTGCCCCTGAGGGCTATAATATTAAAGATCGTAGAAATACGGGTCTATTACGAAAATAAAATTAACGTATTGTTGATATAAAGTAAGTTTTAAATAACGAAGATGGCCATTTTCATTGCAAATATTTGGTTTTAGACCAATTACTTCAGTGCAACAAAGATAACTATATCAGTTTTTAGTAAGAAAAATGAGTGACTGTACATGGTATTCAACGTACAACGATTTCTCTATGTCCACTAAGTTTCACTTCTTCCGTGGCCCGCTCATTCACCAGATCTCTCACCAATCGAACACGTCTGGTCAATTATCACCCTACGACTGACATGCCGCAAACATACGGCATATGAACTTTTGCAACGCATGGAAACTGAATGAACTAACATATCCCAAGAAACAACCAAAGCATCTCTCCTTTATTGACGAGAAAGGAATATCAGTTATTACCACCCTTGCTGGCTACAAAAAAATACTGATTACTTCGTGTTTCTCTTGTTGAACTGAACTGTAATTTCAATTGATTTGTAATCATTGTGCTTTGTATTATTTGTATAATAAATCTGACTTTTCCCTTCATGGTGCTGCATTTTCGATGGCCAGAAGTGTAATAGCTACAGGTGGTGTTTGTTTTCTTTTTTTTTGACAAGTTAAGATTCCACTTGAAAGTAATGTTCTACGCGTTCGAAGCCATCAAAATGAGCTTCAGCTTGAGATGCAGGATTCAGTGTCAAACCGGCCCAATGCCAAACGCTATTCAATTGTGTGGCATACGGTTTTACCACCGGATGTGAATTCAATGAGTCCTTAACGGTTGGAAATTCATAAGACAGAAGTCATACCTCTTCTTTAGAGGTATCTTGAAGGTTTATTCCATCATTGGGCAATGTTCACGCTATACGACACCTGACTAACGTCTCCAATGTTCCAAAAGCCTTTATCCCTGGCCTGCACATTTGCCAAATATCTTCCAATGAACATTCTGGTAAACAAGTAACAACTAACAATTACACTACTCACAACAAATGAGCAAATTCTCACCTCACATAAAAGCTGCCTGGCAAGTATATTCCTGAGCATTGGTAGTTGTGTAAATTTATACACCTAATTAACGAAATCATTCTAAGATCTATATGGTAATACAGAAATTTTTCTAGTCATTAAAATAAAGAGGAATGCTTATGCAGTTTTACTCTAATTCATATAGCTTGGTAGTAAATTATATTTGTTAAGTGATATTTCTAAATCTTTTATTTTAATTTGATGAATATGTTTGTAAATCACAATGGCATATTTACAGTTAAATGATTTAAGAATAAAAATCTAAAATTATTTCACATTTTTAAAATACACTATTTCTTTGAATAAAAAATGAAATAAAAAGCTATCACTGAAAAATTCAATCGAATGCATGTTTCATATATTGACTCACATATTTTAAAGTCCGGTAAGAAAGTTAAGAAACCTTTTGAATTAAATGTTCCTCGTATTTAAAGATAAAGCAAGTTTACTTTCTCTTTTCACATTTAATATAAAAATATTCTAAAGACATTTATTTTGTAGTTATTAATTTTGACTATTTTACATTACACCTCTTTTATAATGGACAAGAGAAATGGGTTTGAAAACTATCGAAAGTTATAACATGGAGTGGTTATGTCAAAGCGAATGGTGAGCAGAAAAATTAATTTGGCGACCAGTTTCAAACAAGGCAGTAACAGACGATTAGTCGCTATAGCAACCACTGACGTCACCGACCCGAAGCGATGTTTCGCCAAGAATGGTTTTGAAGTTTTTTAGTTCCAAGTGGGGACAAATATTTCGACAAGGAAAATATCGAATTCCATGATACAGTGATTTATAAAGACTTGCATAACTTATAAAGCTTGGAAACAGAAAATTAAATATTTTTGCTGAATTGTTAGAAACATACTTAGTTTATAATTTATTAAAGAGGATGACATTTAAAATAAATAAAACTGTGATGCATATATTTCATATTATGAACATAAAAGTCAAAATACATATGAAATTTCCGTATTTTTATGTGCAAAAAGTCAGTGAATGATTCAGCAGATATTATTTATTTCCCACATAGGATGGTAATGGTAATTAATTAACGTCGCACTGTAGCAACACAACGGGCTAATGGCTACGGTCCGGGATCAATCACCACGGTCAGATGACGATATCAACACCTGAGCTGATGCCCCACTCTCCAAACTTCCACACTACGCAAATGTGAAAAAATTTGAGGTCATAACAGATTTAACGTGCACCAACCTTCATGTACACGACGGGCTTTGGTTGGACCGAATCACATAGGAAAAATTCCACCTTAAAGGATCACCTAAAGTTCTGGTATATGAACTCATAACCTTAAATGTATGCTCAATTTGGAGTCTCAGGGTATACTGAAATATCTGACATACAGGGTATCCCAAAAAGGTTGTTCAGCAATTTATTTTTTTACCATTTGGAGATAGGCAGGCAATGTAAATTTCAAAAGTACACCAAATAAGGTAAGTAATTAAGATATGTGAATAAAATTATTACGTGATAACAATTTAAGCGGATTCAGTTTTTAATTTTTATACAACCCCTCTAGATAAAAATGCGAGATAGCAAAAATTTTCCTTACCTGCATCCCTATCGTGAGCAGTAAACTGCATTTCTGTAGGTTGAACAGTAACGGAGGCATAATGACGCAAAAAAGTTGACTTATACCGCTTGTGCACAGCTGTTCAAGCAGTCAGATTAGGGACCGTATACATTATGCTAAAAAGCATTTTTTTTCGGTCAGAAAGTGTAACATTGTGCAAAGTTATGTAGTATTGCAACTGCAGAAGAAAATCGCAATGAATAATAGTAGACAATGTAATCTTTAATAAAAATATTGTATAAAAATGGTTTAAATAAAAATAAAAGGAAATTTACAACGCATGTTCAAAATGTTTTCCATCTGCAGCAATGCAGAACTTAGCTCTTCATTTTTGGCCATGGGTCAGTTTCCGTCCTAAATTTAGATACGGACCCCTTAAAAGGAACCTCTTGTATCTCCGTTAATATTTAACCTACAGAAATGTAGTTTTCAGCTAACGATAGTGATACAGGTAAGGAACATTTTTGCTATCTCGGATTTTTATCTAGTGGGGTCGTATAAAAATTAAAAACTGTGTCCGCTTAAATTGTGATCACGTGATAATTTTATTCACATATCTTAATTACTTACCTTATTTGGTGTACTTTTGCAATTTACATTGCCTACCTATCTCCAAATGGTAAAAAGATAAATTGCGGAACAACCTTTTTGGGACACCCTGTATATTGGGGTGTCTGTACGTATTATACATAGATTAAAAGTTCTTAGATAATGTTAAACATTGAACTACAACCTACAATCCAAATTATTAAGCACAATTCAGGTTGAAAATTGTGAGATATTTTGAGATGTCATAAAGACATCTATATTCATCTATCAAAAATATGCTATTATATTCCTATTTTCCTTAAATACTAAAAAGAATAAGGTAGAACGTAGGTTTATTTTTCTATCCAAAATTCTTCATCGAAATACGAGCCTAACAGATGTTTGCACGATCTCTTAGATTATAGCGGATTCACCGAAATATGTATCATTTGAAGAATGCAATTTCTTGAGTCTGCTTTTGAAACTTGGTATTACAGTCACGAAACTATTTTATGATGAAAATTTGCCTTTTGTTTCATTTCGAAAACAAATTAAATTAGTTTTCGGGTAGGAAAAGCACGCATTTAGAATTTTAGAAATTATTTCAGTGCTTGAAGTTCTTGTTTTTTACTAAGACAAGCACAATAAAAGTTCTTATCCAATAAAGAATGAGGTATTCTTATTAAAACTCACAAAAACTGTTTACCTACTTGAAAAAGTATTACATACATCTGTTTTCAACTGTCAAGAACAGCTAATGAAACTGAATATTTAATGTTACAAATATTTTTTAAATGATACCCAAAATTGTGAAATTATTTAACGCATGGATTCCCCATCACATTTCTGTTTCGTAAGTTATGAAAAAAATCAAAATTACTTTGTTATATTTTGTATTTTACAAACTCTCTTCAAATTTTTTAGTACTGAGGAAAGGTATTTCATGCATGTCTAAGTGAAAAATGATGTTTTGAAAATTTTATGTAAACGCATTTCGAAATTTGAGACCAGCCTTATTTTAGAATGGGTATACATTGGGTTTAAAATAACTATTTGCGGGAACTTAAGTTAATGTTTTTTACACCCTTTCACAAAATCTTTATGTTTTTATAGTGTTGACATTGACTTGACAAAGAAGTGTAATGATGGTACATTATAGAATAAATTAGAGTATTTATATGAATTATAGATTAGTTGTCAAGATTACTATAATATCTCTACATATTAAATACATGTGCTCTTATAATTCCTTATAGTTATAAGGACTTATTTCACTTTCACTCTTTGGGGGCATCAGTAGCTAAATCAAATAAACGGAACCAAATTTGGTATTGAGACTTTTGAAGGAGTACTTTTACTTACTAAAGGCTGCCGATAGGGTGAAATGTGGCACTGTTCAAGACGAAAACAGTCTAACATTTACGTTAAACGCAGATAAAATTCACTATGCAAAGTTTCGAAACTCGGTCCAACAAAAGACCGTCGTGTACACAGGGGCTGATGCCCGTTAAATCTGTCGTGGTTTCAAATGTCCTCACATTGGCGTGATGTGGAAGTTTGGAGAGTGGGATACGCATGTGTTAATCTGGTAATCTGACCATAATTCAAAATTACGAGGCGTTCTCCTTGAATCTTTCCCTTAGGGATTGATCCCGGACCGTCGCCAATAGCCCGTTTGGTTGCTCCAGTGCGATGTTAATCAAGTACTTACCTACCATCTGGATATGTAGTGCATTGCAATTCAAAAATTGTCAATCAATAGAAATTAATATAGATATTCCACTCACTGGGAACAGTCTTTTATTCACCGGAATCAGGTTACCCTTGACCTCATAGTCCACTTTCAATGTGCTGACCTTTCTTGTGTACAATGAATTGCATGCTGCGTGCGGCATGCTCTATAGGTGAGAGTAATGAGTCGGGTTGGATGTTCATAAAAGCCCATTTCATGCCCTCTTTAAAGGCATTCACGTTCGGAATGCCACCAACATGCGTTATCTGCGTTTAATGCAAATGTTCGATTGCTTTCGACTCTAGCGCTAAATTTTCCCCTATCGGAGACTTATGTTTCTAAACTTTTTTCGCGGAATACATAACAGAAGTATTTTCTTTTAAATGGCTTTAAAAGGGGACATTGGTAAATTATGTTTCCAATGGTTATCACAAATTGAGAAAATTATTGTTTAGAAAATGAATGAAATAAATTTCTATTCCAAGATTCACGAAATAAATAATTATTTCAATGAATTTATACTTGGGTGAAATATTTATAAGAACAGATGTATTTCAAGAGCTTTAAAATTTTTTCTTGGGTTAATTACGTTGTTTAAATCCTTGGATACGAAAGTCCTTTCTCAATATAACATTTTAAGATTTAATTACAAAATTGTTTTAAACATACTGTTAATAATTCATATCTTATTAAAAATATAGGAAGCAGTAAGATAAGTAATTAGCCATGAAAAAGGGAAATAGTTCTCCCGATAGTCCTATTTTGATAGGATTTATTATTGCAAAATAACATTTGCAGAATTTATACTATCTGAAAAGAAATTATTTTTCTTAAACTGATATGAACAACTTATTTGAATTAAATTTCATTAGTTGAAGTTGTTTCATAGATGGAAAAAATTTGTATTTAAATACTAAAATTGTATAAGACGAATTAACTTTTTAGCATTTTGCCATGTTAAATTAAAATACAATTTTTTTTCTAAATTATGCACATAAATACTGTGGAAATGTTTTAAAAAAATTCTGTGGAAGAGCCTTAATTTCTTTTTGTCTTTCTTGATGCTTTTATCAGCATTGAACATAAGATTAAAGTATTTTATTAATCTATATTATATAGTTAAGATTATTCAAAGTTACGATTCTATAAATTAAAACAATCTAAAAAGACGAAAAGGAGCACATACATAAATATTAACTGCAAATTTGAGTCGCTGGAAACAAACGAGCAAAGATGTTTTAAATAATTTCAGTTATTAAATCTGAAAACTAAATTATATGAGTATACATCGCAAATAAAGGATTGAGTTATGAATAGTTAATAGTTTTGTGTTCGGAATTCTAATCACACTAAATATAGTGCAATACCAGGTGATATATTATCAACCTTTATTTGATTTTGTACTTAATTGAAATGTGTCTGGTAGGAAAATATTTTATGCACATTTGAAAATTATGCAAGCAGATCATTTTGACATTTTCAACTGAAATTTTTTCTTTATTTCTAAATAATCATACCACATTAAAGAGTTTAAACCTCCTGATAGTTGTCTCGATGAGGTTTCTCGTCCTTAGCAAAATTGACCAGATCTTGACAGACGAGATACATATATCGTCATTAGAAGAAAACTGACCAGGTTTTGATCTCGTCATCATAAAAAATTGACAATATCTTGATTATGAAATATCTCATAGTTATCAAAATTAGTCATATATCGATGAACAAGATATCTCGTCGAAACCACTTGAAGGATTAACAACCTTCATGTGAGTTTATAGTAGGTCTTGAATATTTTTTATTATCACTAAAATTATACCTCGACTCTGTTTAAGATTTTTTTATATTTGATTCCAATCCTTTAATATTTATCTATGTTTGTCAATACAATCTGAGGTATATTGAATGCGTACACTGTTTTTATTACAGATATTGGATGAAAAGAAGACAAGTTTGCTCTGGTAAACTGGATTTCGGAATCTCTCGGGGGAATTCTAAAACTTCGCGTTGCACCATTTACTTTTTCTTTCTTTCTGTATGCTTTTACTTTTATTTCAAGAAAGATGCAGAACGAAAACGTCATTCCGACAAAATTTGCATAACAAACGCTCCGAATGTATCTATATGCACGTCAATATAAATTCCACCAAAGCTCTTTCTTTTGTAGAGTGTTCTCTTTCTCAGAGAATACACCCTGACCGTTTTGTAAACTGTCGAGTTTCCATATTTTACATGAAAAGAACGTCACAAACACACGTCTTTTCCTTCATATCTCGCCTTTTCCACGTTGGAGTTATTTCTTTCTCTCACGAGTTCCGACGAGAAAAAGAAAAATATTTTTTTGACATGTGTATTCACTAACAAACGCCATCAGACGAAGTCTTGTATGTTTGAAGTCGAACAAAAATGCTGATATGACATATTTTTGCAAAAAGGAAAGACCTTATTCCATATCTGTATGCAAATTGTACGATCTGGGAAATAGAAAAAGGGACACCTATTCCAGATCTCAAAAATCATTCTTGTTACATCGTTGAATAGGGAATATTTCGGAGCGAGATAAAATATGGAATTTTTCGATGCCAATTTCGAGGCATTGATTTTTTTCTACGAGAATATATCATGCATTGCTCAATTTAAATCTGACGCAGAGGGGGATTTAATCTAAAGTTTCTTGATACCAAAAGAACTTCCATTTCAGACATTTTGAGTGCATAAACTTTCTAAACGTGGATTCTTTTTTTTTTGTTTCGCTGAATGAGATCAGAGTTAAATAGATTTGATTTAATTAGTTACTACATATGTATGAGTTTATGTAGAATAACTAACTGCTTTACTTTTGATTTGACATGAGTTTATTCAAAAATACTTTTCCAAGATTATATTTTAATTTAAAGTAAAAATTTAACTAAATATTTAAATTCGGATACAATTTTAAAAGAGAACGATTTACGTTCGTGCAATTTAACAAAGGCTCATAATTAAAAATGAGCCGAAATTAAGCAGGATATTCAGTTGTTATTTGTTGAATATATATATGGTTTAATACCGAATAACTAATTGCTCTAGTTTTTATTTGAAGTAAGATTATTAAAAATGTGTTTCAAGTATATGTTCCATTTTAAAAATTACACTGAATATGAAATTCAATTCTAGTTTCAAATATAAAAGTTTATATAAATATTGATTTACATCTCAGCGCAATTTTATATGTTCTATAACAGCTAAATTGTCTGATACCAAATAGATTCTAATATTTTTATTGAAATGAGCTAATAATTCCATTGGTTTTTAGAGTTTGAAGTATATCTTTGGGATTCGGAATTACAAATGTATCATTTTATTGGATTTTTAAATACCAACTATTCAGCTAAACTAAGCATTTTTAGTTACTCTGATCTAATATTTGTCTATTTTACTTTTACTTAAATTTTTCAACTTAATAAATCCTATTATATAATTGTTATGTTGTTCCTGTGCGGCGTAAATTCAACTACCTACCAATTGTCCAATTGCATTTGTTATGAAATCAGGCAGTTAAGCTATAACTAATTTAATAGCGCTTCAAAAGCAGTTAAAAAATATATTTAAGGTATTAAAAATACTTTCTAATAACAGGAATTAAAAATATAGATACTTGTACATAGAATGGTTCTATACATAACCTTCGCAAGGAAATTAGTCTTTCATTTTTCATTCTAAGATTTCTTTTTTCCAAATTTCTATACAGTAACCTCTCGTGATATAACGACGCAATTGTTTTATTATCTTTTTATTAAGTCATGTAAATACGAATACGTTTTCCTCTCAAAATATTAAGTTTACATATATTTATACGTTTTTAATAGTTGAATCCTTTTTAATTATCCTTTTAAAGGTCTGGAGGAAATTCAATTTATATTTTAGTTAAGTACCGAAACGTTGAATAGTGAACTTGTTATTAGTTACTGTACTAATGTATTAATCGTCACACTAAAAATGATCAACGGACGTTTTCTTTACATGGAATTAATGAGTTTGAAAAGAAAGTTTTGGCTATAAATTTATCTTTCCTTAACTATGAAAAGACAATTTTAAACATGTAACGTCAGTGGTAGCATTTCGTAATTGAAGTATTTTACGACGAAAACTAAGATTAAAAAAAATCTTCAAAATATTGCTTCAAAATAAAATATTTCTATATGAGTTCATGTAGTATGTATAAAAAGGGAAGGAATTTTCAGAAAATCCGAAAGCTTCCTCAACAAATTATTATTTTTCAGATTTAAAAAATGACAAGAAATTATCAATGAGAACAATAAATTATTTACAGTTACCTGTCCAATTTTATTCAAATTTTGTTGTGATTTAAAACTGATCCAAAATTAGTGAGTAGGCATTTTGATTCCGTAGATACCTTTAAAAATTATAAAAATGATTTAATATTCACTTACTTTATTATTTTACCAACTGTAATGTAACAAATTTCCCTCAAAACTATGAAACATTTAGCAGAAGTTAGCGACAATGAGTACTACTGATGCGAAGTTTTGTGAATTGAAAAAATTCAAATTTGCAGAATATTTAATTCAAAATGTTTTTATAAATAGTGTAATAATGATTAAATTTTATTGCTATAATGAATAGCTAGGTGCTCATAATCTGTAAAATTATTGTTCCTTAATCAATATGGAAAGCTCTGATGAAGAGAGACAAATACTTTAATGTCAATTTGTGAAAGTGCAATTATAATTTTTAACTTATAATACATTTAACTAACATGTTACTAGAGCGAAAAAGATCGAAACTTTAAAGTAATAATTAAGTTTGCTATTCGGAAAGGAAATATGTTTAAACTCTAAAAAACAAATACAGTAAAACTTGGGTGATTCTAAGTTGAAGGGACAACCACCAATATTCGGATTATTCAAGAATTCAAATTAAAAAAGTTTTACATAAAAGCCGGTTTTAGGCGTTATGAAAATTGAACAACGCATTACGAAAAAACTACATAGACGTATATTTTTTAACATAAATATAGAGTAATTTGATATAAAAGAAGCGTCGTAATAAAAGAGTTTTTTTTATCCGTCCAACTTTTTTAAAGTTGTAATTTTTGTTTGTAAACACCCTAGTTATTGTTTTGCAAGTACCCAGTTTTGTGCCAGGCATAATGTTTAGGAAGAAATCAAATACGCTCCTGTGTGAAAACTATTTGGTTGAATAGAAAAACATTCGAATCACGTAAAAGTAACTTCGAATTAAACTCATGGTTTTACATTAAAATTAAAAGAAAATTCAGGGAGAAAAAAAATTAGAATTAGAAAAGTTCGAACTATACAAATTTTTGTATACATGTTTGGATGCAACATTCAGGGAGGAAAAAATATTAATAATCGCACAATAACTCGAATTATGCAAATTTCTATGTATATGTTTTCATGTAACATTTAGGGAGCGCAAAAAAAATTCGAATCTCAATAATTGGAATTAAAAGAGTTCGAAATATGCAAATTTTTATGCATAAATATGTTTTTAAAATCAGAAAATGAGTGCAAATGCTGAGCGTTTGGCCAGTCTTAAGCTCTCTGTTTCTCGGATACTTTTGCAGAGTCAACTGATAAGCGTTGAAAGCAACTAAATCAAAAACGTCCCATATCACCAATTGCTTTCTCTTCAATAAAAACTTTGCTATAGCTTGACCTATTTTATTTATAACCGAAAGGTAAACAGCAACCTACAATTTCCTCTCGTCTTGAAACAGCCGCATAATTTAACCCAAAAGGAACGCAACGCAAAAAAACCTTCCCCATCTACAACAGTTTTCAAGCTTCTATCTTGATTAGGATAGCATTGGACAAGATATGTGTCAAAAGTGACAGCCCTTACTAGACACCCTACCCAGTGAAAGAGCCGGGGAGTAATAACATCTGGAAGAAAAATATTCGGCCGATTTTCTTTTTGTGATCATGGCATGTATGTGTGTTGGCATGACACCCCACCATGAGTAAATTGGGGTCCATTGATTGGACGGACTCGGTTGGCTGAAAATTATAGCCTGAGTAGGTGCGAGAATAAGGTTATCCAGTGGGGTTTTAGTCCATGAAAAGAAGTTGGTCTGCTGGATTGTCTGAAAAATCTTTGAGGAGTTGGTATGTAGGTTGCTGGAACTAACTTCGGCAAACATTTGATTGCTGTCGTGAATTGTTACTGTTGAATTGTTGACAGAATACAGACGTTTTATGTTGTTATTGGATTTGTTGTTTGACAGTTTCTTGGGGCAGTGAAATTCTGAGCTCTAAAAACTTTTTGAAACTTAATTTTATTTTGTTGACCAAACGCAAACCCATTAACAGAGGGCAAACAGCTTGGGTAATTGAATAATAAGATATCTTGCAAGATTATCTTCAATACTGGGTACATCATTCGGTTCTGATTAAAATATATCATGCGTGCAAATAGCAGCTTAACTCAAATATTAAAGTACATGACAGGAGATTTTTACATATCAATGTTCCGGGAAAACAATGAAGCACGTGGAGTTCATCAGTTAATTCAGGAAAAGAAAAGAACACCATTGATGATTAATATTAATCACATGTGAGAAACTTTGATGGTAATGAATTTGGGGTTGATAATGCATGCTATGATACTTTTTAAAATGTCACTCACGCAGGTATATCTTGAAAATTCACCCTAATTTTGCAAGTCCTTCATTGTTCTTCCAGGAGAATAATATATGACATAAAAATGCGCCAAGACATGTTTATTCCATATAGTCAGATACATTTACAATTTTTTTTGTTAAAGTTGGAAATCACAATTGATTGCGGTGTCATTACAGAATATATTTATATTCTGAACCATGCGTATTAGTGCCTTGAGCTCTTTACATCTTATATGACATGAAATGCCTCTAAGAACTTAATTCAATGTTACATCTTGCAACACAGCATACACATTGATTCTAGCGATGTATTGCTGTCTGTATGAAAAGAGCACTAATTTACTTAATGTTGGATTTTCGTGTGTATGTCCTTTCAGAGTGAAATTAAAAACACGAGTGGATAGTTATTTAACATATGTTATAATATATATATAACCAATGCTCCATTCTGTCTGTAGACTAGTCATAAGCGATTGGAGATGAGTTTGGGTTTCAAAAAGGATGAAAGGATGGTAAAGTGTGATAAATATGCAATTTTTGGTAAGAAACAATCTGGAGGAAGTAAATATACGAATAACAAATTCTGTTTCCCAAAACAATAAATGCCATTGTCACCTGCCTTACTGGTTGGGACCGTCGTGGATCCCAACCCAGAAAGAAATGAAAACATTAGCAAACCCAGTGGCTATGGCACACTGGGCTAAGTAACCTGCGAGTTGTAGGCGGCTCAGGTTCAATTACTGTAACTTACCATGGTATATTTCTCTTCTGTTTCTATAAAAACTTTCCTTTAGTGTGTCTATCCATTCTACTCGACGTTACATGCCTTCTGTTTGAAGGAGCATGGAAATATGTGGCCCTCTCACCATAAAATACCAAACCAAACTATCATTTCTTGTTGGTGATTTTGTCTCCAAATGTCCTGAATTAGTAAAATAACTGGCTACAAATTATGAAATTGAAACCTTTGTTGTTATTGATCTTCAAGAGTTTCCCTAGCACTGAAAGGATTGCCACTAAAAATCATATTTTAAACTAAATCCCGACTTAGATATTTCATAAAATATATAATATTTATTCCCAAACCACTCGCAGATATAGTCACGAAACACCAAATCACAAATCTTCCAGTAAATCGAAACCATTCATCCCTCCAAGAAACATTTTCGAGCAGGGTACACATCCTATTACACCGATTGGAATTTCAACAACGAAAGCCGTTTCCCGGCCACTTTGAAACGCACGTTTATCAAATCAATTCACCCTCCTGCCATATTACCCAGCAATAAAACTAACACACGTCTTTCATTCACTTTTGCCCTCAGCTGTCGAGAAATTATTCGCAAATATCAGTTCAAAAGCAATTCCACCCCTACTCCACTCCACCAAGCAGTTTCGCAACGACAGCCCTTCCACGGTGGTGATACATCACGTCATGGAACCGATGTTCAGAGTGGAAGGAAAACACTTTGGGACAATGCCTAATGTTCGTATCTTTGTTATTCGAATTTTTCTCGTGAGTTGAGTGAAATCGAAATGAATCTGGGGGCATTAATGGCAGTTGCTCGTACCTCGAACGAATGTTGGGGTGTAGTTTGATTTGAATTCTCTTGGAAATGTTGAAGCATCAAGCAAATCATGTCTCTTCCAATAATAACTACTATGGGACCACCGTAGCCCGGTTGGAAGAATAACGGATTAGCAATCGGAAGGTTGCGACTAGAAATTCGGTCCAGACAAAGACCGTCGTGTACACAGGGGCTGGTGCACGTTAAATCTGTTGTGGTCTCAAATGTCTTCACGTTGGTTTGGTGTGGAAGTTTGGAGAGTGGGGTGCCAGCTCAGGCGTTGACCTCGTCGTCCGACCATGGTTCAAAATTAAGTGGTGCTGTCCTCGATATTTCCCGCTCTAGTGCGATGTTAATTAATTAACTTTACCAATAATAACTAATCGTCTGCCTTTTAAAACAATCTGGAAAATTAATTTATGCAAAAAAAACTTTCATTTGGTTGGTTGGTTTTTTGTTTTATTTCACAAGGACCATATTTGACCAAACTGGACCAAACACAAGGCAATGAGGGAGGAAATGAAGGAAAAAGCAGTAGGTTAGGCGAGGGTAAAAACAGAAGGAAGGACAGATGACTCTGGTACCTTGGGGTTGTGATGCCCGTACACACCTAAAGCAGATGTATCCTTGAGGGCAACTTTCATTTGGAGATTGTGTTCAACATCATAAGTAAATTTCAAAAAGTTATGATTTTATAGTTAGTTAGAAATATGCCATTATAAATCAAGATTAAGCATTACACACAAGGATATATCATTACATTATTACAGTCATAAATTAAATAGTATAGTTATTATTAGTACATTATTTAGTGTTAAATATTATTTTATATCTGATCTTCATTTTGCAGATTTGTAACCACGTTAATACGAATTTAAAACTATGTTTAATCGAATTTAGTATGTTAGTAATTTGAAAAATAGGAGAGGCATTTCCTGTCAAGCTAAATGTAGGAGGCTGTAGTTTCTGCTGCGGAAAAGTGTTTTCTGTACATATTAAAAACGTGAAACGACTTGGCTTGCTTTTCGAGTACGATTTCTTCACTTCGTCTCTAAAAATTGCAAGAAACGAATTACAAATTGTTATATAACATTTGATTGGCCAATGTCAATTGGATTAAACACCAAACATCGAGAAAGCGACGATAAACGACATTTTACCGATATGGTATCATGATAAAGTATTTGGGTTAGTTGGAAGTAAAATCTTCGCTTTCTATGTGGTTTGTTTGTTAGACTAAAATCCCTCTCATAGTTCAAAATTGTATGACATTATAGTTCTGCATTAAATGTAGCCAACATATTATTATATTGTTTTAGTAATAGATTATTATAATTATTATTATATGATATTTATTATTTCAGGTCTGAATTTTTTTTGCAGATCTGTAAACATGGAAATAAAACATTTAAAAACATACTTAATCGAATTTAGTATACTCTTAATTAAAACGTATATTAAATCAATTGTATACAGCATAATTACAAGACATGAATTCAATACTACTATTTTCATCTATAATATAAGGAATTTCTTAATGTGCTGCAGTTAACTTTCATCCCTTATTAATGTAAAGTATAAGAAACGTTTTAGTTTTAAAACTTATATAGATATAATACAATTTATAAAATCATTACTGATATCAATTGTTGTTACAGTAAAAAGTTTATATAAAATTTAAGTAATGCTCAAAAATAAATGTTGTTTTGTGTACAAAACAATTTTCACAGCTAAAAGTAGCCAGTAATCTTCTGCAATAATTTATGTATATAAAAGAATAGAGGGGAAGGATATTGTAGAAGTAAGTTAATCTATTAAATATTTAAACTTTTAATGTAACGAGATATATTTCATTTTCATACATCAGACCAGCGCATGTTGTTTAATAATTCCAAAAAAATATTTTTTTATTTCGAATGACAGACTAGATAATAAAAAATTTAAAAAAATACAAAACATTGAAATGCTAAAGTAAAAAAGTCATTTCTAAGCAAAAGCTAATTAATTTTCTACTTAAAACTATGTGTATGTATTTATATTTCTGTAAAGTGATTTATGCACGAGACCTATTATGAGATAACAATATAAATTTTTCATCCATTTTTTTAATTTGAATATTACTGAATTTTTCCATACAATGTGTAAAATCAGTTTTCCAAATTGTAATTAAGAAGACTATATTTCTTTCTTAATTAAAATTTTCTGTCTATTCCTTATTCATTTATTTAAAAAGTTTAAAACCATTCGATTGAGAAGTGATATAAATATCGTTTTTCAATTTTATTAAGTTTCCCAAACAAATATTTGCGAATTCCCTCATGTATTCAACTTATTCTGAACGAAGTATCATATTGCTTGAAAATATTTTGTATCAAACATAGGTTTAAAAAACACAAATAAAGCTTTTAGAAAACAATGATCCTCATTTTGAAAGCTTTTTTACCCTAAAGGAAAACATTTTGGCTATAAATACATATCTACGGTTAAAATATAAAATGTTTATTCTTTATGCCTCAAAATCTCAGATCAAGATAAAAACGAGTAAAATGTTTTTAAAGCAAGAGGCGTATTTAAAATTACTTTTTTTGAACAGAAAATGGAGAAAATACATTAATTTTTCCAAGTTAGAAGAGGAATAAATGTAAACAAATAAGTTATTACAAAACATTACGCTGGGGAATTAAAACCTTTTGTTTTACATTTTCTTTTATTATACTGATTATACTAAAATGATTTCTTTAAGTTTATTTATTTACATTGCACAATGACAAAAGGTCTTGTCAAAAAGATATTCAGATAGAAGCAACTATTTCTGAACTTTTTAATACGCAAAGCGTTGAAAAGTTGTAAATGTTAAACCATGTTTCAAAAATTTATTTTGCAGAAATATAAGATTTTAAATGAGTTTCTTACTTGAATAGATAGTAATATAAAGTTTTATATGGCAGAATATAAACTCAATTGAATTAAACAGAATAAATTTATATCTACATTACATCTTATCTTATGTAAAGGGAAAAAGAAACTATCCTACTAAGTATGAATTTCAACATAAATAATATAGCGTCTTATAACAATGAAGCAATAGAGCTCCACAAATATTTTTTTCTTAATTATGTCTCAAAGTATTTTTAAACAGGTTTATTACAGTAGTTTCATTTCTCGTTATAATCCGATTAATTCTGCAAATCAAATAAAGTAAAGGTAATTACTTCTTATTTAGCAGATTTAAAGATAATTCGAAACTTTTATATTTATTTATTGCTCTCAAATTGCAGATCAAATCGACAAAATTAACCACTTATTAGATTTTTCCCCTCGTAAAAGGTGTATAATTAAGTCTCTCGTAGGGTTCTATCCTTTTACGACATACTTCTAAAAATTGCACAGTGATTGTGTATTAAATTTAAATTTTCATTGTTTAATTCATTAATCCTGAAATAGTATTGCATTACTAGTTAAAATTGAGGAGGAAAAAACATAAAAACTATTAACAGTAATTAAGCATCGGTGGCATAGAAATCGAAATATCATTTGCCTTCTCTTAAAATATCTAAGACCATTTTAAATATAATACATTTTAATTTTCAAAATTTGTTTTTGATATGGAAAAAAGAATCATTTTGAAATTGATACACTAACTAATATCGATCATCTAAAGTAATATTTGTGTTAAGACTACAAAAAATATCTGATCCTCAAACGATTCTAGAAACTGAAATTATTCTACACGATAAAAATAATCTTAAAAAAAAACAGACGTCAGCAATGCACATTTAAAGCATTGTGAAATACCTTAAACAATGTTCTAATTCAAATACATAGCACAAGACGCCTTCCAGTTCAATCTATACCTCATAAACGATCCTAACTATCCTCCAGAGACAAGATAATTAATCTTCCTATTTTGAGCCTGCAACATTGCAGACTCTATTGTTGACTTCAGACCTAGCCCACACACATAATGGACACGTTAACGAGGTCTTTAGCGATTGTTCTGCGTATACATACAGACATCTATTCGTTCAATGAGGCTATCGAGATACTTAATTCCTTAAGAGGAAGATCTAGGCGTACTGCATGGAAAGCATTAGATAAATCTGTTCTCTGGGAAGATTTTCAGTGTAAACAAACAAACCAAAAAGTCTGCGAAGATTGTACTTCTGTCCAAATGTTATCCCATGATACATATCGATAACTTGCAGTTTAAGGTAACCACCTTAAAATGCAAGATATCACCATTTTAGCAACTTTCGACTTTTAACCAAATTGGCGTTAACAAATCAGATATCAGATATCAATTCGGAATTTATTCTTTCGAATTTCTATTGGAGAAGTGCTGAAATCGTAATCGAAAAACAAGTCAACTGACCTCACGTTCAGAATATGTACAGGAAACGCGTATCTCTGCAGAAACTCTACCTACCTACTCACCACCTATTTTTAACTTTACAGAAAGATTTTGGCTCTCATAAATGTTTGAGCGCAAATTTTGAGCTTGTAAAAATAGTTTTTTAAGTGCCACATTTTCTTATCAAAACAGAAATGAAGATTTATTTGTGGCATAACTACCGTTAGGATTATGTAACTAAATATTGTGCATTAAATGTATTCAGAAGCGAGTATATTTGGTGATACGGAGGAATCAAAGCATCCACTTATTTCATCCTTAAGGATAATTTATTGCACATCGAAATTTTAAATCGTGAACATTGCATTTCTGTAAATACTAATTTTGAAAAAAGGTTTCTTTAAATATCTTGAAAAATAGTTAAGGTTGTTTTGATTAGTAATTTTCTGCTAGATGCGAGTCAATTAGGCCGTGAAAAATAGGTCGTATGTGGGTGTAATAGTTTACAAGAGAGATATCCTGTGTAAATAAAACGGAGAGCGAAGATTTTACTTTGTGTTTCCCAAATGCTCTCGCATTATACATATCGCAAGTACTATAAATTGTAGTTTATTGCTGTTTCGACGATATTTTGGTGTTTAATCAATTTGACGCTGATCAATCAGCTATCATGTATCAATTCAGTATTTTGAGTAGGACAAAAGCATATCCTTTCATTTGCCCTCCTCGACTGGGTATTAGAAGTACAGACCAGATCTCGATGGTTGACTTCTCGTCATTCGAAGAAAACTGACCAGATCTTGATCTCAAAAAATCGGCAGCATCTTCATGACGAGATATCTTGCCATTAGCACAATTCTCGCATTTTGGACGCGATACCTCGTCGAAACCACTTGGAGAGTTAAAGACTTTCTTACATCTGAGCAACGTCCCTGCGGAAGTTCATAGTTATCTAGCTGTGAAACTAATCTCTAGAATTATTTGAACCTGCTGGTGGCTGTCTTGACGAGCCATCTCGTCATTAACGAAAGTAATTATATCTTGAGAGACATCTTATTAACAAAATTGGTCAGATCTTGATGGATGCGATATTTCGTCGAAACCACTTGGAGGATTAGGCATTTACATCAGGTGGTAATCCCTTCTTTAATCAAGTACACATTTTTAAATCGCAAAACGATTACCTCGGGAACAAGTAGTCCATTAAGCAAGCCTACTGAGACCGATCTTTTTTGGTCGATTGTTGAATTAACCTATCACTGGAGCAACTCAACAGGCTATTGGCAAAGGTCCGCGATCCATCCCGAAGGGAAAAAATCGAGGACAACACCCCGTAATTTTGAGCCACGGTCCCAATACTCCCACTCTCCCAATTTCAACACCAGTCAGCGTAAGGACATTTGAGGCTACCACAGATTTAACGTGCACAAGCTCCCATGTACACGACAGTCTGATTGGATCGAGTTTCCACTCGTAACACTCCGGTTTCTAATACGCTACTCTTCAAACCGGGCTACCGTACTTTTTTGGTAAGTTTGCTATTTTTAATTATCAAATCGATTTCGAGTTTGCATCATACGGAATTATCATATTATTCTGTTAAACTGACGAAAAATGTAAAAATTTAAAATTTGAAGCATGCGATTTTGTAACTATACAGTTAGGAAAGGAAACAACAAATGTTTTTAAGTTACTTGCACGTTAGAAGCACACAACGCATGGAATATGTTCCACATTCAGTCAGTCTACGTCACAAATGTAAACAGAATATTTTATCGTACGCAGCACAAAAGGTGGGGCAGAGGTTTACCCGGAATTCTTAAGTCCACTTCCCTCTCACTCTTCGGAAGCGGGCATGATTTATTATCATATCAGTGACGGGTAGAAATGATGAATATAGAGAATGCCCCGAAGGATTTAGCGTGGATTACATTTAAGAACCTTACAACGGGGAGGACTGTGTTTACAAATCTGTCGGTGCAACCCCCGGCCTTAAATGCAAATTTGCCCTGACGTCAAACTGAAAATTATGCATTCCGTTCGTGGGACGGAATTCCCTGTGACGCTACTTTTCGGGTGACATCTTTTGCAAGGAAGGAGTTTGAGGGGATTTTGAGGTAAGTGGTTAATATTCAAAAGGGTGCCATATTGTGAACTGCGGCTGAAGTTCATTTAAGACTTCAGAAGCATGAGGCGTTTTTAGAATATGTATTAATGTAATTATGTGCAGTTATATCATCGCAGGGTATACGGCAGAAGTCGTACTTAAGACTTAATTCAATTTAGTCTTGAATTTTATTTAATTATTATGGAACCATCGGACCATGTAGAGGATGTAAATTTCTTGGTGCAAAGTTTCTGTGGTAGTCAAGCAAAAGTATCATACTTTTATGAGAGGCTTTTACTGTCAAGATAAATGTAAATCGCGGTAGTGTTTTTGAGGTGGAACTTGCTTGCTGTACGTAAAAGAAAACAAGTCACTTGACTTGTTTTCTCTTTAATATGATTTCAATATGTCACTAGCATGAACCAAAGAATGAGCTCAGAATTGATGTATAATAGTTTATTGGTCAAAGTCAATTAGATTAAACGTCAAATGTCTCCAAAATGGCAAGCAATTTCATTTTATGTAAGCCCGATATGTATTATACGAGAGCATTTGTGTAACGGAAAGTAAAATTCCCGTCTTCCGTCTGGTTCATTTGTTTGCTCTGAAAATCCTTCACAGAACATATTGAAACCTTAAATAATTCATTTGCTTCTATAGAATCGGAAGTCGAGAGACGTTTTGCTGAACTAAAAACAAGTTTTTCGTAAATATATTTGTGGTTATTGATAAATATTTTAATACGAATTCTTTAACTTGTGCAGAAAAACTTTTCTTCACTATAAATATCAACTTCTGAAATTATTTCAGGACATAATTTAATTGATATGATCTTTTTTAATAATTTATTTTATATTATATCTTACTTATTTTTTGGAATTTTTATGTACGTACTCCTAAGTACGTTTAGTGAAATGTTAGAGCAAGAATTCATTTTCTCACTTTAGCATATTTCTTGTTTACTTCACTTTGTTCGTTACCGCATTGAAATCTTTTATCCCAGGTGAATTAGTTCAATAGAAGTAGGAATTAATTCTTCGAAAATACCAACTGATCAAAAATCTTTTTTGTCTAGATCAGTTCGAATTTTTCATAAAGTGGGATTTTCTTAATTTTTGAATTTAGTGAAAGTGAGTTTGTCTACAAAGCCTATTTCTACTTATAGTATTTTGATGCCTTATAACAGGAGTTGGCAAACAAGCTACACCGGTGAGATCTTAGTTAAGCAGAGCTTATAATTAGGGCTCAGTCTGGTTATCAAAGACGTACCTAGATGTATGATATAGTATAGAAGATCCTCTCCTAAACTAAAATTCTATTATCAATGAAAAAGGTACGTGGTAAATTGCTTGTTGGCATGTACTGCATGAAATATATTTGTGAAGGAAAGTTGGTGATAAATCAAGGTAAATTAAGTTTAATAGGTAGTTGTTTTGCCTTTTTGACCCCCTTGGTGGTTGTCTTGACGAGATATCTCGTTATTTGAAAAAATCATCAGATCTTGACGGACGAGATATCTCGTCATTGGAAACACTGACCAGATCTTGATATCGCCATCATAAAAAAATCGGTAATATCTTGATGACGAGATATTTCATCATGAGCAAAGACGATCAGATCTTGATGAACCAGATATTTCGTCATTAGAAAAGATATGACCAGTTCCTGATCTACCTCGGCTCTAAGACAATCTTGGCATTACCAAAATAGGTCAGATCTTGGTGGTCAAGATATCTCCTAGAAACAACTTGAATGGTTAAGATTATATTTTGCTACACGAGGGGTGGGTTGGACTGGAACTTACGGCTTAGAGTGTATTCCAACAATTTCTACGAAATCCATGTTTATACCGGGTTTCAGAGCCAGAATGATAACTGACTAGTAGGGAAAAACTGATTGGACTCTATACAGAGTGGTAAGAATCTACAGCTCTATAATCATATTTTTTGACGAGCACAATTAAATGGAAAAAGTAAATCCACGAGCATAATAATTGCACGAGCGAATCAGTTCTTTTCCACGACACCTTTTTTATTCACCTCACTCCAAATCATTAAAAGTTTAACCTAATTCACCCAAACTCCTCCAGAATCCACAGCAACTTTTAATCAACTCCCGTTGAAGATCGAGCAGGTTTAAATGCATTCCTCCCCAAAAAATGTTAGGGAGCTTGATGGAAAAGGCATCACTAACTATCTCCGGGGAGAAGGCTCATCGATGGGCGAGATGAGAAAGTTATCAGTATCTTGACCAGATATCTCGTCATTAGAAAAAAAATGACCAGATCCTGATCTCGTCGTCATAAAAAATCGTTAAAATCTAGAAGAGAGATCTCGTCATTAACAAAATTGATCAGATCTTGATAGACGAGGTATCTGTCAGTACCAAAATTGGTCAGACCTTGATGGATGAGATATCTCATCAAAACCATCAGGAGGGTTAAGATTATACTGGGCTACACAAGGACTGGTTAGACAGGAAGCCTACGGCTTAAAGTGAATTCCCCCGTATTTCTACGAAATACATATTTACGCCTGCATTCGAACCCTGAGCCAGAGTACTAACAGACTAGTGGGGAAAATTGATTGGGTAGGTAGGTAGTTAACCACTTAACGCATTTACCCGTGTCTGACGCGGGCGAAAGTTACCGGCAAATTTGCACAAGCCCGTGTCTCACACGGGCGCTCTTGTATCTCGCGTTATTTTATTTCTAATGCCCCCCACAACTGAAATTGCAAAAAATAACTTACACTATACCTATATATTCATTTTCTGTCAAGAAAACTCAATCATTTTTTACGAGTTTTTCCGAAAAAACTCGTGCTTTAAGTGGTTAATCAACGTCACACTGGAGAAAAAATTGATTGGACTCTTCATAGAATGATCAGTCTACCGCACCATGATCATATTTTTTTCACAGCACAATTAGATGAAAAAGCAAATCCATGAATAATTGCACCAGAGAATCATTTCTCTTCCAGGACACCTTTCTTATTCACCTCACTCCAAGTCATTAAAACTAACCTAAGTCTCCTCCAGAATCCACAGCAACTTTTAGTCAACCCCCGCGCGAAATTCGTTTTTGCGGTTGAGGCTCGCCGAGGTTTAACTGCATTCCTCCCCCAACCATTGTTAGGGCACGTGATGGAAAAGGCGTCGCTAACTATCTCCGGGGGGAAGGCTCATCGATGGGCGAGATGAGAAAGTTATCAGTATCTTGACCAGATATCTCGTCATTAGAAAAAAAATGACCAGATCCTGATCTCGTCGTCATAAAAAATCGTTAAAATCTAGAAGAGAGATCTCGTCATTAACAAAATTGATCAGATCTTGATAGACGAGGTATCTGTCAGTACCAAAATTGGTCAGACCTTGATGGATGAGATATCTCATCAAAACCATCAGGAGGGTTAAGATTATACTGGGCTACACAAGGACTGGTTAGACAGGAAGCCTACGGCTTAAAGTGAATTCCCCCGTATTTCTACGAAATACATATTTACGCCTGGATTCGAACCCTGAGCCAGAGTACTAACAGACTAGTGGGGAAAATTGATTGGGTAGGTAGGTAGTTAACCACTTAACGCATTTACCCGTGTCTGACGCGGGCGAAAGTTACCGGCAAATTTGCACAAGCCCGTGTCTCACACGGGCGCTCTTGTATCTCGCGTTATTTTATTTCTAATGCCCCCCACAACTGAAATTGCAAAAAATAACTTACACTATACCTATATATTCATTTTCTGTCAAGAAAACTCAATCATTTTTTACGAGTTTTTCCGAAAAAAACTCGTGCTTTAAGTGGTTAATCAACGTCACACTGGAGAAAAAATTGATTGGACTCTTCATAGAATGATCAGTCTACCGCACCATGATCATATTTTTTTCACAGCACAATTAGATGAAAAAGCAAATCCATGAATAATTGCACCAGAGAATCATTTCTCTTCCACGACACCTTTCTTATTCACCTCACTCCAAGTCATTAAAACTAACCTAAGTCTCCTCCAGAATCCACAGCAACTTTTAGTCAACCCCCGCGCGAAATTCGTTTTTGCGGTTGAGGCTCGCCGAGGTTTAACTGCATTCCTCCCCCAACCATTGTTAGGGCACGTGATGGAAAAGGCGTCGCTAACTATCTCCGGGGGGAAGGCTCATCGGCGGGCGAGATGAATCGGATTTAATCCCGCGTCTGTGTTCGAACCCTAATGGAGACGAAGGTGCGGCTAACGAGGTGGCTATGTTTGAGGATCGAATTACAATGCCAGTCAAGACGCCCGAATGCTCAAGGTGCGGGAGACGTGAGAATGACTCGCTGATGCGTCCGCGCTCCCCCGATGCTAATTAAATTAAATAAGTACTTGACGAGAGGTGGGCTTCTGTTCGGGGATTGGGGAGTTTTCTTGCAGTCTAGGTATGGAAGGTGCAATCTAGGTGTGGAACTGAAGTTGACGAGAGTGATGCAGAAAAGAATTTGAAAAGGCGTAGAGTTTTGTTTATAGATACAGAATTGAAATAGATCTGTACTTGTTATATCCTTGGTAGTTTGATCCTCGAATCTGATTCTGACAGCACCTCTCAGGAGGAATCCTGACTGACCTCGGCACCTCTCAGGAGGAATCCAACCTTCGCATGGTAGGTAGGTATTTAATTAATGTCACACAGGAGGGATAGTGTCGACGTTCTGGGAAAAAACCCGAAGGGAAAGGTTCGAGGACAACACCACGTAATTTTGAACCACGGTCAGATGGCGAGGTCACATCTGAGCTGGCACTCCCACTCTCCAAACTTCCAACGTGAGGACATTTGAGGCCACGACAGGTTTAACGTGCGCCAGTCCCCTTTATATACTACGGTCTTTGGTTGGATTCGAACTCACAAAACTCCTGTTGCTAGTCCGTTACTCTTTCAACCGGGTACCTGAGCCTGGAATTTGAGGTATAAAAATATTATTGAAGAAAACGAAAATCTTTTTAGGAACCTTGGAATCAAAACTCACGACCCACTGTCAAAGTGAAATATTATTCAATACAAGCTTAACCCTCCATGTAGCTTCAACGAGATATCTCGTCAAAAAAGGTTTGTTACATTTTGCTAATGAAGAGATATCTCGTCATCAAGATATTATCAAATGTTTTATGAAGCCGAAATCAAGATCTGGTCAGTTTTCCAAGGATGAGATACCTCTTCAAGAAAACCACCAGAAGGTTTAAATATTTCTTTAAAAGTCACGAACAACTATAAACAATTTCTTTCTGCTACAGATTTACACAATGGAAGTTTTGTTTATAGGTCAAGGAAATGTCTGGTCAACAATAACTTTAGAAATCATGTTCCTCTGAACCACTTTAGTAGAAAATTCTGTTGGTCATAAAGTTTGTTCATTCGACAATATACTGCTGTTTCTTATATTTATGTGCTTCTTTTTTGAATTAGTGGACAGTGATTTACTTTCAAGTTTCATGTCATAAAAAAAGTACAGAAAGACTAAATTATGCTGTAAGAAGCACCAATAAACTGACGCATAATTGAAATGTATGGATGGATTTTATGAATTCTTTTGATTTTAATAAAACATTGACAAGCAGAACTTCGTCCTTTGGATGATTTTTTAGTCCAAGAACTTATATCATTTTCCCTGTAAGTGTGAACGCTCTGCTAATTTTGTCTTGATGTATACATTTTGCATCACATAATTTTGTGGTATTAAATGCTTTTTCTAGTAAAGAAACCGAACACATACGTACACTCGTAGGTTTAGGATGAATTGATGCAATATTATGTTTTTGTCTTGATATAGTTGTGTTCATGCGTCTACCAATGTCTAAGAGTTCACGAATCTGTATCAGGCTTTAACTCTCAAAATTTTAAATATCAAGTAGTCCATACATGGTGCGACTACACCAGGCATTACCAAGGTACATGGGTACACCAGGATACAACACATCAGTACCTGCTATGTGCGGGTTAAGTACCTAATGTACGAAATAAAATTTTACTTCTATTTAAAGTAAATGATGTAGAACAGACGAGATTTGATTAAAATAAAACTTACTGCGACTACTAATAATAAGTGATATAAGGTTACTCTATCTCTTTCTGTTAATTCCCTATGTAACGGATTAACTATTAGCCCCCTAATTTTGTGAAATTATTTTTGTGAACATGTTATTTTACTAAATGTCTTTACTTTAAAAATTCGTACAACACATTTTCTCTATTTTCCTTATCGTACGAATGAAAATTGAAACGCTTTGCGGTACGTAAGTTAAATAAAGTCATTTGACATCACCCTTTCATTATAATGTAGTGTGAAAAGTAATGTATCACTCATACATGTTATAAGCAAGATTTAATGTAAATAGGATTGAATAGTATAAGTAAAACAAATATTACAATGAACTGACCAGAGTAGCAACAAAAATTTTGAGAAGTAAAACTTAATTGCAATAAAAATATACTTTGTACTTCTAAAGTTTATCGAATTGATAAACCAACTAATGCAAACATTTATTTTGCATCTTTTAAATAGTTTTTCGAAATTACAAACCAACTATTGCTTCACGAGTAGCGAGATCCATTTAAAATTTTCACCTTCTTTCCTAATAAGTCCGATAATTGGATTTTGGCAAACTTTAAAATTCAATTTAAAATCAATTTGCCAAATAGTGGGAAAGTAATTTAATTTCTCGAAATCGCAAATGCTCCGAATAGGGTGATTTAATGTGATTTATGAACTAATCTAATATAAGAAAAATATAATTCGTGAAGTGTTAGTAATTAACTTCAACTTGATATGCTCATTATAACAAAATAGAATTAAATTTACCTAACCATTCTCAAAAGCCCCGGAAACAGAAAACTAATATATCTCCAGATCTTAATTTTCTTTCGGCTTTTATTCTTGCTTCCTTTCTTAAGTTTTAATCAGAAATCCACGTGTATAATTAAAAAACGAAAGCGATCCATCCTTGTTAGTACCTCTGCATCAAGGTCTTCAGATTGAATTAGTTTTGAGTTTAAAGAACCTTTTTGAATAATTATGCGAAACCAAAAATATATCATAGTGTGCATCACTCTTTCGAGGAGCAAGAAAAGCTTTGGGCCTGTTTCTTTAATAATTTAATTTAATTTGAGAGAGGTATTTCACTCTACTCCGAACAATTTTAGTTTTTTCTTTGATGAAGATGTTTGTTCCAAAATGTTATTAAAAATACATGTTTCAAAATTTAGCTCAAGTCCGTTTTTTAGCGTTTATCCCTTTCAAATCAAGAAACTGGTGATTAATTGGTATTTTCATTACTCCTACATGCCAAATTTCCTGAAATATGAGTGTGCTTGTCTATTCCTTACCTCCTGCTGTTTCCTTGATTAAAGAATTTAAAGCGAAACTCAAACTTTAAAAGGTTTTAGTAAGGAGTATTAATCATTCACGTACAGATGCTATTCAATTTAAATTACGTCTACGTTTTTTCGTCTAATTAGTCCTCGTTCAGCAAACAATGCCTGTAGAGGGAGAAACCAACGCAAACCTTTATATAGTTAAAACGTTCAGTAATGATATATCATGGACTTTTCGAATTATTTTCTTTCAAAAATATCTGTTTCCAAATATTCCAATTTTGCTTTTGCAAAAATATACGGATGAGAATTAGAAAGCATTGAAATCAACTCTCGTCATTGCTGAAATTATTCATTCAAACTTACGACATGCGCTTGATAGATTAATTAATTGATTCGTTGACGTAAAGTTGTTGATTGCTGAAAACTTGAAATACGAATAAATTGCTTTTTGGTTCCTTATGCATTTTACTCAACAAAAAAAGTAGTTTTCTAGCTGCACTGAATAGTTGGGTGGAAGTAAGTACTTATTTCTTTATGATGAAGCTTTCTCTTCAAAATTTTAACATGCAATCTGCATAAATAATCTAACTCAGAAAAATCTGCAAACAGTAGATTTAAAAGTGGCATAAAATTAATTTTTCAGGAATATTGAGTCAGCAATGATGTATAACTATATGGTTCTGTTTGTCTTACATTCTAACTTTAAGTTCACAAAGAAGCCCTTCAACTTCGGAATGTTCAATTTCTTGAAAAAGTGTGTAATGATGAAACGTATTAAATCACTCTATGCAATAAAACGACTCTGTGTATGTAACATATCGTATCGTATGCATCACATACATAATAATTTGATGTATTAGAAATGAGGCAAAGCAAAAATGGATGAAAATACATTTAAAAATATGAGGCATGAGAGTATATTGAAATCAGAAAACAAATCATTATTAAATGGTAGGTAGGTAGTTGAATTTATATTGCACTCGAGCAATTCAACGGGCTACTGGGACATGTGCGGAATCCATTCCTAAGGGAACGACCCGAAGAACATATGCATATTATGAAAATGGTATGCTACTACGCATACTGCAATTATGTTCAAATGAGGGAATCCTAATTTAAATAAACTTTTTTGTATGTTAAATTGAAAGTATAGATCGCAAACTTCGTGAAAGATGATTAGTGGGTTGGTTGCATTGAGTTTTATGGTGCAAGGTTATGTTTGGATTAGCCGCGCCTAACACAAGCTAGACAACGTCAAGTAATGGAAAAACACACACAGTTAAAGTTTTACCGACACAGAAGAAAGAGATACACACAGGGAGGAATCGGACCTTCGTTGCTTACAGCTCACAGGTTGCTAGCACAGTGGACAAACCCACTGAGCAAGGGCGAGCGCCTTCGAGATAGAAATCGTTTTCGATGAAACAGAAGAAGTAAACCAATGCACAGAGCACACCAATTATTTTTTTCAACCCCAAATTTGAATGGACTCTTCCGCCCAAGTTGAGGAGAACATGACATACTCATCTTTACCTCGGTCACCATAGGACGTAGTGCACATTGGATCCACCGTGAACTGTGGGGGAAATGCCTTCCTGAGGCTATGGTGAAAATGTCCGCATTTAAGCTTCGTCTTGAGAAACCGTAAAAGTTCAAGCAGTCAACCCGAGTTCAGCATACCAAATACTATAAAAACCTTAATATTTGTCATTCAAAGATACATTTAATTATTATTTATACATTACCTGCAGATATTGAGAAACTTTCTAATCATATCGCTTCATTTGTATGGGAAATATCAACAGTATATTTTTTTCAAATCTTCAGATTTCGGATTGAGAGATCTTGTTAGCTGCTATATGAACCTCTGATTTCAGCGAATTTTAACCTGTGTGCCAATGGGCCGTTATAGCCCAGTTGAAAGAGTAACGGATTATCAACAAGGGGTTTGCGAGTTTGAAACTTGATCCAGCCAAAGATCATCGTGTTTACTGGGGCTGGTGCATGTTAAATCTGTCGTGGCCTCAAATGTCCTCAGGGTGCTGGGGTGCCAGTTTAGGTGTACTCGTCATCTGACCGTGGTTCAAAGAGTTACGAGGCGTTGCCCTTTGATATTGCCTTGGAATTGATACCGGAACGTTACCAATACCCCGTTGTGTTGCTCCAGTGTGACGATAATTAAATACCTACCTACTACCTGTGTGCCACTGCACTCTGGTATTTTTTAAAATTAACGTCACATTGGAGCAACACAACCGGCTATTGGTGACGGTCCGCGATCAATCCCAAAGGAAAAGATCCGAGACAGCACGACGTAATTTTTGAACCACGGTCAGATGACGAGGCAACACCTGAGCTGGCACCCCACTCTCAAAACCTCCACACCTCGCCAACGTGAGGACATTTGAGGCCACGGCATATTTAACGTGCACCAGCCTCCTTTGCACACAACGGTGTTTGGTTGGATTAGAACTCGCAACCCTCCGGTTGCTAATCCGTTACTCTTCCAACCGGGCCAAAGTGGCCCCTCTGCACTCTGGTGTTGCTATACATATGGTGAAACTGTTCAAATTGTGTAAGATTTATCATTTAAACGGTTTAGTTTTGAACATTCGACAAGAATGATCACAATTTATTTCACAAGCAAGACCGTTTTAAATAATTTCGAGTATTACTTTGTACTACAATTTATCATAAATAAAATGCCCCAGAAAGATCTAAAAAAAGAACTTTGAAGCAAAAAGGGGTAAATAACATTTTATTTTTGTAAATGAATCAAATTTATACTCTTTTTGCTGGATCAGAAAAATATACGTTTTGGTGTGCCCGGAATTTTTACAATTAGTTTAAATGTGCAGTTAGATAAAAGTTCTGCAGTTCGCTTCCTACATGGTAATTTAAAATATAATCATATACCTCTACAGATAGGTTTTGAGTTATACTTATACTTATGTTATTGATTGCTTTTAATATTAAAAACACAAACTCATTCTTTACAGATGTGTCTATTTTGTGTCATATATACCAACACACCGATCACGTTGACATGGTTACCTACTCGATTACATTCAAATTCGGAATCGGATGCACTTTGGTCATCAATACAATATTTACCTCAATGACATTTTACGATCTGTATTAACCATTCGTCTATCATTATGAGATAACAGAATGAAGAGAACCATGATAGCAACTCATTATTTTTAGGAAAAGTAAAGCAGCCCTTAAAACCTAATTTATATAAACAGGGTATTACTGCAATAATATACGGGATATCCATTTTGTAAATGAAATTGCTGCAGTTACAGAACTTATAAACATTTAAATTACAAGAACGTTTTAAGCATATTTAGCCTAATATATCGGAAGAAAAATAAAAATATTTTCATGTTTTTCCAGTTTTAATAAATAGTTCAATAATGATGAATATACATAAGTTGACTGGTTTCAACCTAATGAGTAAAGTTTCAACTAATACTTATTACGTTGTCTAGTTAATGAGAATTAGTTACTTTACTTTTAATACTTCATCATTTCTGAGCTTATATCATTTTTATTCCTATGACCTTCAATGAAAACTTTTCATTTGGAAATAGATCTTTAAAAGACATCTGAATTTATCATTATTTGTTTTAATGATTTTTGAGTAGTGAACTAGGAAACGTTTCAGAAAGAATTTTAACTTGTTTACTCATGTGATCGAAAGTAATAAAATTTACTATACTTTGAAATTATTTCTGAGTTTCAACTATTTTGTGTGTAACAGATATTTAAATGAGATAAAAGAAAAAGATAAATAAAATTACACAAAAAAACTATATAGGAAACAAAATTAAAATATAGCCAAGAACTAAAGAAGGGAATATAAATAATTTTCCATTTTATCACGTGAGTCTAAAATTTTCCAAGCATATAATTTTCAATTTGAAGTTCATACTCAGTATGCTTACACGAGCTTCGGTTATGAAAATCAGATTAATAAAAACCTATACACCGTTGACTTTGAAGTACTCACAGACACAAAATCTATATTTCCCTTAGGAATTTTCGGAATTATAAAATCAAACTGAAAATATCCATTTTATGCTCTTACGATTTAAAGTTTCCTACGCTAATAACAGCTAAAAGTTGTTCGCATCAACTGCGAATAATTTTTATCTAACAAGTCTCAGTTTCAGAATATATAATATAACACTCAAAATGACGCCAATAATACTTTTGAATAAACTTTTCGTGTTCGTACTATGTGAAGCATTATTTAAGGAGCTTCTGTTTACTTTGATTATATGTTATTCAAACACCTGTCCTGAACACACATCTGAGCTTCTGTTTATTTTGATTATGTTATTCAAACAAGTATATATTCTATTGAGAGGTTTTGGAATCAGAGAAGCAGTCTAACTGAAAATATCCATTTCATACTCTTACAATTAATCATTTAATCTCAAAAGCCAATCACTTATTCGTATAATCACAACTGTGAATAACTTTTAGCTAATAATTCGCAGTTTCAGAATATAAAATAAAACGTCGTCATATAATGACACTAGCGATACTTTTGAATAAACTTCCTGTGCGCTATCTGAAGAGTTATTTAAAGAACTGTTTATTTTGAGATTACATGTTATTTAAACACCTGTCTTGAACGAATTTCTGAGCTTCTGTTTATTTCGATTATGTTATTCAAACATGTATATTTTCTCTCAGGAATTTCCGGAATTAGAAAAGAAATCTAACCAAAAATATCCATTTCATGCTCTTACAATTAATCAGTTTAAATCTCGCCCGCCAATCACTTATTCATATATTAGCAATAACTGCGTATAACTTTTAGCTAACAAGTCTCAGTTTCTGAATATAGAATAAAACATCGTTATAATGACGCCAGCATTACTTTTGAATAAACTTCCAGTGTTCGATCTGGAGCGCTATTTGATGAGCTTCTGTTTATTTTGATTATATGTTATTCGAACACCTTGGGGTTCAGACAGTAGAGGAGGCATTCTGTCCTGGTTTCGTATTTGCAATTCGAATTACTGTGATTCGAGAGCTCCCTTTTTTTACTCAAGTGAAAGGCATTCGAATATTCAAATGCGTAGGTGGGATACTCTTTCACCCCCTGCTGCCATCTCTTGACGAATGAAAGCAATCAATAAAACCCTACTTATAAAAACGAAGCGGGTGCATACGGCATACTGAATAATAAGTGCACAGCAAAGGAAAACCCGTTGGACATGTCTTTTTCATTAAATTATGGTACGTGTTTTCTTCTCAATCTATTTAAGCACTAAATGTTGTAAAATGCTCTTAGTTGTGAATTCAGGAGGGAATTTCTACAAAAGAAGTAGTTTTGCTATTTGGCGCATCAACCGATACAAAATGTTTACAGTGAGTGCATGCCATTGTTATGTTATTAACTTAAAGTGTTCCTTTAAATGTCCTTTTAAAATTCTTTAGCCAACAAGATGAGACATTGAAATACCGATTGGGTGAGAGGGGAATGGATAAAAATGTTCTGAAAGTAATAAGGTTGAATTCAACTTTATTTTAAAGTAACTTAATGAAATTAATCATAATTTGGAACGGGAAATTTGAAACGTTTTAATCCACTAGCCATCACCAGATTTCCGAGTAGTGTATAATCCCGCAATACACATAACTAAAATAACCACACCTATTGGTTGAAAGAATTCTAAGAAACATTCTATTAGTTAAAAGGACTAAAACTGGTTAGAAATCGTGCAGGGTTGATCTACAGGTTGCAAAAAGGATATATGCATCCGAACCACCCCGAGGGTTAACGAAAATTATTTAGAATTCTTCTATCTCATATTAGGACAAAAAAAGTGACGGAAAATATTTTATATACATTTCCTACTTAGATAAGACAAATGAGTTCAGTCTTTGATCTGATATATCTGTTCTAATAAATTTTATATAATCTTAAAGTAGCATCCTGCTTCACTAAAGAAATAAAACACGTATTTCCTCATTATTACCCTCGAACTCGAAGTGGTTTGGACGAGATATCTCATGCATCAAAATCTGATCAATTTTACTAATCTCGTCATAAAGACATTGCTTATTTTTCAGTGATGGAGATCAAGATCTGATCTCGTCATCATTGAAAAATAAGTAATGTCATTATTATGTAATTTTCTTCTGACGTAAGTTTTCTTATTATTATAATATAAGTTTCTTCTGACGGCGAGATATCTCGTCCATCACGATCAGATCAGTTTTATTGGTTTGACGAGGTACCTCGTCAAGATAACCACCAGGAGGGTTAAGGTTTTATATTTAATACTGTATTATTACTTCAATAAATTGAAATTGATTTACAAATCTAAAGTTAGTGTACCTGTCTGACTTCTTTTATTAAAAATCTGGAACAGTCGTGTACTTATTATTTCACTTCTTTATATATCTATTCATTGCACTCTTCTATTATTCTTTCTATACATATTATAAAAGCAATCTAACTGAAAAAAGGGCCCTCATGGGTTAGTGGGTTTTCCCACTGCACTGGCAACCTGCGAGTTGTAGGTGGTGCAAGCTCAATTCCTGTCGTGATTATTTCCTCTCTTGGAGTATCTGTCTTCTGTGTCACTAAAACTTGTTGAGTGAGTATGTTCATTACTTGATGTTGTCTGCTCTTGGAAGAGAATGGCCAAATATGGCCCTTGCCTCATAAAACGCAACACAATCAACTAACTGAAAATTTCATTTTATGCCTTTATAATTAATTAGTTAAGGCTGTTAGTTGATTGTCTAACGCCAATTAGATTAAACGCTGAACGTCGACAAAACGGCAATAAGCTACTACATAAAGTAACTCCCATGTGTATCATGAGAGAGCACTTGGAAAAGAAGAAACTAAGATCTCTTTCCGTTTTGCTTGCTATTGTTTACCGAAAATCCCTCTCATATCTTTTTCCGTATAGACATACAGGAACACACATGTCACCACTCACTGTAAATTATACCGGATATACTTCCCCACGCCCTAACTACAGGCCAGAAATCTCCAAAATCCATAAACCCCGAAATTTCGCTCCCTTGCGGCAAATTAGAGCAACATAGTCGACACTGGCTCCCTACAACTCAACTCTCTTCTATCCTCCGAATCCTCCACTGAAAGCGAGCTTTCTCCCATGGCACCGGATTTATGCGGACTAATAAATTATGACAAACGGACAAACGGTTGGTTATTTCACGAATTCATGGCAGGGCGTTGGATTCACTTAGACTAGAGGCTTTTCGTCGTAAAATTTCCACTGCTATTAACAGCATCCACGCGAACTGTAGCGGAAAACTTGGGATGTTCTATTGATGTAATCTGATTAAACCATAACATAGAAGGTGTACGTGGAACATAATGAACACTTCTGCAGTGGAGGCCCACTTGTGATGGATAGCGAAGGAGGAGAATTGCTCCTGTTTGCAGTTGATTCTTTTATTAAGCATGGGGTGTGTGTAGATCGGTGATTTTCGACCAGTGTGCAGCAAGAATGGCAAGTAGGTCAGGTAGTTTTACGTAGAACTGGAGCAAGCTGTGGGATATTGGCGAAGTGAAAGATCTGAGGATACTGCCTGGTACGAACTAAGGTTAGATGACGAGGTAAACATCAGAACTCCCACCTTGACTGCAAGATTGGCACATGTGGGCCTTGCGGATGGTGAAGGGTTTAAATTGTGTAAGATTTATATCATTTCAGAGGGTTTGGTTTTGAAAATTTGACAATAGTGTTTACAAATAATTTCAAGTAATATCCCTCGTATCAATACCTGTATAAATAATTTTGAGAATTAATTCAAAATGCCATAAATAAATTTTTTCAAAAATATTTTTTTACAAAGCCTCTTTTGTACAAAAAGGGGTAGGTAATTATTTTTTTTGTGAGTCAATCAAAATTATACCTTTTTTGTATAATGAATTTTTTTGTTTGCCTCAGCCTTTTAGTAATTAGTTTGTGTGTCTTGAAAAGGGTTGAAAATCGTTGCTGTGGATGTTTACTTTGGTCTAGGTGGTTAATTGTGAATGATAGGTTTGCTTCGACGATAAAACGCTTTCTATATGCATTGCCACACTTATTTTACACATGCAATAAATGTTATTAGTTGTATAGTTTTGTTAGTTATCGTGACAAAACTATATTGCACTGACACGAATGTAAATGAGTAATAAGAATTAAAAAATTAAACAGGCATTCGGTGTACACATGAAAAAATCATGCAAATTATTCACAGCCTGACTCGCAATTGAACATGTTTAAATGGTTAGTAATCTAAAATTATCTAGTCATCTAGTAGTCAGACAAGTATTGCAAAAATATTATTGGGATAATTTCTCCTCATATCCTGAATATATAATGCTGATAATGGGAATGTATTTTTAAATTGTATTATAGCTGATAATATAATTTAAACCACATAGAATACTATTAGAATATATAATTGTCGAAACTCGTAGACCTTCAAAACAATTTTGAAAATTAGTACTTTGATTTTCGAACTAATAGTTTACTGACCAAACTTATAAATAGCTTCATTGATATCTATGAAGTTTAATGACAGCACACGTTGAATCATTAGTTGATATTATTTATTGATGTTACAAATTAATATTTAAAAGGAGTTTAATAAAACGAATCCAAGTACTTCTTTCTACATTTATGAATCAATTCAATTTCTGTGACTTTTAAGCTGCGAAGAATCTCATCAATCTAAGAATAGTAAGGAAAGGAGATACTATTGACATATTTGATATTAAAACTTCATAGATTCAAATTATTATAACACACGCAACTGATGCTTATTAACTGTTCCTCTGTTCATCGTCCCAAATTTCTGTCTGAAAGCGAACTAATGAAGACTTTCGTCGTGATTCAAATGGAAGAAATCACAACAAATGAAATCGTGAACTATTCACAGTTGATTTGTTAATTAAGTATGTTTAGATCCAGATGTGTTATTTCAGTCTAGTTAGGACTGAAATAATACATGAAGGGTTTGTTTTTTAACTTCTAAAGTACTTATTACAAAATTGAATCCCCATTATTCCTATTACGGAGCGAAGTAATGTAAAATTAAAGTGTGATTACAAAATAAGAAAGCAATTGGGAATTTGTGGGAATGAATTTTATTTCTACTCCTTATTGAGAATATATCTCCCAAATGCGTAATGAAATAATGTTAAGTATTCTAAAATAAAAAGAAAACTTAATTATAAAACTTTTAGATATTCTACACATAACGCTGAAAATTTCTATATTTCATTTTTATATATCTGTATATTATACCAATAATGACTAATAGAATAACAAATAGGATTGCTGATGTCTATAGATTTAATGCCAACATATAACAAATTATTAATTTCTATTGCTAATTTATTTTAAAACATTTAAATAAAATTAAACTTTAAAGACACAAATCCATGAACTCGTATGTACAATTTTGGAATTAATTCAGTTTAGATATAATTTGAACTACTGAAATTCATACTGATCTAAAAAGATACGAAGTCACTTAAACGTATTTATATTTATAACATAAATTTATTTATTACAACAAAGCTCAAAGATTCAAACTTGAAATCAATATAAGTTTATAAAATAAAGCGTAGGTTCCCTAAAACATAATGAAATTTATTATTAGAAGAAATATGTTTTAAATTTGATGGGTAATCAGGAATAAAATAGTATTTTAACCTCTAAGACGTTTACAGACAGTAAACAGTGACAGTTTGCAGAATAAACTGAAAAATCTATATCGGCTCCATCGAACATACTTCTGCCGCAGAAATAACATGAAAACGTTATCTCTGTTATTTTATAAAAGCTCAATAACCACAAGGTACAGAAAGTTCTCAGATATTTCACCTTAAATCTGAATTCATAACTTGCCGTAAAGGCGATAGAAGCTTCTGAGTAAATCTGATATTTGAATCGATGATGCATTTTACAATGTTGTCAAGAACTTTAATCCCTAAGCCTGGGATGTGTTTAGATAATTCCATACGACAGGCCTCTTTTTATTTTCACTCTCACACTTTAATATTTTTCTTTAAACGTCAGATTTACTTCCTTTTCTTGGACGTTACGGTAATAAATAGGGAAGTCTAGACTAGCTTTAATCGGCATATTTCGTAAAACAAAATTACACTTTTTAGAACACCAAGCGCATTTTAGAAATTACTTGTTAATGTAGTAAGTTACATTGATGTTTCTTTTTTGCGTCATCAAGTAAAATGAAAGCTCATTTGATTTTATCCGATGATTTAAAGTCGACGAGTTTGAACTTTTTTAGTTTATAAAATGATCTGTGAAAGTTTTTATGAAACTTTCTATAGTAAAATAATGCATTTGTTCATCAAAAAATAAAAGGATTTAAAGCACAAATGTTAGTGTATTATTTAATTTAGTGAGAGTTTTAAGTAAATTTTAATATTTTATTATAACGATTCACACAAAAATTCTATCTTCTTACAATTCTAAATACCACTATAATACTCTTCTAATCAATTATATAAAATAATTGATATCCAATTAAGAAGGGAGAATTCACTATCGTCTTACAAGCGAAACTCACACTAACAAAAAAAGGGTTCTCAGAAATCGAAGGGGGAGAAATTTGACTTCATATGCTTTACTCACCATGTACGTTTCTCAAGAAAAAATTTAACCATGTAAAACAAATAACGAACTTAGCTAGTTTAAAGATCACCCCATCCGGTCTAGAAAAGCTAAAAACCTCATATCTTAAATATTTCGAAATCACTTGTATGTTGACAAATATTTTTAAGTTGATTCAATTTTATTTAACAATACAAATTCCAAAAATGAATTTGATAAATAATTCCCAAAAAGGAAGTGTTTTCGAAAATTATTGCGGGATTTATTATAATTTGAAATAATGAACACTTGAGCACATCTCGTCTGTAGAAGTTGTTTTACAGCAAGCATATTATTAAGCGGAAGAAAACAACTTTACATATAACTTCGTAGGATCTCGTGATCGGTTAATTTTAAGGTGTTAATTATTGAGATTCTATATTTCGGTGGAAGTATTAATTGCAGAATTTCACGTGCATCTCTTCCATAATGAGTGTTAGTGTTGGAATTTCGCCATTTGGCACACCATAATTATTAATCGGCGTGAGAAAAGAATATTTGGATAATTTCACCTTTTATTCTGTTTTTAAGGTTGGCACGAAATAGGCAAGGTGCTTCCTAAATAATTTTACTTTCATCAATGTTTAAACTCACGCAATTAATTTTGTATTCTTATGCAATATCACATCCATGGTACTATGATTTGTGTTTGCCACAAATGATTCTAATCGTTTTTCAAGGAGACGAACTTTTGTTATAATCATAGTTGTTCAGAACTCTGCATTTCTATTTTCTAATTTAAACTTCAGAGAACTGATTAAAAAACTATTTTTTATTAAGTTACACAGAATGTAAACTCATTATAACATCCTTAAATTTAAGAGGTTAATCTAGAGCAGTTGTTTTTTTAAATCTTTTTAAAATCTATCAAACATACTTCTCGAAAAAATTAAAATCATGAACTTGTTTGATCGAATTCTTTAAAATTTAATTTGGGAAATACTTTATGTTTAATTTAATTATCGGATCACTTACTCATAATTTCACCTAAAACGTAAACTAAATTATAAGACTGCATATTTTTATCTGTAAAATATGAAATTGAAAATTTGATGTACAAAGTAAATTGCAGTTTACTTTTACTTTTTTAAAATTAATACTTGGTCTTTTAAAGTTTATTTTAATCCAAGAATACAAAAAAATGTTCCTGACAATTATTAAAACAAAGCATAAAATTCATTCGAAGATTGGTATGGATGTTGATTCAAACCTATTCACACTAATAGCAATTCATGAGCACAATTATTTCGTTCAAGATTTTAATTAAATAATTTCTAATTTACGTTCCACCAGTTATAATTTTAATAGTTATGCAATGTTAGCTGTGCCGAGAGGTGTACATTATATTTTCTTTTGAAAGAATGAAACAATAAATTAAAAGATAATATCTGTTTGTTGACTGATTTAAGTTTTCTTATGTCAAATGTTTCAAAATTTGGTTGAATATCTACGTATAATATGTGTGTGAAATAGAAGTACACGTAATATTAACATCAATACAATTAGGTAATTAGAAATAGAAATAAAACAAAATAATTTAAACAAATTTAGCGAGCGTACTTTTACAAATGTATATTTTTAAAAGCGTATTTCATAAATTGATAGATACATTTTGCGTATCATCATCAAGGTGATCCAAAAGTGATTTAAAAGTACCAATGTAACAGAAGAAGTTACTATTAAAATATATATTTTGATGGGGGAAATATCTCGCCATGTTATAAATGTTACTTTACCGATACTAGTGTTAAATATAAAATTTGTGACAGAAAATTATTGTTATGTTTTTCTTAAAATGTCTGAATATCGAGAGTGCAAATTGAATTAAATTATTTCCAGTTCTATAATTGGTGCTTTATTTCGATATTATACATTATAAATTATTACTTTGTGACTATCAAAAGATGTTGTATAAAAGAATGCTCTATTGCAGTTTGAATTTTTTAAATTTATACTCAAATACCAACCTTCCACATTTTTGAAGATCAATCGAAAGTGAATTTGAATTGCGAAGATGAGACAACTCTTCTGAAATGTATTACTTATTTACAAACCTAAATAGTAAAAAATCAATTCAAAAATTTTATTATCTGAACTTTTACTGTCAAGATAATTTAAAGATAATTAAATTTATTTCGTTCAGTAAGCATATTTATTACATGTTTCTCCTAAATTCAGATACGAACAAAACTTATCTATTTAGTAAGTGTTGAAAATCAAAAAAGGAAGTAGAATGGAAACAATTAAGGTTTATTTTAAGTTAATGAGATGTTTGCAGATTTTGTAATGTGATTTATTTCAAGCATATACACACAGTAAACTATTTTAAGTTAAGTGCCCTAATACAAATTGATGAAGTTAAATATCAGTTTCTCAACATTAAAGAGAAAGGAATTAGTGGAATATTAATAACATCATAAATAAAAATACCCTAGAATAACTCGTCTGTAATTAAATATAAAACTTCTGCAAATGAAAAAAAAAACGAAACTGGCATACATCACATCTACTTAGACTCGAATATAAGAAACATCGACTCAAGAAATTTCTTACCTAGGCATGGGGCACTGTGTTCTTCCTTGCCTCTTTCAACTAAATAAAATACTCACATAAAAGTCACCAAGTTCACGAAACAAAACAAAATCAATACCCGTCTCTGTTGCAGGCCACCACCACTGAGTTATGAATGAAACCAACCAGTCCACCTCACACGACTCGGCACAAGAACCAAAAAAGTAAGACTCCTTTTCGTTCTACGAAGCACAAGTTTTCAGGCCAAACTTTCCCGACTCGTCCGCCTCGTCTGCGAGTCCGACACCGACTACCACGTAGCGGAGCGCCCGCCACCCCCGCCCTTAGCCCTTACCCGGCATGCCTTTGGTGCCAGGCTTTCTGGCATGCTTAGGGCGGTTGCCCGGGCGACAGTAGCGGTTTGGGGGCGCTAGGTAACTTGTGCGAGGGACGGCAGTCGCTCGTCCTGATGGGGTACTGGAAGGGTGGACGGTAGAAAGTAGGACGGGGAAAGTTTTGGGATGTGTTTGTGGTTCTGAGGATGATTGGTCTTGAAGTGGAGTGATCGAACTGTTTTTGAATAATAATTTGAATTGAAATAAATAAATCGAGGTTTTAATTTATGATTTCGTTAGACGGGACCTTAGGATTTTCCCATTATAAACACATCATAAAACAGTTTATGGCAATCTTGGTAGGTATACACGTCCACCAAAACAATCTACTTGACAGGATCAAAACAATCATTTCTAAATCACATTTTTGTTTTCGACGATGGTGGAGTTATAGAAAGTCGTCGGAAACGGAAAGATTTTGGATGTCTTTGTGGTTCTGAAGGAGGTTGGTCTTGAGGTGGAATGATCGAATTGTATTTGAATTGAAATAAATAATGTCAGGGCTTAATTTAGGATATTTCGGAGAAAAAGACCTTAGGATTTCCCTATTATAAATGCATCAAACAAAAACAGCAATTTTGGTGGGTCCTACACGTCCGCCAAAACAATCAGTCATTTCTAAATCACATTTCTTTTGTTTTTGACGATAGTGGAGTTATAGATCCAGCGAAGAAAGTCGTACGGGGTAAGTTTTTAGACGTGTTGGGTGGGGCTTTGAAGAAGGTTGGTATTGGGGTGAAGTGATCAAATTGTATTTGAATAATAACTTTAAATAAACAGTCTGGCAATTTTGGCGGGTCTACACGTTCATCTTTGTCAGAACGAAAAACATCTTAAAGTCAAATAACTTTTTTGGTGTTGACAATGGTGAACGTATAGATCCACTGATGAAAATCGGACGGGGAAATTTTTTAGACGTCTTGTACCTCTGAGGGAGGTTTGTCTTGAGGTGAAGCGATCGAATCGCAAGTTTAAATGAAATAAGCTTTAAGTGCGCTAAGGCTGTTCTTCAAATGAGTTGTTTTGAAATTTTCTTTCAATATAGTTGAATCAAATTATAAAAAATTACCAGAGTTCAGTAAAACCTTCTATTCCGTGTTTTTTTAAGTTTTAGAAGACTAAATTTTACTCGTAACTTTTATACTATGAATAAATAAGCTATGTACGTGCTTTTACCTAAGCTAAAATCGAACCATTGTGAGTGTGTCAAGATTATTTGAATAGTGGTTTTAAAATGTCACGCTTCTGGTTAGGAAAGATGACTTCCTTCGCATAAAATTCCAAAAGTGAGAAACATTTTTTTTAATGACGGTCCAAAACACAATTTATATAAGATGTATTTTAAGGCAACCTAACCAAAACTTTTAAACTAAAATACACACGGATAATTTTAGAACATGAGTTCTATGATTTAGGAGATATCTCTATTCTTGAAATTATTCTTGAAAAGGGTCTTCATCACTGAAAAGGAATATTGAAAGTCGTCGTTTGGTCTCTTCATATATTTTCTTCCAAAACGATTGAATTTATGAAATATTTTCTTACAGTTGATCCCCTCGACGAGTCTTCGCATTAAAAATTACAATCAACCTGCTGAAAATCAACCGAAAACTCTTGATAACTTAAGAAAACTGCTTGTTATAAATTCCTGTTGTTATATAATGAACGAAATAATATACTAGGTTAATACATGCCTAATTCTTGCTTTCTAATGAATTTAACAGATTAACCCTTCAAGTGTTTCGACGAGATATCTCGTCCAAGATCTGCTAATTTTTGCTAAGAACGAGATACCTCTTCGAGACAAAACTGTCCTATTACTCCAAGGGGATTGAAGATGCAAGTAGGAAAAACAAAATGTCCCTTGCCCAGAATTAGCAGCAGTTCGGAACAGGTTTTTAGATGAAAGGCTGATCACTACAGGGGCCGTTTTCAGTGCGAAGATAAAAGCACCAAGAGGGTAATATATTTTCCTTTCGAAAATTGAATCTCTATCATAAGAAACGCAAAAATATTTCTCATATTGAATATGTTACTTGAGATATATCTTAAAAGAAAACCCGATATATTTTTATTTATATTCATTATTCCTTTCTAAATCTAGTTTCCAAGCGCAAACTCATGATTAAATTCATTAAATTCAACGTACGTCATTACATTTCTATCTCTGACAGCTGGGACCGACAACTTAAATTAACTGGTTATGCTCTACCTTCTCTACCTCTTGTTTTGCCCATTCCTTTTTTCTCCCTCCCTTCTGATTTTAACTTCCAAATACCTTAGATGTGATACTACCCTGGATTGTCTTTCGTAATTTATAATTAATGTGATATTATGTCTTAATAAAACAGCTTTTTAAAGTATTTGCCACAAGGATCATGACAACTTCGCTTAAATACGATATAATATATTGTTTTGTCATAAAGAATCCATATTGTGGGAATTTCTATTTGCATGCTTACTCTTTTACATTTTGGAATGTGTACCTCAGTACTCAACGAAGCTGTATTACATTTTCAGATGATTGCACTCAGCACTCTTCACAAAATTGTTTGTTTCATTGTTAAAAATGTATTTTGTGTAAGACGCGGACTATTACATAGTATAATTTTTATTTTTATTTCGTAGTGTTTAGATATTTTTCGCGTCAGTTCGAACGGAATTTTCAATATTCAGCTTCTAATTTTAGTTTAGGTTACCCATATTTGTCTTTGTGTATGTGATACAATAGAGGTTCAAAATATTTTCATTAATTTTTATGGTTTGTATCTGGGAAAAGCAGTTCATCAAGTTTTTTCTTTGGTTAGGTGAAAAAATTATCACATACATATTTATTTTAAAACATTTAGAGAGGCCGCGGTTGCTCACATGGTAGAGTCAAAGACTAGCATCCGGAGGGTTGCGAGTTCGAAATTAAATCCAAACTAAGGTCTCCATGTACGTAGTGGCTGCTGCACGTTAAATCTGTCTTGACCTCAAATGTCCTCATGTTGGTTTGGTGTGGAAACTTGGAGAATGGGTTGCCAGCTTGGGTGTTGATCTCGTCGTCTGAACGTGATTCAAAATTATGAAGTGGTGTCCTCGGATATCCCGGATTGACACCAATAGTCCGTTGCTCTAGTTCGACGCAAATTCAATCTATCTACCTCTATAAAGCATTTTAACATAGTTTGTCACTGTGACTAAGTGTGTTGTTTATGAACTCATAAATTTTAGATGTGTCATGTAAGAACTTTAAATTCAGTTAAGCATCCTTAAAAGTTCTTTTGGAACAGATCAGGTTCAGCGGTGAGCTTCATTTATTTTTAGATACTCTCCGTTGCATATCAGCTTTCTTAAAGTGAAACTAAATATTCAACTAATTGGCCAATGATTGTGAAACTGCATGTGTCTACTTTTAAAGTGAATATTCGATGCAGTATTAAAATTAGAATTGTTAGAAACCTGCGTAACTGAATATTGCTTTTAGAGGTGAAGTGGAAAATAATAATATTATTTGATTTCACTCTATCAGTTAGATGGATTTTGCCTCCAAAAGTATTTTACAATAACTTTGATACTGATCTAATTTCAATGTGAATAAGTTGTTTATCATGTATATCCTTAAGGAAAAGTTATTTTATGCCTTAATGTATAAAGTAAATACGTTTTCAAATTAAAATACAATTAATATTTACGTTGGGAATAGTAAATCATATTACTTAGTTTATCTTATTTATAATTTTGATTGAATATTACTCTTTACAATTTTCATAGTGCAAGAATTATTACACACAACTGAAGAGTATTGTACTAAGAATTACAGTTGTCCCTACACTAAAAAGTGGTGAATCAATAATATATACAGGTGAGTGAGGGAGTGATGGCGATCTTTAAAGAAAATTGGCTCTTTTGAATTCAAGGAACAAAATATCCGACACTTTTTCTTCCATTCGAAAGTAATTTTTTTTTACTTTCGATGTATGTAAATGATTATTTTAAAAGTTAGAATAACAGTTTAAAAAAGCTTTTGAAAAAGATGTTGTGTGATCTCTCCTTTAAGGTTGGAGGTAGGATGATCCAATTTTGAAAACTCATACCATGAATAAATAATAATTTTAATAAAATGATGTGTCACAATAGCAAAGTTTTAGTCTTTTAATGTCTTTTACTTGCACTTTTCCCCACAAACATTACAATTTTTTCTGAAGTGCGCAACTGCCGTGGAGTCATAATTTCCTTTTTATACATTCAATACAGTCAGATTTTTTTAATTGAACTATAATCTTACCAACATTGAATGTATCGGTTAGAGTTCATTTTATATGAATTTTTGTGGGTTCTTGATTCAGCTTAAATCATCACAATTGCTATTTTTTAATTATAGATCTCGGATTAACTGGTGTTTAGTATCTAAGCTTTTTGCAAACTGAAACGAAAGCTTCCTAATTGTATTCTCATCCAGGTTCACCTAATCAAATCGTATTGCTTTAGATTCTTTTACATAATCAACAAGACTTTTCCCGTTCTCCTCTCCGAGGACACATTGATAACAAACGAAAAAGATAGATGATTTTGATTATACTCATATCACCCGCAACTACAGTTCATGTTTGAGACAAGCAAAGAAAGAAATGAATTATCTTACTACTTGATCCTAATGAACACTTGCCAAAATGTCAATATTTCTCTCTTCGTGTTGCTTCTAGTACACTATTAATGCTCTGTGCTTCACGGATAGCGATATTTTCTGAATTTTAATGAGAACTTTAACGCTTCTTCGGAGAAAGTAGCCCTAGTAACTCGGAATAATTCCGAGAATAAACTGATGACGTCATCAAACCGATTTAGCAAAATAGAAAATGGAATTATTTAGTAAGTTTAAAATGTTTTCAGAAGTCTAACAAAATATGTAACCAAATAATTATATTTTACCAACGAATGACTAGAAATATTCTAATACATTTTTCTACGGAAAATAAAACAAACATCAGTGCGTCATCTTTCCCTGATAATAGGTGTGTTATCTATCCCAAATGTAGGGGAAAAGATGACGCACTCATCCATTTGATAATGGAAATGGCAATATGGTATCACACAGTTTACTTCTAAATGTGGCTAGCTACCTCAACAGTAGCAAGCAACTGAAGTAAAGACTCTTAAGATATGCTGAAGTCACACATGTTTTAAATTGAGATTATTTTTAAATTTGAAACTCTTCAAACGATTATAACTGGATCAGATAAATGCTGTCTTGAATAAGAACATGACACAACTTTCATCACTATTACTTCTTAAGATACAAAATATAAAGAGAAAGCTTCTTAATGGTTGTTCGTTCAGTATCCGAGTAATAACTACTAAGTCATCTTGCCTAGTTCACCATCTGCACCTCCTCACTAATAAATAAATCTAGACATATATAGTAATAACAATATAATCTAAGCAAATTTGTACTTATACTATGTTTACAAAACACTTATAACTTACAAATAGGGAAGTGATATTGAAGTATACTAAAGTTAAAAAAGATGGACGAAATCAAAAAGATTTAGTAAATATTTTTTTAAGAATTATCTTAAGTGTAATGTGTATTACATAAATTTTTATCAATAAAATATTTTTATTTAAACATTTGGGAGATATGCTTTTATATTAATTAATGTAATTTATGCTTTTATATTATTAATGTAATTTGGGAGATATGCTTTTATATTAGAAATGCAAATCTAACAACAGTGTACAGTTTTTCAGTGTTATTTTTTAAAGAAGTTATCATTTCAAAAATAAGGTTCACCACTAACCATTATTAAATATATACCTGCTGAACAATACTCAAAGAAATTGATCAAATCTATTAATCAAAAAATCTATCGCGTAAGTGCATGATTTTATGGAAAGTTTACTTCCAAGTTATGAAAAGTAAGTACTTGCAAAAAATTCTGAGAATGAAAAATGATTGTATTGTATTACTAGGGATTATTAATTTATATCCTATTAGTACCAACTTTATGTGAGATACTTTCTACACAAAAGCCATGATTTATTATACATGCTAATGCTTCCAAAATAATATAGAATTGAATCCTTAATTTTAGAAATAGGATATCTAAAAACTCAGGGATTATTTATTCTGCATCAAAAACAATAGAAAAAATAGCGTAGAATGGTTTATTGGAATTCGAAACGGTTTAACTGCACTCAAGTTAAAAATATTATACTGATTATAATTTATTGTACATTTTTTCTACATGAATACATTTATTGCTAACAGTATTTTTTCGCTTGGCTGTTTTAATAAAAAATTATGTACGTTTAAGCATCCCCACAATTTGTAAGTGCCCTCATTACTAGCTTCATAATTTTCAAGTATTTTTACTTGAAAGAAGAATGCTGCTAAAAAGCTCTTAGGAAGTTGAAAATCTCAAATAAAAAATTATTTCCTTTGTTTAAATTTTTTTTGCTTGACTGATTCTTTAAAATATTTCGAAAGCAACTCAACAATTCATTTGAGGTTTTGCGCGTCTCTTATAAATATTTTTTATTTAATTTTAATCACTTACCTAATTATTACTAGAAAACAATTTTTCTTGTATGAATCCAAGTAAGAATTCCAAAGGAATTCAAAAAATTTAAGCAGATACCTAAGGTTTTTTGCGAACAATACCTTATAGTTTTAATGAGTTATTACCAAGCTACTACTTGCTTAGAGATAAAAATCCACATTGATAAACTGAAGTTGTTTGGTGTATTTCATTCGCATTACAGAAAATCTACAAAACATAGAAACTCGAAATTTTACAGGAAGGTAACTTAACCATCCTGGTGGTTAACCGTCCTAGAGTGACCAGCTTTTTGAGCAAGAAACCTGTTCCAAACTGTTACCAGTTCTAGACAAGGGACAGTTTGTTTTTCCTACTTGGATCTTCAATTCCCTTGGAATAATAGGGCAGTTTTGTCTCGACATTAGCAAAACTAACCAGATGGACGAGATATCTCGTCATTAGCAAAACTGACCAGATGGACGAGATATCTCGTCATTAGCAAAACTGACCAGATGGACGGGATATCTCGTCAAAACTAATTGGACGTCAAATAACGAGAATTGAGAGTGAAGTATTGTTGAGGTATTTTAATTTATGTTGCACTAGAGCAAACCAGAAGGGAAAAATCCAAGAACAACACCTCAAAATTCTGAACCACCTATGGTCCGAGGACTTCAATTATCGAATTTGTGAGTTTGAAATATGAAAAGAAGGGAATGAATCTGAATCATGAATATCTTTGGCTGAAAACAGGAAATTACATGAAAAAGCTGCTTCTGCTTGAGCACGAGAGATCAGTGAAACTGGGATTGCTTTATCAGTAATAATTTGGAGTTAGTAATAGTTTCTGGAGAAATAATTTGTTCCAAAAATTATTTCTAGAGAATTATTTTTGCAAAAATTATTTTTACAACACTGAAACTGCTACGTTCTCGAATGCTTGAAGGATTATACGTCCATAATCAAGCATTAGAAAAATTATATATAGTAACATACAAAAGTATCTAATAACTGTAATAATCATTAATTCTTAAACCATAATCGTCATAGACACTGTATTAATTCAACCAATGGCATCACAAAATTATTATAGTGGTCATTGGATTTTGGAGAGAAGACCCATAGTGTTTGTTATCTATTAGTTTAGGTTTCATGCAAATGGAGGTATTGATAAATATTTCAATTTGTTTTTGGATAAAAGAATAACAATACAAAATAATTTGCGTATTTAAATTTAATTTACAAATTTTACAATGATGCGACTAAATGAACACTATGACTATATTACATCTTAATATATCAGAACGAAAATTGCATCCCTTAATAATTTAACCCTTAATAAAGCTTTCGTAATTACATTTGATGGATGCAGTAAAAGTTTGGATGAATTTCTGTCTTGTTCTAACAATTTGACCAAGATGTTAAGATCTCGAGTTAGCGCTAGAGGTTTCTATGGTAGAGAATTCTAAGGAAATCTATTCGACCGTTTGCGAAACAGTTACGCAGCCTCTATTTGATTGCAGTACTCAAGTTACCCATGTAAAACAGATATTCATCGCTTCATGCTGCTTACACCATACACGTATTCTCCCATGTGTGTAATCACGAGGAACCAATATAAACAGACTAGACATCATGTTTTTGTTCTCAACGGTATATCGAGGAGATGGATTTTGAAAACTAAAATAGAATTTTTCGTTGTCTTGAACTTAGAGGATTCACTTTCTAGCACTTACTCCACAATCCCTAGATTAAGTATATACGTAATATCTCTTCTAACCCTTCTAGTGGTTATCTCGATTAGGTGTCTTATCATAAGCAAAACAGACCAGATCATAATATCGTCATAAAAATATCGGTTTATATCAATTTTGCTTATGACGAGATATCTCGTCATAAGCAAAATTGGTCTGATCTAATGGACGAGATATCTCGTCTAAACCATTTGGAGGGTTGATTGTAGTGTGATCGTTACAAAATAAATCTTTTTATATTGATACCCATCAACTGGCCCTTGTTATCATTGACCTTTAAATGAAATAGACAGAGCATGACATCGGAGTCGTGATCGGATCTCAAAGGTATTGGTCTCGTTGACTTGAGAATCAATTTGGTCAGATTGGATATTGAAGCGCCAACTAGTGTTTTTAATCACGCTCGTTAATCCCATTAACCAATCAACAATTAGTCCTACATTAGGATTTGTGCTTTATTCCAATAGACTACTGGAGAACTTTCAACCGAACGATGGGGAGAAATAACGTGAAGCTCCGTGCATAGGCTCAGTCCATTTCATTATAATATCGATGCGTGTTATGGTTTCTCCATTTAGGTGTTAGTAACTATTTTACATAGCATTAGAGTATACGTGAAATGTATTGAAAAGGAAAAGTAATTCAGCTGAAGAAATGTTTTGCCTTCCTACTATCTACAATTTGTCCATGGTCAAACTCATAGTCATACTGTTTTATTCTAGGGTGGCAAATGACCTATGCACCCGTTTCATTTGTTAACCATTATCTATCTTTTATGAGGCATGGAATGAGTATTATTAACTACGGGAATATCGAAATGTGTCCTTCCAATGTAAGCCGAGTACAATTTTCGTATATGATTTTTCGTTAAAACTACGCGTTCTACTTTTCGACCTCGTGAGTGAAAATAAGTACGATTTAAATATTTTTTTGTCACAATACTTGCAGTCATCTAGTTTTTAATTATTTTCTCAGAAATGAGGATACCTTAACTGATACATACCTTTGACGGTATTTAAAAATGCAAATTCTAATGTTTTAAATTTTATTTTTTCAACCACAGATAATAGAAGCAATTGATACATGTTGGGACTGAGGTTAGTATTAGTAAAAAATGCAAAACTTCAAAACAACGACTAATAAGGATTGTAAACTCGCCTCTTCGCAAGACGTCCACCATCATAAGATGTAACTCACCAGAAAAAAAGCTGTTATTTTAGAATAAAAACTGACAAAACTGACTTTTTTAACTAAGCTTTTCCTGGCCACATATTAAAGTATGTTTGAGCATTCCCTCCCTTACAATACGGCCTGGGAAGGTTTCATTAAAAAATGAATTGGGGTAGCATTGTTCTGCAACAACAAATTTGAACTCGCTTTTACCTCGTGACTTATTTATGTCCTGATGACGACTTACGTCTTGTTCCATCGAAATGGCGACTGACAAGTTTATAATCCGTAATATTTAATTGCTTTGAAGTTTTGCATTTTTTACTACCAGTTTGACTAAGGTTTTCATCTGTTTATCAAACCTTAGTATTCATATATTTCAGTACGATTTTCTTCCGTGTATAGAAAAGAATTGTTACCTTCATACTTAATTCAACTCCATTACTAATAAAATGTTTTCCAACTGATTGTCTTTACGTTATCTTTTACTATTTTTGTATAGATACAGCGTTATTTCACATTATCCAGAAAAAGGTATGACTCAATTTTTTTTAGAAACAACGAACAACAAAGTAGAACAAACCATGGTAAAAAACAGTAATAATGAAAATACGTAACAACAATAAATAGCAATAGTACGTAAAAATAAGTAACAATAGTAAGTAGTAATAATAAAAAAGCGTGGTATATCAACGAACGCATTGGAGATTTTTAACCCTTTAAGTTTCGAGGCCACTAGGTTTCCGGGAAGTATAGTATTGTTTTTACCACACAACAACACAATGACTATAATCGCATTCATTGGTTGAAAGAATACTAGGAAAGATTCTATTGATCAAGAAGATGAAACTTAGAAGCCATAGAGGGAAGACTATATCATGGGAACGTATATATTCATGGGACTGTCCATTGAAAACACAATCTTAAATAATAAAATTTCTATAATCTTAAATAAAGTAATTTCACAAACTTCAGACATTTTCTTTTGTTTATGCTATTTCCATTAAATTTACGAAGCTGTTTTAAATTTGGAATCGTATAATAAAATAATTCCATTAACTCGAAGTAATTTATTTTGCATTGCATTCAATTTACAAAGCTGTTTAACTGAAGAGTCTTACGCAGACATAGATAAACACTTAAATCTATATCATAGTAAAAGCATCCCATGTGATGAAAACATGACACGAGGAATTGGAAAATTCAAAGCCTGTTAATGATGTTATTATATATCTAGCACATTACCGAACTTAGCCATTGTCAACTAGAGATGCCGAATAATTGGTTTAATCTACAAATAAAGCAAAGAAAAGTAAAGCGAAATCTTTTACCTCAAATAAAACAAATATTTATATACATATATACATATTTAAGAATACGAAAGTTTGCAGTAAACAGTTGAACGCTCTAATCTTTTCATTAGCATTGCGGTAATAAATTAGAGGAATTATCGCTCTACTGTTTGATGGAATAGAAATGTTCTTATCAATTTGCTTTCGAACATTATATCTGAAACTCTCACAAGACTGAATAGTTTATAATCTTGGTATTTAGATCGACTTTTCTGTCTTTTGATCTTTTCAATACACGGATAATTAATTCATTTGTAACTTTGAATTTTTCTTGGATAATGCATGGAACATAATTTATCATTGTCTTAACGACAAATTTTTTCATGTCGCGCTTGAGTTAATTGAATGTTTTTCTGTATCTCCGTGTTTCAATAAGTCATGAACAGAATAATTGCACAAGCGGAGGATAATAATCCAAAATGTAAATATATAACTGATTGTAATGATGTTACTCCAGTTGAAGATAAAAATGAGGATTTTTTAATTTCATAATCTAGGTAATCAGTTTAGAAGATATCTAATCATTTTTTGTTCGTTAAAACTTACTCGGCAAAGTTAATCAGATTTTTTGTTTATAGAAAGTGTATTTACCTGTACCTAAGCTTTATTTAAAAATTTTAAATCATCAACAATGAAATGTAAAGTTATCATCAGGACTTATGGGAAATGTTTACTTCTTATGCAGATGTCTTATTGTTTCGAAATATAGCAATTAAGCTTTTCTGTTCATCCTGCATATGATCGTTTAAATTTTATTTTTCCCTCTAAAACAATCAGCTTCGAATTTTTGATTAAGTTACGTATGAGAAACATTTTCAATCAAGCTAAATGTAGGTATCGGTAACGTTTCTGCTGCAAAACGTGTTTACGTTTCCAAGTGTGACGTCACGGATTATTTTTCTAATGTGATTTCAGCACTTCGCGAATAACAATTGTAAAAAAAGTGAATTCCAAATTCATGTATGATAGTTGATTAGCCAATTAAATTGAACACCAAACGTTACCCAAAAGGCAATGAACTACATTTTATGGTAACCGAATAGGTATCATGCGAGAGCATGTGAGCAGCGGGAGCAAAATTTTCTCTTTTCGTTTTGGTTTCTTTGTTTTCAAGGAAAATCTCACTTGTAAGTAAAACGAATCTCATTAGCTCGGTTGGAAGAGTAGCTGATTAGCAACCGGAGGGCTGCAAGTTCGAAACTCGATCCAATCAAAGACCGTCGTGTACATGAGGGCTGATGTACGTTAAATCTGTCGTGGCCTCGAACGTCCTCACATTGGCTTGGTGTAGAATTATGGAGATTGGGGTGCCAGATCAGATGTGATCTCGTCATTTGACCATGGTTCAAAATTACGAGGCGTTGTCCTTGCATCTTTCCCATAGCGATCATACCGGACCGTCGCCAATAGTCCCTGTGTTGCTCCAGTGCGACGTTAATTAAACTACCAATCACGTAAGTAAAACAATAAAATTTCCCATAAACGTCTTTATCATTATTTATATTATAGTTCTAGTGATTATTATTAAATGAAGAACTCGACAAGCTAGCATTGCATCAATTAGATACAATAATTAAATGAAAAATCATTTTCTGTTATAGTAGTGGATATTGTAGTTTCATATACTAGTTCCACCTAGAAATCTTTCTGTAAGCAATAACATCTCATTGCCATATAAAGATTACATATCCTTATGTAATTATAGGAACACGTCATACTATTGCCACAAATCCTCAGTAAATATAAATATACATATTCGTGTAGATTTAAAGCTATATTCAGAGATTGAATGTCATATTTTCGAATGTATATTCGAAGCATTAAAAATGCAAGTTTTAGTTTCTGGATACCCAATATGTTCTTTTCCTTACACGTCTAGCTCTCAAATGACACTAATTTATACACTATTGTTTCAAAAATGGCAAGTCAGTGTCGTTTGCTCTTCCCTACTCTGTAACAATGGAATTGTGTTCCGTAATCTAAGCTCAGAACGAATTTTTCCACTTCAGTTAATGTTAGTGATTCAATTGTTGAAGTCCAAGGTGGAATTCAAACACAACAGAAAAGTGAACTCAGCGTTGGAACAGTCGATGCTGTCTAATGATAATGGTAAATAATTCATTTTTAACAGCCTATCTCTAAGCAAAATTTAAACATTCATGTCTTAAAAGAAACAATAAATGCATTTCGTCATAATGTGATACTTCTTATTTTGCATTTTATATCTACGTTTCTTAAAAATATGCTTTACTAATTACGCTTACTGGAACGGATCTAACTAATTAAAAATATAGCAACGGTAAAATAACGTAGAGCTCAGGATGCAGATATACCCTAGAAAAGATTTTATGACCATACACAAAATATGTTTTTTCGTTCACCAAATCAATCAAATCCAAGCGTGTCTCTTTTCTTTGTCTATTGGAAAAATTCCCAAACTGAAAGATAAGGAAATCAAATAAAAAGGCCACTGGAGATAAACTAAAATTTTAAATCTCAAAGCATTTTCTCGACATAGAGACATAAAAGACAAATGTCTGATTACGGGTGAGGTTGACTTGAGAATAAAAGTGCAATACTCTTTTGATTTATTTTCGATGATTGCATAAATCAGTACTTTTCCAGACCGCATCGATTGCTGTTTTGCTTCCGCAATATCGATGTATTATTGTCTCATGAAGCTTTACTACATTTAGTTATTTTAATCTTTGATAAAAGATCTTTTATTTTGACTTATTTGGATAGTTGGGCTGTTGAATTAGCATCGCACTGGAGCAACACAATGGGCTATTGGTGACAGTCCGTGATCAACCCCGAAGGGAAAGCTCCGACGACAACACATCATAATTTTGATCCACGGTCAGATGACGATTTGACGTATTGGCAAATACGCTTTTCGTAGTTCAACGTTTGCAATTTTTAAAGTTGGTTGATTGGGTTGTGTTATTTTGCAAAGCCATATTTGGCCAAACTGCGCCAAACAACGTCAAACAAATGGTTATACACGCAAGAAAAGCTTTACTGACACAGAAGAGAGAAATATACTCATAGAATTCGAAAGAGATTGCTAGATCAGTGGCAAGACACACTCATATACTGCAACCCCTGCTATTTGAAGGAGAAGCAGGAAGTTAAGGTCGTACTTGAGCGAGCAACACAACGGGCTAATGGTGATGATCTGGTATCAATCCCGAAGTGAAAGATCCGAGGAGAACAACTCGTAATTTTTTTGAACCGTCCGATGAAATTTATTGATAGTAAATTTTGTATTGACGAATTGTTACTTTAGGAAAGAGTAAATATTATCTGCGTATTAAATGAATGAAAAGAAAATTATTACTCCAAGCAACTTCTTACACTTGGGAATGTATCAGTGTCTATGTGGGATATCCTGGATGATAAGAGTGCTACTTTTCCAACAGGGTGTTTTCGACTTGGTCTGGGTAAAACCTAGAACAACAGGTAGCAACACAAGAAATTAATATTGGATATATGAATAATTTGAAAGATAATATCTATGTGTAGCATCGTGGCTTCAAATGTCCTCACGTCAGTTTGGTTTGGAAGTTTGGAGATAGGGGTGCCAGCTCAGGCGTTGTTCTAGTTTTCTGACCAAACCGATTTTAAAATTACGAGTCGCTGTTTTTGAATCTTTCCCTTCGGAATTGATCACGGACCATCGCAAACAGCCTGTTGTGCTGCTCCAGTGTGACTTTAATTAATTACCACGACCTCCTCCTATGCGTGGTATGGTGGCTCCGTCAATGCACTAACAGTCTCCACGTTGTAGACAGCTCAGATTCAATTCGTGTATCTTACCCTGGGTGTATTTCTTTCTTCTGTGGCTGTAAAACTTTCCTTGCGTGTCTTGTGCTTGGCCAAATATGGCTCTTACACTATAAACAGAATAACCAAGCTCGTGCGGGGTATGGAAGATTTAGTTGTATTTTACTCGGGAGTCTTATATAAAGTTGGGATACCGGAAAGTCACCCAGTGAACGCAGGTGTTATCAAGTGTCACCTGCTAGATGCCTGCCTGCTAGAGACACCTGTGCCTGACTCGCGCTTGCCGCCAAATGGGTGAGAAGGAATGAGAATACAACTGATGATCGTATGAGAAAGAAGTTGAGGCAAACGGCCGCTAAGATGTGAATTTACTTCAATTGTTAGGGAATAAGACTGCTCCAGTCCTTCATCTTTGTACATCTCAATTTTGTAAATAGTCTGTATCTATCTCATATTAAATTCTAAATTCAAATTAATCTCTTTATTTACTGAATTATGATCATTGAGTCCCACATAAAAATTCCTTCAAGTACCTAAATATCGGATTACAGAAATTTAATTACTTTGATCTAAATCTAACTGCGTTTTGAATTTGTCAATCCTCCCTTACCGTTGACATCCACAGCAAAGTGTATCTGAACATTTATTTTACGAATATAGTTTGTCAAATTTTATCAATAGAAAATATTTTTCAATACTTGGACAGAATTTATCAATAGTTCAGACATTGCTTACGTTTTATATTGTGTTCTCTTCAGTATTATTGAATATTTGCACATCGATCGCCAAAGGTTTAGTCCCAAATTCCCCATTTGAATATGTAAAAATTTACAACTCCATAACCTATTTTGAAAAGATGTAAGCGTGATTTGAAATATATATTTATCAGAGTAAATTAAAACTTTTCCTTTTGATTTAATTCACGAGACAATGAAATGAAAACAAACTTGTTTTAGACGGATACATTTAACTTCTTAAAACTCCTGAGCGATATCGTTATGTGATTGAATATTACCGAGATAAATACATAAAATGTGGTATCTGTTTCATTCAAAGAAGTGGGGAAGGGCTTACCACAACAATATATCAAATCGAATAAATTGAATAAAGTTAACCAGCATTTTTACTAACAAATGTATGGAGTTGAATTGAATCCTAGTATTCTAATGGAAATATTTCTCCTTTTTGACTGTTATTGATTGATTTGAATTACGCATGTGTAATGGAAATATTTTAATCGAAAAGTTATTGCTTTCCAAACAGTTGAATTTAATTTTCATCTTAATTGGAAAATATTATTTCCACATAATCGTTTTAATGAAAGTTGGACAATATTAGCAATGAACTAAATTTCCTTAAATGAATTTAACTTTCTTCGGAATTACATGAACTTGTAGTTTTAAAAGAAAGAAATGTATCTGCTAACTTCCATGGTTAAAATATGCTTCTCTTCCATAAATTAAGGAAAAATAAGAAAAGGTTATGATAATTGAAAATCTAATTGGCAGAATTTCGTGAAACTTAGTGTAAACATTAATTAAATAATAAGTTATAGCTTAGTCTTAAAATAGAAACACTATATTTTTCGGAAAGTTCGAAGATACAGGAACTTTTCCAAAAATAGGAACGTGAGTGGAATATGTAATGAACTTCAATATGGAGTGTGGTCAGTTTCAACAGATATGCAAGACAGACATTGAGGCTCCATACTCATTGTGATGGTGTCTATGATGTGTTATGAGGTAAAAAAAACCTCAGAAAGCAGCTATGACTATTGTTCCTCCAAAGCACAGGTAAGCTTCTAACGGGCTTGAAGTCAGGAGATTTAGCTGATCATACAACGGTCTCGCCGTGAAAATACTGTTCATACTAAGCTCTGAGTAGGGGAGCATTACGATCTTGAAGGATAGGGAATGACCTATCCTTCAAGAATCCTAAATCACTTCATAAAGACATACAATTGGTTAAAGGATAAAGTTTATATATCTTTTTAGATTAAGGTTACCACTTGTCAGCAAGTAGAGGTCTGTATTCCCACATAAAAAGAGATACCATCCCAGCATATGCACCGCCTCCACCATAGCGATCTTTTTTACGGATGTTACTTGGTTGATAGAGGACCCACTATTCTCTCCAGATCAAAACACGTCTGGAATCACTCTGGAAACTGTATCTGGATTCGTTAGTGAAGATTATAGACCTGAATTGGCGTTTAGTCCGGCAGACATGCAGGACTGAGCCTTTCCCTCAGGTGGAGTAAAGTTAGGGGTACACAGATTGCTTGTCGTCTAACCTACAGTCCCGCCTCATGAAGCCTTCTCCGAATGTTTAAAGCTGATATCAGTCTTCCAGTACCAACAGCAAACGCAGATGAGGGTTGGTTCACAGCTCCCTTGCCTTTGTGTGGTTAAATGCAGATATTTTGGGCATGAACAGCAGTTGTAATTTTAGTACTTCCTTGAAAAAACCTTCTACATACTGCATCCTTTCTTAGAAATGCCTTCCACAGTCTATGCATTAAACAAGGACTCACACTCACTCATGTTGCCACATCTGTTTAACAATGGCTTGCCTCCAGTCGCCCAATGGCACCCGTAATTTTTGTGGTAAATTATGTCTGATTCCTACAAAATCACTATCTACGATTTTATTCGGGCCACGTTAGCCCAGTTGGTAGAGCAACCGGTGGGTTACGAGTTCGAAACTAGATCCAACCGAAGAACGTATTGTACGTGGGGGCTGGTGCACGTTAGATATGTAGTGGCCCTCAAATGTACTCACGTAGACATGATGTAGAGGTTTGGAGAGAGGGTGTGAACTCAGATTTGGACCTCGTTATCTGCCATGTGGTTCAAAATTTCTAGGTGTTATCCTGGGATCTTTCGCTTCGAGATCGATTCCAGACTGTCGCCAGTTGCCAATAACCAATTTTGTTGCTCTAGTGCTATGTTAGTTCAACTACCAACCTACCAATATTAGTACTGTGAAGTTACTGACAAACCTGTACTCAAAGATATTGACCTAATGAAATAGATGGAGCATGTAAGGGAAGTCTATAAGTAAAATCTTAGAAGTGTAGGTCACGTGTGCTTGGGAATCGACTTGATCCGATTGATAGCCAGCCGAAAAACACTAACTCAAACAACTGCTTTTAATCACGCTCATCAGTTAGTTCTACATTGGGATTCGTGTTTTCTTCCTATACCACCGGAAATTTGAGCAAGACGCTTGAAAGGTCTTGCAACTTTGTCCACAAGAAAGTACTTCATAGTGGCTATATACTCCTGTATTGTAAGTTAATTTTCGTAGTGGTGGCTGAATACACCATATCTACAAATCAAGCGATCGGGAGAAAGAAAATGAAGCTGCTCGCACATGCTCCATCTATTTCACTAGAAGGTCGAAATGCAAAGTAGGTATACGTCACCAGGCATCGTCAACTTCTACATAAATTTTGTAACTCAGTGATTCCCTCACTTATTCCTCTTTCCCTTGTGACCGCGTATTACTAATATTAATTATTAATACTACTAATATTAATTACTACGAAAAATTCCTTGTTATTGTTGAAGCTCATTAACCCTCCAGGTGGTTTCGACGAGATGCCTCGTACTTCAAAATCTGACCAATTTCACTATTGACGAGATATCTCGTCCAACAAGATCTGACCAATTTTACTAAAGATGAGACATCTCGTCATCAAAACATTGAAGAATTTTTGACAAGATCAAGATCTAGTCAGTTTTCTTTTAATGGGGAGTTATTGTATATCCATCAAAATCTGGTCAGTTTTTTGCAATGACGAGATACCTCTTCGATTCAAACATGAGGGGGGGGGGGTAAATGTTCAAGAGTTTCCCACATCTCTGTTCATTATTTTAGGTAAACAGACAGACAACCTTTATACTACTAACTACATAGAGCTACAGTACAAACCTGTTACTTAAATAAACCAACAGAGAACCCTAAGCAGGGGCATATTTTACAACCACTCTGCCTGACATCATCTGGGAAACAAACATTAACGGTCAAGATATTGGGATGAAATATATTTAATGGTACAAGACAGCACAAGAGTCAATTTTCTACTCACAGCAGCTTTTCCTGTTGGAAACTTTTTCCGAAGAAAAAGAATGCAACTTTCGAAAGTATTTCCTTATTCCGCTTCTCATGTGTGAAATAGCAAAACATGTTGAGACAGAAAGTAGAAAGAATTTTCGAATTAAATGACTTGGAAAATTCTTTTCCCAGTAACGTCAAACATTGACGACCCAAAACAGAGAGAATTCTCTAATGTTTTCAGCATCCTTCACGAAGAGTGAGCCTGTCTCTTTATTGTGCAGTTTATCTTCGCCAAGCTTTTGAATTTTTTAATACCATTTCCTTGAGTCTCAGAGTTCTTTCTTCTGTGAACTTACCCCGCATTAGTTTGGTTCTTTATGCCTTTTCTCTAACAATGGACGGAACTAATGCAGTCATTATAGCATTAAAAATATATGAAGGGTTGGGTAAATCTGTCCGGAGGGCCGTATCTCGACAGCGGGCCGGGTAAACCTATTCAGAGTCCTTATCTAGTCTTCGTACAGGGTACATCTATTGGGTATGGAAGCTGGGAAACCTTTCCGCGACTGTATTTGGTCTGCGTGTCGTATAAACTTATTCGGAGGCCATATCTGGTCTAACAGCACACCGAATGCTGCTTTATATTTTTGATTAATTTTATTCCATCTGGAGTTATAAAATGTGTACATCTATACATTTATTGACTATAAATTAATTTAAATAGGATACAAATGTTAGTAACGACACTGTCATCAATAGATTTAAACAATTAAGGAAGTTTATCTCAGATATTATGTGTGGATCTGCTAGTAATTATGAATTCAAAGAAATCTTGAGTGACATGTTCTAGATTTTACTGTTTTTCCACTGACATTTATGTTCCTAAACGATTCGCTAAGTAATGTAATCTCATATTGTTTAGTTTAATTCTCTCGTGACTAGCAACATTAGAGATGTGAAACTGTAGAGCAGATTCTATGCCAGGGTATGCTATAGTGTGGCTTCAATGAGAAGGCACTGGGTCAGTTGATTTTTGAAAAGGTGTGGAAACTCTATTGGGAAAGGGCTGCCATATTCAAAATCATGATCGGGCGATCGCTTTTGCTACCCAGCGGTGAACTCAGAACCAGAATTCGCGCTGAAGACATGAACTCTGGAAACGTTTTGTTTAAGTTTCAATCTAACACCTATTTAATCTTCTTGGTTTTCTCGAAGAAGTATCTCGTCATTTACAAAGCAAACTGAGCAGATAATGATGGACGAGATATCTCGTCATTGGAAGAAAACTGACCAGATATTGATCTTGTCATCATAAAAAGGTCCATAATATTTTGATGACGAGGTATCTCATCATTAGCAAAATTTATCGGACCTTATTGGACGAGATATTTCGTCGAAACCACTTGGATGGCCAAAGAACGGACTCGTCCAAGGCCATGTGTACTAAAGGGAATCAATATGGCTTACACTCTGTCTAGCCACTCACATGAATAAACATTGCATTCTTTTCTTTTATAATTGCTAAGTTCACCTATCATTTATAAAACAGGAAGAAAACTCGATTAACCGCACAGGAGGTTACGAGAACTGCTCTCAGTTACTTTCAAAGGATTAAAGGCGTTCTTAAGAACCGTTATCTAAATTACGCTATGGAAATTTTCACGTGAGGCTTTTACGACATTCTTTCAATAAATCCTGGGGCGAAAGACTTTCGTAAATAGTCTTAAGTATTTTTTACGCATTATCGGTCAAGGGTGTCAGTGACCCTTTCTTAAGCTCTTCACGAGCCATTGTCATCGCTAGTCCCACAATTTTAGTTTCGTCATAAATTTCATAAGATTACTTTGAAGGCCTCAATCCCTTTTACACTGCAAATTTTTCGATTTAATGTAAATGCTTTTTTAACCCTCTTGGCTGTTTATCTACGTGTGGAAGACTGCTCTGTAGTGTCCAGCTTCCGATTCAAAAAACTGTTCCAAACTCACCAGTTCTAGTTCAGTCGAAATTTCCTTTCTTTAATTTTTTTGAAAATCATCGTCGAATAATAGATTATATTTCTGTATAAGAGTAATTGTATAATGTATAAATGTGTGTGTGTGTTCTTCACAAAACTATTCAGTATTTATAAGTACATTCTATTCTGAGGAGATTATAATTCAAAGTAAAATTTTTAATAGTTAATAAAAAGACTTTTTAGCGCTTTTACTGCATGACACTTTCCATTCAATGAGCAGAATTAGTTCCGTCAGTTAATTTAATTTCACTACTGACGGAATTTTTTAAAAACATGTCATCTCAATTATACGGATTTCAAACAAACCACACATGGTCTGCTAAGATTTTCTCAGCCTACGTGATACATATAGCGGTTTCCTTAAAATGTAGTTTATCGCCGTTTTGGTAACGTTTATCGACTTATCTAATTAGTGTTGTTCAATCAATTACATCATTAGTTCGGAATTTATTTATTGCAATTTTCATTGGCAAAGTGCTGAAATAGTATTAGAAAAACAAGCCAACTCACGTCAATTTAGATTACATACAGGTAAAACGTAAACTTAATTGAAGGAATTTCAAACAAACCAGACAGTATCTGCTAAGATTTTACTTCTGTTGTCCAAACGATCTCACATGATACATGTCGCAGTTACCTTAAAATGTAATTTATCGCCGTTTTAGTAGCTTTTTGCAATTTATCTAACTATTGCTCAATCAAATATCATTACCAATTCGAAATTTGTTCTTTGGAATTTTTGTTGGCGAAGTTCTGAAATCGTGTTCTAAAAATAAGCGAACTAACAACACTCAAAATACGTACAGATACGCGTATCGCCGCAAAAACATTACAGCTACCTATATTGAGTTTCACAGAAAATTTACATCATAAAGACATTATGGGTGAAATGAGTTTCGTTGGAGTTTGTTGTTATTTGAAAGTAAACTAAAAAATATTTTGTTTCGTAATACTGAATTCATATTTGAAAAACAACCCAACTCACGTAACATTCAGAAAACGTACAGGATATACGTATAACAGCAGATACACTACCACCACTTATATTTAACTTGACAGGAAATGCCTCTCATACTACAAAAAATGTATGTCAATTGTCTTAAAAAGGGAACCATATTCATGAAAACTTCTCATTGACGTTACCGTTGTAGAAATGTAAAGGGAAACTAAACTGATAATTCCCTAGGGAATACTGCTAAAAACAGGCAAGGGATATTGAATAGAATCATCATGTGCCACGCAACAGTTCATCTCTTCAGTTCGTATTTTGAACTGTCCAAAAACAAATTTGGAATGAATAAAGCGTACCCGAATAAGTGCAATTAGTTTGACAAACGGGACGGTTGCTGACATTTTCGGAAAAGAACTGTTTCACTCCAACATAACACACGCTGCAACGCGCTTTTAGCTCATTAAAGGTGTTTGGAAATTCATTGCAGAAGAAAACTTCCTAATTTACGTGCTAAAGTGAGGGATGAAAGGGGTTCCATTCGTTAGCGTCGGTTTCAGAACAGAGAAGAGATTCATTATTTTCGCATTTTGAAAAAGCATTCATTTCACAAGTATGGAATGGCGTCTGCAAATTTATTAGAATGCTTCTTTTCAAAAGTTCAATAATTTAAAGCTTTTTTGTCTTAATGCAGTGATTGTTAGTTGAAAAGATCTCATTAAACTGAGTTGAACGTGGCGTATTTTAGTTTCTTTGATAAATCTGCATCGTAGATGTATTCCAGAGAAGTTCTTTGCCAAATTAGTGCCTACAGTGTCTTTCATTGGTTCCTGAACAGCAATAATTATTATTCTTACATTTTTCCGGACAATACATTGTTAATTTCCTTGAGCGTTTTCAACTTCGGTACAATAATTTAATTTAATTACACGTTAACGTTGTGTATTCCTACTTATGTGACGATACCTGGTAACGAAATGGCTTACCCGTTTGCGAAGGCCCTGCTGCAACTTAAATTTTCCCAAGGGAAATTTACTCAGCTTTGAAGAAATAAATTCCTATTACAAAAGAAAGTCTAGGTATAGGTATTTTTAATTAACGTCACACTGGAGAAACACAACGGGCGACACTATTGGCGACGGTCCGGGATCAATCCCGAAGGGAAAGGTAGAAGGACAACACAACGTAATTTTGAACCACGGTCAGATGACGAGGCAATACCTGAGCTGGCACCCCACTTTTCAGACTTCCAAACTACGCCAAAATGAGGATATTTGATAGATTTACGTGCGCCAGCAACCTTTGTACACGACGGTCTTTGGTCGGATTTGAACTCCAACCCTACGGTTGCTAATCCGTTACTCTTCCAACTGGGCTACCGCGTCCCAAGAAAGTATAGGATAGAGCACCACAACAGCATTGGTATAGAGGAGAAAGAGCTAGATAAATAGCCAACTTCAAGTTATGTAGAGAACAGACAAAAGTTTCAAGAGATTGTATTGTACACAAAAGATAATGAAATATAGGTGACAGGAATGACAGGAAGTATGGTTTACTTGACTGTCTACCCTGCAGGGTAACACCAAGCCACAAAGAAATTATTAGTGGTTTATCTATTGCATAAGTTTTTGTTCCTCGTATTAGTGTGGTTCGGAAAATTTCATACAAATTTATCATACAAGTCCAGCAAAGAACATTTTGTATGAACATAAGAAGTGAAAAAATAAGCAGAGGCATGCCAAAAATTGTGCATTGTGTCGATTGACTGTATCTGTTGTGTTGTCAATCCCATAATCGTCTTTCAATGTATGAGTAGAAGAGATTTTTAGATTCTTCTGGGCATTTGTTATGCTGCGAACAGAAAGCATTATAAAGATTTAGAACTGGGAATACTAAAGCAATGATATATGTGGCAGGAAAGTTTTTTCCCCGACTGTCAAAACTGTCAGGATTACAGACATGACTGGTCCTACCCATGTACTGCAGTGCTTCGGAGTGTCATGGAAGGATATTCACGATGATCTGAGAATCTTTTGGACATTTTTGGAAATAAGGATATCACGGAACTGATCTAATTTTGATCTGGGATAAGGTAAAATAATCAAGTTTCCGTTGGGTTGGAAAGCTAACTTGAAGGGGCACGAAATTAAAATGAAATTTATTAATAAAACACGTTACAAACCTTTCACACTGAAATTCGTTTTTAATCATTAATTGATAAATATTTATAAATAGTTACACTACAGTAAGTATACAAACTAAAACAGATTTATCAATAATAGATAATATCACTAAAAAGGTCACTCGTTAAAGATTAAGTGAAGTAGAATGGGATTACCATTGAATGGTTTTGTATTCCTATCGGGTCTGCGGCATAAACGCTTTCATTGCTATAGTTTCTCCTTAACCCTCTGAGCGTCACGATATTTCTGAGTAATGTAGTACTGGGTCGGTGCGAATGAAATGTTCGGAAAATGACCATTACATTTTGATGGCGATAACTTAAAAATACAGTACCTGACCCACTCGAAATAATCTCCCTCCGAATTGACACACTGTTGCCACTTGTCTGACAAAGCCATGATCCCGGAACGGAAAAAGTCTTGTGACTCGGATGCGAAGAAGTCATCAACTGCACGGTGAACCTCCGTACTTTGAGTGAACCCTTTGCCAGACAGTAAGCGATCCAGGTGACGAAACAGATGAAAATCTGTAGGTGACAAGTCAAGGAAATAGGGGGATGAGGCATCTCTTCATAGCTTAACTCAAGTAGTGTCAGCATAGTCCGTTGTGTGACATGAGGACGGGCGTTATCTTGAAAGAGGAGAAGAGGAGAACGTCCTGCCTGTTTATCATAGCCGATTGTTTCACCATCAATTTCCGGTGCATCTGTCGTAATTCATCACAATATCGTTCTGAAGTGATGGTTTGGCCACTTGGCAGGAAACTCCGATGGATTATTCCAGCTGTAGACCACCATACAAGATTCATAACCTTCCTGGGATGTAAGGGTGGCTTGGGGTGGCGTTCAGGAGGCTGTGCTTTGCTCAACCATTGGGCAGATCGTTTCCGATTGTCATAAATGACCCATGTGTCGTCTCAGGTAACGATTCGCTGTAGTAGAGGTTCTCTTTCATTCCTGGAAAGGAGTAATGCACAACGTCTCATTTTGTTGGCAATTGTCAATTCATGAGGCACCCAAGAATCCATCTTTTTGACCTTACCCAGTGCAGCCAGACGTCGAACAATTGTAGTGTGGTGGACACCTAGCTCGGCCGCTATCTCACGACATCTTTTCCGCGGTTCAGCTTCAACCACACTTAGTAGAGCATCGTCAGAAACTGAAACTTCTTGGTGACAACGTGGTTCGTTTTTCAGGTCCATATCTCCACTTCGAAACTTCGTAAACCATCGCCGAATGGTTCGTTCATTGGCTGTATTCTCCCCGAATGCTGTGTTTATGTTTCGAGCAGCAACTGCAGCAGAATGTCTCAGTTTAAATTCGTAAAAGAAGATGACTCTCAAATCTGAGTTTTCAATGTCGAATTTGGAAGCACCTTATGCCCAAACAAATTAAACCTGGAACTTACTTCACACGCGTGATAGCTATTTATAGTAGCTCTGTGACGTAAGATGCCGGAAGCTTGTGGGTAATTACTTTTAGCTGTATGAGGGTCATACCCAAAGCTATTTCTCATCCGACATTTCATTCGTACCGAACCAATATTGCTTTTTCTTCACAGCAAACTTAATGATAAATAACCGCATCTATTAGGTGAAAGAATCCATGAATTCTTTCAGCCTTTAAAAATAATATTTTGCTCCTTTCCTTGGAAGTGAATCCTTTAGAAAGATTCTATTAAGCATTTCTTTAGGATAAAATTATTTAGTACAATTATTAAATTCAATTGCATTGCATTTGAAAATATTCTGTTGGTCATTTCATTAGAATGGAATCCTATGGAAAGATTTTATTGCTCATTTCTTGGGATACAATATTTGGAAAGATTCTATTGGCCACGAAGATCAAAACTGGCTAGAAGTTATACAGGGAAGACTGAAGGTTGCATGGTGATATTATACGCGTGAGCCTCTCAGAGGTTTAATATTCCTCCCGAAAGGCATGGCGCCACTGGAATAGTATCAATGATACTCATTTATGGTGAATAAAACTGATAAAAGGAAAGATTTCCAAAGCTGTAACATATAACAGCACATAACGATCAATAAACTATCTGAAAAGTTGTGTTGATAATTTGATTTTAAGTAAACTATCTCTCTAGTCAATGTGCCGAGTTTTTTAAAGTGTGGGCCCAGATGTTTTTATGGTAATACGAGATAAACAATTTTTTCCATAAATGCATTGATTATATTATTTTGTATTGCCTACCAATTCCAGAACAAAATCGAAACAAAATAACATGAGAATGATCTCTTATGATTTTAATTCATGTAAACCTCGAGTCCCATGATCAACGATCATAGGATAGATATAGTGCATGCATGCAAAAATAATTAATTCGGTGCCTTCTAATAATATACGTAATGATATAAATAAAAAACTTATTTATTATTTGTATTACATACATAAAAAGAAAGCCCTCTTTGAAAATGTTCAAACATGCATTATTACCTGATATTCCATACAACTAGCATTTCAGCGCAAAAACTTATATATTACATCAAATATCATTAATAAAATAATATTTTGAATCAAATACCATAGTGCAGGATAATCTTATAAAACTTTTCATACAAAAAATCATTCATATACATAAAATAGTTAATGGGCTCTGAAATATAAAATTTAAGAGTATCATAAACTGTTGCTTTTCAAGAAACTCAACATTACAAACTGAAGCAAAACCACGCTATACCATTTGTTTGATTCACATACTTAAAAAATTCTATAGTAATTAGGATGAATGAATACAGGTTTTAAATCTAGTCTCTAATAGAAAAAGAACAACTAAAATAAATACGATAAAATATAGAATGACAAGGAACCAAAGTAATGTTAAAGAAAATCAAGAATGATTGTATGGCAAAAGGAAAAAAAAGCGGTTACAGATTTAGAAACTAAGAATGATGAAGATGCATAACTTTCGATTGAAAATATCTTTCACCAATTTTTATTATTACTTAGGTATTATTTTGTAAAATGCCCATCATTGTTTCTAAAATAAATCATTTTTAATCATCAGATATGTTCAAAACTGGTTAATTTCTGTGATTAAATAAGTTAAAATCACGTTTTATCAACTTCAAGCGTAATCAAAAGGGCATGAAATGAAAATAACAGCACAAAATGAAATATAAAAGAGTTTTTTTACTGTCCTGCTGAATATAGGTGACTAGTGTTTCTGTTTTGGAACGTGTTTTCAGTACTTATTTCGAGCGTAACGTGACTTGGATTGATTTTGGAACACGATATCAGCACTTCACCAAAACATTCCAAAAAAAGAATTCCTAATTAATATATACATAAAATATGAAAATGTCAATTAGATTAAAAGCCAAACATTGTCAAGGTATCAATAAACTACATTTTAAGGTAACCTCTATATGCATGATGTAAGAGCATTAGGGTAGTGGAAGTAAAATCTTCGCTTTCTGTGTGCTTTGTTTGTTGGGAAAGTGTTTTTATAAAGGAATTTAAAAATAATAAGTAAATATACCCAATAGAAACATGGCATCTAAAAATTTATAGAATTTAAGAATTTAATATGAATAACATTTACCATAAAAATGGTTATTTCATTACAAGATGTAGTGCTGGTAGTGTGATACAATATTTGTTAGTTTGTAAACTACGATAAAAAATGCCTTTAATGGTTATATCCGTTAAAAATAGTGCGAATGAAAAGTAGAGATGTTAAATAATTTAATCCAACATCTGTGTAAAACAATAAAAAATACAACTTATTAACATAAAAGAAATCGTGGCCATTGAAAATAGTCTCACCTAAAGAACCGATCTTGAAGTAATTAATAAATGTATGTTTTTAGTTTTAAGAATATCAGTTGCAAAATGATGCACATTATCTAATATTTATATATACTTAAGTATATATGCCATATTTACTAACAGTTTTTAAAATTTCAATAAATAATCGAATAATCCATGGACTCAATAAAGAATGCGTAAAAATGACGTTGTGAAGCTAATAGTGATCGCCAAACCAGAAGTCAGTTCTGAAATTGTCAGTGTGGATGGCGAACGGCACAAATTGAAACCCAAAAACGTGTTATATAATCAGAAAATAAGAAAAGAATATTTTCCAAATTTAGAATTCGTAATTTAATTTGTGTCGAAACTAAGATTCGAGTTTCATTTTCATGTGAGAGGCTTTTTCTGCCAAGCTGAATGTAAGTGGCTGGCCGAATTGAAACATGACAGTTAGATTAATTACCTAACGTTGCCAAAAGAACGATGAACTACATTTTAAAGTATCCCAGATCCATATCATGCGAAAGCCTTTGGGTAATAGTAAGTGGAATTATCTTCTGGTTTGTTTGTTTAAATTGAAAATCCCTCTCATTGTAATTTCCACTGAAGTAGATAGCAACGTGCGAGTTATAGGCAAGTTAGGTTCGATTCCTCTCGGGGTGTATTTCTTCTGTATCAGTAAAACTGTCCTTATGTGTCTAGACTATTAACTGACGTTATATGTCTTGTGTTTGGCGGAGTATGGCGGAATATGTCTCATGCGCCATAAAACTAAAGCTATCCATCCATTCATCCAAATTATATAAAGTAATTATCTAATAAACTTTATACTAGAAATTATAAATAAAATTATTTCCCGTACCACCCTTCGACAAATGATTTGCGTTTTAAATCAGAAAAGTATTTTACTGATACTTAAAACTATTCATATTCTACAAATTTATATTAATGAATTTATTCAGAATATGTATATTCGAATAATGAAAAGAAATGAGTTCCTTAGAATGAAGTTTATGATCTAAAAACTTCGGAATTATGAAGAATTAGAAAGCATTGAAGTATTAACAAACTTTACAATTATAATATGTTAGATTTGTGTGAACTTGTATAGATCTATATATGGGTCATTCCATGTCAAACCTCACAGTCTACAATCCCACCGAGATAGATCCGAAGACAACACTCCATAATTTTGAATCAAGGTCAGATGACGAATGAATTTTCAAGAAAAAAGTGTTTGCTTGAAAATAAATCAATCGCGAATGACGTTAATTTACCATAATCTCATATTGATGTTGAAATTCAAAAACATCGCATACCTGGTGCAAGAATGCCACGAGTAAAACATATTCGTAAGAAAACTTTGTGCAAGACTATAAGCCGAAAATTCGCTATTTTTACTGAAAATGAACGTAAGGGGATATTAATAATCACTCTAAAACTCAAAATCGTCTTCTGTAGTAGTCACCTTAGAAAAAAAAACTTTTGTAGTTTGTATTACAGCAGAAGTGAGATGAATATGATGGGGATTATATGGATGGATGCATCATATTTACATATTTGCATCTGAAGTGAATTGTAGAAAAAGTTAAAACGATGTTAAAAATTTATTTTCGTACACTTAAATGATACTTGCATTTTGTTAGTCTGCAGTGATTAGTCTGGTGATATTTCAATCAACATTTAATGAATTCAGCACAAGCACACAATGCGAGTAACTCTGCTAGTAATTGTATAAGAAGATTATAAAATAATATTAAATTATAAATTATATATTTAATTTTTCTTTAGACTCTTAGTAATGCAGAGTTTTAACTCTTAGTAATTCTTAAGAATGTATTATTAACTTAATATTACTTAGAAGATTCCGAAGTAATATTAAATTATATTCCAATCAATACATTAACATTAAGTTCTGACATTAATTACTTCAGAACAAGTATCATGACGTATTTTCCTTTTAATCCTTTCATTGGCTTCGAGCAAAAACTCATTAAATGATATTTTTTCGGAGACACTAAATGCTTATTTTTACGATGATGAGAAATAATTAGACATTAAAGTCTTTTTAAAAGATAGATGTCACTATCAGAATAGTAATAATTCTTATTATTATACATAAAAACTAAGTCTTTATACAGCTGTAGAGTAAAAGCAATTTTTCTTAGTTGATGAGTTTATGCGCTCACGATATGAATATAAATATCAATCTATTTATTCGAGTTAATTAAAAGGAATCTTCGAAAGGCTGGTTTTCATTTTGTAAATAAATGAGGAAACTACTGTTTGAGTGTGGCACACGATTTTTCGTAAGCTCTCTTTCAAGTATTAAAAATTGAAAATATTTATGGGATTTATTCGTTGCATTCAAAGTTGATAGATTCCAAGTTGATATGACAGAAAAACTAATTTACAGTATGATTACTTATAACTGTCGTTGCTCGAAGCTGGTTTTATGATGTAAACTATAGAATGATCATGTAAAGAATCTATATATATAAAATAGGATGTGTGTATGCACGTATGTATGTATAAATGTATATTTCCTATACAAATCAACACCGTTTGACCAATCCACACCAAATTTGGTACACTTATACTTTAGAACACTGCGGTCAGCATAGGCTAACTCTTAACCCACGTTATATTGGCCCTAGGGGGCTAAAAACTATTCGAAATCGCCATAGAAATTACATTGAGCATAGATTGATTGCTTTAGACAGCTATGGTTGCTTTACCAGTGTTGAACGAAAAACAATTTTTCCAAAACAAATTAAATTACAATATTTATGTTTGAACTGACTTTTTAGTTCTTCCCATGATGTAAATAAATTATAGATATTTTATTGATGAAGAAAGAATATATTATAAAATATTTATTAATACAACTGAAATTCAAGAAAGATTTTCAGGAGTTCAAGGATGATTTTCAAGGAAAGTTGGTGTATATTTCGACCAACTTTCCTTAAATAATTTATTGAATACGTAATGATTTGTAGAATTCTGTTTCATAAACTTTTTAGGTAAGGCGTGTTACTTATTTTAAAATGTCCGGAATAGATACATGTGAATCCTTGTTGAAAGCAGTGATTTTCTTTCTTAAAAATTCTGTAAAATCAACTTTCTGCTTTTTGAAAAATTTTTACCTATTCAGTTTAATTTGTCTACACCGATTACATTTATTTGTAACCCAAGCACCGTTATTCCGAAAAGCACAAACGAAAAACTCATTGATCAGAAAAGCGTAATTTTGCTACTCGGTATCTGGCAGCACCAGGATTAATGTTTACTTTTTTTTTAAACTTTGTAGAACTTTCTAGAAAGTTGGGGAAACGGAAACTTCCTTGGACTCATGATGGAGAACATTCCAGCATCCACTCGATTCTTAGCTGGTCGTATTTAAAGGAAGCTAACTCCGTAAGTCTTCCAGTTTATCATCTTTCAGTGAATTGGACAGTTTTAATTCGCTCTTTTAGTTGATTGTATAAGTGTTTCCTACTTCATTCGACAGTGACAGTGTACATTTTGGATTTATATTTCTAAACTGATGCAGGTACTTCATAATTTTGAATTTGTTTTTTCGTTAATTTCAGCTTTTTATTGTATTCTATAATAGATTTCATTGTTCAGTGAGAGTGTGCCTTTTGCTTAATTTATGAAATACCTTTTTATATTCTTTTACAGATTTTCTTTGCTGTAGCAATGCCTCCAAAGAGAGAAACGGAAAGCGATCGGCCAAGTACAGTCAACGGCTAAGATGATGAAAGATAAGGGTAGTCAAGAAACTTCGGAGTAGGGGAATAGAAGACTTGCAATTGCGAGAGAGAGCTACTACATTTAGAGCAACAGAGATGGCACAGCAGTGTGAGGTCCGACTACAGGATAAGAGGGATAGAGTCAAACGATCACGGACTGTGCACCATTTTAGCTTAGCCTTGGAAGGATTCCACTACGATTCACATAAAGACTACTCGCTACAAGCAAGTGTTGCCATCGGGAAAATGAAAATGGTTTGTAGTTACTGTCAAGCCAAAATGTTTAAATCAGAGTCTACCTGGTATTTGCTTCAAAAATGGAAAATTAATCTCTGCCAGCTGGAACCACCACCACAAGAACTTTTGACTTACACATCAGGAGATACGTCAGAATCGAAGCATTTTCTTGGTAACATCAGAAAATACAACTCATGTTTCCAAATGACATCATTCGGCGCCACATCAGTTGTTGGACAGCCCGGATTTCCGTCGACATTCAAGGAGCAAGGGCATATTTACCATAGAGCGGGATCGTTGCTTCCGCTGCCAGATCAACCACCAGAATTTCTACAACAATATTTTATTCAAAACGAACAAATGGAAACTGATCAGAGGTGCGCCTACATCTCGGGAACAAGACGTCAGATTGTGTTAAACTTACAGAGGATGTTTCATGAGCACAATAATCTTATTAAAACGTTTGAAACAGCATTGGAACGTATGCCAACAGATGAATATAAAGTAGTCATAAGAGCAGACCGAAGACCAGCAGGTGAACACGAGCGGCGCTTTAACTCTCCTCAAGCAGATGAAGTCGCGGTGGTTATATCAGGCGATGAGTTCCATCAACGGGATATCGTTATTCCACGACGAGGTGAATCATTGCAGCGTATTTCGGAAACACATCGATCTTATGATGCTCTGCAGTACCCAGTGATATTCCCCCACATGGTGAAGATGGATATCATTTTAATCTGAGGCAGATCAACCCAAGAACAGGTGAAACAACGAGCAAGAAAGTTTCAGCGATGGATTTCTATGCGTACAGATTAATGGTTCGAGATACTGAGCGGTACCACGTATTGAACTGCAGGCAATTGTTTCATCAGTTCATCGTCTATATGTACGCAAAAGACGAGAGTGAACGTCTCCTTTACATTCGTCTAAATCAACGTAAACTGAGATTTGACGAATATATTCACCTGAGAGATGCTGTGGAAAATGACGGGAACGTTGAAAACCACGGTGCCTTGGTCATACTACCAGCTACATTTACAGGAGTCCCAGACACATGCACGAATGCACACAAGATGCTATGACGTACGTGAGGACGTACGGGAGACCAGAATTATTTATCACCTTCACCTGCAATCCTACTTGGACGGAGATCAAGGAGGTTCTTGCCAATGGTCAATTACCCAGTGAGCGCCACGACTTGATTGCGAGAGTATTTAAACAGAAGCAGTTGAAACTGATTGACGTTATAATAAAGGGCCATGTATTTGGAGTTCCGAGATGCTGGATGTATACGATTGAATTATTATTTTATTTCTATGACGAGTTTTATATTTTTACATGATTATTATGAATATTTGATTGATAAAAAAGGATAGTTAAAATATTTCATTATTCATAATTTACATTTTGTAATGGAACACGAAAAACGTCAACTCATTAATCATAAAATCGTATTTTTGTTATTTTAGATTTGGCAAACCAGAATTAATGTTTTATTATTTTATAAATTTGATTTAGAATCCCGAGTTTGTCTGTTTGAGTTAACACAGCTAAATGTTGCAGTCATATTTGAGCATTACTAAATTTCATAAATCATTATCTTCTTTATCAATATTTACAAATGTCTTTTTTCGAATTGCTCTATTTCAGAATACACTCAGGCAGTCGAAATTCGACACTGCGCATCATTCGTTTTTTAGAATTCTGCATTTTTTCGTCGGAACTTCGTTTCTGTTCGTATTTATGTCTTTATCTTTTGCATATTGCAATATATTCAGGAATTAAATGCATGTATTTGCGTCCGAAGTATATTGTAGAAGCTATGAAAAAGTTAAAACGTATTTTCCGTACAACTTAAATGATTGGATTTTTCTGTGAAAGAAAAGTGATTATTCTAATTCACTTTTCAAGCAACATTTAACCATTTCAACTCCAACAACGCCGGGTAATTCAGCTAGTTTGAAGATGAAAAATGCATGTATCCGCTTAAAATATAAAACTCATGCTTTTTGCAATGTTTTATTAATTAAACTTACCTTTTGTTGCCTTCAAACCCTTATATATTTATACACACTTTGATGATGGAGTGCATGCAGCTTTAGACATAAAATAAATATAGGATTATTCTAATATGCTAGGATTAATCTAATACCCTCCGAGCGTCACTAGATTTCTGAGTAGTATAGTATTGATTTCTTTTCAACAACTATACACACATAATGAATAAATAACCACCTCTATTGGTTGAAAGATTCCTAGGACATATTATATTGGTCAAGAAGGCTAAGACAGGTAAGAAGTTATGCAGGAAAGACTGCAGATTGCATGGTGAAATAATACGAACAATCATCTCAGAGGATTAACAGCCCTTAATATAACCCTAATATATCTCGTCTTAACCATATTTCATGCTTGTATATATGCTTGGGAACCCATCGGAGGGTTAAAATCATATTATTTAATTGAGCTTTACAGACCCCAATTCATTTAACCTTAATTAAATTTCATTTTTGTTTAGACTTAGAATAATTTTCGATTTCGCGCAATAAATGGTTAATATTTCCGTGTATGTTATATTTTTGAAAACTAAGGAACTTGATTAAAAACGAAGCCACTAGCAGGACATTTTAATATACGACGCATTGGGAAATGTCTTTAAACAATATTTACTTTTACTTTGGTAATGCTTTACTCTTAGCTCCAGCATAGGAAAAGTCCACATCCCAAAGAACGCCTTTAATTAGGATGCGAAAGGAACTCCCCTATTTCTCCATTTATTTCATTTCAAGTTTGCGACGCCCCCAAAAAAGAGCAACATTGCATTCGATGCTCGTTTGCATATATTTAACCAATCCCAAATTAGCTGGAGCGTAACGACTTCCGGAGGGATGAAATATCTGACAGCGGGCTGTGTTGTTGGGGGTACATTTTTAACCTTTCCGGGAGAAAACGGGATATCCAGGAAAAGAGAAATTGCCGTGAGCCCGGGCCTTTCACGAATATGAGTTTGTAGACATTCACCGGAAGTTATGTACTTAAAGAATAGAGAGAGAGGAGGAAGGGTGTCTATATGTATGATTCGTAGCCGATGAACTTGGTTATGTACTACTTGGTTGGTATTATTTCTGAGCTGGATTCACTGATTGATTCATGTACTATTATAAGCATTTCATACATTAATTGACTCTATGCTATACGTATGATACCTTATGCACATGTAAAGCTATATATATATATATATATATATATATATATATATATATATATATATATATATATATATATATATATATATATATATATATATATATATATATATATATATATATATATATATATATATATATATATATATATATATATATATAGAAAACTGCTTTCAAAATAAATTACATTTTTTTCATGAGAAACACGAGAAAAGCTATGAAAATGTGAAAGCATCTTTAATATCTCTATTAGTATTTACAGGAATTTAATTTCTAATCAAATTCACAGAATTTTTCATATCTACAGGGAACAAATTACTATTGATAAGCAGCTCAAAACGCTTAAGACCACCTTCATGAATAACGATTTTCGCAACAGTTTTCTTAAAAAAAATTTTACATAAATTTTGATTACGTCCCTCTACTTTTTTAATCTCATAAAAAACATTTTTATTCCTCTTTTTGTCCCATCACTAGATGGCGCCATATTTTGTTTTCATTATATTTTTTATCACTATAGCTCTCTATAATTCCTTGAAACTCATCCCTGCCACACTTATAACTTTTTGTTTACAAATTACTTTTCCCCTTTCTTTAACATGTACAAATTTTCTCAAAATCTACTTTTAAGCCTAAAACTATTTTAAATATTATCTCGATCTACGCTTTTCCTGATCAAACAAATCCTGGCAACAAACAGATTTCCACAGTAGCTTGAAAGGGCTGCATTTATGAATGGTAGGATTATATTTTCGTTGGCTGTTGTTATTCCTTTGGCTGTTATTTTTCCTTTGGATGTTGTTCTATCATTGTTTCAAATCTCGTAGATGATGTTTTTTGCCTTGATTTTTATTCTCCACTTATTTTTTGAGTTTTCGGGGGTACCTTGTGTTAATCTCTTTGGTTAAGCCTCACACAAGTATAGAAAAAATTCAAAGCTTATTCCCTTAAAAGTTACCCCTGCTTGAAAAGTAAGTCTCTAAGTAAACATTTTCTCCCCATGACAAAGTAAACGGGTTCACTCCCTTCATATTTTCACGCATTTTCTCTTGCTTCTCATGACAAAATTTGTTTTAACGTAGTTTTCTACTTCTTAATTCCCTCTATCTATCTATCTATCTATCTATCTATCAATCTATCTATCTACATATATATATATATATATATATATATATATATGTATATATATATGTATATATATATATATATATATGCGCCTTAAAATCAATTCTAATCAGCATTTAAAATCGGTAAGTAAAACTTTGTTTACGCGTGTTATGAGAATTTTAAACGTTAAAGTTCTCGTAACTGGGAAAATAGAATCCCTGCTTGGATGGGACATTTTCTAAATGTAGAAGTAGTTTTTTCCATGCTGGCAAGAATTGTTATAAATTAAAGAGAATGAAGAACTGCTTAGGGGAAGGGATGAAATTCACAGAATTGTTTTGTTGGTTACATTCTTTGTTCTCTTAAGATTTATCTTTGTCTTATTTAGTTGATTTGTTAAAATGTAGAAAGTGTAATTTTTATTGTATGCATATACACATTCTAAAGAAGATATCAATTCAGACAGTATATTTAATTTGGTGCGAAGACGGGAAATCTTTGTCTTTTGTGTTTTTCTGTGCATTGGTTAAGACTCACAAAATCTGTACTGCAAAGAATTTTTATGTATGCATATATTACAGGAATGTATATTAATTGAATTTTCTTGGAAGATGTCTAACTTGGTTGTCGTTTTCGTATCGAAAATCTTTTACTGCTTTAATTACATAATTCTCTAACAGTAATAAAATAACACATTGTATTTATTTTATATCTTGAAAAACTTTTGCGCCTCAAAACATTCCAACTCAATTTGAAAAATCACTCTGACTTACTTAAATATCTTACTTATTTGACAAAATTCTAACGATTCTATTTCAAGACGAATTGAAGAACTGAGGAGAACATTATGGAGTATATTTCCATAAAGCAAGACATAATAATTTAATTGAAATTTCAAAAACTTGTAAACATGTTAATTATTATTACATAAGCATAAATTTATCACGAACATTAAGATTTGAGCATAAATAAAAACAACAATGAATAAACAATTAAATAAATCTGCATAAGTTCATATATATGTTCTCATAACATGCATTTTAAGATTAACGACCTTATCTTACTTTTATAAAGCACTAACAAAATAAACAGGCGTTGCTTGGGTTAAATTGATTAAATGTTGATTTAAAAGTGATCAGACTAATCACTTCTCTTTCATAACAAAATGCAAGCATCATTTGAGTGGCACCACTTGATAGAATATGGCCCGTGTGCTGTAAAACACAACCTAAACCAAAACCTAAACAGATAATTATGTGTGAATACACTTGTATATCAGTTTAATTTAGGTATTGATCTCATTCTGCCTCCTCATATGATTATAGAGATGCTGCCTTGTGTTTTATTTCTTTTGAATCTGAAATAAAATTGTTGAAATTTTAATTATGTGTATATGCCCATTACTTTACGTTGCTGATCTTATGTATGGTACAACTGGGCCACATATTTGCCCTTGAGCTATAAAATCCATCCTAAACCAAACCCAAACGTAAACAGATAATTAGAGAAATAGAATGAAAACACTGGTAAATCAATTCGATTTAAGTACTGACCTCATTCTGACCTTCACATAGAATTACAGAGATGCTGGCTTTGTAATTAATTTATTTTGAATCTAAAATAATTCGTCAAACCTTTCATTGTGTGTCTATTCACATGACGTTGTCTGTTTTACGTTTAGCGTAGCTTGGCTGAATGTGGAACTCATACCATAAAACCCAACGTAAACCCAAACCAAACAGATAATTAGATAAATTGTATGTAAACACTTGTACATCAGTTCTCTTTAGGGATTGATCTCATTCAGAACTTTACATACCATACCAGAGATGCTGGCCTTGCGATGCATTTGTTTTGAATCCAAAATAAAAGTCGCGTCGAAAGCGCAATTTTTCAGCGAACTTCCTAGAAAGTCTCGCGTCTCATAACTTACGTCTCGAATAAAAGTGCTTACAGCAGCGGAAAATGCGGAGAATGCAACCAGGAGCGAGCGGCCGGGACGTCGAGGAAGACTACCGTCTCGGGGCGGACCAGATTCACCCTCCTTTCATGCTAGAACAACAAATTCTCTCGTCAGAATGCGAAACTCGTCAGTCGAAGTCACTAAGCCTGTTCACTTCGTTGTATGTTCATTCATAATAACCCCGTAATTAAGTTATAACGCTTCTGCATCGGTTGCCAGATACGGAAATGAGATTCCGCACTGCAAGCGAGGGGGCGGGGAAGAATCTTTCCAATTAACGATTAGATTCCGGTCTTTTGAGTGGCTAAACGAAACGAAATGATTCGGGCAGTGATTCCTTCCCATTGCAGGACGTTTGCCGAGGAAATATCGTATCGAATCGAAGTAAATGAAGATCCAATCTGGGGATGTTTCGGACCATCTAGTTGATGACTACCTCATTTGGCTCCCTTCGAATCTCGGGGGTACGTAGGAATTAATTGGTGATCGCCCAGCTGCGATGAATAGATGGGTATTGACACCAGCGATTTTGGTCGGTGCCGGACCGAGTAGGCTTGAATGCGATTCCTTTCTTGATAATGAATAGCTTCCATGCGACTTAATGGAAAATTGATAAATAAACTGTATAGTTATGTTTTTAACATTTTCGGTCCAGTGGTTTGTAGCAGGTTTGGAAAAACTACGCAGCATATCCTGAATGGCCCCACAGAAAAAATTCATAAGACGCAGATCTATAAAATGTAGCGTCGTATCGGAGTTGTGCAAGGCAGTATCAATATACCTGTAGACATCTGACAAATTTTGATAAGTAACAGATATTAAAGATGGTTTGTTTAACGCTTCTGGTTTTTTATTTTCAATTACGGATATGAGTGAAACAAATGCCAGGCACTTGACTTTACCTTATTCGTCATCTGGCATCCCAATATTTTTGTACTCTGTTATTAAACTTATCAAGTGCAGTGCATGTGTCCAAGAGTTGAGCCGTCCAAGTCTGTCTATACTATTACGGATATGTGGCAACGCCTAGTACACTGGGGTGCAAAACAAGGAACCACTATTTTTAAAGTTTATAACCTCATAATTAAGCGATACAGCATGTGGCGATTTGCATATCCAAGGATATTCAGTAAAAAGATTCTGCGTATTACAATTTTGGAAACGTGATGTCAGAGGCTCTGAGAGAAGAATGGGTTCTGCTATCCTAGGAACTGATCCTCAACCTCATAGTCAAGTACGGGGTGCAAAGATGGGGTACACCAGTGTTCGATGTGGTCATACAGTCTACTAAGTACTAAGGACTATCTCATCTCCTTATGTAAGTTTTCGCAGTTAACGTCCTATTTCATGGCACCTGGTGCAGTGTCACTAATTCAAATTTTTCAGACATTTTTATTGTTCACTTCTTTTTGTGTTGTCATTTTGTTTTGTCTCATTGGTTTGATGACTCCCGAAGTACCTTTTGTATCATTTTCCCATATCCACGTCAATTCACAGCAAACGTAACAGCTGAAAATCCACATTACTGTTCCTTAAGTTTTGCCCGTCAGTCTACAGTCTTCAACATACAGTAGAACTTTGATTACAGTAGCACTTGCGGAATTCTAGAACTGTCAGGGACCCAACAAGCTATGAGATTCTGGTTAAGCTCAGAAGTATGTCTCGAAATATGCCTGTATACACTTTCAATGGGTACAGTCTCATATTACCATTAAAGGGAGTGATATAGCAGACGGGCTTGCAAAGAAGGTTCTTTGGAGACTCCAAAGTCATTGAAACAATTAACATCCCAAGAAATTTTAACAAAGTTTAAGATCTGTAGTAATATTATATGGAGAATTCCTCCTACTCATGATTGGTATAGGGGAACTTGCCCAAGTTGTGCTTTGGAGGTGTTATGCTATCAGAAATCGACTTTTTTGCTGTTCGTTTGATTTTGTGTTGCCACTTTGTTTTTCTCATTGGTTTGACGATTCCTGACATAACTTTTGCATCGTTTTCCCACACTAAAATCACTTCACAGTAAACGTAGCAGCTGAAAATCCTTCTTACTGTTCCTTAAGTTTTGCTCGTCAGTCTAGTCTTCAATATATAGTAGAACCTTGATTACGGTAGCACTTGAGGAATTATAGAACTGTCACGGACACAACAAGCTTTAAAATTCTTAATAAGCTCAAACGTATGTCGAAATATGCGAATATCTACTATCAATGGATCACTTTTCACATTAACTCCTTAACGTAAAGGGAACGGTGAACAGACTTGCTGGCTGAAGAAGGTCCCTCGGAGACTAACATCACTGAAAATATTAAGTCCCCGGAAATATTCAAAAAATTCAAGATCTGAAGTAATATCATGTGGAGAACTCTACCTACACGTGATTGTCTTAGGGGAACTCGCCCAGGCTGTGCTTCGGGGGTGTTACGCGATCGAAAATCGCAGACGGCTTTGTCGAGATTCGAAAGTGGCCATACTCTCAAACTTCAAAATGGTCATAAAATGTTTCGTCTATGACCAGAATGCGCGAACTCACAGGCTTCCCCGCTTACATGCTTTCTTGTTCCGGTTTGGATTTCCATGACCTTTTTGAGAATCTTTTGATGGTTTTGGACTTTTTAAAGACGAGTGGTTTCATGGACTTGGTCTAGCATGTGCTACCCCGCTTACATGCTTTCTTGTGCCGGTTTGGATTTCCATGACCTTTTTGAGAATCCTTTGATGGTTTTGGACTTTTTAAAGACGAGTGGTTTCATGGACTTGGTCTAGCATGTGCTAGACTAGGAAGAATTCGAAACAACAACCCTGATTGCCCAAGATAATGTGGGCCAGATAACCAGATACTTTGATAAATGGGTGAATCTATTCAAATCCAGGAAGGCTTTTCGCCTCACCATCTTCGAATCGAATGATATTTTGCCTACAGGTACATTTTGGTCCACATTGAATCAACATAAATTTATAATCTCGAAAAACATATTTTCTCCGATATACAGGACTGTGAAAGTGACTTCACAAATTAAAATTTATCTTTCTTAGCGTACATCACCTAATTAAAAATCCCATATATCCTAAGGTATTTAAGATAATCCAATTTTGATTTTTCAAAACAATTGTAAGACTTTAGAGCAACTATTGGTACTAATTTCATTAGTGGTACGTAAATAGTATTGGAAATATAAATTTTTCAATTTGATAAGATTTAAATTCATTTTTCTCAAAAAAACAACTTTTAAAAATCTAATTATTTTTTCTGTTCCTATATATATATATATATATATATATATATATATATATATATATATATATATATATATATATATATATATATAATCTATCAGAGTGTGTGAGACTTTTTTGCAGTTTTTGAATAGTTAAGCTTAAATAAATTATTTTGTGCAATGACCCTGATCGGAAAGCCCAACGCGATCAGAAAATAATGAAATACCTTCAAATTCCCTTTCGAAATGCGAAAAATCTCTAAGCGCATGTCGAATTCCTTATAAAAGACGAAAGGTTTTCGAAATCCCTAAATTAAATCGGGATTCCCTCCCAACCGGTGGGAACTACGCTTTCTGTATTTACTTAAAAATACTTTTTACTCAAGTTAACCGAATAACATAAATAATAATTTACACTATTACTTAATTCGAATAAATGATCCATAACAAAATTATATATTAAACATGTACACAGAACTTCCCAAAACACATCATAATTTTGCTGACATCTCACTAAAAAACTAAATTTTAAAAATTGCACTGTAATTGTTTTGATAAAAAGGGGCATAGTAATAAACTACATATTTAAAATATTAATAAATTCCTATAATTATATTAAAACATTTGAACAGTATTGAAATTAGTAGCACAAAACGTAGTATCCTATAAATCCTCATAAAACAGTTCTAAAACTGCATACATAAAAAAATGTGGAAGCTCAGTAATATTTAACATAGCAGATAAAATAATGATATCAATTTTTATTTATTTAAAACCATAAGAAAAGTTGCTAATTTGAATACTAGTTACGTTAAATAAAATATTAAATAAAGTAAATTGAGATTCGTTGAATTCGGTGAAAATATTTAATCTTTCCTTTCTGCCACATAAAACTCCAAGAAAGCATTCAACGTATACTTCAATAAATGACTATTTTAATGTTGAACTTCACAAATGCTGTTCATAACTAAATTCAATTTCATAAATATATAAACTTACTTTCAATAATCTTTGATTCTTTAAAAATTGCGCTCTCATGTCACATTACTAGGAGATTGGATTTTTGTGTATGACAAGAGATCGACTTTGTCGTATGAACGCACCACTATAAAGCTTCCAACAAGAGTAAACTTGTTAGTTATTTATAAACTGTTTTTTGATATTGCAGGAAAATTTTCATGTGTCTTCCCCTATAAAACGATATAATTAAATTTATTTGTCTCTTACGAATCCATGAAATTACTTTTACTTACTATATAGATTTGCTTGAGAGATTAATTTCACAAAATCCCAGAAAGAATTAAAACCAAATCCAAGAATAAATTACACATAAATCCAAGAATGAATTAAACCCAAATCCAAGAATGAATTAAACCCAAATCCAAGAATGAATTATGATTAAATGAGTATTATATACTAAACGATTTGAAAGGAATTAGCCTTAATCAAAGGTAATGATGATTGGTAAATTAAAAAGCTATTCTTTCACTATAAAAATAATCTTCCTCATGTGAGCAGCTGGGGGCATAAAAAAGCAGCTGTTTGTAGAATAGAAATAATCAACACTCTTAGAGTCCTCAGAATAGTATATCTTGTAACTTTATTTCATAATTTGTTGCAGCAGATGCTATATTATTATGAAGTGAAAATTTTAATGCAAACAAAGCCCTGAAGCAATATGCAGCCCAAACATTTCCCGGATAAATATTTAGAAGTAGAGTTTTGGGCTTATTTCTTTTATAAAACTATCAACAGTAGAATTCAGGATCATCAAAAACCTTAGTTCCATACACTTTATTGATATATGTATAGAAATAATGAATCATGTTAAAATATCGCATTGAAAAATGTGCTTGAGCTGCTGATTGGGGAGATTCGAGCGCATACTTACTAGTGGAATACCGTTGGCCCCGCTCGTTGATCGCGCATTAGCGGTTGAAATTTCGATATCTTACGTTGAAGGTTCTTAAAAATTAATCTTTGAGAAACTGGCATTATAATCTTATACAAAAGTATTAAAAATTTGAATGAGGCTTTTTTTTTATTACATTTTAACCAAAGTTCAGCAAGTTCCGTGCCAAATTCTTAAAAAACTAATCTAACTTTAAAATATATTTTTACTTATTATTACGAAAAGTACATTTAATTATCACTTTCAAAAACAAAAACAAGTTTATCTAATAGTTTAAGCGTAGCAAAATTTTAAGTGCTACTCGACATTCTTGAAAAGTAAAATTGAATATTTTGATCGCCTTTAACAGGGTGTTATTTCCATGAAAAAATTATTTTGCAAAAAATAAGCATGGCAGTTTAACATATGCCACTGGTCACCATATACTAAATTTTTAAAAAAATCGAAGGCGGTGAGGCGAAAATTTTATTTTTTCATTGCCTGAATTTGAATGGATTCACCCAGTACGGACGTAGCAACCCAAAACTGCCTAAACAAAGTACAGAAAAAAGTTAGAATACTGTTACTACTTCTGCTAATGAGATATTCATAAATTGAGTATTAAGAATAATCTATACTCGGATTTATGTTACAACATGTATTTATTGTGATAATTTTACAATAAATCTGGACTTGAATTGCATACTTTTTAAATTCTCTTGAAAACTCCTTAGCTATTCTCTGTTTCGCAGCGCTTTCACTCACGCAAACTGCATAGTTTCATAATGATATTTTTAATAAATTTACCTTTTTTATACTTTTAAATTGTTTATTTTGTGTCCATGTGGCTTACTTGAATTTTTTATGCTTCCAATGATGGGTTGTAAATCTGGTATTTTTAGAATCGATTTTATGAAATTTTATTTTGTCTTGCGTCTGGCGCAGCCTTATTCATCATAAAACCCAATCCAACTAAGGTAGGTAAGTATTTAATTAACGTCGCACTGGAGCAACACAAAGGGCTATTGGCCACGGTCCGGGATCAAACCCGAAGGGAAAGATCGAGGACAACAAAACGTAATTTTGAACCACGGTCAGATAGCGAGGTCACACCTAAGCTGGCACCCCACTATCCAAACTTCCACACCACCCGAACGCGAGGACATTTGAGACCACGACAGATTTAACGTCCATCAGCCTCCTTTGTACACGACGGTCTTGGGTAGGATTCAAACTCGCAGCCCTCCGGTTGCTAATCCGTTACTCTTCCAAGAGGGCTACCGTAACCCCCACATTCCAACCAAGAGTCTACCCTCCAAACCAGACAGTCAAGTACAAAATGCGCATACTCGTGCTCGAAGATAAACTTAAAGCTCTTTAAAAAAACTTGGTATCAAATTTTACTCGTATAACACGAACACTCGATTAATCGGAGCTCGGACAGTAAAGGTTCTACTCTACTATTGAAAGCATTAATTAATACATTTGTGTGTGTGAAAATGGATTAAAGGTAAGTTTAGTAAAATATTTTAACATATACAACACAAAGGAAGTCCTAAAACAAGAACATCAATTAAATAGATTTACCTGTGGGCTGAACTTTGCTAATCAATATTTTCGAGGGAATGTAGTACCAAACAAGGAAGCTAATTTTATAGTAGAACATTTTCTTAATCTTTGAAAATTTTTGTAGGAAAACAACAAAACTTTAAAATGGAAATACGGGTAATTTGAATCGTTGATCCTTTAAGTTGGACTTCGAACAAAATTAGTTTTTTAAGTCTTAATGAATAGGAAACACGAAGCTAAATTTATTCGTACTGTCAGTCAGTTTACTCCAGTTACATGACAGCGAAATAAGATCACGATAAAAACATATCAACAGAGAAAACAGCAAAGCTTCAGTTTTCAAACATTAGTCACAAAAGTTCTCACATTTATTGAATCGCCAAAAATAATGTCAAGGGTTGGGGATGAACTACAGATTGTTAATTAGATCCTTAAATAATTTTTGTCGTAATGTTTCCTGAAAAATAATTTTACTGCCAGCATTATAAGAGGGCACACGAATATGTATCTCTTTGAGTAGGTTGGTACAATTTATTCTTAACTGACTTACTTCTTCTTATTTCTTAAAGTAAACAATGTGAGATCATTACTGGGAATATATATTTTCTTAATAAAACTGATGCCTTCAATTTGGCATTTCTTAATTTGATTCGAAATTTTTGGGCACTTATCTATTCGAACCGAATTAAATCCCCAATGCAAACTGGATTAAAGTAGTAAACCATTTACTATATATACATGATTCAAAAGGACAATCTAGGGAGTAGGATAAGTGGGAAGTATCGTTAATTCCCAAAGGAGAAAACGGTAAAATTTCAATTGGGAAACATTTTGCAATAGATTATATCGCGCAATTTACAAGGACAGGTTTCAATTTGAATAATGATGCAGAAACATTTAAACTCTCTAAAAATCTACTTTAGGAAATAACTGGATGGGACTAAAACTAGATACAGCACATTTGCGTAGAAATGAAAATGTAACATATTAAAAACATACGCACATATCTAAGAATATATTCGATTTCATTTCCTCTCTTTCTTGTAAGCACTTTCTTAATATGATTTCTAGTACTATGTTGAACGATTTTGTCTACCAACAGTATCTTTCCTAGGTTAGGTAATTGAATTTACCGATTTTGGAGCAACACAACGGGTAATTGGTAATGGTCCTTGATCAATTCCAAAGGGAAAAATCATAGTACACTTCTCAATTTTTAACCACGGTCAGATGACGAACTATCTGTCCTAGAAAAATATCGTAAATCTTTATACTGTTGTTTCTAACGAAAACGTGTGAGTCTTCGTTTATTTAAAGGCGGTTGATTAATTTCTTTTTTTTTGGCTGACTTGTATAGTCAGTCAACGGAAGTATATATAAAATAGAGCGAGGTAATTGAATTAACGTCGTACTGGAGCAACACAACGTGCTATTGTCGATGTTCCGGGATCAATCCCTCGTAAGGACAACACCTAGTAAATTTGAGGAAACAGTCAGATGATGAGGTCAATTCCACTCTCCAAACTTTCACACCACGGCAACGGGAGAGAATATGAGGCAACAGCGATTGGAGATTTAACGTGCACCAGCCCCCACGTACAAGTCGATCTTTGGTTGGATCGAGTTTTAAACTCGCAATCCTCCTATTGCTAATCCTCTACTCTTCGATTCAGGCCACAGAGGCCCCATATATAAAATAGAAACAAATTGATGTGCAAAATGGAAACAAATAATTAGACTCTAGTGGGCAATGAAATTAAATACTTGATACTGAACAAGTAACAGAGAAGCATACTTCAAAATAACTAATATTTCTCTATGAAGTAACGTGTTACGGAAACTGAAATGTTATCAATTTAGATATGTCTCATCAATCTCTCATTGGACTAAAAGTATGGATCCCCCTATTTAAAGAAACTCGAAAGCACAAGAATAAAAAATGAAGTCAAAAACAACAAAAATCCCTGTAATTTTCTATTTTTAATTGTTTTACAATATAACATTTTATAATTACATCCATTTAACTGAAATCATTTCTTGTAGCATAAAAATAAAGAACCTTTGTCTCAATTTTCATAATGAATACGTTTGGGATAGTTTTTTAAGAAGATTATACAAATAGAAACACTAAGTTGATAAAAAAGCACCACTTTGAAACGCGTAATGTTTAATGTTGCTTTCATTATACTAAGACCCTTTTCTTGTTCAATGTTTTATTGTGTTTTTTAATGCTAACCGGGGGGAAACATAAATTATTTTTAATTTCATTTATCAAGCATTTGCAAAAACGAAATTCTCTTCTTCCCTTTTTCAATCACGGGGATTTTCACCTCTTGAAAGGACAAAAAGTTAAAAACTTTTCATAATGGATTATTATTTCGTGATTTATTTTTATGAAATAGATTGCTTCAGTTTTCTACAGTGATTGCGTTAAAAGCAGTACTAACGACCATGTAAATTGCTCGCGGAATGACCTCTTTTGTTTTGTTTTCGAGACGTTACATTTGCTTTCTGTTAAATATCTTTTCCAATTTCAATTGCAATGAATTCTTTAATTTTTCCTTGTTGCTTCTGGAAAATTAATCGATATACAGTACCTTTTCCCAGGTATATTCAACTTTTAATAAACAATGTTCACAATTCTTACAAAACACCACTAATAATCATAAAACGCCCAAAGTATGTAGTTGGAAATAAAAATCTAAATTATTTTTAAAAAAATGGGGTGGGTTTTGGGCACGGGGATACGACCTCAATAGTTTAAGGCGTGAACCTTTTTTTCTGTTATTAGAGGAATGTTGAGATATAAACGAATAATGTCTTGGTGGTTATAAGTGAAGTACAATTTTATTTATCAAAGGACGATGATAGAAGTTTGATATATATGGCGTAGCATTTATATCGATATTTCTCACGAAGGTTAAATCCACACAAGTGTTACCCAGAGAGCGAAGTAGAAATGTATTTCAAGTTGATATCATGTTGCATATAGTCATGTTGCATATAGTTTATAACTAATTTGTTTTGAGTAAAATAGAAATTGAAATTACCGGTAAGCTTAATGGGTACATTGGTATTTCAAATCACATTGGGTTCAATTTTCATGATAGAATCCTACAAAGTTATCACATCCTAAGTCAATACCCATCGGTTACGGTGGCGAAGCACTAGAAGTACTCGCGCTCGGCTTTCTTCCGTTCCCTATACAATCTGCAACCGTTCGGCATTAGTCACTTTGGATTTTTCTGAATCCTTTTGAATTTTTCTTTCGAGCGATATAAGTTTCTTATCTCTTTATATTTCTTTTACAATGTTTTTTACATGAAAATTTTCTTTAACTCAACACACTCATCAGCTTATAACTTTACAAATTTTATTTTATCGGTTATTATTGCTAAACAATATCGTGGATCCTGTTATTCTCTACAAATGGACACCAATTTCGACCTCCTATCTCTTTGCAATTCAATGTTACACTGCCCAAACGCAAGGTGGTGTAGCCACTTTCAGCGTCAACCACTCCCGCACTGCTGCACACCCCTTCCACCCATCAGTTTAGATACTGACATGAACCCTCTATTGAACAAAATTTAAATCCGTAGGTTCAGATAGTTTACGAGATATAAGCACGACAGATATGGCCAATATTTTGGTTCTCCAGAGTTTTTTTGGATTAGGGGTCGCTAGAAGACCCCTATAACAGACGGAATTTAAAGACGTATTCACACCAAAAGTAGTCTGAAAATACACTACTGTTCATTGAAGATGCAGCATCAAGGAAGATTTGTTGGATTGAACGGAAATTCGGCAGACGGATAGTATATTGTGCAACTGATTAAAATCTCAGCTGAGTATGCAAATAGAATGCTGCGCAATACAGACAGAACTGTGATTAGGAAAATACAAAAGGCTACCTAATGAATAAAGAATAAAGGTCCTAATCTAATGAATATAAATATGCTAATGACAAGATATCTCGAGATTTGAAGTATTGTGATGATGCTGTTCGCGTTGGACGAAACGTTAGTGCAACTATGCATTCTTGAAAACATTGGACAGAAGATTCTATGCATCGTTGTGAGGATATGGTGCACCTAAGAATACATCAGAAAGGGAAGACATGAAATTGTTATGCATGGTGGTGCATCGTGCAGCGATGTACACAACATTTGCACAACAATGGAGAGTGGTGACACATTAGTCTAATTGTTTATTGACGATTGCTGCAGTTAGGTTTCATAGCGTGGAGTCTGTAACTGTGACTTCCTTTAACCCTTTACCATAGACGTTAGAGACTTCAATGGTGCTAAGAGAAAAAATACTGAAAAGCTTTATGAGAGAGAATGATGCCTTTTTGACGTTTCTAGATCCTAATTCACAGATACAGTGGACACGACTTCTGAAAGGTGTATTGCAGAATGGTATTGTGATCCTAATCCTAGTGTTATGGTTTGAGAATACTATTTCTTCATTCACGATTGCGCCTTATGCATGTGGCAGGCATTATGAGAAATCAACGGTACATCACAGAATACCATTACATCGAGAAGTAACGGTACATTTTTGGAATCAGAAGTCATTATTCTCATATAGACCTTCCCTGGAGCTATCTTTCAACAGGACAATGCTCATTCCCAAATTATCCAACGTTTTTTCTTGACTAACAGGTATCACTTCTTTGGTTTGCTCGGTATCCCCTTGGACTTTCAGGTTCCATTTTCATTGCAAAAGAAGTGCCTGTTTGAATGAAACATTTAGAATTACATCAAATGATGTCCGAATTGAAGTTATTTTAAATTATTAACTAGAGATTGCACAATGAATAATTGCCAAGTAACAAACCCAAACGCTCAGTTCCAGTTTGATCTTTGCTCGGTTTTCTAACGCAATGCGATGTGGTCGTTAAATTTCTTAAAAAATTATGTTTTTTATTCAAAAATAATATAAGGTGGGCCAAAGTCGTACCTAGATTATAGATAATATGTACCCTCCTTAACTGCTTCGTGTTCGAAGCTTAGTCCAAACAAAGATCCCAAAGGCAAGAGCTAAAACAAAACACATTGCTGAATTAATAGAATCATTGCTCTTGTACGTGGGAGCTGGTGTACGTTAAATCTGTCGTGGCCTCATGTCCTCACGTTGACGTGGTATGGAAGTTTGGAAAGAGGAATGGGAGCTCAGGTGTTAATCTCGTCAACTGTCCTTGGTTAGATCTGATCCTCTGATCTTTCCCTTCGGGATTGATGCGGGACCATCGCCAATAGTCCGTTGTGTTGATGTTGCATTTTAAATCTCAACTTGTTACACTATTTTTTAAATGTATCTTATAAACTACTACATAACTGGTTATACATCCCAAATTCAATTTTTAGTTAATTTATGTGTTTATTTATTTCAGGTATATTTAATAGGAATCAGAGCCACGCAATTCATAGAAATCGGAATTTTTTGCTTTCAACAGTTAATATTACGTTTATTTATTCGATAGTTTAATTCATTTAATTTTATTTAATTCAATAGTTTATTTAGCTCTTAGTTATTTACGTTTAATTAATATTTTATTTTAACAGTTCAATTCGTTTATTTCATTTAACAGTTTATGTTATTTTGTTAATTTATGATAGATAGATTTACTGTTTATTATTATTTATTCCAAGACATAGTGTCTAGAAATCAGAAATCTTAGCTCTGAACATTGAAGTAAATATAGCATTCAGGATATGTTTAACTTTAAATATTTAGAGTGCATTAGAGATTGGTCTTTTTTTATCTGCCTTAACTTTAGTGACAAACTGTAGTCGCTTACAATAATTGGGAACAATTGCCTGAAACTATCGCACAATTTATCTAACGTTTAAGGTCAAAGCAATTCTGTACAAGTTCCATAATTTTGAAGACACTTCTACTTTGTGTACATTTATCTAACGAGATAAGCAAGGTTATAAACCAAAATTTCAAAATTTGGAAGGCTGATAAATATCTTATTTGCACTTAATATATATACAAAAGATTGCAAGAATTATCATAAAATTTCAAAGAAATTAATGGAAACGATGCGCAAGGAACATTTTGAAATCAGAATGTCAAAAAATCTCAAATGGAGGTAAACGGTTTTTCTAGTATACTTACTATACTTATTATTTACTATATATTTTATGGTAAAAAATATTAGTAATAGAAAAATTCTTTTTGCGAGGCAGAGCGTTTTTGATATTAATTAATTTTCAAAATTGAAATTAGAAAATAGGTTTTTTGATCGATTTTGGTGATTTTAAAAGTCCAGTCCACTTAAAAAATTCAATTTCTTTCACATTGAGGAACATTCTAAAACGCACTCAGATAACTGCATTATAGCTATCTGAGTGAGCTAACGGATACGGCCTACTCTGAGAAAGCCAATTATCGCCAGTCATAAACAACTACCCCATCTACCTGTCCGAGTATTCATTAAACATTAAAGAAACAAAATCAATAATTGACTTAGTTAACTTCTTTCACTGAAGAAGTCAAGTTTTATGGAAGAAACCCACGAAGCTTGTTAGGGATGGACGCAACTTTATCGAAATCGAACGAAATTCCCCTTCCCATCGTAGTCATTCATTAACCTCCTCCTTATTAAGTCCTCTTAATTAATTGAAAGAAGGACGTTGGTACAATGTCCCCTTTAAATAAAAACGTACACCCCGTTTTTACTTGGGAAGAGAGTTCTTGAGCAGTTTTGCAAACGTACATTCGTACAATCGCTGCCTTAATAGGATATTAATTTGTGAAAAATGTTTAATTAAAATTGTCACGCTCATTCTGTAGTCCTCTACTATTGTCTCAATAATTATGCTTAGAATACACGTCGTTAGAACAGAAAATATCCTCAAGATGCTGGCCTTAGTTTTTTTTATGAGTTCCCGTTTGTTCTTCTTGAGAGTGTTTTGTTCTTCGAGAGTGTCTTTCGAAAGTTTTGTTTCTAGATATTGGATCATTAATTATAGTGATTAATCTAAAAAGTTGCTAATTGAAGCTGCATTAGAAAAATAATTCGATTCGCGCAATTAGGAATTTTTTGTCTTCGTATAAATAGAAGTCGCCTGGTAGCTGTATAGAAATGTTGATGTTTCATGCTTTAGAGTATAAGAATAAATAACTGTTGATATTCGTTGAGTCTTACAAATTATTAATAGCGATGGGTAAAACTGTTGTTACACGATAGTAGACTTAAGAGTTGTTGCCAATTTGCCATACCAGTTATTTTTAACTTCTAACTTTAACAACTTAGCAGTTAACCCTCCTTGTGGTTGTCTCGATGAGACATCTCGTCATAAAACGAAAGCTGATCAAATCTTGATGGACGCGATATCTCGTCATTAGAATAAAAGTGACCAGATCTTGATGGACGAGATATATCGTCATTAGCAGAAAACTGACCAGATTTTGATCTGCTCATCATAAAAAATATCGGCAATATCAAGATGACGAGATATCTAGTCATTATCAATATTAGATCTTGATGGACGAGATATCTCGTCAAAGCCACTTGAAAGATTAATAGCTAACAGTAACAGTGCATGAATTTAATAGCTATTATTTAACTGAGAAATTGATAGTAACGTCTTTTATTGGAATATTTAGAGCTTAAATTATATTAGGTCATTAAGTATGAAATGTCCGATTATCTCAAGTACCAAGTTTGATACCCTATATCTTTGATATTTCACTTTGAGAGTTCTTTGGGGGTTTTTTTTATTGTGAAGGTACGTCATCAGCTTTTCAGGCGCACGTTTTGGTTTGTGAGTATCTGTCGAATTGCCTTTTGCAGGTTAAATTTTGTAAACAATGGCTAAGTCAAAAATTCGCTTTATTTTCGAATATGAGTTCCGTCGTGAAACTAATGCAGCTCAGACAACTCGAAGTGTCAACGAAGTGTTTGGCAAGAATGTGGCTAATGAATTCACAGTACGTCGATGGTTTGAGAAGTTCCGATCTGGCGATTTTGATCTTCAAAATGAACCACGTGGACGACATGAGAGCAAGGTGGATAGTGATAAGCTGAAAGCTGCAGTGGAAGAGGATACATCTCAAACTACGCGTGAATTAGCAGCAAGGTTTGACTTTACTATTCCAACAATATTAAAGTATTTGAAACAAATTGGTAAGGTTAAAAAGCTGAGTAGATGGGTTCCGCATGAATTAAGCGAGCATCAGAAGAGAAATCCTTTCGAAGCTTGCTTATCTGCTGTCGCGACGTAAAGGCGAACCATTTTTACACCGTATTGTTACGTGCGATGATGAAAAATTAATTCTTTTCGACAATCGCAAGCGTTCGGCATATAAAGATGAAGTGCTAAAACACACTCCGAAACCGAATATTCACCAAAAAAAGCTAATGGTGTCTTTGGTGGTCCAGAGCTGATGTTTTCCACTACAGCTTCATGAGACCTGGTCAATTGATTATGGCAGATGTCTACTGTAACCAATTAGACAAAATGATGAGGGAGTTTGGGATTAAGCAGACGAGATTGGTGAATAGAGATAGGCCAATCCTCTTGCAGGACGCTTGACCACATATCGCACAAATAACGTTGCTCAGACTACGGGAGCTGGATTTGGGAACTCTCTGTCACCCACTTGCACCCCAGACCTTGCACCAACTTACTACCATTTCCTCCAGGCATTGGACCACTTCTTGCAAGGAAAAATATTTAATTCTTAACAAGCTGTAGAAAACGCCTTTCGCTAATTTATCACCACTCGCTGTCCAGGCTTCTTTGCTGCCGGCATTAACAAGCTACCATTAAGAGGGCAAAACTGTATCGATAGTTTAGGCTCATACTTTGATTAATTATACTGCTTCTTGCTTGAGATATAATAAAGCAAACTTTCAGTTCGAAATTGGGCATTTCATACTTAATGACTTAATAGTAATTTCAAGTTTTTCTTTCCAAATGTTTTAATTAAATACATCAATTTTGTATAATAAATTCAGTTTTTTAAAAAGTTATTTTCAACATTTGTCGATAAATGTTATATCTTCGATAATTGTTCCATATGTGTTATTGCTAACAGTTAGATTGCAATAATATTATCGGAATAGCAGTCCATCTTTCAGAGTGACAAGCACAGTTTTAAGCAGGCCAAAATCAATTTTAAATGGCGTTTGCTAAAGTTGGGAAAGTGGTGTATAGGTATAGCAAGGGGGTGGTGAATGTAGTTTGCCATATGAGAGTAATAATGAGCGTTCCTAGCTATATAATCTATTTCTCTATTGTCAGTACCATCGACAGCTCATGGCCATAATACGATAATTTAGTTTCTCTTAGCTGCTAATAATTACATGTTAAGATAAGCATACTATCAGTTTCTACCTCATTAGGCATTCCTAACAATTACTGATTTTAGAAGATACCTTTAAACATTGTTGAGAAAATAATGTTTACTTTTATCAATTTAATTCAAGCAAGTGAAAAGTTTATATTGAATCTAGAACATTACTTAACAATTATATATATTTGTATTAATTATGCATAAAATATTACAATATTGTAAATATGTAATATTGAAAAAGACTTGTTACTAGCACTTGAATTCCATTATTGCTGGTAAATAATTTAAACTACCGTAATTTCGAATACTTGTGAAATACAAATCTGTAAAATATCACGGGAAATAATCTTAAAATATAACTAGAAAAACGTGCACCCTGAAATCGAAATTAAGTAAATTGCATCAGTATATTAGTTTAAGGTGAGTCTCTAAACATTATTTTACAAATAAAAAATGTATGTTGTAGATCTTAAATAATTCATCGGATGCGTAGAGTGATTAATTCGGTTAAATGGTGGTTAAAATATTTAAATTTTATAACAACAAAACAATCTGCAAATGTTTTTCATAGTTTCGATCTTTTAATACTTTTTGAAAATGAAAACATTGTTACAGCAGTGAAACTTAAATAATCAATAAAAAATTACCACCATTAACTTTATGAAATTTTTATTTCTATAAGTATAAAGTTTTTATGTTACATAAAAATTTTGACTTGGACGAGACTCATAAAATTTTGTAATTGTTTAAAGCTGTTTCATCATTTACCACAAAAATAATTCATAAAACTACCCTTTCATTATCTTTTCATCTCATAGCAAAACCCTTTTTATTTAAAGCATAAATAGATATTTTAATACATTTTTAAGTTTATTGTCTTATGTTCTAACAATTATAGACTCTTTTCACTCGAAACAATATTTAACGTTATTAATATGGACAAGGGGTTATGGATGTATGTAGATATGATGTTCTCAATTTTAAAGGTCCCATTTTAAAAGCATTTTAAATTAAATCAACTCCGAACTCGTTTTAAAAGCATTTTAAATTAAATCAACACCGAGCTCGTTTTACATACATAAAACACTTTCCAAACTATAAAGTAATAGTTTTATATATATACAGGGTGAGTCTAAATTGTTTTTACAAAGTAAGAGGGGTGATAGTACCCATCCAGACGAGCAATAATTACCATGGAACATAGGGTCACATTCCACTCTGAGAGACAGAAAAGAGTAAAATTAGAATTTCAACATGAACTTACAACAGTATTAGGAAAGCGAATGAACGATACCAAAAGTTGCACAATCTGATTTATTAATCAGAGGAAAACTCACAGCAAGTGCTCAAAGTGGCGGCCACGCGTGTCGTTGCACAGTTCACACCGGAGAAGGAATGACTGGCGCACCCTCTCGAAGATTCCTGGTGTTGTGTTAATTTTGTCTGCGGCAACACCGATTCTTGCTACGAGATCTTCAGCCGAGTCCACAGGCGTCTGGTACACTAAAGATTTCATGTGCCCCCAAAAGAAAAAGTCCAGTGGGTTGAGGTCCGGTGAGCGAGGAGGCCAAGCCACAGGTCCGCCACGTCCGATCCATCGTGCGGGATATGTGGCATTCAAGAAGTGCCGGACCGTGCTGGAAAAGTGTGCTGGGGCTCCATCGTGAATGCTCGACGCGTGTCGACTTTACTCTTTTTTGCCTCTCAGAGTGGAATGCGACCCGCGTTTCGACTTTACTTCATGGTAATTATTGCTCGTCTGGATGGGTACTATCATCCCTCTTATTTTGTAAAAACAATTTAGACTCACCTTTTATATATATATATATATATATATATATATATATATATATATATATATATATATATATATATATATATATATATATATATATATATATATTTTAATCAAATAATTAAATATGGGAACGGAATTTAGTTTTCCACAAGTGAAAATATTTCAGTTTTATAAATAGATAGAATATAGTGGTCACTCCAAAATAACCGAATTCACTTTACCTTTCTGGATTTATATACTGATGCGCATTATTTTCGAATGTTATAATTAAAATTCACTTATCAGCATGGCGGGCTAGTAAAAAGTTCATGGGATGATATGAATTTAAGGTATTTAAAACAGAAAGGTTATTAAAATTTTAACATTTTTATAGGTAGCTGGATATTTGTGAAGGTGTACCAAGAACCAGACACCATTATTCCTAACCGGACCGATCATCGGCATTCATGCGCTTCAAGCCGAGAATCGGAGACCGGAGCTTTTGGGTGTCAGACAACCGTTATGATCACTATGCCAGTTAGGTGGCATATTCTCAAATTAATGCTACATTTATCATTTGACTCAGTAAAAGCCTGCATTTAGATTCCGAATTAACGAAAACAAAGCATGTAGGGTTTATAGATAAAGGTTGTAATCTGTGACATTTCTTGCAAAATAAAATCGCTTTACCCCAACATATAACTTAGTACCTATTTATTGTATATTAGCTTTAGTGAATGAAAAACATTGAAATATGAGGATTTAACCTTTGAGCTTCAAGAGATTTCTTATTAGAGTAGTATTGCTTTCACCCCCAAACATACATAAAGACAAAATAACCGCATTTACTGGTTGAAGGAATCATAGTAAAAACAATTGGTCAAACTGGTCAAGGCTTGATAAAAGTCAGAAAGGGAAGATTGTGGGTAACAGGTATGTAGTTTAATTAACGTAACACTGAAGCAAAACAACAGGCTATTGGTGGCGGTCCCGGGATCTATTCCGAAGGGAAAGATCAAGGGCAAGATTTTGTAATTTTGAGCCTCAGTCAGACGACGAGGTCAACACTCCACTCTTCAAACTTTCACGCCCACGTAAGGACATTTGAGGCCACGACAGATATAACGTGAACCATTCCCCACATACGAGTACATGGCAGTTTTTGGTTGAATAGATTCTCGTACTCGCAAGCCTCCGGTCGCTGATCCGTGACTCAACCAACTGGTCTACCGCACCCCATGAGGGTAGTAGAACAAATACATACATTTGAATTGTTCAAAGGGTTAAAATGAAGATTTATGCACTGCTGAAGTTTTGAATAAGGATAAGCATTAAGGAAATTGCAGTTGTGGTGCATACAATAAGAATAATATGTTTTATTAGCATTTAAATATTTGGAAACATTTACTTTGTAATTTACATTTTTAATTCAAAAATTCATTTGATGTAGGGAAACAATCAGTTTCTACTTCCAATGGAACATATAAAAGTAATGAATTAAGCCAGAAGGTCTCTAAACTTACTAAACGGATGGCCTCATTTGGATATTGCAATCTATTCATTTTCAAAAGCATTTCTACATCATAGTTTATCGAAGTTGCATTTAAAATTGATAATTTTATTTGGAATTTATCTCTACATACGGTAGCAAAACAGTTCTTTACTTTTTGCCTAGTTGAGAGCTAAGATGATATATTTCCGGATATCGTTTATGGCATTGAATCATTGTATAACCAAATAATTGTTTAAATTTATAGATGATTAGTTGCATTATGAGTATATATCTGAACTCAAATAAGGTAATTCGTAATAGAGACTTATCAAGCTGTACGCATTGATGCCGATTAAAAAATATAAGCAATCTAAATTATTATCTCCAGAAATATTTCCTTTTATAATCCTATCTTCTAAGTCCTCTTACAAATTGTAAGCCTTCAGTTCTTTTACAATCCTTTTAGATACTTAAATAAAATCTGAATATAGGGGTCCAATCAATTTAATCTCAAATTATTAACTTCACATAAATTTTTTCCTTATAATCTCTAATCTGCCTCTCCTTTTAATTGATGGGATTTAGTCAACATGTCACTCAAATTTTTCAGGATTACCATTTAAGGTTTTTGAAAAATAAAAATTATAATGATTTATCCATTATTCCAGAGGTCATGTCTTAAACTTTCAAGTATCATTCAGACAATCAGAAATTCTTTTGATTTTTCTAGAATATTTTTTAATTTTTTTCATTGCAGAAATATATTTCTGTGGTTTATCAGTATGTTGCCTGGGGCCGTTCAGTTCTAAGCCATCTCAGATTTTTCCACAATCCTGTCATTTAGATCTTTAAATTCTGAATATAAGACCCAATCGACTTAATCTCAAATTATTAACTCAAGTACTTCCTTTAATTATCTGCCTTCCAAGTCCTTTTAATTCAATTCTAAACCATCAGTCCTATCAGTTTTACAAACCTGTATTTAAGTACTTAAACCTTAATAGGAGACCTAGTCAATTTAACCGCAAATTATTAACTTCCCAAGTGCTTTCATTATAATCTGTGAACTGCCTAATTTTTTTAATTGATGGACTTTGGGCAATGTAACGATATATCATTTTTCAAAATTTTCAAGATAGCAATTTCAAAGTTATAAAAATTAATGATTCATTCATCCCCTTAGAGGTCATGTTATCTTAAGCTTCTAAGGGGTTCACACGTATGTAACCATTCTGCAACCTGATGTCGTCCATGCATGACTTCTAACCAAGTTTAACCTTCTCGACCAATAGAATCTTTCCTAGGATTCTTTTACTTTGTAAATTGATGTGGTTGTTTAGTCATTAAATATGATGTAAGATAAATCAACCTTACGCCTCTCGGAAATCTCGTGACGCTTTGAAGGTTAAACTTTCAAGTATTACGCATTCATTCAACAATAAAAAATTCTTTTGATCCTTCAGAATATTTTGTTTTCAATTGTTTCATTAACCCTCCGAGTGTTTTTGACGAGATGTCTCGTCCATCCAGATCTGACTAATTTTGCTAATGACGAGAAAACTCGCCATCAAGATATTGCCGATATTTTTTATGATGATAATATCAAGATTCTGTCATTTTCTTCTAATGACCAGATATTTCGTCCATCAAGATCTGCTAATGGTTTTGTTAATGACGAGATACCTCATGAAGACAACCTCCAGGAGGGTTAAGGAAATATATTTTTGTGGCTTATAACTATGTTGCCCGAAGGCTTTCAATTCTGAGTCATCGCAGTCCTTTCACAATCCCGTCTTTTAAGGCACTTAAATTCTGAATATGAGCCCCAATCAACTTAATATATTTAGTTCAACTTCGACTGCATTTCAACACTCGTAAACTTTACTTTGCTTCACGAGTAATAAAGATCTGAACGCATCCATAAAACCGTGAACACAAATCACAAATCTCCTCAAAGCGCCCGAAGACTTACAACCATTCCCCCACACAAATCTATGGAAAATCGTAATTAACCGGCACTTTCGCCCACGCCCTGTCGATACCCCAGCAATTCCAATCGCTTCCTTAAATCCCAACTTCACTCTTGAAGGACATTCATGTCCAAAGCATTCCGCAATTGATTTCCCTTCCCCTTTCCCAAAACTCGATATTAGTTGCGCTAACAGATGTCGGAACCATTTGACCGGGATTTGGCAGATACCGTCCACCTTCCAGTTCCAGCCAAAAATGCACGCCATTGGAAATTTCTAATTATAACTGCCCGAGTTTAGGACGGTCGTCCTGGAACGTGTTTGGCAATCCGATGTGGGCTGGAATCTGAAGTGAGGGAACGTGTGAAAAGGGGGTTTAAGATTTCATAACGGGAATCCAGTTTCTGGGAAAAGGACAGTGTGATGCCCGCCCCCTTAGATCAGCAGTTTGGGGAACCGTGTTATTCATCGCTTTCTCATTAAAATCATAACTAACTTGTGTATTGGGGAGTTTAAGGTCATGTTTACTTGGATCGGGGTTTGGAGATTAACTCCTGTGTCAATACTCTGAGGGGTTGTGATTGCTTTCGGTTTGACGTTACGTTTTGTTTGTGTCGGTGCTTTTGTGTCTGATTTTTGTTAAGGGTTGGGTGTAGAGTAGAATTGGTGGCTCAGGTTTTCTCCTCGTCATCTGACCGTGGTTCAAAATTGTTGTCCTAGTATCCTTCCCTTGTGGATTGATCCCGGACCATCGCCAACAACCCCTTGTGTTGTCCCAGTGTGACGTTAATTAACTACCTACCTGCGTAGAGTTGGGAATATGGGTTTGGTTTTGACATTCTTGCGAATTCGATTTCGACATATTTGAGAAGATTACGATTTTTGTGGCTGTACCTTTGTGTCACATTATGGGAAGCATAAAAATCGACTAGAGTTAGAAATTTGCGCTTTAGTTTTCAAATTATCTTAAATTCGATTTCAATTTTTACCGAGATATTACATTTTGTTTGTGTCTGGACTTTTATGTCTGCCTTTCGTTAACGGTTGGATGTTGCGAAGAGTTGGGAGTTTACTCTTTAGCTTCCAAATTATTTTAACTTCGATTTCAACTTTACTGAGACGCTAAGCTTTATTTGTGCCTGTGCCATTCATTGCTTTTGTTTTTCGATAAGGGTTGGGTGTTGCGTAGAGTTGGGGATATGAGCTTTGGTTTCGAAATTCATGTGAATTCGATTTCATCATAATCACGGAGACGTTACGCTTTGTTTGTGCCTGTACATTAGTGTCACATTAAGGGAAGCATAAGAAATAGTATAGAGTTGGGAATTTCCGCTTAGTTCCCAAATTCTTTTATATTCAATTTCAACGTCTTTACGGAGAAGCTAAGCTTTGTTTGTGCCTGTACATTAGTGTCACATTAAGGGAAGCATAAGAAATAGCATAGAGTTGGGAATTTCCGCTTAGTTCCCAAATTCTTTTATATTCAATTTCAACGTCTTTACGGAGAAGCTAAGCTTTGTTTATGCCTGTACATTAGTGTCACATTAAGGGAAGCATAAGAAATAGAGTTGGGAATTTCCGCTTAGTTCCCAAATTCTTTTATATTCAATTTCAACGTCTTTACGGAGAAGTTAAGCTTTGTTTGTACCTGTACCTTGTTTGCCTGCTTTTCGTTATGGGTTGGATGTTGCGTAGAGTTGGGAATATTTATTTTCAAAATTCTTTTGAAATTCAATTTAAACTTTTTTTTTTTACCGAGACCTTAAATTTTGTTTGTATCTGTACTTTATGTCTGATTTTTGTTGAGGGTTGGAAATTGCTAGAGTTTGGAATTTACGTTTTAGTTTCAAAATTCTAGTAAATTCAATTTCCACTTATTTAAGAGGACGTTATGCTTTGTTTGTGCCTGTAGTTTTTTGGAAATTTGGTAGAATAATAATTTTTATGTCCCAGTTGTGAAAAGTTTGCAGTTATTAAAAATAATTCTTTAAATTTATCAGATTAGAGGAAAGTAGATTTGTAGAATATTCTGATGCTTTTACAATTAATTTGAACAAATATTTTTTAAGACTGTACAAATGTATAATTTACGAATAATGTAATTTTGAAAACTTTGCAGCCACCATTTGAAATGTAAAATCCATAGAATAGTTGTTTGAAATTTAAAGAATTGTCCATATGTATGTAATGGATTTATATCTACGAATTTTTTTTAATATGTGAGCGTGTTAGATATAGTCTTTATAAGATTATATCTAACGCGCTAAATTTATCAGATTTGTTCTTGAAAACGCACTTGAGAAAGTACTCTGAATAATTCATGAATTGAGTAAACACAAAGTGCAATATAAAATTGTTAAAATGATAAAATTTGACGCCATTTGCTGAAAATTAGAACTATTTCCTCTTCGTTTTCTCAGAAGTATCCTTTTTGACTTAGGTCTTCCACATTCAAGACCACGATTGAAATCTAGATTTTATATGCTTTTTTTCTCAAATTAATGTATTGCTCTTGGGTTCAATTGATATAAAGCAGTGCAATTTTAATATTCTTTTCCTCGAGCCTAATGCAATTTTATTTTTATTTAATGAATCGTAATTTATTCTAATCTCCTGCAAATGCAAAAATTTTATCATTTTAACAATTATGTATTTACCTTTGTATTTACGCAATTCATCAGTTGATTCTTTATGTCGTTACAATAGACCGTAATTTTTCAAGGTGAGAAGTATTGCATAATATCTTAAAAACAGGTTGAATTCTCTAAAATTTACTTACACATTGATCTTCAACAAACTAATGCTCGTATTTATCTCCACGAGTTCTATATAAATATTCTAATCTTCCTATATTTGTGGTCCCTAACATATCCTGATTCGAAGTATAAATACAAAATTTCAAATATCACAAAACTATCGTTTCGTTTTTGTGACCACAATTGCATTGTTGAAAGTTTGCATGTTTAAATACAGCATGTTATTAGAATTTCCACGACTCAAATATTATAGTTTCGATCCGAGATCATGCTGAGAATCGATAGTTTTGAACCATTTCCGCGATATCCATTAAATCTCAATTCAATACGGCGTTCGATTGAATCGGATTATCGAAGATAGCGCGATGGCCGTTTGCCAATACCGACTTTAATGTGATTTGATTTGAGATAGAGATCTCGAAATGCAATTGATTCTAGGGCATGATCTGACAATGTGTATTATCGAATAATTACACCATTTGTGCATAGTACTGTAATGTAAGCGATGAGTTAAATGTGTTTTGTATACATCTAAAACGTTTCTGTACTTAGGAAAGTTAGGTTTGAGTTTACGTTTTAAATAAAATTTCAAACATTTGAGATCATTGAATGACATTTCACTTTTATGTCTCATCTAATATTTCCTAAGATGTAAATACAAATGCATGCATAAAAAAATCGAATATTTATGCAGACAAAAGAACATGAATTATGAACTAGTAAATAGTTTGATTTTGATTTGGGTTTAATGGTGAATGCTCCAAAGTAGAACAAACTGGAGGTTTATTGGGTAAGTTGGTAATCAATTAATTACTGGAGCAACACGACGGGCTATAGGTGACGGTCAGGGATCAATCCCTAAGAGAAAGACCAAAGTACAACACCTGGTAATTTTGAACCACGGTCAGATGACGAGGACAACACCTGAGCTGATACCCCACTCTCCAAACATCAACACCACGCCAACGTGAGGACATTTGAGGCCATTACAGATTTTAACTTCGTGCACCAGCCCCCGTGAACGAGAAGGTCTTTGACTCATCCGAGTTTTGAACTCGTAACCCTCTGGTTGTTAATCCGTTGCTCATCTAACTGGGCTACCATGGCCCTTGGAGGTTGATTGGACTCGAGTACTTAAAGTGTAATTGTAAGTATTTTCAAATTCAAATGTGTCTTAATTAAATTGTAACTAATTTTTGAAAAAATAAAAAATCTTCAATGTTTGCCAACGAATTTCACTCTGGTGTCCACATTCATTTTGAATTACTGCATATTTTAGTACTTTTACTAGCATAATTACCCCCGCGATGCTCGGGTTGAATTGGTTAAATGTTGATTCCATTTCATAGAAAAATGCAAACATCATTTAAGTGTACAGAAAATTTTTAACATTGTTTTAACTTTTTCATAACTCATACAATTTACTTCGGACGCAAATATGTATGTATAATATATCGATCCATATAATCCATTTCATATTCATCACACTCTAGCTGTAAGACAAACTGCAGAAGCTTTTTCTGAGATGACTTCTTCAGAAGTCGATTTTGCGTTTTGGAGTGATTACGAATGCCAAATAAGTTCATTTTCAATTAAAATGAGGAACTTTCAGCGTAATTTTGAACACAGTTTTCCAATAAATATTTATTATTTGTGGTACCCTTGCACCATGGATTTGATATTTTCAAATTAAATTATCATTGTGAGAGGATGGTAAATTAAACTGTTACGGCATTCGTGGTTATTTTATTTTGAAGCACACATTTGTTTCTTAAAAATTCTATTCAGCTGCACGTGGAATAACGAGCTTGTTTTTAAGACATATGTCATCACTGTAGACAAAGCAAACTCAATCGATTACACATTTTACAAAATCACTGCTTTCAATGAATGTTTCACAGGTACCTAAGTTGTATGCGAACAGTTTCACCTTCAAGTAAGCAACCTTGACCTTCTGCCACTTAAGACAAAAAATTTCTATTTTCAACAGTCCTAGTTTACATACTTCATGACTATATTATTCCAAGATCTGCAGTCTTATTTAAAACTCGCTTTCCTCCAACAGAAAAATATAGTTTTAAGTCATCCTTAAGGTACTTTTTTCAATTGAGAGACCCAATTTCTATATGGAAACCACGTACCTATTTAAAATGATAGACGTAGTTACTTGACTATGGAGTACGGCTTTCAATAATACCCATAAAAAACGAATGAGAATAATGTAAATCAAATTTATTTCAATCGTCTTGTAATGAAAATATGTCAAAATTTAGAAATATCTTTGAACTACAACGTATGGCTATCCGCTTTGATTTAACGTAACATTGTTTACAAAAAATTAAACAAATTGTTAAAGTTATTAAAACAAACCAGTTTGTTTTAAAATAACTTTATTTTAACTTTACCAGTTATTTAAAATAAGAAGTTATACACCTTACTTAAAAAGGTTTCCATTTATTTTTATGAAACAGAATTCTACAAACTGTATCGTATTTAACCAAAGACTTAAGGAAAGTTCATCGAAATATGCATATACAACCAAGAAATTACCCGTGCCTAGTGGTATTTGGCAGAAAATAAAAATAATTCATTACAATTTAACTCCTAAATAATATATCTGTAATATGGAAAGTAATGGAACACATAAATACAAACAGAAACGAAATTGTGGTCATTGAAAAACGTAGAATTCTGAAAAACGAAAAATCTGAGCAAGCGTTGAATTTCGACGTTATGAGATTATTCTGAAATAGAGAAATTCGAAAAAGACGCTTAAAAAATATTGATAGACAATAATGAATTATTTACAAAGCGAAAACATTTAAAAGTAACATTTGTCGTTAAAAAGAGTAATTACAACGCAAAAAACAATAGCTATAAAAAAGGCAGCAGTAAACAATTTGAAATTCCAAATTACGATGGATTTAAGAGTTGAGACGTACAGGTTTGGTGTATTGGATGTGAAATAATTATAAAAAATAATGCTTATTCAAAGAAGTAAAACATAAGGCTCGAAAAAGTAGTGTATTACATGTTTATTTAAAGCAGTAAAATGTAAGACACGAAAAAGTACTGTATATTGAATTTTGAGCATTTTCTACGTTTTTTTGTCGAATTTAACACGAATATTTATGTCAAGTCTGACAAAAAACATAATAAAAAGTTGGGGCAAAAACCGCTACGGAAGCGTTACGGAATCAGCCAGTGACGTCACGGCACTCTGTCCAATCAGGTAATTTTTTGAACATTTTATGTTAAAATTTAAATTTTTGAAAATTTTAAAGGGGCGGAATAACTTTCCCAGTTTATTCTGCGTATTTTGACACCTCTCTCGGATCTCTACGTGCTGTGGTTGAGACGAAGATAGATTTCCAACAGACAAACTATCACACATTAATAGTGTAGATAAGCTTTAGGAAAAAATTATCAATCTTGTAAATATGAAATAAAGAATTCCTTATCCTCTTCTCTACATAATAAATAAAAGTTCAATGGAATTTTTATAATTGCCTATAAGAAAGGTATTTTGCCATTTCATAAACCTAAACCCATTCTGAAAAAGTGATACGTTAACGAAAAGAGACAAAACATTTTATTGAGCTTTTAAAAATTTGCTTGTAACGAAAAGCTACACGTGCAATTACTTAACAGCTCAAAAGAAACGACAAAAATGATACAGGGAATCGTATTTCACAGAAATACGACTAATTATACTTCACATTCGGAAGAAATTTACTGATAAATTCCGCTTTTAATTCGTTTCTTTCATCTCTATTTTTCTGGGCATGAAAAAGTGATAGCTATCGACAATGAGGGAAATAATTACATATCGGCTATAAAAAAGGCAGCAAAAATGTATTTTTTTGTGCCAAAATGTGCTCTCATAAACGCCGGGGATATGAAAACCCATTTTTATTAGCTATTTGCCGCAAACGAGGTCTGCAATTAAATAACGTCTTTTTATGGCATCGTTGACATAATTACTTTGGCCATTATGAAATTGTTGTTCAGAAGGAGATGTTCGTGTATAAATAAAATAAGCTGCACGGTAAATGTATTAGAACTTCTAAGTCAACCTATAGTTTTTTTTCTTCTAAAATTAGATACACAGTATGATATTTTTTAAAGTTCGTCTCATGTTTCCTCTTACAAGCAGTTTGATGTTATACGTTAATATCAATCCAAGCTTTAAATTACACATTCTTATACTCAACCATTATAAATAATCTAAAGTCAATGATTATTATATTTCATCAGAAGCATTTACAATAGCCTAAAAAAATCCAAATTATTTTTAAAACCCCAAAATGATATACACGTACCCTTTCATGTAAGTTAACACATAAATAATTCATAGGTTTTTATTAACTGAAAGTTTACAAATTAATTCATCCTCATAAATATGACATTGTATAAATAATATTTATAGCTGCAATGAGGTACCGTTTTATGTAGTCAGCAATAAAGTATGGCACTGTATTTCAGAATGTTCTCTATTTTACGCAAGAATTTTAACATTTGATCTGATACTCCTCTTAAAAGTGGAAACAAATTTATTGCACGTCTGCTATTGCAGATACTATCATAATATTATAGTATAATATCTATATATATCATCAACGTAAGCTGCGCATAAATTGATTATATTTGTATACTGGATTATGACAACAAACGGATATAGACTATTTAAATGCAATTGATAGGAGATTCATTCACCAATTTCTCAGCTTCATTTGAACGTGTTTGATTTGAGATTTGGAGCTGCATCACGTTGTTACATAGAGCTCTTTATTCTAATGAAACTCTTCAGCAGACTGATTACAGAAGGCAAAGGGAAATCTAGAAAACAGAGATCATTGTGTAAAGAAAATATCAGCAAACACGAAAATAAGTCTAGACGTCAAAGAATACTGAATACCTTTGAAGAAGTGAATAGGATGAAGTTCAAGTGAACGTTCAATTGTGATACTGCTACTAAGGAGTGCATCTTTTGCCATACAGTTATTAGAAATATGAATTAACATCAGAATGAAGTATTAGATGTTGCTTTATATTTTAGATTAATTTTATTTCACTAAAAGATACGAAATGAATGTATATATAGATGCTTTTATTCATTATAAATGGATTTAAATAAGGTATCGCATGTGGGTCTCGTGTTGTCAATGGACATAAACAATTTAGAAACTAGCCAAGCTACTGTTCAGAAGTCTACTAGCTGAATAATATTGTTAACTTCATTGAAGTTGGCAGATAGTTAATTAACGTCGCACTACAGCAAACAATGGGATATTGGCGACGGTTGGGGAGCACTCTCTAAGGGAAAGATCCAAGAACAACGCCTCGTAATTTTGAACCATGGTCAAATGACGAGGTCGAAACCTGAACTGGCACCCACTCTCCAAACTTCTGCAGCACGCCAAGGTGAGAACATTTGAGGCCACGAGGGATTTAACGTGCACCAGCCCCCGTTTATTCGACGGACTGTAACTGGACCTAGTTTCTATTTCGAAACCCTCCGAATGCTAATCTGTTGCTCTTCCAACTGGACTGCAACGGCTGGATTGAGGAAAAACTTCTAGTAGCGGCTGTTCGGATTTGAAAATTCCGAATTTCTCTTTTCTGACAAAAAGTGCTGATTGCCCCAGAGAAAAATTGAACGCTAAAGCATTTGTATCCTGTAAATGTGTTGTACAATTATTTGTGCGATACCTAAATCTTTAAAACATTATATTATTAATTTGAATCGAATGTCTTTATAAAATTAGTTTTTTTTAAATGAAACAGATTAATTTTGGGGTATAAATCGAAAAGTTTCACAGACTTTAAGGGAAAGATTATCGAAGTGCACACGTTTTGAAAGCTCATTTTTGTGTTAAAAGAATATAATTTTCAAAATATTATTCAGTCTTATACATCTACTATTTCGCTTTCAACAAGGGCCAGCGTAGATACCATTTTAATAACTACAGCTCGTACATCACTTATTAGACAAATCAAAAATCCAGACAGCCAATGCTAGAAGGTTTCGTCATTCCAGTTAGCCACGCCATAGACATATAATATTGAAGATTAGATCTTAAATATTTGGAGTTTATTACTTTTATTCACCATAAATAAAAACATTTCACGACCACTTAGTTTTTTATCTACCATTACAACCACTAGTTTTAGTTGAAAGCTTAGGCTGCTACAAGCCTTAATAACAGATGCAAAGAGCGTATCATTCAGTAGATTGCTCTGCTTTGAATTAACTTCCTCTTATTTCTCGCCACTAACAGCTAATATTTATAAATAATGCGCAAAACTCTCTAATCTGCGAAACTACTCTCCAGCCTTCTCCAAAACCGTCTCCTTATTTCTGCTTACCTTCCGGCCTAATTACCTAGGCCTTTCACAAGCCCCAGTACCAGAAGATAACGACCCGTCTCTTGTCAACCGTCCTTCTTGGATACCTCTCATAAAGCGAGATAGAAAATCCAAGCTCTTTTCAACGTTGGCGGTAGTTTCGGACGAGTAGGCGAATAATTGATGAGGTTGGCATAAAATTCTTCTTTCTTAAAGATGGGAGATCCATTAGGGGAGGGAGGAAAGCGATCAGAATTTTTCATTCCACTAAATGAGGCCGCCAAAGATGAATGCTGAACCATTACCTAAAAATTGCATTTAAACAGGAAGATAAAATTCTTTCCTGTATTTCCGGAAATAATCTAAAATATTCACCCGCGTTTTGAGATCGGCTTGTCTGTTCACAATTAATAATGTGTTCTGGATTGTTTTGTGTAGCGACAGATTTATTGGTTTCGTGAGAGAATTTGGTGGATTTATATCAAGGGTATCCAAGATTTACGTACTCGGGGAAAGTTATTCAGGTGTATTTTAATATTCTTTCGTTATGTAAATGGAATCGAACTTTAATAAGTTATCTTGGAATTGAATCAATCTTGAATTGAGGCATCATTTTGTGTTATCTACCGAATTTCCAGAATTTTGGAATAGGATGTATATGTATTTAAAATTGAAATATTTTCTGTCAGATTCCATGAGATTTACAAGAATGCGTATTTTTTATAGTAAGGACGCCATAAACGTTATGGAAATAGTTTTATTCAGTTTATAACTTATTTAATTTTCGATTTATTTCGAATTTTGATTCCTAAGACTGAAAAGGGTATTTTTTGAGTGAAAATAATAAATCGAATTCTACGTTGGAAATGAATTTCAATTATTTTTGCTCATTGCACTGTTATGTATTTTCCCATGAAAATCCTTCGAAAACGCTACTTACGCTATTTGAAGCAATCTGTAAATAAATATAATAACTAAACGTTTAACTCAGTCTTTGCATACCTCATTATCCAGAACGTAAGAAAACAGGTTTATGCACTAGAAGCTAACCATTAGTCCTGGTTTTTACACAAAAGAATGTTTGTGTAATATTGACTGAATTGTGTCGTAGTTAAGCCTTTTTTGGTTCGTTATTAGTTTAAAGGCGTACGTTTCAAAGAAGACATTATATTTATATTTCTAGACTGCATTATTCTAAACTGTTCATAGAATAAAGGTAAGAACAAATGTAAAGGTTTTGGTGTCAATAAAAACATTCGTGTTTGATTTTACATTAACATTAAAGGGAATCAAAAGAATTTTCAATTGAGTTAGCAAAAGTAAAAATATTTACTGCATTTAAAAATTTCAAGCATACATATACTCCATATCATAAAGTTTTACAAACTTTGTTGTTCTCTAATAGTAATTTACTCTACCCGTCATGGTTTAACTCTCCTGGTGAATATGAGATATCTCGTCATTAGCAAAACTGACCAGATTTTGATCTCGTCATCAAAAAAAAAAAAAAATCGGCAATATCTTGATGACGAAGTATCTCGTCATTAGCATAATCGTTCATATGTTTATGAACGAGATATCTCGTCGAAACCACTTGGAGGTTTAATAAAGTAATCTTATGTCTATAATTATTTCATTACATATTATCATTAGGTATAATTATGCATTATTTTAAAAACGAATGAAATAACAAAATGAAACATTTAATATCAACAGAAGTTATTTAAAGATATATTAGTATTAAAGTATGAAACAAGATATAGTTGTATAACTTGTATTCAATTTGGAAAAACTTATTTTAAGCGTAAAGATGTAAAGAAAGACTCCATTAATTTTACTAAAATATATCTCTGAATTTATAGTTTCATCTGAATCTAAGCTCAAAAATAAATTGGTTAAAGAACAATCAAAATTAAATTAGTAAAATTAAGAAAACAAAAATAATTTACTGATAAAAAGTATAAACTATGATAGATAAATTTGAGCATACGTTTAAGTCATCTAAAACATACACGCTGTTTTATCTCTTATTTTGATCTCTGACTATTAACTTCTTTTGGAACCAGACACTGTTCAGAAAATATGCATTAGGTTTTCTTAAATTCTTCTCGACTACATCACTAACAATTTTCTGAAGAGGAATGATGCAAAGCACGAGTTCTTTTCAGTAGCTATATCTTTTTATACTGTTTAACACTGCATTTATCAAGCAGGTCAAATAATCTTAACATTTTGCCGTAAAATTACTTTTTTTAAGTATTTTAAAAGTTTTTTCACTTTTATTCACTTTATTTTTCAATTTTTCGTGAAACGTATATAAAATTAATTTAGTAGTATATATTTCTGTCACTTCTCTCTGTATCCGACGTACGTAAATTATACTTATTTTTACCGGGACGTGTCTTTTGACCGATTTAATATTTTATGTGTTCGTACAGCATTATCAATTCTAAAGCCATTCCATATACACAAAATAATAAACACTTACACACACCATTCTAAAGAATGTTTCATGCTTAAATCCATTCTAACGATTGGTTCAGAAAATAGGGACTAATATAACAACAGCATCGACAAACACAAGCAAATACACTGTACAGATAAAAGTCACCGGACGCCCATTCAAAATAATCCACCCAGCCACCAAGGAAAAGCTGTTAAGCGGTTGTTTGTCTTATCGTTTTGGACTGGTCAGAATGATCTGAATCACATCGAACATCTATGGGATGAATTGGAGCCAGAATATGAAGTTTGGAACCAAGGCCTACTACAAAGTAACAGTTAACGACGACATTATTCACTAAATGGAAGCACATACCTATCGCTTTGTCAATGCGTGTATTAGGGTCAAAGGTGGACCAACATCTTACTAAAGTATATTCAATAAATGCTACGTTTTGTTTCTACTCAGATGTTCGGTGACTTTTGTAAGTACAATGTATACTAACGTGCGTAAAAATTGCCAAATAAGAAACTGCCATGAAAATAAAGCCAATAAAATATGCTCTCTTTCTGCAAGAAATGTTTGAGGAGAGTGTTCAGCTGAATACCCTTATATTTGTAAAACATGTGGCCAACAAATTGAGATTTTATCATCGAATACTAAAAAAATGTGAAATTACGGAATAAAGAGCCAAAATAATATCTCAGGTATGATTATTAAATTTTGTTATTTTTTAATTTTATTAAATTATTTTTTAAAGATAATTTTGTTTATTATTTCAAGCACTAATTCCACTACTACCTGCAGTATATATAAATTAGACCCATCCCCCATACAAGACACGGATTCCCCTTTCCCCAGTTCTATTCCCGAATATATTCTCATTAACAAAGTTTACTGACAATCCTCACACTCATCAATAAACGGTCCTTCTCACCACGGGTTTGTCGGGAGCTGCGCCGACCGGTTCAAGGAGGCCCTGCAGGCAGAACTATCCTTGAGGCGATGATGTTCCTAGGCATTTGAATCGCCCTTTAACCATACTTCGACCTACAGTAGGCCACAGAAGCTCCAGTTACTGGATAATAGAATTGCAGGGACTGTAATTAGCTTCACATTTGCTGCCAATATAAATGTTATTCATGTCTGATGAAGTTTCTAGGGTTTGTAAAATATTATATATTACTAGCAGAATTACCCGTCGTTGCTCGGGTTGAATTAATTAAATGTTGAAAGTGATCAGACTCACTTCCCTTTCATAAAAGAATTCAAGCATCATTTAAGTATACAGAGAATATTTTAAAAAAATAGTTTTAACTTTTTCATAGCTTTCATAATTTACTTCGGATGCAAATATGTATGCATGATATATCCATCCATATAATCCATTTCCCATTCATCGCACTTCTGCTGTAAAACGAACTACACAAGTTTTTTCTAAGGTGACTACTATAGAATTCTATTTTGAGTTTTGAATTTGAGCAAATAAAATTGTTACGGCATTCGTGATTAATTTATTTCGAAACAGACATATTTTTTTTCTTCACAATTCTATTCAGCGGGACATAATGGAGCTTGTTTTAAAAATGTCATCAGTGTGGACAGGCAAACTCAATCGATTACAATTTTTACAAAATCACTGCTTTCAACGAATGTTTCACAAGTACCTAAGTGGCATATGAACAGCATCAACTTCAAGTAAGCAACCTCAACCTTCTGTCATTTAAGTCAAAATGTTTCAAAATATCACTAAAGTCTTATTTAAAATTCGCTTTACTTCAACAGAAATTCAGTTTTAAATCGAATCCTTATGGTACTTCTTTCAATTGAGATATTCAGTTACTATATGGAAATCACTTACCTATTTAGAATGATAAATATAGTTACTTGGCTGTGGAGTGCAGCTTTCAATAATGCCCATGAAACAAGAAACACAAACATAAATTGAATTTAATCGCCTTGTTATGAAAATCTATGTCAAAATTTAGAAATATCTTTGAACGACAACATATGGCTACCCGTTTTGATTTAACGTAATCTATCTTTAAAGTAATTTTATTTTAACTTTACTAGTCATTTTAAAATAAGAAGCTACACAGCTTATTTAAAAAGGTTTTCATTTTTTATGAAACAGAATTCTACAAACCACACATTACGTATTCAACATACTTAAAGAAAAGTTGGTCGAAATATATATATACCACCAAGAAATTACCCATGTCTAGTGATATTTTGCAGGAAATAAATAATTCATTTGAATTTAACTAAATAATAGATCTGTAATATGGAAAATACTGGAACATATAAATACAAACAAAAACGAAATTCCGGTCATTGAGAAATGCAGAATTCGGAAAAACGAAAGATATGAGCAAGCATGTCGAATTTTGACTTCCTGAGTATATTCTGAAATAAAGTAATTCGAAAAAAGACCTTCGAACAATATTGATAAAGACAAAAAGATTTATTTACAAGACTCGTATATTTATACTACTTAGGAATGCTCAAATATCACAGCTACATTTTGCTGTCTTGACTCGAATACACAGAGTTCTAAATCAAATTTATAAAATAAAACATTAATCTATATCGTTGCCAGATACCGAGTATCAAAATTGCGCTTTTATGATAAATGAGTTTTTCGTTTGGGCTTTTCATGTTGTATTACGAGTTTATTTAATATTTTAGGGGATAATTAAATATTTAAAAAAATCCTTTTTTCATCAATAATATGTTCATAAATTGAGGCTTTGACATGGAAAAGCATGTAAGTCACAAAAAAAATCGAAAATTAGCTTTTTGGCGGATAAGATAGTAAGAACCCATGCTAGTGTCATGATAAAGTCAGTACATCGCTAGAAAAATAGTTTAGTTTCTGCAGCTGTTTTAGTTTATACAAATACAATTCCTTTTTAACAGGCTCAAAAATGTTTTCCTGCTTGTCCCTTAAAATTTGGTTTTTGTGACTTGCATGCTTTTCCATGTCAAAGCCTCAATTATTTATATTATGGGAAGAAACAATCAGTTCAAACATAAATTTTAGTATTTAATTTGCTTTGGAAAAAAAATTTCGAGCAATACCTGTTAAACAATTTTATTGGAAAATATGATTTTTATTCGATACTGGTAAAACAAATTGAGTTGAGTACCGTAATCGTTTTATGCTCAATGTTATTCCTATGAAATTTCGAATTGTTTTTAGCCCCCTCTTCACACCTAGGTTAAAGAGAACGGGGTTAATTTTGGCCTATGTTATCCGCAGGGTTCTAAAGAATATGTGTACTGAATTTAAGTGTGGATTGTTCAAACAATGCAGATTTATACAGAGATTTGTAAGACAGACGCCCAACTCTGCTCGTATACGTATATAGATTTCACAACTGCAATGAAATTTGTATTGTTACTGATATGGTATCAATTTAACAAAACAATATTCGTTGTTTGATAATTGTTTCCACTCTATTATACCACTTTGGTGCTCCACAAATATATTCTGTTATACGAAATAGATTTTTTTATGTTATTGGATAATGATAGTTCATACATTTGAAGTATCTTATAGCCACTCCACTAAACGTTTTAAATATCCATAAGTATATATGCGTTTGAATAAATGGTTTTTATATAATTTTTTATCTTACACCCTTCTCCGGCATAAACGTCCATCAATCGACGAGCCTCCCAATAGAGTTCTGAAGTGATAAAGATATAGCGTAAAAACACTATCAGAACAGTATTTCCAATTCTATTTAGGGTAGTCTTTGAGATTATCTCCAATCATTTCGTCCAGTTCGTGAACGGGACAGACCTCGCTACTCCAGTACATTGTAAGTGACTTTGTAGACAGTAATGCTCGGTAAGAAATCACAGCAAGCGATTCCTACAGCTCTGGGAAAGGAGCCTTTCTAAATATAAGTATACTTAAAATTATAAATATTAAAATGTATTTAAAGAATGCATCAGAATGAATCAGAATCCTTGATTGAATTTGCTTTTTCAGCTAAACACGGGGTTATAATTTTGGAGGTGATGGCCGATGCTAGACTCATTAAAAGTGAATTGCTTCCTCAGCACACAATGCCCACGTCCAAGCATGGACGTGTTTCGGTTCCTCTGTGGAGTTGTATTCTGGCTGGAGAGGTTGAAAATTTTTATTACTGATAAATAATGGTAAAGTTCAATATTTAACACTATAGGGAAACAATTTTTTAAAAGATGCTCAAAACTCGGATTTAAAGCCAATTTTTGTCTCTTGATTACGTCTCAGCACAGAGAAGAGATACAGGCAAAACTTTTAAATTAAAGTTTCCATACCACCTTAAGTAGCTTATACTTTTCACTATAATATCAGGACCCCAATGGTATTGAAAATTTGTGGTGCTATTGGTGCTCAAAACTTGGATTTAAAGCAAATTTTTTGTCTCTTGACTACATAGCACAGAGAAGAGATACAGAGCAAAACAGTCAAATTAAAGTTTCCATACTAACTTAAATAATAGCTGTACTCTTCGCTATAATATCAGGACCTCACTGGGATTGAAAATTTGTCATGATAATGGAATAACATTGTTTAAAATCACAATACTCAGAGTAGGGAAAATAAGAACGATTTTATGGTAGATGAATATAAATGTGTTGTTCTAGATGCAAAAATGTTGGGAACAAAAATTTATTTCACTTATTGTGTTTCTGTGCAGAATAAGCTTGGTGCATACTCAATTTTATGACATAGAATTTTGTAAATTTGTCAGTTTAAACCTATATTAAAAAATATTGTAGCGAATATGGAATTACTTTTAGCTTAATGTTTCTAACAGTGTACTTTACCATTCCTATAAAAATTAAATTTGAATCCATATTTATTAGAGCTTTGAGTTTTTATAGAAATCTCTTCAGGGTGTATACTCAATTTTCGGAGACACTGTATATAAGATTGATTTACATAATATTGAGTTGTATAAGATGGAGTATAGAAGGAGATCGATTTTACACGATAAGGATTTCAATACATCTAGCGAACAGTAGAACCGAAGCCCAAGAGAAAATTATGGAGAAAAATGTCGTTACGACATCCTATCCCTTACATTAGATAACTTCTTCAAGCTTTTCGATAACCTAAAATAGCCCGTTGTGTTAGAAATTAAATTACCTACCTACCTATAAGCTAGATCAAATTTATTAAAACTGGACAGAAAAATTATTTTGAAAGAACTAAATGAGCTTGTTTCATTCTCACTTTCCTTGCTTGAAATCCGAGGGAAAGTTCGAGCCTTTCTCATCCGCATATTTGATTCGTGAGCGGAATTGTGCTGCTTGTTCTATTAGTTGTCACACAATAAATGATACCTCTATTTTGGAACAGTGGGGTGCCAGCTCAAGTGTTGACCATGGTTCGTCATCTGACCATGGTTCAAAATTACGAGGCGTCGTCCTAGGATCTTTCTCTTCAGGATTGATACCAGACCGTCACCAATAGCCAGCTGTGTTGCTCCAGTGCGACGTTAATTAAATACCTGCCTACCTTGAAATCAAAAAAACAAACAGAAAATGCAATTCCGCTGCCATCATCAAACCGTATACACTTGAGTTGAGTATTCAAGTCAATCAACATTTCAGCCAAAATATTCCATCCAAAAATATAAAAACATATTCAGGAGCATAGAATTCATTTTTTTACTTATACTAGCAGACCCGAGAACAAAAGCATTTGCGCTAAACTCTCATGACATCTATTCGTGACAGTGTCATCACTCACAATTCATACCTTCCATTTGTAATGAATATAAGCATCATCCATATACAAATTTCATACTTCAAAGGAAATTAAACTAACCAAAAATATAAAGTGACATTTTCTGTACTTCTTATTAGGTGTTAATTTTCATTTCCACTAACTTGTAAGGCATAAAGTGTATACCTCAGTCACGTTACCACAATTAGCTTTTGAACAGTCCACTTCAATTACATTCCAGTCATCTATCAAAGGAGATTCGGAACTTATCGACGTTTGAGGCCATTTACGCGTTCGCTCGCATTTTATTTTTCTGTTGATTTCTCTCTTCGAGATTCCTCATCACCTTCTGTAATCAGATAGCTGAAAAATTTGAGTAGAGCGACAAGATTTTCCGAGTAATTCAAACAATGTTATGTAATTACCTATCTCAAATCAAAAGCACATGTTTAAACTAATCGGGGTAAAATTGGTGTTTGAATTGAGGTGCAACCCTACAATTGAACAGTATCCCTAATCGTAGACGACTAATTTGATTTAGGTAGATGGTTTAATTTGCTTCACGCTGGGGGTGAAGTAGCGTGTTATTTGCGATTACCGTTGTGCAGAGGACATCAACTAGGCGTCATGGGGTATGTCTAGTTATTTAATCCTATTCTACACTATCTTTTTGATTTGTCTTTCTTTACACTCCAAGCGGTTTCGACGAAATATCTTGTCAATAAAGATCTGACAAATTTTATTGACGACGATATGTCTCGTCATCAGAATATTGCCGACTTTTTATGATAATGAGACCAAGATCTGTTCATTTTTCTAATGACGAGATATCTCGTCCATCAAGATCTGATAATTTTTGCTAATGACGAGATACCTCGTCAAGACAATCACCAGGAGGGCTAAGGTGACAAAACAAACATTAATTACAACAATTATATATTACATATTGCATAATGGTGTAGCTTGTCCTGTTTATGACATTGCACCATAAAATTTAAAAAATGCACAAGTTGTTTTATTACTAAAGTTATAATAACCTCCAAGTGGTTTCAACTAGATATCTCGTCCATCAAGATCTGACCAATTCTGTTAATGTCAAGAAATCTCTTCTTCAAGATATTGCTGATTTTTTAATGTGACAAGGTCGAGATCTGGTCAGTTTTTCCTAAAGACGAGATATCTCGTTCATCAAGACCTGATCAAATGTGCAAATGACGAGATGCTTGTCGAGGCAACCACCAAGGAGGGTTGAGTTCTGAGTATGCTAATTGTTCCTATCACAATAGTTGCTTTGCTTTTCCTTCATCATTCACAGTGGTGTTTGTAAGCCATCCTGTCGTGTCAGATATTTCTACCATCTTGCGTACCTTGTAGATCAAGGGTTTGGATATTCTGTTTTGTTGGGTCCCTAGTCACGTGGGCATAAAGGGTAGCAAACTTGCTGACAGTTCTGCGAAGGCAGCTTTCTTTCCATTGCAGCAAGCTGTTCCTCTTAGTGACATCAAGATGTCCACAAAGGAGTTCGTCATCTCCTTGTGCAAGAGTAGTGGAATCTGTAAGTCACCGGCAAATTGTATTGTATAAAACCCATCATTCATCAGTGACCAGTGTCTCCTGTGAGGAGGACGGATTGCAAACCTTTGTATTGGGCACATATTTTAATTGTGTGTCCTGTTTTTAATCATCAACGTCTTAATTTTTTAAAATATAATTCTAAAACAGCGAGATTTGATTGGGGAAAATCCTATTCAAACCTTTTCGCGTTTTTACGTTCAGTTGATTTTTTAAACCTCGTCTAATTTTTTTCCCAACTTTTAAATTTACCACTCAAAATTTTATTCATTTAGATTAAGCTCTTCAGTTTCATTAGTTATGCTGCGGACGATGATTTTGTTTTAGCATCTGACTATTTGAATATTTTTAGTCTCATCTATATATTTTGCATGTTTTAAATCATTTTTATCTTTATCTTAGACTATTAATTTTTATCGTTATCTGACCATGGTTCAAAATTACGTAGTGTTGTCCTCGGATCCTTCCCTTTGGGATTGATCCCGGACCGTCACCAATAGCCCGTTGTGTTGCTCCAGTGTGACAGTAATTAAAATACCTACCTACCAACCTATTAATTTTTAAATATTTAATAATTTTATTGGGTCATATTCTATCTTGTGTTTGGCACAGCTTGTTCGCTTTTGGACCTTGCGCCATAAAACCCCAACATCCAATCCACAGTAGTGTTCGGGGAGTGTGAGTATTTTTCAGCCTGTTTGCTGCTCATACGTATAAAACACCACCCTATGTTGCGGTCAGGCCCCTCTCTGATGACTTCCTGGCCCACTAATATCACTCGTGTCATCTCCATCTTTAAAAAATTATATCCAATTATTTTCTACCTCTTAAATCATTATTTTCGACACCGCCATTCAAGGCTGTTGATAACAGATTATATTATACAAAATTACAAGAATTTTTACGACTGATCGTATCTGAATCAGAAAAAAGAACTTGAAATCATTTGGTACAAAATATACTATATGCACAGAAACACGCGTGTGTGTATTCTAGATGCGATATTCTGGTTCGCACGATATTCTGGTTCCCCAAAGGATCACCTAATGAGAGAGCGAACGGTAAAATATAAAAATACAAAAAGCAGAATAAGAATAAACATCCTGATGCTTGGTTTAAAATTCTGATGTATTTTTTCACTGCTTGTTCTAATTATGTGGGAGAATATGCCTATAAGAATTTTCAAAATCCTAACTCATACATTGAATGAGGATTGTGAGATTGGCTTAGCATAAAAGATACAGCCAATCTACACGGTTCAAAATTTTTTGTATACTATCGCTTCATTTGTCCGTGTTCTATATTTTCATATTTTATGTTCATGCCGAATTCTATTGCTCCTAGCTGGATATTCTTCTATTGTTTCTAGCTGGATAAATCTGTATGAAAATTTCTGAACCAGGATACTATGAGTAACGTTGGAGTAGAGTGAAAAGATAGTTACTTATGAAATTTTAAGAGAATGAACTTTACTGTTATTGTCTGCATATCGTTGTTTCCCCGTCAAAATATATATTTTTACACAAAAGGTGAAGTCCCTTTTTAAATTTCACGAAACAACTACGCCTGCAATTATCTCCCATCATCAAGTTACGCAGAAACTGTGCGAATTCACGATTCGTTCTGAATCGATACATTCATACCACTAGTGCTCTCACCATGCGCCATTTCTCTTATTTCAGCTTTTATCTATAAATCATCTTTGTCCCACAGATATCACTGCAAAAGCGTGAATAATTTAAAACAAGTGTTCTCGAATTTCTCAAATCCAGCGCTCTTTTAATACCTCCACTTATCTGGACATTTCTCCGAAACAAGTCCCCATCATTTCGGTTTTAAATTTTCTCTCAGGTGACAAAATAATTTCTTTTTTGCGTCCCCAAATCCGCCTCACGAATCACAGCGGGGGAGAAGAGAGGGGGTGACAATTTAAAATAATAAACATTTCTCATCATTCATTTTTGTTGCTCTTTTTCCCCCGAATAGGTGGCATCAATCATAGAAATATTGTTTTACTTGATGACTTCAAGAAGAGGGGAGGGATTCAAATTTCTGTTCTCCCAGTTCCCGTTTTGGTCCCACCCAACCGTTTTCTGTTTGATGTTTCAATTCATCTTGTGGAAGGGGTGGGACTGGAAGAAATGCGCTTTCAAAATATCTCGCGGAACATCAATTACGAGAGAAAAAATTATTCTCTCTGCTTGAAAGAGGAGAGATTAAATTGAGAACAGCGTTCAAAATGAAAATTCCTTTGGGTTTTATTTATGCGTCTGGGAACTCGAAATCATGAATGAGGTACGTCTCAGTTGAGTGTTTTCATTTGTTTGTGTTTTAAGCTCCTGTCGCGGCTTCTGGAATTGTAAACATAAGAGTTCGAGGCATTCCTTTTCAACTTCAAAGAACAAGGCTTTTGAATAACTATTGTCTTTTAGAAAGAGGTTTGGTTTGAAATTCTGGTGTAATTTTTTCACTGCTTGTTCTAACGATACATGCCCATAAGAGTTTTCAAAATCTTCAACTCACACATTGATAGAAGACGATGGGATTTGCTTAGTACAAGAAATAAAGCCAATTCCCACAATTCACTATGTTTGTCAAGCTTTCGCTTTATTTGTCAGTGTGTCTTATTTTTCACTTCTTATGTTCATGCACAATGTTCCTTGCTGGATTTGTTTGATAAATTTGTATAAAATTTTCTGAACCTCAATAATATGAGGAGGTAGGCAGGTATTTTAATTAGCGTCACACTAGAGCAACACAACGGTCTATTGGTGACGGTCCGGTATCAATCCCAAAGGGAAAACCGAGGACAACACCATGTAATTTTTTACGAGATGACGCAATAAATGACGAAAAATACTTATGTAATAGATAAACTACTAATAATTTCTTTGTGGCCATGATTGACCTTTCTATTACCCTGACAGCTGTGATAATCAAGGAAAATCTTATTTCCTGTCACCCATTCCACTGCTTTGGTGTGACTTGTAGAAAATCTAGAAAAAGTTGTTTGTTCTTCTATACACAACTTGAAGTTAGTTATTTCTCCAGATCTCTCTCATCTTTAACAATGGTTCCTTAGCAGAGATATTCTTTTCTTTATGTACAAGGAGTCTACTTCTTCAAAGTTAAGTGAATTTCTCGTGGCAAATTTAAGTTAAGTCTACCCTCGCAAATCTGTTCGCCATGTCATTACCCGGTGTCCCCATGTGAGAAGGAATCCACATGAGATGTAATAAAAATTTGTGATGAACCCATTCCCATGATGTCAAATAATAAATTTTTGTTAATGTGTTTGAAAATCTTTGAAAAATGTAAAAATATGCTGCTTCCTAGGTTTTGAATTTTTATTTCTTAGTGAGAGAGAGATTTAGCCTTCTGGATAAATGTTTTGGAAAATAATATAAATAATATTGTGAGGAAAAATTAAATTATTATTTTGAATTTATTCCAAAAACGTAAAAGGTAAAATATAAAAATTAGCTCCTGGTGCATGTCTTGACAAGACAATTACTCACCATTATCAAAACTGACCAAATTTCATCATTAGAAGAAAACTGATCAGATTTGGATTTCATCATAAAATAAATCGGCAATATCTTGATTACGAGACATCTCGTCATTAGCAGAATTTGTCAGATTTTGATGGACTAGATATCTCGTTATTAGAAGAAAATTTACCAGATTTTGATTTCATCATAAAAAATATCGGTAATTTCTCGATGACGAAATATCTCGCCATTAACAAAGTTGATCAGATCTTGATGGATGACATATCTCGTCGAAACCACTAAGTTTTCTAAACTTTTGAATAGAGGTGCATATGAGAGATTCAATAAGTACACCAACATTAAAGTGTTTTGAACATCCACCGTTCCTTTAACATTCTAAGGGGTCTCACACGCATAAATACGTTTGGCAGTAAGCAGTCTTCCCAACGTGACTTCTATCCATTTTTAAACTTCTTGACCTATCTTGAAATAATTTTTCCTAGAATTCCTGATGTAGATGTGATTATTTAATCTTAAAATATGATATAAGTTACGTGAAACAATTCTATGCTAATCGGAAATCTGAGAAAGGTTAAGCATATAAAGTAAAAAGTTAAAACTACCAGAATGGGATAAAGTTTATTAGATTAGTCACACAGAAGTAAATAAGTTTCTATGTAATTTCACTCGTCAGCAGTTGACACCAAATATTCAAATTCAGATATTCTATGGATTAAATGCCAAAAATGATAGGTGAGCCCATAGAGGGAATAAAAAAGTATAGTGAGCAATGATAACCTTTATATGTGCCCAGGATCATGTGACCAAAACTAGTAGTAACGTGACCCTTAGCCTACCATCATCTTCCGGGTGGAAACGAACATCGATCATTTGATTGGCTTACGAAGTGAGAGAAGACGTCCATCTTTGGTTCATCATCTGATTGTTCACGTGACATAGTTGTAGAGTTTGGCGATACCGCCATTTTTGTCACCACACTATATAAATGCGCATTCACCCACCTACCCTGTCGTTAGATTATATATCGCCAAACGAGGCGATAAGATGCCGAATCGGCCAACCATGTAAATTTTTCAGAGTCTCACTACTAGTCGACATGTAGGTCACACTTTTTGATTTCCTCTCAATAGCAATGCTCAGTCTGCTTATATTTCACATTTATGGGTGAGTCCATGCGGACCGGCGTCAGACTTTTTGTGTCCATTCAAGTCCCATAAAAAGCCAGGTAAAAAGCAAACCAACTAGAAATAAAATTGGGATACAGATGAATGTGATAAGAATTAATGTGCCCAGGCTCAGTTATTCGCTGACGAGCCTAAATTCAGTTTATAGATTGATTTAGTCAAAGCACTTTTCGAAGGGAATGGAGGCTTCAGGAAAGTTATCTAATTTGGAAACAGTGGTTGGTCCCTTAGTAAAAGTAGGCATCATGTTGAGTAATTGCACAGAGCTATTCAGTTGGTAGTGATACCATTAGAGTTGAAAGAGACAGATATTCGATACTCACATTATTTTTCAGATTAGATGTGCCTAGAGTTTATATTCAAGCACTATAGTACACATCCTCACAGATCCAAGAGTAATAAATGACGGCCTTCTAAATGAAGGTATCCAGCACGATTCACAATTGAACACTGGAAATTACTTTAACCATATAATTCAAGTCGTACATTACTATATGAAATATGTATGCGCATATTCTACGTGACTGAGTGTGGAATGTATTTATGGAATTAAATTTGAAGTTGAAAATGAAAATATAGCAAGACTGGTTAAAAATCAAATGATCGTCCAAACTGGTTAACTCAATTCATAATTATAGATGAGAGAAAACACATTAACCCTCCTGCTGGTTGTCTCGACGAGGTATCTCGTTATTAGCAAAACTGACCAGATCTTGATAAACGAGATATCTCTTTCAACAAGATCTCGTCAGAAGAAAAAAACTGACCAGATCTTGATCTCGTTATAAAAAAATCAGCAATATTATGAAGAGATATCTCGTCGAAACCACTTGAAGGGTTAAAGAAACGTAAATGCAAGTAATCAACACCTCTGGCATTTAAAAATATTACATAACATATGAGAGATCTTTCGCTATCCTGAGGTTCTCGTGTTATACACGATATATGGGGTTTACTTTAAAATGCAAGTTTCGGTGACAGTTGGCGTTTTATCCAATTTCTGTTGACCAATTAACTATCATACATCAATTTGGAATTCAATCTTTGGAGCTTTTATTGGGAAAGTGCTGAACTCGTATTCAAAATCGAAGCCCAGGGATGTCATTTCCGGATTGTGTACATTAATCATATTTCGTGGCAGAAACACTACCGCCACTGATATTTAGATTGTCAGAAAAAGCGTCTAATATGACTTCTATATCATTTAAACATTTTATTTGTAAATAATGTGTTGTTTTCTTAGACTTTTCTGAAGACATGAATAATTTATTTTCGGTTAAACTATTTCCCAAAATATTTAAATGAACTAAAACCTTAATATTGATCCATTGGACATGGACCTCTTTCATAATCGTCGAATGACATGGTAAAGAAATCTGTTTTTAAAAGTATGAAATAATGTGTTTGAAAGTACAATAATGAAAAATACGAAATAAGATATAACTATATTATAAAATAAGAGTGTATTTATATAATTTTTTGTTCCTAATTTATATATATATATTTTTAGTAGGGAGAATATTTATAAGCAAAGCTCATATTTATTCCTAGGAACTGTGAGAAGTTATCCTGTCAAAAAATTAAAATTCTATTCTAAAAATTAGTTTAATATAAAAAATTTAAATGCAAATTACATTATTTTTGTAATCACCACATATACTAAAGAAGGCTCATTAATATCATAAAAATTATATCCGTTATTAATTTACAATTTAACGTTATTTGCAATTTAAAAACATGTTCTATTCCAAAATAATAAAATGAAATCTCACAGTTTGCTATCACACCATGTTCTGTTTGTTATCAAATTAGAAGCCATAAAGTGCATGCTTGAAATTCAATCAATTTTCAATACATATCTTCACGCAAATAAATTTAAAGCAGCTTCAACGTTTCTTACGAATTCACCCAAACCTTTTCTATTGTGTTGTTTCTTATGCTTCAAGTGTACCAAACAAAATAGGGTAGTTATGTTGATGCAAGTCGTAAAGTAACAAATGTTTCGTTTCATGCAATGAAGGCATTGTTAATTGTTAATTTAATTTCGCTTCAATAAAGTACTACCATAGAAATAAAAGTGCTGTTACAAGAGAAACGAATTGTGACAGAGAAAACGTTAATAAAAAAGGAAAACCCCCGTTCTTAGTGAATTCCCGAAGGTCTCTGAAAGCAATTAATTTACATTACAAAGTGTTTTAGCCTCAAAATATAGATCCCTTGGATATTATTTACTATTATCGTTTCGCAGAATGGATAATATGCATATCAGATACGAAGTTGCATTTAAAAAAAGAAATTTTATCTTCTAATTTGTTGGTCACGATACTTTTGTTGCTTTATCTTCTAATTTAATAACGGAGATAATGGAGTAAACTAAGAGTAAATTTATATTATACGTAGTTTCATTAACACGTTTTTATTTATAATCAGTTTTGGAAGAATGGGTAGAATTTAGATTTGATATAAAGAGTTTTAATTTAAGCTGAATATCTGAATAGACTGTTGAGTGCTATCATAAAAATTCTGAAACAGTAATCTTTAAAAACATTATTTAAAAAAAGTAAATTTTTGCTAATAAATTATTTGAGAAAAACATTCATGTGCAAAGAGAATTTATAAAAACATTTAGTTACTTATTTACTCAATTATTAAAGTTTGTTAAAAGAAAACTTATGGTATTTATGATATTATAAAACTTATGGTTATTCGTGAAGTCGTACATACCTAAAGATGATGTATCCCTGAAGGGAGGAAAATACAATATTTTAACCCTTCTGATGGTTGTCCCGACGAGGTAGCCCAGTTGGAAGAGTAATGGATCAGCAACCGGAGGGTTGCGAGTTCGAAGCTCAGTTCAGCCTGACTGTCGTGTACACGGGGGCTGGTGCGCGTTGAATCTGTCGGGGTCTCAAATGTCCTCACGTTGGCGTGATGCGGAAGTTTGGAGTGTGAGGTGCCAACTCAGGTGTAATGAACTCGTTATCTGACCCTGGTTCAAAATTACGAGGGCTGTCCTTGGATCTTTCCCTATGGGATTGATCCAGGACCGTCGTTAATAGCCCATTGTGTTGCTCCAGTGTGACGGATTAACTATCTACCAACCGACGAGGTGTCATTAAGAGGACTTGTCTTGATGGACGAGATATATCATTATTAGAAGAGAAATTACCATATCATGATCTCGTCATCATCAAGAAGTCGGCAATACTTTATGACGAGACATTTCGTCATTATAAAAATTGGGAACATCTTGATGAAAGAGATATCACGTATTAGAGAAATTGGAGAGGTCTTGATTGACGAGATATCTCGTCGAAATTACTTGGAGGGTTAAGTTTATTTTCATTCTCTAATTTTTCAACAGTTACATAAAATTCTGCCATAGTTTCATAGCGTTAGGCTTTTTCGATTATGTAAGCCCGTTTTAGAATTAATCATTTTCTTTCGATTCATTCCTTTTCAGATTTAATATAATTATTTAAAACTAACGTAAACTTTTAAAAAAATTTTCACTCTGTTACATCACAACCAAAAATTGAAGCGATTTGTCGAATAACTGTATTCTGCAAATTTTTTGAAAAGGAGATTCTAATGGAATGATGTTCTAGTAGAATTATGCATTGATTCCTACAGTTAATTCCGAAGAAAAATTAGTAGATGGTGTTGTGATTAAGCATCTAATTCATGCAAACGTGCGCTCAGGTGTGATACAGCGATCTATGTGGAAATACCCGTCTACCACTCGTATTTGTTTATGGCTAATGTTACGGAACTGCTAAAACTCAAGCTTTCTTGACATGAAATCAATCACTTTAACCCTTCAGGTCGTTGTCTCTACTAGATATAATGTCATTAGAAAAACTGACCAGATCTTGAAGAATTAGATATCTCGTCCTTAGAAAAGGACCTGACCAGATCTTGATATGGCCCCATCATAAAAAAAATCTGCAATATCCTGATGACGGGATATCTCGTCATCAGCAAAATTGAACACATCTTTATTGACGAAATATCTGGTAGAAACCACTTAGAGTGTTAATACACTCGGGAAAATTTACAAAGTGATGAATTGAATAAGAGCTTGTGAGGCACTTATCTATTTAACATTGATGTAGCTGAAATATTGTAGAGCAATTTTGGTTCCAATAAAATTAGTGATATGTAAGGTAGATGGTTATTCTGACAAACACTTCAATTCTATTAAGATTCATTGATGAATAATATAAGCAACAGACTCGAACATTTAAAATATTCATACCTCTTCCTTAAAGAATATTGTATGCATTCAAATTACAGAAATTGAGGTATAGTACAAATTCAAAAATTATAAATTACGCGAAATACAAAAACAATTCTACTGCAGATAATTATACAGTTTATCTATTCCTTTGCAATACGTCCGTTGCCAGAAAAAAAACCATTTACACACCAAGTGTAAAAAGTTACACACAATTAAGTGTAAAAAATTATTCATTAGTTAATTGCATAATGAAAATGTAACCATATTAGAATAATGTATCCAACTTATATTTTTAATTCAATACTGGTACCATTCAGTTTCAGTTCTGATTTATTAGCAAAGCTGAAACTACCTCTCTCCCGAAGCTGCGAAACTTTAAAAAGTTTAAATCAAATGAAACACGACTAGATCTATAAATCATTTTAATGCTATTAGAATAGTAATTACAACAAGGCCTCAGGATGTAGTTTAAATTTCGCTCTGTGTGGCTCATTAGATTTGATGATTTGCAGTGACTTTTGACTTTGAAAATTATTAACAATAATATTAATTGGGAACGAAATTCTTTCATCATAAAATATACGTTTCTAAATTTGTTTTCGTATATGTTTGCCTGGAGAAGGAAAAATAGAATTGTGAAATTCAAATAACAAATGCAATATCCAAGGGCGCTGAAACAGTCCATATTTAAAACGAGAGGCAATTAGTTTTGAAAGCCGTATTTGAATTTATATTGTATTACGATTGTATTGTTTTTTTAAAGTAGATTCTCTAGAGCAGAGAAGTAAAAGCGAAATTTCCAAAGCTAAAGAACGATATGATAATGAGAATCGGTTAGAAATTTGATACAGAAGAAATATCCAATATTCGCATTTTACGTTTGTATTCTTAAAATTAGATAGGTAAGATTTAAAAATAAAACTTGAGATTAAAGGAATCTAAATATATAACCAGATGCTACATTTCATGCAATCAACGGATTACATAGTTAAATTTCTTATTTTCTTTTCCTACGTTTTTTATCGTACAACGTACGTCAGAAATACTTACCATACGACTTCTATACGTATATTTTATGCTCATAGAAATCAATGTTATATATAGTTGTATGCAGTGATATTTAAATCTATTACCTAAGTTATTTATTATGTAAATATAACTATCACTTTAGAGATATATTACATACGCATAACTAATGCTAGTTATGTATTACATATGCATAACTATCACTAAAGTTATTTATTGTAAATGAATTTAATGGATGCCAGAGTTTTTTTGGCACAAGGTCCGAAAGAGAACAAGCTGCGCCATATTTATTACAAAAGTATAATCTATATATTAATACGTGAAGAAAAAACTTTGTACCCCTTTTTAAGCACATTGCGCGCACGGAGGAGTATGAGATTTGGCATAATTTGCCACCACATAAGTTAGTATTGAAAGTTAATTGCATCGTTTTGCTGATCAGAAACTTAAATACAAAGGAAGCATTAGTCAACGGAACAAGAATGCGCATCAAATTTATGCATCGTAATACTATTGATTGCGAAGTTTTAAGTGGAACCGCACGCAATAAGAGAATTTTGATTCCACGTATAAATTTAACATATTCCGGAGCTATTTTACCATTTAACTTTCAAAGAACTCAATTTCTAATTATACCTGCATTTGCGATGACAATAAATAAGTCTCAAGGACAAACATTCGAAAAAATTGGAATTTTATTGAGGCAGCCAGTTTTTACACATGGTCAATTGTACGTCGCAGCAAGTAGAGTTCGATCATTCGATGGTTTGAGATTTTATATTTCAGAATACAACGGTCAAGGGCATTAGCAAACGATGAAAGAGTTTTTACAAAAAACATCGTCTACACAGAAGTTTCGAATCATTAAATTCATTGTCGAACTATTTCAAGTTCAATGGAAAACATTTATTTTTTTAACCACCCGGTTTTTTTTGTTTTAATAAAAAATATATAAAAAAAATACGGGGCACGTATTCCTTATTTCATTTTTCATTTTTTGGATTTATTTTTTATTTAAATTTTATATAATTTGAAAAAGATAGGCAAATTAACTGTGTAGCCTTGGCGAAACCTGTGGCCAGTATAGCAATAAAAAAACCCAAGAAAATGTCAAACAACGCGTTATTGTTTTTTAGATATGGCTTAACCAAGCTATACTGCATTTTTCCTGTGACGTATTTGTACATGCTCGCAGCTTACGTAATAGAACAAAATTTAAAAATATTATATGCAATGAATATAGAGGATATTTTCTCTTTGACAAAAGAACCTTATTAACGTTCAAACTTAGAAATTAAATGAATTCTGGTCGAAGTTCGACCACTAGTTATTAATAGTATTATATGCATATTACATATACACAACTATTGCCAAATATATATTGCATATGTATAACTATTACTAAAGTTTTATATTAGATACGTATTACCCTATTACTAGAACTATATATTACTTAAGTAAAATGGCGTAGCTTGTCCTCTTTAGGGCCTTTCAATATAAAATAAAAGTATACACAAGTTCATCTATTACTGAAGTTCTGTTAAGTGGAAAATTTGAACACATAATCCAACTTATCTCATGCGAAAATGACAGATGAAGTACTTAGTTACTCCTTATGGAATATGGAATTGGACTACTTCCAATAAGATTTTCAGCTGTATGACGAAATTGAAAATTCAATATTTTTCTTCAGAAATATAAAATTACATAGAAAAATGTATGGATCAAGCTTTCTCAAGGAAATAAGGCTGAGTTAGGGAATAAATTATCATAAGGAGAAAATAGTTTCTGTTCGCGGAACTCATTCTACTAATAACTAAAGTATATATGAACATGTTTCAACGCAGTTTAAAGTTCGGAATCATCGAACTGTTCTCAAATAATTTAGAAGTTAACGTGTGTATTGTTTGCCGATCAATCTCTAACGAAGTATATGGAGTTATGAAGGGTTGTTTCTCTTTAGGGAACTCTCAATAGCGACTAAACCTAAAATAATGTTAAGCTTCGAACTATTATTAAACTAACAGTTCATTAATTTTTGTTTTAGAGGAAATAATAGATTTCTTTAATTTAGGGCTAAAGCATTATAGTGTGTTTACAACATTATAATCGAAATGCCTGTTAATTTGCAAGTCAAAGATAAAAATTGCATTCGTCACTATTTCGTGTTGAAAATTTTATGTTTTTTGCAATTTCGCTTTAAGGAAACGGATTAGAAGTGCTTTTATATTTTGAATAGTGTGAGTGTGTACTATATAACGACATAGCGACTATGGGGTATAATTTCACTACTGTGAGAGCATAATGTTACAAAATGGTACTCTCAGAGTACGATGTTACAATGCAGCACTGAAAATTTTACATGCCGAACTTATAAATTATCTCTTCGAAAAGATTAAAAAGATGTTTTAAAGTTTTGCAATAAACTGTATAAAGGCTTCAAAAACGGACTAATAAAGATGATGAAAACAGCAAAAATAGTCATTGGCCATTTTAAAAGATCTGTATGTCTGCCATCGATACGTACGAGAGCAATCGAAGGGCATAGAATCAACGAAAAGATAAAAATGAGTCTTAAAGTTACAATAAATTATATAATAGCTTAAAAACCGATTTTAAAGATAAAAAACAACAAAAATAGTCAATGGTAATTTGGAAGGATTAACACGCCCACCACCTCCAGGGTTGATCGCTTTTAGCTCTTAACAATGATGAACGAGTTGAGATGATCAATGACTTGTTGTTTTAATATTTTTATTAGTCGTCTTTTGAAGGTTTTATACACATAACTACTAGCTACGGTTTTTAACTTCACTCTTAACCCTCCAGGTGGTTGTCTCAACGAGGTATCTCGTCATTAGGGAAACTAAACAGATCTGAATTGATGAGTATGGGTATTTCGAGTACTTTTAATTAATCTCGCACTGGCGTTACACAACGGGCTATTGGCGAAGGTTACCGAAGGGTCCGAGGACTATACAACGTACTTATGAATCACGGTCGGATGACGAGGTCACATCTAAGCTGGCACAACACTCTCCAAACTTCCACACAACGCCAACGTGAGGAGATTTGATGCCACGACAGATTTAGCGTGTACCAGCCCCCTTTGTAAAAACGACGGTGTTTGGTTGGATTCAAACTCGCAATCCTCCGGTTGCTAATTCATTATTCTTCCAACCGTGTTACCGCGGCCTCCTGAATTGACGATATATCTCGTCATTAGAAGAAAACAGACCCTTGATTTCGTAGCCATCAAATACTGAAAGAATCTCGTAATCATCAACAAATCGACAGTATCTTGATGACGAAATATCTCGTCATTAAAAACATTGATCAGATCTTGATGGACGAGATATCTCATCGAAACCACTTGAAAGGTTAAAGTTGTGTTTTAGAAAATTCGTTTTTTATATAAGATGAACAGTGAAAGAGATAGAAAGTACCAAATCAATTACTTTTGATTTTCGTAGCCACTCCCTTTAATTCTAATTTAATGTCCCAAGCGTCATTCATCAAACGCAAACTTTAGGAGCATTCTCCATTTTCATTCCGAGACTAAATGTCTTAAAGTATCACGCGGAACTTTTTTTTACGGACGGAGCAATCCATCATGAAGAGGAAACCCCATTCCGGACAAAACACAAACCAACTTCGGGAAATATAAAGTAAGCCACATAATACGGCACGGGAGAGAATGCCGGGACAAATAAAAACAAGCCGTGATAAGCCCTGTCGTGACCGTAACTGGATCACAAGAAACAAACTAAGTCTGATACTGTAGGGACACTTTGACTTGATTGGATGAAATTAGCCACATGTGAGTTTGACGCTGTGCTAACAACTCTGAAGGAAATACTTCGGGGACTTGTCCGCAGTGATCTTGGGAAAGAGAACAAGCGGTGGAAAATGTTTCCATTTGAAACAACCATGCTGAAAATTAGGGTTAGGGTGGTTGGCAGGGTTGAGCTTTTAATGCTAGTCCAGTCTTTCATGCTATGTTTTTCACGATTTGTTAAATGTTTTATTAGACTAAAATTCATTAGAAGTTTCTTAAATCATACTTTGTTTTCTAGTTTGCTTAACTTTTCTAAGCGTCTCGATATTTGAAAGTAGTGTAGTGTTCCTTTCACCCCATAACACACATTTAATGGCTATATAGCCATATTTATTGGGTGAAAGTATCAGTGGATTCGTTCAATGCATAGAAAGATTCTATTCGTCCTTTTCTTGGAAATGAATCCTTTGGAAAGATTCTATTGTTTCTTTCCTTCGAATACAATCATTCAATAAGATACTGCTAGCCATTTCGTAGAATAGAAAGATTTGGAAAGATTCTATTGGCCATTTCTTTAGAGTATAATCATTTAGTTAGTGACCACGTTTGGTCATTTCCCTAGAATAAAATCCTTTGGAAAGATTTTATTGGTCCTTTCCTTAGAATAAAATTTTTTGAAACTATTCTATTTCTCCTTTGCTTAGATTATAATCATTTGAAAATATTTTATTGCTCCATTCCCAGGAAGGGAATCCTTTGGAAAGATTCCGTTGGTCCTTTACTTAGAATAGAATCTTTTATCAAGATTCTGTTGGGCATTTTCTTATAATAGAATCTTTTGTAAATATTCTATTGCTGCTTTCCTTATAATAGAATCATTTAGAAAGATTCTATTGGTCCAAAAGGTTAAAACTGTTTGGAATTTATTAGAAGAAACTGTTTAGAACACGATTTAATTTTGTGTGCCCTTACTTGAACAGGAAATTTCAAAACACCCAATACAAAAAATTAATCGTGATTTCAATAATATACAATATATTTCACACAATTCAAATGAATATACAGTATATACAGTAGATGAATCAAGATTTCAAATAGATATATACAATATATAATCAAATTATCGAGATTTTAAATCGATATTTCCATTCAATTCAATCATTTGGAAGGATTCCATTGTTCCATTGTTCCTTTAGATTAGAATACTTTGGAAAGATTCTAGTGCTTAGAATGGAAACTTTTGGAAAGATCCTAGTACCCCTTTTCTAAGAATAGAAGCTTTAGGAAAGGAACTACTGCTCCTCTCCCTAGAATGAAAACCATTGGAAAGGTACCATAGTTCCTTTCCTTAGACTAGAATCCTTTGGAAAGATTCTATTGGCCATTTCCTTAGAATATAACTCCATAGAAAGATTTTATTGATCCTTTCCTTAAAATAGAATCCTTTAAAGCGATTCTATTGGTAATTTCCTGAGAATAGAACCTTTGAAAGGATTCTATTACTCCATTCCTTAGAATAGAATCCTTTGGAAAGAATCTATTGGCCAAGAAGGTCAAAATTGGTTAGAAGTCATGCAACGAAGACTTCAGATTGCAAGGTGAAGTTATGCGTTTAAAGAAATTAAAGGTATCATTATTTCTTAAAACTCCAAATTCTTCATCCACAACTTCCCTTTCAGAGCTCATATAAGTTGAAGGAAATGAAAATAAAACATTTTTCATGATAAAGCAATTACTTTTGGAAAGAATTGATCGTGTATTCAGTATTCTTATGAGATGAAATTTAAAAAATTCCAAGAGGAATCCCTTTGAATGTACTTTACGTGGGAGTACTTTAAAATGTAAACCCATAATACATGAAGAGTTTATTTCGAATCAACGTTACCGATTCTGAAAGAATATTTTTCCAATTTGAGTTTCTTAAACTCAATATTTCCAACTCAAACTTTCTTAAACTCGATATTTTAAAGAAGGAATTTTTGAAATTCCTTCAAAATAGAAAAATGTGTTAAAATGATTTTTGAGAATAAAACAGTTTTAAGTTTCACCAAACTCACAAAAGCTGCCATAAATAGAGTATTATTAATGCAGTTTGTAGCGGGAATGTAACACTTGTGTATATGATAGCGCATAGTATATAATTGGCGTTACCTGTTTCCAAAATATTTAGAGCGAATTAACACAAAACGTAGTAAATTAACGTATAAACGTGTAAAAATCCTCTTACTCAGCCTTGAATATGATTCTGTGGGGTATCCTATGAACTTTTACGACAAAATTTTCTATTGAAAAAATATGAAATCTGATGAAAAAATAAATTTATTTCAGAAAGGAATTCGGTATTCTTAGATCTATTTTCAGGTTCCAAATTAATCCTTTTGTAAGTAATCCAAAGTACATGAAATTACTTTTAAAGTGCTGAGTCCTTATGATTTTGGTTTTTCCATATTGATGCTTTACTATTATTTATGGGATAATTCTACTTGATCTACGGCCTCACTAGCATTGAAACTTCAAGAAATAATGGATCACCTACCATACTTTACCAACAGTCAAAGAGGAAAAATCTTATTCTAAAAGCTTTATTAGATTAGGGACATTCATATTATTTTATTTTACTCGGGAAATAAACGTCTTAAAATTTAAGACAATTAGTTCTATAATTATCCTTTGCCATGATTGGTTAGACAAGTTATGGTAGTTACCAAACACCAAGGAGTCTGGAACATCTTTGGGTGGAATACCTCCAACCAAAGATGTTCCAGATGACAATAAAGTAGCCCCAAGCATTACGCTTCAGGAACCTCACTAGTAACCCTCCTCCAACTGTGGTACTTAAAATGGGTCACCGATAATCCTAGCCGCTCAACTTACGATATCTTCCCAAAATTTCGTGGGCCAAAATATCCCAGTTCATGGATTAGCAACCAGAGAGTTGCTAGTTCGAAACTAGTTCGAAGACCGTCCTGGATGTGGGAACTGTTGCACGTTAAGTCTGTCGTGGCCTCAAATGTCCCCACGTTGGCGTGATGTCTAAGTTTGGAGAGTGGAGTAACAGCTCATGGTTTGACCTCATCTTCAGAATTACGAGGTGTTGTCCTCGCATCTTCCAATTCAGGATTGATCCCGGACAGTCTCCAATAGCCAGTTGTGCTGCTTCAGTGCGACGTTAATTTAACTACCTACCAACATTCCCAACAGTTCCCATCCATATTCGAAACTGAGACAGAGGTTTAGTCCAGTATATAACAGACCATGGCGTATTCCCTAGGTTTTTCCACAGATTTTGATTATCACAGACCACCTGTGGACCAGGGAGAACACAAATGCACCATGTCTGATACAAGTTCAGTTTGTCTTAGTCACAAATTTACACCACTTGCGTTGTCCCTCTCAGTGCAAAGATAGCATATGCAAAATTATCGACACCCAAACCTCCCATGTCCACGACCTCATAACGACAACATAAACACAACTCCGAAATAAACATCTGCTGTCCCCCATCGCAAAATATCCCAGCATTATTCGTGTGTGGTTAAGAAGTTGATTAATTTACAAAGATTGATTGGCTTTCATCGCGTAAACGCCATATTTGGCCCAGCTGAGTTAAACACTCAAGTAGATGGACATACACACAAATAAAGTTTTAAGGACACAGAAGAGGGAAGGCGAGGAATCAAACCTGACTCAACGCACAAGGGAGACCATTAAAGTAGTAAAGTCCCATAAGGATAGGCACCTGGGGAATGTATCCTTACACTAAAGTATTCGTCAAGTCAGAGAGTGCCATCTAGATCTATCAGCAAACGTGTAGATTTTCCATAAGAACGAGCCATGAATTGGACAATACAAATCTGAAGTTGAATTTTGGGATATCATGAAAATGTCCCACAACTTATAATTGGGCTTTAAATATCCAAAAGCATGACTCGTGTAATATAATAGTTTGGAGCAAGACATTTGGAACACTTTGCCACAATTAGCCCAGAGTTACTACTTCTAAGTATGCATTTGATAAAAGAAAACCTTAACTTAACTATTTTGGTTTGCTCGAGAGTTAGAATTTATAATAGAAAAGGTAATACTTTGTCTCTTCAAGCTATATAATTTCGAAAAGTACCCTCAAGTGCATTCAGAGATAAATCTCGACAATGATTTGCTTATCGAAAAGAAACTTCATGTGTCGTCGAAAGTATGTTTGTTTTCTTTATTAAATGCACTATATATTATAAGTCTTGTTTATGTTGTTGGTTGTTGAGAAGTGTTAGGAGATAAATGCTTATAACGTACATGCCTAAACTTTAGAAACCAATATTTTTTATATTGTAAGATGCTTTTACTGTAATTGGCTTTAACAAATAAAAAGCCAAGATAAAACTGCTCCATCAAAATATTTATGTAAACTATATATTCTCATGCGTTCGCTGTTTTTCTTTTCTGAGAAGTTCAGATGAATATCTCATTTTAATGATATTGAACAGAAGGAAACTTCATTGTTTCAAATGAGTTAAAACAGAAGCTGCAAATATATTTCCTTTTTATATTTTCAATTTGATGGTAAAAGGATATTTTTATATGCTATTTGTAAATATGAATTTTGAAAAAAAATACGTATAAACCGTAAGTACGCTTTACCTAGAAAATTTCATTCATTCTTTATAAATGCTACCGGGTTGAACTCACAGGTAATATAAATATGTCACTCTAGTTTTTTAAAAATGTTTTTGATTTCCCACGAGCTTCAATGTACATTCCACAAAAGTGGGAATATTATATTGCAGGAATTTTTATGACAAAGTATATCGAATTCACGGAAAAAATGGATGTTTACAGCATCTTTCACACTATTCAAATATACGAAAAATACGCTTAACGTTTAGTGAACTTAATCGTATAAATAACAAAATATTTCGAAACTCTTTTAGAAATGAGCATAGTGGGGGTTAAACTTTCAGTTTTCTTGAAAGCATTGCAAAGTATATACTTTTTTAATGTACTTCAATGAATATTAAACGAATATATCTTATTTTACATGTTTTTGTACGAATAACGGGAATAGCATATGTCTCTGAGTCTAATAAAACCTATAGTGTAAAAGTACGATCGTAATAGATAGAATTTTTGCAGAATTCCACATGGTTACCGAAAGTAAATTCAAATAAATCCCATAAAAATGAAAACAATCACTACATTTAATTTATTCCTGTGAGGTAGGAAAAACATTTTAAAATGTGAAATAGCATTGAGATTTTGATAGATATAGATATACATATATCATTCACTCAATTTGTAACATTTTAAGTGGGATTCAGTAGACTTATTTATTATTTGATTCACAAATCTCTACTCAAAAATAAATCATGCATTGATATTTTATTTCAGAATTAAAATGTATAAGAATAAGGGGATTCAGGTAGGCGATCGTACTGCTGTGAACAGCAATTTGTTAACAATTTTAACATGGCCTGTGTTTGATAAGCATTTTTCATTAGGTACTTAAGTCAAAGGTGTTTAGTCTCATAATGTGGTTAAACTGTTTTTGTTTTTGCAACAATATGCCTATCTTGCAATAGTTTTTCCCTCCTAATGGATTATCTGAGAAACCGTCTACGTTTGGAAAACATTGTGCTAACTTACAATAACGCCCTTCTTATTATGCAGAAGTGATTAGAAAATCCCTGATCTCTCAGGGAAGTCGCCGTAGCCCAATTGGTAGAGTCACGGATAACCAATGGAAGGATACAATTTTGAAACTCGATTCAAACAAAGCCCGTCGTGCACTTGAGAGTTGATACACGTTCATCTGTTATAACCTCAAGCGTCCTCATATTGATGTGGAAGTTTGGAGGGTGGGTTGCCAGCTCAGGTGCTGACCTCGTCATCTGACCGCTGTACAAAATTACTAGGTGTTGTCTTTGGATCATCCCTTTCAGGATTGATCCCGGACCAATAGCCCGGTTGCTCTAGTTCGAAGTAAATTGGGTCAGTCGCTGCTACTCCTAACAAAGTCAATCGCTAACATCCATGCCCTTACAAATCGGGATAAATCTCCACAATACACGACTTAACACGATTGTAAAATCTAATAGTCGTCTTCATTAAAACAAACTTATCTGATAAAGTTTCGATAAAATTAGGAAAATAAATCAGAAATCAGCGAAACGAGTGCATGAAATATCAAATTTCTTTTCATACATTTAAAGTCCGAGAAATGCAATACAAGACACATTGGATCAATCAGTAAAACACTGCCATAAGCGTTAAAGCTGCAATTTAAAGACAGCCATCGAAATAAAAAGTTTAATGGTCTTAACTAATGCTTAATAGCTTTCAACTTAGAAAACCGTATCCTGTTTCCAATTACACGAAACAAACACTCCAATGACTACAGACATTAATTGAGATGAACGAAAATTGAACCCATATAAAAAAATCCAAAATCAAACTGAATCATAAATTAAGTGAAATTAAATCACCATCAGTTTAGGTTCCCTCTGTGGTCTCCTTCAGAAACTATATACTTTTCAGAAATAATGAACACCATTTAGAAGCTTTAACGGAAAACACGTAACCTACATAACGGAGGAAGCCGTATGTTTGTGGGTAGGCTGACATTATTTTCGATTCCGGCTGGATAATTAAATTATAGTCGGTGTTTACTTCCTCTGCGTTGGCTCCGTTCCGTTATTCATAATTAACTCTGGATTCCTGAAGTCACTATTAAAAAGACTAATGATAAAAATCTATCTATCTTTTCCTTTCACTCAGAGGCAAACTGACGTTATAGGTTCATCATAATGCAAATTTTTTATTATTTACTATTTAAAAAGTGCATGAGATTAATTATGCGTAAATTTGTATAAATATTCTCAGTCGTTTACCTTATGCACTTATTTACAAATTTTATTCCTATGGCTATTAGTTTTATACTAAATACATTTTATTTATGTGGATTAGATACTTATAATTGCTTTTCTTGATGAATTGATACCGAAGATGGGACGAGAATTTACATTTTAAATAAAAAACTAGTAACCTTAAGCATTCTATCTAAATTGTTCGATTAAAAATTCGATATCTTCAAGATTATTTATAAGTTTGGAAAATTCGAGTCCTTTATAAGAGCTAAGTTAATAAGAGGGTTTCATAAGGGTTAATGATACGTAGATTCAATATTTTTACAAAGCACTATGTCCAACTTCACGTATAGTATGCAACTTATGTCCGACAACCTGTGAAAAATATAGATACCAATTAAAATCGTTATATAGTTAAAAAATAATTTAGTGCTGAGAAATCCCGATAACGAGATATCTCATCATTATCAAAATTGGTCAAAACTGCATAGACGAGATATCTCGTCGAAATCACTTGGAGGGATAAACAAGCTAAAGTGGTCTAGTCGATATTTATTCTTGAGTTCAGGCAAAACTTTGTATTGTTACGTTATCTGAGACTTTATTGAATGATGCTAGTACTTTCCCATCTTTTCAAGTGTTCTGGAATCAGTGGCAACACTATTATGGGTAGGTAGGTATTTTAATTAACGTCGCACTGGAGCAACACAACGGGCTATTCGTGACTGTCCTGGATCAATCCCAAAGAAGGGATCCGAGGACAACACCACGTAATTTTTAAACACGGTCAGATGACGAGGCGACACTTGAGCTGGCCCCCCACTTCCAAAACTTTCACACCACGCCAACGTGAGGACATTTGAGACCACGATAGATTTAACGTGCACCAGTCCCCTTTGTACACGACCGTGTTTGGTTGGATTCGAACTCGCAACCCTCCGGTTGCTAATCCGTTACTCTTCCAACCGGGATACCGAGGCCGCAAAACTATTATGGGATAACATATATTTAAATTCGCGATTTCCGTCGTTGTTTACTTCTGTTCTGATGACGGTGCAAGTTTTGCTGCATCAAAATAGCAGTTGAACTCTTTTACACCTTAACCCTCCTGGTAGTCGTCTCAACGAGATATCTCGTCATTAGCAGAGCTGACCAAATCTTGACGGAAGAAATCTCATCATCACAAAACATGTGAGCAGATCTTAATCTCATCATCGAAAAAAGGCAATATCTTGATAACGAGATATCTCATCATTAACAAAATTGGTCAGAACTTTATGGAGGAGATATCTCGTCGAAAATGCTTGGAGATCTTTATTAGACAAAATTTTGAGTTTCTTAATTTTTAGCTACATCTACAAGCTGAAAGAATTATAGGAAATATTATATTTGTCAAAATGGTTAACAGTCATATAATGACTAAATAACCACATCTATTGTTTGAAAGAATCTTAAGGAAATTCTTTTGGTCAAGATTGTCCTTCCCAATATCCTTTGATTAGTAGCAGCGATGGAACTGCACCCACTTGAAGAAGGTAAAAACTGTTTAGAAGTTATGCAGGAAAGACTAAGTTACATACGTGTGAACCACTTAGAAGGTTACAGTATTTGTCCCCATTTTCAGAGATTTCCATTAATCTTTCAAGCAACATTCTGGTGCTTCAGAAAACTCCTTCCAAGCAGAAAACAAAATTCTTCGTCCACCACGAGAAATACAAAACCACCCAGGAATTTCAATCCTCAATCGAGATTCACAGAACGACGAAAAATGTCGTAAGTGATGAACGCCTAGCCCCTGGGAGACAGCATCTAACCAGATAGGCGTCTCGGTCCTGTGCTTGTGCCCTATTCTTCGTCTCCGCTACATTATGATTAAGAAAAGTGAATGAGGCAGCGCCTCCTCGTCTCCTAGTGAAGCCGGGGTAATGTGTTTTCGATGTAGTTTTTGAGGGGCTCTCTAATCGTTTTGCCGATAGGATTTTCCTTCCGCTTTTATAATAAGGAGGAGAAGGACTTTTAAGTAAATAGCAAATCGATAAATTTCACTCGACGTTTTCAAGGGCCCGCTGACTGGTGAGATAGGGCATTGTAGTCCGGGCCTGATTACCAGGTATTGCTATGACGATGGACTGAGACAGATAATCGCCTCCACTGATTACGCTAAACAATCGGTTTCATTGTTGGGTATGGAGCTTTGAGGGAAAAGAAATAAACTCTTGTTGTCTCTTTGGGGCCGGTTGTTTTTATGGTTGACGCAAAAAACAACGCACATGTGCGTTGGAAAAGGAAATCAATCAACGTCGATCGATAGTGTCGGATAGTTTTGGTGCATATTTTTAGCGTATTGTTCCGTTATTTATTCGTCTCATTATCCGTACACGTCATGTAATACCACAGGGGAGATGTTTATGTTTTTAAATAACGACACATTGTCTTTGAGAGTTAATGAGCGAACTAAAAATGTTTATTGCTGGATGAATAGATCTAGGATGATGATGAAAGTATGGATTAACAGATTATGCTTTTTTACCATAAGGTATTTTACAGCAGAAGAGAAATGTTTTCGTTATTAGTTATTATTTGTTTCCGGGTAGTCTAGCTAAAATGTGGTGAGTTATATTGGGTCATCAGGAAAATTCTGCGGTTTTTCAAATCGAAGCGCGCTTTCTTATTACTATTTTGCTACCGCTGATAAGGAGTGACCTTGATTAAAGCAGATGTGTAAATTCGGTCTTTTCTGCTTTCACTGCATAATTCTAGCTTCTGTTGTGGCACAATTTTTGTTTCACTGCAGTGATAAGAATGGAGAACCAAAAAGTTCATTTTTGTCATATTATGCTCTTTTATTTTAAGAAAGGAAAAAATGCTAGTCAGATTGCTCGTAAAATTTGTGCTGTATATGGACAAAGTGTTGTTTCTGATGACACAGTTTGAAGGTGTTTTGATAAATTTAAGCGCGGAAATTTCAGCCTCGATGATGTCCGCTCTGGACGACCATCCTCTGTAAACGAGGACCTATTAAAAGATGCCATCGCTGAAAATCCACGTTACACAGTTCAGGAACTATCACGCAGACTAAATATTTCAAAAGGACAGTTCATGATCATCTGAAGAAGATTGGGTATGTAAGCCGCTACGATGTATGGGTACCCCACACTTTAACACAACAGAATATGCTTGCTCGAATTTCGACATGTGATTCTTTGCTGAAACGAAATGAAGAAGCTCCTTTTTTGAAACGGCTCATTACTGGAGATGAGAAGTGGATACTATACAATAATGTTACATGAAAAAGATCACGGGGTAAGTCAAGTGAACCTCCCAACTAACATCGAGAGGGGGTCTGCATCCCAAAAAAGTAATGCTTTGTGTATGGTGGGACTACAAAGAAATTGTTCATTATGAATTATTGCCACAAAATCAGACAATAAATTCGGAAAAATACTGTTCTCAAATGGCAGTATTAAAAACAGAAATCGAAGCAAAGCAGCCAGAACTGACCAATCGTCGAGGTGTTGTCTTCCAGTATGACAATGAATGTCAGACAAAGACTTATTGAGTATGGCTGAGATATTTTGTGTCTTCCCCCATATTCACCAAACCTTGCCCCCTCAGATTTTCACCTCTTCAGGTCACTTCAAATTCTCTGAACGGCTTGGAGTTCAATTCTTTGGAGACTGTCACACAACACCTTGATAATTTCTTTACAAATAAGCCTAATGACTTTTTTAAAAAGGGAATATTCCAGCTGCCGGAAAGATGACAAAAAGTTATAGAACAAAATGGTGCTTATGTGATTCACTAACATTTTCTCAAGTTTTGTACTGCTTCGTTGGTATTTATAAAAAACCCGCAGAACTTTCCGGATGACCTAATACATTAGAGAATCTGGTGATCTACTGGCTCGTACTTAGAATATTGATGCATATTTTCAACGTACATCTTTTCCGTTATTTATTCGTCTCATTAGCCATACGCTTTATTCAAATGCCACGGGGGTGATGCTTATGCTTTTAAATAATGACACACACACACATATATATGTACATTTATTGCCAAACGTTACTATTTTTTCTAAATTTCTTACATGGCCCTTGCTCCATAAAACCCCAAAACAAAAAAAAAACAAATTTCTTAAAAATCTCCAAATAAAATTTCGTTTTATCACCTGCGGTACAAATACTTATATAATTAAACCCGGCATATTACTTTGTAAGTATTTAATAATTATCCTCAATATCATAATTGAAGAAGGTTACACCTGGATAACTAATCATAATAATAATGTTTTAAATTATATAAATAATAATAATGTTTTAAATTATATAAATAATAATGTTTTAAATTATATAAATAATAATAATGTTAACATATTAATCTATGACTTTAAAGACCTATTTACAAGCGTTCCACTTGGCAAACTAAAAGATGTACTAACCATGATTATTAATTACCCTGATTTTAAAAATTTAATTACTATGGGAGTTTTGGGTAATACTGTATTTTCAGTAATTTCATTTATAACAGTAAGCACACTCAACTTTTCTTCTATTATTGCCAATTTATTTTTACACTATTTCGAAAAAATTTTGCCTACACATAAATTCTGCTTTCAGATATATAGGTGATTTGATTGTTTTTAACAACAGTAATTTTACTAACGTGTGGAAATCAATATATCCAGATGAATTGTATTTATCAAAAGCAAATTCAGATAATAATAAAGCCGATCTCTTAGACTTGAATATCTATTATGAATAATAAAATTGTTATTAACATTTATGACAAAAGAAATTATTTTAAATTTCCGGTTATTAAATTAATTTATTGAGTAGGTAAGTAGGTATTGTAATTAACGTCGCACTGGAGCAACACAACGGGCTATAGGTGACTGTCCGGGATCAATCCCAAAGACTAATTTGATGGGACTCAAGTATTTCTAAAATACTTATAATACAATTGCTAGTCAGCCGGTGAGTCTGAACAAAATTTGGAATTCTAAATTTAACTTTCTTTTCAATGTAATAATCTCAACAATACACTTCTTAATAATAAATATCCTTCCTTTTACAGAATTATTTTTGATAGATTTAACAATGCTAAAAATTATTTAATTGATAATTAACCTTTATAGCTTATTATTTTTGGGGACATACTTGTTGACTATCAATTCTATAAAGCAGGAATAAATCACTATTAATTCTTAAAAGCAGGAATTGAACACTATCAATTCTTAATAGCAGGAATTGAACACTATCTATTATGTATTTGATTTTCAACTTTAAAGCAGTACTCGAACACTATTATTTTATTATGTAATTGAATACTCCCACAGCGGCACTTTCAGCACACTACTAATATACTAAATATATGGTCCATAACTGTGTCCTATAGTATTAAAATTTTGGGGGCGTTATAAATGTAGCATTTGATGACGATCGAGCGAAGTGTGGCTGACTGTTCTTTACTGACATGGATAAGCTAATACATCCTTGTTCCTTTTGTAGTGTTTTACGGTTCAGTATTGGGTTTGTGCTTGTTTCGAATTTGTGGTTTCTTTCGTATTCTGATTTAACTCGTACATGGACTTATTGCCTAATTGCCTTTTCACTTTTGTTCATTGTGGTGTTTTTTTTTGGAGTGGGAGGGTAACTTTTGACTTACCGCTGCCCACACGCAGAAAACATAATCTTCTGTTGCCTGGGTCAGGCTCCTCCCTGATGATACCCTGATCCAACAACACCGCTTCGTTTTTTGAAATATTCTTAATATATATATATTCAAAACCACTGCTGCGTTTGACGTTATATAGCTAGATTTACACTAGTTAACTGGAGTCAGTTTCACTATCGGCAGTCATGGGTAGTGCTAGACGATCAGTAGTGCCTACGATCCTATTCAAGATGGACCTGTGGTAAGAGATGTAGTTAAAGCATTCGACATCTAGATTTCTAAGGAAACTCAAATCGCGAGACAGGTATTTTCAAGCGTAGTCACAGCTCACGGTGTCATAAGAACCCAAATTGAATGTATCCTTCATGAATTCGATGATATTTGCATTTTGGGGTATATCGATGTTGAAGTCTCCGCATAAGAAG